>CM033436.1:36991587-38241587 GCA_019425775.1 Rafetus swinhoei | reverse complement strand
TTTGAATAGGGGTATTCCTTTTACCCAATGAGAGGTCTCACTAGAATGTTCATGAAGATGTTATATAACTGTCCCTGGAATGTTTCAAGAGAGGGCAACTTTCTTTCAAATTTGAAGACTTCCCCTATAACTTTGAGTTTGGCTGATGCTGTGGCTGTCGCACTAAATGGACATGTGGCAGAGAACTCCAGAAAGTTTTAGACCCTAGTAACAACTGAGTTCTCTGTTTGTAACCCTCTGGACGGAGATATTAGCTAAGATCAACACTGCCTCCATCAGCAGCATAGCTTCATAGTTAACTCTTTTAATAATCCTTCAGTCTAGGTGTTCAAATTCAGGAGACAGAAGATTTGCCTCATCTCTTTTCTCTGGTATCAGTGTCAATGTCATGGAATCATAGAACCACAGAGCTGGAAGAGACCTCAGAAGGTCATCAAGTCCAGCCCCCTGCTCTAGGCAGGACCAATCCCAACTAAATCAACCCAGCCAGGGCTTTGTCAAGCTGAGACTTAAACACCTCTAGGGATGGAGACTCCACTACTTCCCTAGGTAACACACTCCAGTGCTTCATTACCCTCCTAGTGAAATAGTTTTTCCTAATATCCAACCTGGACCTCTCCCACCCCAACTTGAGACCATTGCTCCTTGTTCTGCCATCTGTCACTACTGAGAACAGCCTCTCTCCATCCTCTTTGGAACCTCCCTTCAGGAAGTTGAAGGCTGCTAAAAATCCCCCCTCACTCTTCGCTTCTACAGACTAAACAGACCCAACTCCCTCAGCTTCCCCTCGTAGGTCATATGCTCCAGCCCCCTAATCATTTTGGTTGCCCTCCACTGGACCCTCTCCAATGCGTCCACATCTTTTTTGTAGTGGGGGCCCCAGAACTGGACAGAATACTCCAGATGTGGCCTCACCAGAGCCGAATAAAGGGGAATAATGACATCTCTGGATCTGCTGGCAATGCTCCTCTTAATGCAACCTAATATACCATTAGCCTTCTTGGCCACAAGGGCACACTGTTGACTCATCTCCAGCTTCTCATCCACTGTAACCCCCACGTCCTTTTCTGCAGAACTACTACTTATCTGGTTGGTCCCCAGCTTGTAACAATGATTGGGATTCTTCCGTCCCAAGTGCAGGACTCTGCACTTGTCCTTGTTGAACCTCATCAGATTTCTTGTGGCCCAATCTCCAATTTGTCTAAGTCACTCTGGACCCTAACTCTGCCCTCCAGCACATCTACCTCTCCCCCTCGCTTAGTGTCATCTGCAAACTTGCTGAGGGTGCAATCCATCCCCTCATCCAGGTCATTAATAAAGATATTGGACAAAACCAGCCCTAGAACCGAACCTTGGGGAACTCCGCTAGAAACCGACTGCCATCCTGACACAGAGCCATTGATCACTACCCGCTGGGCCCGGCCTTCCAGCCAGCTTTCTATCCATCTTACCGTCCATTTATCCAATCCACATTCCCTTAACTTGCTGGAAAGAATATTGTGGGAGAGCGTATCAAAAGCCTTGCTAAAGTCAAGCTTTATCCACTGTCATATCCACTGACTTTCCCATGTCCACAGAGCCGGTTACCTCATCATAGAAGCTAATCAGATTGTTCAGGCATGACTTGCCCTTTGTGAATCCATGCTGACTATTCCTGATCACCTTCCCCCCTTCCAAGTGCTTCAAAATGGATTCCTTAAGGATCCCTTCCATGATTTTTCCAGGAACCGAGGGAAGACTGACTGGCCTATAGTTCCCTGGATCATCCTTCTTCCCTTACTTAAAGATGGGCACTACATTTGCCTTTTTCCAATAATCCGGGATCTCTCCCGATCTCCACGACTTTTCAAAGATAATGGCCAAAGGCTCCTCAATGACATTTGCCAACTCCCTCAGTACCCTTGGATGCATTAAGTCCAGACCCATGGATTTGTGTATGTTTAGCTTTTCTAAATAGTTCCTAACCTGTTCTTTACCCACTAAGGGCTGACCATCTTCATCCCATCTTGTGTCACTTAGCACATTAGTCCGGGAGCCGACCTTGTCCGTGAATATAGAGGCAAAGAAAGCATTGAGTACTTCAGCTTTCCCCACATCATCTGTCACTAGGTTACCGCCCTCATCCAGTAGGGGCTGCACACCCTCTCTGATCACCTTCTTCTTGTTAACATGCCTGTAGAAACCTTTCTTGTTATCCTTCACATCCTTTGCCAGTCACAGTTCCAATGGCGCTTTCGCCTTCCTGATAACCCGCCTACAATCTCGAGCTATACATTTATACCCCTCCCTAGTCATCTGTCCAAGTTTCCACTTTTTGTAAGCTTCCTTTTTGTGCTTAGGTTCACCAAGGATTTCCCCTGTAAGCCAGTCTGGTCTCCTACCATGTTTGCCTCTCTTGCGACGCACCGGGATGGTTTCTTTCTGTGCCTTCAATAAGGCTTCTTTAAAATACTGCCAGCTCTCCTGAACTCCTTTCCCCTTCATGTTATCATTCCAGGGCATTCTGCCCATCAGGTCTCTGAGGGAGTCAAAATCTGCTTTTCTAAAGTCCAAGGTGTGTATTTTACTACTTTCTTTTCTTCCTTTGGTCAGGATCCTGAAATCTACCATCTCATGAGCACTGCTTCCCATGTTGTCACCCACCTCTACTTCCCCTATTAGTTCCTCCCTGTTTGTGAGCAGAAGGTCAAGCTGTGCACAGCCCCTGGTTGGATCCTTCAGCACTTGTACCAAGAAGTTATACCCCACATTCTCCAATAACTTCCTGGATTTTCTGTGTACTGCCATATTGGTCTCCCAACAGATGTCAGAGTGATTAAAGTCCCCCATGAGAACCAGGGCCTGCAATCTGGAAGCTTCTCTCAGTTGTCCAAAGAAAGCCTCATCTACCTCATCCACCTGATTCGGTGGCCTGTAGTAGACACCAACCACAACATCACTGCTGTTGTTTGCACCTCTAAACTTAACCCATAGACTCTCAACAGGTTTTTCTCCCTCTATATACCGGAGTTCTGAGCAATCATAGTGCTCTCATATAGTGCAACTCCTCCTCCTTTTCTCCCCTGCCTGTTCTTCCTGAACAGTCTATACCCTTCCATGACAGCGCTCCAGCCATGCGAGTCATCCCACCAAGTCTCTGTTATCCCAATTAAATCATATTTCTTGGACTGGGCTAGGGCCTCCAGTTCTTCCTGGTTGTTGCCCAGGCTTCTCGCATTAGTGTACAAATACCTCAGATAACCAGTTGATCTCCCTATCTTCTCCATTCGAATCAGGGATACTCCTTTCTTGCTCGTTCCTCTTTGCATTTCTTCCTGGTATCCAACTTTCCCACTCCCCTCAGGGTTTTGGTCACCGTCCCCCAACAAACCTAGTTTAAAGCCCTCCTCACCAGGTTTGCAAGCCTGCCCGCGAAGATGCTCCTTCCTCTCTTTGTTAGGTGGATCCCATCTCTTCCCCATCCCCTTATCTCACAGGGTACATCTAGAAAGCAGTGTTATTTCAGAATAACTGACATTTTGAAATACCAAAACGCATCCACACAGCAAGCCATTATTTTGAAATAATGTTGAGATGGAGGACCTCTTACTCTGACTTCTGTAATCCTCATTTCACGAGGACTAAGGGAAGTTGAAACAAGAATGTTTGTTCTTCCTTCAACTTCCTGCTGTGTAGACAGCACCAAAAGCCAAGTTAAGCTATTTTGACTTCAGCTACGCAATTGATGTAGCTGAAGTTGCATATCTTAATTTGACTTTTGCCCTGCAGTGCAGATGTGCCCACAGAGGCTATGTCTAGACTACAGGCTTCTTTCGGAAGAAGCTTTTCCAGAAGAGATCTTCTGGAAAAACTTCTTCTGAAAGAGAGCGTCCGGACTGTCAAAGCACATTGAAAAAGCGATCTGCTTTTTCGAAAGATAGTGCCCACACTGAGTGGACACTATCTCGCATTTAAGCTGTGATTACTATGGATGGAGTGGCCACCAGGGCGCTTTTTCCTCTTTCCTTTTCTTGCGAAAGAATTCCCTCTTCCCCATTCACACATGCCTTTTTCCAAAAGAGCTCATAGAATGAGGATTACCAATGTTGGGAAAAAACCTCTGTTCTTTCGATTTTCTTTCAAAAGAACATGATTGCAGTGTGGACGTAACTCACAATTTTTTCAGAAAAACAGCTGTTTTTCAGAAAAAACTCTGTAGTGTAGACATACCCAGAGAATAGCTGCATATTATATACTGCATACAACCAAGAGGATGTTTGTCTAGCTGAGATCCAAATTAGAGAGTAAACAATACCCTTCTTGTAATACAAAGCACATCCCACAGTGGCAGGATTCTTTATACTGATCTATTATGTTATGAGATGAAGGAACTTTTCAAGGAGATGCTGACTGACACCTGTGAAAAGTGCTGTACATTAACTGCATGCTTCCTTAAAAGCAAGGTGGTAGTAAGTAAATTAGAGGCTAGAACAAAGGAACCAAGAGGTATCCTTAGGGCAACCATAGGAACAGCCAAGCTTTGGGAGAAAGCTGAGGTCTACATTTTTTATTTTGAAACTCCAGAAAAGGCAAATAAAGGAGTTTAGTCAAACACTCTGTGGGAAGATTCAATGCAGGGAAAAGTGAGAGTACCCACCTGTTTCCAGTTCTTCATATTGTAACTATAAACAAATGGAGAGTCACATTTCGTAAGGAATGGAGGCAGGAATTCCCTTCATTGTAATAGCCTGAACCATTATCATATTGACGCAGTACAGAAACTTATTCATTACAGGAAGACAAAAATTCTGTAGGATAATATGCATGAGGTACGTAGTTAATCCACTACGGATTCCATTAAGAATTGAGCCGATATACAGTTAACTAATTACCCATTCATTAAAAAGAACCATAAATGACATTTCCAACATATTACAAAACCTTTCCTGGGTAATATTTTCCCATCTACATCTATTCTGACATTTATATTCTATGTCTATTTCATAATTATTTCAAATAATTTCTTGGCAGATTGAGGGCGGGGGAATAGCTTAAAAGAAGATTACTTACAATCTACCAGTTGCTTGTAGAAAAAGCCACGAGGCAGTGCTACTTATTTTGATATATTAACATAAAATTGAAATGCTTCTGGTTTCTTAGTATTGCTGTTCTCCACCAACCATTGTACACAGGTATATCATAGTGTTGTGCCTCCCCTGCCACCTGCTTCTCATTGCTTGCTGATGTGCATCTTTATCTTGGGATTCAGGGGCCACAGACAAGGAGCTTTGTTCTCCTCCTCCTTGCACCATTGCACATGAGAAGACACTTCAGTAGGAGAAAGGACATCATACCCCCATTAGTAACTATAGTGTCTATAGGTCATCATTGCTCCTGTGATTACTATTGCAGTGGATGCTATTGGAATATGGAGTAAAGGGGGGAGGTTAGTGAGTGACTCAAATAGAAGCTGGATACATAATAAAAATGGGATCAACCAAAAAAGATTTGAAGTTCACTGCACTGCATCTCTAACTATGCAAATACTTATTAGGGGAATGACAGTGCATGGCACTGAATAACTAGTGAAGCCCCTGGGTTTTACATGGCTAATATGACTGGTGACCACACACCACAAGGCTCCATCCAGCAGTTTTTAATATACCTCACCCTTTTGGATTCGGATCAATTTGAGTTTTCCCCTGTGCTTTGAATTTTCCCCTGTGCTCATTCTCTTCAGGTATGTCTACACTACAGCTTTATTTCAAAATATCTTATTTCAAAATAGTTATTTCAAAATAAATTATTTGGAAATGACGCGTCTACACACAAAATGCATTTCGAAATAGCGTTTTGCTATTTTGAAATAGTGCATCCACACTGATTGGATGCTGAATCACATTTAAGGCCAGCTGAAACCGGTTCCAGCAGGGCATCAGGTCAGTAGTTGCTTTATGTGGTTGCTGCCTGAGGCTATCTGAGGCTTGTGCTTAAAGGGACCCCTCTGGACAGCTGGTTCTCAGCTTTCCTTGCTTGCTTGCCTACCTCGCTGAGGGACAGCAAAGCATTTTTGTCTCTGCTTGCTTTGGTTGTCCTGACTCGGGATACCACGGCACTCGGCACCATGAATCCAGAGCTGCCCCTGGGCACTCTGGTGCTCATTTTGGATGTCTTGCTGCAAGCCTGGCAGCAACTGCTGGAGACTGCCTGGCAGCATCTGCTGCAACCCAACCTCCAGGCCCTCTTCTGGATCCCCCTTGGGGCCGTGGAGGAGCAGCAGCAGTGTCCAGATGCCAGCGTGCCCTGCCGCATCTGGTGTCTGGACACTAGCAGCGACTGGTGGGACCACATCATCCTGGAGCGCTGGGGAGACCAACAATGGACCCAGAACTTCAGGATGAAGAAGGACACCTTCCTCGAGTTCTGTGAGTGGCTCGCCCCTGCTCTGTGGTGATGGGACATGCACATGAGGCTCGCCATTTCCCTCCACAAGTGTGTGACCATCGCCCGCTGGAAGCTCTCCACAGGATATCTCCGGCGGGATAGCTACTGATCCATGGCAAACCAGTTTGGCATGGGGAGATCTACTGTCGGAGCAGTGCTCATGCAGGTATGGCAATCTCTGGCCACTGTGCAAGGAGGCGGAGGTACGAGGAGGGGATGGGCTGCCCTAGGGAAAAGGGCGGGAGGGGGTGCAAGTCCCCTTCCCAGGAGGGTTTGTTCTGTCCCAGCTGCACTACGGACTGCCCGCAGTGGCCAGGATTGCAGGGGGGGTTGCTCCTGGGGTGTGGGGGCATGCGGCAGTGGAGGGGAAGGAGCACTCTCAGACACCCGGGCACCCCAGTGACTCTCGGTGGTTTTGTGTGTCCCTCTGCAGGTGGCCAAGGCCATCAATAGAGTGCTGCTCAGCAGAGTCATCCGCCTCACTGATTTGGACGCGGTCATCGAGGGGTTTGGCTCCCTGGGCTTCCCCAACTGCGGGGGGGCAATCGATGGGACACACATCCCCAGCCATGCCCTGGAACACCAGGCCTCCCTGTACATCAACCGGAAGGGATACTTCTCAGTCATCCTGCAGGCTGTGTTTGACCACCGGGGCCAGTTCGTGGACATCAACATGGGCTGGTCTGGCAAAGCACATGACGCGCGGGTTTACCGCAACTCCTCCGTGTGCCAAAGGATGCATGCCGGGACCTTCTTCCCCAACTGCCACATCGGGGTCTGGGATGTGGATGTGCCTGTGTGCCTGGTGGGGGATGCAGCCTACCCACTACAGCCCTGGCTCATGAAGCCCTACACGGGACACCTCAACCCCTCCAGGCAGACCTTTAATTCCAGGCTCAGCAGGGCCCGCATCATGGTGGAGGGTGCCTTTGGCCAGCTGAAGGACCAATTTAGATGCCTCCTCACCCGCCTGGACCTCTCCGAGTGGAATATTCCACACGTGGTGCCAGCGTGCTGTGTGCTGCACAATTTGTGTGAGCGGAAGGGGGAGGCTTTCCTGCCAGCCTGGATGGCAGAGGCCGACCACTTGGCTGGCCTGTATGCACAGCCCTGCACGGCTGCCAACCGGGAAGCCCATCAGGGGGCTGTCGCTATCTGGGAGGCCCTGAGAGAGAGCTTCCACCCAGAGGAGGAGTGAAGTCTCCCTGGAGTGCCCCACTGGGGCCTTGTGCCTTATTCCACCCTCACGTACTTCCACTTCCCCCTCCCTAACCCCCCTTCCTGATGTCAAATAAAAACACACGTGTTGCCAAAAACAAACTCTCTTTATTGACCATAACTGGGGTGGGGGTGGGGGGAATGAGGGTGGGAAAGGGGAGGGGTAAATCTGGGAGAAGGGAGCTGGAAGGGGGAGGCAAGGGGAGGAAGGGGGAGGAGAAGCTCAGGGTTGCGGGTCTTGCCGGCCCACCTGTCTCCCAGCACTGCGGGTGCGGAGGCCTCGGCATCCCCGGGGGGGAGCGGGTATGGAAGGTTGGGCAGGTGGGGGGGGGGAAGAAGTGGGAAGGAGAGCAGGAGTGGGAGGAGGAGTGATAGCTGGGGAGGCTGCAGGTGCTGGAGCAGCAGCAGGCAGCAATCTCTGCAGGAGGGTCTGCAGGTAGTCGCGGATGGCACAGCCCTGGTCAAGCAGCTCCCGCAAGCTCTCCCACTGCAGCTGGAGGTCTTCCTGAACCCAGTGCTCCTGGCTGCGGGCCTGCCTTCGCAGTAACCCCAGGTGCTGCTGCTGGTACTCCTTCTGGTTCCAGGTGAGCCTGCTGGCCCGGGTGCGGGAAGATGTCCTGGGCGGGGTGGTATGCCCTGCACTCGCAGCTGGTGTGGCTGTAGAGAAACAAGAGAAGTGGTCAGTTATCCCTGGGGACACAGTGGGTGAAGCCCAGCCCCCCTCTGCAAGGCGAGGACAGCAGGTCTCCACACCATCATGTCCTGCTATCCCCGGAAGTGTGAGCTGGCCTGGGACTGCACCCATGCCCCTGTGCTGTATATAGTGTGGGGGGGGGGGGGAAGGGAAGATGTGCCCTGCCTCTGCATAGAGGGGACTTCTGGAGGGAGGCCATTGTGCAGTGTTCCTCCGCGGGGTCAAGAGCATGTCATGTGCCTTCATACATACATGCGTGTTGGTAACAGGCCAGGGCCCATGTGTGGCAGCCAGCCGGGGTCACATGCCCCGGATGGCATGGCACATGCACAGGTTGCTGCATCCTCCGTGCTCAGCAAGGCCCACTCGCGCGGTCCCTGGGCTCCCTCTCCCCCGCCCTCACCCCACATAAGGGGACAGTGATGGCACTCACATGTCGAGGCCTCCCCGGCCTCGGAAGACAGCGGTGACATGGTTGCTGTAACAGCTCGGGGGTCCTGGGTGAGCGGCACGCTCCCTCCAGGCTCTGGCAACTCCTGGCTGTCATCCTCCTCCTCCTCCTCCTCCTCCGTGCCCTGGCCCTCTACCCCAGGGTCGATGATCACCTGGGGGGCATGGACCATCCAGCCCCCCAGGATGTGGTCCAGGGCGTCGAAATAGGGCAAGGGGTCTGGGTCTGCCCCTGGTTGGGAGCTGCCCCCTGTAGCCCTGGCATAGGCCTGCCTCAGCTCCTTTATCTTCATGTGCACCTGCTCCTGTTTGCACATGTGGCCTTTGGTGGCCAGGCTGTCAGCCATCCGTCTGTAGATGGCCACGTTCCTGCGTCTAGTGCGGAGATCATGGATGTTGGAGGATTTCCCCCAAACCTCAATGAGGTCCATGATCTCCGCACTGGACCAGGAAGGTGCCCGCCTTTTGCAACTCCTGGCAGGCTCCTGAGAGCTGCTAGACTGCTCCTGGGGAGCGGTGGAGGGCTGGCTGGCACTGGCTGGCTGGCTCATGCTGGCAACTGGGTCAGGGGCAGCGCCTGTGGGCTCTGGGCTGGCAGGCCTGGAGCTGGCACAAGCCCTGTGTCCAAACAGATTCTACCCTTTTAAGGGCTCCAGGGCTGGTGGGGGAGCAGAAGAGTTTTCCTGGTTTGGCCCAGAGTGGCCACCAGGGCACCCTGGGAAGGGCTGGAGGCCCCCTATTTTGAAATAATCGTCTACACAGCACTTATTTCGATTTGGCTATTTCAAATTTGGTGTTATAGAATGAGGTTTACCAATTTCAAAATAAGCGCTCCGCTATTTTGAATTAATTTTGAAATAGCGGTTTGGCTGTATAGACACTAGGAAAGTTATTTCGAAATAACAGCTGTTATTTTGAAATAACTTTGCTGTGTAGACATACCCTTCCATATTTCATCATTGTACCAGCTCCCTCTTCCCTCCCTGACTAACCAGACACAACTATACTAGGCCACATTCCTCATCCCAAAATAACCATTCTTTGGCTAACTCTGTTTTCCCTCAGATACTTATCCTTACACTTCCTGGAGGGCCTGTCACCACCGCACCCTTCCTCTATTCTATTATACTCTCAGGCCTATAATCTTTTTCTGTTATTCCAAATTCATTAAAGTTTATACTGGTCACAGATCTAGTTGCTATTTTCAAATCTCATGCATTTGAAAGGACCTCATCAAAGTCAGCAATCTGTTTTGGGCCACATCTGACTTGGACTTTTTGCCATCTGATGAAAGGCAGCAGACTGGACTTAACACAGATTTGCCAAACCTGCTGAAATCTGTATCAGCAATGAGAGGGAGGGCATGATGCCACACTGTGGTATTGCATGCTACTCAGTAATAAGTAGATCTGATCCTGTTGTTGCAAAGGGACTGATTTCTAGAAGACAGGGGAAAGGTATCCTTGAATCAGAGTGTTTCACTCCTGCAAATTTATTTCCTGCTAGTTTAAAGAAGCATGTGGCCCACATCCTGTTATCAAAACACCTAAGCTAGAGAGTAGACTTGCCAAGCAATCACAATAGCTGTCATATCCATGGATGGAAAAATAATCCCTGATGCCACCTTGCCTATGTTTGTTGATACGCACATTATTTCTGAACTATTTATCATATTATGAAACACAAGATGCATCAGTGGATAAGAAAAAAGCTTCAAGTGGTAATACACCATATTGCACCATACTGAAAACTGTCTAAATTCCTGAGTCCTGCTATTGAAGCATGGCCAATGATCATAGAATACTAGAACTGGAAGGGACCTTGAGAGGTCATCGAGTCCAGTCTCCTGCCCTCACAGCAGGACCAAGCAGTGAACAGGAGAAGATAGCTGCTAGTATGTTCAGACAAGTGCGTGGAAGACAGACAAAAAACTACTAATAAGGCCTCAGAGTATAAGGGCAGTAAGGAGTTCCACTTGACTGTATGGAATAAGGGAGAATGGGATTTAAGGCCCAGACAAATCAATAGAAAACAATATGTGAGGTAAACCCCACCCTGAGGGAAAAAAAGTAAATTCAGCCATTAGCACTATTGCTTAGTATAGGCCCCTGGCTAAAGACATCTGTCAACTAAGGTAAATGAGAAGATCAATGCTAGAGGATACTTAAAGAAAGACATGGAATCAAGGAGCCTTGAGGGTCCAAAATCAAATGTAGGTGGCACCAATAACAGAGTCAGAGGAAAAAAACACTCAAATAATAGAATGGAATAATGGCTCAAGACCCTGAAGACAGGAATGGTGATGGTCAACTCACATACTGCTTCAGTGGAGTATCTCCTTTCTTTAAAAAAAAAAAAAAAAGCCTGAAAGGAGACTGAGACAAGCAAGTGTGACTGGTATAAAAGATAGGTAAAATGATGCTCAATGGAATGAAAGTCATTGAAGTGAGCAGAGATTCAATGCTTCTGAGCACCCAGAAAGTGATACCCATTCCAGACTTACCAACTGCAGTTAAAAAACAGCTGACACCTTAGACTCTGAGTAGTTTGCAGATCACACAAGAGAGGTGCTGGGGTATCTCCTCTTGGAGCCAATGGATTTTAAGTAAGAGCTGAGGCATCCCTACTTTCAGGGGCCTGGACTGAAATGGGAGAACTTCTGAGATTTAATTACTAGCAAAAATCAGCACTAGTCCCACTCTTGTAACATGGGGACAAAGCCTAACATTCTGGAGAGTTAATTGCTTGACAAATCTGATAATGAAACAAACCATACTGAAAAGCAACATCTGACATTGGGTGCGAAGGGTTAAAAACATTGCAGTTCTCGCTATCTCATCAGCTTAGGTTAATTGATAAGAACAAATAAAATGCCTTGGAGCCATTAGTTTAAAAGGGTGAGGATCACTGACTTCAAATGAGTTCTCCCTCTTGTATTGCAAACAACTATCTGTGGAGCCAAAATTCACCCTTAAGCTTTGTGCCTCCAGCTCGTTGATTTTTAGAACAAGAAGGGACCGTTCCCATGATCGGATCTGACTTGCTGCACCAGTGAGGCATGTCCTTCCTGTGAAGTCCTGTCTGATTCCTCGAGCAAATGGTTGGGTTGTGATTTTGGATGACTGCGTTAGCCATAAGGCGTTTTAACGGGGGGGAAGGTTGTGAAATGGGCTTAGGGGACATAGTCGCAGCCTGGCACTGAGGAATAGTGATGCACCATAGAAAAGAAGCAATTTGACTCGAGAATATGAATATACAGGGCCTGTCTCCACAATGCTGCACCAGTGTTGTAGGCCAGGTGCTGATGATGTAGCTTAGCCTATCCATACTGTGTGCAACCACACTGCAAAGCCATAGCTGAGTTAATGTGTCCTCATTGGTGCTGCACTGGCTTGTCTGTCACTGGGGTGTGTGGGGAGGAACTGTGTGCATACTGTGAATAAAATAAACTAGGGCAAAACATTCTGGTTCTGCAGTTATTTGTGTTTCAATGAAAGAATTAACCTACCCCATCAAACTCACCTTGACATCTCAGCAGCCAAGTCGTTACAGAAAAAGAGCCGATGTATGTGTACATCTTGGTTTTGGTCACTAGATGGTAACATATCTGAACTGAGACCAAATCTTCCAGTCACTGTTTGACAGAACTCTGACACAGTGTAAAAAAATAAAATACAAAATCCAGAACACTTCAAATCAAGAGCTCCTCTTGGTGCCAGACTGTTGTGCAAGTGTGTTTCTGCAAAAACATACCATCTGTTAAAACTTTTTAATGTAATGGAAACTAGAAGAATGTCTTTGCTTTCTGTACTGGATCAGGGAATATTACCAGGAATCATGACTCTTCCAGCAAGATTACACATGTAGACAAGGTTTCAGTTAAAGTAATTTGCAGTTATAATTCTTTCATTTTATTTTATTGTGAATTCCATCTTAGTAGCCACAAGCTTGGCTGAACCAGTATATTTAGCTGTAATTAGAATAAACTGCCAGCATGATTTACAGTACATTGGTTTTAGAGATGTGTTTTGAGACAATTGCTTCTTACCAATGAAGAGTCACCACAATTTGTTGTCTAACTTTGTTCACTTGCAAAAAAACCCCAAAAAACAAACCAAAAACAAAACCCAACCAACCAAACAAAAATAGTGCAAAATTGCTTAGGTCATTAGAAATTATCTTACTCCTAAGGACTGATTTTAAAGGCAAGTGTGTTTCCTGTACAATGTTCCATTTTAGCATTCAGAATTGCTTGTGTTTCAATCTTCAGGTTTTACGCTTGTTTTTCTATATTTGTCTGTTATAATATGCCACACATTTTTCTGCATCCTATCTCACAATACACTGGCATGTCCCAGAAAAAGGTTATTATTTAACTGTTGACTTTATTGCTCAGTAGGACTGATTGAACACTTCACAATAAGTAATTTATATTTTGTGAATTTGGTATTTTTTTCCTTTTGAGCATTGTTCACAAACAGACTGATTTTTTTATGAATTTCAAAACCTAGTGAATGCTCAATTAATCTTTCATACAGATAGATTTCATCCTATCATGAACTACTTACTGCAGCTATTAATTTGAGTACGAGTATGAGCTATTAAATTGAAACGAGGTTTACCGGAGCGGTCGACAAATGTTTCCCTTGTCGACCGCGGTGTGTCTAGACTGCCCCACTGTGCCGTATCAGCTGATCGTCAGCACAGTGCGGCCGCCATTTTTATGTAAATGAAGCACGATTATTTAAATCGCCGCTTCATTTTGCTATGTCTAGTAAACTCACCTACATGGCTCCATCGACGGAGCCATGTAGTCTAGACACACCCTCTGTGTGGTATACTCAGGGCCCTAGTCTACACTAAGGAATTATTTCGAAATAACCCCCTTATTTCAAAATAACAAGTGGTGCTTCCATACTACCAAGCCCGCTATTTCAAAATAAGGGGCTGGTTATTTCAAAATAGTAACTCCTGCTTTCCACAAGGAATAAAGCTTATTTTGAAATTGTTATTTAGAAATAACAGTAGTGTGGATGCTCCACTGCTTCTACTTTGAAATAACTACTCCACAGAGTCATTCAAAGTAATTACTCCCCAGTGCTTCCTGGGGCTGTAAGTCAAGGTAGCATGTCCACATTAGTGCCTCAGACTAATTTTGAGGCTTCCCCATAGTGTGGACCCACTATTTCAAAATTATTATTTTGGGAGCTATAATTTCGAAATAAGGTATTTCAAAATGATTTCCTAGTGTAGACATGCCCAGAGAGTCCTCAAGGGAATGGAATGTACATGTGGGGAATGGAGAATAGGACAGAAGCGAGAATTTACTCTCAGATCCATAGGGATGGGATGAGAGCTGAGAGCTCAAATCAGGTTGCCAGAGCAAGAGCCTGGTGCCTCCCGCATCACTCTTTCCTGCTGCTGAAATATTTCACTGTGGCAAGGAAATGCCACCACAACAGGAAAGCAGTGGGACACAGCCCTGCTATAAATAGTAGGGAGAGATGGGAAGCACTGCTTGGGCATATTACAGAGATGTGTTGGGAACATAAGTTAGGACATAGGTATATAGGACATTTTACTGTATCTTCGTAAGCTGTGCCTCACCATCAACACCACTATTTATATTGGTGCTAGCTGGGGGTGTGGTGCCTGTACTCTGCATGTCACCATAAGTCTAAACATCCCCTTGGTGTCTGGATCATGGCTGCCATAATAGGGCTCTTTTCCATTGGGGCCTCAAAAATGCTCCCCCAGTACTAATGAGGTAGCTAAGAGGTTAAGGCAATAGATTGCTGATCCACATGTGGCTTTGAATCTGACCTGTGTTGCTGGCCTGCCCTTCTTATTGCACTTGGAGGGTAGTGAAGCATCGAAGTGGGTTACCTAGGGAGGTAGTGGAATCTCCATCCTTCAAGGTTTTTAAAAGTGGGCTTGACAAAGCCCACTTTGGGAGGATTTAGTTGGGGTTAGTCCTGCTTTTAGCAGGGGGTTGGACTCTATGACCTCCTGAGGTCCCTTCCAATCCTATGAGTCTAATATAAAATACCTAAATAATGGACAATTTGCCTGTAATGAGGAAAAAGTAACTTTTAGATGTTTGGTTGCTGCCGCCTCAAATTCGCTTATCTAAATCTTGCAGACCCCATCAAACTTACACTCTATGCCCCTTTGTGTCTTCTATTAACTATCTCTCCTTTTCTGCTTCCAAAAACAAGAGTTTTGTATAATTATAGCAATTATAGCAATTCACAACCATGTCCAGGAATGGTCTACTTCTCAGCTCTGCCACACCTTTTTCAGAAAACAAAGAGAACTCTTTTAGATCCTTTTCCCTTCTAAAAATCGTTTTAGGCAATTTAGCCAATTTCACTGCTCAAACCAGAATTTTTATTTACAGAATTTCTCTGTGCTTTCTTTAAAGCCACCCGCCAGGTCGCCCTCCTTTTCTGAGACTTCCCTGTGGTGAGACTGAATGCTGCTGATCATATGGATAGGATTCAGCTCAGAAAAACACAGCAAGCACAATTTACCTTTAACATTCAGCTTCCAGCTTCTGCCTTGTGATGCCTGCATTTTGTTTTTGATTACAGTGAATGCATGTGGCACTGGATTGCCACAAAGAGGATTGTTATGACTTTTCAAAACTTAGAAAAATTCTTTTCACCTTTACATTCAAAAACTTTACAGTAAAAAAAAATTAAAAAAACCCAAACAAACAAGCAAAGTGGCACAGCTGGCAATGGGAGTGTTACAAACAAAGCATTAGTTTACAATTAAAATGATTCTGTCAGGAGACTAGATCAGACAAAAGAGGAGGGATGTTTCTGCACCATGACTTCCAGCATCTATTGTCCTCTGATCTTGAGCCAATAAACTAGAAAGGCTCCAAGAACCAAAAAGTGTTGGGTATAATGACAGCAGCCCTGAAAGCACTGCCTCAAACACCAATTGCAATGTGATCTAAAGTGGACTGGTCAATGCTATGATGACAATGGCTTTGAATGCTGTCGCTCTGGGGAATGATTACAGGGAGCCAGATCTGTGAGTAAACAGATGAGTGTTTGGGACAAGTCAGTTAGAAGCTGGACAGGTTAATAGTTCTGTCTGTGGTAGCCCTTTCAGTTGCAGTGCCTCTCCATTGCAGGACTATTGGTTATGAGCTGATCCCAACCGTTGGAGCCCCATAAAACATCATAGCTCCCTGTTCATATAGTGAAGTGTGTTTATAAACTCCACTTTGATAACATGAACAACACTGAAATACTCAACCTCTTTTGACTGTCCTGCACATCTGTAAGGCTCAGTTGAAGCAGATGGACAGTGACTTCACCTTTCTGCAATTTAAAGATGACTAGACCATTCATCTTGTACTTCACAAACTAAAATATCATTTCTGCAGAATAGTCAGAACACAGTTAATTAACAAAATGCTGAGGAGGCACAAAATAGATCTCTCTGAAATGTGAAGACGGCAGTAAGCTGATGTTGCAAGTTTGCTCTCTTTTAATTGTCTGCTTGTGGCAAGCTTGCCTGGTATTGATGCATCCACATGGTGCGGGCACTCGATAAGCATGCTAAAAGACTCTGAACAGAAACCTCCTGCAAACTTCATTTTGGTAAGATTGGTGCTGCAGACAAGCTGCTACCCAGTTAATTTGAGCCATTGCTTAATGTCTCTTTCAGATAACCTTGGAAGAAGATGTAGACAACTGTGAATTGATCAGGCTAATCCCATGCAGGCTGCAGCCTACTGTTGTCCTTTCAAAATCCACAGGTTTTGCTGACTGTCTGCTGTGAAAAGCTTGCTGTAATTTGGTGGCAAACATGCAGGTAATTCCTTATTATAAAATAGTTTGAAGTGTTTTATATGTAAACTGCTGAGCAAGTAATAGCAAGCCTGTAACCTTATACTGAGCAGAGCAGGAATGTGAAGTTCAGGTTAACTAGAACTGCAGTTATCCTTTCATGCTCTTTTATCATGAGAATTGCATCCCCTCTATCGTTCTACCATTTTTACTCTAGAGAGAATTATGCAATACTAAAAGTTGACCTTAAAAAGTTCAATACAGAAAACAGTAATGACCTGATTCTCTGGAGCCTTGGCACCTGTACAGTCATTTAGACCTGCACAAAGTGGCTGTTCAATGCTACCAGTTCAGAACTGTAGCATCCTACATCCACTTTGCACAGTGTAAATGATTCTACTGAGAAATCAGGCCCCAAATGCCAGAGAATGTGACTGGGGTTTGTCAATATGGGGAAATTGACTGGCACAGCAGCACAATTATTACTGGTCTACTATGGATGGACACTATTCCAAAAAAGTTGCTTTATTCTGGAATAATTACTCTGCTTTGCAATTCTGATGACTATTTTTAATAGCTGTGGTCAACTTCTCACATTCCAGATATGCTGTTGCAAAGGATGTTGAACACAGATAGACTAAGATATGTTCACTACAGAATTGTAAACAATATCCTGGACAAAGAGCTGGGTGACTATTGATCTTATATTTTTGACAGCCTTGATGCTTTCAGTTTGAAGCCTGATAGTGGTAGGTTTGCATTAGGGATGTTAAATTTAGTTTAATCAGTGAATCGACTAGCCGATGAATTTTCCACTGACTAGTCAATTAGTCAATAAATGGGGGAGCCTGTTGGCTCTTAATACATTTAAAAGGCTAAAGAGCAGCAGGAGGGACCCAGGGTTAGCTGGGACAGCTGATTCCCAGCTCGCACAGGGTCCCCCTCCCCACTGCGCTTTAGCTTTTTAAATGTATTTTAAATGTATTTAAAAGGCTGGTGTGCAGCAGGGGGTTGGGGACCCTGCACCAGCCAGGAATCAGCTTATTCCCTGCTCATGCCCAGTCCCCGCTAACCCCCTGCTTCCCCTTCCCCCCACGGAGATGGTGCTTGGGGGAACCAGCTTTTAAGCTGAGGTGGGGCCTCAGGGGGAAGGGGCAGGGCCATGGAAGGCAGAAGTGCCTCCCTTCCCCGCCCCAGCTGAGCCATGCCCCTCAGCCCTCAGAACCATGTGGAGCATGCAGCGCACTACATGCACTTGCTCCAGACTCATGTTGTTCCTGGATCACAGCGTCCTCTTCAGACACTGCCGTCTGGCCGTGCCCACTACAGTGGTCTCTCGTTCACCTTCTGGGGTTTATCGGCAATCCTGTGTCTCTACTGCCACTGTGGCCAACCTTTGCCTCAATGCCTAGCTACACTGTCTCTGGGGTAAGCCACAGTCTGTATGGGCCACACCCTACTTCCAGGAGGGCTAGCCACAGTTTTATTGGCCATGTCTTGGTGGCAAGGTGTAGTGCAAGGCAGAAGAGGCGGGACTCAGGCCCCCTCACTAACTTTGGGCTCCAACCCCGGGACCCTTTGGCAGTAGCCTTGTCCTGCCCTCCTCTACTTCCCTTTACTGTCTCTAGTACCCTGGACCACTTCCGCTCTGACTCTTTGCACCCTCCTGGCCTTCGTATCAAGGCCACATCCTGGCAAGTTTCAGGCTGGAGCCCCTCTCTTTAGCCCCCCTGAGCCTGCCCAGCATTACTCTCCCAAATGCGCTTCTCTGGGAACTGGTCCTGTACTCTTCCTGGTCAGGACCCAACTGCCTACTCCCTTCTGAGCAGCTCTTTTTATTCAGGGCTGCCCCAGCAAGCTATACCCTAACTGGCTCCAAAAAAAGCCACTCCCTAATTGCCCAGGGCTGTGTGTAGGCTCCCGCCTGCCTGCTTTAACCCCTTCCCGGCCAGCGTGGGGCAGTAACCCCACCACATATGTACACAGCATTATGCAAGCCTTTGAGTCATAGAATCATAGAATTATAGGGTGGGAAGAAACCTCAGGAGGTCATCGTATCCAACCCCCTGCCCAAAGCAGGACTTAAAAGCCTCTAGGGATGGAGATTATACCACCTCCCTAGGTAACCCATTCCAGTGCTTCACCACCCTCCTAGTAAAATAGGTTTTTTTCCTAATATCCAACCTAGACCTCCCCCACTGCAACTTGAGACCATTGCTCCTCATTCTGTCATCTGTCACTACTGAAAACAGCCTTTCTCCATCCTCTTTGGAACCTCCTTTCAGGAAATTGAAGGCTGCTATCTTCTGTAGACCTAATAAGCCCAAATCCCTTAGCCTCTCCTCATAAGTCACGTGTTCCAGCCCCCAAATCATTCTGGTTGCCCTCCATGGGACTTTTTCCAATGCATCCACATCCTTTCTGTAATGGAGGACCCAAAACTGGATGCAATACTGCAGATGTGGCCTCACCAGTGCCAAATAAAGAGGAATAATCACTTCCCTAGATCTGCTGGCAAAGCTCCTCCTAATACACCCTAATGTACCATTAGCTTTCTTGGCTATGAGGGCACACTTTTGACTCATATCTAGCTTCTCATCTGCTGTAATCCATACTTCCTTAACTTGCTGGCAAGAGTACTGTGGGAGGCCATATCAAAAGCTTTGCTAAAGTCAAGGTATATCACATCCACTGCCTTCCCCACGTCCACAAAGCCAGTTACCTTGTCATAGAAGTCAATCAGGTTGGTCAGGCATGACTTGCCCTTGGTGAATCCATGTTTACTATTCCTGATCACTTTCTTCTCTTCCAAGTGCTTCTAAATGGATTCCTTGAGGATCCCCTCCAAGATTTTCCTGGGACTGAGTTGAGGCTAACCAGTCTGTATTTCCCTGGATTGTTCTTCCCTTTTTAAAAGATGTGCACTACATTTGCCTTTTTCCAATAATTCAGGATCTCCCCCGATCAGCACAAGTTTTCAGAGATAATGGCCAATTGTTCTGCAAGCACATCAGCCAACTCCCTCAGCACTCTCAGATCCATGAGATCTGGCCCTGTGGATTTGTGTATGTCCAGCTTTTCTAAATAGTTCTTAACCTGTCCTTCCACCCCTATCCTAGACTTCCTTGTGGCATAACAAAATGGAGTAATTCTAGTTCTTTGTTCATGGTACTGTGGGGGAAAACTGTACCAAACCTGACAGTCCTGAGGACAAAGAAAGTAAGCCTATTGGTCTGTGGAATGATTTTGGTGGGCTCCCAGAGCACCAGACCAGTGGGGTTGTCTTTTCACTGCAAAGCAATGAGGTTTGAATCCTGAGTTGACTCTATCCCACTGAATCTGAGATCTTGGGTCTGAACCCTGGGTTAGGCTGATTTGTATAAGGATAGAAGGGAGTTAGGCTCGAGAATAAATTTCAGTCTTGGGTTTACACTGTAGTGTAAACATACCAAATGTTTGTTCTGCCATGGGCAAGCTCTAGTTCGGTTGTTGGGGGAGGTAAAGCTATGACTCTACACTTGCGCATACTTTCCCTCCATGCACTTGTAGGGGTGCAAGCAGGAAGAATGATCTGTACTCCCCACTGAGATGTTGGTCAGTCCCTCTGCAGGAGTACTATGGAATGGGAGTATCTTGCCCCCTCATTCCTTTCTACTCTCAAAAGGGCTGATCACAATGTGGCCCATACGTCTCTTCACCACGAATGTAAAAGGAGCAGAGGCCCTTCTGTAGGCATGCGAACATGGCAAATGTGATTCTTCTCTCACTTTAGCCAGAAAATCTATTAACCTATCACTTGTAGCTGGAGCAGTTTGGTGAAACTTTGTCATAGTCAAACCTAATCTTTGTAACAACAAACAGCTTCCTGGGAATTAACCAGTGTTTCACTCCAGGGGAGGGGGAGTGATGGCTGGATAGGGCATTCAGTTCTAGGCTGAACCATGCAGTCACCAAGTTGAAAGGTTTGAGAAAGCAGTGAAAAGTAGCATCTAAATTCCTGTCACATCAGGAAAAGTTGTGTGAAATGAGTGTATGTGTGTGTCTAATTTGCTGCTGAGCAGCAAAAATCAGCATCTGAACTGTAGCTATTAGTCTGTCTTTTTTTTAAATGTAAAAGCAAAAGAAATCAGTGAATTATTTGTTGCTAAGAGAGAGGAGGCTTACTGAATGCTTGGAGATTTTCAGAGAGACCATGAGAGTCTGGCAAAGGGAAAGTAAGATAAGGTGAAAGGGAGAAGAGACATGAGAAAAGCATTAGTGACCCTGCTAGCATCACTAACAAAGTCCACTCAATCCCACCTCCCCAGAAACCTAACCCATATTAGCAGAGGAAGAGTGCAAGCTCTTATGAAATAAGGGCATGAGTGCAGTCGCTGCAGAGAAGTTGGGCAATCATAGAACACACTGCATTTTGCCTTTCTCCCACAAATCAAAATCAGCAAGAGAATTGACTAACCCTCCTTTTGACTGAACAAAACTGATTTTTTTTTCATTCCAGCAATCCACGGCCACTATATGAACTTTGATTAAAAAAACCTTTTAATAGTAGTCACCATTCATGTTAGTGACAAGTTCAGTTACAGCTGTGTTAGAGCTCAGATATTAGGGTATGTCTACACAGCAAAGTTATTTCAGAATAATGGCTGTTATTCCGAAATAACTTTGCTAGTGTCTTCACAGCCAAACCACTATTTCAAAATAATTTCAAATAGCAGACGTCTTATTTCGAACTTTGTAAACCTCATTCTACGAGGAATAGCACCTATTCCAAAATAGCTATTTCGGAATAGGCGCTGTGTAGACAGGGAATAGGGGCTATTTTGAAATAGGGGGCCTCCAGCCCTTCCCAGGGTGCCCTGCTGGCCGCTCTGGCCACACACCAGGAAAACTCTATCCCCTCTCCCCTTCCCTAGAGCCCTTAAAGCTGCAGACTCTGCCAAAAGGGTTTGTGGCTAGCAACAGGCCTCACAGCCCTGAGCCATTCTGCAGCTGCCCCTGACTCCACTGTGGCCCGAGATGAGCCAGCCAGACGGTGCCAGCCAGCCCTCTGCTGTTCCCCGGGAGCATTCAGCCAGCTCCCAGGAACCTGCCAGGGGCCGCAAGTGACGTGCGCCTTCCTGGTCTGGTGTAGAGGTCCTGGACCTTATTAAAGTTTGGGAGGATGAGGCAAATCTCAAGGATCTCCGCACCAGATGCAGGAACGCGGACATCTATGGCCACATGGCAGACAGCCTGGGGAGCAAAGGCCACATCCTCACCCAGGCTACATCCGCACGGGTACAGATGAAGGTCAAGGAGCTCCGCCAGGCTTATGCCAGGGCCAAGGAGGGCAGCTGCCAATCCAGAGCAGAGCCTCACACCTGCCCATATTACAGTGAGCTGGACCACATATTGGGGGGTGGGGCAGTCTGTTCCCCCCAGGTAGTTCTAGACTCTGGGGTGGAGACACCTGTCGTTGTTCTTGCCGGGGGCCCAGAGGACGGCAACAAGGAAGAGGAGGCCCAGGACCTGGACGAGGCCAGCCTCCCCACTGAGCTCAGCCAGGAGCCCTGAGTCCTCCCTGAAGACATCTCCCTGCCACACAAGGTAACTACTGATCTGATGCCCTGCCTGAACCGGTTCCGGGCGGCCTTAAATGTGACCAGCATCCAATCAGTGTGGATGTGCTATTTTGAAATGCATTTTGTGTGTAGATGCATTATTTTGAAATAAGATATTTCAGAATAATTATTTCAAAATACTTTAGTTCAAAATAATGCTGTAGTGTAAACATACCCTTAGAGAGAGAAAGTAGGTGAAAAAATATCTTTCACACCTACGTCTAGACTACAAGCCTCTTTCAAAAAAGAACATCTAGACTACAACCAATACTTTTGAAAAAGCAAGCCACTTTTTTGAAAGAGAGCACCCAGGCAGTCTAGATGCTCTCTTTCGAAAAAGTACAGTTTGCATTACATAGCGCCTTTTTTTGAAAAAGCACTTTCGAAAAAAGGCGTTATTCCCCGTAAAACGAGGTTTTCTGCTGTCGAAAAACCTGCCGTGTTCTTTCGATTTACTTTTGAAAGAACGCGACAGCAGTCTAGACTCAGGGCCACTTTTTTCGAAAAAACCTTAGGGTATGTCTACACTAGCTCGTTAGTTCGAGCTTGGTAGGCAAATGAGGGCAACCGGAGTTGCAAATGAAGCCCGGGATTTAAATATCCCGGGCTTCATTTGCATGTTCCCAGTGCTGCCATTTTAAATCCCCTTAGTCGAACTCCGTTCCCGCGGCTACATGCGGTACGGAGTAGGTAGTTTGAATTAGAGATCTCTAATTCGAACGAGGAGTAACGGTAGTTACTCTAATTCGAACTACCTACTCCGTACCGCATGTAGCCGCGGGCACGGAGTTCGGACTAAGGGGGATTTAAAAATGGCAGCACCCAGGAACATGCAAATGAAGCCCGGGATATTTAAATCCCAGGCTTCATTTGCAACTCCGGTTGCCCTCATTTGCCTACCAAGCTCGAACTAACGAGCTAGTGTAGACATACCCTTATAGTCTAGACACACTCCTAGTGAGAGAGACAGTCTATCCCAGCAACAGAAGTTGGTCCACCAAAAGGTATTACCTCACACATCTTGTCTCAGTAAAAAGTGTGTCAGTTCAGCAATGATATTTTATGTGTCGAATCAGTCTCCTCTCTTCCTGCTGGACGATTGAAGCCAGAGATGTAGAATTGTTTTGAACCTGGAAAGGTTTTTATTATCATCCATGGAGAAGAAGAAGTTGAGAATATAGATAGAAGAGTAAACTATAGTATTAAGCCTATAGTATTAAGCTTATAGTATTAAGCCTTCCATTGAGCCTCGCTGATCCTTTTGGTTGAAAAAGTTACATTGATATAATTTCGGAATAAAGATAGAAGTTTTGCAACCTATTTAGAAACTAATCAGTTTCATTATTTAAAGACAACTAAGAGATGATTGGCTTGATCATAATCTGATTTACATTCAAGAAGCTTTATTCATTTCAAGGGATTTACAATGGGGTAAATAAAATGTGAGTCAGGCTGATTGGTTTAAACTAGATGCACCCATTATTTGAAATATTTATCTGGTGCTGTAATCCTGTAAACCTCATTTTTTGAGGAAAAAGGGATCTCATGCAAAAGTTTTTTTTTCCCAACAAATGGCCCCATCTATGCAGGGCTTTTAAAGGCAAAACCTCTTCCACAAAAAGGATCGGCAGAAGATATGCAAATGAGAGCACAATTTGCATATCCTCTGCTGCAAAAAAATGGCAGTGTAGACGTAAGTGTAGTGTGGACCAAGAATTTAATTCCCCACCACCTCCTCAGCAGAGTCATGCAGCTGTGGCCCTGGGTGCTCCCAGGGGTGGAGCCACATGGCAGGTTACCGCCCACCCTGGAAGCATCTGGGCAGCCACCATGTGACCTGTGTGGCAGCTGCCGAAGCTGGAGCTGGGGCTATGGGACTAAAAATAGCACCATGGACCAGCTGCAGTCCCAGCACATGGGGCAGCCACACACCATGTGGCCCAGCCCCTGGAATCAGCTTGGGGCAGTGGCTGAGTGGCGGCTGCTGGAGACTGGACTGCGGTACTAAAAATAGCACCGAGGCCTCAGTTCGAGTTGGACCACAGTGCAGCTGCTCCTGGGGCCAGGGCCACAGTACTAAAAATAGCACCATGGCCCTGGCTCCAGCCACAGCACATAGGGCAGCCGCCCTCTTTGCTACCCCACCCTGCAGGTACAGGTGTCAGGATGGCAGAAGGGAAGGAAAGGGGCAGGGGGAGAACTAAGGGGAAGGGGGTGAGGAGAGGAAGGGGTTTGTGCTGAGGGGAGAGGAGTGGGCCAGGGCAGAAGAAGAAAGGGAAAGGCACCAATGGGCAGGGTGGAGGAAGACAAATGCCAGGGAGCCAAGAGGAAACAATGAAGGGAAAGGGCAGGAGGAGCAGGGGTGAGGGGGAATGGGAAGATGTCAGTGGGGGTAGAAGAGGGAAGGGGACAGGGTGATGCTGGGAGAGGAGAGGGGAAGGGCAATGGGGGCAAGAGGAAGGAAGAGGAGAGGGGAGGAGTGGGTGCAGGGAAAAGAGGGGTTGAAAGGAGGGGTGGGCATGAAGAAGATGAGGGTTGGAGCAACTCAAGTGTGAGGGTGCAGAGGGGTGTGAGGAGAAATGGGGCAGAGGGTGGTGAGGGGACGGGCATTGGGGAGGAAGAGGGCAAGGGGGCAAGTGTTGGGAGGGCAGGGGCAGTGAGGGAAGGGAGAGGCATCAGGATGGTGCAGGGGTAAGGTAAGGTGTATGTGCCAGGGGAGTGTGGGGGTGAAGCAGAAGGGCAGACACGGGGAGGGGAGTAGAGAGGAGGAATGGGCACCAGAGGGCAGAGGAGAGAGTCAGGGCAGGTGGGTAGAAGGAGGTGTTAAGAGAGGAGATGGGAAGGGGGCTAGAGGAGGGGCGGACACAGGGGAAGGGCAGGTGCAGGGGTCAGAGAGGATGGGGAGGTGGGGCAAATCTCAGGAGGGCTGAGGGGGGTCAGAAGGGCAGGAGCCAGGACAGCAGAGGTGGTGAGGGGTAGGGGCAGCAACAGGAACGAGGGGAGCAGATGGGGCAAGGGGAGGATGGGAGACATAGGAGGAGAGGAGAAAAGGGAGAAGTTTATAACTTTGGTGCTACAGTGGCACACATCCGAACAAGCGCACGTGACCTAAATATTGGTGCACAAGATAAAACTCACTCTGCTCGTGAATAGAAAATCTTAGAGGGAACACTGGTGTGGATGCTTGCCTTGTTATTTTGATGGGGCAGTGTAGACATGCCCCAACTTGTCCACATCTTTTCTGAAGTGTGGAACTCAGAACTAGAAACAATACTCTAGTTGAGGCCTAATCAGTTTGGAGTGGAGCAGAAGAATTGCTTCCTGGGTCCTGTTTAGAACACTCCTGCATGCCAGAATGATGTCTGCTTTTTGCAGCCATGTCACACTGTTGCCTCATAACTATGAGCTTGTTGTCCACTAGGTTCCTTTGCTCCTTTCTAGGTGGTCATCTCTCATTTTGTCTGGGTTCACCTACACTGCACCATAGCTCAAAATAAGATATGCAATTTGAGCTACACAAATTGTATCTTATTTTGATCTTATTTTGAAATAGCTTATTTCATTATTTGGCACTATATACACAGTGCCAAATTTTGAAATAGCCCTCGTGGAATGAGGTTTACAGGGATGTTGGAATAGTGAGCCCGTTATATTTCAAAATAACGGGCTTCCTGTGACGACGTGGGATAACTATTTCGGGATACTCTGGTATCCCGAAATAGCAATGCAGTGTAGACGTAGCCTATGTGTGCAATTGATTATTCATTCCTAAGGGGAGTACAGGGGAGTACAGAGAACTTCCCTGGTCTAGCGCCCTCGGGAAACAAAGGAATTTGCCTGACCAGGGGAGGTCAGGCATCTGAGCTCTCTTGGGGCTCCCCGCATGGCTGCTGCCTTGGGAGATCCCAGAGGCCTGACCTTCTCTGGCCCACTTACCTGGCTCTGCTGCCCCCAGCCCACTCACAGGGCTCTGCTCCCTGCCCCCAGCCCTGCGCGGGGCAGCAGCTGCTCCCACGTTTCCCAGGTTTCCCGGCCCCACTTGGAGTGACAGCTGCTCCTGGGGTTCCTCGGCACTGCGTGCACCAGCAGCTGCTCCTGGGTTTTCCCACCCCTGACCCCGCATGGGGCAGCAGCTGATCCCAGGCTTCCCTGGCCTGTGCAGGGTGACAGCTGCTCCCGGAATTTCTTGGCACTGTGCAGGGCAGCAGCTGCTCCTGGGGCTCCCTGCCCCCATCTACCACAGGTGGCAGCTGCTCCCAGGGCTCTCTACCCCAAGGTCGGTGCTCCTGCAGGCTGCCACCGACCAGATGGGTTTTGCTGCCAGCAGCTTTCAACCTCTGCAGCGGGCTGTCTGGTCTAGCAACATCTGTGGTCCTGCTGGGTCATGGATGTTGCCTGACCAGAGAGTCCTGGATGAGAGAGATTCAACCTGCACTTTGCATTTGTCCTTATTGAATTTCATCCCATTTACCTCAGACCATTTCTCCAGTTTGACCAGATCATTCAAAATTAAAATTGTATCCTCCAAACCACTTGCACCCTCTTCCAGCTTGGTATCATCTGCAAACTTTATAAGTGTATTATGTCATTATTGAAATCATAATGAAGATATTGAACAGAACTAATTGATCCTTGTGAAGCCCCTTTTGTTATACTCTTTCAGCACAACTGTGAATCATTTATAACTACATTCTGGGAATGGTTATTCAGCAGCTTATGCACTCCACCTAGGTTATATTTTCCTAGTTTGTTTATGATAAGATCATGAGAGACTGTATCAAATACCTTACTAATGTCTAGATATACTGTATCTACCACTTCCCCCTTATTCACAAAGCTTGTTACCCTGTCAAAGGTATGTGTTCTTGACAAATCCAGGATTCCTAAATTATTTGCTCCATTTTCTTTCCTGATACAGAAATTAAACTGACTGGTCTATAATCTCTGGGTTGTCCTTATTGCCCTTTTTATAGATGGGCACTATATTTGCCCTTTTCTCCAATCTTCTCCAATAGCTCCCTTATAATATAATGCCCACGCTGTTTCTGTGTTTCACAAGCAGAAAACACTTTCACTTATATTCAGCTGTACAGCTTTGTGACCGGGCTTCAGTTGGAAATACACTACCAATTGTTTTCAATTTTGCTCATTTTAAATTCAGATTCCCAAATGTGGAATTAGTACAAACTATTACACTACCTCCCCCGACTGAGTTAAGTCCTGATGATTTTATTCATCTCCCAGGCTATATCTACACAGCAGCATTATTTCGGAATAAGCTATTCCGGAAGAGATATTCCGGAATATCTTATTTAGAAATAATGCGTCTATACACAAAATGCATTTCAAAATAGCGTTTTGCTATTTCGAAATAGTGCGTCCACACTGATTGGATGCTGAATCGCATTTAAGGCTGCCCGGAACCGATTCACACAGGGCATCAGGTTAGTAGTTACTTTGTGTGGCTCCTGCCTGAGGCTATCTGAGGCTAGTGCTTAAAGGGACCTCCCGGACAGCCATTTCTCAGGTTTCCCTGCTTGCTTGCCTACCTCGCTGAGGGACAGCAAAGCATTTTCTCTGCTTGCTCTGGTTGCCCTGACTCAGGACACTACAGCACTCTCTGATATGGAACTGGAACTGCCCCAGGGTACTCTGCAGCTGTTGAACATTTTACTGCAAGTCATGCAGCACTTTGTGCAGGCTGCCTCACAGGCTCTGCATGAACCCAACCCTCAGGCCTTTTGCAGACCCTCCTGGGGTATGTGGTGGAGCAGCTACAGGACCTGGATGCTGGCATGCCCCGCCGCATCTGGCGTCTGGACACCAGTGCCGACAGGTGAGACCACACAGTCCTGGAATGCTGCGGAGACCAACAATGGCTCCAGAACTTCAGGATGAAGAAGGACACCTTCCTGGAGCTGTGCGAGTGGCTCGCCCCTGTCCTGAGGCGACAGGACATGCACATGAGGCCCGCCATTCCCCTCCAGAAGTGTGTTGCCATCGCCCTCTGGAAACTCTCCACACTGGACAACTACTGATCCATAGGGAACCAGTTCAGCGTGGGGAGATCGACCGTCAGGGCTGTGCTCATGCAGATATGGCATTCTTGGGCCACTGTCCCAGGAGGGAATGGGCTGCCCTAGAGAAAGGGGGTGGAGGGTGGTGCAAGCCTCCTCCCTGGGAGGGTTTGTTCTGTCCTGCCCACACAAAGCCCTGCCTGAGGTGGTCATGATTGCAGGGGTTGCTCCTGGTAAGTGGGGGGGGGGAGGGGGGAAGGAGAGTAGGATGGGGTATGGAGGAACTCTCAGGCACCCTAGCACCCTTTGATTCTCAGTTTCTTTGTCTCCTTTTGCAGGTGGTCAGGGTGATAAACAGCATCCTGCTGCGCAGAGTCATCCGCCTTGCAGATGTGGATGCCATCATCAAGGGGTTTGGTACCCTGGGCTTCCCCAACTGCAGGAGAGGGGGCTATCGGTGGGACACACATCCCTATCCATGCCCAAGACCACAGGGCCTCAATGTACATTAATTAGAAGGGATACTTTTCAGTGGTCCTGCAGGCTGTGACTAACCATTGGGTCGTCCGGGAAAGCACATGACGCATGTGTGTTCAGGAACTCTACCGTCTGCCAGAAGCTGCAAGCCGGGACTTTCTTCCCCGACTGCCACATCAGAGTTGGGGACATGGACATGCCCGTATGCCTGGTGGGGGATGCAGCCTTTCCCCTGCAGCCATGGCTCTTGAAGCTGTACACTGGCCATCTCAACCCTTCACAACAGGCATGTAATGCCAGGCTGAGCAGGGCCCGCGTGGTGGTCGAGGGTGCATTCAGCCGCATAAAGGAGTGTTTTAGATGCCTCCTCACCTGCCTGGACCTTGGGGAGCACAACATTCCTCATGTGGTGGCTATGTGCTGTGTCCTGCATGTGTGCGAGAGGAAGGGGAAGGCCTTCCTGCCAGGATGGGGGGTAGAGTGGACCGCTTAGGCAGGGCCTACGAGCAGCCGCACACAGCTGCCATCTGGTAGGCTCATCAGGGGCTGTGTACATCCGAGGGGCCCTGAGGGAGAGCTTCTCCCCAAGGGACCAGTGACATCAAAGTATTTATTTAATACTTGAAAGTATGTTAAGTGTTTGTATCTTAAATTGTTAAGGAGTGTTGCTTTCTTAAAATCAGAAACAGATAGGGATCCCAATATTGTCTGTTCAGTTAAAATATATATATTTGCACAAAGCTACCTAGATCTAGCCATATAAACTTGACATATCCACAATGAAAATCTGAAATGATTCCTAGAATATAGGCATTGGCAAATGTTTGAAATCTGCAGTTTGAGCTAATATTGCTACTATTTTTCTCCCATCCTAATTCACTGAGACAGTCTTATTTGATGTAAACAAAATCTTCTGTGTAGAAAGAAAGAAATATTGACTCTGGACTCTTTTAGTGGTTGGGAGATCAGAGAAAGGAAAAAAGTCCATTTCAGGAGCTCATTCTATTGAAACTTCAGTGATTCAGTGCAAATGGAAACGTACTTTATTGATTATACTTGTGCTTTCTAGAGGCAGATTCATTGTCAAAGTCTCCAATATGCCATGTTTTAATTCTACATGTGCTTCTATGAGGGTAAGAAAAGCACTGTTAATTGATTTGTGCCATTCAGGACCAGAACCTGAATGGTTATAAAAATGAATGTTTCAATGTTCTTTTCTTTAGAACTGTTATACTTCATTGCCTTGTAAGTTGTTGCCATCTGGGGCATTCTGGGTTTTATATGAATCTCAGAATTTGGCGTTATGTCAGTTACTTGATAAGAATAAAATTTCTGGCTTTCTTTTTTTAAATATTAAAGGTGGCTGTTCATAATCTTTGACTGTCCATAAATCACAGCATAGTTACCCTATCACTACCAGTGCAATACCACTGTTTTCCCTCATGTATGTTTAATCTTATTTAATTTCCTGGAGAAGAAACTACATCTCTATTTTTTTTTAAATCACCCAGTAGAAAGCTGGGTAGTCTCATATATATCTTTCATTTTGTTCAAAGTACTTTAATATGCCATAATTGATAATTATGAAGGGTAGTACTCTACTTACACTTGTTTTCATTTTTGTTGTAAAAATAACCCATTAATTGGCCACATGTTCTAAAAGCCATTTTAATTCATTTCCAAAAGATGAAAACTTTGGCTTAAAGGACATGCAAACAGGAACTGGGATTGGAAGCTTTGGCTAAAAATGAGTCAGCAGTGATCTTTGCTTATCAGTTTAGTACTCAGTGAACTAATGGTATGTTTATACTTACTGGTGGATCGATGCTCCGGAGGTCAATCTTCTAGTGTTTGATTTAGCAGGTCTAGTATAGACCCATAAATCAAATATTGAGGACAGCTCCCACCAGCATCTGGTAATCCTCCTTTTTTTGAGGAGTAAGGGAAGCTGATGGGAGCATTCCTCCTGTCAGCCTCCTTCAGTGTGGATGCTGGCAAGGCTAAGCTGAGTAACCTGACCTGACTCCCGCTATGTATTTTATGTAGTTGGAGTTGCGTACTTTGAGGCAATCTTCCTGGTCTAGTGTAGACCAGGCCTAAGTGACCAATGGTCCTATCCATTTCCATAAAAGGCAACAGACTTTAACTAGAACAAGGCATTATGTGGGTAAATGCTGCTTTCCACATAGCTATACCAATTAACTTTGGTCCTGAACTGCTATCCCCAGGCTGTTTCTGTCTTTCACAAGCAGAAAACACTTTCACTTATACTCAGCTGTGTAGTTTTGCAACGGACCTTCAAGTGAAGATAAACCACCTATTGTTTCCACTTTTGACATGTTTTGAATTCAGATTTCCAAACGTCAGAAATTAGAACACATTATTGCACTGCCTCCCTTGACTGAGCTCAGTCCTGCTGGTTTTCTCCCTCTCCCACAGAGCTGGCACATAGTATAAGCAATTGTTTAAGGCCCTGAGTAGATCAAGCCCCCATCCCTTTATTAGAAGTAAGTGTTGTGTGGGGGCCTCCAAAATATTCTTGTTGAGGGTCCCCAATGGGCTAGTTCCACACTGCCTATTTATAAGCACCAGTAAGAGACTTTATTATCACTTGTTACAAACTTTTAAGTACCATGGGAACAACAATGCAAAGGGCATGATTTTCAAGTGCATTAATCCCTCTTTATGCCAGATCATAATATAAATGAGAATCAGGCCCAGGATCTTTATTTTCCTGTGTCATGATTCATCAGACAGGCAGTTTTCTCTGTTTCTTATTTACTATTGACATTGCTGGGATTTTGTGGTTCCCAGAGAGTCAGATGCTGGTCAGAATCAAGGGTACTAAAATTAGCCTCGAGCAAGGAGCCCCTCCCCTTGCTGTTTTATAGCACATGGCAGTTACATAACAGGTTACATAACACAAACTTCTAAACCAATCATATTCAACCTTTCCATATATGGCTTTGTTTGTCACATGCTTGTACCTCTCAACTCCACATGTTGAGTTCACCCCCCTCCCCTTGGCCTTTTCTAGACTGTTCCTAGGGTGGTGAGCCACAGCATGCTTCTTTATGCATACCTACTTTCCAAACCACATTTTGTTTAAAATGAACACATGCATACCCTTCAACATATAACCTGAATACCTCTGGTAATCTCAGGGGGTAAATTCCTGCTTTTAGTTTAGCCATATTTTGTATAGAAACTCTTCATGTTTTTTTGGACTTTTCCTCTGCAGAGCTGGGGATTCATTTAGAAAGTGGAAACAAAGAAACCACTTTATAGTGAGCTCAGTATCTCATGCTGAGAGATATCAGTTGCTGGTGTATCAGTTGTTGGACCATCTGCACTGCCCAGGATCAGACCCTAGCTTTGTGATTCCATCAGAGTTCACAATATTACAGGGAAAAGTGACAGTGCTATTGTAATAAAACACTATGCAGTGCTGCTGATGGCAGTCTTAACTTCAGCATTTTGTGTGATCAGAATTAGAGCTGCAAGAAAATGTATTTAGCAAGGAATTTCATGTGAGAGGATATTTTTAAGCTCTTGCACCTAGGGAGAGCTAAATTAAAGTCAAAGGAGAACTTAAAGGTAAGAAATAATTAGGGCAGGGAGAAATAATAAAAATGCTAGGCAGGAGAAATTAAAGTCAATGGAGAAGTTAAAGGTAAGAAATAATTAGGTTAGAGAGAAATAATAAAAATGCTGCTAGGCAGAAGTCAGACATCAGTGATTCAAGGGTAGGATATGTCAAATATAGAAATGTCATCTATTGTGGGAAATATAATGAGACAACATATTGGAAGGGCCCACCCACCTATTCTCAGTTATAGATGTTAGACATGTAAGGTTGTCCTAAATGCTGTCCATGGAGTGTTGGTCTCACTTAGCCCCTCTTCTTTTAGCATAGTTATAATTATTTCTATTCCCCAACTTTCTTATTTCCTATTATATTAAGTAAAGAATTGCAATTTGATTTCCAGAAGTTTGGCAATAATCTATCCAGTGAAGTTTAGTTTGTTGTCTCCCAAACTAGAAAATTGAGTGATGGGGGGAGGGGGTGAACTCACATGTCACATTATACTTTATAATCACTGTCCAACCATATTGTATGTCACCAACAGTAGCAGATACAAAAGCCATTAGTATCTTCCAGAGAAAAGTAATTTACATATTAGAATATCATTATTCTTAATGTATAGACTTATTTGTCAGTAAGTGGCATGAATGCCAGCTGCATTAAAAAGAGATTATGATAAGAGCCCTGGGGTTGAGCAGAATAAGAAAGGTTTGCATCTCACAGAGAAAAACTGTAAGAAATGTTGGCCCTTTCAGCTTTTACAAAGGATGAATTTAGCTTCATTGAAGTGTGTGTGTGTGTGTGTGTGTGTGTGTGTACACGTGTGCACGAGAGAGAGAGAGGTAGTAGAAGAGTTTACATAATCAATTAACACAGTCTTCTTTCACTTCACAGGTTCTTCCCAAGCTGAATTTCAGTACAGTTATGTGGTTTGGGAACAAACTTACAATATCTCTTTGCCCTAACTGTGTTATGACTTGGTTTAGTTTTCACTACGTAGACAAAGCTACGTTATAGGTACCATAATACATCTATGTGGCAGTTATTGTATGATTTAGGCTGATTTACACAAACTTTTTTTTTTTTTAATTAAACCTTTTCTCCCCCTAGGCATTTATCCTATGCTTGGCACCTTGGCATTTAAGCCCTTAGCATGGAGGACAACAGCACTGTAAGTCCAAGCAAGATGTAATTTTAATATAGCTAGTTTATGTGGGTGTAAATTCCTATGATCCCCTCCCCACTATAATAACAATGAATTATATCCTGACTCAGCTGCTCAGTGGTTGTGAAATTCAACCATGGCTTGGGGGCCCAATTGAAATTGCTGCTCACTGCATTCTTCTGGTAGTCTGGTGATGAAGACTGATCCTTGGTAAAGGTAGCTGAGCTACTCCACGGTCACCCAGACCTGGACAAAGAACTGTCTTCCCTCTGCCAAATATCAACACTAGTCACCAGCGTGTGATACCAGATGAAGACATTATTCCTCTATGTCTCTCCTGGAGGTTGGATGAGGATTCCCTGTGGTTAAAATACAACCAGAGAGGCAATGAAAGTCAAGTGGCCACCCACTTCCTGACATCAACACTGAGCCATCTGATAGCTCTGAAATTTTGAACTGGTGCCTAATGTAACCTTCTGTTGTCTCCAAGAAAATGGGCTCCATGAAGAAGAGTGCTAAAATCCTTCCAGTCTTCCTTATAAAGGGCTGTGACTGCTCCCTGGGTCCCACCTGGACTCACTCCCATTCCCTTCCAGACACACAAAATTGGAAGGGAAAAGACTGAAAGAATAACTACTTGCCAACACCAGTTCACTGTTTTGAGTATTTCTGCCTAAGCCCATCTTCTTTCAAGAGGTAATTAATAGTCTTGGGTTCTTCAGGAGGAGCAAGAAGGAGGGCAGGATGCTCAGAAACCTGTTCAAGGGAGGCATGGAGCACATATGTATGAGTTCTCTCCATACATCTTTCTAGACACTAAAGGCCCTCTCCTGGCCTGGTCTGACCATCCTTAGGACTGGTTAGTTGCAATGGACTCTAACTAAACTAAAGGATTAAAGGGGCTTGTTCAAGCCATGGGATTTGACTCAAACAGAATGAAACAGGTGAAAGTAGAGGGGCACTAGGCAGAAAAAGCTTTGAGGAATTTTTTTTTGTAAGCAAATTTTCTGCTCAAGAAACATGTTATACTGAGGAGGTTTTAGTTTCCATTGTTTAGACAATACATCTCAAACCTGGCTGGAAGAGACCACCTCTGGTGATCTACATGTTCATCCATGAGCAACCTATTTCCTAAGACTTCCATAAAAGATGTAAGTGGTGGTGGTGGTTTTCATAATGTGAAGATGTAATTAACAGGATTTGCAATGAGACCACAAACACATTTATTAGAGGCCATGAACACAAAACTAGCAATGATTTACCATCATTGCTTGCTTGATCTGGATTTTAATTAGTAATAGATAGAGAGGCAATATATTTTAATGTCTTTATTTTGTTTAGTATTCTGTTGAAAAAAATATCTAACTAGCTTCACAAGATATCAAAATACATGAACAGTATAGAGGAAGATAAATGAGCCCTCTGACTTGACATTGGCCTGTGATAAGCTGTGACTGTGTATCTTAAGAGAAGACTGTACACTTTTTATATGGATCTGGCCTTACTCCAGGAGTCAACCAAAAATAAGGCTACCTGCAACCTGGGATCACACATCTAGTGATGAGGAGGTCACTTGCGACACCTGAAAAGATAACAGGAATTAACCCAATCACCCTACTAAGGGCACATCTTTACTCACCACGCTGGAGACTGACATTCTAGCATTTGATTTAGCTGGCCTAGTATGGACCTGTAAATCGAAAGCAGAGGGCAGCTCCAGCCAGCGTGTGTACTCCTCACAGTGGGAGGAGTAAGGAATGGCGACAGGAGAATTTGCTGCTGTTGGCCTTCCCCAGTGAGAAGGCGCCAAGCTCAACTTAAGACAAGCTGACTCCAGCTATGTATTCTACATAGCTGCAGTTATGTACCTAAAGCCGACCTTCCAGGTCTAGTGTAGACCTCGCCTAAGAGTCCTATGTAAGTCAAAGCAGATATAGTGGCATCGGACTTGGGTAATTTTAATAGAGGAAAAGAATTCAAAACAGCTCAGTGAGGGCTGTTCATGAGTATGGTTGGGTTGGGGTTTGATTAGAGCTGAATGAATAATTAATATTTTCAGTTTGTGGGCAAAGTAAAAAAGTCAGTTTGTTTTTAAGTCAAACTGAGTTTGTGGTTTTTTTCCCCACTGAAATGAAAAATTTAAAATAATTGTTTAGAACCAAAAAACAAAAACCCCAATACAAGACAAGCCCTCTTTGTTTCATTTATGTTGTGACTTTCACCCCATCCCATATTTTAATAAGCTACTTTTTTAAGCAAAAGACCCCAGCCAGCCACAGAGTCTCCTGGACCCTATTGCTGGCAGGGTCAGTGGGCTGCGGAGTCCATGGGGGAGATGGCAGGTGATGGAACTCCAAGGGCAGATGGAGATTGTGAGGTCAGTGGGTGAAAGGGAAGCCAATAGGACCAGTGGGACCCAGGGCTGCAAAGCCAGCAGTGGGTCAGCAGCAGAGCCATTCCCCAGGGGTGCAAAACATGTGGGTGCTTCAGCATGCCCCACACCTCTACTTCCCATACCTATGCATCAAAACATATAGTACTAAAGGTTTGTTCATTGCTAGTCATTTTTCAGACTGCCTGTTGATGGTAATATAATGCTATTCTGCTTGGAGAGGAATCTCTCAGCTGATAGCTTTTTCATTTGATTTGGATGTAATGGATACTAATCTCATTCTGAAGGTAAAGAGAGGACCGTACACCTGTCATATGGAGCTGGCCTTACTCTAGGGCTATGTCTACACACGCGGCTTCTTGCGCAAGAACATCTTACTCAAGTGTTCTTGTGCAAGAAGTCTTGCGCAAGAAAACGTCCACACTGCCATGTGCGAGCTGTGCTTTTGCGCAAGAGCACCCATGGCAGTGTGGACGCTCTTTTGCGCAAGAAAGCTCTGATGGCAATTTTAGACATAGGGCTTTCTTGCGCAAGAAATCCCTGCCGAGCATCCACACTGCACCCTTGCGCAAGAGCCCCTGCGCAAGAGAGCTTACACCTGTTAAAAAAGAGCGTAGCTCTTGCGCGAAACCCTCTCTTACCACGCCGTACTGTAAATTTACTTGCGCAAGAGCGGGCGGGCAGTGTGGACGCTCTGCAGATTCTTGCGCAGGAACGTCCGTACTTGCGCAAGAAGCCGCGAGTGTAGACATAGCCTAGGAGTCAGCCAAGAATATGGCTACCTGCAACTTCTGATTACTGATCTGGTGATGAACAGATCCCCTGGGATACTTGAATTGATCTGGAGAAAATAAGTAGTTGGAACCCTAGTTCAACACTTCAGTTGAACAGAACTTGAATGTGAACTAAACTTGCATTTCAGATTCCATTTCATTTACCTTTGACTGTTTATTTCCTTTGGTCTGTCAGTAGATGCTTTTTCATGGATGAGGTAGTCAGATTGTTACTCTCCTCTGCAGGTTCTTTTTCTCAGATGGTGAAGAAAATAGGATTTTGTGCTCCATAAAATATTCCAAGACAAGCACAGCAGAGTGCAGCAGGCTTGCAGCAAGCACAACATTGTGATTAGAGGAGTACAGAATGGGTGGAAAACAGGTTTTCTGTTTCATGGGAAATTCCATGAGTCTGAACATTGTTTACATTACAGAATGTGATAGAAATAAATTTTAAAATTTTGCAGGAAATGAAAGTCTGGAGAAGGGGAGGAAATCCACTTTAGGATGATTGAAATATTTTGTTCTCTCACAATTAAAATGTTTTGTTCCAGTTGCAACATTTTGCATTTTATTATACAAAATAAAGAAACTTTCAAAATGAAACATTGTTTTGAAGTCTGAAATGTGGAAACAGAATGGTTCAGTATTTAGCAAAATGTCTTATCAGTTTTTTTAATGGAAATGCATAAGAATTGACATGCTTCTATAAAATGTTTCATTTTTTATATTTTTTTCTAGTGGAAGAATATTTGGTTGGAAAATTCCTGACCAGCTCTCATAAGATATGTCTATACTAGGAAATTTTTTTGAAATAACTAAATTTGACTTAATAACTCCTGATTTTACGAAATCAAAAGAGCATGTCCCCACTACGGGGTAGCCTCAACATTAGTTCAAGGCAGGCTCCATTAATGTGGACATGCTACCTTGACTCTGAGCCCCAGGAAGCACTGGGGAGTAATTAGTCTGAATTATTCTGGGGGGTAGTTATTTTGAAATAGCAGCATCAGAGTCTTCATACTAATGCTATTTTAAAATAACTATTTCAAAATTAGCATTATTCCCTGAGGAAAGCAGTAGTACGGATTTCAAAATAAGTGCCCTTTATTATTTACATCTATCAGGGATGATATAGACCGTGCTTGGTCCTGCCGTGAGGGCAGGGAACTGGACTTGATGACCTCTCAAGGTCCCTTCCAGTTCTAGTATTTTATGATTCTATGATTCTGTGGTTTCAAAATAACGGGCTTGGTAGTGTGGATGCTTTGCTTATAGATTAGACCTAAGGGGGTTTATTTTGAAATAATGCCCTAGTGTAGATGAGTGCTTGGAAAGTCTACTGTATCCTGCCATTCAACTTGCTGCCACCAGGTGCAGAATATGATATCTAGAAATATCCAACAACAAATCCTACCGATGGAGCAGGCAACAGGCAATCTCCTGAAGAAGATTCAGTACTTCATTGGTGTTTCCCAGTGACCCATAACAAAGAGCATTTAGGTCTTAGTCTGTGGCACAGACATAACAGGTTTGTTCAGGTCATGTGGAACTGGGAAAGGAAAAAAGGGGCATCCAATTCAAAGTTAATGAATGGGACTTGTTTATTTTTAGTAGTGTGTGTTTGTATGAATTAAATACCATAAAACAAGTATGTCTTCTCAACTCATGATCTACTGTGGCTATGGTAGTATGTGTAAAATAATCCATTCCTGTGAGCCCTTTATATGCAGAACTGAATGAAATCAGCACAGAATGGATGCACTTAAATATGAGATTTGAATTTCTTTGCTTTTGTAAGACTCATAACATTACAAAGCTGGCAGACATCATAATAAAAGCTTCTGTATGTGTTCCAAGTACAATTTAATCCTTCTGTTCATCCTTCATCAAGTAGCGCATAAATGTTTTCAGCTATGAGTTAACACCAGCAGAAGTACAGTGATTCGGTGGTGTCAATTAAACTCTTATAAGGCATCAGCTCAAGTCCAGGAAACTGTTGTACTATACAATCTCATATTAAAATATTTACCTTAATCTGACATAAGACATGGATGTTCAAGGAATCCTAACAAGGCCTAAGTAACTCCGAGGAAGGTAGTCCTATTGGGTGAGCTGGAAATCTGTAGATGAAGAACAGAAAATCACTTTAGCTCTGGGAGTTCATTTTCAGTCCTGGCTCAACAAAGCCCTGGCTGGGATGATTTAGTTGGGATTGGTCCTGCTTTTAGCAGGGGGTTGGTCTCAGTGACCTCCTGAGGTCTCTTCCAGTCCTAAGATTCTATGATTCTAATGAGCTGATCTGCCTATATAAGAGTAGGGTAATTGTGCTTAGGAGTCAGCCCATCTCTAATGGGAGATATGGTAGGCAAAGATCGACAAAGCATTGAGAGAGAAGCAAAGGTCCTGGGAATAAGTAGTATTTGGAATGAATCCTGGTACTGTCTCTTTAAAGGTGTGGGACTAGGCCTCTTGCAAAGTGAGCAGGACAGTGCTCTTTCCCAGCCAACTTCCAGAAGGGAAATAGCATATATATTGCTTCCTCCCTCATAACAAGACAAATATCAGCAGGAGAATTCTGGCTGCTGAAACCTCCATATTGGGGTTAAGATGTAGGGTATAATTTGGAAAAAGGGTTCTTGTTGAAGGGTTCTGGCTAAAGTTTTGTACCACACAGAGAACTGAGCCTGAGTGAAATACATAAACCAACACCTCAGCTTCACAAAGAAGGGGTGAGGGGAGACACCAGTTGGAAGGAGGAAGATGCTAACTTCCCTAAGGGTGGAGGAGGGAAGGGGGGGCTATTTGAAATACATCCCAGCTTCTATGAGAGGACACAGGGGAGCACTTCCATTGTTGGCTAAGAAGAAGCTCCTAGGCATCACAATTCCAAAGTGGAGAGTCCACAGGCTTGTTATGGATGTTGGCAAGAAGACCAAAGGCAGAAGCAGCCCAAGGAACTGACAAGAGGGTCCATGGGCTAGAGCCCAAAGATGAGGGAGAATCTGGGTTCCCCTATCTCTTCTACACATCAAAGGGGAGAGGGACAAGAATGAAAGGTGTTGAGAACTAAGAGTTCTAGATGGGGGCTAAGGGTCAGGCTTAGAGGCCACTAGACTCTGAGTTTCTTATATTGGGATGTTTTCTATTAATGTCAGCAGAAGACAGGCTGAGAGGTAACCTGACTGGAGGACTGGGCCACAGAAACAGCTCTGGAGATAAATTAGGCCAAGGAAGCAGTGGACTAGAGTGAAAGAATCCCTGCAACTCTACATCCAGACAAGAGGGGGAGCTCTAGTGATGCATGCATGCACCAACAGCCTCCATTCTAAAGATAGAATAATGTTTGTTTTTTAAAGGTTGTTCTTATCATGAATTATCTATTAATTTTTCTAATATAAAGGCTCCAGTAGTGTTCACAACTCACCTTCACAACACGGGCACAGAGATTCAAAGATTGATTGTGACCAAAGGCTCACAAAAACTGATCTGAGCAAGCTTGACAGGTTGTATCTCAGACCAACATTACCTCACCCACCTTGACTCTCTCACCTTACAGGGGGAAGGCAGGCAAAAAGCATCTATCATTTCCTGCTGCTCCCATTAGCAGGAAACAGTGATCTGTAGCCACTGGCAGTTGCCAGTGACTGTATCTGTGGACATGCAGGTAAACAAAGTGTCTGGTGGCCCACAAAGGGATAACACTGGCAAACTGCATCTCGCCCGTAAGTTGCTTATTGTCCATGCCTGGGTTAGGAACTTCTGTGGCAGTTTTCAAGGCTGCTAGAAAAAAGGGGAGGGGAGAGAGAGGAACAAAAAGAATATTTGACACTCATTAGGCACCCATGAGGTGTGTGCCATGTATATTTCCTTTTAACTAGTAGCTCTGAGCTGACTCCAGTTCATTTGACCTACATCAGCATGCTGATATAGAATCATAGAATCATAGAATACTAGGACTGGAAGGGACCTCGAGAGGTCATTGAGTCCAGTCCCCTGCCCTCATGGCAGGACCAAATACTGTCTAGACCATCCCTGATAGACATTTATCTAATCTACTCTTAAATATCTCCAGAGATGGAGATTCCACAACCTCCCTGGGCAATTTATTCCAGTGTCTGACTACCCTGACAGTTAAGAACTTTTTCCTAATGTCCAACCTAAACCTCCCTTGCTGCAGTTTAAGCCCATCGTTTCTTATTCTATCCTCAGACGCCAAGATGAACAAGTTTTCTCCCTCCTCCTTATGACACCCTTTTAGATATCTGAAAACTGCTATCATGTCCCCTCTCAATCTTCTCTTTTCTAAACTAAACAAACCCAATTCCTTCAGTCTTCCCTCATAGGTCATGTTCTCTAGACCTTTAATCATTCCCGTTGCTCTTCTCTGGACCCTGTCCAATTTCTCCACATCTTTCTTGAAATGCAGTGCCCAGAACTGGACACAATACTCCAACTGAGGCCTAACCAGCGCAGAGTAGAGCAGAAGAATGACTTCTCGTGTCTTGCTCACAGCACACCTGTTAATGCATCCCAGAATCATGTTTGCTTTCTTTGCAACAGCATCACACTGCTGACTCATATTCAACTTGTGGTCCACTATAACCCCTAGATCCCTTTCTGCCATACTCCTTCCCAGACAGTCGCTTCCCATTCTGTATGTATGAAACTGATTGTTCCTTCCTAAGTGGAGCACTTTGCATTTGTCTTTATTAAACTTCATCCTATTTACCTCAGACCATTTCTCCAATTTGTCCAGGTCATTTTGAATTATGACCCTATCCTCCAGATTAGTCGCAACCCCTCCCAGCTTGGTATCATCTGCAAACTTAATAAGCGTACTTTCTATACCAATATCTAAATCGTTGATGAAGATATTGAACAGAGCCGGTCCCAAAACAGACCCCTGCAGAACCCCACTTGTTATGCCTTTCCAGCAGGATTGTGAACCATTAATAACTACTCTCTGAGTACGGTTATCCAGCCAGTTATGCACCCACCTTATAGTAGCCCCATCTAAGTTGTATTTACCTAGTTTATTGATAAGAATATCATGCGAGACCGTATCAAACGCCTTACTAAAGTCTAGGTATACCACATCCACCGCTTCTCCCTTATCCACAAGACTCGTTATCCTATTAAAGAAAGCTATCAGATTGGTTTGACATGATTTGTTCTTTACAAATCCATGCTGGCTGTTCCCTATCACCTTGCCACATTCCAAGTGTTTACAGATGATTTCCTTAATTACTTGCTCCATTATCTTCCCTGGCACAGAAGTTAAACTAACTGGTCTGTAGTTTCCTGGGTTGTTCTTATTTCCCTTTTATAAATGGGCACTATATTTGCCCTTTTCCAGTCTTCTGGAATCTCTCCTGTCTCCCATGATTTTCCAAAGATGATAGCTAGAGGCTCAGATACCTCCTCTATCAGCTCCTTGAGTATTCTAGGATGCATTTCATCAGGCTCTGGTGACTTGCAGGCATCTAACTTTTCTAGGTGATTTTTGACTTGTTCTTTTTTTATTTTACCTTCTAAAACTACCCCTTCCTACTAGCATTCACTATGTTAGGCATTCCTACAGACTTCTCAGTGAAGACTGAAACAAAGAAGTCATTGAGCATCTCTGCCATTTCCAAGTTTCCTGTTACTGTTTCTCCCTCCTCACTGACCAGTGGGCCTACCCTCTCTTTGGTCTTCCTCTTGCTTCTAATGTATTTATAAAAAGTCTTCTTGTTTCCCTTTATTCCCGTAGCTAATTTGAGCTCATTCTGTGCCGTTGCCTTTCTAATATACCCTGTTAGAATCCTCCATCTTTTTTTTTTCTTCTAGGGGAGCTGCCAGCAAATCTAAATGAATGTGGTTGAAGCAAAAGTTATTGAATGTTTTAGCAATATTAGTATTTTATGGGTAGGTGACAACTATTCAATGTTCCTGAATTGAGTACTTTTTGGTCTGAACTTTGCCTTACTACTTATACTATGAAGAACTGAATTATCTTATGAAAATGGGAGCAAACATCTGTGGGTTTGCACACTGTACAGTTATCACAAAATGTTAAGTTATTAAAAAATCTAGTCTGTGGAGGTATGATTACATAACCATTTTGCCAGAAGAAAAATATAAGTATTATACAACTGAATGCAAATTTTTAGAAATGGAACAGCTGGTTCAAATTGCCTATAATTATTTTGCAAATCATGTTTTCCCATTAGCATTATATAGCTTTAATTGATTTTCCAATATATGACAAAAATGTAAACACACAGTGCATATAAATTGTTAAAATAACTATTTAAAAACAAGTCTCAGAAGGATAGCTGTGTTAGTCTGTATCTGCAAAACAAATACACAAGCAAAACAAAACAAAACAAAATAAAAAAGGAGTCCTGTGGCACCTTAGCCCTGGTCTACACAAGGGAGTTATTTTGCAATAACTCCCCTAACTTTGAAATAGCAAGGGGAGCATCCACACTACCAAGCTCGTTATTTCAAAATAAGGGACTGGTTATTTCAAAATAATAACTCCTGCTTTCCTTGCACTTATTTAGAAATAATTATTTCAAAATATCATTAGTGTGGAGGCTCCACTGCTGCTATTTCAAAATAAACTGTTCCCCAGAGTCATTCAGAGTAATTACTCCCCAGTGCTTCCTGGGGCTCTAAATTGAGATAGTGCGTCCACATAAGGGAGCATGCCTCAGACTAATTTCGAGGCTTCTCTGTAGTGTGGACATGCTATTTCAAAACAGTTATTTTGGGAGTTATTATTTCAAAATAAGTTATTTCGAAATAATTTTCTAGTGTAGACATGTCCTTAGAGAATAACAGATTTATTAGGACATAAGCTTTCATGGGTAAAACCCACTTCATCAGATGAATTGGAGTAGAAGTTACAGAGGTAGGGGTATAGATAGATAGATAGATAGATAGATATAGATAGTTATAGCCATAGATATGCCCTAAAGGTATAGCTATTTCACTATGAAGCATCCTGACATCAAAATAACTGCATCTCCACTGGCAGTGTTATAAATTTATTATTATGCTTGTGTAGCTAAAATGGCCGTAGGTTGGGCCCTATAGTTTCTTTCTACTAAACCCTCTCTTTGTCCGTGTGTAAAACCCTGAAAGTTAGAGCTTGTGTTAAAATACATGCAACTCACTGATAAAACTACTACAAATATCCCCAGACTATTATTTTTCTTCCTTGTGATGATGAAGAAATGAGAACTGGTTCTGTTTCCTGGCTGTGGTTTTAATATCTCTAATGAATATTTGCTTATTCGGGAGGATACTTTTGGTGATTTTGCTTACCCTGCACTGGATTTCCAGTATTAATCATTAACTCTGCTGTTACATTGGAAATTGCTTAGAGTGTATTGATAAATATTCCTAAGCTGTGTCTACGTTGGCGCGATCTTGCACCAAAGCAGCCGCTTTTGCGCAAAAACATGCTGCCTGTCTACACTGGCGGGGAGTTCTTGCACAAGAACACTGACGTTCTAATGTGTGAAATCAGTGCTTCTTGCGCAAGAACTATGATGCTCCCGCTCAGGAATAAGCCCTCTTGTGCAACTGTTCTTGCGCAAGAGGCCAGTGTAGACAGGCAACATGAATTTCTTGCGCCAGAAAGCCCGATGGCTAAAATGGCCATCGGAGCTTTCTTGCACAAAAGAGTGTCTACACTGGCACGGATGCTCTTGCGCAAAGGCACATGCCAGTGTAGACGCTTTCTTGCGCAAATACTTTAACGCAAGAACTCTTGCGTTAAAGAGTATTTACACAAGATCATGCCAATGTAGACGTAGCCCCTACTGATTAGAGATTGTCTTACATGGTAGGCTGGATAGAATAAGTCATCTTTCTTTAGACGCGAATACACAACATTAGATTTTCATTCTCATTTGCTGTACAGCAGTGTCAGTGGACATAGTCTGATATTTTTATTTCACAGCCTAAACTGCCTCTTCTAGTTCTCTTTCACTAGGGTGAACATAGTGAATGCTCCAGGGTGCTCTCTTGTTACAAACTGTTTTCTCTGCTTCCTTTTTTAGTTGGATCATTTCTGTGAGGCTCTCCCCAACCAGTTATCTCTAGCAGGCTATGTCTACATTACAGAGGGTTTTTTCCGAAAAACGGCCATTTTTCTTAAAAAACTTACAGAGCATCCACACCTCAAGCATGTTTTTGTGCAAAAAAATCAAAAGAACAGAGGGGTTTTTCAGGCATAGGTATTCCTCATTCTACGAGGAGGAATGCCTTTTTGTGAAAGAGCTCTTTCACAAAAAGGTGTGCGGGGACAGGAAAAGGGGGAGGGGTGTTGCGCAAAAAGAGGAAAGAGGAAAAAGCACAGGTACCCTGGTGGCCATTCTGTGCATAGCAATCAGAGCTTACTTTCGAGAGAGCGTCCATGCAGTTTGGATGCTCTCTTTCACAAAAGCGCATCGCTTTTTTGTTGCACTTTTGCAATGCGGACGCGCTCTTGCGCAAGAAGTTTTTGTGGAAGATCTCTCCCGATAAAAGCTTCTTGTGCAAGAAGTCTGCAGTCTAGATGTAGTAGCTCTTCTTTCAAAAGCTTAAAATAAACTGTATTAATGATCGATTTAGACCGATTTTTCCTACAACTTGATTCTGTTTCCCAACAGCATTGTTCAAGACACATCTATGCCCCCACCTTCCACAGCCAGCTTTGGAAAACAAATTTATAAACCAATCAAATCTAAAATAATAACTTGGGTCAAATGCTAAGTCAGATTGGCAAAACAAGGGAAAATAGGTATCTGTCAGATTTGCAAAAGTGGCATTTTAAATTATTTTCCTCTGTATGGCCAAAGTCATTTTTTAAAGAGATCATGATTTCTATTGTGTTTAAAGCCCAGCCCGGTACAAAACAAATATGCAAAGCTAAAGCTTGTAGGCCTCAAGCCTGTATCCTAAGAGACCAATAACACATATATATGAAGTTTAAAGGACTTTGTTATGAAGGCAAAGCCTGTCACTTTGTTCTAAGTTTGAACAGTTCTTAGTATGATGGAGTCTTGGCCTCTAAGTACTACAGTACTTCAAATACTAATAATGGAAACAAAAAGCTTATTGAAGTTGGAAACAACACTGAAAGCTGCTCAAAATAATGCTCTTTACTGAAAAGAACTCTGTCCTCTATATCAATGGTTTTCAACCAGGAGTCCAAGGCCTCTGGGGGTGGAGGGGCATTAGCAGGATCAAGCAAGCAGGACCAGCATTAGACTTGGTGGGGCCCAGAGCAGAAAGCTGAAGTCCCACTGCCTGAGGCTGAACCTTTAGGCCCTGAGACGTGAAGCTGAAGGCAAAGCTTGAGCAGTTTAGTTTTGTGGGGACCCTTGTCATATGGGGTCCCAAGCAATTGCTTGATACCATCTAACAATGTCCCTGGTTTTTGTATGCAGAAAACCAGTTATTGTGGGACAGGTAGACTGTGGAGTTTTTAAAGCATGGGGGAGGCTCCAAAAGAAAAAACTTGAGAATTCTTGCTATGTGTGATGCTCACTAAGGGTGTGTCTAGATCACAGGGTTTTGTCGACAAACGTGGACTTTTGTTGACAAAACTATACCTGCATCTACACTGCCACTGAGTTCTGTCGACATAACGTCAACAGAACTCGGCAGTTTTGTCGATGCTGGTAAACCTCATTCTACGAGGAATAATGCCTTTGTCAACAGAGTTCTGTCGGCAGAAGGTAAGTGTGGATGCAGGGGAGAATTTATGTCAACAGTAAAGGCCTCCAGGAAGAAGCCCTGGTGGACACTCTGCCACTGCTTTCAATTCTATTGTTCCTGCTTGTAGCCATCTTTAAAAGGCACAGGCACCCAGGATCAGTATTCTTGAAGCAAACCAGCTCCAGACAGGACCCTGACAGCGCAGCTCTTTTCCGTAAGGCAAGTAGGAGCCATGTCACAGGGACAAGCCCCCCAAGACCTCCCTGGCCCTTCCAGGGACACATCCCCTCGGAAGCCAGGGGCACAAAATGCCAGGCACCCTCCTGGTCAGGGCCGGAGATCAAAACCCTTCTGGAGCTGTGGGCTGAGGAGAAGGCTCTTCAGTTCCCACAGTCCAGGCACAGGAACGCGGATATATATGCCAGAATGGCTGATGGCCTGGCCAGGAAAGGCCACCACCCCCGCACTGCACCGCAGGTCAGGACCATGGTGAAGGAGCTGAGGCAGGGGTACGTCAGGGCCCGTGAGCACAGCTCCCGCTCCAGGGAAAGGGCATACTCCTGTGCCTAATACGAGGACCTGGACAGGATCCTGGGGGCAGGGGAACCCTTGCCTCCTGAGTCGCTTGTGGAGTCTGGCTTGGAGACCCCTGTGCAGCAGCGGCCACAACTCCAACCAGATGACCCGGAGCTCCAAGAGGAAGAGGAGGAGGAGGACAGCACCCAGAGCACCCAGGAGCCAGATGCCCAGATGCAGGAGGCCTCCCAGGCAACTTCGGACACTAGGGAGGGAACATCAGGTGAGTGCTGTGAGGGTCCAACACACACAGGGCAGGGAAGGCGGGAGCAAAGTGGATGGTGCAGTGCTGTGACATGTCATGCTGATCACAGCCTAGGGGAAAGGGGGGCATACCCATGGCCACCCTCAGGGAGGGCCATCCTACCCCTGCACTCGCACGGCTGCTAGGCACCACCTGCTCCTGGCAGGCAGTGATGCCAGGTGCAGGCATGGGTTGGGGATGCTGGGATTGCCTCATAGCTGCAGGCCTCTCAGCACTCTGTGGGAACCCCAACCGTGGCCTGACATTTGTCTGTGCTGCTCGGCCATAGGGGTTGTGTGAGGGGGGGCAGGATGGTGGCCTGCACACCTCTGGGCTCCAGGGAGGCCGTGGCTGCTGGCCAGGCCACACCATGCTTTGCTGAGACCCACATGAGCATCCTCTGACCCTAGGACAGGCACTGCCTGCTAAGAAGAAGGAGGGCATGCCCTCTCAGGGAAAGTGTGAGCATGCATAACTGATGACTTTTCCCTCTTGTCCTCCACAGCCGGACCAGCTGACCAGGAGGGGGAAGCCACACCTGCCCCACCACCCAGACGGCTGCATGGAACCCGTCGGCACTGGCGCACCTATTTAGACCTGGTGCGCCAGCACATCTCGGTCCTGCAACGGATGCAGGACTCAGTGGACAGGAGGATGGAGGCAGAGGCTGAGTGGCACAGGCGCTTGCTGCAGGAATTTGCCCAGCAGCGCACTGATATTTGCGCTGCGATCCGGGAGGACATGGCTTTCCCCGGTCCTTTGCCTGATCCTGCTCCTCCTGCTTAGCCTGCCCCCGCTTCAGCCCCTGCCCCCCCAGCCCCTGCCCCCTCAGCCCCTGCCATCCCAGACCCAGGTACAGTCCCACCTCCTGCCCAGCCCCCTACTGTCCCACCCCGCATGCACAGCCATGTGCGAGAAGGCCTCTGCAGCCAAAGTGCCAGGGGATCTTCATCCAGACAGCCCCCGCAGCCCTGAGCCTCCCTCCCCCATTCCAGGTTGACATTCCTCCTTCCCACCTGTAAGAGTCACTGAGGGAAGCACTTTATTTTTTTTACAAAGAGTATATTTTCTCTGAACAAAAGAGTATTTTATTTTCTCTGAACAAAAGAGGATTTTATTTTAGTTTTTCAAAAAAACAACAGTGAAATAAACTGTTCAAATTTTTTCACCAACACCTGTCTCTGTTGTCAGTGTGTGATGAATGAGTACAATGTGTGAATGTGGGGCCAGGAGGGGTTTTGGGGAGGAAGGCACCGGGGGCATGGGTCAATCCCACATTTGGAAGGCCCTGGGGAAAATCAGTGGCCTCCATGGGAGAATTGCTCCCTCAGGGCTTCTTGAATGCACAAGCCCAACTGGTGGTCTTGCCAGATGGCAGCTGTCCTGGGCTGCTCAAAGTGCCTCCCCTCCACGTCAGCCCGTGTCCCCCACGCAGGGAGGAAGGCCTCCCCTTTCCTCTCCACCAGGTTGTGCAGCACACAGCATGCTGCAACCACATCAGGGATGTTGTGTTCCCCCATGTTCAGCCAAGTGAGCAGGCATCTAAATATGCCCTTCAGCTGGCACACTCCACCTGGAAGAAAGCCCAATTCAGGAGGGAGTTAAAGAGTTCCCTGCTTTCATCCAGGTGGCCGGTGTACGGCTTCATGAGCCAGGGCATAAGGGGGTAGGCTGCATCAGCCATGATGCACGTAGGCATCTGCACATCCCCGACTGCACAGTTCCTCTCCGGGGAAAATGCCCCAGCCTCCAGCCTGCGGTACAGGTAGGAGTTCCGGAATATGCGGGCATCGTGTGCCCGGGCTGACCACCTGACACAAATGTCTGTGAATTGTCCCCTGTGGGCGACCAGAGCCTGCAGCACCATCGAAAAGTAGCCCTTTCGGTTAATGTACTGTGGTGCTCGATGGGGTGGTGCACAGATCAGGATGTGAGTCCTGTCGCTTGCTCCACCGCAGTTCGGAAAACCCAGCCCCACAAATCGAGCCAAGATGGTAGGCAGGTCTCCAAGGCGGACAGTCCTGTGAAGCAGCTCTGAATTGATGGCTGTCACCACCTGCTGACAGGGACAAATACAAACACACATAAGAGGACATTAGAGGAGTTGCGTGAGCTGATGAGAGGTGCTCCCCCATCCCTCCCCTCCCAGACCCCAAGAGCCCCCTCTCAGGCAACCCCGGCCCCTGCATCACCTCAGGGTGAGGCCAGACAGGCTTCTACCACTCCCACTCCATCCCCCATTCCCTGTGACCAGTCCTGACTGTCCCCCTTTTCCTCCCGGCCCCGCCCCTGTGGACTGTCCCCCAAGAGTGATTTACCTCCATCAAGACATCCCCAATGGTAGACCTCCCCACACCAAACTGATGCCCCACGGAGCGGTAGCTGTCGGGGGTGACCCGCTTCCATAGAGCAATAGTGACGCGCTTCTCCAGGGGGATGGCGGCCTACAAGCGGGTATCCTGGCATTGCAGGGCAGGGGCGAGCGAGGCACAGAGCTCTGGAAGGTGGCCTTCCGCATCTGGAAGTTTCGGAGCCACTGGTCATTGTCCCACTGCTGCATAACGAGCCGGTCCCACCAGTCAGAACTGGCGTCCAGCCTCCAAACTTGCCTCTCCATGAATAAGTTTGGGGGGAAGGGCAGAAGGGCTGCAGCCTGAGTGGGGGGCTCAAAGCTGGGCTCTGAATCCAAATCTGCCGCAAACGTCATGATGCTCTCATGAGCATGCAGCAGAACTTCCAGCAGCACGGTGTGGGGCCATCGCCTGCCCTGGGGCAGCTCAGGCTCCATGGCCAAAAAAGCAAAAAAACAAACACAAAAGCAAAAAAACAAACCTGAAAATAAACTGCTGTGGTGTCCGAGGAAGCAGGGTAATCAAAGCAAAAACTGCAGCAGCTTTGCTTTCCCTCTAGGAGGTAGGCAAGCCAGAAGCAGGAGCAGAGCAACGGCTGTCCAGGAGGATCCCTTTAAGCACGCGTCTCTGCAGAGAGCATGCAGCGGTGCCTGGGCTTTAAGGCTGCCCCTGTGACCTTCCAGAAGCACTTCTGGGTGCCTTCTTTTGCCAACAGAGCATCCGGCAGTCTGGATGCTCTTTGTCGACAAAGCGGATCTCTTTGTCGATCCGCGTAATACAGTCTAGACGCTCTTTGTCGACAGAAGCTTTGTCGACAGATTCTGTTGACAAAACTTCTGTTGACAAAAGCCTGAGCTGCCCCATCACTAGAGATTTTTAAGTCTCGCCTTGACAAAGTCCTGGGGTACGTCTAGACTGCAACCAGTTCTGTCGACAAAGCAAGCCGCTTTTTCAACAGAGAGTCTAGACACTCTCTTTTGAAAAAGCACAGTGTGGATGCAGTAGCATCTTTTTTCGACATAACTCTGTCGAAAAAAGGCATTATTCTTCGTACAATGAGGTTTACCGCCGTCGACAAAATTGCTGCGTTCTTTCGACTTACTGTCGACAGAACTCGGCGGTAGTGTAGACACAGGTATAGTTTTGTCAACAAAAGTGGACTTTTGTTGACAAAACCCTGTAGTCTAGACACACCCTGGCTGGGATGATTTAGTTGGGGTTGGTCCTGCTTTGGGTAGCGGTCTGGACTCGATGACCTCCTGAGGTCTCTTCCAGCCTTAGGATTCTATGATTCCATGAATTGGCGACAAACAAAAGTTGAATGAAAAGGAGAGAGAACTGCACAGCTCTAGCTACTGATTATCTGTCCATTCTTTTCACCATTTCTATACTATTTCGATGAAATGCCCTGGCTCAGTTCCAAGCTTCCCAATGACTTTGGAAAGTAATGATCATATGAACAAGCTTGAACTCCCCAGAATATATTGTGTCTCCTACTACTGTAGAGAAGGTCTCTAATTTCTCAGAAATGTGATAGTTCTGTAGTTAACAATATTTTGAGATAGCAATCAAGAACAATATTAGGAAACACACATTTTAACAGAGGACAGGTGATGTGTTTAAAAGAATTCTCAGTAGTATCAGAAATTTAAAATTGGGTAATACTATATATTCTATTAATAAGCATCATCAGATTCATTAAATAATCAGGTACTGTTAAAAAGAATGTACATAAATTCACCTCTGCACTAACAAAATAAATTGCATAAAGTTCAGGTGCATTCTTGCTATTTTGAATATTTTAACATAGATATCGGAATATGTTCATATCTTGAAGTAAAATAAGTCTTTTGTGCATAATGTTAAAGAGATAGACTCATAGAATCATAGGGCTGGAAGAGACCTCGGGAGGTCATGAAGTGGACTTCCTGATAAGAGCAGGACCAATCCCAGCTAAATCATCCCAGCCAGGGCTTTGTCAAGCTGGGACTTAAAAACCTCTAGGAATGGAGATTCTACCACTTCCCGAGGTAACCCATTCCAGTGCTTCACCACCCTCCTAGTGAAATAGTTTTTCATAATATCCATCCTCTTTGGAACCTTTTTCAGGTAGACGAAGGTTGCTCTTTGGAACCTTTTTCAGGAAGATCAAATCCCCCCCACACTCTTCTCTTCTGCAGGCTAAACAAGCCTAAATCCCTCAGCCTCTCTTTGTAACTCATGTGCTCCAGCCCCTAATCATTTTTGTTGCCCTCCACTGGACTTTCTCCAACACGTCTAAATCCTTTCTGTGGTGGGGGGCCCAGAATTGTATGCAATATGCCAGATGTGGCCTCACCAGTGCTGAATAAGGGGAAACAATCTCATCTCTAGATTTGCTGACAGTGCTCGTACTAATCCACCACAGTATGCTGTTATCCTTCATGGCTAAAAGGGCACACTGTTGACATGCAACTTCTCATCCACTGTAATCCCCAGGTCCTTTTCTTTAGGACTTCTGCTTATCCAGCTGGTCCCCAGCCTGCAGTAACTGTGATGGATTTTTTCGTCCCAAGTTCAGGATTCTGCACTAGTCCATGTTAATCCTCATCAGATTTATTTTGGCACAATCCTCTAATTTGTCTAGGTCACACTGGCTTTATTCCTACCCTTCAGCGTATCTATCTCTCCCCCTAGCTTGGCAAACTTGCTATGGGTGCAATCCAGCCCCTCATCCAAGTCATTAGTCATTAGTAAAGATGTTGAACAAAACCAGTCGCAGAGCCACTGGCTGATAGTGATTGCCAACCAGACATTGAGCCATTGTTCACTACCCTGATTATCCTGATGATCTTTCACTCCACTTTAAAGTGATCCAATCATGTGAGTCGTCCCACCAAGTCTCTGTTATTCCAATCACGTCATAGTTCTTAGACTGTGCCAGGACTTCCAATTCTCCGTGCTTGTTTCCCAGGCTTTTTGCATTCATTTATCCGAACCATGCTTCTTTAACTTGATAGCAAGGATACTGTGGGAGATCGTATCAAAAAGTTTGCTAAAGTCAAGACATATCACATCCACCGCCTTCCCCATATCCATAGAAGTCAATCAGGTTGGTCAGGTACAACTTGCCCTTGGTGAATCCATCTTAACTATTCCTGATCGCTTTCCTCTCTTCCAAGTGCTTCTTATCCATGGTTTTTCCAGGGACTGAGGTGAGGCAGACTCATCTGTAGTTCTTCTTCTTCCTTTTTTTGAAGATGGGCACTAATTTGTGTTTTGTGCAATCATCCGGGACCTCCCCTGCTCACTACGAGTTTTCACAGATAATGGCCAATGGCTCTGAAATCTGATCAGCCAACTCTCTCAGCACCCTCAGATGCATTAGATCTGGCCCCATGGCTCTGTGTATGTCCAACTTCTCTGAATAGTTCTTAGCCTGTTCTTTCTCCACTGAAAGCTGCCCAGCTCCTTTCCGTACTGTGCTGCCCAGTACAGCAGTCTGGGAGCTGACCTTGTCTGCGACAACAGAGGCAAACCAAAGCATTGAGTACTTCAGCTTTTCCCACATCATCTGTCATTATGTTACCCCCCTCATCCAGTAAGGGTCCCACAGTTTCCCTGACCACTTTCTTATTGCTAATATGCCTGTAGGTTACCTTTCACATCCCTTGCTAGCTGCAATTCCAGTTACACTTTGGTCTTCCTGCATGCTCCTTACACCACTGCATGCTCGAGCAATATATTTATACTCCTCCCTAGTCATCTGTCCAAGCTTCCACTTCTTGTAAACTTCCTTTTTGTGTTTAAGCTTGCCGAAGATTTCACTACTAAGCCTAGCTGGTCACCTACGATATTTGCTTTTCTTACTGTGCATTAGGATGGTTTGTTCCTGTGTCTTTAATAAGGTTTCTTTTAAAATACTGCCAGCTTTCCTGGATTCCTTTCCCCTTCATGTTAGCATCCCAGGGGATCCTGCCCATCAGTTCCATGAGGGAATCAAAGTCTGCTTTTCTGAAGTCCAGGGTGTGTATTTCTTCCTTTGGTCAGGATCCTGAAATCAACCATCTCATGATCACTGCTGCCCAGGCTGCCATCCACATCTACTTCCCCTACTAGTTCCTCCCTGATTGTGAGCAGCAGGTCAAGCTGAGCATCACCCCTGCTTGGTTCCTTCAGCACTTGTACCAGGAAATTGTCCCCATCATTCTCCAAAAACTTCCCCTACTGTCTCTGTAGTGTTGTATTGGTCTCAAAATAGATGCCAGGAATTGGAGTCCCCATGAGAACCAGGGCCAGTATCTGGAAGCTTCTATTAGTTGCCTTGTTTACCTGATCTGGTGGTCTATAGCAGGCATCAACCATGACATCACCCTTGTTGCTCCCACCTCTGAATTTAACCCCAACTGTCAGCAGGTTTTTCTCCCATTTTATACTGGAGCACTAAGCAATCACACTGCTATCTTACATATGGTACAACTGCTCCACCTTTTCTCCCCAGCCTGTTCTTCCTGAACAGTTTATACCCTTCCATGACAGTGCTCCAATCATGTGCGTCATCCCACCAAGTCTCCATTATTCCAATCAGATCATAGTTCTTTGACTATGCCAGGACCTCCAATTCTTCCTGCTTGTTTCCCAGGCTTCTTGCATTCGTGTACAGACACCTTAGATAACTAGCTGATTTCCCTACCTTCTTAATACAAATCAGGGGTCCTCCTCTGTTGCACCTTCCTCCTTGTGTTTATTCCTGGTATCCCATTTCCCTACTTAGCTCTGGTTATGTCTACACTACAGAGTTTTGTCGGAAAACCAGCCATTTTCCCAACAAAACTGGTGGAAGGTCCACACTGAAATCACATTCTTTCACAAGTAAATTGAAAGAACAGAGGGCTTTTTCTGACAGTAGTAATGCTCTTTCTAAGAGAAAGAAGCCTTTTTGCAAAGAAGCCTTCTTGCAAAGAGCTCTTTCTCAAAAAGGCATGTGTGGATGGGGAGGAGGGCTTTTTTTCAGAAGAAAAGGCCTCCAGGAAAAAGCACAGGTTTCAAAGGGGCAGCACCACAGGAGCCCGGGATCAGCTGGAGTCCCCAGCTGACCCGGGCTCCATGCAGCACTGCTCCTTTGAAGTGCCGGAGCGGCACTTCAAAGGGGCAGCAGAGCACGTAGCCAGGGATAAGCTGGAATAACCAGCTGATCCCCGGCTCCATGTTCCTCTGCTCCTTTGAAGTGCCGCTCCAGCGCTTCAAAGGGGCAGCGCTGCACGGAGCCTGGGGTCAGCTGGGGAGTGCTGGAGGGGCACTTCAAAGGGGCAGCGCAGCATTAACGCCTGTGATTAATGCGATAATTTTTTTAATGCATTAATCTTGTTCTGCGTTAGTCACAGGCATTAATGCAGATAAATTGACAGCCCTATGTATTTTAAATCTGCTGTCTATTAATTTAATTTGGTGTCCAGTAGTTCTTGTGGTCTGACAAGTAATTAACATTTCCTTATTTACTTTCTCCACACCAGTCATGATTTTACAGACTGGTATCATATTCCCTCTTAGTCTTCTCTTTTCTAAGCTGAAAAGTCCCAGAACTATTATTATGTCTTCATACGCAATCTGTTCCATACCCTAACATTCTTTAAACTTCTGACCTCTTATGGCCATTCTTATGTCCTTATGTTATATTTTTTTCTACCTTTTTCTCTACCCTTTCCTATTCAAATATATCTTTTTTGAGACTGAGAAACCAAACCTATATACAGTATTCAAGATGTGAGCATACCATGGATTCAATCATCATCTGTTACCATTGATTTTTTGGGTTTATTTGTTACCAATTTCACCTCCCAAACAAAACATGAAGTTATGCCATGCCCAGAGCCCTTGTCCATTATGATATCAGAAGTAAACTCAACAACACACAATTTTTACTAAAGCTAATCATAGCATTTTCTTGATTTGTACGAGGGAGACTGCACAGGTAGTGGATTACTTCAACCTACTTCCACTTCTGTCCAACAGCAAGGGTTGTCAGCTACTAGTTCTGGAAGAGCATCTATGGAGTTAGTCAGGAATAGGTATTTCAGAGTATTTCCCAGTGTAGAGAAGTCTAAGTGAATCTAATACAGTCCATTCTACTATAATGCAAGCTTTGCTGTTGCTGACCCTCAGTGGAGAAATCACATTAACATAATATCTCCTAAACTCAGATTCAGCAGGCTAAATTCAGAGGTGAAGGGTAGGGGCGAAGGGGAGAATTATGGCCTCACTGAAGTCAATGGATTTTTGCCACCTACTGCAATGAAAGTAGGATTTCATTATAGTTTGTATGGATGTTTTTTTCCCCGGTATAATAGTTTACATTGACTTCACAGAGCTAAATGGATTGTGCCCAATGGCTTAGGCATCCCAATAACTTCCCATCATTTTGGTTGTCGTTGCATTTTCACATTCTGAATAGATTTTTTTTCATAGCTGTGAACACAGATTAATTTTATCACCCCCCTCTCTGATATAAATGGGTTCAGAATAATTTTCCATATACAGAGCCTACATTTCTGTATTCAGATGTTGATTGCTTCAAGCTGATAAATAGCTCTAAAAATTAGCTACAATATAAATGGTTTTGCCATTAAAACAGTCAATTCAAAGAAGCTGCACTTTCGCTTACATTTGTTTGAACCCCCTGAGGACAGATACTATAAATAAATGATTTTAAACTCTATGAATAAAATGTATAGAGGTAGATTCTTCATTATGACTTGGCCCCTGTGTGGTGGAAAACAAATCTCAGGACTCCCCTGAGAGACTGGAGGAGCTAGGTGATACTGAGAGGAGCTGATTGCCGGGCCCCTGGGCAAGCAATGTTGGGAGTGGGGAGACTGGCCCTATGTTCCTGGAAGGGTCTGGTCCTTGGTCAAAAGGGGCAGGACTGGGGCAGCCAGTCACCAGAACTGCCCGGATGGCACAGTACCCCCTTCCCTCTGTCAGCCCTCAGAGTATGCAGTGTGGGGCTCTGCAGTGTACCACACAGTGCTTCCACAGCAATTCTAAAGGGCCCAGGGCAACTGCGCCCTTTGCCTTTCTACCCACCCCCTGTCGATGGGCCTAGTTATAACATACTCAACTTCTCCACTGGCACACTGCTATCTTTGGGTCATACCCTGGGACCATCCCCAGAATCAGAAAGTAACAACAGTGCCTTTGAGTCACTGTCTCAGCCACACCTGGCAGATATCACAATCAGCTAACCATCTCTCCTACAGCTTTTAAGGCTGCATTCTATGAGGGGCTGTGCATCTCCACTGATATCAATACCCTTCTATGAGTCACTACTGAATTTAGCTCAAGGGATCATAGTTAAAGGTTTTACCTGGACCTCAAAACCAAAAAAAGCAATTCAGAGTTCACTAAATCTTAATGTTGTTTTAAAGTACTTTTAAACTGGGTTAATTTCTTTAGGTTTATTTTTCTCAGGGTAGTATAGTTGATTGATATAATTTACTTTCATTTTGACATTGTAACTGGGTCTCATTAGATCTGCAATGAAATTGAATTGCTGTCATAATGTCACATCGTAAAGGAATATTAACAAGATCTCTATAGACTTCTATTGGAATCATTTTTTCATCAGAACATTAATGTAACTGAAGCAGGGTCCAACTGACCTTAGACAAGAGGGGCAGAAAGGAACAAATTGGCTCTCAGACTTTCATTTATAAGATCTAAATGCTGCTTATAACTCTTGTTTGTTGTATAAAACTTATTGGCTACCACATCACAAATAAGTCCCATTTAACTTATCAGTTACTACCCTAGTAGATTTACCTGGCGTTGCTCAGGTCCTTAACTCAAATAATGTTTGTTTTTCTTCATTTAAATCATTGCTCTGTAGTGGGGCTGGGGATGAGAGGTTCAGTTTAGCCTGCCCCGGGGAGTGAGGGCAACTCCAGCCCTCTCCCACTGTAGCAGCTTGGAGCCAGATGAGAAGCACCTGGGGCGGACAGGCCCGGCGGGATACTGGGAATTTCCCGGTGGGCCGTCATGTCCGCACACCATTGCCCCTCACTCTGAGCGGCTCCGTGTCCATGCTGTATGCTGCACACAGAGCCTGACTCCCCGCCTGCTCTGCATGCCGGACATGACGCAGGGAAAGGGGGCGGGGCTTGAGGGGCATGCAGGGGTGACATCATGGGGAGGTTCTCAATCCATTTACCAGGCCTATTTTGATTGCCAGTACGCTCCTGGAAGCACCTGTCCTTGACCGTTACAGATCCAGCAGGCACAGCCAAGGGACAAACAGACAGACAAACTCTTTGAAATATGTAGTAGAAAGCTGTCCCTGTGTTCCCCCCTGCCTCCTGCTGGCCAATGGGGTTATAGCTGTCCCAGTCCCCCATCTCTAGCCCCTTGCTGCTCCCCCTGCCTCCCCCCCCCCGTGATCATCCTGCAGTATAACTCCCTCCTCCATTTCCATTATGAGAAACAATCAAATTCCATGCACATCCCATTATCCTGGAACAACCAAACTCTCACCCTACATACCAAATTCAGTGGCCCTAGCTCTTACCGTTTAGTTGGGATTGGTCCTGTCTTGGACAGGGGGCTGGACTTGATGACCTTCTGAGGTCTCTTCCAGCTCTATGATTCTATGATTCTAGGAGGTCTTCTTGAACAAACAGACTCATGGACAGAAGGACAAATGGACAGACAGACAGACATTTCTAAAATATATAGTAAGAGAATGACATTGCTTCTTGTTATCCAGTTATTTTATGCTACACCCCCTCCCCTAATTTTTTTTGGCTCCTCTCTTTCGCTTTTTTTTCCCCCTCCTTTTCTTTCTCTCTCTTCACCCTGTCTTTCATGACTGTTTTTATCTTCCTCCTTTCATCTAATTTGTTTCCCTTCCTCCCCGCACTGAGGAATAAAAGGCTATGAAGTCCTAAAAATACAGTTATATTTTTGGAGGAAAATGATAAACTGAAGCATCATAAGATGGTGCTCTTTCATAAGAGTCCAAGAAATCTAGCAAAGGGGGAAAGAAGAAGTTAAGATTCTCTTTAGAGCAAGGAACCCTTACTTAAGATGAAATTACTTTATCATAAGTATTTCACCTGTCAATGACACCATAAATGTGTAATTGCTTAATTTGGCCTAACATGCTCTCTTCTGCAGATGTAATGGTGATAATGGGAAATGAAACTTCATGAGAGCACTTTCCTAGAATTACCCAAAATCAGTCCAAATAATGTAGCCGATGAAATTTGACAGCCGCCTCCCCCTCCACACACACACCTTGTAATAAGCAGGTCTCAACTCCAAACCCTGCAAAGAGAGTGAATACTGTATAAATACAGTTTGGCTGCAGATTATTGAAAACTGGCAAGTGGGAATCATCACTGACTGGGCAAAGTAATTTTGCATAGATTACACGTATAAGAAAATTCATGAAATTAAATATATGTAATATTTTTTATTAATGTGCTTGCAAAAAGAAAGTGAAAGAACAGTTTTAAATTTGTAGGATTTCAACTTCAAACATTATTCATTTTATTGAATAATTACCAAGCATAGTAAATTTGAATCAGAAACTCAGCTTCCATTACTCTTTCTGTAAATAATTTGAATTAGTTTGTGATCTGTAACAGTACACATTTTTTTTGCACTAAAATGACAGTTGAATAGGCAACTTGATTTTCATTTTGTTAGCAAATATTTTTATGAACTCTAATAATAAAAGTCATGATTTTTTTCCTGATGAAAAACAAAAACAATTATATAAACCTTTCACCCAGCACATTCCTGTGTAAAAAGTAGTACATTCGGCTAATTTAAGTGGCAGGATTGTTTATGCAAAATTTCGTGTCTGTAGGAAATTACAAAGTATGACATTATTTTGCACAAATTCACAAACAAACTCTTCAAAATATATAGTAATAGATGACAGAATTTTAATAATATTTGTTTCGTATGTTTAGGCAGTTTCCTTTTTGCATATGTCTCACTTCGGACAGACAAGGCATTTCCATTCACTCTATCAGGTCTCAAGCGTATGCACAATGCTATAATGCATAGCTTGGTAACACAACTGAGAATGTTTGCTTAATTTCTGCTTAAAAATGGGTGAACTATCATGAAAACATTTCCGTTGGGTTTAAATTGAGTTAAATCTTACAACATTTACATTGAGGGCTAAATTTGACCTGATGGTGTTCCTTAAATAACAGTAACTGCTACTGCTAATCCTATATTGCAGAATCCATATATTATTATTAAAGGATTAATACGTCAAGGAAATCAGTATGAAAGTGACTTGAAAATAGGTTTAGAAATCTGCAGGGGAGTGGGGGTTAAATCATTCTTACCTCACGTCATGTGGTCTATTCTTCTGATCCAAACTGTTTCAATTTATTAGTATTGTATGTGGATTGGCATATCATTGGTTAACAGTTTCTTTTTATTTCCCAGTCACCTGAACTGTCACATTTTGGTGAATTATCAGGAAATAAACCTCATCAAATGCTTTGGAAGACAGCAGACTACACAATACAGCTTTGAAACTGAAATATCTAAAAACATTTGCATGATTAACTCCCCTACTATCCTGGTATGATTAGATCTGCCAAAGTCACATGTTCATAACATTCAGTCAATGTAATCAGCCTGAGAAGATTTCATTTATTGCCAAGTGTTTAGTGTGATGATGAGTCTGCTTCATAAACAAATGTTTTTCTTTAAAAAAAAATTGGGTGGTACACTATTTGTCTCCAGATCTTTCTATGAATCAGAGCATACAATGGTATTGTATGGTGTATACTAAAGAAAAACAAGAGATTTATATAGAATCATTTCAGCTTGGCAGCTGAGTGCTATTGAAGGCCATATAGTAGTTTCCTGCTAAAGTCAAATATGTAACAGGAATATTCATTAAATTGCTGGTTGTCATATTCACAGCTGAAATTTTCACAGTTCCAGAGTCATTGGGAAGGTAAGGTACATTTTTCAGGAAGCTACATGATGGCTCAGAACTGATGTGACAGGACACATAGTTTACCATAATATTCTCTTCCTGTCTCTCTCTCTCTCTCTCTTTCTCTCTCTCTCTCTCCTGGGTAATCGTTCTGATTCTTTTAAATGAAAAAGAAAATGAATTTAGGTGGCTCTGTAATGAGAATTGAAAGCAAAAGAAAAAAACCCTAATTATAACATTTTTGTTGTCATTTGAAACACAGCACAAATGGCTTGCCTGCTCTGTTGCAGAGGGTACCTTTTATGAAGATTTTTTTTCCATCTAAGTACAATAGCGTAATGTATTAACTATGACTGTGTCATTATAATAGGCCTTTATGTTTTCAAAGCACAGCAAATAACATTAATTGATTAACAGTCACAACTGTGAGGTAGATAGGTAAATATTATTATTAGAACTGGGTGAAATGTGTGTTCATGAACAGCCAGTTTTATGAAAAACTACCCAAATATTTTCAGAACAAATTATTCAACTGGTTGTGATGATAATTCTCATGTTAATGATGAAGAAGCAGAGAGTCTGAACTACAGAGATTTTTCGAAAGAGGATATGCAAATTGGGAGGGAATGGATGGGGTTTTTTTCAGGAAAAAACTTCTTTTTCGAAAAACCGCGTAAACCTTTTTTCAGGAAGAGCGGTTTTGCATAGCCTCTTTCGAAAAATCTTTGTAGTTTAGACATGCCCAGAGAGAATAAGGAATTTGTTCAAATCTGCGACAATGCTACAAATCAAGAGGTTCATTGCTCCCACTCCCACCTGGTTCCTCTCCACCCCATTGACTCTCAGCTTGCAATGAAAGCAAAATAGAATCGAGTCATATGATAGAATGTGAGCTATTGGGTGGATATTTTTCTGTTATGTTACATTTGTACTTTGCAATAGTATAAACCTATAAAACACCTTTGTAAAGTCTGTATTATTCTATGTAAAACTGCAAGAAAGTAGTTTTCACGTTTTAAAGAAGGGTTTTTAAGTCAGTGAGGTTCCATACAGTTTGCAGGACTAAGGCCTTAGCATTTGTTGGGATTAACATCCAAATGCTTAGGTGTGGTTTATGCTTATGCTACCAAAGTAGATGAGCACAACTATATTGCTCAGAGCTTTGAAAAACCCACACCCCTGAGTGAAGCAGATATAACCCTGTAAACATCCCCCACCCCCTGCATAGACAGCGTTATGCTGGCGTGACGAGCGATCTTCTCTCATCGACATAGGTTCCACCTCTGGAGAGGTGGAGTCACAACACTGACAGGACAGCTGTCTCCCATGTGCTTTGAGTGTCTTCATTAGGGCATGAATGGCACAGCTGCATTAGGGCAGCTCTGCCAGCATAGTGTGTTAAGAGTAGAGTTGCCCTTATAAAGTATATTTGAACAGATCTAAATCTTTTTGGTTTCTTCCAAATAACTAGATTTCCATTACTTCCTCATTTCAGCCAGGAAAGAAAGAAGGTTTTGAGGAAAGGGGTGGGGCCAAATATTTCTCTACCAGTGCCAGTCAAGAAGGGGTTACAGAATATTTGTGGTCACAGTTAGCTCCAACCTGCTCACACCTGCAGCTTTAAAAAGAAGGAGCTCTATTCAGTTGGGATGTCACTCCAAAGCAAGCAGAGACAGACAAAGGGGTTCCTTGAAGAGGAGCAGCTTGAGAGCAAAGCCAACCTAAACACTCTGACACAAGAATATGCGCTAGGTTTTGTAAATCCGAGGACTAACTCTTCACCTTTAGTTGTACAGTGTGTGAGAGCCAAGACTTCTCGTGAAGCCTGAAAAGCTGCTTTCCCTTCTTTCTATGAGGAAGGGGACCTAACACTATGAGGGGCCTGGAACCATTTTCCTTTTTGTTTGAATTGTTTTACAAGTCTTGGAAGGGGACAGAGGGCAATACTTTAGGAGCAAACCATGAGACTGTCACAATCTGGTGAACGACATGCAAATTACTTGCAGTCAGGTCCCCCTTCAAACAGAACCTTTGATGAGGGATTCATATTTCTGCTACTCTTCTTGGCTGATACTATGATGATACCTTGTCTGATAACATTGTGCAAATGTTTCTTTTAAATGACGTGAAACTAACCACTTTTTTAACCTAAAGAGTGTTGGGTCAATGGATTTATCTGATTCATCCACATGAGCTATTTAGCGTGAACTCAGTGTCTGTGAATGATAGAACTTGCTAGAGCCAGGCAGGCTGGATGCAAGGACTCCTCAAAGTTCTTTCTCTGTACTTTTGGGAATGGCAGCACCTACCCATTGATTGGTAGATCAAGTGGAAAAAAGTGTTCTGCAGTAGTGGCTCTTCAGAATGCCATTGGATAAATAGTGATCCGTCAGTGTTTGGGGTAGATACTCCAGAAGAATACTGTATCTATCTAATTTGGAGAGAACTAATCAATTCTTCTCTGTCCAACTATCTGCAGTAGTTTGTATACCAGCAGGCACAAAGTTGAGTCCCATCCCATGATCCTCGTCAGTTTTTACTGCTGTGTACGCAGACACTGTATAGCTATTTACCTTCTCAAAAAGCTAACTTATATGTTTTAATCATGAGACTGACAGTGTCGCTTCCAGTTTTTGACTATCCCAAGAGATTTGGTTAGAATCTCTCTGCATACCGTAGGGAACAAATGAGATATGAAAACCAGACCTGTGAACTGGTTCCTGTTTCAGCGCAGCAGTTAAATGGAACAATTCCCAGTCAGATGCTAGGGATGATGGTGGAAGAGACAAAGACTGACTTGTATTTCCTGCAGTTGGTATGGACAGGCCTAGATGGGCCATATGGTTTTCTCCTGGGCTTTCAGTGTTCATAATTATATTAAGCAGCCAAAGCTGCCATATGGTTTCATTCCATGCAGAAAGGGGAGCGTCTGCTTATTACAGATTTTCTGGAAAAATTTCTTATTCTCCCAGGGCTCCTAATATTGACTTAAAATAGTTTGTCAAACCTACGTGGATAATCACAAAGAAAAACATTTCCTGTTACGGATGTATAAAATTGACATTTGTCTTTTAACTTTGATCTTTGGAAATCATAGTTCATTTTCTACTATTTATTGCAAACATTAAAAAAAATCTCTTTTCTCTTTATAAAATGAAAAGGAATGAGAGGTCAGCATGCCTTGAATTCCATTGTTTTAATCTTGACCACAGCAAGGTTTTTAAAGGTTTATACTTGCAATGTGGCTTTTAACTACATGCTACAAATAATAATATGTAGTATTAAAAAACTGGGCTCTGTAACCAGATTTGATTGAGATGTTGCCCTATTATGGTCTTGTCACGGCATATGCGCACCCCATCCCATGAGGGCAAGGGCCCAGGGATGTGTGGACACTGCTTGCACTGCTGTTAGTCTGTAGGTGACCTGAGTCAGTCCATCATCCTGAGGTAGTGTGGCCTAATGGCCTGAGTCTGTCTAGTAGTCCTTGAGTGCAGGGCAGCATGGCCTAATGCTCAGAGTCTATGTAGTAGCCCTTGGGTTACAGGGCAGTACGGTCTAATGGCCAGAGTCTGTAACATAGCCCTTGAGTTCAGGGCAACCCAGCCTAATGGCATGTCTGTGATATAGCCCTTGGGCTTAGGGCAGCCCTGCCTAATAGCCAGAGTCTGTGGCATAGCCTTTGGGCTCAGGGAAGCATGGTCTAATGCCCAGAGTCTAAAGGGCTGAGGCAGCAGCACTGGCAAGCTTACCCTATTGTACTGGCCCCCAACCCAGGGCCTTGTCAGTGGGGAAGCAATCCACCACTCAGTCAATGGGGAACCCCGCCACTACATGCTGAGCTCACTTGGGTCGGAGATACCACTCACGCACCCTCCCTGAGTCACTTCCTACCAGTTCTAGTATTGCGGTGATCCACATGGTTTCAGGGTCTTCAGGCTCCACTGCATTAGTCTCCCTATGAGGCTCCATCGCTCTGGTGGTTCAGTGTGGTCTCCCAGGTCTCCGGCTCCTGTCTCCTGGGTCTCTGGCTGGGTCTCTGTAGCAGGTCCTTCCTCTCCAGTGTCCAGCCAAGCTGAGCTGCTCCCTTTTATACTGACCCAGGAGGATCACAAGGTTAAAACAAAGGTTATAACAAGAATGGGTAAATGTGTAATATTTATTATTCCTTCCCCAGACTCTATACTCTATATGATGGGACTAATTTAGCTACAACTACTCAAGAGAGAGATCTTGGAGTCACAGTGGATAGTTCTCTGAGAACATCCACTCAGTGTGCAGTGGCAGTCAAAAAAGCAAATCGAATGTTAGAAATAATTTTAAAAGGGATAGAGAATAATACAGAAATATCTTATTGCCTCTATATTAAACCATTGTATGCCCAGATCTTGAATACTGTGTACAGATGTGGTCGCCTCATCTCAAAAAGATATATTGGCATTGCAAAAGGTTCAGAAAAGGGCAATAAAAATGATCAGGGGTTTGGAACAGGTCCCATATGAAGAGAGATTTCAAGGACTGGGACTTTTCAGCTTAGAAAAGGAGAGACTAACTCTATGTCTACACAGCAGCATTATTTTGGAATAACCAACGTTATTCCGAAATACCATAATTCACGTCTATACTTCTTCCTTCAAGGTCCTGCTGTGTAGACAGCACCAAAAGCCAAATTAAGCTATTTCGACTTCAGCTAAATTCAAGTTTTTCCCTGATGTACAGATGTACCCTAAGAGGGGATATGATAGAGGCCTATAAAATTATGACTGATATGGAAAACATGAATAAGGAAAAATTATTTACTTGTTCCCATAATATAAGAACTAGGGGTCACCAAATGAAATTAATGGGTATCAGGTTTAAAACAAACAAAAGGAAGTTTTTCTTCACACAGCACATGGTCGGCCTGCGGAACTCCTTGCCAGAGGAGATTGTGAAGACCAGGACATTAACAGGGTTCAAGAAAGAACTAGATAAATTAATGGATGTTAGGTCCATCAATGGCTTTTAGCCAGGATGGGTAGGAATGGTGTCCCTAGCCTCTGTCAGAGGCTGGGAATGGGTGACAGGAGAGAATTTATTTGCTGATTCCCTGTTCTATTCACTCCCTCTGAGGCATCTGATATTGGCCACTGTCGGCAGACAGGATACTGGGCTAGATGGACCTTTGGTCTGACCCAGTCTGGCCGTTCTTATGTTTATGTAACTACTCCATATTATCCTGCCATAGCTATGGTATTTCAATCCTGGGAAACAGCTACTTCTTCTGAAATGTGTGCTGGAGTTTTGTAAAGTAAATATCTATGTACATCTAATAACCTTGCTTTTGTCAAGATTAGAACAATGGGATTCAAGGCTTGCTGATCTCTCAGAATCAAGACTGAGATATTTCAAGGAAATTGAATTAAAACAATTTCTTTTCATAATTTTAAAAACAAACCAACCAACCACACAAAATCACTGATTATAATCTCTGTTACGTTGTTTAAAAATGAAATCTATTTCCATAGTCAATTCCCTTGACATTACTGCACTTGATCGGGAGCGGATGTTGCCTGAGTGCGGGTATGCCCCTGTGCTGTGTGAGGTATGGCTGTGTGTTTCCATGACCCCTCCTTAGTGGAGTCATGTTGTGGGAAGGTTTCCCACCATGAAGGCTGGAGTAAGTCAGGCCTCTCCAGGAACCTTGGGAAAATGACTGAGGGCTTCTTGAGTGAGAGCATCATGGAGCTGAGTACTCCGGACTGGCATCCCATGTGCACACACATGCCCAGGCTGTTGTGCGACACCCCAAGCTGAACAGGCCAAGTAAGGAACATGCAGCCCCTCTCAGCCTGCCCTGCATGTGTATAGGGACAGTTATAGAACTCACCTGAAGTGCCTTTCCCAGGATTGTCCCACAGCTGGGAGACATCCTAGAAGCAGTGGGGAGGAGACTGGCTCCAGGGTGAGGAGTAGCTCCTAGCATGTGGACATGGTTGCCTGTCTGGACACCTCCTCCTCCTCCTTCTCTTCTTTCCCCTCCTCCTCCTCATTGTGCTCTGCAACCCCACCCTCATGGAGGCTGATGCCAGACATGTCCTGGCCAGACTCTACAATGACAGGGGGAGAGGTGACAGGCCCCCCTCCCAGGATGTCATCAAGCTGGTCAATACTAGCACGTGTGAAGTGCCATCCCAGACCATCCACTCTGCTCTCTGGCCTTGTTGCTGGCCTTCTGGAGCTCTTTTATTTTCATCAGTACCTGGTTAAGGATCCGGGTGTGTCCCTTTTCTGCCTGCCATCCAACTATAGACATCGGCATTTCTCCTTCTGGCCTCCTCGCCCCAGACTTTGATGAGATCCAGGATCTTCACACCAGTCCAGGCTAGTGCTTTCCTGTGTCCCTGGGCACTTGCAGCCGAGGGTTCTGTGGGAGTGCTGGAAGCCATGGCAGGGCTCAGAGGGAGCACTGGGGTCTGCCATGTCTCCGTGTGCTAATGCTGTATGGCACAGCACTAGCAAAGCTCTCCTCGTGCCATGAGCCCTTTTTCTACTGCCTACTGCTGTAAGCTCCGCAAGCGAAGGGGAGCAGCGGAGCTAGCAGGTGTGGCCAGAGTGGCAACAAGTGCGGCAGTGAGAGGCCTCTGGAGGCCAGTTATTTCCAGTTAGCAGCACTGGATTGTCCACAATTAACAATAACAATTTTAAAATTAGTGTTATTCCCGAGGAAAGCAGGATTTCAAAATAACCAACCTGTTACTTCGAAATAACAGGGTTGGTAGTGTGATCGCTCCACTTGTGATTTTGAAATATGGGGGTTCTTCTGAAATAACTCCCTAGTGTAGACCAGGGCTAAATGTCTGAGGGCAGTTCAGACCACTTGTGTGCTCATTTATTCCTTAGCTCCTTTTTTGAGAAGGTCATTGACTTTGCTGGTCTGTGATGCTTACGATCATTCTTTTTCCACCTCAGAATATCTGGGAATGGGTTTGCAACAGATGACCATGACTTTCAGCCACTATTGACTGAAATTGCATGAATTTCCTAAGAAAGAGAATACAAATTATGCAAAGCAAAGTGAGTTCTGAGTGATGTCTGACTAAAACATCCAGAGTAAGTAATAGTTTAATTTTCTCATTTGTTGCTGTAGAATAACCCATTTATGGAAATTAGTCTATGGGAGTAAATGTTATATATATATATATATATATACAGGGCTCACCAAGTGGCGGCGAGCCCTGCGCACGCGCAGATCGCTCTGCGCTGGCTCTTCCGGTGAATTTGTCGAGCCCTGTATATATATATATATATATATATATATATATATAGTGTTCAAAGTGGCTTATGACAGAATAACCACTTGCAGAAATATGGGAATAAAGGTACATGAGAGCCAATGGAAAAGTCAAGGCCTAGGTGCCTAGGTGTCTCTGTCTACTGGGTACACCTCAATAACCTACCCTTACCACCATGGATGAGGACTACATGCCCATCACAGCCACACTGAAAAAGATGTGACCCACACTAGTTCAGTATAAGTGACCAACACTCCAGGAGATGGGGAGCAAGTCTTCTTTAACCACTTTTTTCTTGGACTTCACTGAATTATTTAGCTGCCAGATACTAGTTTTTCTCTTCTCAAGCACCACAGTAGACTCATCTTTTCAGTGTTTTGTTCATTCTGTGATACTCACTTGCATAAGTCCAATTATTTTGCTCTTATACATCCAAGTATTTTAACTTGCACTTCCCTAGTATTAAGTGTGACTTAGCAGAAAAACACAGGGTAGATTCTGAAGTAGGCATGAATGTATTTAGTGGAGCTTTTGCATGAGGACTCCATTTGAGATTTAGTTCACCTGTGTACAGCATTAGAGATATTAATCAACTGGGCTCAAGCACCATGTTTGGAAGCCTGCCTTGCAAATTAAGGTGTTTATTAGATTTTATGTTTGATTAGTTCATTCTTTATTATAACTGATTTAGTAATTATTGACAGGGATATAAAAAGATGCACCGGGGACACCATTTTGGAAGCACCAAGAGTAACAGGTGGCTCTATATAAATGGATGCATGTTTGCTGAAATGTATTGTTATCTGTTCTAGCTAAAAGACTTGGTTTTTAAAATCCCTATGAATGTTTTATTTAAGGACATCTGGTAATTAGAAAGAAAAAAAAGACTCATTTCCCAAGTACTGTGCCCTAAGTAAACAAGTATTTTTCATCCATTGCAGATTTGTATTCGTGATTATATGAAAATAAACAAATAAATTATTTTTTCAACTGCACAAGCTTAGCAGTATTTTTAAGCATAACCATATTATCCACACGGTTGTTTAGACAACAGATGCACAAAGTACTTCACTTTTTACACTGCTTCTCCCTGTGCCAGATTCAATTTGGATTGGCTGACTAGAATCTGATATGATAGTAGTTATTGGACCAGGAAAACATTATTTTTCCCTTAGATTTTAAGTCACATCACATTATATTACTAATGCTATGTCGTGTCATGTAATATTTCAATTTCTAGGCAAGTTTGACACAATGTAACATGATCTGAAACACAGTCAGTGATGTAAAATACTGCATCATGTCACACAGTACATGCAGCATCTCTAACTCTTAATTTAACATCTTCAGTCAAAGCTTAACTTACATGTGCAGTTTGTTGATCAGTTAGTGGGATATTAGTAAAGGTAGTGCACATGGAACCTGAGGCCAATAGATGGTATTAAGGCCTGATCCAAATGCTACCCTAGTATATGGAAAAACTCCCACGGACTTTAATGAGATTTGATCAAGTCCTTACTCTTTATATTTATAGGAAGTGTAATTCTGTCCTAAATCAGGCACTTCATTTATTAGACATATAAAGTGAGTTTTCTCCTAATATTCCTTAGTATGCAATCCATGCGTTTTACTAATTCTTATATACTGAACGTTCTACTAAATAGTGCTGTGCTCAATGATTCCCCCAAAAGGTTACTGGTTACCATAATTTGTGAAATGGAAAAGTAATGAAATCAGATAGGCATTGTCACTGTACCTGTATATCAGGTTGAACCTCTCTAGTCTGGCACTCTCCGGTCTGACAACATCCATTGACTGGCTTGATTTATCCACTTATTATGGATGTGGCCATTTCCCATAATCCCTTAAAGTTTATTTGCAGCCACCAGTCCTTGCTCTTACTGTTCTGTACTATTATTTAGCTCTAATTTACCCCTACATGTCTTCTAAGAGCCCAGTAATCAGTGGAAGATTTGGTAATGCTGCTTGACAATATTGGTATCCTATGGTTCCTGAGGGCTCTGGACTAGATAGGTTCAACATGTATATGTGATCTAATTTTTAAATGACTGCATGGGATTTTTTCCGATCTTTACTATGTCCTTACTGAGATGAGTCCATATCAGTAAATCACTCATTTCAGGTTCACCTGCAAAATTGTGCCTTTGGGAGACTATAGAAGAGTTTTCTTTATAGCAGGACTAGAGCTCTACAGCAGAAAAAAATTCTCTGCAAGCAAATTTCAGTGGGGCATTCAACTTTCCTATTTTCAAGAATTTTAATCAAAAGGGTTTTTCTCCAGTGAAATTTGTTTATATGGAAATAGAGTGCAATTCCCAAAATATCCACATACTGCATATTACAGTATGCTGCATATTGACTGTATATTACAGTTCAAATTGTGGGCAATCTATACTTATTGTGAAGTTGTTCTATGAAAGAGACAACTTCATTGTAAGAAGATTAAATGGTGTATGTATGGTAAGAAATCTTGCTTCCATTGTATACTGCAGAAAATTTTAAGATTGCCTTTTGTAATAGCAACAGTTACTAGTTGCCAATCAACAAAGTTATGGTCGTATTATACTTTATATTTTATTACACCATTTTTTAAATCAGATGGAGCATGAATTTGTGGAAACAGAAAAATATTTGCTATTTTAAACCAAAACAAGAGTGTGTGCTTTTTTTCCTATATGGGAGGAAAGAGACCAAGCCTGCTCTGCTTTTGTTGTAAATTGTGTTTGTGTCAGTGTATACCATATTTTCCTTCCCTTAAATAATTCTGTCATTTTTTTCATTTTGAGACCAAGTCCAGGCCATCAACACTGTGTGATGGGTAGATGCTGACAAGATGGATATTTGTACAAAAGAGAAGCACAGAGTGGAACAACACACACCTGAGTCCAAACAATTTACCTGTGATTTGGTACTCTAAAAGGCCCACTCAATTCCTAAACAGTGATCTGACAAAATTTTTATGTCAAAGTCTACTATGTGGAGATGATGGATGGGAGAAGAAATACAATTTGTTTGATGTGAGTGGGGAGAATGAGAATAGAGTACCTTTCTGAAAGTATTTTTATTGCATCCTATTTACTTACAGCAAACTGCCATAATTCTTAGGGAGAACATTAAACGTCTCCCTCCTCTTTTAGATTAAGAAGATCACACGTTAACATTTTAAGGGGAGATGTACATTTTTAAAGCATGTACCATCAAATCCAGTCTCATTACATTATAATTCCCTCACCCTTTACAAAATAACAGAAATAAGAGGTGTGAGAATAAAAAGAAAAAGGAGCTGAGGTGTTAGGCATCAAGTGCATTATTGTTATATTTAACTGCTCTGAGTGGAAGGGTCCTTGAAAACAAAATGAACGGGGAATACTTTTGTAGGTTTTCAGTGGAAAACAGCTACTTACAGTTCTACATGTTCAACTTCTAACTGAAAAGAGCCATGAAACAAAAAATTCCCGATATTAGAAGATAAATACAGAAGTAAAGGCCTCCAGAGAAAGGTGTCTCTGTTGATATAGGATAGGCCTTTTTATGGCATCTCCACTGACTTATTTCCTCTAGATTCACTCATGTTTACTTCAACGCCTTGGCTATGTCCAAGAAGCACTCACCATAGTTCAAGAAAGCATTAAGTCGTCTCTATATCTTACACACTTGGGCCAGCCATGCTGCAAACAATGCTCTAGAAAAAAGCACAGGTTACCTAGGACCCTAAAATGTTGATATGGCTACCAGGAGACAGCAGGGGCATCTGGGATCCGTGACTATGTGCCCTAACCAGATAATAGAAAGGGTGAGATGTAACACATACCTATAGTGTGGTGAACCTCCCTTAACCATCTCTGATGGCTATAGGGTAACTGTTCTGACCGGGATGGTTGTGCAAGTCATTGCAGCTACTGTTTGAATATAACTTGACTCTAAGCTTCCATTTAGGGAAATATGAAAATTCTGTGTCTAGTTTTTCATCCTCTTACATGGGTGGTTCCTCACCACAAAGGGGAAAACATTTTGTGATAAGAAGGTTCTGGTTTTAGAATTTTTCAATGTGATCCACAGAAAGATGAATAGACAGTGACTGGACCTCTTAAGAGCATATCCCCTCAAATGCCAGAGTGCACAAAACATTATAGGCCAAAAATTCAGGTCAAGGTTTAAGCATTTCTCAATGGAACTGAAATACCCTTTTATCCTGGAATTTTTCTCCACGTAAAGTTGCCCAAATTACTTTTGGGAATTAACTAAAACTGAAGCTTTCTCTCTTCTGTAACTTAAACTAGAAGTTGATGGAATTTTCCCTGACAGTTCATCAGCATTTCTTTGGATTTATTGAAATGAACATGATTCTCGGTCACTTGACAATAGTTGGCTTAATTTCTGTGGATAAAATGATTGTACTGTGCTATAAGTATATAGTATGTCCAGAAGCAGAGATTGCATATTTAGACTTTTGTTTAAAAGGCCAAAGATAAAGGTACTTTATACCTGAGATACAAACTCCAGAAAGAATGTATTTGTTATGCTGAAAACAAAATACAAAGGTATCAGTCCTTAAATTAAGCAAGAATTGTATAAGGACTTCAAGGATCACATAACATAGAATGCTAACTTATTGATTAAACATGTAGACCATTTACTAAGGAGCACAAACAGTTAATCAATAATGTTTTATCCTATTCAACTGCTCTATAAGGTTTCAACAGGCAAAATAAAACCTGTTCCTGTGTGTTCTATTACTTGATTCAGAAAGGGAAAAAAAGTAAAATTTGGATAGCTTTTTAAATGAGTGTATATAGCAGGACTGCTGGTGAAGTCTCTTAGGCTAAATATTCAGATTCTGAATTCAGATTGCTCCCTAATAATAATGTCTTGAAGTCATACACATCATGCATGTTCCTGGATAGGAGACCAATAGAGAATGCATAGATGCTACAGGAAACATTGATTCACTAGATAGAATTTCCCTCTGAAATTACTGAACCAGTGATCTAATGCACTTTAAATTAGACATTAAACCAAGTGTCACTAAGAATCAGAAGATAGGGATGATAACACTGAGTTCATGGCTAAATTCCATCTCAGGAATTTACTTTGTGACTTCCTAAAATCCCCTCCAGAGTAACACACGGATTTAGCATTCTTTGCGCTCTGTCTTTTAAAAACAAACAAAAACAAAACCTGGGTTATTTCTTTGCTGTATACTATGGTGCACTTTACCCCAGAGGTGACTACATTTCAGCGGCGTGAACTGATCCATGACTACACTTCCTACCTTACGTACAAAGTTTTGAGGCTTAGTTAGATATACCATCTGAATCTCATTGGGATCAGTGTGAACCTTTTTCCTCTGGCTTCAGTAGAAGTTAGGTGAGATTGTTAGTATGTTCAAAGCACTTTGAGACTCTCAGATGAAAAATACCATTGAGAGTTAAAAAGTATTATTCATGTGTACTTATTATTTATTATGAAACAAGTTGACAGTAATGAATGAAATGTCAATATCCACATTTTCTTTTTAAATGCCTGTGTCATGCTGCACAAGTGTCCACTTTTTCTACCAAAATGAAAATAATTCTTCACTCAAAGAAGAATAAGACAAAATAATCCACTGAATATTGGTTGTTTGAATAAAGAAATGGTAAAAATATCATTGAATAGGTTCAAAATTCCTGCAAGCTATAGTATGTTGTTAGGGAAACCAAATAAAGAAATGAGACATAGTTAAGATTTTTGTGTTGGTGAATAGTATTTTAACACAATGATTTTTATCACTTTCATCTTCATTCTTGATTGATACATTTTCAGTTTTTCATATAATACCTTCTTTGGCTGCACTTCAGACTGAGCAAGCAGATCCACAATTCATAGAAGTTCACTAATGAATCCACTAGAAACAGATCCAATTGCTTCAACATAATTTGATATTGGATATCTACCAGACTCTGTACAATGCTGATACAGAAGTATTTAGCATATGAACAGCAGTGCACTTGGATCAAGTGCTCTATGACAATAATTTGTAAAAATATGAGTGTATGCTATAATAATCTCATACTACTACACATTTAGTAATTTTTAAATTCAAGGGTCTCTAAGTACTTTGTAAAGGTGGGTACTTTACAAATGGGAATAGTGATGCACATAATGATTGAGAGCATGGTTTTTGAAAGTCTGCACTGAAGTTGTGCATGTGGAAAAGATGTTGTGAGACAGGTGAAAAGAGACTTCAGCGTTCCCTGAAAATCAGGTATTGAACTCTGCTTTGGGCAGGACATGTGATTTGATCAATTGATAGTGTGATCTGGTACGATACTGTGTCTTTTTCCTGAGAAGATGCCTTGCTTTCCAGGTGTTCACAGTTTTCTTTCTTTCTTTCTGTTTTTTAATTTCTTTTTTTTTTGGGTCACAATGGCAACTTAAAAAAAACAACATCTTCCCCAAATAGCACCTGGGTTTCCTTTTCTCCCTGGGTTGTATCTTACTTTTCCCATTTTGTAGCTAGAAATTAGTGTGTCTTCTCACATACTGCTCCACCCAGAATCAGACTGGTCAAAAGATACCTAATGTAAGACCAAAATCAACGACTCTGCACACATTTACGTTTTCTCCCACGAATTCATACAAACGTGCAAATGTGCAGGCCTGCAGACAGGGGGAAGGGCAAAGGGGGCTGTTGCCCTAGGACCCAGTGATTAAAAGAAGTCTGGACACAGCTGGAGTATCAATGGAAGTAGCTAGAGCTTTAGACCATTCAGATTGCTGGTGGAGTACCACTCTGCACACTCCAGGAAGTGCTAAGGATTGGTGCTAAGCAACACTGCACTCAGCCCCATCCCTTCTACTAGTGGCTCCACCCCTTTCAGGAGCGCAGAGCCAGCCCTCCCTTCACCAGTACTGGTGGATTCTGCTGTTGGTCAGATAGATCCTTGCTTACCAGGTGCCTGCCCACCAGTGATCAGTAGGGGGGGGTGTCCAATGGTCGAAAATGGGGGTGGTTGTGCTAGGCTGGTGGCAGGGTGAAGATGCAGATGCAGTAGATAGGGACAGTTCTCCTCCTGCTGGACTGTTAGCATAGCACATAGCACAGCCACCAGTGAATGCTAGCTTTTGCCCAGCAGGGCTCCACTCCCGTTCCGTTTCTAGCTGGCACTGGCTGCAGTGGTCAGTGAGTGCAGGCAGGTGGCAGGCATTGGCTGGTTATATATCACCTCTGATGCTCACCCATGAACCCTTTACATGCTTCCCCTCTTTCTGTCCTCTCCCTGCTTTGCCCATTCAACCCTCCCCCAGCCCTGCTATTCCTCCATATCACCCAGAGTGGACCACATCTGGCTCCCAGTGCTACATGGAGCACCAGCCCCTGATTAGAGCACTGAGCTCCCCAACAGCCTGGGCAGCAGGCACCTTCCTTCCCACACTGCCTCTGGCTGGACTGATACCCCAGGAAAGCCCAAGACCCACCAGCCCTGGGCACTGATCAGGAAGAACTGAGCCCTGCATGTGCCAAGGCCTGGCACAATGCAGGCATAGGAAGGCCTTCTGCCGCTCAGCTAAGCTCTGGAGTGGCAGATAGTGATCATAATACAGCAATTTCCAGCCTGTTTATGTAACCACCACCAAGGCAGATTTGAACCTGGGACCTCAGGAGCTGACTCTAGGAGCCTCTACCCTCTGAGCTAAAAGCCAGCTAGCTCCCAACCCATGCTGGGGAGGTCTCTTGATCTTAACTGTTGCAGTGGTCTAGGTACCACTTGCAGTACTCAGTAACCACACTAGGTGTGTGGGTTACATACTTCCCCTAGGTGAGGAAGCGCGTCCCGAGCTTCCGAGACCCAGTTGAGCCCCCACTTGTAACCACCACCAAGGCGGATTTGAACCTGGGACCTCGGGAGCTGACTAAAGAGCCTCTACCCTCTGAGCTAAAAGCCTGTGCGCTCCACAGCAGCCCCGGGATCCTGCTCCCAGGAAATGAAGGGCTGCTCCATTCCCTAGGCATCTTTTCCCTGCTGAGATTCCTCTCTGGCTAGATTCACTGTAGGCAGTCAGACTCTTTGGGCCCGGGTGCACAAAGCATCCTTAGGACTTAACCCCTTCCTGCGCATTCTGCAGCCATGGGACATAAAGCAGCTAGGTTATGTTATTGGCCAGCAGCAGCCTGGAGGTGTTAGCTGCCTTTTGACACTGTGTGGGCAGGAAGAGAAGAGCTCTTCCAGTGATATTGGAGAGGAGGTGAGGTAGGGGGAGTGATAAGCTCTGCCACATTATCCCTTCCGCCAGCCTCCTTCCCTGCAGCTGGAAGCAGCTCCCATCCCTGCCCTCCCACACAGCACTGAAAGGCTGCTGCTGGTCACATTCTGATGTGAACCCTGTCAGAAATCTTGGGAGGCAGCATGTGACCCCATCCCACATGATGCTCCAGGAAGATGTTATGCCAGGTACCAGGAGAGGAGGGTCCATCCTGGGGGCCTAGGCAGGCAAGGAGAATGGAGAGTGTCAGACAGGAAGGGTTGGGTCAGTCAGTCACCCCCTTCATGTGAGGAGGTGTGTGTGTGTGTGTGTGTGTGTGTGTGTGTGTGTGTGTTACTCCTCATTTGAATCCTAAAGCCTCAAAGAAGGTAAATAAACAGAATCCAACAATGCAGTATTTCTTTTTAACAGGAGCTCAGTCACTCAACTTGATGTTAAACTGAATGTTTGTAAGATTGATTAGTGTTGAATTCACTTGAATGTCCCATATTCAGCGTAGAGAAATATGGTCACACTAACTATATGAAAACATTGTACAATAAAATGCATGTCCAATTTAGAAAGAAAAGAAAAGAAAAGAAAAGAAAAGAAAAGAAAAGAAAAGGGCAGCTAGCAAGAGCATAAAACAGCCACATCTCAGTCAGACACCCAATGCCACAGAGACTATTGAATGCAGCTAAAACATCTGTGTAGGGCCACTTGCACTTTAGACACTTAATTCGAAGAGTAATTTAGCAGCTTTTTGTAGACAGGATTGAATGTACAAAGGGCTTATATATTGGTGCTGGTAAAGGTGAACTAGGGGTTAATGTGCTTTTCAGATCCAGAAAAATATCTACAGTGTAAATAGAAAAATATTGGGCCAGATTGCTGACCCTACCTAAGTCCCATTTGTGCTGTTCCACTGGCACCACTGGGATGTCAAGCTGCCTCAAACAAGCCCCTGATGATTCCTTCACTTGTTGGAGAGGTGGGAGTGGGCAAAGTGTGTTATAGTGGCCATCACTTTATGTCACAGACATCCCCTTGGGATGTAGGGTCAGGCTGTAAATGCTACGCTAAAGGTGGAAATAGCCTAGAATCAGGAAAACTGAAACAATTGCATTCCCCACTTTCCTCATAGCTCAGGATCTAGCTCAAGATTTTGAGGACTAAGCTTGTCAGTCATGACAATGGTGATGAATGATAAGAATAGGACACTTGATATAAAAAATTGCAAAGGGCCTATGCACTCAAAAGTATAGCTACACAGGTATAGCTAAGTGCTTCTGAAAGACAAGCCAACAGTTCTCTCAGACATGCATTTACATGAAAAGTCAGCCACTACTGTGGCAGGTAGGTAACATCTCACAGCTCAAGAGACCTAAGTCTCTTAAGAGAAGACATAAAGAAGAAACCAGTCCAGCTGAACCAGAGGGAAATGTTAGGAAGTGGGAATATGACAGCCTACTTGGAATTTTTCCCATGACATCAAAATTATTAAAATCCTTTAACTTGAATAGGGAAATGCTCTGGAGTGTGGTTTTGACTCTTTACCAGTACAGTGACCAGTTTTGCTCATGGGCATATTCAGTACTATCACTTTAGGAATAATGCTATATAATGAATCAACAGTATTGTTTTTCCTGCAACAAGTTATTCTTTGAATGTGATCCATTTAAGCACTGGAAAAGCTTAGCTCTATTTAGTTTGTAAGACCTAGGAAGATCACAACTGGAAGTGGTATGGCTGCATAAACAATCTGTTCTGCTCTGCTGCTAAACATGATTTAGAACCATCAACCCCAAACCTTAGTAAATTCTGAGATTTCATAGTGATCAACAGTGAAATCTCATTTCAGACATGAGCTGGAAACTGCTAATTCTTAGGGTATGTCTACACTACAGCGCTATTTCGAATTAACTTATTTCGAATTAGTTAATTCGAAATAAGCTAATTCGAAATAACACATCTAGACACAAAAACTAATTCGAAATAGCGTTTTTCTAATTCGAAATAGCGCGTCCACATTGAGTGGACCCTGAATCGAAGGTAAGGCTGGCCGGAACCAGTGCCAGCAGGGCATCAATGTCGGACTTAGGGTGTGGGTCTGCTGCCTCAGGCTATCCGAGGTCTGTGCTTAAAGGGACCCAACCCCCCATCATGGACAGACAGTTCTCAGGTTTCTCTGCTTGCTGGTCTACCTCGCTGAGGAACAGCAAAGCATTTGTGTCTCGGAGTGCTCTGCTTGCCCTCACTCAGGACACCACGGCACTCTGCAACATGGAACCAGATCTGCCCCCCGGGGACTCTGCTGCGTCTCATGGACACATTGCTAGCAGCCTGGCTGCACTGTCTGCAGGCTGCCATCCGGGAGCACCATCGAGGGGCTGTCAGGATCCAGGGGGCCCTGCAGGAGAGCTTCCACCCTGAGGAGCGCTAACAGTCTCCCCGGTCTGCCCCACTGGGGGCTTGTGCCCCATTCCTCCCTCTTGTCCTTCCACTTACCCTTCCCTAGCCCCCCCTTCCTGATGTCAAATAAAATATGCGTATTTTCAAAAATAGAAACTGTCTTTATTTAACACAACTGGGGAGGGGGAACGAAACTCTGGGGAGACTGGGGAAAGGAGGTGGGAGAGGGGAGGAGAGAGGGTGGGAGAGGGGAGGAGGAAACCTGGGAGGAGGGAGCTGAAAGGGGGAAGCAAGGGGAAGAAGGGGAGGCGAAGCTCAGGGCTCAGGGGTGGGGGTCTCATTGGGCCACATGTCTCCCAGCACGGCAGGTGCAGGGGCCTTGGCGTCCCCGTGGGGATGGGGAGGAGGGTGCGGAGGTTGAGGTGGAGGGTGTGGAGATTGAGGAGGAGGATGTGGAGGTTGAGGAGGAAGAGGTGGGAGGGGGGCAGGAGTGGGAGGAGGAACAGTAGCTGGGGGGGCAGCAGGCACAGGACCAGCAGGGGACAGCATGCTCTGCAGCAGGGCCTGCAGGTTTGAGCACATGGCATGGTCCTGAGCAAGCTGCTACAGGTCCTCTTGCATCCAGGCCTGGATGGTGCGGTGCAGGGCTCGCAGGGCCCCCAGGTGCTGGTCCCAGTACCCCTGCCGCGTGGTGGTGGTCCTGCTGAGGCCGCAGGTGCGGGAGCTTGTCCCGGGTGGGGTGGTGCACCCTTCATGAGCAGCTAGTGCAGCTGTAGAGAAAGAAGAGAAGTGGTCAGTTCTCCCTGGGGACGCAGTGGATGATGCCCAGCCCCCCCTGCGATGTGAGGCGATCGTGCCCTGCACCGTCAGAGCTGCTGTGCTTGCACAGAGGCCATGGTCAGGATGTCTGGCTCTCCCCAGGACTGGGAGCTGCCCCAAGACCGCACCCATGCCCCTGTGCCGTGTATAGTGTGGCCGGGGCCGGGGGCAGATGTCCCCTGGCTCTGTGTAGAGGGGGCGTGTGAAAGGAGAGCATCCTGCTGGGTCCTGCCCCGGGGTCGGAAGTGTGTCAGGTCTCTGCACTCATGCATGTGCCTATTGGGCCACGTCCCCTGAGTGTCATGCAGCTGGAGCCACCTACCCAAGGGTGGCATGGCACGTGCTCGCATGTGCACAGGTGGCTGTGTGATCTGAAGGAGGCATGGCCCAAGCATGCGGTCCCTGGTCTCCCTTCCCGCCTCCCCCCAGGTAGGGGACAGTGCTGGCACTTACCTGGTATGGCCTCCCCGGACGACCCTGCTGACTCTGGTGCCGGGACAGCTGGTGGTGGCCCTCTGCTGCACCGGTCAGGGCCTCAGCTCCGGCTCACTGCCCCCAGGCTGGTGCGGACCGCCCCTCCCTCCAGGATTCGGTTGAGGGTGGGGAAGTAGGGGCAGGTGTCAGCCCCTGCTGCGGCGCCACCCCTGGTGGCCCTGGCGTACGCCTGCCGCAGCTCCTTCACCTTCAGGTGCACCTGCTCCTGGGTGTGCCTGTGGCCTTTCCTGGCCATGGTGTCCACTATGTGGCCGTAGATGGCCGCGTTCCTCCGCCTAATGAGGAGATCATGGACGTTGGGGGCCTTCCCCCAAAACCTCAATGAGGTCCATGATCTCCGCACTAGTCCATGAGGGCGCGCGCCATCTATGGTCCCTGGCTGGCCCCTGGGTGCTGGGGACTGGGCGGGGGACAGCTGGCTGCCACTGGCTGCCATTGTGTGGCCACTGGCTGAGGGTCTGCAGCTGCTGGCAGGCCTGGCTCTTGCACGTGCCCAGTGGCCAGAGTCTACCCCTTTAAGGGCCTTGGGGCTGGGGGAGAGGAGAAGAGTTTTCCTGGTTTGGCCCAGAGTGGCCACCAGGGGAAACTGGGAAGGGCTAGAGGCCCCCTAATTCGAAATAACTGTCTACACAGCACTTATTTTGAATTAGCTATTTCGAATTTGGTGTTATTCCTTGTAGAATGAGGTTTACCAAATTCGAAATAAGGGCTCCACTATTTTGAATTTATTTCGAAATAGCGGTTTGTATGTGTAGACGCTATTAAAGTTAATGCGAAATAACGGCTGTTATTTTGAATTAACTCTGTAGTGTAGACATACCCTCGGGGTCTAAGAAATTAAATTTAGAAATAAAATAATTAGTGGAGGCTCACTTTAATGATGCCACAATCTAGATTCATAGTTTATCAGGTCAGAAGGGACCACCGTGATCTATTTATTCTTATTTCATGTGTAACACTGTCTATAGGACTTCCCTGAATTAATTCGTATTTGAACTAAAGCAAAGCTTTTGGAAAAATATCCCATCCTTGTTATCTTTTTCTTCTCCCTCTTGCTTCTTCCCTCTCTCCCCCCAGCTTCTAGTCCTGTAATTACTTAAAATGTTACTGCATATTGCTTACAACAATGCAGCACCATGGAGAGTATCTCTATTCTCAACATTCCAATTCAGAGACCTGGCACTAACACAGTTAAATAAAATGGTGCAGGGTCTTTGCTGCTAAAGCTTTACAAAATCTCTGGTCAGACTCCTGGCACATAGGCAATGAAATAAAACAAACAAGAATCCTGCTATACCCTTTGAGGTTAGGATTATGTTCACACATGTTCTGCACAGTTATTTTGTGTGAATGCACTGAGAATAAATTTAAATCTGACATCAGTCTATAATATTACAATAAAATAGCAATAATATCTCTGACAATCTCTCTAGAGGGAGGAAAAAGGTTAAAATGTCCTTGTGATGGGGTGCGATCACCCCACACTCAGAACGCCCCCAACGGGGAGCGCGGAGCCTGGCTTGCCACTTGCTCTGCGTGTTCGCGCGCCGCAGCACAGTGGGTGGTGCCGCGAACTGGCGCAGGACGCCTCGGGTGCGTTACGAGCGCACCAGGAATGACGCGAGAGGGGCGGGGAGGCTGAGGTGCGTAGCGTGATGTCATGGGGAAGGGTGGCGCAGGACAGACAAGGTGGGAGGTACAAAAGGGAAAAGGACACAGGAGAAGAGGGGAGATGAAGGAGGAGAGAGAGGACAGTCACCGCGAGTGAGTGGAAGGGAAAGCGGCAGGGCTCGGCCAGCTTCAGTGAGCCATCTGCTCTGGTTGAGGAGACAGCCGGGAGGGTGCGGACGGTGCAGCAATAGCCAGGGTAGGAAGTAGCCCAGGGTGGGGCTTCCCTGCTAAAGCCCGTGGGCTGACGAGTTACAGCAGGAATCCCCGTCAGCTGGACAGGAACTTGTCTGTGCCTGTTCTTAAGGCCCTGGGCTGGGACCCGTGAGAGAGGGTGGGTCCGGGTCCCCCTACCCCATCCGCCAAGGGAGGGTGCCAGTGTACAAGCTGTTGGAGGCCGAGACTCTAACAGACTGCTGAAGAGGCAGGGTGGCCTGTGAAAAACTCTGAGCAGAGGGCCAGTTAGGAACATGAGTGGGAACCCACAAGAGAGGGGGGCTAACCTGCTCTTTCACAGTCCTAAACAGTGCATGATTCAGTAGGTGTAGCTACTTCTAAATCCATACACTTCTCTCTCTCTCTCTTTCTTACCCTCCCCCCGCTTTCCTTAAGAGACTCATAGTTCTTGATCAGGCCTTCTTCTCTTCATTACAATGACACACGTCCAGTTAGGAACCATTAACAGTACTGTGGAACTAAGGTTAGCAATAAATGAGGTGCTAAATAAATAACATGCTGTCAAGGGTGTTCCCAACTCTGGCACAACAAATGCAGAAGTTGGGGGCCTGCAAGAACACTCCAAAATCTTGCCATTACAGGCTCTGGTACACTTTCCCCACAGAATCCCAATACCCAGATTTTGGGGGACCCGCTGCCATGACCCATGTAATTCCAAGAATACCAGGGAAGAGATCACTTGGGAAATCTCTTCCCTAATGTAAAACTCTCCCCCTACTCCAACCTCCGTTTTGCTTGGAGTTGGGAAAACCAGAGGGAATCCATAGATAGCAATGGACTGTGCCCTTGTAACTAGGCACTGAGTCCTAAGGACACAACAATCAACTAATACCGGTTAATTAGAAAAAAACAACAATCTTTTATTATCAAAACAAATCTACATTTGCAAGCATAGTAAATTGGCTAGATGGAAGGAGCCACCATTTGATATAGATACTTAGGGAAAAACACATAGGTTGTAAGGCTTAGTCACAAAAGAGAGAGAAAAAAAACACTTAAAAAGCTCAGACATTATTTCCAAATCCCCAAACAAGGAAAACAATAAACCCTGATGGACTATCTAAACTTTCCCCTACTTATACATTTTAAGAAGTCCGTTCTTGGAGAGAGAAGTGTCTCCTATCTCCCTTAATATCTGGGAGAAACTGCTTTGCCTCACAAACAAAGACGAGAGAGAGAAAACCCCTCTTTTCCAGTTAGAAATTCCTCCCTGCATTGTTATTGGCTGACCACCCGATACCTTGCTAGGCACCTGAGTTAACCCCTTAGACACCAGGTGCTGGTCTGCACTCCTGATTATGACACATGCAGACTTGGAAGTGCAGATTTCCTAAGATATCTGATGATTGAAATTAGAGTGGGTGACATTTTGATTTTGTTGTTGTTGAAAAACACTGATTTTTTAAAAATCAAAACCAAACACAAAGCACTAAAGTTTTCACAATATAATTTTGATTAATGAGTTTAGCCATGTGAAAACATATGAAATCCTAAATCCTAGACCCACTGTAATCAATGGCAAAAGTCACAGAGACTTCAGCCCAAACCTCAGGTCATTGAGTCTGCCCAAATTGTGTTTTGTGCAGGAGGTGAGAGGCAGCACAGGCAGCTTAAAACCAACTTTGCACTCCCCAGGCCTGTTAGAGCAGCTTTATGTCCCCTTTGTTTGACAGAGTTGCTGAGATGGATCATACTAAGTGCCTCTATTGTAGATTTCCCCCACGCTGAATTGATTCCCATCTGACTGGTAACTGTCTGGTGTTGCAAGCTTCCACCGGGCTTTTGCCATGAGCTTCTCCACTGTCAGAATGGGTCTCATTCTGGTATTCTTGTGCTTCAGGGTGGGGGAAAGAAATTCACAAAGTACCATGAAAGCAGCCTTGTGCATTTGGAAGTTTTGCAGCCACTGCTGCTTGTCCCAGATCTTCAGTACGATTCAGTCCCACCAGTCTGTGCTTCTCACATGGCACCAGAACCAGCATTCCACTGTTTTCAGAGGATTGATTGCCAGCTGCATTTCCATTTTGCTGAACACAAGGGCTTGCCTGTACAGCACTCCTGTGGCATCGCAGGAGGGAGGAGATTCCTCCTCTATGTCCTCTTCCTGGTGTGCCATGCTTGTGCTCTCAAAATACTGCACCATTAGGCACACTAAGGTACACATCAACACCACACTGGTTTAATGCAAAATGGAACTCACGAAGGGAGCCATTCTCATGCTGCTATAGCATCTGTGTGGGCAACCAGGGCCAAAAAGGGTGTAAAAAGACTGTTTCCCATTGATCTCAAGCAAGAGGGGAAGGAGTAGACAAGAACATTATGGTATGTTGGCAACATGAACCCAGAACCACCCACTCTGAAGTTTTGATCCCAGAGTGCACTGGATGCATAACCCAGAATTCAAAGCAGTGCCAGCACTGTGAGGGTATGTCTAGACTACATGCCTCTGCTGTCAGAGGCATGTAAATTAGACTACCCAACATAGTCAATGAAGCGGGGATTTAAATATCCCCCGCTTCATTAAAATAAAAATGTCCGCCGCGCTTTGCCGGCTCAGCTGATCGTCGGCACAGCGCAGCAGTCAAGACGTGGATTGGTCGACAGGGAACACCTTTGTTGACCTCTTCCTTATGCCTCATGAAATGGAGCGGTCGGCAAAGGAGCGGTCGACAAAGGAGCGGTCGACAAAGGAGTTCCCTGTCGACCGATCCACATCTTGACTGCAGCGCTGTGCCGACGGTCAGCTGAGCCGGCAAAGCGCGGTGGCCATTTTTATTTTAATGAAGCGGGGGATATTTAAATCCCCGCTTCATTGACTATGTTGGGTAGTCTAATTTACATGCCTCTGACAGCAGAGGTATGTAGTCTAGACATACCCTGAGATAGCTACCCACAGTGCAATCTCCCTAATGGGGACGTGCTGCTTCCAAATACATTGAATTCTTGCACACAATGGGACACGGACCTTTGACTTTGCAGAATCGGATATTGGCCTTAATAGGTTTGACGTTATCTGGTAGTGTATCTGGCCTGAGAGTGCCAATTTTGGGAGGTGCAACCTGTATGCTGCTTGGTCTTCTCAATTGCAAGCTTCCTACGGACAAAATTCCCTATGGACAAAATAATAAAATTGGCAGCTTTATATGTGATTTGTGCCTGATAAAATTTTATCAGAGCTCACAATGTGCTTATTATCTTTTGGGATGTAATTTGACTGCCAAAATTCACGTATAAAGAATTAAAAGCCTAAAAAAAAGTCTGAATCTAATGGCTTTAGAAATTATAGTTAATTGAATTAGTCTTTGATCTTAGGCATTAAATTTTTAAAAAGAGGAGTTTAGCAGGCATGAACAGTACTTTTTTTTCTGATGAAAAAAAACCCTTTTTGTCAACTAATTTCTGAGCATGAGTCAGGAATGTGCCTGTTTACTCATTATATATATAAAAGTAGTGGAGATTGGAAAAGCAAAGTTTAACAGCAACTTTCTGGTTCCCTGCCTATCAAGAAAACCACATTTGTCGGCCACCATCACAAGAACAGAACAGGTTAGAACTTGTAGCTGAGCCAGCAGCTGTCTCCAAATCAACAGACAACACTGGAAAAAACATGCTACCAGGTTGGACCTCCTGGTCCAGGACCCTTGGGACCTGACCCAGATCGGGAGTGGTCCCCTGCCACTGGCCTTCCAGGGTACTGCAACTCCCTCCTGCTGGCTCCGCTTCAGCTCTGCTGCTACAGGACTTGGGGCTTGGCTGTGGCCCACTTCTGCCAGCTGGCTAGGGCTATCTGGGGATGGAGCTCCCCAGCCACTGTGGCCCTGCTTCTGTTCCGCCTGTCTGGGGCTTCCCAGGGACAGGGCTCCACAGCTGCCCCGTTTCTGTCTTGTCTGGCTGGGGATTCTGGGGGATGGGACTCTGCAGCTGCCCCACTAGGTCGGAGCTCCATGGCTGCCATGCTGGGTCAGGGTTCTGCAGCTGTGCTGAACCCAGCTGGAGCTCCCCAGGACACGGCTCGCCAGTCCTGATGGTAGGGCTCGCCCGCCGCTGGACTCCTCATTGTCTCGCACTCCCAGGCGCCGGAGCTTTCTGGTCTAGCAACATCCATGATTCTTCCAGACCACAGATGTTCCCAGACCAGAGAGTCGTGGATTTAGGAGGTTCAACCTGTATAAGGAAACAAAAAGCACTCTGCTGGTCATCAGCAGATTGGTGCTATGGCTGTTGTTCAAAATAGCTGTTACTCTGTGCTGCACAGGGTTGCTGTAGCTAAAGAAAGTGGCAAGTAGTTCAAATGTGCGTTGATAGACCAAACCAAAAAAAAAAGAAAAATATTACATGAAGAAAGGAGTGGGAGTGAAGAAAGCTGTTAAAATATGTGAGATCGCAGCTAAATATCGTTCTTAGCTGGTTAGGCCAGGATCAGTAAATGGGAATGGTGACCTTTCTATCGTGGGCAGAAGGGGTCTGTGAATATCATTATTATTTAGATTACAATAGCACCTGGAGGCCTGAGTTAGCTGAGGTCTGTATTGAATCCAGCTACTGTTAGGTGTAGTAGTATGTGTTCATTTCCAGTTCGGCTACCTCACAGTTGCATACTCAGTAGTCAGAGCAGAAAGCACCAGCTTTTTTTTTCCAAGTTCTAATTTTTTAAAACTATTTTAGACTATTTTCTTTTCTCCATTATTATATTCACCCACAAAAGAAAAATTTTCCTAATTTATAATTTTTGTCATATTTATTTACACCAGTGTAAATCAGAAGTATGGAGTCACCCTGCTGTAAAATTGGTGTAATGGAGAAGAAAGAATCAGGCTTTCCATACTGTAGCTTTCCTTTGTGCATAGGCAGTAACAGACAAAAGGGTTTCCCAAGTCTTGCTACAGAGCATGTTCTTGCAGATAACTTTGTGTTTATTTTGGTGTTCTTTGTTGTTCAGGAAGGCTATTAAAATCTCATTCATTGCTGAATGAACAAAGTAAATCCCGAGCCCAAATATCCTTGACTGTCAGGAGGTGACATTTTATCTGAACGTGGTTACAATTACAGCAAAAACAAGCAAGAAAGGAATTTTTAAAACTTGTTCTTAGATATTTGTATTTGTCCAAGGTTTGCTAGGATACTGGATGGTTTCTTAGCAACTTTGACAGCCTATTAAAGCATCCTTAATTATATTTCTCAACCCTACACATCTGCCTGTAATGCATCTCCAAGTATATTTTTGCTTGTGTATGTACCTTTATATGACAGTGAAATTTGCTAAAGTACTATGCTGTGTTTGCCATAATAATTAGTAGAGTAGAATGAATAATTCACTCAGTCATCAAATGAATTTAGCCTCTTTATACTGCTTGAATCATATTTTAAAAATCACCATTTAACCAGATTAATTATTTTAAAGTATTCAGCAATTTTGTTTGTTGTTAATTGTGGAGTGATTGCAGCTGTTTCTGAGAAGTGGATATTTTACAAACTCTAAGATTTCTGACTATTTGTGATTGGTCAGATAAGTCACATAATGGTATTTTTGCTCCCTGAATCAACAAAATGTACCCATTTATTCAGCTCGGCCTGTATGTATACTCTTAGGCTGTGTCTACACTGGCACCCTTTTTCGGAAAAGGGATGCTAATGAGACACAGCGCAATTGCAAATCCGCGGGGGATTTAAATATCCCCGCGGCATTTGCATGAACATGGCTGCCGCTTTTTCCGGCTCGGGTTTTGCGGAGAAAAGCGCCAGTCTAGACGCGATCTTGCGGAAAATAAACCCTTTCAATAAACCCTTGAAAATAGGAATAAGAGATCTTGCGGAAAAGGGTTTATTTTCCGAAGATCGCGTTTAGACTGGCGCTTTTCTCCGCAAAACCCCGAGCCGAAAAAGCGCAGCCATGTTCATGCAAATGCCGCGGGGGATATTTAAATCTCCCGCGGATTTGCAATTGCGCTGTGTCTCATTAGCATCCCTTTTCCGAAAAAGGGTGCCAGTGTAGACACAGCCTTAAAGATAAGCATATGTTTAAATGCACGGCAGAATAGATATGGACTAAAGCGAGTAGAAACTTGGATATATGACTAGGGAGGAGTATAAATATATTGCTCAAGAATGTAAGGGAGTTATCAGGAAGGCAAAAGCGCAATTGGAATTGCAGCTAGCAAGGGATGTGAAGGATAACAAGAAAGGTTTCTACAGGCATGTTAGCAATAAGAGGGTGATCAGAGAGGATGTGGGGCCCTTAACCGGATGAGGGAGGTAACCTAGTGACAGATGATGTTGGAAAAGCTGAAGTACTCAATGCTTTCTTTGCCTCTGTCTTCACAGCGTCATCTCCCACTCTACTGTACGGGGCAATGCAGTATGGGAAGGGGGTGGGCAGCCCTCGGTGGAGAAAGAACACATTAGGAACTATTTAGAAAAGCTAGATATATACAAATCCATGGGTCCAGATTTAAAGCATCCAAGGGTACTGAGGGAGTTGGCAAATGTCATTGCAGAGCCTTTGGCCATCATCTTTGAAAACTCGTGAAGATCAGGAGAGACCCCGGATGACTGGAGAAAGGCAAATGTAGTGCCCATCTTTAAAAAAAGGTAAGAAGGATAATCCAGACCAGTCAGCCTTACCTCAGTCCCCGGAAAATTCATGGAGGGGATCCTCAGGGAATCCATTTTGAAGCACTTGGAAGAGGGGAAAGTGATCAGGAATAATCAACATGGATTCACCAAAGGCAAGTCGTGCCTGACCAATCTGATTAGTTTTTATGATGAGGTAACTGGCTCTGTGGATATGGGAAGTCAGTGGATGTGATATACCTTGACTTTAGCAAGGCTTTTGATACGGTCTCCCACAATATTCTTGCCAGCAAGTTAAGGAAGTATGGATTGGATAAATGGACTGTAAGATAAATAGAAAGCTGGCTAGACTATTGGGCCCAACGGGTAGTGATCAATGGCTCGATGTCTGGTTGGTGGTCGGTTTCAAGCAGAGTGCCCCAAGGATTGGTTCTAGGGCCAGCTTTGTTCAATGTCTTTATTAATGACCTGGATGAGGGGATGGATTGCACCCTCAGCAAGTTTGTGGATGACACTAAGCTAGGGGGAAAGGTAGATACTCTGGAGGGCAGGGTTAGGGTCCAGAGTGACCTAGATGGATTAGAGGATTGGGCCAAAAGAAATGTGATGAGGTTCAACAAGGACAAGTCCTGCACTTGGGACGGAAGAATCCCAAGCATTGTTACAGGCTGGTGACCAACTTGCTAAGTAGCAGTTCTGCAGAAAAGAACCTGGGGATTCCAGTGGATGAAAAGCTGGATATGAGTCAACAGTGTGCACTTGTAGCCAAGAAGGCTAATGGCATATTAAGGGGAGCATTGCCAGCACATGTAGAGAAGTGATTATTCCCCTTCATTCGGCTATGGTGAGGCCACATCTGGAGTGTTGTGTCCAGTTCTGGGCTCCCCGCCCCACTATAGAAAGAATGTGGATGCATTGGAAAGGGTCCAGCAGAGGGCAACCAAAATGATTAGGGGGCTGGAGTGCATGACCTATGAGGAGAGGCTGAGAGATTTGGGTTTGTTTAGTCTGCAAAAGAGAAGAGTGAGGGGGGATTTGATAGCAGCCTTCAACTTCCTGAAGGGGGGTTCCAAAGACGATGGAGAAAAGTTGTTCACAGTAGTGACCGATGGCAGAACAAGGTTTCAAGTTACAGTGGGGGCCATCTAGGTTAGATATTAGGAAAAACTATTTCACTAAGAGGGTGGTGAAGTACTGGAATGGGTTACCTAGGGAATCTCCATCCCTAGAGGTTTTTAAGTCTCGGCTTGACAAAGCCCTGTTTGGGTTGATTTATTTGGGGTTGGTCCTTCTTTGGATAGGGGGCTGGACTTGATGACCCTCTAAGTTCTTTTCCAGCTCTTTGATTTTATGATTCTATGATTCTATGCGCTTAAATGATTTGCTGATTTTGGTTCCTGATTTAGCAAAGTATTTAAGTATGTTTCTCATTTTAATCACTTCAATAGTCCTAATAAACCTTCAGTGAAACTACTTGCATTCATAAAGTTAAACCTTGTACCTTGCTGATTCCAGACCTTAAAGTGGAAATACTTGTGCATGCAAATGTAACTCTTGCTTGTTATGGATCATGCATTCATATCTTTTTGAAGCTCCTATTCTATGAAAATTATAGCAGTAAAATTCTAGTCCATGAATATGCTGGAGAGGACCAACTACACAAGTGCACAAGCAGGAAATCCATTTAAATGTAGAAGTTGATATTTATGACTAGCCTCTTCTTTTTTTTTTGCAGTACTAATCAAGATTTACTAATTGAAAGTGGCAAAATCGCCAGAATTGTAGACAGTTCCTAATATCCACTCCACGTTAAAGATAGGTGTTTGAAACTGAACCTGTAATCTCAATACACTTGGAATAGCAATAAACATCAAGAACTAAACTTAGCTCAGAAATAAATAGATACAACTCCCATGGACTGTTATCAGTCTGCTTAAATAAGGCTGATATACCTTCTAAATAAAGGGCACATGTGTGTTTGTAAAGGATTGTCATGGAGTGAAGTTGGGGTAGACATTATGGCTATGGAAACTACTACCTCCGTTAGAATGGAGGAGCCATCTTGAAATGACTTAACTGCCGCACCATGACCTTCACAGGGAGGATTCCTACTTCTCTTGGGTAGGGTAATTGGGTGTAAACTTGCTGTGTGAATAACAGTGATTGATTGAAACACAAAGGATCTGTATCTTTCCTTGTGTGCAGAGGGATCTGGGGGCAGGGGAGGGAAGGAGATTGAAGGACCTAATCTAAACATGTCATAGCTGATTTATTCTCCACATGAAGAGCTCGGTGTTGGCAAACATCTTTAGCTGATTGGTAAATGAAATACAAAAATATTTACTAGAAGAGCCTAAAAAAAAATTGAGGTCAACCATTGCTGTTATTCATTCAAGATCTAATAATAAGGCACAGATTTACGTCCTGAAAGAAAAATATGGACACCATCAATCTAGTCCATGTTACTTATTGCGCTTATACTAAAGATCATGGAAAAGTTGCACAAAATTGTGTGCTTCTGGAAGTTGCCAATTTGGCCTGTGTAATCTTATCATTTCTATCATTCAAAATTAGAAACTCAAATAACAATAAGATAAGATGTGTCTGTCAATCTAGGTCCTGCACACAGAGTATTAGCTCATTTTTTCACCCAACAAGGTGATTTTCCCCCCAATTTTTATATTAAACTTCCTGTCTAACCATATATTAACAAAATTTTGGACATGGATAGTTCAGTGACAGAGTAACCACCACCACAAAAATACCTCTTAATGATTTTTAAGAAAATTTAGAAAAATAAACTAGTGAAACAAGAAGGGCTGTCACTTAAGCTGCTTAAAAACCCTTAGGGTGAAAAGCAGTTCGCCAAAACCAGAAAATTTCAATTTTCCACATGACAAATTACCTCTCATTTATAATGTTTTAATCATAAGATATCCATCCTTTTAGAAAGGCCAGAGGGCAGGAAGGAACGTTCAGTTCCAATGGACAGGACCTGGAGTGAACAACTTTGTCACTTTTTCTAGCTGACAGATATTGCTGTTGGATTGCAAAGTTTCATTTAAGAGAAAGTTTTATGATAAATGCTTCCAGTGTGAACTAGTGAGTGGTAGTCAGCCATGATTATCCTTCAGTTCATTACAATCACACTTCTAACTTACATTGCTGACATCCTATTTCTGAAATGTATTGAACTGATTAAATTGTTCTTTTCGGATTAGAAGGGCTACATCAAACCAAAACCTTGAAAAGATATCATATAAAAATAGATGGCATGAAGTTTTATTAACTTTTTTAGAGGGCAAATATCCTCAGAAACTAAACAAGCACCAATAACGTTCCAATTCTTTTCTGTTGTTTAGCAGAGGAAGCTCTTGGGTTAGAATTCTATAAATAATTTTACCCTCAGGATTGGATTGTTGAAAAAAATTCTACATGTGGGAGGATGAGTGAATAAAAGCAATGTGTTGTATGCATGGTTTGGAAAGATCAAATATGATTGAAACATATGAAGTAGGATGTAGCCCTCAATTTTTCAGAAATGATAGAAAGATGTAATAAGCAAAATTAAATTGTATGCTACGTGCATGATTATTCAACAGTGTCTTTCTAAGCATATGGAATTTAGCAATTTAGCATAGCAATTTAGAAGCACGAGCCCCATTGAAATCCCAATCAACACCTTTACCTGTTTTTGATAACCTATTTGAGATAAATATCTAAGCAGAGGAGCTGGAAGCCTATGTGGGCCCCTGGGCAACGTGGGGGGCAGGGTGCTCCATTCTCCTGGAAGGGGCAGTTCTGAAAGCATAGGGGGCCGGGCTGAGGACAGACATCCCTCAGTACTGCCCAGAGTATAGTGACTCCCTGCCCCCTCAGCATTGCTCAGAGGGCACAGCGCCCAGCAGCAATTTAAAGGTCTCAGGGTTCTGGCTGCCATCACTGCTACTGCAGCAGACAGTGGATGGAACCCAGAGCCCCTTGAATCACCAGACCCTGGGGCAATTGCCTTTTTCCCACCCACCCCCAATTCAGTAGGCCTGTATCTAAGTACAATTACATTTTGGAGCAAAGTTTAACAGATATTGCCACATTATTTGCTCCATATATTTCTTTCATATTGTGCTTCTTTTCTATTTTGCAGACATTAAGTGTGTTTTCAAACCTGAAATACATTGGTAAGAATCTAAGTATTGGGATAACACGAACCACGTTAGAGCACTTGGATGAGCATACAGACACTTGAGGTATGGCTACATGTGGATAAAAATCCTTCAGCTTCTCCAAGTCAGCTGACTCAAAGTCTGGGACTGAAAAATTACTGTTTAGACTGTTGGGCTTGGGATGGACCCCAAGCTCTGAGACACTGTCAGGGAGGAGGGTTCCAGAGCTCAAAGTGCAGCCCGTGCCCGAACACCTCCACAGTCATTTTTAATACCACAGTGTCAGCCAATGACCGGGGAATTTCCTCAGTCAAATCAGCTCAGGAAGTTCTTTTGATTGTGCCGGCTGAGTTACAGTAATAGAGGAGTCAGGCTGGTGCTTAAACAGTTACAGGTTTATTAAAGAAACGTATAAACATACGGTTACAGTGGCTATTGCTCTACTTCTTAACTGCTAGCAAATACAGGTTTTAAATAGTTACAAGAAAACACACACCGGTCGCATAAGCTCACCAAAATAATGGTACCACAACAACAACTTAGTCTTATAAAGCTCTAATTCTATGCGTCCACAAAGACAAAGGGACACATACAGGTATAATTTTTACCCCCTTCTGCGTCTCTCAATTCCAGCGTAGTCAGGCCAGGATCGGTCACTCAATTCCTCGGAAAGACAAATACGAGGCTGGGTGTCCCAGTGTGGACCTCGGGAGTCCATTACCTAACCCGACCAGCAGGTAGTTGGTAGATTGGTACTCAAAGTGAGTGTGCTGCTGGGCCCATCTTTATACCCGTGGGGTCACGTATTCTCTTTCTTATCTATGATGCCAAATTGTGCTGGTTCGTCTTTGTGACGCCAGTTCTTACAAGGGAGTTTCGAATGTAAGAGGGAGATAACTAAATTGGGAGTACTGGACATTCTTTACTCAACGGAAGATTCCTCTCCCGGGGACGGTTGTGTGATCGTATCAATATCGGTACTAGCCAAGGGCAGTTTCTGCAGCCTCTTGGTCAACGATTGGCTTGATGGCCCTCTTATCTATGCTTACAGTTGTCCAGGGTCACGATGAGCCAGCATATCCGGGCCTTCTGTCAAGGCATCAAAGACTATGCTGATTTTATTGCTCTCTGTGCCCTGTGTGCTCTGAGGCACCTTAGAGGGGCAAGCAAGATGGATGTGGCGGGGGGGGGGGAGGGGGGTTCTGTCTGGCTACACACAGCCCAAGCCCTCAGATCATCTGACTTGGGCCAGCCATGGCTTTCATTCCCGCGTGTAGACATACACTTGGTGCACAAATATTTCTGTATGCAATATTTCTGTCTTCAACTGTGAATCACGCACATAGCTCTTTGAAGTTCCTTTAATGTGAATGTGACAAACCACTATTGTAAGAATATTTGCAAAAAAAGGGAACACTGAAAGGGCTTGTGAATGGCAAAAGCGTATTCACTTACAAAGTTTAGAGAGCACTGTACTACACTATGCTAGTAACAAGAGAAAGAAAACTCAGGTGACACACTGAAATAATTATGCTTACTGCACTTAGAACAGTGGTGAACATTTACTGTACTCCCATGAATAGCTCTACTGGTGCCAATGGAAATATTTTTCTAAGTAAGTGTATACTGTATCACCAGTGTTAACTGTTTTGTAATACAGCCCTTAACTAAATGGCAAATTTAATAATACATGGCCTGATCCCAAGACCTGGATCCAACTCTTTTGTCCAAATCCAGTGACACATAGCAGCCCCACATCTTGCAGTCCCAGCCCATTGAGAATTCTCTGCATATGAGAATTCCGTTAGGAGGTCTTTTCCCCTTTCATTTCAGGCCAAAGTGGTTCAATTAGGGCAATCATTTTCTTCAGTATCTGCCTGGGTATTCCCTGAGCATTTAAGTAAAGAAGTCTTAGAATTCAGTAACATTCATAGACTCAAAACTATTCCCTCTGTATTTAAAATGAAAAGTTCTTGTTCTTCAAATCCTTTGGAAAAGATATCTTTTATTTTATGATTGAGAAGGGATGGATCTTCTCATTGATATATGAGAGGTGTAAATCTTGGATTCCCCTGTAGAAATGGATCTGGTTAGAGTGATAGATGTAAACTGGCATTCAGGTTAACTGCATTGCAAAAGTCATTTCTCATACTAAAAGACTGTCAAAAGTATTTAAAAATTCAGTGGCTGTCCAGCAAAACAAGAATTAGGAAGCGTTTACATTACAGCAAATAGGAGACAGTGTTTTGTCTACCTACAGCTGGCTTCAGGTTATTTTAAGATTTTAAATTAAAAGTTCTAAATATAACTGAATACTGTAACTTTTAATCAATGTCATTTTAACATAATCCCAAACTACTTTGCTGGAAAAATGTTATACAAGCCAAAAACACCATCACATTCTTCCCTTAATTAGTTCTGATTGCAAAATATTTATTGACTAACTATCCACATGATTTTCACCCCATGGCATCTAATGGAACAACTAAATTCATTTTCAGGCAAACAAATAGGCTATGTCTACACTGCCCCTGTTTTGTGCAAAAAAATATGCAAATGAGGTGAAGCATGGAATATCGTGGCACCTCATTTGCATAATTAATGAGGCTCTTATTTTGCACAAGAGGCTTTTGCGCAAAAAGGAGCCATCTACACAGCTCCTTTTTGTGCAAAACCCCCCTCTTGCTCAAGAGCCGTTCTTCCGTATTTATTTCAGGAAGAACAGCTCTTGCGTGAGAGGGGGGTTTTTGTGCAAAAAGAAGCTGTGGCATCTGCAAAGGCAACCAGAGCATGCAGTGTGGTGTTTACTGTCTCTCGAGAAGGTAGGTGAAGATGAAGAGTTTGAGACGCAGCTGTAGAGGGAAGCCCCTTTAAGCACAAGCCTCAGATAGCTTCAGGCAGCAGCTACAGGAAGTGACTGCTGTCCTGATGTCCTGCCTAGAGTGAATCTGTGGGGCCTTAAGTGCGAGTCAGCCTCCAATGAGTGTGGACGCTCTATTTCGATATAGCTCTGTACTATTTTGATGTAGATTTGTAGCGTGGATGCACTATTTTGAAATAGTTATTTCGGGAGTTATTATTTCGAAATAACTAATTTTGAAATAAACTTGTAATGTAGACATAGCCTCAATGAGGCAAACTAAGGATACATCTGCATTGCAGAGCTATTTTGGGATACCAGAAGTATCCCGAAATAGCTACTCTGCATCTATTGAAGCAGCCTGTTATTTCAAAATAGATTTAAAAATAATGGGCAGCTTTTTCCAACATCCCAGCAACCCTCGTTTCACAAAGGTTAAGATGAATTTTGGAATAGTGAGTTATTTTGAAATTTGGCGCTGTGCAGATAGTGCCAAATTGGGAAATAAACTATTTTGAAATAGCATCGAAATAAGCTACATAATTTGCATAGTGCAAATTGCGTAACTTATTTTGAGGTAAGGGTTCTGTGTAGACACACCCTAATAAACTAACATAGTACTCGCTCCTTAGGCAACTTTCACCTTAAATCATAGGGATTTTCACTGACAAAGTAATAACATAATGTGTAAAGCTTTTTACTTCAACAGTACAACTAATGATTTGAAAGTATGTAACTAAATATTGAGGCATTATATTAACAGCACCCATCAGGTGGCTTGTATTATCCCCAGGTTAGAAAATGGGAAGCTGAACCCCTTGTCAATGATCACAAAAGGAAAATCAGGAATAGAAGGGCCAAAATTCTGTGTGGCACCTTCTTTCTTTCTTTCTTTCTTTCTTTTTCTATGCCTGATTAATGACCTGTGATTTATTGGAGCACTGCATGAAAAATCCATTTAGTTGTTTTTTTACACAGAACCTGTCAGGTGGGGTGTGAAACTGTAAGTAGTAGATGTCCCTTGGGTCTATAGCCATGATGGTTTTATTAGAAATGTGCTGATTAGTGGTTTTATTTTCTACCTTTTTACAGGTACCATATAAGTGACCTCTTATCTGGAAGGAGCTGTTTGAGTCAATATTATGTTATCTAGAGAGGATGAATACAGCTTTATAAACATTTATCGGTTATTATAAACTACAGTTATTGTAAGCCAATCTGATCCTAAAGTACAGTGACCCACTTTTTTTTATCCTTAATGCAGTTAGCTAGCCAACACTCATGGGACAGGGCAAGCTTTGAAAAAGCCTTGATGCAGATTATCACTATGATAATATCGTTGTTAAATGAGAAGCAGCACAAGGACCAGCAATTCCTAGGCATCTAAGCTAGAGACAAGCAGATTTTTATATAGTAACTGTATGTTTCTAATTCAGTTCATTGTTTACATACAAGTATGTATTGACAATGAGCAGACAAATATGCATTGGAAGTACACAAATGTTACTCAATCCATAGCTTGTTAGCTCTCTCTCTCTCTCTCTCTCTCTCTCTCTCTCCAGTTGGTGGCTTTTGTTCAGTTCCCTAAACCTGGTACATAGAATCATAGAATCACAGGGTTGGAAGAGACCTCAGGAGATCATCAAGTCCAACTCCCTGCCCAAACCAAAGCAGGACCAATCCTAACTAACCCATCCCAGCCAGGGTTTTGTCAAGCTGGGACTTAAAAACCTCTAGGGATGGAGATTCCGCCACTTCCTAGGTAACCCATTTCAGTGGCCATTACCCTCCTAGTGAAATAGTTTTTTTATATCCAATCTAGATCTTTGCCACTGCAACTTGAGACCATTGCTCCTCATTATGTCATCTGTCAATACTGAGAACAGCCTTTCTCCATCCTCTTTGGAACTTCCCTTCAGGAAGTTGAAGGCTGCTCTCAAATCCCCCCTCATTCTTCTCTTCTGTAGACTAAACAAACCCAAATTCCTGTGTCTCTCCTCAAAGGTCATATGCTCCAGACCCCTAATCATTTTGGTTGCCTTCCATTGGACTCTCTCCTATGTGTCCACATCCTTTCTATACTGGGGGGCCAAGAACTGGACAAAATAGTTCAGATGTGGCCTCACCAGTGCCAAATAAAGGGGAATAATCACTTCCCTACATCTGCTGGCAATGTTCCTCCTAATGCACCCTAATATGCCATTAGCCTCCTTGGCTACAAGGGCACACTGTTGACTCATATCCAGCTTCTCATCCACTGTAATCCTCAAGTCCTTTTCTGCTGAGCTGCTGCTTAGCCAGTCAGTCTCCAGACTGTAGCAGTGTTTGGGATTCTTCCATCCCAAGTACAGGCCTTTGCACTTGTCCTTGTTAAACCTCATCAGATTTATTTTGGCCCAAACCTCTAATTTGTATAGGTCACTCTGCACCCTATCTCTACCCTCCAATGTATTTACCTCTCCCACTAGCATACTGTGATCAGTGAACTTGCTGAGGCAATCTGTCCCCTCACCCAAGTCATTAATAAAGAAGTTGAACAAAGCCAGCCCCAGAACCAACCCATGGGGCACTCTGCTTGATACCAGCCACCAACCAGATATCGAGCCGTTGATCACTACTCATTGAGCCTGATGATTTAACCAGCTTTCTATGTGCCTTACAGTCAATTTTTCCAATCCACACTTCTACATATGTTTCCCTTCTTCTATGATGGGCATGGAAGTGCCTCCAATAAAGAAGAAAGTGGAATACAGGGAATTAGTCCCCATATCTTTTAACTGCCAAGAGGAGAAAAAATCCCCTTACTTTCTGACAACAGGAAGAAGCACCTCTTTTGCCAGCCTGGTGGGGGAGAATGAGATTTCCTCCCCACTCCCAGCAGGAAGGGAAGTTAGGAAGGGATAGACAGAAGGAGAAACATCTCTCTTTCCCCTCTGCTGAGTGTGACTGTCATGGTGTGATGGTCTTGTGTCTCTGTGCCACTCCATGCTAAAACAAAGTGACTTCCAGCTGTTCAAAGGAGAGTGACATTGCACTAAATCTTTCAGTCAGTCAGCATTCAGAAGATGAAAATAAACAAGAAATGCTAGAAATTGGGAGGAAAAGCTGTAATTTATGTCCATCAGCAGTGGCATTTTAACTGCATGTTTGCAAGAAGCCGTGGAAAACTGCACAAAAAGCTGGCTTTTATGCTGCATTAATAGGATTAGATGCAGTCCCCCTGAACTGTGACATTCTTCTCTTTTGAACCTTCACACATGTAGAGAAATCCTGCATTCTCAGGCTTCGGTGTGCTTTAAGGGATAATGCATGTGAGGGGGCACAACAGCACATACCCAGATTTGTATGTTACTAGGGTAGTGGGTCTAGCAGTCTGATTCTATATTATATGGGTTTGTGTGTCTGAATGCAAAGTAAATGCAAGGCCTCAGCCAGCCAACATCAGCCCATCCATTCTCCATATTAAGCAGAATGGGTCAGACTATTTCCTTTCACTGATGCTGCTTTTTACTGCCCTGGCAATGTAAAAAGAGTCTTAAAGTGGGCTTAATGTTTACACCCACTGAGAGGCACTTTACACTGTCAGAGAAGGGTAAAGCAGCCTTCATACAAAATGAGAATCAGACCCAATGCCTGATAGGTGACGAGCTGAGTTTTAAGCAGATCTAAGGGTATGTCTACACTACAGCACTATTTCGAATTAACTTAGCTTTGAATTAAGCTAATTCAAAATAACGCATCTAGACACAAAAACTATTTCAAAATAGCATTTTGCTATTTCGAAATAGCACGTCCACACTGAGTGGACCCTGAACCGAAGTTAAGGCTGGCCAGAACCAGTGCTGGCAGGGCATCAGGTTAGGACTTAGTGTGTGGGGCTGCTGCCTGAGGCTAACTGAACTCTGTGCTTAAAGGGACCCTACCCCCACCCCGGACAGACAGTTCTCAGGGTTCCCCACTTGCTTGTCTACCTTGATGAGGGACAGCAAAGCAGTGCTGTCTTGGAGTGCCCTGAGTGCCCGAACTCGGGACACCATAGCACTCGGCCACATGGAGCCAGAGCTGCACCTGGCCACGCCAGTGGGTCTCGTGGGGTCGTTGCCATCAGCCCGGCTGCACTTGCTGCAGGCTGCCATCCGGGGGGCTCCATCAGGGGGGCTGTCAGGATCCAGGAGGTGCTGAGGGAGAGCGTCCACCCCGAGGAGCCCTCAGAGCCTCCCCGGTCCTCCCCACTGGGGGCTTATGCCCCATTCCTCCCTCACGTCCATCCACTTACTCCTCCCTAGCCCCCCTTCCTGATGTCAAATAAAAGACACGTATGTTCAAAAATAGAAACTGTGTTTATTGAACAAAACGGGGAGGATGAACCTCTGGGGAGACTGGGAAAGGAGGTGGGAGAGGGGAAGAGAGAGGGTGGAAGAGGAGGGGAAACCTGGGAGGCGGGAGCTGGAAGGGGGAAGCAAGGGGAAGAAGGGGGAGGGGAAGCTCAGGGCTCAGGGTTGGGGGTCTCGCCAGACCAATTTGACTTTCATGCTAACCTGCTCCTGGGTTTGCATGTGGCCTTTGGTGGCCAGGCTGGCAGCTATCCTGCCATAGACGGCCTCATTCCTCCATCTAGTGCAGAGATCATGGACGTTGGGAGCATCCCCCCCCAAACCTGAATAAGGTCCATGATCTCCACCCTGGACCAGGAAGGCGCCCACCTTCTCCAGTCCCTGTCAGGCTCCTGGGAGCTGGCAGACTGCTCCTGGGGAGCGGTGGAGGGCTGGCTGCCAGTGGCTTGCTGGATCATGTTTTGGGGCCACTGGGTCAGGGGCCCCGGCGGCCACTGCTGGGTCTGGGCTGGCAGGCTTGGAGCTGGCACAGGCACTGTGGCCAGGGTCTACCCCTTTAATGGCTCCAGGGCTGGGGGAGAGGAGAGTAAGTTTTCCTGGTTGTGCCCAGAGTGGCCACCAGGGCTCCCTGGGAAGGGCTGGAGGCCCCCTATTTCGAATTAAGTGTGTACAAAGCACTTAATTGAAATAGCTATTTCAATTTGGTGTTACTCCTCATAGAATGAGGTTTACCAAATTCGAAATAAAAACTCCACTATTTCGAATTTATTTTGAAATAGCGGTTTGCCTGTGTAGACGCTATTCAAGTTAATTCGAAATAACTGCTGTTATTTCGAAATAACTTTGTAGTGTAGACATACCCTAATAGAATGAGAGGAAGCTTCCCTGGTGTTCTGGGATCTTCATATTTATCAGTGTAAGGGATTGAGAGTGTGTCAGTCAGCACTGGTCTGAAGTCCTGGTTGTCAAAGGCAAGTAAAGCACTGGAATGGGATGAATACACCAAGAAAAGTTCATGACGTTCCTCTGACCCTTTTTTCATGAGCATTTAAACAAGAGCAAGTTTTTATTCACAAGAACGTTTAATTTGTGGCAAGGAAAATGTCACAAATATTCCTGTGAATCTGTATTAATATGCAGACATTCTGGTATTCTCACTAGCAAAAAATTCAGAAAAAATCACAAACCCTTCACAGGTAATTTGTGAACAGAAAAGGAACTAAATTTTCTGAATAAATTGTTCTCTGAGAAATGTTTGCACAGCTCTGTTCAGCACTCCATGTAGGACTATTTACCTAGGGCTAAGTGGGCATTTAGCCAAACTCATGCTAGAATCCTTAAAATCCTATGAAACAACAAATGGTCTGGTAGCACTTTATAGACTAACAAAACATGTAGATGGTATCATGAGTTTTCGTGGGCACAGCCCACTTCTTCAGATTACCAGAAGAAGTGGGCTGTGCCCACGAAAGCTCATGATACCATCTACATGCTTTGTTAGTCTATAAAGTGCTACCAGACCATTTGTTGTTTTTTTTCTGTAACAGACTAACTTGGCTATCCCCTGAAGCTCCTAAAATCCTATGAGTTACCATAGTGCCTCAACATGCACAGATTTACTGTGAAGAGACAGGAGCTATGTGGGAGGAGAGTACCAGGAGCCTTGAAGTCGGTGACATTTTGACAAAGCAAGGACTACAGGATTTGGTCCTTGATGCTTGCAATCGTATTAGCGTTCCCATAAAGACAACATGTTGACATAGATAAAGAATGTAGATGAAGGGAGGATGGACCACCAATAATAGAAGCTGAATAAGCATAAATTTCTAATGCATTAAACTCTCCCTTAAGCACTGTAGGCCAACAGTGCTTACAGACTGTTGAACTGGATTCTTTTCCTCCTTGTACATTTCTGGGAAGATTGTGCATTTGCTACATTATAGACAGACCTGTGCAAACTATGCAAAGTATCAATGAGAGAACAGCCTAGCTTCTGGAATTTCTAATAATGCTCATGTGTGAGAAGGGAAGACCCAAGTCTGACTTTATGGTCCCAAGGCCTAAATGAAAATATATCTCTCAACTTCTAAAGGGGAGCACAGTTGATAAGGAAAACGATATCAGACAATCAACATGGATTCACCAGTGTTACTGTTCATGGTGACCAAAGCCCTGAGGTAAGTGAGGAAGTCGGACACCGGGAAGAATCACAAGGAGGAATGAGAAACAAAGGAGGACCCCTGATTCGGATAGAGAAAGTAGGGCAATCAACTGGTTATCTAAGGTGTTTGTACACAAATGTGAGAAGCCTGGGAAACAAACAGGAAGAATTAGAAGCCCTGGCCCAGTCGAAGAACTATGATTTGATTGGAATAATGGAGACTTGGTGGGATGACTCACATGACTAGAGCACTGTCATGGAAGGGTATAAACTGTTCAGGAAGAACTGGTGGGGTAGAAAAAGAGGAGCAGTTGTATTGTATGTAAGAGAGCAGTATGATTCCTCAGAGCTCCAGTATTTAGAGGGAGAAAAGACTGTTGAGAGTCTATGGGTTAAGTATAGAGGTGGAAGCAACAGAGGTGATGTTGTGGTTGGTGTCTGCTATAGACCACTGGATCAGGTGGATGAGGTAGACGAGGCTTTCTTCGGACAACTGAGAGAAGCTTCCAGATCTCAGGCCCTTGTTCTCATGGGGACTTTAATCACCCTGACATCTGTTGGGAGACCAATACAGCAGCACAGAGACAATCCAGGAAGTTTTTGGAGAATGATGGGAATAACTTCTTGGTAAAAGTGCTGAAGGAACCGACCAGGGGCCATGTGCAGCTTGACCTGCTGCTCACAAACACGGAGGAAAAAGTAGGGGAAGTAGAGGTGGGTGACAACCTGGGAAGCAGTGATCATGAGATGGTAGATTTCACGATCCTGACCAAAGGAAGGAAGGAGAGAAGCAAAATACACAACCTGGATTTCAGAAAAGCAGACTTTGACTCCCTCAGAGAACTGATGGACAGGATTTCCTGGGATGCTTACATGAAGGGGAAAAGAGTACAGTAGAGCTGGCAGTATTTTAAAGAAGCCTTATTTAAGGCACAAGAATAAACCATCCCAATGCACAGCAAGAAAAGCAAATATGGTAGGCGACCAGATTGGCTTATTGGGGACATCGTTGGTGAGCTTAAACACAAAAAGGAAGCTTACAAGAAGTGGAAACTTGAACAGATGACTAGGGAGGAGTATAAATATATTGCTCAAGAATGCAAGGGAGTTATCAGGAAGGCAAAAGCGCAATTGGAATTGCAGCTAGCAAGGGATGTGAAGGATAACAAGAAAGATTTCTACAGGCATGTTAGTAATAAGAGGGTGATCAGAGAGGGTGTGGGGCCCTTACTGGATGAGGGATGTAACCTAGTGACAGATGATGTGGGAAAAGCTGAAGTACTCAATGTTTTCTTTGCCTCTGTCTTCACGGACAAGGTCATCTCCCACTCTACTGCACTAGGCAATGCAGTATGGGAAGTAGGTGGACAGCCCTTGGGGGGAAAAAACAAGTTAAGAACTATTTAGAAAAGCTAAACATACACAAATCAATGGGCCCGGATTCAATGCATCTGAGAGTACTGAGGGAGTTGGCAAATGTCATTGCAGAACCTTTGGCCATTATCTTTGAAAACTCATGGAGATCGGGAGAGATCCCGGATGATTGGAAAAAGGCAAATGTAGTGCCCATCTTTAAAAAGGTAAGAAGGACAGTTCAGGGAACTACAGATCAGTCAGGCTTGCCTCAGTCACCGGAAAAATCATGGAGGGGATCCTCAAGGAATCCGTTTTGAAGCACTTGGAAGAGGGGAAAGTGATCAGGAATAATCAACATGGATTCACCAAGGGCAAGTCGTGCCTCACCAATCTGATTAGTTTCTGTGATGAGGTAACTGGCTCTGTAGTTATGGGAAAGTCAGTGGATGTGATATACCTTGATTTTAGCAAAGCTTTTGATATGGTCTCCCACAATATTCTTGCCAGCAAATTAAGGGAATATGAATTGGATAAATGGACTGTAAGATGGATAGAAAGCTGGCTAGACAGTTGGGCCCAATGGGTAGTGATCAACAGCTCAATGTCAGGTTGGAGGCCCGTTTCTAGCGGAGTTCCCCGAAGTTTAATTGTAGGGCAGGTTTTATTCAACATCTTTATTAATGACCTGGATGAGGGCATGGATTGCACCCTCAGCAAGTTTGCAGATGACACTAAGCTAGGGGGAGAGGTAGATAAACTGGAGGGAAGGGATAGGGTCCAGAGTGCCCTGGACAGATTAGAGGATTGGGCCAAAAGAAATCTGATGAGGTTCAACAAGGACAAGTGTAAAGTCCTGCACTTGGGACAGAAGAATCCCAAGCATTGTTACAGGCTGGGGACTGAATGGCTAAGTAGCAGTTCTGCAGAAAAGGACCTGGGGATTCCAGTGGATGAGAAGCTGGATATGAGTCAACAGTGTGCCCTTCTAGCCAAGAAGGCTAATGGCATATTAGGGTACATTAGGGGGAGCATTGCCAGCAGATCTGGAGAAGTGATTATTCCCCTTCATTTGGCTAGTGGTCAGGCCACATCTGGAGTATTGTGTCCAGTTCTGGCCCCCCCACAATAGAAAGGATGTGGACACATTGGAGAGGGTCCAGTGGAGGGCGACCAAAATGATTAGCGGTCTGGAGTGCATGACCTATGAGGAGAGACTGAGGGATTTGGGCTTATTTAGTCTGCAGAAGAGAAGAGTGAGGGGGGAATTGATAGCAGCCTTCAACTTCCTGAAGGGAGGTTCCAAAGACGCTGGAGAAAGGCTGTTCACAGTAGTGACGGATGGCAGAACAAGGAGCAATGGTCTCAAGTTATAGTGCAGGATGTCTAGGTTGGATATTAGGAAAAACTATTTCACTAGGAAGGAGGTGAAATACTGGAATGGGTTGCCTAGGGAATCTCCATCCCTAGAGGTTTTTAAGTCTCGGCTTGACAAAGCCATAGCTGGGCTGGGCTGATCCCAAGATTTGTCCTGCCTTGGGCAGGGGGCTGGACTTGATGACCTCCTGAGGTATCTTCCATCTCTATAATTCTATGATTCTATGATCTTGCTGTAAGTATAGATGTGCCCTAAATTAATTGATGTACACCCTGGAAGACCTTAGCCTATCCCCAGGGTACGCTAATGGATCCAGTTACTGAGGTGGATGTGTGTTTGCAGAGTCAGAAGTGAAGTCCATATTTTTATTATTCCAAGGTGTAAACCAGTGGTCTCCAACCTTTTTACACTCAAGATCACTTTTTAATGACAGAACAAGCCAAGATCTACCGCACCACCCCTTCCTCGAAGCCCCGCCCCTTCCTCTCTATTCTCCTCCTCTCCATCACTTGCTATACCCAACCCTTATACTGCTGCTTTGTTTTTTCAATTCTTCTGTAGGAATAGGGTTTTCCAACATTTGGCCTGTCTAGACTGGACCAAATGTCAGAAAACCCCCTCTTTTAGAAGCCCCCTTATTCCTCATGGAAAGAGGAATATAGGGGTTACCAAAAGAGTTTGTTTGCTCTTCCACTAAAAAAAGAGGAAGAACAAACACATCCCTGGATGCAGAAGAGTTTTTCTGGGATATCTCTGGAATCCTGGAAAAACTCCTGCAGTCTAGCTGTACCCTCAGTGGGTTGAGACAGGATGTGTGGGCTCTGGGGTAGGAACGAGGGATTTGTGTGTGGGAAGGGGTGAGAGGTGCAAGGTCTGGGAGGAAATCTGGATCCAGGAGGAGGTGGAGAAGGGGACACTGGCTCGGGGAAGGGGCTCCAGGCTGGGGAGTGTTGGGGTCAGATGGAGGGTTGGGCTACTAAGCAAGTCACAGGCTTGTGGATGTGAGGGTGCAGGAATTTGGGTTGGGGTATGTGAGGGGCTCAGGGCAGAGTGTTCCAGTATATGATAGGCTCAAGTCTAGGGTCTGTGGGGTGCAGGAGTATTATAATGCTGTGGCCAGATGTGGGCTTGGCCCCAATCCGGGTTTGTTGGCCAGGCTTCATTTTTAAATAAAAGACTTTGTCAAACACAAAAAGTTTCTGCCTTCTCTTTATTCATGAGAAGGGCAGGGAACCTTTTTGAGTCGGGGTCACTGACCCACAGAAAAGTCAGTTGGGGCCACACATGGGAGATGCAAATTAAAAAAAACCCTCCTCCAACCCCCCCCCCCCCAAGCCTTCCTAATGTGGCCCCAGCTGTGGTGGTGGGAGCAGGGGACGTGGTACTGGGAAAGGGTGTTAGTGGGTGCTGGAGCAGGGGACAGGGTGGCAGTGGGGCAAGGGGCACGGTTCTGGGGTGGGGCAGGGGGCAGGGTTCTGCAGCAGGGGGCAGGGGGTCACTGGGGGAGAGGGGATAGGGTTCTGCCACAGGGGGCAGGGTGCCAGTGGGAGCAGAGTGTCCCCTGCATCTGCCTCCTTCCAGGACTCCTCCCCCTTCTCCCCCCATGGAGCAGGGAAGCCCCAGCGGGCACTTCCTCTGGGGCTGACTCCCCGGTCCCGCAGAGAAGGGTGCACCTGGGCTGAACACCATGGCCAGCTGGCCAGGCAGCCCTCCTCTTTGCTCCAGTCCTGCTGCCCTGTGTTGAGCCCAGGGAGGCTGCACCTCACTCCTGCTGATCAGGAAGCCCTTCCTCTTTGCTCCGGGCTGACCACGGTGCAGCTGGGCTGAAGCAAAGAGGAGCGGCTGCCCAGCCAGCTGGCCGTGGTGTTCAGCCTAGGTGCACCATGCTCCACGTGGGCTGGCGCAGAGGAGAAGTCGCCCGATCAGCTGGAGCGTGGCGCTGCCTCCTCCGGCTGAACGCCAAAACCAGCTAGCCAGGCAGCTTCCCCTCTGTGCCAGCCCGCATGGAGAGTGGTGCACTTGGCCAGGACACCATGGCCAGCTGGCTGGGCAGCCGCTTCTCTTTGCTCCAGCCCTGCTGCCCTGTGTTCAGCCTGAAGACACCCGCTCCATGTGGGCAGGTGCAGAGAAGAAGCCACCAGATCAGCTGGAGTGCGGCGCAGCCTCCTCTGGCTGAAAGCCACAGCCAGCTGGCCGGAGTGTTTCAGCCCTCCTGACCTCACAGGTCCCACCATTCCGCCCAGCTACTCACCTGTGTTGCTGCTCGGTGAGTAGCTGCTCCTCAAATGAAGAATGCCAGTGTAAAAGTACTGCACAGGCGCACAGTTCAGAGAGGGCTCAAGATTGACTCTTAAAGCCCCTGAGATAGACTGGTAGATCACGATCCAGCAGTTGGTGACCACGGGTGTAAACAGAGTTACCCTACATTTATGTCAGTAGAATTATTCTGATTTTTGCACTGGTATAGATTACAGCAGAATTTGTCCCACTATTTTTTAACCCCTTCCCTTTAAAATTTGGTTTGGATGAAGGAGATTGTGACAGCAAGCAATGAGTCAGGACTGCAAGAACGTAGTTGATGGTTATCCGGGGCAAATATTACAAGTGTCTAAATATGCCACACAATAATTCTGTTAAAAACAAGTAGTCCTGTAGCACCTTAAGGTGTGTCTACACAGCAGGGCTTAACTCAAAATAAGCTACGCAAATTGAGCTATGTCAATTGCATAGCTTATTTTGAAATAGAGCACTCTTCCTCTGACTTCCATTACTCCTTGTACAATGAGGGTTACAGGAGTCGAAGTAAGAAATCCTGCAGCTTGACATTATTTCAAAATAACTGCCTGCTGTGTAGACACGGATTAAGTTATTTCGAAATAACTCTAGTTATTTTGAAATAATGTTGCTGTGTAAATGCACCCAGAGGCTGTGTCTAAACTACTTCCTTTTTTCGATAAAGGGATGTAGATTAGGCACATCGACATTGCAAATGAAGCTGGTATTTAAATATCCCACGCTTCATTTGCAGAATGGTGGCCGCCACTTTTTTTCGAAATGGGGCTTTTTCGAAACCCCCTCGGCAGTTTAGACGGGGCATTTTCGACAGAAATGCCCTGTTTCCAAAGATCCTGTACTCCTCATTTTTTGAATAGCCTGCGCATTTTTTGAGGAGTACAGGATCTTTCGAAAACGGGCATTTCTGTTGAAAATGCCCTGTCTAAACTGCCGGTTTTGTCGAAAAAGGCCCGTTTAAAAAAAAAGCGACAGCCACCATTATGCAAATGAAGCGTGGGATATTTAAATCCTTGCTTCATTTGCAATATCGACATGCCTAATCTACATCCCTTTATTGAAAAAGGGATGTAGTTTAGACACAGCCTTAGAGACTAACAAACATATTAATTCTGTTATACATGCATTTCCAGTTCTGAAGGCTGATGCTATGCAATAATGAAGGTCTGTGGAAAGGTTTTAAACAAAATCTGGGGGAAAAAAAAGAATGATAAGAGTCTACCATTATAAAGGTAATGTGTTATATGCTGTCAGTTCCTTAACTGCACTGAAATACAGGCAAACAAGGTTCAGCAGGCTTAAATTCACATAGATTGTCCATTGCTGAACTTGGTTTTAGACTTGAGATGTATGAAAGTTGGGATACAGAGCTAGTTACGTAATCATAAATGGCTACATTTGCATAGTTATATTAACTTTTTTTCCTACTTCCTATAATGTTAATGTCTTTCCATAGTGGAAATGTATTGGCCCTGATTCTCCTCAGTTTTATTCTGATCTAAATCTGAACTAACTCCATTAAAGCTAATAGTGCTACAGTTTCTCTTTGTGTACCCATTTGGTCCCAATCTCAGTAGTATTTGAAAGCTTTTTTGCTCTCACTTCTCCTCCTGTGAGATGCCACATGAACAGATTTCACTGTAAATGCGCGAAGCTGCATATTTATGAACATGTGTGTGAAAAGCTTATTGTGAAATGCCAATGGCAGTATTTCAATAGGGCTATGTCTACACTATAACCTCTTATGCAAAAACATGCAAATGAGGCATAATTAATGAGGCTCCATTTTTGTGCAAGAGGCTTTTGTGCAAAAAACCCCTCTTGTGCAAGAGCCGTTCTTCCTGAAAAAAATGCGGAAGAACGGCTCTTGCGCAAGATGGGGGTTTTGCGCAAGCAAAAAGGAGCCGTGTAGTGGGTCTTTGCCCATGAAAGCTTATGCTCCAATAAATCTGTTAGTCTATAAGGTGCCACAGGATTCCTCATCACTTTTGTCAGGTTCAGACTTACACGGCTACCCCTCTGATACTTGACATCTTAGTAAGGTGGATGGTGGGACTCCCAGGTGGAACCCATCCCTAAAAAAATTCTTCTCCCAGATACCAGCTGGGTGTTCCCCTAAACCAGAAGTAGGGCTCTGTAATTCATTACTATACCTGGTCATGAGACATTTTGGATTTTTGCCCTTCAACTGAGCTACTTAGATTATTCCTAAAGGAGCCTTATTTATATTAAACACAACTACATTGCTATACAAAATATCATTCTAATGAAATTCCCACAAAAATCTACACTCTGTAGTCTCTCTGGAGTGATACTGCACCAAGTGTTCATTTTGAATTACTTGAGCTTATCATTGAAGAGATGGAAAAAGATTTGATGATTTTGCTTTCCTCTTTTAACTTTATACATTATCCTTTCAATCCCAAAATAACTGAAGTGGCTAATTCTGATTTGCAGAATTATCAGTGTTGTAGTGGAGTAAAACCAACAATCAGTGGTGCCTCTGCAGGCCTCGATGCAAGGTGGGTGGGGACTGGCTCCATGCTCTTGGATGGGGCAGAGCCTCAGGAAGAAGGGGCAAGGGTGGGTTCACACTGCCTGGAGTGCATGGTGCTCCAGTGGTGATTTAAAGGACTCAGGGTTTTGGCCGCCACCGTTGCTCAAAATCTAGTATCTCCTATGTGTGAAGAGGAAATGGGACAATGTCATTTGCATTAGCCTCATCATACATTTGATTTTTAAATTGTCTTTCTATAGATTTGACAAATGTCCTTGTTTTCTCATTTAGTTAAACAGCATTAATATGATCAAAAATTTGAGACTAAAACCTGAAAAATATTTTTTTAAAGACATTTTAAGTCCTTTTAAAATCTTTGGCTTGGTAGCACCTATCATCAGAGGTGAATACAAAATATATTGTTTTATCAGTTACATGAGCTTAGAGCTTCAAGAAGTCATAGCTCTAACTAGAATATTATTTACTGGGTCACAAGTGTAAAAGTTAATGTACCAGTACTTCTATCTTTCTTTCTCTCTGAAAGGGTTGTAACTGAAGGATTGTAACTGTAATGAACCTTAACTGATTTCTAGTCATCTGGCTTTTAACTACTGACATTCACAAAGAGAATTAAAAATAAGACTCTTTATGATGCCCTCTTTTTCTCCTTTCATTTAATTAATAATATGAATCACACATTTGTGTATTACTAGTTCTTCTGGGAAAGAAAAATAACTTCAATAGCAGCCACCATGGCATCACAATTCAATGTAAACAAAAGGAAAAAATTATCTACTTTATAATATGCTGCGTTAGTAACCATGACAGGCATCTCACTGTCATTCCTCTTTTATGCTAGGATAAATAATTCAGTGAAATGTAGCCAACTCCCCGGAATTAAATAAAATAACAAGTAATTAGGTTATTTGCTAACCAGTAACTGTACAAGTGGATGGGTTGTGCTACTGATTCAGTTAATCCATATCATTGGGGAGAATCTGTTTCTTTAAATCTCCCAGGAATTTGGACTGTACAAGGCACCAACACGTTGTTAAAGGTGACAAGATGTAGATATTTAGTACATTGCTACAGATCAGCATTTGAGCCTGAGCAGCTGGACTGGCCTCCCTCAGATGAGACCAGCCACATGGTGAAGCATTAACCAATTTGCTGTGTCCTAATTGGCACTGCACTCATGTGAGTAAAGTGTTAGGGCATGTCACATGGTTCTTACTGCTGCAATATTCTGCAGCACTATGATTCTTTCACAGTAAATTACAGGGGAACTCGTCTGTCCTTCTGGACATATGAGGGAAACTATGGGAAAGCACTGGAGAACTATCAGCATTCAAATGGTTTAGCCTGCATCTACAAAGCAAGGGGATGCCTTATCAGACTGTGTGTAAACAGCACCAAGGCTTTAGCCTGTGTCCAGAATGGGCTAGCTAGTCTGGGTGTAAAAAACTATCACATTGAGTGGACAAGAGCTTGGCTGGGGTAGCATCCAAGCAAAAGCCCAAGTTAGCTCTGCAATCAATCACATAGAGAACCTGAATTTATCTAACTCCCACGGTGGACATGAAGAAAACTTCAGTAAAGTTAATGTGGTTTCAACTCCCTCACCCAGGCGTTGGTTTGTTGGTTTATTTAAGAGGCGAGGAATACAGCCCCTAGAAAGTGAGGTCACACTGGGTTAGGCACAAGAAAAATGGCATGTAGTTATTCTGCCATGATTATACCTTTGTACTTTCATGTGTGTCACGGTTCAACTTGCATCTGAATAAAATTTTATATTAGAACAGATTTTGAAAATCATTTGAATGAAATCCTCCTGGAACAAATAAATAATTTCTACTATGTTGTGATAATTTTCCTGAGTCAGAAAAAATGATCTTTATATATGAGAGGCTTGCTGAAGTATTCAACATTATTTTAACTAGTCAGCAATCCTGTATATGAATCAGTTGATGACCAGCATGGATAGTTTTTAATCTGTATGCATGCAGTGTATATAATAATAGTGATACAAAATTTCTCTCTTTAAAAATATGTTCTTATGACTGATTTTTATTGAAATTACTCTCTTCAGCTATCTTGCTTGGGTAGTTTTTTCCATTTCTTGTATCCATAATTGTTATATTTCCTCTTCAGGTGATATTTATAATTGTAATAACTGTTGTAATATCTGTATAGATACATGCAATTACACTTTCTTTTGCAGATAGTGGTGCATTCAAATACATAGTATTTGATCTGGAATTAATAACATTAATTACTTAAATACTGTTAAAAATTGCCATATGTATTGTTACTTTCAATCTCTTCAAATATCGTTTTGAAGTAATCTAAATAAATAACATATTAAAATGCTCCATTCCAAAGATACACATTAAAACGCAAAGTAACTAGAACAACAGAAATAAACCCAGCAGACCCTCTACAACGAAAAGGTGAGAAAAGACCTGATTTCAGCTCCCAGTATCCCGCCCAGCCCTCAGCTCACCCTCACCTGGGGAAAAGGATGAGCTTTGCAGTATGTCCTGAAGATTAAGAGTCAGGTGTTTCATAATGGAGCAAGTGATTTCTAAAATCTCTATGCCTATGAGCAACCTCCCAGGAGCACCTCTTTGCTGATGGTATAGGGAGAGAAGGCAGTCTCTCCAAGGAGGGTAAACATCTTCCTAATTCCCATTTTACAGATAGGAATACAAAGGCTTGGGGTGATTTGCTCAAGGATACATAGCAGATCACGAGGGCTAGCACCAATATCATCCTACTTGAATGTAATATAGAGTTGAGTTGTAAGTGAGGAGGTAGGTGTGTTTTGTGCACACATTATAATTTACAAATAAGCCATTTAGAAGTAATGGAAATACAGGCAAATCACACAGTTTGGCCAATCTGTGAAGTCTACTTATCACTAACTAACTATATATGGAAAAAGTCACTATCTAAAGATCTATGGTATAAACCTGGGATATTTCTTGTTCATTTTAACTACATGATTATGTTGCATGGTCTTAGTGTATCTCTTTGTATAGTAATATTGTTTTAGAAGGTCTGGGATGACTCACTGCCAAAGCATGGCTCCCAAGTATTTTTCCCCATGGGGAAAGACATTAGAAACCATGGCCAATACCACGCTGTGTACAAAACCTGCTTCACATACTCATCCCCTGTTTTTAGCTAGGAAGTGGACTTGCTCTTTTGATCAAGCTTCCAGCATAATGGTTGAATATTGATGGAATATTTTAGCAGACAAACTTTCCACCTGATGCTTCTGAACAAAATGCAAATGGTAATAGTGGAAGCTAATAGTCCATTTGCCTATGTTTAAGTACCTCCAGATCAGTGTTTCCCAATTTTATTTGGCCACGGAATCCTTTTAAACCTGAAAGAATTTCGCAGAACCCCTAATAACAGTCTTATATATGGAGCTAAAAAAGTAGACCACAAATAAGTAAGAATAAGAATTAACAAATGCTAAACAAGGTCATGAGATCAACATTTAGTTTAATTGCACATATCTAAAAACAAAAATCACATTTAATGTGTACAAAAAATAAAGTTCAAAAACGAATATCATTATATTGGCAGTTTTCAATGCGAACAGTGCTTTTTCTTCTTTTCTTGGCAAATTCTTTTTATATTTGGTTTAGTACTGGAAAGTTGGATTCACATATCTGGTGCGGCATTCAGTCGATTTCTGTATTTGGTTTTGTTGATGAGTAATTCGAGAACCCAGTTTCACACAAGTATGGGCTGGAGAAGGGTAACAACTGATGAATTGCACATCTCGATAAAGCTGAATATTCTTGGCATAAGGTGCCCCAAAATGTAATCAGAGAAACTTCTTTAAATGTTTGTATTAATTGGCCGTCTGAAGCCATTTTGATTAGGTTTTCATAATCTTGCGTAGAAAAACCAACTGGCTTTTCTGTTATACTTAATGGATTTTGAATCCCGTTATTGTTGTCATTTATGGCTGGAAAATACTTCCTGATGTTTGTGTATAAATTGCAAAGATGATCTGCAATGTCACTGTGAATATCTTCATCAAGTTCTCATTCGTTTTCTTCAAGGAAATCATTCAGGGTTGGGAAACAATCCAAATTATTTTGTCTTACAGATAAGATCCAAAACTGTAGCTTATGTGACAATGACAACATTTTATCTTTCACATTAAAAATATTTACATTCTTTCCTTGCAGTGACAGATTTACTTCATTTAGTTTTGTAAAGATGTCTGCAAGATACACAACTCTCGATAACCATGAAAAGTTTGTTAAATGATCAGACAGTCAGAATTTGTGATCCAGCAAATATGCGGAAAGCTCATGACACAACTCAAATAATCTAACAAGCATTTTGCCTCTCAATAGCCACCTGACTTCTGTATGTAGAAGCAGGGCTGTGTGTTGACTACCCATAACTTCACACATAATTTTGAACTGTCTTGATTGTAATGGTCAAGTTTTTATATAATTATAATCTGTACTGTATCATCCAACAGATTTTTAAGAGAGGGAGAAATATTCTTAACTACCAGTGCGTGTCTGTGGACAACGCAGTGACCATGGGCAGCGAGTTATATGGGCTTGTGGTGCCCATGCTCCAGCAATATTCAGAGCCAGGGGGCCCTGCTTCACCAATATTTGGAGTTGGGTCTCTCCCCCAGCCCTGCCTGGAGCGGGCCCCAGCCCCCACCTGCCGGCCCCTCCGCACGTCCTCCCACCCGGTCCCAGAACGTCCCTCCTGTCCCCGGACCGTCCCTGCCATGCGCAGCTTTCAGTCCGGGTCCCCCATGCTGGTGCATGTTGCCGGCTGCTGCTGCCATGTGCAGCGTTTACAGGTGAGCAGGGAGGTGCCCGGGCATGACGTGACGTCATGGCCCAGGACTTTAAAACTGCTCGGCGCGGCGTTGCGCCGCGCAGCCTAGCTCCAGGTTCAGAGTCCAGGGACTTCTGGCGCCTGAGCACAGACTCCTGCCCCGCAAAGTGAAAGGCAGAAGGTAAGGGATGGGGAAGGGGGAAAACGAGGCTGAAGGGGTGTGAGAGGAAGGGGCTTGTGTGCAGGGGGAGGGGGAAAATAGGGGAAGGGGTGGGCAAGGAAGGGGCTTGTATGGAGGGGGAGGGGGAAGAAAGGGGAAGGAACCAAGGGACAGGGTGGAGGAGAGACAAATGCCAGGGGACCAAGTGCAGACTATGAGGAAAAGGGCAGGAGGGGAGGTTTCAGTGGGAGCGGGGACAGGGTGATGCTGGGAGAGGAGAGAGTAAGGGCATTGGGGGCTAGAGGGGGGAGGGGCAGGTGCTGGGAGAAGGCTTGAAAGAAGGAGTGGGCATGAGAAGGGGGATGGAGCAAGTCATGTGTGAGGGCACAGAGGGGCAGGAGGGGAACGGGGCAGAGAGTGGTGAGGGGGTGGGCATCAGGGAAAAAGAGGGCAAAGGAGCAGGGGCAGTAAGGGAAGGGGGAGGCACCAGGAGGGTGTAGGGCTAAGGGAAGGTGCAGGTGCCAGGGGATTCTGGGGTGAAGCAGAAGGGCAGACATCTGCAGGGGAGGGACCAGCACCAGAGGAGAGAGGCAGGGCAGGTGTGTAGAGGGAGGTGTTAGAAGAGGGGATGAGGCAGGGTAGCTCACATGATCAGAGTGGGGCTACTGAAGGAGTGGGCACAGGGGGGAGAGAAGGGCTGGTGGAGGAGGGCAGGTCTCAGGAGGGCTGAGGGCAGTGAGAAGGGCAGGAGTCGGGATAGCAGAGGAGGGTGAGGAGTTGGGGGGCAGCCGGCACCAGGGGAGCTGATGGAGCAAGGGGAGGAGACATGGCAGCAGAGAGAAAAGGTAAAGGTTTATACAATATTTATTAATAACTTGGGTGCCACAGTGGCACATCCAAACAAGCCACAAAATTCATTCTGCTCATGGGAGGAAACTCTTAGGCTATGTCTATACTGGTGGCTTCTTGCGCAAGAACACGTCCACACTGCCATGTGCGAGCTGTGCTTTTGTGCAAGAGCATCCATGGCAGTGTGGACGCTCTCTTGCTCAAGAAAGCTCCGATGGCCATTTTAGCCATAGGGGTTTCTTGCGCAAGAAATCCCTGCTGAGCATCCACACTGCCCTCTTGTGCAAGAGAGCTTACACTTGTTAGAAAAGAGCGTAGCTCTTGCGCAAGACGCCTTCTTCTCTTACCACGCCATACTGTAAATTTCCTTGCACAAGAGCAGGCAGGCAGTGTGGATGCTCTGTGGGTTCTTGCGCAAGAATGGCTGTACTTGTGCAAGAAACCGCAAGTATAGACATAGCCTTAGAGGGAACACTTCCCCCAGCCTCTCTGCCCCCGAGTTAATGTCACACACATTGGGTTAATGCAATTGCAGGATAGTTGCATGAGGGGGGTTTGGTGGGGGCCAAACTAATCCCTGTTGGTAGGAGGATGGTGGGAAAAGTCCTTCGAGAGGGGTGACATGACACCTTTTACTTCTGGTCATGTGTCCATCTTGCCCCGAGCGTGTTACCTCCAGAGGCCTGGCTAATGGGGGGTCAGTGGAGTGGTTAATGGGGGTCGGGGTGTGCGGCTAATGGGGGTCGGGGCATGGTTAACAGGGGTCAGGGGGTGTGGCTAATGGGGCACCACCAAAAATTATACAAACCTGCCTCCCCCGGTGACTGCTGGTGCAGTTTGGTGCTACATTTTTTTATTTGTGTTACAGCGCCAGCCACTGTACTTACCATTGCTGCACACATCAACACATTTTTCCCAGCTTATTTCATGTGTTTTCATAAAGTTATCAATAAAACTGAATGTATTCTCACCAGTCGCATTGGTTTGCAAAAATTCACATAAAAGCATATCAAAATCATAACAGACAAATATAAGCAAAACTGCAAGATCTGCAGCGTTAGTAGACTCGTCTAATTATAATGAATATGCATCACATGAATGCAGCCGAAAAATAAGCTCCTTCTCACGTCAGCAGCAAGATCGTGAATACAACGCATGATAGTATTGTTTGATAGTGGCACAGCCTCAATTTTTTTGGCAAGACTCCTCATCCAACATACACATTACAAAATCTTTTGTGCATGGTTTTATGAGTGATTCCCCAATTGCGTGCGCTTCTCCAGCAAGCAATATATGATAACTAACTTTGTAAGATGCCTCTGTTGCATTTTTGTTATCTATTTTGGCAATTTTTGACATGAAGAGTTTACTTTTTTCAAGTGATTCAGGCTTAAAAAAAAACTAACGTCTTTATCTTTGTATTCCAAGTGATTTGTTTCAAAATATCTTCACAACTTAGCAGGTACTAAAGAACTATTAGATAATATTTTGTTGCATAGTACACACTGGGCATCTGGAACATCTTTATTTCTATTGCTTGTGAATCCAAATGACAAATAGTCCTTGGCATACCTGTTTCTTATTACTTGGTTGTAATTCTTCATAATTAGCTTGAACTGCCTCGGTATTTTCCTTGCTGGTTTCAATAACAACAGGAGTGTTTGAAGTACTCGCTTTTTTCTTTAAAGTTCCTTCTTTTAGCCAATGATCCATGGGGAATTTTGGTATCAATAATTTAAATTCTATGTGTAGATACTATTAACTTGTCATATTGTTAAAGTCACCCATGTGAACCACTGTCCCTGAAAGTAAGTACGAGGATTTCTGGTGTTATATAACACGCAATCACACCACTGACTGACTGCACGCACAGTGCTGAGTAATGAGTAGAATTTTCTCAGGGAACCCTAATTTTCACTTCACAGAACCCTTGGGTTCCACAGAACACCATTTGGGAAACACTTCTCCAGGTAGTATGCTTCCTGAGCATTGTATTACTGGCAAAACTCTGATTCCTGGATATTAAAGAAAAATGCATCAAGGCTAATCACGGCTAGTTTGATAGAGTATTTTCTAGTCTTTTATTACTTATTAAAAGCTGATTTCCGTTTTTCCCCCTTAAAAAAAAAGGTATATTTTTATATATATTGGAAAAAATAAAGAAATTAAGCCAGAACTTTAACTGATTTAAACTGGCAGTGTTCAAATAAAGTCAAAATATTTCTGATTTACACCAGCTTGAAGGTTTACAGGATCTTTCAAAAAAGGCTTTTCTTTTCAAAAGAACTGCGTCTAGACCACGGTTTCACTTTCGAAATAGCGTTTTTAAAAAAAACCGCCGTGATGTGATTATGCAAATGAAGCACCGGAAATTCAAATCCCGGCTTCATTTGCAATTTTGATATGTCTAATTTACATCCCTCTTTCGAAAGAGGGATGTAGTCTAGACATAGCCTAAGACTGTAATGAAACTGCCATACATAAACCATGTTGTGAGCTTTTATGAGATTCTGTGGATCATTTTTGGAAGGTGGGCTTTACAAGGAGGGTAGTGAAGTATGGGAATGGGTTACCTAGGGAGGTGGTGGAATCTCCATTCCAAGAGATGTTTAAATCCTGGCTTGAAAAAGCCTTGGCTGGGCTGATTTATTTAGGCTTGGTCCTGCTTTGGGCAGGGGTTTGGACTTGATGACCTCCTGAGGTCTCTTCCAACCCAATGATTCTATGATTCTATGACTCAGGAGACCCAACTGTCAGAGTGAGGAGCTCTTGGTAGCGAGGCTCCTGTTGGAAAACTGCCACGGGGTCAGAAAAGGCTGCAGAGGGACCTGAGAGGGAGTACAGCATTTCTGGGGCTTTTTTGTGTATGTCCTGAGCCTTCAGCAAGAGCCATTTATACCTTGGGGGTATCTATGGATTTTGGAAGCTCTATGACCTCTTCAATTTGCAGGGGAGCAGGAAAAATATCCACTCCCCCATGGGAAAAACACAAGGGAAGTGTCAGTCAGGTTCCTGTGTGTGGGTTTTCTGGAATACTGTATTTAACATGTTTGGTATAGCTTTATCATTCTGTCTTCTCTATGCTGTCCTTCCTTTTTACCTGGAGGAGTGTTTGCAATGAGTCATTGTGTCCTACCTAGACCAAATTCTGTACTACACACAGAAGAGGGAAAGGCAATTGGAGAAAAGATAATTAACTAGTAGGCTTAGGTATCTAAATGTACATGTAGAAGGGAGGACATACACAAGTCAGGAATTGAAAGATCACAATATGGGCTAGGAAAAGGAAGAGCTAGGAGGTGGCAGATTTAAAAAAAATCTCTAAGGCAAGAAGGGGAACTTCATGCTGGACTCAGGGAAAGCCAAAAAAGCAGCCTTTTTTTTCAGATGGGGATATGTTTCACTTCTATGCATGACAGATTAGATATTATATCTTGAATACACTGATTATTTTAATTTGAGATTCAGAAGCCTCAGATTATGGTAATATGGGCGATTTGTTTCTAGTAAAGCTTTCTTTATGCAAAAGCAGGGGTGACTGGGGGACAGGAGGATTCACAAGGTTGGCAGAGACTGAAAACAAAGCTCCAAACTGAGTAACATTAGTTTCAGTAAACAGAGTTTAGAGCATTCTGGACTTCCCAGAAGGCATCCGGCATGGAAGATGAGCCACAAAAAGTGTATTCTTAAAATAAATACTTGTCAGAATAATTGTATATGTAACAGGGGCTTGCCTGCATTGTACTCACACACTAACCATGCAACCTAGCATATTGGCTAGGTGGTTGGAAAGGAAACACAGGTTGTTAGTTATCAGATTTATTGTATTTAATTCCTTGTCACTTTTGTTGAAAACTCAGATGAAGTAACATTAGCCCATGTAATCACACAATGAACTCTGCCTTGATTTTTTTTTTTTCAAATTTTGTATGTAAGACTTTTACACCATATAATTTTCTGTAACCGGATCTTAATTTGTGACCATGGCCTTGTCCTGTAAATTTGGGGTAAAAATAGGATATTGTAATGACCAGCCTATTCCACGGTACAGTGGATGTCCACATTCCCCTCCAACCTATTTGCTATATTTTAATTCATGGGTTATATTTTGGAATAAAGTACTCAACTTTACATGTTTATAATTCTAAATATAGTCTCAACATTATGTTCCTTATCTTCAAAATATGACTTTACTACACGGTAATTAACCAATGACTTTGAAATATACAGGTAGGGAGTCTCATTTGAGTAGACAGCACAGAAGTAAGAGGTACTAGTGAGGCTGTCTGATATATCCTAATCTTTTGAAAACAAAGCTTCAGTTTGCTTTGTTCTTGATTGCATTTTTTCATGACAGATTTTGTGATCTATAGTTATCTTACACTGCTGCAACATTGAAACTATTCACCCTTTAACATGTGCTCTTGAACTAATTGCTTTGAAGTTCCCAGAAGAATTACTCCAATGAAAAATAAATGGTACTAGCAAGACAAGTTCAGTTATATAAACAGCAAGGGCAATGCGTTGTATATATTATGATCCTTGTAATATAGCAATCAAACTATTATATGCTAGAGAATTTATATATAGTTAAGACCATGTAACAACCTAATCTTTTCATGTCAGTTGGGATTTTGCAACAAAGACAGAAGATGCTAAATAATGTAGACTATAAAGTGAAATATAACACTAAATAACTTTAGCTGTCAGGTTATATCATTATAGCTATGTGGTAAAACTGGAATGGTAGAGGTGAAAGGCTCCATTTCACACTATCACTCCCTAAGCCATTCAGTCGCACCATCTTGCTTATTTAGATAGTGGAAGTGCCCACTCTTCCACAGCTAGCATGATTTCTAAGCCTTGTAGAAGGTTTATTTAATATTATCTGCCACATTGAAATGAGTCTTTCCTCTCTCTGGTATGTTGTTTTTAAACCAAACTTCTTTTATCTACATATAAAAGCTTGAACCACCCTGATACATTCCCATGTGCCAAGACAAATTCAATGAATACCAAAACTGAAATGAAGAGAGAATTAAAATATTTCAGCTAGTTTAGATGCTGGCTTGCCTCCCAAATCCGTGTTCTTTTTAGAGTTTGTAGGACTATGATTCTTCCGTGGATTCTTCCGTGAATAGTAGACACCTGTTTGGCTTTCGGGAACATTACACATTATGGAATATCTGTGTTGATTTCTCTTGTGGTAGGATGTAATTTGGGAAGATAAATAATAAACAAAGCACCACAATCTCACAAGATTGTAAAGGTTAACCAAGGCTTGCAGGTTTTCTGAATATATCTTTAAACCATTTTATCTTTATTTTATTGTGCCAGGAACCATGAAAAGGCAAAAGAATGTCAAATGTCTGCTTTTGGTTTGAAGACTGTTAATCTCTAAATACTGATACATAAAACAGCCACTAACACAATACAAACAGTACAACAATATGATTTGCTAGTCCTTGTGGATGGATATAGATAATAGAGGGCCTACTCATAAATCAGCCTACTCATTGAACTGTGCTACTGTTCATCATAAAGCATTATCTCTGAAACAAACATGGTTGAAAGGTTGCATAGAATGAATGTGCTGGTTATTGTTGTAATTCAGAAATGAATATGGGGTTTTCTTTTTATTTTAGCATAAATGTAGTTGCACAAATGACAAGGAATATGTTCTACTAAACCCAGTAGAGAGATCAAGCACAGTCTTCATTAAAGTGGGACAAAGACCACACCATCTGCTACAACTAGTTCCAACTCTCCCTGGGTTTGTTTTCTCAGTAGCTCTTGCTGGCTGGAGCCACCTGTTCACTTTAATTAGAAACACTTTCTTAAAATGTTATACATTATGAGCTCTGTGTCTGTCTCAAGAGATGGGGAACTAGGACAAAGAATATAGTAAAATAAGTCGTGTTCATGCTTGTGAGAAAATGTTTAGAAAATTAAACAAAAGAGGAAATAAATTAAATACAGTCTTCAAGCAAATGAAATTTCACCCATTTTTTCAGAGCTAGAAGACTTTATGCCTCAGTCTGTTCTCACCATTTACACCAGTCTATCTCCATTCACTCTGATGGAATTATTTCTGAATTAAACCATGAGAGGTGACATAAAGACAACTCTTTTATCTGGGGTTAAGTAGGTCTTGATTTTGGAAGTTACAAAACTATGAGCTAAAATATTTGAAAGGGCAATTTTTAGACAGGCCACTAAGATCTGAAAAGTGTGTTTGTATCAGTCATTGAGTGAACTAAACTGCAGGCACAAATAATTGAAGATGTACAAATTGCATGCAAAATTTGTGTGCACAGGTGAGTCTGCAAATCCAGTGTGAAATACTCTCTAGTCCTAATGCAGATGGGCAAAATATATTCAGGTGGTATATAGTAAATAAGGAATGTTTTCACTCGCAAACTGATTGAAATATGCTGCTGTACAGAATAAACTGGTATGGAAAACAAACTTTGAACTCAGCTCTGTTTGAGACCCCTGCTATTTGTTGCTATTGCAAATGTATTTCTGGTTGCATTTTATTCACTCACAACAGCATAGCTTAAGTGTTCTCCAACGCTATTGTACCATGACCCCCTCTGACAACAAAAATTACAACAGCTCAGGTTTCTGTTCCCTCTCCTCCCCCACTGCCACACACATTCTGGATGGGAGAGGAGGGAGAGCAAAACTGAAGCAAAACTGAAGACCAAGGGCTACAGCACTTGGGGCATGTCTACACTACACTAGAGAGAAAATCGACTATCTGGAGGTCAGTTTTCTAGCATTCAATTTAGTGTGTCTAATGCCAATCCGTAAATCGAACGCTGAGGGAAGCATCCGGTACTCCTCATTCTGTGAGGAGCAAGGGAAGCCAATGGGAGCATGTGCTCCCATCAGCCTCCCACAGTGTAGAGACCGTGGCAGCTCGGCTTAAGGTAAGCCAACTCCACCTACGCATTTTGCATAGCTGGATGGCCTACCTTAAGCCAACCTGCCTTGTCTAGTATAGACCATGCCCTGGTGGGGGGGCCTGTAACCTGAGGCCCTGCCACCCAGGGCTTAGGATTCAGTCCTGGGCCCCAGAAAGTCTAAGACTAGCCCTGGTGACCCCATTAAAATGGGATTACGAATTACTTTATGGTAAGAACACACAATTTGAGAGTCCCTGGCATAGATTAAAAGATGATACTTATGTCTCACAGAACATCCAGATACATTAAGTCCATATGGCGGCCTTCCCTAAAGAGGAAGGAAACTTCAATAAAATAAAATAAAATAAAATAAAATAAAATAAAATAAAGGAGATCAGAAACTAATTCACAACTTAAATAAAACTCAATTTTAAAGGAGCAGAGTTTGGCAGCCAGATTCTATTGAAATTCCTCTACTTTCCTTGGTAAAGCTGATCCTACATTTGGTGAGATCTTTTTGAAGCTCTTCACAGCCTGCTTTGGTCTTAACTATCTTGAGCAGTTTGGTACCATCTGCAAATTTTGCCACCTCACTGTTTACCTCTTTCTCTAGATCATTTACAAATAAGTTGAATAGGATGGGTCCCAGGACAGACCGTTGGGGGACCCCACTAGTTACCTCTCTCCACTCAGAAAACTTACCTTTTATTCCTACCATTTGTTTCCTGTTTTTTAACCAGTTATCAATCCATGAAAGGACCTTCTCTCTTATCTCATGAAAACTTACTTTACTTAAGAGCCTTTGGTGAGGACCTTATCAAAGGCTTTCTGGAAATCTAAGTCTACTATATCCAATGGATCAGCCTTGTCCACATGTTTGTTGACCCCCCTTATAGAACTCTAGCAGATTAGTAAAGCATGATTTCCCTTTACAGAAACCATGTTGACTTTTCCCCAACAAATTATGTTCATTTATGTGTCTGACAATTTTATTCTTTACTATAGTTTCAACTAATTTGCCCGGTACTGATGTTAGATTTATCGGTCTGTAATTGCCAGGATCACCTATAAAGCCCTTTTTAAATATTGGCATCATGTTAGCTATCTTCCAGTCATTGGGTACAGAAGCTGATTTAAAGGATAGGTTACAAACCACAGTTAATAGTTCTGCAATTTCCCATTTGAATTCTTTCAGAACTCTTGGGTGAATGCCATCTGGTCCCAGTCACTTGTTAATGTTAAATTTATCAATTTGTTCCAAAACCTCCTCTAATGGCACCTCAATCTGGTACAATTCTTCCGATTTGTCACCTAAAAAGAATGGCTCACGTTTGGGAATCTCCAAAATATCTTCAGCCGTGAAGACTGAAACAAAGAATTCATTTATCTTCTCCGCTGTGACTTTATCATCTTTGAGTGCTCCTTTAGCAACTCAATTGTCCAAGGGCCCCACTGGTTATTTAGACAGCTTCCTGCTTCTTATGTACTTACAAAACATTTTACTATTACTTTTTGAGTTTTTGGCTAGCTATTCTTCAAACATAATCATAACTATTGGCTAGAGAAGGTCTAGATGCAGTTCTTGTACCCAGGGCTTACTGTTTTCACCATAAGATTCATAGGCGTTACACATGTTATATTATACAAAGAAGTTAGGTGAAACATCCGCTTCACGTGTATAAACTTTATGAAAAACCTGAAAGTGAATGCAAAATTTGGTGAATGAGCTTTAAGAACTGTAGTGACTGTGATTATTGAGCTTCTAAACATTATGTGCAACAGAGTTCAAACGACTTGTCAGCAGATGTAGCTCAGGTTAAAATTGGAGGAGTCCAAGAATTAGGTAGCACTGGATGTAATGTGTAAACAAGGACTCCTTCACTGACATAACTTGACTCGTTACTGTTGCTTTATTTTTTTTTATTCCAGTCCTATTGAAGAGACTAGCTGTGGGTTACCACACCAGTTCTGTGATAGCATAACTCCAGTAAATCAGTGGTCAAACAGGCCCATTTAAGCTAATTAAAAAGGTATATTGGTGTTACTAGGTTTGGGGAAACATAAGATATGCACTGTGCAATTTTGCCTATTTTCAACAAATTTTGCTAAAATTTCACTAACTTTATCATAATTTGGTGGAGTTTTTTGTCAAGATTTTGACCTCACATATATGCATGCATCTTCAATTGAAATTACATGTGCATAGCCCTGTGCAGACTTTGCTTTTCCATTTGAAAGTTGTAACAAAATTGGATTAAACATTTGTTAAGAATCAATGTTTGGGCCTGAAATCTGGAGGCCATTCTTAAACAAAATTCCAGTGGTGTAGGGTTTTGTCTGCATGCAGTATAAAAACAATGGAAATTGTAGTTGGACTGAGACATTACAATTCTGGAAATACAATGTTGCTCCTGCATCACTTTATTGCTCGCTTTCCTTAATCTTTCTTCCGTTGGTACTCTTAATTCCTTGTTTGTTCTGATGTGGTTTGAAGATAAGAAGCCTTCTCTAACAAGTGTCTGATATTGTTAATAATAGTATCAATATTATTCATTTTGACCTGGAGGAACTTGTTCAGAGTCCCATGTAAAAAGGCCTTTTGGTATTCAGTAATGCTTATTCTTACCTTTGTTTTCTGCACATCATTCATGACAGTTTCATACAGTAATAAAGGACACAGAAACTGCAGGAGGGAATGGTTCCCTATTGATAATAAACCGCAGCATATATACTTCATGAAAAGAGTCTCTCTCTCTGTCTCTTTCTCTCTCTCTCTCTCAATCTAATCCATTCTGGTATAGTAATCTCAAGATGTTGTCAACTTGAATCATTCTTTGCCTCTTTTAATTACCCGTCTTAATATACTTAATAGCTATTTAGCTTCCTCTCCCATCATCCTGTAGTTATTATTATCTTTAACACTAACTTCCTTTGGTAACTGCTTTAATTTTCTTAGTACTGGGACTCTTATATTCTCTTCCTGCTGATTTCACTAGTAAATCAGATGTCACTGAAGGTTAGTGTAATAGGTCAAGCAGAATAGGTCACCAGTTACTTACCCTTGGAATTTATGAAGTGTGCGTCATTGTCCCATATCAGTGTGTGTGTGTGTGTGTGTGTGTGTGTGTGTGTATACATACACACACACAAATATCAGATATCATTTGGTCTTATCAGAACGCTGGCGAGATTGACGGGCTCAACAAGTAGTGATCAATGGCTTGATGTCTGGCTGGTGGTTGGTTTCAAGTGGAGTGCTCCAAGAATCAGTTCTAGGGCCGGTTTTGTTCAACATCTTTATTAATGACCTTGATGAGTGGATGAATTGCACCCACAGCAAGTTTGTGGATGACGCTAAGCTAGGGGGAGAGATAAATATGTTGGAGGGCAGGGATAGTGTCCAGAGTGACTTAGACAAATTGGAGGATTAGGCCAAAAGAAATCTGATGAGGTTCAACAAGGACAAGTGCAAAGTCCTGCACTTGGGACGGAAGAATCCCAAGCATTGTTACAGGCTGGGGCCCAACTGGCTAGGTAGCAGTTTGGCAGAAAAGGACCTGGGGATTACAGTGGATGAGAAGCTGAATGTGAGTCAAAAGTGTGTACTTGTAGCCAAGAAGGTTAATGGCATATTAGGTTGCATTAGGAAGAGCATTTCCAGCAGATTTAGAGAAGTGATTATTCCCCTACATTCGGCACTGGTAAGGCCACATCTGAAGTATTGCGTCCAGTTCTGCCTCTCCCCCTCCCCCAGTATAGAAAGGATGTGGATGCATAGGAGAGAGTCCAGTGTAGGGCAACCAAAATGATTAGGGGTCTGGAACACATGACCTACAAAGAGAGGCTGAGGGATTTGGGCTTATTTAGTCTGCAGAAGAGAAAAGTGAGGGGGGATTTGATACCAGCCTTCAACTTCCTGAAGGGAGGTTCCAAAGAGCATAAAGAGAGGCTGTTCTCAGTAGTGACAGATGGCAGAACAAAGAACAATGGTCTCAAGTTACAGTGGGGGAGATCTAAGTTGGATATTAGGAAAAACTATTTCATGAGGAGGAGGATGAAGCACTGGAATGGGTTATCTAGGGAAGTGGTGGAATCTCCATCTCTGGAGGTTTTTAAGTCATGGCTTGACAAAGCCCTGGATGGGATAATTTAGTTGGGGTTGGTCCTGTTTTGGGTGGGGGCTGGACTCAATGACCTCCTGAGGTCTCTTCCAGCCCTGGGATTTAGTGATTCCATTCTTCTATGATTATCTGTTCATTGATATAAAGACTGTATACCAGTCAGTAAATGTATTGTGTACTTGTGTACTTATATAAATGGAACAGTGTTTATTCTAATCTCTATAAGCATTTTCTGCATTGCTAAAACTCCCATAGAAGAATCAGAAAAAGACATCTTAGGTATTTTACTCTAAACAGCAAAAAGTCTGGTGGTAGGGTGCCCTCTCTGAGGGGCAGTCCTCTGTGGAAAAAGCTTCTGCCATTAGTCTGGAGTAGTGTAGGACTGACATCCAGGGCATGATGTACGATCTAAATTTCTGGCTGGTCTCTGGGCTCTGAGAGAAGATGACATCTTAAAGTGGGGGAGACTATGCATCAGGGAGCTGAAGTTTTAGTGAGGAAAGTCCTTTTTCTTATAGTACATGGCAATTTTTTCTGAAGGTTTTTATGCTGATTTTTCAAAGTAAAAGGTACCTATAGCAGGAGACTGGCACTTTTTAGAAACACATTGTTACAAATAAAACTCTTTACATGGCTCTTAAATGCATTAATATTAAAACAGCTAATGGAATAATGTTTACAAGTATCTTCTTTGATAAATTTTCTACTTGACTTGCAAATAACTTAATAGACAATTAATTTTCTTCACTCATTATTAGATCAGATCTGTAGGTGGCCAAATTCTGTTAATCACATACATTATACATATTTTCCCAGAGAATTGGCAAGTGATTTATTCATATATGCTTATTTAAAATGACATTCAAGTAGCTCTAATTGCTTAGTCCCCCAGTCAGCAAAGCACTAAAGCATGTGCTTAGATTTACATGTTTTAAGGCCACACCTCTAAAGCAAAATTCTTTAACATGTGCTTAACTTTAAATTAAATCACTGCCTAGTGCTTTGATCCCACAACTAGCTTCAAACTGCAAGACCCCCTAACACTGTGTAGAGTGCACAGAAGTTTCTACAATAGGATGAAAGTAGACCCATAATTCATGTTTACATTCAAATTACATTGTTTGCAGTAAGATTTTAATACCCATTAACCAAAACATGTTAACACATTTTTAAACCCACTTTTTTTCTTCTGATGAAAAAATCTGCAATGTCACTTGCAGATCATTACCATGATACTATGCCATTCCAAGTAATCGGAAATGCCTGCTCATCTCAAAAGCCAAGATATCGATTTTCATTGAGCTACATTTATTTTGTCTCAGAGGGGTAGCCGTCTTAGTCTGTATAATATATATATATATATATATATATATATATATAATCATGCGCTTCCGTGGACATAGACCACTTCTTTAGATGAGAAAATCATCTCATCTGAAGAAGTGGGTTTTGACCATGAAAGCTCATGATACTGTATATATTTTTGTTAGTCTCTAAGGTGCCACAGGACTTCTCGTTGATTTTAAAAGTTGATTTTAGATTTATTTTGAGAGAGAGAGTTGAGACAAGATATATAGCAATGCATCTATATTTAGTAATTACTATTTTAATTATCACACATTTGGTTTTGGGGCAGGGAAAGAATAATTCAATGTATTGTTTTATTATTTAAACATTGTAAAATTAAAATAAAGTCCCATAAGACTACGGCAGAAAGCCACCAGCCATTATATAGTAGAAAAGTAGCATTTTTGAACCCTCAGAGTTTACGACTACTGTGTGATTCTCATATCGGGGCCATGAGAATTAAAGTGAAAAACAAGGGCAAACTGAACTGCAAATCCAGAAGGGCTGATAAGTTAAATGTAATATTTCACCATGAATCATTATAGCCTTTTCAAAACAATAAACTTAGAAAACTTGTGAGAGCCCCCAAAGAGAATTTTTAAGTGTTATCCTTTTTAGATGTTGTTTGGTATTTGTTCCAAAATCAGGCAGGGGGAAAAAAGTCAGATTGATGGAAGCAAGAGACAGTTTGGTGCTAAAAATAAACAAAACACATTTTGACACTGTATCATAACATTGTGAAATAGTATACTTTGAAGTTGTTCATGAGCCTCAACAGATTTCTTGTACTGTATGTTCAAATTTGATATTTGTGTGTGTGTACCAAGACCAGTCAAGGAAAACTAATATTGTGTGTCTATCTCAAGTTTTTAACTGGCTGGCTGGTTTAAGATTCTTTTTTTCCCGAGTTTTCATTTCCCTTTTAGCTCTGCTTCTCCAGACTCCTAACTCAGGCAAGCTTTTTTCCAAACTTTTGCCCCTCTCCATACTCTTTACCTAATCTCTGATACTACAGAGAGCCTCAACACTCAACATCAGAGCCTTAACTCTGCATACATAACACCCATGGCAATTCAAGAGCCTACCAAAGGGTTTTTGTGGGGGTTAATATGTGGCATTCAGATTCAGGAGGGAAGTTCAGATATAAACAAAGATTATGACTGCATCCCATATATTTCAGATTAAGTGGTAGTCTACCCTTCTCTCATTAGCACTATTATGTTTAAAAATGGCTGAATAACTATGTGTGCAGTCACTGAGACCTGCTTTATAGAACCCCATATTTGCTGTCAACACACTGTGGTGTAGATAAAAGGAATGTCCCTCATCAGAGAATGTAACTTTTGTTCCAGTCTAGTGTTTGTTTGAGTGATTGCTGCTTGCTCCTGCTCAATCAATACTCTAATACTGACCTAGTCATTGAATTGGATATATAACTAAATTTATTTAAATATGTTTTCCATACAGTGAAGAATCTCCAAGCTGTAGCTGCACCACTGAGGGAAAGTGTGGACATTTTCATTATAGTAAGTGCATCGGTCTTTACAGGGAAAAATAATCCAGGATGATCAGGCTCATACACAATCTCAAAGAAAATGCAATGCTTTTCTGCAGTCAGCAGGGAATTTGCAACTTTAAAGAGAATCTTCTCTTGCTATCTGCCTGAGGTGTTTTTGTTTGTTTTTTTGTTTTGTTCTTTCAACAAATTATAATGCCTCTGCCACTGAGAACCAATTGACAAATATCTATGTTTATTATCTTTGCTACATTGATATAGCATTTGCCAACCCAAAATCAAAAGGCCAGTTTGTTTGTGTGAGCTCTCTCTGGCATGATGATTACAGTGAAGAAGTAAAAAGATAGAGTTCCTTTGTTTCTGTAGTACTATAGGAGAAAAAAATTATGGACCAGGTTCATAATTACCAGCCAGTGTAAATCAGCACAGTTCCACTGACTTCAATTTACCTATGCCCTTTTACAGTAGTAGAGAGTCTGGTGGTATATTTTCTAGGAAGAAGGACTACTTTTCCAAGTAGTCTACTGTAAATCTAGTACTTAGTCATATTTACTTCTTGTGCACTTATCACTCACTATGATTTATTTTACACCAGCATGGGGTAAATAGAAAAGAATTAAGTTCAATAGTATCATAGGTAATACCAAAAAATTATGGCACTCTTTGTAGAGCATAGGAAAAAAGGTATTCTATTGATTTATTGAAATAACATTATAATATTCTTATTGTTTTCACTGCAGTTTTTCAATATCCTAACATTTAATTTCTTCTAGAATAAATATTGTTACTGAGCTGTTCATAGTCTGTGGCCTTGTCTATACAGCAGTGATTTGGGGATCTAACCTGAGGCCTAAATTTAAACCAGTATATAGTTGCATAACCTCCCTACCTCAATGTCAATACAATTATATTGAAATAAAGGTATCCACATAAAGCTTTACATTTGTATAATAGTATCCATATCATTGGCAAAACTTCACCATGTAAGTAAGGCCTAACATAAGAACGGCAATATTGGATCAGATCGAAGGTCCATCTAGCTGTCTTTCAACAATGGTTAATGCCAGGTGCCCCAGAGGGAGTGAACAGAACAGGGAATCATCAAATGATCCCTCTCCTGTCCCCCATTTCCAGCCTCTGACAAACAGAGGTTAGGTACACCATTCCTACCCATACTGGCTAATAAATATTAATGGACCTAACCTCCATGAATCTATCTAGCTCTTTTTTGAACCGTGTTAAAATCCTGGTCTTCACAACATTCTCTGGCAAGGATGTTGTGGCACACAGATTGACTGGGTGCAGGGTGAAGAAATACTTCCTTTTGTTTGTTTTATATATTAGATTTGTGCTGCTATTCACCACCTTAGTATCTGAATGTCTGCCATGTAAAAACAGTAGTAAATAGTGAAGTTCCTAGTGGACTTTATGGAATACCTGACTTGCCTCCTCTTTTGAGTGAAGCAGACAGGAGGCTACAGACAGGGGCTATGTCTACACTGGGGGGTTGTTGCGCCAGAAGTATGCAAATGAGGCTAAGCGTGGAATATCGCCGAGCCTCATTTGCATACCTAATGAGCCACCATTTTTGCAGAAGAGGCTCTTGCGCTAGAAGGAGCTGTCTACACTGCCCCTTCTTGAGCAAGAAAAACCCTTTTGCGCAATGCCGCTACGCTGATTATTTTCAGGAATAACGGCATTGCGCAGAGGTTTTTCTTGTGCAAGAAGGGCAGTGTAGACAACTTCTTCTAGCGCAAGAGCCTCTTCCGCAAAAATGGAGGCTCATTAAGTATGCAAATGAGGCTCGGCAATATTCCATGCTTAGCCTCATTTGCATACTTCTGGCGCAACAACCCGCCAGTGTAGACATAGCCAGGGTGTTTGAGAGGGAGTGGAAGAGATCCCGGAACTGAACAAACAAAGTGAGAATACTAGCTTTAGGGTGAATCAGTTTGCTTGACTGTTCGTTTGCATGTTTTTCTGTTTCAGGTGATTTCAGTTATTTCAGTTACTGTGGCAGTAGGGATTGTGTGTCTGGGAGAGTTTGATCCTTTGTTCCCTTGATTAGCCTTGATCAGCCTCACTCAGCCTTGAGATCACCCTCCCCCATGTGGTTAACAAGGGGGCAGGACTGACCTAGCAAAGCAGGCTTTAAAAGGCAGAGGCAGAGCGACTAGGGGGAGCAAAGCAGACAGGGGGGTGCAGACAGGAGTTTGAGAAGTAGTTCAGCAGGAGTCCTAATATATATAAGGAAGAGCAGGAGTCCTAATATAATTAGGAAGAGCCACATCACCTGTGCTAGCACTGCTTCTTTCTCCTCCACCTGTGCCTGTAGCAGATCCTGGTGTGGTTTTGCAGAGACTGTAGCTTTCATGTCCCACTTACAGAAACCAGGCTGGGGGGCCCATCCAATATGAAAGATGCCTGCTTGTGGAATCACTCAGAAAGCAGGTAGAAGAACTATAGAAGGAGGTGGCTAGGCTGAGGTGCATCTGAGCCCATGAGGAATTTCTTGAGAGTATTCATGGGGGGACTGCTAAGGCTGAGGAGGCAATCCAGCTATAAAAGACTGCTGGCACACCACTGGTGAAGGAAGAGATAGCTCTGTCTCAGAGGGGACACTGGGAGCTGGTGACTTCTGGCAGCAGGCAGTGCTGCACCCCTATTCCCAACCCTCCCACCGTAGTTCTAGAGAACCATTATGAAGCCCTGGAGTTAAGGAATCACCTCCTATGAAGGAGGAGGAAAAGCCATGTACCCCCAAGGCTGGGAGGTCTGCAACCACCACTGAGAGGAGGAAATGTAGAGTAGCGATGCTTGGAAACTCTCCCCTGTAGGGGACAGAGGTGCCCATCTGTTGCCCTGACATAGTATCTCAGGAGTATGCCGCCTGCCAGGGGCCTGAATCCAAGATGATATGGAGGGACTGGCGAAGATTATCTGGCCCTCTGACAACTACCCCATGCTATTCATCCATGTGAGCACTAATGATACTGCAAGGTCTGACCTTGAACAGATCAAGAGTTACTCTAGGGCTCTGGGAGTATGGGTGAAGGAGTTTGAAGCACAGGTAGCATTTCTTCAGTCCTTCCAGTCAAAGGTAGGGGCCCAGGCAGAGACAGATGCATCCTGGAGGTGAATGCCTGGTTGCGAAGATGATGTCACCAGCAGGGCTTTGGCTTCCTTAATTATGGGATGCTTTTCCAGGATGGCTAAACAGAGATGGGGGTTCACCTAGCAAAGAAGGCAAAAAGAGTATTTGGTCACAGACTGGCTAACCTAGTAAGAAGGACTTTAAAATAGGTTTAACAGGAACAGGTGACCAAAGCCCACAGGTAAGTGAAAAACATGGAGATCTAGGCGATAGGTCAGAAATGGGAGGGAGCATGGGCTATAATAGCAGAGATAAAGGAGAGAAAAGGCAGAAATGGGGGGCAAAATCAAATTAGCATCTTAGTTGCTTGTGTACAAATGCAGGATGTATGGGGAATAAGCAGGAAGAACTTAAAATGCTAGTAAATAAACACAACTATGACATAGCTGGTATCAAAGTGTACGTCTACACTTGCTCCCTAGTTCGAGCTAGGGATGTAAATGTAGGCGACTGAAATTGCTAATGAAACAGGGATTCAAATATCCCACGCTTCATTAGCATGATCTCGCCGGTGCGTTACTCCACTCAACAGCTGATTCGAACCAGGAAGTGCGCGCCGGGACACATTAGTTTGAACCAAACCCCTTGGTTCGAACTAACGTTACTCCTAAAAAAATGAGGAGTAACGCACTTCCTGGTTCGAATCAGCTGTTGAGTGGAGTAACGCACTGGCGAGATCATGCTAATGAAGTGCGGGATATTTAAATCCCCGCTTCATTAGCAATTTTGGTCACCTACATTTGCATCTCTAGCTCGAACTAGGGAGCAAGTGTAGACATACCCAAAGAGACTTGGTGGGATAATGCACACAGATGGAATATTGGTATAGAAAGGTACAGCTTGCTCAAAAAGGGGAGGCAGGGGAAAAGGAAGGCAGTGTTGCCTTTTATATTAACATGTATATATTCAGACTGAAGTGGGGATGGAAATAGGAGATAGACATGTTGAGAGTCTGTGGGATAGGTTATAAGGGATAAAAACCAAGGGTGATATCATGCTAGAGGTGTACTATTGACCACCTACTCAAGCAGAAGAGGCAGATGTGGCTGTTTTAAAACAACTAACAAAATCATCCAAAGCACAGGACTTGGGAGTGTTGAGGGGCTTCAACTATCCAGACATCTCTTAGGAAACTAACACAGCAGGGCACAAATTATCCATAAGTTCTTGGAATGCATTGGAGATTTTTTTTTTTTTAATTTCAGAAGGTTGAGAAAGCTAAAGGGGGAAGCTAGCTTTGATTTTAACAAATAGGGAGTGTTACCAGATTTGCCCAATACTATGGGGTATGCTCATTTATTAGGGTTACTCTTATGGTACTGGGGAAGGTTATCAATTCTATCAGTGTGCTGCTTGTGCTTACCTGTGCTCTCATATGGAGCTGAACTCTCTCCCTGCTGCCAATTCCCCCTCCCACTGGAGCTCTCCTGCAGGAACTAGGTTCCTCAGGATGGGGTTCTTCCCACCTTAGCAACACACACAGACACTCACACCCACTAACAGAGCATGCCTGAAAGGACTGGGTAATCAGCACTCACAAGCTGACCCCTTATATGTCTCAGCAGCTGGGTTTAACAGCAATGCCACACTGCACCTTCATGTGCCTTTGGACTCAGTGGGCTGGATTAAACAGCACTTTAAGCTGCCATCCTCATATGCCCCCAGGTTCAGCACCCCTTAATCCCCACTTTCACACCACAATCATTCACTAGTAAACCACACAATGAGCAAACCCCACAGGATTTTGGGCACTACAGGGATCTTTAGCTTGGGTACAAGAAGCATTGTTGCAGAGCAAATGGGGAAGCCAAAACAACACCCCTTGAGGAAGAGTGAGTGAAAGAGAAAGAAAGAGAGAGAAGCAACCACCTTAACAATGAAAGTTATTTATTATATATATAGGGAGCCAAACACACAAAACAGTAACAATATTAAATCTAATCGTGACACTATTAAATCTAAATTGGAACTGATTACAAATGTGAGGGCTAGCTAACCATATATCAGTTTACATAGGGCAGAGTCAGAAGGCTAGGCTTAGAGATAGGTAGTTGGTGGGAGAGAGAGAGAGAGAGAGAGACCTCACCATTCCATGGAACTTGCACTGATCAGGGTTCCCAGATGATGATGGTAGAGGGCAGGAGACAAGCAGAGCAGAGCCCCCAGCACGATCAGATAGGAGATGAAGAAGTCTCAATGGAATTGATGCAGTTTAAATCCATGTATCAGAACAATTTTTCTTGGGCAAGGATAGGAGTTTTTATAGGGATAGGACAATAGTTCAAAGAGAATGATCACACCTGGTTATGGGTGATGTTCCTTGAACGAACTCACAATGCAACTGGGCAGTTTCAGTATTTTGGAAGTCAATAGGATCGTTACTAGAATTGGTCTGATAATGACTAATTTGGGTGTGAGCAGGCCTGGGTTCATTAGCATCTGGAGCAGAGATTTCCCATCAGGCAGTGCTTCTCTGCTTTCAGTATCCCATAGTTCACTGCGGTTCCTGCCATGGAAGAGCTGGTCTCCATTCTGTATGCTAATGAGATGTTCTGTCTTCAATGCAGATGTGGCTGGAGTGTTTCCTTAATTAGCTTAGGTGTGTCTTCCCTGGCCTTTTCATTGCTTTGTCTGATTCTAGCAGAGGCCTAGGGGAAGGGTGTGGGGGAGGATTGTTTTCCATGAATGTCACTCCCTGGCTCCCCAAGAGCACAGGGCTGGTAGGTAACAGGAGGATTTGGTTGAGAATTTGAAAGTGGAAGGCAGCTTGCGTGAAAGTGATCATGAAATGATAGAGTTCACGATTCTAAGGAATGGTAGAAGGGAGAACAACAAAATAAAGACAATGGATTTCAGGAACGCAGACTTCAGTAAACTCAGAGAGCTGACAGGTAAGGTTCCATGGGATGTCGGTGAAGTGGCCCTTGTGATCCACAAGTGCTTACAGCACCACTGAGAAGTACCCCTTGCTTTTGATGTACTCCAAGGCACAGTGTTCAGGGGCCAATATGAGGTTGTGTATTCCACCTATGGCTCTGCCACAGTTAGGGAAGCCCATGGCAGCAAAGCCACCCACTATGTTGTCCACATTCCTCAGAGTGACAACCCTCCCCATCAGGATGTTATTGATGGCCTTGGCTACTTGTATAAGAAAAGCCCCAACTGTAGATTTTCCCTTCCTCAGTTGATTCCCCACTGACAGGTATCTATCTGGTGTGGCAAGCTTACATAGGGCAATTGCCTCACTCTTCTCCACAGTCAGAGCACATCTCATGCAGGTATCCTGGTGCCTCAGTGCAGGGGAAAGCCATTCGCAGAGTTAAAAGAACATAATCTTCCGCATTCAGAAGTTCTGCAGCCACTGCTGATTGTCCCATATCTGCATCATGATGCAGTCCCACCAGTCTGAGTTCGTCTCATGGTGCCAGAACTGGCATTCCACTCTGTCAAGATGGTTGACTGGTGGGAGCACTAGCATGAGTGCCAGCCCTTGCCGGAACAGAGCATCCATGCCACACCAAGCTTCGTCTTCATCCTCTACCTTGCAGAGCACCATGTGTACGCTGTAGAAGTATAGTGCCATGAGGTGCACCACAACACCCATGAGCAGGACTATGCTTTCCCGCACACCGGGCTCCATGCTTTCAGTGCTCTGATGTCCATGTGGGCAACCCCAACACAAAAAGACGAGAGCACACTATGTCCTCTTCATCTCATGGTAGGGGGAAGGGACTTGAGGAGTGACTTATGGGACTCAGCCGACATGACTTTTATCACTCACTGAAGAGTTTTGGCCCTGGCTGGCACCAGAAGCATATCCCAGACTGCAAAGCTACCCGCATTGCCTCAGTCTCTGAGTCGATGTAGGTTCCCTAATGGGGATGTGTTACTTCTGACAACATTCGATTTTTCCCCATAGTGAGGACATAGACCTTTGACTTCTCAAAATCAGGTGCCCAGAAATCAGCCATAGTAGTAGATTCAAACTTTTTTCATAGTGTAGACATGCTCTGAGAAGGTTGCCAGGAGCAGTATTAATCCTTCAACAGTGAGGGATCATATTGCTCTTTACAATCTAGCTAGTCACTTACAGGACTAGGAGATCAAAGTAAACTGGCAATTGCAGTCTCCAGTACTGCCAGGAGCATAGTTTAAGAGTGCCTGATGATTTCTGATAGAAATTGGAATGGTGCACACCTTTCTCAGGCTACGTCTAGACCTCTGGTATTCTGGAAAAACTCCATCGCGGAAGAGCAGAGACACTCTTTTGGAAGCCCCCGTATTCTTCGTTTCACGAGGAATAAGGGCTCTTTCGAAAGAGGAGGTTTTTCCAAAATTTGGCCCAGTGTAGAGGGGCCAAATTTCGGAAAAACCTCTTCCGAAAAAACAATCGGAAAAAGATACACGCCAATCGCGGAGCACAATTTGCGTACCTTTTCCTGATAAAACTCCATAGTCTAGACGTACCCTAAGAGAACAGGGAAAGAGTCTGAAGGAGTGTTTGTCACTAATGAGCCTTTCGCAAGAGGTATGAGGCCTGTTTAGGCCTTTTTCTTGTTGGTAATTTCTTACACAATTACTTTTTTACTATAAAAACACATTGTAGATAATTCCTACTGTAAGGGGAAGACAAAACTTTAAAATACTGCAAAACTAAGACTTTTGAAGGGGAAGTTTATTTTTCTGACTTTCAGAACAATCTTTTAGTTATTGGTTTGTTTGGTCTGCAATGTTATTCCTAGGCAGTAGCCTGTTTAAAAACTAATCAGAGCTGCCATTTTAGTTTTCTTTGCCAGTTTATCTAAAATATCCATATTCTGGATGAACAGATCTCAGTATTGTAAAAGAAGGTATTTATTATGATAATAATACTCAAATGAGTTTTAAACGAATGGATTATCCTAACTTTATACCAATAAATACCAGACGTTCTTACACTAGGGTAAGTCCACTAAATTGTGGAAGTGACTGCAGAATTAGGGCCTCTTGGAGGATTTTTTTTCCAAATGTTCTAACTCACTCATCCAAACCCCATATTTTCAATTGTCATTTAAATGCACAACACTGCCGTACTGGCACTCCTATATTCCCCCTGTTCTATAGAATTCATCTTGGAGCAATATTTAGCAATTAACATATAATATAAGCCCTGAAAACAGGGATATATAATAAAAATGTTGGTAGCTACAATATATCTTTACAACAAATTATTCCAATCTTTCTTTTAAATTATAGTTTATCTGACAATAAGTTCATTTTAAGCAAGGCACATAGGTCACAGATCATATCAAATTAGCAGTGACTTCTCACTTAATCTTCAATCAGCTTCTGTCAATGATTTCATTGTGTAACTATTATTCCACCTGGGCATGATATAATACATGCATGTGAGATCATTAACATATTTCTGTTTTCAGCTTTTTGACTTTGCACCATGATGATTTAGTATATCTCCTCTTTCTTTGTTAATTTTTCTCACATCAAATGTCCATGTCAAGGTCTCAAAAAATTGAACCCATTAGAAAGTGTACTAAGCATTGAATGCCCCACCCCCAATTCCCAGTAACACTTAACTTTTATAGGATAAGATGATCATCAGATCAACTGAGCTCCTGTTACCTAGGGCAATGAACAGGAATTTTTATAGACAAAATATGTGCTAGTGTTAATCAGAGATTTCATGCCAAAGGAGTTCAAGGTGACTTATATTCTATACATGCATATAAAATTATGTCTTCTTCTAATTCACTCCCTTTCAATTGGTTATGGGTGCAATTAATACAGTAATTAAGTGGAAGTCTGACAACATCAGTAGCTAATTAATGTTTTAATTTGTATCAATACTTACAAGATAAATTTTCAATTTAGCTTGGGAAAAGTAGATTTTTATTTTATTTGGTGGCTTTCTTTTAAGAATTGGATCTTGTTTCATTAAACCCAATACATTTTACGAAACCATGGGGCTTTGTCAATATTTAATATTTCACTGCAAGGGAAAATTGATGAGGAAAAGTGTATTTGCCTCTGGTCAGCAACTGTTTGTGCTTAGTTGGAGAATGTGATATAACTCTTACAGTAAAGAATAATAAGCATGTAAATCAAAGGACATCTCCCTTGATTACTGAAGTGTCTAATTATTTCAAAATAATTTCTAGTGTAGACATGCCCTGAATGTCCTCTTGACTTCCACTTCTTTAGACACTCTTCACCAATCAAGGGAGATGTCCTTTGATTTACATGCTTATTATTCTTTAGGCATTATTATTTTGAAATAATTTATTTCAAAATAATTAATTTATTTCACAATAAAAACGCCTAAAATAATAATTTCAAAATAGTGTGTCCATGCTGTGGGGAAGCCTCAAAATTAGTGTGAGGCAGGCACCATTAATGTGGATGCTCAAGTTTGACTTACAGCCCCAGGAAGTACTGGGGAGTAATTAGTTTGAATTACTCTGTGGAGTAGAATAGTAATAGAGATGTAGCCGTGTTAGTCTGGTCTTGCTGAAACAAAAGACAGGACTATGTAGTACTTTAAAGACTAACAGGATGGTTTATTAGGTGATGAGCTTTCGTGGGCCAGACCCACTTCCTCAGATCAAATTGTGGAAGAAAATTGGCATGACCATATATACCAAAGGGATACAATCAAAAAAATGAACACATATAAAAAGGACAAATCAAATTTCAGAACAGAGGGGGGACGAGGGGGGAGGTTAGTGTCTATGAGATAATGATATTGGGGTGATAATTGGGGGAAGCTATCTTTGTAATGGGTAAGATAATTAGCATCTTTGTTAAGGCCCATTTGTAAAGTGTCAAATTTAAGCATGAATGACAGTTCTGAGGCTTCCCTTTGTAGTCTGACATCGATGACATCTTTATGATCTGGACCCACGGCCAAGAAACACTGGATGCATTCCACAGAGACTTTAACAACCTACGCCCCACCATCAATCTCAGCTTGGATCATTCTACACGAGAGATCCATTTCCTGGACACCACTGTACAAATCACCAATGGTAAATTAGATACCACTCTCTGCAGAAAACCCACTGACTCATACCTACATGCCTCCAGCTCCCATCCCAAACACACCATATGATCCATCGTCTATAGCCAAGCCCTTAGATACAACCGCATCTGCTCTAATCCCACTGACAGAGACCAGAAACTTCAGGATCTCTACCAAGCAACCTCAATTACCCACCCGGAGAAATAAAAAAACAAATTGAAAGAGCCAGAAGAATACCCAGAAACCATCTACTTCCAGACAGACCCAAGAAAACCAACAATAGAACACCACTTGTCATCACCTATAGCCCCCAACTTAAACCCGTCCAACACATTATCGATAAACTACAACCTATACTGGAACAGGATACTCCGAGAGGCTTTGGGAGACAGACCCATAGTCTCCTATAGACAACCACCTAACCTCAGGATGATTCTTACCAACAACCACAGGACATACCACACTAATACCAACCCTGGAACTTTCCCTTGCAACAAACCCCGTTGCCAGCTTTGTCACATATTTACTCTGCTGACACCATCATTGGGCCTAACCATGTCAGTTACAATATCAAGAACACATATTCCTGTTCATCCAGAAATATAATTTATGCCATCATGTGCCAACAGTGTCCGACTGCTATGTATATTGGACAAACTTCTCAGACACTTAGCCAAAGAATCAATGCACATAAAACAGACATCAGACAGTTTCAGAAAGAAAAAACAGTTTCTTGCCATTTCAACCAGACTGGGTAATGGTCTCAATGACCTCATTACATGCATCCTGCTTCAAAGAGACTTTAACACCAGACTACAAAGGGAAGCCTCAGAACTATCATTCATGCTTAAATTTGACACTTTACGATGTGTTACCCCCTCACCACCTCTTTGTTCTAAAATCTGATTTGCCAATTGTATATGTGTTCACTTTTTTTGATTGTATCCCTTTGGTATATATGGTCATGCCAATTTTCTTCCACAATTTGATCTGAGGAAGTGGGTCTGGCCCACGAAAGCTCATCACCTAATAAACCATCCTGTTAGTCTTTAAAGTGCTGCATAGTCCTGTCTTCTGTGGAGTAGGTATTTCAAAATAGTGGCACCACAATATCCACACTACAGTTATTTCAAAATAATAGAATCATAGAATCATAGAACCACAGAGCTGGAAGAGACCTCAGGAGGTCATCAAGTCCAGCCCCTTGCCCAAGGCAGGACGAATCCCAATTAAATCAACCTAGCCAGGGGTTTGTCAAGCCGAGACTTAAACACCTCTAGGGATGGAGACTCCACTACTTCCCTAGGTAACCCATTCCAGTGCTTCACCACCCTCCTAGTGAAATAGTTTTTCCTAATATCCAACCTGGACCTCTCCCACCGCAACCTGAGACCAGTGTTCCTTGTTCTGCCATCCATCACTACTGTGAACAGCCTTTCTCCAGCCTGTTTGGAACCTCTCTTAAGGAAGTTGAAGGCTGCTATCAAATCGCCCCTCACTCTTCTCTTCTGCAGACTAAATAGACCCAACTCCCTCAGCCTCTCCCCGTAGGTCATATGCTCCAGTCCCCTAATCATTTTGGTTGCCCTCCACTGGACCCTCTCCAATGCATCCACATCCTTTCTGTAATTGGGGGCCCCAAACCGGACACAATACTCCATATGTGGCCTCACCAGAGCCGAGTAAAGAGGAATAATCACATCTCTGGATCAACTGGCAATGCTCCTCTTAATGCAACCTAATATGCCATTAGCCTTCTTGGCTACAAGGGCACTCATGCCCAGCTTCCCAGCCACTGTAATCCCTAGGTCCTTTTCTGCAGAACTGCTACTTAGCCAGTTGGTCCTCAGCCTGTAACAATGCTTGGGATTCTTCCGTCCCAAGTGCAGGACTTTACATTTGTCCTCATCAGATTTCTTGTGGCCCAATCCTCCAATTTGTCTAAGTCACTCTGGACTCTATCCCTGCCCTCCAGTGTATCTAACTCTCCCCCTAGCTTAGTCTCATCTGTGAACTTGCTGGGGGTGGAATCCATGCCTTCATCCAGGTCATTAATAAAGATGTTGAACAAAACCGGTCCCAGAACCAAACCTAGGGGCACTCCGCTAGAAACCGACCGCCAACCTGACATCAAGCTGTTGATCACTACCCACTGGGCCCGACCTTCCAGCCAGCTTTCTATCCATCTTACTATTAAATTTGTCCAATCCACATTCCCTTAACTTGCTGGCAAGAATATTGTGGGAGACGGTATCAAAAGCCTTGCCAAAGTCAAGGTATATCACATCCACTGACTTTCCCATATCCACAGAGCCAGTTACCTAATCATAGAAGCTAATCAGATTGGTCAGGCACGACTTGCCCTTCATGAATCCATGCTGACTATTCCTGAACACCTTCCCCTCCTCCAAGTGCTTCAAAATGGATTCCTTGAGGAGCCCCTCTATGATTTTTAAAGGGACTGAGGTAAGACTGACCGGCCTATAGTTCCCTGGATCATCCTTCTTCCCTTTTTAAAAGATGGGCACTACATTTGCCTTTTTCCAGTCATCCGGGATCTCTCCTGATCTCCACGACTTTTCAAAGATAATGGCCAAAGGCTCCTCAATGACATTTGCCAACTCCCTCAGTACCCTCGGATGTATTAAGTCCAGACCCATGGATTTATGTACGTTTAGCTTTTTAAATAGTTCCTAACCTGTTCTTTCCCCACGAAGGGCTGTCCACCTTCCTTCCATATTGCGTCACTTAGCGCAATAGTCTGGGAGCTGACCTTGTCCGTGAAGACAAAGGCAAAGAAAGCATTAAATACTTCACCTTTCCCCTCATCATCTGTCTCTAGATTACCGCCCTCATCCAGTAGGGGCCCCACACCTCTCTGATCACCTTCTTCTTGCTAAAATGTCTGTAGAAACCTTTCTTGGTATCCGTCACATCCATTGCGAGTTGCAATTCCAATTGAACTTTTGCCTTCCTGATAACTCCCCTGCATTCTCGAGCTATACATTTATACACATCCCTAGTCATCTGTCCAAGTTTCTACTTTTTGTAAGCTCCCTTTTTGTGCTTATGTTTACCAAGGATTTCCCTCGTAAGCCAGTCCTGTCTCCTACCATATTTACTTCTCTTGCTACACATTGGAATGGTTTCTTTCTGTGCCTTTAATAAGGCTTCTTTAAAATACTGCCAGCTGTCCTGGACTCCTTTCCCCTTCATGTTAGCATCCCAGGGGATTCTGTCCAATCAGGTCACTGAGGGAGTCAAAGTCTGCTTTTCTGAAGTCCAAGGTATGTATTTTACTACTCTCTTTACTTACTTTGGTCAGGATCCTGAAATCTACCATCTCTTGATCTCTGCTTCCCAGGTTGTCACCCACCTCTACTTCCCCTATTAGTTCCTCCCTGTTTGTGAGCAGCAGGTCAAGCTGCGCACAGCCCCTGGTCAGATCCTTCAGCATTTGTACCAAGAAGTTATACCCCACATTCTCCAAAAACTTTCTGGATTTTCTGTGTACTGCAGAATTGGTCTCCCAACAGATGTCAGGGTGATTAAAGTCCCGCATGAGAACCAGGGTCTGCGATCTGTAAACTTCTCTCAGTTGTCCAAAGAAAGCCTCATCTACCTCATTTACCTGATCCGGCGGTCTATAGCAGACACCAACCACAGCATCACTGCTGTTGCTTACACCTCTAAACTTGATTCATAGAGGCTCAACAGTCTTTTCTCCCTCTATATACTGGAGTTCTGAGCAATCATAGTGCTCTCTTAGGATATGTCTACACTAGCCCCCTAGTTCGAACTAGGGTGGCTAATGTAGGCATTCGAACTTGCAAATGAAGCCCGGGATTTAAATATCCCAGGCTTCATTTGCATGTTCCCGGGCTGGCACCATTTTTAAATCCCCTTATTTCGAACTGACTGCCCACGGCTACGCGTGGCCGTCAGAAGTTAATCCGAACTAAGTTCTTAGTTTGGATTAACTGTTACTCCTCCTGCAATGTTCGAACTAGGGGGCTAGTGTAGACATACTCTTACATACAGTGCAACTCCACCTCTTTTTCTCCCCTGCCTGTTCTTTCTGAACAGTTTATACCCTTCCATGACAGCGCTCCAGTCATGCGAGTCATCCCACCAAGTCTCTGTTTCTTCCTGTTTGTACCCAGGCTTCTCACATTGGTGTACAAACACCTTAGATAACCAGTTGTTGGCCCTACCTTCTGAATTCAAATCAGGGATCCTCCTTTGTTGCTCATTCCTCTTTGCATTTCTTCCTGGTATACGACTTCCCTGTTCCCCTCATGGTTTTGGTCACCGTCCCCCAGTGAACCTAGTTTAAAGCCCTCCTCACTAGGTTTGCAAGCCTGACCGGAAAGATGCTGCTTCCTCTCTTTAGGTATGTCTACACTTGCCCCCTAGTTTGAACTAGGGAGGCAAATGAAGCATACCGAAGTTGCTAATAAAGCACGGGATTTAAATATCCCACACTTGATTAGCATATTCGCGTCCGGTCGCCATTTTAAACTGCTGGTCGCCCGATTTAACTTGCTGCGTGTAGACGTGGTAGTCCAATCCAAAACCCTTCCCTCAAATTAACATTACTCCTTGTGCAATGAAATTAGTGTTATTCCTCGTGGAAAGGAATCTCGAGAGGTATGCTGCTTACCGGGAGCTTGCATTCAGGATGTGACTGAGAAGCTTGCCAAACTGGTCAAACCTTCGGATCGCTACCCCTTCCTGCTTCTCCTCGTGGGAACTAACGATACGGCCAAGAATGACCTTGAGTGAGTTACTGCGGATTATGTAGCGCTGGGAAGAAGGATCCAAGAACTCGGAGCGCAAGTGGTGTTCTCGTCCATCCTCCCTGTTGAAGGGAAAGGACTGGGCAGGGATCGTCGAATTAAGGACGTAAATGCGTGGTTGCGCAGGTGGTGTCGCAGAGAGGGCTTTGGTTTCTTCGACCATGGGACTCTGTTCCGGGCACAAGGATTGTTAGGAAGAGATGGGATCCACCTAACCAAGAGAGGAAGGAGCATCTTTGCGGGCAGGCTTGCAAACCTAGTGAGGAGGGCTTTAAACTAGGTTCGTCGGGGAACGGTGACCAAAACCCTGAGGGGAGTGGGAAAGTCAGATACCGGGAAGAAATGCAGAGAGGAACAAGCAAGAAAGGAGGACCCCTGTTTCGAATGGAGAAGATAGGGCGATCAACTGGTTACCTGAGGTGTTTGTACTCTAATGCGAGAAGCCTGGGCAACAAACAGGAAGAACTAGAGGCCCTGGCCCAGTCTGAGAAATATGATTTAATTGGGATAACAGAGACTTGGCGGGATGACTCGCATGCTTGGAGCGCTGTCATGGAAGGGTATAGACTGTTCAGGAAGAACAGGCAGGGGAGATAAGGAGGAGGAGTTGCACTATATGTAAGAGAGCTCTATGATTGCTCTGAACTCCAGTATAAAGAAGGAGAAAAACCTGTTGAGAGTCTATGGGTTAAGTTTAAAGGAGCAAACAACAGCAGTGATGTTGCGGTTGGTGTCTACTACAGGCCACCGAATCAGGTGGATGAGGTAGATGAGGCTTTCTTCGGACAACTGAGAGAAGCTTCCGGATCGCAGGCCCTGGTTCTCGTGGGGACTTTAATCACCCTGACATCTGTTGGGAAACCAATATGGCAGCACACAGGCAATCCAGCAAGTTTTTGGAGAATGTTGGGGATAACTTCTTGTCACAAGTGCTGAAGGACCCGACCAGGGGCCGTGTGCAGCTTGACCTTCTGCTCACAAACAGGGAGGAACTAATAGGGAAGTGGAGGTAGGTGACAACCTGGGAAGCAGTGATCATGAGATGGTAGATTTCAGGATCCTGACCAAAGGAAGAAAAGAGAGTAGTAAAATACACACCTTGGACTTCAAAAAGCAGATTTTGACTCCTCAGAGATCTGATGGGCAGAATCCCTGGAATGCTAACATGAAGGGAAAGGAGTCCAGGACAGCTGGCAGTATTTTAAAGAAGCCTTATTGAAGGCACAGAAAGAAACCATCCTGACGCTTGAAGCAAGAGAGGCAAACATGGTAGGAGACTGGATTGGCTTACGAGGAAATCCTTGTGAACTTAAGCACAAAAAGGAAGCTTACAAAAGTGGAAACTTGGACAAATGACCAGGAGGTTTAAATGTATAGCTCGAGAATGCCGGGGTTATCAGGAAGGCGAAAGGGCAAATGGAATTGTGACTGGCTAAGGATGTGAAGGATAACAAGAAAGGTTTCTACAGGCATGTTAACAAGAAGAAGGTGATCAGAGAGAGAGTGCGGCCCTACTGGATGAAGGAGGTAACCTAGTGACAGATGATGTGGGGAAAGCTGAAGTACTCAATGCTTTCTTTGCCTCTGTATTCACGGACAAGGTCGGCTCCTGGACTTCTGCGCTAAGTGACGCTAGATGGGATGAAGATGGACAGCCCGTGGTGGGTAAAGAACAGGTTAGGAACTATTTAGAAAAGCTAAACGTACATAAATCCATGGGTCTGGACTTAATGCATCCGAGAGTACTGAGGGATTTGGCAAATGTCATTGAGAGCCTTTGGCCATTATCTTTGAAAAGTCGTGGAGATCGGAGAAATCCCGGATGATTGGAAAAGGCAAATGTAGTGCCCATCTTCAAAAAGGAAAGAAGGACGATCCAGGGAACTATAGGTCAGTCTTACCTCGGTTCCTGGAAAAATCATGGAAGGATCCTTAAGGAATCCATTTTGAGGCACTTGGAAGAGAAAAAGTGATTAGGAATAGTCAGCATGGATTCACAAAGGGCAAGTCGTGCCTGACCAATCTGATTAGCTTCTATGATGAGGTAACTGGCTCTGTGGACGTGAGAAAGTCAGTGGATGTGATATACCTTGACTTTAGCAAGGCTTTTGATACGGTCTCCCACAATATTCTTGCCAGCAAGTTAAGGGAATGGGGATTAGATAAATGGACAGTAAGATGGATAGAAAGATGGCTAGAAGGCCGGGCCCAGCGGGTAGTGATCAACGGCTCGATTTCAGGTTGGCAGTCGGTTTCTAGCGAAGTGCCCCAAGGTTCGGTTCTAGGACCGGTTTTGTTCAATATCTTTATTAATGACCTGGATGAGGGGATGGATTGCACCCTCAGCAAGTTTGCGGATGACACTAAGCTAGGGGGAGAGGTAGATACGCTTGAGGGCAGAGATAGGGTCCAGAGTGACTTAGACAAATTGGAGGATTGGGCCAAAAGAAATCTGATGAAGTTCAACAAGGACAAGTGCAGAGTCCTGCACTTGGGACGGAAGAATCCCAAGCACAGTTACAAGCTGGGGACCAACGAGTTAAGTAGTAGTTCTGCAGAAAAGGACCTGGGGGTTACAGTGGATGAGAAGCTGGATATGAGTCAACAGTGTGCCCTAATGCTAATGGCATATTAGGTTGCATTAAGAGGAGCATTGCCAGCACATCCAGAGATGTCATTATTCCCCTTTATTCGGCTTTGGTGAGGCCACATCTGGAGTATTGTGTCCAGTTCTGGGCCCTCCACTACAAAAAGGATGTGGACGCATTGGAGAGGGTCCAGCGGAGGGCAACCAAATTGATTAGGGGCTGGAGCATATGACTTATGAGGAGAGGCTGAGGAGTTGGGTCTGTTTAGTCTGCAGAGAGCGAAGATTGAGGGGATTTGATAGCAGCCTTCAACTTCCTGAAGGAGGTTCCAAAGAGGATGGAGAGAGGCTGTTCTCAGTAGTGACAGATGGCAGAACAAGGAGCAATGGTCTCAAGTTGTGGTGGGAGAGGTCCAGGTTGGATATTAGGAAAAACTATTTCACTAGGAGGGTAGTGAAACACTGGAATGGGTTACCTAGGGAAGTAGTGGAGTCTCCATCCCTGGAGGTGTTTAAGTCTTGGCTTGACCAAGCCCTGGCTGGGTTGATTTAGTTGGGATTGGTCCTGCCTAGAGCAGGGGTTTGGACTTGATGACCTTCTGAGGTCTCTTCCAGCTCTATGGTTCTATGATTCTATGATTCCATGAAAGCAGGAGTTATTATTTCAAAATAACCAGCCCATTATTTCAAAAAAATGGGCTTTGTAGTGTGGACTGCTTCTTATTTTGCAGTAAGGGTATTTATTTTGAAATAACTCCCTAGTAAAGAGCAGAGTTCAGATGCTTTGCTTGGAAAAATGAAGGTGGGAGAACTGACAGAGGAAGAGGAAACCTAACTTTTTCATCAGAAGCAGATTTGCCTATTTTCTCCAGCCTGAACTTTTAAGCAAGCTCTCCTTTGGAGAAATTTCAATATAACCTCACCCTTGTGTGAAAATGAACTCTAATAGTTGAGACTTGATCCCAGTAAGATTTCTGCTTGAGTAAGGATATCAGGTTTTTGGCCTTTTTGTATTTTCATTGTTAGTTTTAAAGTGATTGTATTTACATTTGAAAGGTCTTGGATACTGTATTATCAGTGTTGTTTTTTTCTGTAGAGATTGAAACACCTAGTTATTGATTTAAAAGGGTGCTTACATGTCTTTTTGCATAAGAAGAATTATTTTAAAGAATCTATTTTTATGTTTCTGTGGTCTTAGCCAAGACCCTTCTCTTCCACTGACAGTGACATTTCTTTCCAATACCATCCTGGAGATAACAAGGGGGTAAAAGTCATAGCTACGATAGTTATTGTAGATATATTTTATTTGAATATTGCGTTACCATTTTTATATAATGGCATATTTAATATGCTTTTATCAAAGGCAAATATTTTAATAGCTGTAATAGTTTCAATATATGTCTTTTATATTCAGATGAAGCTTACAAAATATGAAAATCAATAATCAGAAAACTTGAATTAAAATTACAATATTGCTTTCTGAAAAAATACAAGCATTATAAATTACAACTGTTAAAATGATTATCCATGAATTATTCAATATTTGTATACCTTTTTTTGCTCTGTGTAGAACTGTCTGTTTTGATACGCTATTTTTATAGTTGCTTGACACTTTTTTATGAAAAAGAATAAAAGATGTGAAGCTGATCCATGATGTCAAATTTGTTTATCGTGTCCAAACAACTTTCTGGGAGTTTGTGTTTTTAGATCAAAATATTCTTGGTGGTGGGGGTCTTTCATTCTTATTGTTATTTAAAAATCTGACTAGGAATAATTGGCTGAAATTCACCTTACATATAGGTATGGCTGACAAGAAGGAATGAAAGTCTTATTATGTTTTTGAAAATTTTATCTTGATATGAGAATATCAACAAATATTCTGTTTTCAATATTCTTTTTAGTATTAAGTAGAGAGCTCTACTACTAATTTCACTTATTATTAACTGGAGTAGCAATTTCAGATACCATGGGCATAAGCATAAATTGAAAGATACATATGTAAGATGTGTGTTGATAACAGGTTGATAACAAAAGCAATGGGGGCAATTATGGCAGAAAGCACTGTGAACCAATACTCAATTTGGACATGTAATAACATAATTTGAAATACCCTGAAGTGTTGAAGGATCAGGGTAGGGTGGATAGCATGTTTGATGTTTCTAATGTTTTGGTTGCTCAACAGAACAATACGGTAGCTGTGGATTACTGTATACACATCATAATATGGTCATATTTACTGTAACAGTTCCTTGTTGTGTTTTTGCAATGTTATATTTCAATCCTCTTGTAGCACTTAGATTTTATAACACATCTTAAATTAACTTTATGGAGTTAGGGCAGGATACCCAAAGGACTGTGGGTATTGCAATGCTGAGGCCATGTCTATACTACAAGATGAGGGTCAAATGTATTAAGATCAACTTTTTAGCACCCAATTTTGAAAAGTTGAAGGTGCACATCCCCACTGTGCACAAGAATTAGACATAGTTCAAAGTAGCACATCCCCTGTTTAGTTCAAAGTACTTTGAGAACAATGTACTATGGGTAGCTAACCCACAGTGCCTGCACCCCTTTACATTCTGGGTTATGCTCCCAGGGCATGCTGGGATTTAAACTGTGCAGTGAGTGGTTCTGGGCCCATAATGCATTTATTTCCTCCCTCCTCCCCAGCAATGGCAAACAGTCCGTTCACAGTCTTTTTTCTCCCGTTGGTTATCTTTGCAGATACAATAGCAGCATGATCATGGACCCTATTGTGGATCTTGTTCATCATCAAATCTTACGATGCTGATGTTAATGTGGGTGCACCTAATGCTGGAGTATGTCCAGAGCATATCCAGGATCTGACGGAACAAGCAAGAATCTCAGGAGGCCATGAACATACTATTCTGTGAAGCAACTTGCAAATGCCACCAGCATTCAATCCTCTGCACAGTGGAATACCAACTCTGGTGCTGTGAGACAAGCGCTGACTGTTTGGACTGTAGTGTGTTATAAATATGAGATGATCAACAGGGGCTGCAAAACTTGTGCATGCATAAGGCCACTTTCATGGAACATGGTGAATTGCTTTCCCCTGACCTGAAGTGAAAGAATACAAGAATGAGACTCACTCTGACAGTGGAGAAGCAAGTGTCAATAGCCCTGTGGAAGCTTGCAATGCCAGATAGCTGCCAGTCACTTTGGAACCAATTCAGAGTGGGGAAATCTACAGTGGGTACTGTTGTGATCCAAGTAGCCAAGGTAATCAATATTCTTCTGCTGTGGAGCACAGTAATTCTGGGGAACATGTGGGACGTAGTGCAGGGCTTTGCAGAGGTGGGGCTCCCTAACTGTAGTAGATAGAACACGTATCCCCATCTTGGAAACCAACCACCTTGCAAAGGAATAAAGCCATGGTGCTGCAGGTGTTGGTGGACCACAACGTCCATTTCACTGACATCAACCGAGGACATTTGGAAAAGATGCCTGACGTGCACATCCTTAGGAACTCCTGCCTGTTCGGCAGGAGACAATCTGGAACTTTTTTCCCTGATAAGAAAATTACAATTGAAGGTATTGAAATGCCAATACTGATCCTTAGAGATTCAGCCTTCCCCTTGCTCCCATGTCTCATGAAGCTCTACACAGGCAGCCTGGACCACAGCAAAGAGCAGTTCAGCTACAGACTGAGCAAGTGAAGAATGATGATAGAATGTGCTTTTGGACACTTAAAGGGAAGGTTCCAGTCTACTAGGTTAGATCTCAGCAAATGCAATGTTCCCATTGTGGTGGGAGCTTGCGAACAGGTGAGTGCTAACAGGGAGTTTAGAGAAGGAGTTCTTCAGGTAAAGGAGAAGCAGATACAGGACTCTTGAGGGAAATGTGTGTTGTTATTGGGGCTTTCTTGCTGTGTGCTGAGCTTGTGTTTGTTGGTGTGTGGTGGTGGTGGGGGTTCCCTTCTCTGTGTTTTTGAGTGAGGCTTTAGAGAGGGAGTTCTCCAGGTAGAGGAGAAGCAGATAAGGACTCTTGAGGGAAGTGTGTGTTGTGTTTGGGGCTTTCTTGCTGTGTGCTGAGCATGTGTTTGTGAGTGAGGGTTGGTGTGTGTTCTTTTTTTGTTTTTGTTTGTTTTTTCCCCTGTGTGTTTGAGTGAGGCTTTTTTTTTTCCCTCTAACTTCCCCTTTGCTCTCCCCCTCCCCTTCATGGAGTGTGTGCTGTGATTGGCTGTGATTGGCAGGTGGAAACTGTTGGCTTCTAATTAAAGTTTGAATTCTAGAAGCCTCTCCTGATTGGCTGAGCCTTGGTAGGGGGAGGGACTTACAGGCAGTCCAGGGCTTTAAAAGGCTTCTTGGGCAAGCGACCAAGGAGCTTGCGAACAGGTGAGTGCTAACAGGGAGTTTAGAGAGGGAGTTGGGAAGGGTGTGACATTCTTTTGCCTTTCTTTTTAAATCCCTTCTCCAGGACAGCAGGGATGGATGGTGATGGTTCTGCTGTTGTTACCTGCACGGAGTATGCCATGTTTGTCTTCCTCATGGAAGAAAGAACGGATTTCATGTGCACTAAGTGCAAGCTGGTCGCCATTTTGGAAGAAAAAATTACAGGGCTGGAGGCCCAAGTGTCGACCCTGCACTCGATCAGAGAGGATGAAGACTTCCTCAATAGAAGGCAGTGTTTAATCCTTCAAGCACGGCAGGTGGAAGAGCCAGAGAGGGCAGTACGTGACCAGGAAGAGAACTGGCAGCATGTAACTTCTAGAAGGGGAAAAAGGCCAGCATGGGAATCCCCCGATGCTATAGAAGTAAGTAATCGCTTTCAGGCTCTCTCCACAGGCTCTGCAGTGCTGAATGCTTTGGAAGGGACCTCATAAGGAAGAAACTGGAAGGGAACACCATCTACTGGAAGGCATGGGATGTGTTGTCCTAGGGATGGGGGTTCCACGGCCACCACTCAAAAAAGAAGACGACGGGTGGTGGTGGTCGGGGACTCCCTCCTAAGTGGGACTGAGCCATCCCTCTGCCGTCCGGACCCGGAATCTCGAGAGGTGTGCTGCTTACCGAGCTCGATTCAGATGTGACTGAGAGGCTTACCAAACTGATCAAACCTTTGGATCGCTACCCTTCCTGCTTCTCCATGTGGGAACTAACGATACGCCAAGACTGACCTTGAGCGGTTACTGCGGATTATGTAGCGCTGGGAAGAAGGATCCAAGAACTCGGAGCGCAAGTGGTGTTCTCCTCCATCCTCCTGTTGAAGGGAAAGGACTGGGCAGGGATCGTCGAATTGAGGACGTAAATGCGTGGTTGCGTAGGTGGTGTCGCAGAGAGGGCTTTGGTTTCTTCGACCATGGGACTCTGTTCCGGCACAAGGATTGTTAGGAAGAGATGGGATCCACCTAACCAAGAGAGGAAGGAGCATCTTTGCGGGCAGGCTTGCAAACCTAGTGAGGAGGGCTTTAAACTAGGTTCGTCGGGGACGGTGACCAAAACCCTGAGGGGAGTGGGAAAGTCGGATACCGGGAAGAAATGCAGAGAGGAACGAGCAAGAAAGGAGGACCCCTGTTTCGAATGGAGAAGATAGGGCGATCAACTGGTTACCTGAGGTGTTTGTACTCTAATGCGAGAAGCCTGGGCAACAAACAGGAAGAACTAGAGGCCCTGGCCCAGTCTGAGAAATATGATTTAATTGGGATAACAGAGACTTGGCGGGATGACTCGCATGCTTGGAGCGCCATCATGGAAGGGTATAGACTGTTCAGGAAGAACAGGCAGGGGAGATAAGGAGGAGGAGTTGCACTATATGTAAGAGAGCTCTATGATTGCTCTGAACTCCAGTATAAAGAGGAGAAAACCTGTTGAGAGTCTATGGGTTAAGTTTAAAGGAGCAAACAACAGCAGTGATGTTGTGGTTGGTGTCTGCTACAGGCCACCGAATCAGGTGGATGAGGTAGATGAGGCTTTCTTCGACAACTGAGAGAAGCTTCCGGATCGCAGGCCCTGGTTCTCGTGGGGGACTTTAATCACCCTGACATCTGTTGGGAAACCAATATGGCAGTACACAGGCAATCCAGGAAGTTTTTGGAGAATGTTGGGGATAACTTCTTGTCACAAGTACTGAAGGATCCGACCATGGGCCGTGCGCAGCTTGACCTTCTGCTCACAAACAGGGAGGAACTAATAGGGGAAGTGGAGGTGGGTGACAACCTGGGAAGCAGTGATCAAGAGATGGTAGATTTCAGGATCCTGACCAAAGGAAGAAAAGAGAGTAGTAAAATACACACCTTGGACTTCAAAAAAGCAGATTTTGACTCCCTCAGAGATCTGATGGGCAGAATCCCCTGGAATGCTAACATGAAGGGGAAAGGAGTCCAGGACAGCTGGCAGTATTTTAAAGAAGCCTTATTGAAGGCACAGAAAGAAACTTGGACAAATGACCAGGGAGGGGTTTAAATGTATAGCTCGAGAATGCCGGGGGCTTATCAGGAAGGCAAAAGAGCAAATGGAATTGTGACTGGCTAAGGATGTGAAGGATAACAAGAAAGGTTTCTACAGGCATGTTAACAAGAAGAAGGTGATCAGAGAGGGGGTGCGGCCCCTACTGGATGAAGGAGGTAACCTAGTGACAGATGATGTGGGGAAAGCTGAAGTACTCAATGCTTTCTTTGCCTCTGTATTCACGGACAAGGTCGGCTCCTGGACTTCTGCGCTAAGTGACGCTAGATGGGATGAAGATGGACAGCCCGTGGTGGGTAAAGAACAGGTTAGGAACTATTTAGAAAAGCTAAACGTACATAAATCCATGGGTCTGGACTTAATGCATCCGAGGGTACTGAGGGAGTTGGCAAATGTCATTGAGGAGCCTTTGGCCATTATCTTTGAAAAGTCGTGGAGATCGGGAGAGATCCCGGATGATTGGAAAAAGGCAAATGTAGTGCCCATCTTCAAAAAAGGGAAGAAGGACGATCCAGGGAACTATAGGCCGGTCAGTCTTACCTCGGTTCCTGGAAAAATCATGGAAGGATCCTTAAGGAATCCATTTTGAGGCACTTGGAAGAGAGGAAAGTGATTAGGAATAGTCAGCATGGATTCACAAAGGGCAAGTCGTGCCTGACCAATCTGATTAGCTTCTATGATGAGGTAACTGGCTCTGTGGATGTGAGAAAGTCAGTGGATGTGATATACCTTGACTTTAGCAAGGCTTTTGATACGGTCTCCCACAATATTCTTGCCAGCAAGTTAAGGGAATGGGGATTGGATAAATGGACAGTAAGATGGATAGAAAGATGGCTAGAAGGCCGGGCCCAGTGGGTAGTGATCAACGGCTCGATGTTAGGATGGCGGTCGGTTTCTAGCGGAGTGCCCCAAGGTTCAGTTCTAGGACCGGTTTTGTTCAATATCTTTATTAATGACCTGGATGAGGATGGATTGCACCCTCAGCAAGTTTGCGGATGACACTAAGCTAGGGGAGAGGTAGATACGCTTGAGGGCAGAGATAGGGTCCAGAGTGACTTAGACAAATTGGAGGATTGGGCCAAAAGAAATCTGATGAAGTTCAACAAGGACAAGTGCAGAGTCCTGCACTTTGGACTGAAGAATCCCAAGCACAGTTACAAGCTGGGGACCAACGAGTTAAGTAGTAGTTCTGCAGAAAAGGACCTGGGGGTTACAGTGGATGAGAAGCTGGATATGAGTCAACAGTGTGCCCTAATGCTAATGGCATATTAGGTTGCATTAAGAGGAGCATTGCCAGCAGATCCAGAGATGTCATTATTCCCCTTTATTCGGCTTTGGTGAGGCCACATCTAGAGTATTGTGTCCAGTTCTGGGCCCCCCACTACAAAAAGGATGTGGACGCATTGGAGAGGGTCCAGCGGAGGGCAACCAAAATGATTAGGGGGCTGGAGCATATGACTTATGAGAAGAGGCTGAGGGAGTTGGGTCTGTTTAGTCTGCAGAAGCGAAGAGTGAGGGGTGGTTCGATAGCAGCCTTCAACTTCCTGAAGGGGGGTTCCAAAGAGGATGGAAAGAGGCTGTTCTCAGTAGTGACAGATGGCAGAACAAGGAGCAATGGTCTCAAGTTGTGGTGGGAGAGGTCCAGGTTGGATATTAGGAAAAACTATTTCACTAGGAGGGTAGTGAAGCACTGGAGTGTGTTACCTAGGGAAGTAGTGGAGTCTCCATCCCTGGAGGTGTTTAAGTCTTGGCTTGACCAAGCCCTGGCTGGGTTGATTTAGTTGGGATTGGTCCTGCCTAGAGCAGGGGGCTGGACTTGATGACCTTCTGAGGTCTCTTCCAGGTCTATGATTCTATGGTAGCCTGCTGTGTGCTCCATAATATTTGTGAGAGCAAGGAGGACATGTATCTGATATGGAATGCTGAGGCACAGTGCCTAGTCAGGGATTTTGAGCAGCCAGACACCAGGGCACTAAGGAGAGCACAGGGAGGGGTAGTAGTAATCAGAGATGCTTTGAGAGACAGTTGATGAATGGCTAGTTTTAAGTCACACATGTTGTTCTCACTTAGGTGCGCCTGCAATCAGTGTCCCTGCCTGTAATTTTCCACCACTTCAATAGAAGCAACAGAGAGACTTGTTCACAAATCATGTGATTTATGAAGGGAACACAGAGCAGTGAGAGAACAGGAGTCTAGGGTGGAAGCTTTGGAGGAAGAGGTTCTTACAATTGTGAGGACAGCCTTTTGGTTCAGGTTGCATCGCTGGTAATTGATTGTGAGTCTGCCCTTGACTCCGCCCTCTCCCATGTTCTAGGGTCCCTGGGAGCAGAGACTATGGAACTTGAGGAGGAGGGAATGTTGGTTCACAAGTGCCAGAAGGGGTACCTGTCCAGGAAGGAGTCCTGGAGTGCTGCCATGTGGTCCATCACATCCATCACAGATGATAACACTCTCTTCTGGTGCTTCACTTCCCATTTCCTGATGCTCTGCATGAATCTCCTCCAGCAGAATATTCCTCCACTTGCTTACGTACTCCCTGTCCAAATTGGTGGATTGTATTTGCTCCAAGAACATCTCTTCCCTAGGCCTTTTTCACCAGTGGATTTGTGTCAGATGGACGGCTGGTAGAGCTGGGTGAGTATGCAGTAAGCTGGCTGCTGTTCCTGCTATAACAAAAAGCAAAGGGCAGAGTTTACAGGAGAGACACTGTACAGTGTAAAGCCTAATCTATTAGAATAAAACCAAGGTCTGTCTAAAGACGATAGGGTTGTGTTATGTAAAATGACATAATTATGCTTTTAGGTGTTCACTTTGCAGCAGGTACACTTCCGAGTTCTTAGTGGAGCAGCTGGACAAGCATGGCAAAGGACAGGCTGGAGTACAAGCCTGTGGATGAAAGGTGGGAGAGGCTTTGGGCATGGCAGCAGGACAGGGCAGGGGCTTGCATGGTTTCTGTGTGTTCAGTACCCCATGCTTGCCGTGAGAGTACAACTTTCCTTTGTCACAGGAGCAAGTAAGTTAGTGAGCAGGAGGAAGGAGGGGATCTGATCATGGTGGCAGGGAAGGAACTCAAACAGAAAAAATGAAGGTTTACTGCAGAGGTATCAGCTAATAGCTTCCCCTGCTTCATTCAGGTTGTCCTGCACAATATCAGTCTTCTCTGAATCACACAGACTGATACGAAGCAGCTTTTGACTGAATGTGGCCTTATGCTGCAATGCTTTCTGCGTTACATGGACTGGTTAGGGAATCTGGCTGGTCCCACCCCTCCCAAACCCCAAGGACTCATACATCTACTTGTAGAAGTGGCATCTTTTCAGTGATCCTCCAGACCACCCATTTGCATCCTTTGTCTTTTGATATGACTGTCTCAGCTTCTTTATTTTGAAGTGGCACTGCTGGGCATCCCTGCATATTCTTTCTCCTCCATGCCCCTTGAAATCTTGGCATAGATATCTGTGTTTCTTTTGCTGGTTTGTCATTCCTCAAGATCAGATTCCACTCCCCACAGAGAAATGAGGTCTAGGATTTCCTGCACACTCCATTTATCAGGGATGATCTAGATGGTGCTTGCTGCTGCTGGGGACAGGAGACTGGACTTGTTGACCTCCCAAGATCCCTTCCAGTTCTGATATTCTATGATTCCATGCTGGTGCTTGTCTGCGACCCTGGGCATTCAGGATCAGGCATGCTGCTCAGGTGTGTGGCCTACTCTAAGGTTTGCTCATCATGATGGCTGCAAAGGAAATGAAATTTTCAGGAGTTTTCCCTGTTTGCCTACAAAGCAGTAGAGTTGAAAATTGTGGACAGAACTGTCACCATGGGGGACCATGTAAGAATGAATATAGCAGGTTACTCCTCGTGAAAGCAGGAATACAGAAATTGATTTTAAAGGCCCTTTAAGTTGACAGAGCACAATGTGGTTTCATTGTTTATAAAATTAACTTAATGCAACTAAGTTTGACCTAAACTCCCGATATAGACCAGGCCTGAATATTACAATGCCTAACTTTTAGGTACCTAGAAAAATCATAGAATCAACTCTTTTGTGGAAAAGCTAATGCAAATGAAGTACAGTGTGGAATATCGCTGCGCTTCATTTGCATAATTAATTAGCAGCCGCTTTTGCGCTAAAAAACCCTCTTGCGCAAGAGCTGTTCTTCCTCATTTTTTCAGGAAGAACGGCTCTTGCGTAAGAGGGATTTTTTTGCGCAAAAAGGAGCCGTGTAAACGGCTCTTTTTTGTGCCAAAGCCTCTTGCACAAAAAGTAGGCGCTCATTAACTATGCAAATGAGGCTCGGCGATATTCCATGCATAGCCTCATTTGCATATTTCTTCCGCAAAATGGGTGCAGTATAGCCAGAGCCTAGGTGTTGAAGCTAACTGATGGGAAAAACACCCATCTCCACACAAATGAGAATTCCCTGCCTGGGGTCAAGTAGCTTAGGTGTCAAAGACTTTTTTTGCAGGAATGAGTTACATGACTTCCTCACTTGAACCTTCACCTCAGTGGTTAGAGACCTCTCCTGAGGTGAGAGAGCCTTGTTCAAATCCTTTCTTCTCTTTCAAAAGAGAGAAAAAAATTGAGCCTAAGGCTATGTCTACACTACACTTCTTTTTCTGATTCTATTTTTGGAAGAGGCTTTTCTGAAATTTGGCCCATCTATACTGGGCCAAATTTTGGAAAATCCTCCTTTTTTGGAAGAGCCCCTCTTCCTCATGAAACAAAGTTTACAGGGCTTCAAAAAGAGCGCATCTGCTCTTCCAAAAAAAAATTTGTGGAAGAGCAGACACGTTCCCTGGACGTGGCAGAGTTTTTCGGGGATACCTAAGTCTCTCACATCCCAGGCACGTGCTGTGCCATTGGGCTAAAAGTGGTAAGTTGAGCACTGCTACCTGTGGATGGGTTTTGAACAGGAGTCAAGCCAGTAAGCAGACTGAGCACACCTACCAAACTAGGCAGGAGATGATCTCTTCTCACTGAGTTCAGTTCAGCTTTGTCTACACTTTCAAGTTTAAAGAGCTGCCACAGCAACACTTTAACATGGCAATGTGGCCCTGACAAGAATGCTGGGCGTGAGCTCTTGCATCTCTCTAGGTCATCTTTTTTCAAACTTAGATTGTGGGGCCACCAGGGTAAGCCATTGGTGGCCCTGTGCCACTTTGTTTACTTAATGTATCCATAGCCACAGAGCTGCCAATGGAAGTTTCAAGGCTCTGTGGCTATGGACACATTAAGTAAACAAAGTAGTGCAGGCCCTCCAGTGGCTTACCCTGACAGCCCCATGACCCAAGTTTGAAAAATGCTGCTCTATGTAAACCACTTCCACAAGGGGAGTAGCTAATGGCACTGGGAGTCTGTTTACACTGGTGCCTTGCAACGCTTTTACTTACTGTGCTTTTTCATACCTCTGAATAAGAAAATTACAGCTCAGTAATTTGCCAGTGTAAACAAGCTATCTCAGAACAAATATGTTTCTACAGGTTACAGGGCAAAATCTTAATAATGATCTTACAGTATGTGATAAGGCTTTATAAATGAGATACATCATATAGCAACTTAGAAGCATTTCGTAAAGTCCAAACATAGAACTCATTGTTATAAGCCCAATACCCATCTTAACAACACTAACACAGAGGTGAGAGTCTGGTTTTCCAAAAAGAATTTGATTCTTTATGGTTTTCAGAAAAGAATTTGGATATGTCTACACTGCACACTTATTTTGGACTAAGCTATTCCAGAAGAAATACTCCAAAATACCTTATTTTGAAATAGCATGTCCACACTACAGAGAAACCTCAAAATTAGTCCAAGGCAGGCTCCCCACTAATGTGGATGCGCTACCTCAATTTAGAGCCCCAGGAAGCACTAGGGAGTAATTACTTTGACTGGCCCTGGGGAGGAGCTATTTTTAAAAAGCAGCAGTGGTGCGTCCACACAACAGCTATTTCGAAATAGCAGTTTCGGAAGAGGCATTATTCCTCATGGAATGAGATTTACAGAAGTTGGAATAAGCCATCTTTATTTCAAAATAATGGAATTGCTGTGTAGACCCTCACATTGTTATTTTGGAATAACGGCCGTCATGGTAACAGCTTTCATATAAGATCTCTGCACTGTACCTTAATTTTCTTACTATGGATCACATTGGCTCACCTTACTTATATAAACACTCTCAGGGAATGTCTACACTAGCTCGTTAATTCGAGCTAGGTAGGCAAATGAGGCGACCGGAGTTGCAAATGAAGCCTGGGATTTAAATATCCCAGGCTTTATTTGCATGTTCCCGTCCAGTGGCCATTTTGAAACGCGGCACTGAAACGTTAATTCGAACTAATCCTAAGTTCGTGGAATGGGGAGTAACAGTTAATTGGAACTAAGGACTTAGTTCGAATTAACATTTCACTGCTGCATGTAGCCACGCGGCAGTGAGTTCGGGCTAGTGAAATTTCAAAATGGCGACCGGACGGGAACATGCAAATAAAGCCCGGGATATTTAAATCCCGGGCTTAGTTTGCAACTCCGGTCGCCTCATTTGCCTACCTAGCTCGAATTAACGAGCTAGTGTAGACATACCCTCAGTCTTGGGATTTGACCCTATATAATGTCTTGTATTATACAGAATCATTTCATACTGCATAACTTCCCCAAACATTTTCCTTAGATGAATCAGAACATTTCTTGCACTGTGAAGAAAGGAATTAAAAATGTTAATGTCATAAGTCTTATGTCATTAAAAAAGTCTTAAAATTTAATGTCATAAGTCTTGCTGTCCCTGGAAGTTTTGCTTGATCTTCCATGTAAGAGTACTTACCTTTGCTGCCTCTTAATACACATTGCTCCTTTTTGTATCACAGCATGGGAACACATGCTCAGTGTCTCATTTGGTATGTAAATACACAGATCCTAAGCCTGTCATGCTTACTCAAGAAAAACATTCATTTTCTTTAGGAACTAAAATATGAGCCTATTTTTCTTAGATTGCAGCAGATCATGGATTCCCCTTTTTGGTTTGTCACATATGACAACTTCTCTAAAATAACTTATTTATAAGAAAAGTGTACAAGAATGTTCACTTAGAGGGGAGAAAAGGTCATTCACTTTTAGATTCAATAGAACTCTATCCTATTGGGAGTGCCATAGCAATGATAAAATGCAACTTCAAGAGAAATTGGCCAAAATAATTGATGAACTCTATTCTTCTTTCACTTTTGAAAGACCAAAAACAAACTTGGACCAAAGAGAAACACCTAGTCAATATGGTTGCCAGTAAATTAGATAAATGAATTTTCCAGTTTCTATGACAAGACCTGAAAATACATAATCTAATGACAATGCATTAAAAAGTTTCTTTGTGGTGATTTTTCTCAAGTAAATATTTAAGGGCCTTACAGTTAAGATTGCAAAAGCCATACAGATCTTTCAGTGAGCAGAGTTCGACAGTCTAGGGTACATGGATGGTTAAGGGATATGGGCAATACATACCACAAAACAATGGACAGTTGTTTAAAGTTATCTTAACATTTTCAGAAGTGTTGGATGCTGACCTAACTCTGCTTACACTAAAATTAATGAGCTAGCTCTTGTCTTCAATAGGATCAGTTAAGTCAATGCTGAAACTTCTGAACATCCGAATCTTATACCATGTAAATCACCTTGGCATTTAAAGTCCTTAGGGACCACGGAGCAGAGAGGAATTGGCAGGCTGATTTTTCTCTTCTAGATATGATGGTTGATTGATTAGAATTCATAAAATGTTGATTGCATGGAACTCATAAAATGTGAGGTTATCAGACACATGTAAGAAGTATTGGAATATATAAGGTGTATTTGGCAGTAACATTATCAGGATAGGCTTTTGATAAAGAATGTTGATCTAACACAAGATTTTTTGAAAATGGGTTTTAAAATTTAAAGTTAGTGTACATATTTTCCCTGATACATGAACATAAGATAAACTATATCATGCTACCATGGAGCAATCTGTGTTAAATGTAATTAAAATACTAATATGCGGTTATGATCTAAAGTATCTCTATATCATTCCTCCTCTCCCCTACCTGCCTCTCATGCAAAAATATTATTTTAAAAGTGTTAGTTACAACACAGGGCTAGAATATTTTACATATTTACTTGTGAAGTAGAAGTGCACTGAGGTATACTATCACATTAATTATTCAGTTCCATAAATCCAATCAGATTAGTCCACAACATCAAAGCTGTAATTTTTCTCTCCTGAGGCTTCAAAAAAACAAAAATCCTTTCATAGACTCCTTTTTCTATATTTAAATCTGAAAGGGAGTACCATAAGGGAATTTATTGATTTTGTATATTTGTCTCTATGAATGCTGTTGTACTTCTAAATTTCCACAATATTATTACACTGAATCATAGCTTGTACTGCAGATATTTTGAGTATATAAGAATTACATATTTGCTTGGATAAAGTAAATTTTTAAAAAGTTTTCTCAATTCTGGAGTGTCCAAATAATTATCATGAAGATGCTCTGTATTGCATGTAGATGGTTAGGTGCACTCAATACAATGCTGAGCCCTCAGGCCAGCTTTTGATCTTAGCCACACCAATTCTGTGTGTGTGTGTGTGTGTGTGTGTGTGAAGAGGGAGAATGGGGCTGGTTTACAATCAGGGCTTGTCTGAATAGGGAGCTACTGTGCAACAAGCTAGCTGTGTCAATGTACACCCCACACCAAGTTGCTGTGCAGTAACTCACTGTGTGGACCCTGCTACAGTGCAAAGGGAAGTCCTTCCTGAAATATGTCAGTGTTCACACAGAGTTCACCCCTTAGATGAAGAAACAGGAGTCTCTGGATTTGCTCTGGTTGAGCTATGCACAGTTGCTGAGGTGGGAGTTGCACTAGGGCAGGGGTGGCCAAACCGCAGCTCACGAGCCACATGAGGCTCTTCAAAGGAAAAATTGCAGCTCCTGCACGCACGCTCGGCTCCCGCACCTGTGACTATGCTGCATTTCCCTGCTCTGACCTTTTTTCCTTGTCTGGTTAGGGCACTGCTTGGGGCAGCGTTTTTTTGTTTGTTTGTTTTTTGCTCAACAACTACTTCTTTCCCTTGGCTCTTTGCACTGTATCCACCACTATTTTGTCTCTTTGTCTCTAACGGGTTGGCCACCCCTTCACTAGGGAAAAAAGATGGCAGTGTCAGGAGCCTGCTGCAAACTCCTTTCCCCAGGGAGCAGAGGTGGCGACTAGCAGAACCACCAGAAAAGATGACATTGACAAAGACAAGGAGCCTGGGCAGGTCTGCTGAAGAATGGTCTGATCTAAGAAGCACAGAGGTCAATAGAAAAAAATTCCATTGATTCAATGAGTACTTAGTCAGGTCCTTATTGCATCATGTCAGCAATATCAGCTAATTTAGGTCTAGGTCTATCCTCACACACAAGTGGACTCCTCAGCCTCCAGGCAGAAAGCCCTGAGTACCACCACATTGCCTGCCTGAACTCAAGGTGAATCTTTCTGTACTGTGCTGAAGATGCACAATTTGCACTCCTCTGCATTTTCTGTGAATCTTGACCCATTTCTTTAAAATGAATTTAGAAAGTTAGATTAATTTACTTTATTGCTGGTGTGGTGGGAAAAGTAGAATCTTCACATTCCCGGCAAATCTTCCAATAATCATTCTTATGTAACACTGTAGTAGATAAGCATTTAAACATTTTCTAATTGCTTTCTTTTCTTTGAAAGCACTAGGGGGGCTGTGCCCCCTGCTCACTATGCTTGCCAATCCCCTTCTCTCTGCGGGGTAGGTGTCTTGCTGGGGGGGGGGAGGGTGCAGGAGTGGGATGGGGGCAGGGTGTCTGGCCAGTGGGGAGGGGACAGGAGCAGGCTGGGGGTGCAGTGTCTCGGTGAATGGGTTAGTGAGTGGACTGGGGTGAAGAGTCTTGGCCAAAGGTGTGTGTAAGGGGGCTCGAGGTACAGGGTCTCGGCCAAGGGTGTGTGTGATGGGTCTGTGGGTGCAGGAAGGGGAAAGAGTGCACGGTGCGTGGCGCATAGCTCCTGCCCCCCTCCCCAAGAACAGGAGAGTGAGGTGGGAGAGAGGACATGTGGATCTTGTCCCCCCATAAAGGGGGAGGGCACACAACTCCTGGCCCCACAGGGGAGGGCATGCACTTTGTTCCTCTGGCACCTCAGGGAGGAGGGAAGGAGGAAGGCATGCATCTCTCAACCTGCGGCATGGGGGGGGGGGGAGGGAGGGCAGGAGGAGGCAGGGCTGAGGGCAGATGGGGTGGTGGGACACAGAGTGACATGATGACATCACTGTCATCCTGCAGAAAAAAAAATTATATAGAGGGGATAATGTATATTAAAGTTTACTCACTGTTTTAAAAGTTATGCTGATGTTTTAAAAGCTTACTTGAATATATTAAAAAAATTGGAATCAAATTGAAATTGATAATTCAGCAAATTAAAAGAAAAAAAATACCTTTCAGAAATATTTATGGTAAGATAGTATAATTTATATGCAAGTGACATCATCATTCAAATTAACAATAAAAGATTTTGCTTTCACTGGATTTATAGCTAAAATTCTTATTTCCACAGGACTTATGGTGTCACTGATGCAAAGATACATAGTTTTTCTTTGGTAATCACTGAATGGTATACAATTGTATCAAGTTTATTTCATATTTATTTCAAGTTAATTGAATAGTTAATTGAATAGCTGCTACATTATTGCACCTGTAATTACTTAACCCTAACCCTAACCCAACACCACCTGCACAATCACCCATTTACTTCTACTAGAGGTTTCATCCATAGAGGTTTTTAAGTCCTGGCTTGATTAAGTCCTGGCTGAGATGATTTAGTTGGGGTTGGTCCTGCTTTGGGTAGGGTATTGGACTCAATGACCTCCTGAGGTCTCTTCCAGCCCTATGATTCTATGAATAGCCAGGTAAAATCTGTGTCAGAAAGAGCACATATTGTTGCTCCATATTCTACTGACAAGAATATAGTGATAATTCTGTTTTACAAGAGAATACAGTTTTTGAAGAAAAGCTGTTTGCTGCTGTTGATGCAATATATTCACTTGTTCTTTTAGTTCTGTGTCAACAAGGGCCAAAAGATAAGCAGCTCAGGAGTTTTGAGGTGGATTCAGTGCATGGAATCAGAGGTACAATCAGTATTTTAAACTATTGTTCACTTTGTTTTTTACTGCAGTAGTTTTATCTGTAGCAAGAATAAGCTAGACCTTGTTGAACTGAGGAGCATTGAAAGGAACAATTAACATAAGAACATAAGAACGGCCGTACCGGGTCAGACCAAAGGTCCATCTAGCCCAGTATCCTGTCTGCCGACAGTGGCCAGCACCAGGTGCCCCAGAGGGGGTGGACCGAAGACAATGATCAAGCGATTTGTCTCCTGCCATCCCTCTCCAGCCTCTGACAAACAGAGGCCAAGGACACCATTTTATCCCCTGGCTAATAGCCTTTTATGGACCTAACCTCCATGAAATTATCAAGCTTCTCTTTAAACTCTGTTATAGTACTAGCCTTCACAGCCTCCTCTGGCAAGGAGTTCCACAGGCTGACTACATGCTGTGTGAAGAAGAACTTTCTTTTATTAGTTTTAAACCTGCTACCCATTAATTTCATTTGGTGTCCTCTAGTTCTTCTATTTAGGGAACTAATAAATAACTTTTCTTTATCGGCCCTCTCCACACCACTCATGATTTTATATACCTCTATCATATCCCCTCAGTCTCCTCTTTCTAAACTGAAAAGTCCCAGTCGCTTTAACCTCTCCTCATATGGGACCCGTTCCAAACCCCTAATCATTTTAGTTGCCCTTTTCTGAACCCTTTCCAAGGCCAAAATATCTTTTTTGAGGTGAGGAGACCACATCTGTACACAGTATTCAAGATGTGGGCGTACCATAGTTTTACACAATTCAGCACAGCAATAGATGCTACAGTCATGAGAAAATAAAGGAAAGGATCAATTTTAGTACTGGGATAAACATTGCCAAAGGATGATAGACATGCTGTGTAAGTTGAGGAAAGGACTGATCTGTAACAGTTTTCAATGCCACCTTATATAATTAAAGGAGCAGAACTGTCATCAGCATAAGTCTGTTGCAATATGGATCATATTATATAACTTATGTAGGGTACTACATAACTGTTTTTGTGTGCCCAAACAATAGGTACAGACTGGTCACTTATGTTAACAGCCTTCTACTTCTTCCTACAATTCAGAATAATTGTTTACAAGAATAAGAACATAAGAACGGACATAAGGAGTCCCGACCAAAGTTCCATATAGCCTAGTATCCTGTCCTCCAACAGTGGCCAATGAATAGAACAGGTAATAAAGTAAATCATCTATCAGGGATGGTCTAGATGGTGCTTGATCTTGCCGTGAGGGCGGGGACTAGACTCGATGACCTCTCAAGGTCCCTTCCAGTTCTAGTACTCTATGATTCTATGATTCTAAGTGATTACTCTCCTGTCACCCATTCCCAGCTTCTGACAAACAGAGGCTAGGGACAACATTCCTACTCATCCTGGCTAATAGCTATTGATGAACCTACCCTCCATGAATCTACCTAGCTATTTTTTGAGCCCTGTTAAAGACTTGGTCTTTACAACATCTCTGGCAAGGAATTCCACAGGTTGATCATGTGTTGCATGAAGAAATACCTATTAATTTCATTTTGTGACCCCTAGTTCTTGTGCTATGGGAACAAGTAAATAACTTTTCCTTATTTATTTTCTCCACACCAGACTTGATTTTATAGACCTCTATCATATCCCTCCTTGGTCTCCTCTTTTCTAAGGTGAAAAGTCCCAGTCTTTTTAATCTCTCCTTATATGGCAGCTGTTCCAAACCCCTAACCATTTAAGTTTACCTTTTCTGAACTTTTCCCAATGCCAAGATGTCTTTTTTGAAATGAGGTGACCACATCCGTCTATAGTATACAAGATGTGGGCGTACCATGGATTTATATAGAGGCAATAGGATATTCTCTGTTTTATTCTCTATCTATCCCCTTTACCATTATTCCTAACTTTCTATTTGCTTTTTTGACTGCTGCTGCACGTGAGTGTTTTCAGATAACTATCCAGAATAACTCCAAGATCTCTCTCTTGTGTGGTAATAGCTAATCTAGTCTTGTACATATAGTTGGGATTATGTTTTCACATATGCATTACTTATCAACATTAAAATTCATTTGCCATTTGTTGCCTAGACACCTAGGCTGTGTCTACACTGGCACCCTTTTGCGGAAAAGGGATGCTAATGAGACACAGAGCAAACGGGATTTAAATATCCCCGCGGCATTTGCATGAACAGCTTTTTCCGGCTCGGGGTTTTGCCGAGAAAGCGCCAGACAGCGATCTTGCGGAAAATAAACCCTTTCCGCAAGATCTCTTATTCCTACTTGAATTCCTATTCCTTGAAAGTAGGAATAAGAGATCTTGCGGAAAAGGGTTATTTTCCGCAAGATCGCGTCAGACTGGCGCTTTTCTCCGGCAAAACCCCGAGCTGGAAAAAAGCAGCAGCCATGTTCATACAAATGCCGCGGGGGATATTTAAATCCCCCGTGGATTTGCAATTGCGCTGTGTCTCATTAGCATCCCTTTTCCGCAAAAGGGTGCCAGTGTAGACACAGCCCTAGGGTATGTCTAGACTACAGGCTTCTGTCAACAAAGAACGTCTAGACTACATCAAGCAGATAGACAAAGCTATTCGCTTTGTCGACAGAAGAAAGTACCCAGAACTGCTTCTGCCAGGTCACAGGGGCAGCATGTACTTCCTGGTGCTGCTGCCTGCCCTTTGGAGAGATGCGTGCTAAAAGGGACCACCCCCGACAAGCCATTGCTCTGCTGCTGCAGCTGCCTTGCTTACCTCCTAGAGGGACAGCAAAGGTTCTGCAGTGCTTGCTGTGAGTGCCCTGCTTCCTGGCACAGCACAGCAGTGTGATTTTTTTTTTAATGTTTTTCCACACCTTTGTTTGCCACGGAATGAGAGTTGCCCCTTGGGAGGGTCTGGCCCCACTCCATGGTGCTTCAAATGCTGCTGCAACTGCATGAGACTTTCATGCTGTTAATGCCTGGTCCGGATCCTGAACCCAGACTGGAGCCCCTACTTCAGGATGCAGCAGCACTGTTCCTGCCTCCAAACTTTTTCCCGGAGAGGAGATTTTGGAGGATGAAAACAAGTACAGACTGGTGGGACTGGCTCGTAATGGAGCAGTGGGATCATCAGGCTTGGCTCTGAAATTTCAGGATGTGGAAGTCCACCTTCCTGGAGCTCTGCAACTGGCTTGCCCCCACCCTGCAATGACAGGACACACACCTGCGCCCTGCCATCCCTCTGGAGAAGAGGGTAGCTATTGCCCTCTGGAAGCTGGCCACTCCTGATAACTACCGGTCAGTGGGGCACCAGTTTGGTGTGGGGAGATCTACTGTTGGCACCGTGTTGATGGAGGTAAGTCCCTCGGAGGCGGGGGAAGGGGCAGTCAATGAGGGGTAAGGGGACTGTAACAGGAAAGGGTGGGTGGGGAAGGGTGGGTGGCTGGAAGTGCCGGCTGGCGAGTTACAGAGCCGGGGCCCTGCTCCACCAATGGAGCTGGGTCTCTCCCCCGGCTCTGCCTGGAGCGGGCCCCAGACCCCCCCATGCGTCCTCCCACCCCACCCCCAGAGCATCCCCCTCGGCCCCTGCCGCGCGCGGCTCCTCGCCGCCTGCTGCTGCCCAGGTGCGGCGCTGCACGTGGGCCGGGAGGACGCCCGGGCCATGACGTGACATCACAGCCCGGGATTTTAAAAGTCCTGGGAGGCTGTGTGACGGGGCCCGCTGGCTCCGGCTTCGGCCTCCGGGGCCTGAGCGCAGGCCCCGGCCCTGCAACCGCAACGTGGAAGGTAGGGAACGGGTGGGGCGGGAAGGGAAGGGACAGGGCTTGTACTTAGGCAGAGCTGGGGGGCTTGGGCGGCGGGGGCTTGGGCGGAGGCAGAGCAGCAGAGGGGGAAGGGTGAAAGGAGAAGGGACTTGGGCGGGGAGGAAGACACCAAGAGACAGGGGTGCAGGAGAGACAAATGCCAGGGGGCCAAGGGCAGGAGGGGAGGTGTCAGTGGGAGGGGGGACAGAGTGATGCTGGGAGAGGAGAGGAGAGGGGAAGGGCATTGGGGGCTGGAGGAGGAGGTGCTGGGAGAAGGCTTGAAAGAAGGGGTGGGCATGAGAAAGGTGGGGATGGAGCAAGGCATGTGTGAGGGCACAGAGGGGCAGGAGGGGAATGGGGCAAAGAGTGGTGAGGAGGTGGGTATCAGGGAAAAAGGGGGCAGTAAGGGAAGGGTGAAGCACCAGGAGGGTGCAGGGCCAAGGGAAGGTGCAGGTGCCAGAGGATTCTGGGGTGAAGCAGTAGGGCAGGAGGGGAGGGACCAGCACCTGCAGGGGTGGGACCAGCACCAGAGGAGAGAGGCAGGGCAGGTGTGTAGACGGAGGTGTTGGAAGAGGGCTGAGGAGGCGTAGCTCACTTGATCAGAGTGGGGCTACTGGAGGAGTGGGCACAGGGGGGAGTGAATGGCTGGTGGAGGGGGGCAGGTTTCAGGAGGGCTGAGGGCAGTGAGAAGGGCAGGAGTCAGGACAGTAGAAGAGGGTGAGGAGTTGGGGGGCAGCAGGCACCAGAGGAGACGATGGAGCAAGGAGAGGAGACATGGCAGCAGAGAGAAAAGGTAAAGGTTTAAAAATGTTTATTATTAATGTGGTATGCTGCCCACGGCCAGTTTGTTTGTGCCCCATGGAGCAGTTTGAGTTTATGTGGGGATCAACACGTGGCCGACGAGTGGGAGCCAAAACCAAAGAGTAGTCAGTGTAATGATCTTCTGTTGAGATGTGTTTTAGTAGTTAAATTCTTGGACTGTCATTGCTCATGAAAAGTGCTGTCACATGGGTAGAAATTGGGTAAATATTGCATTTTATTAATATCAGCAGAACTGACTTAAATGGGGCCTGTGTGTTGTGTAGTCTTGCCTTAATCTTTATATTCATGCCTGTCGGTGTGAGAGAAACTATTTGTATATATTTGCTTGCATTTGCAACCACACTTAAGTTGAGGCCCTCAGCATGTCCTGTAAGTAACAGTGTGGCCCCTGGGGCTTCCAAAGTTGAGTTGCCCTAGCTCATCCCTGACAGGTGTCTGTCTCACCTGGTCTTAAATAGCTGCAATTTAAGTCCCATTGCTTCTCATCCCAACCTCAAAGGCCAAGCAGAACAATTTTTCTTCCTCTTCCTTATGATACTCTTTTAGATACTTGAAAGCTGCTCTCATGTCCCTTTTCGGTCTTCTCTTTTCCAAGGTAAACAAGGCCAATTTCTTCAGCCTTGCCTCATATCTCATGTTCTCTAGACCTTTCATCATTTGTGTTGATCTTCTCTGGAGTTTCTCCACATTTCCTGAAATGTGGCACCCAGAACTGGACATGATACTCCAGCTGGGACCTAATGTAGATGGCTCATTCCCTGCCTAGGATACGTGAGCCTGGGAGGGTTAATTTCCAATCCTCCTGTTTGTTCTTTTCCTAAGCCAGGAGGGCACAGGTTCTGATGGGGGCTCTGCAGGAAGGCAGCCCGCACTGCCCCCTTCCTGAAACCTTGTGCAGGTGTTAAACAGCTGTCCAGCCCACCCTAGAGGTGACTGCATTTCAGCGTGCCTGAAGCAACACTGCACCAGCAATGGACAGGAGAATGGCTCCCGGGCATGGCTTGCTCATGACTGCTTCAGTCCGTTGATGGGCCTCAGCCTCTTTCCTTCCACTCCCCGCTTTGCAATGGGGCTGTAGACTCTGGGGAGAGGGGTGAGGCAGGCAGAGGTGTCTCCTGCAGCAGATGTAGACATGTCTCTGTATTAATCATTCTCTCATTGAAGTTTTTAGCTTTGTAGTGAGTCCTTTTACATGGAAACTTTGTATTACGTCTTGGTAAAATAGTCCCTAGGACAAGTGAGGCAGAGACTGTCCCTGTGGGGTGAATGAGGTGGGAATGGATAAGGCGGAAGGTGAGCACCTCTGGGCAATTGCAAAGGTTGGAGAGGGGATGGAAGCCAGATCCAAGATCAATGAGCCCTGGGAAGTGGGCCCATTGAAAGGAGACTGGACCTGTGGATGCCATGGGGGTCAGCAGCAAGGGCCTGCTTTGGGAAGCCCCCTCTTTGGAGGTGAATGTGGCAGCATTGAGACACCCACCACTAACTGCAGAGTCATGGGACGGCTCTCACAGATCTTGCACATGCATAAGATGATAGATCTGCAGGAGGTGGGGCAGTGGCGTAGTGAGGGGGCCAGAAGGGTCAGTTGCCCCTGAGAGAAAATAATATAAAATTGATCAAAATTATAGGTGCTTTGTGAATATGGCGACTTGAGAGTGGAAAGATTTCATATTGTCATGTATGATTCCTGGTAACCCATCTCAAATATGAAAAACTAGGTTGATACCTGTTCATATCAGGAGCTGTTGAATTCAGTTCACCATTTGCAGTATCTCATTAGGATGTTTAGTGGAGAAGATATTGTTGTTGTTTTTCTTATTTATACTGTGGGCAAAGCATGGGCTCACAAGAATTCCTCCATTGTTTTACCATGAGTCTCAAAACATTTGGTGTTTTTCAAAGGCCTGGAGTCAGTTGATTATGTAGGAATCTCAGCTTTCATTTAAAAAAAGTTCTCTCTACTTCTGGGCCTTACAGCTAAGGAAGAAAGCTTTAAAACATGAACCCTAAATACTCAAACAAAAGGCCAATAAAAATCCAACATGTTTTATTTTTAAAATATCTTATGATTTGTAGACCATTCTCATAACTTTGTGTAGGCATTCCTTGTGATTTTTGGTTTGGCAATACTGCTCTTTGATTGGTGAATTTAGAGAGGTCTCTCCCTTCAGTTTCCCTTTCCACCCTCCTTTTTTGTCACAGGTCATCAGAGAATCATAGAGACAATGGAGAGTAGGGTGAGTCCATGACTATGGTTAATGATTGGTCAGGGTGACTAACTATTATCAGCCAGTGGTCTGAATGAGCTATCTACTGCCATCTGTTAATCAACTGTAGGAAAAGGCTTCAGGAGCAGACCTTATTTATATAGACAACTTACTTTGCCACAGAGATCAGTAGACACACTTGCTGTGTCAAGGTGATCAATTTTGGCTCTTTGGGTTGAAATTCACTTAAGACTTGGAGCTGGGAGAATGAAATGTTGTTATCCATATTGTATGATTAAAAGACCTGAACTTAATATGACCTGGCTTAGGGTCTACCATAACTTGAACACTAAGCAGAGGATAGTGAGTCACATCTAAGTGAAAGTCACAGAAGATGGAAACAGGTTTTATTTCTGGTGGTGTAGAGTCTATTTGGGAGTCCTCAATTATATCTGACACTTTACATCCAGTGTTTAAAGGCAGAGCTGACTAGAATCAATTGAGAGTCCTTGTCTTGTCTCAGTGATCGCTTGAGCAAAAATCATTGATAAAATCTTGTCTAGACTGACCTTGGACTCAACATGCAGGCAATGTGTTGAAGGGCAGTGCAAGGAGGCAATGGTGGTGAGTTACCATATTACCTAGTGAAATCAGTGGTGCTGAAATCACTAAGGACTGGAATTTGACCACAGAACTGACACTTTCTTAACAAAGATTCAATTTTTGCTATTTAAAAAGTAAATCAATGTAACAGAAAACTGCAACGCTCTCTGGTAACTTTTTAAAAATCAAACTTTAAACTTTATTGAAAAAATTGGATAGTTTGCAATTGAAAATATTTGACCTACACTTAAGGCAACTGATTTAATTTTGCGTAAAATTTTGCATAATAAAGGATGGTCTTTTTTTTGAAAATGTTTACATTTTGATCAGATCTACTTCTGATGTAATATTTGTGCGTGGTTGTGGTTTGTTGTGTGGGTGCATGTTTTGGGGTTTTTTTTTTTTTGCTCAACAAAAAATCCTGGGTGGGGAAGGGGGGGGCCCTCCAAAGTGGTTCGAATTGGGCCCCGCACTTCCTAAAGCCGGCCCTGCTCCTCCACATCTTCCTGGGGGACCTCCTGCCATCCCTGCTGCACCGGTGTGGGCAACCCAGTCTGGACGAGCACCAGTGCAGACATCGGTGCTCGGCCTCCGAGGATGCGGTCAAGTTCACTGTAGTAGGCACAGTGCACCGGGGATGAGGAGCATTGCTCTCGGGCCTTCATGTACCCCTGGCACAGTTCTTTTACTTTGGCCCGTACCTGTTGCAGAGTCCTGGGGTGATGCCCTTTATCAGTCAGCCCCTGGGCCATCTGGCTGTAGACACTGGCATTCCTGCGCCGGGTGTGCAGGGCATTGACTGCTTCCTCCTCCCCCCACATTTCTAACAATGTCAGGACCTCTGGGCCTGACCAGGCTAGGGCTCTCTTTTTTTCTGCTGCAAGCACTTGGGCTGGCTCACTGGAATGTGCCTGGGGGCCTCGTGATTCTGCAGCTCCAGACATGGCACTGTGACAGTGAAGCAGGGAGAGCAGTGTGGTCACAGGCTTGCTCTGTGGCCAGCTTCCTGTCTGAATGCCTAGCAGGGGTGTCTGTGCTTTTAAAACATGGCTACACACAGCAACAAGAGGTTTTCCCTAAAGAAAGACTGTCCAGCAGGGGGTTTCCCCTGGAGGTCTTTTTCTGCCGACAAAAGAAATCCCCACGTCCAGACTACACTTTCTGTCAACAGAACTCTGTCGACAGAGGCGTTATGCCTTGTAAAATGAGGTTTACCGGCGTCGACAAAACTGATGCGTTCTGTCTACTTACTGTCGACAGAACGCGACAGTAGTGTGGACGCAGGTTTTGTATTGTCGACAAAAGCCCAGTTTTGTCGATAAAACTATGTAGTCTAGACACACCCCTAGTTCTGTGAGATCCTTTTGAAACTCTTCAGAGTTTGCTTTGGACTTCATTATCTTGAGCAGTTCACTTTGCCACCTCACTATTTACCCTTTTCTCCAGATCATTTATAAATATGTTGAATAGGATTTAGCCAAGTAAAGACCCTTGGGGGAACACTACTAGTTACTTCTCTCCATTCTGAAAACTGACCATTTATTCCTACTCTTTGTTTCCTATCTTTAACCACTTATTAATCCATGAGGGAAACTTCCCTCTCATTTATATTCATTTCATAGTGGTGGGGTAGTGGCTAGTATGTGAGTGTGTGTGTATGTATGAGAGAAAGAGAAAGAGAGAAATGTTTGGGTCATGAACATTTGAAAATTTTATAAATCTTAAACAGATAAATAGATTTTATATGACATAAACCTTATCAATATTTTCAAATATTTTTAAATAATTTCCAATATTTTCATTAGTTCTAATTCAGATCAGATGTTATTCATTCAGAATTTAGGATTTCCTAAGCACCCATGAATTGTTGTCTTATAAAACTATGAATTTTCTAATACTGATAAAGTTATAACTAGGAAATTGTTTTTGATCCTAAAATACTGTTAAAATGAAAGCTTCAGAGGAGTAGCCGAGTTAGTTTGTAACAGAAAAAACTTTAAAAACAACAAATAGTCTAGTAGCACCTTAAAGACTAACAAAACATGTGGCTGGTATCATGAGCTTTCATGGGTGCAACCCACTTCTTCAGATGACACAAAAGCTCATGATGCCATCTACATGTTTTGTTAGTCTTTAAGGTGCTACTAGATTATTTGTTGTTAAAATGAAGCCAGCTAGTATAAACAATAAATTGCATATACTTTCTATATTTAAAATAGGACTCACCACCTATTGCAGGGGTTCCCAAACTTTTTGTCACCAGGGACCAGTAAATCCATTCACGAGCTTCTGGAGGACCAGTAACATTTCTTTGCATATTTGCATATTCATTAAGCAAATGATGACTATGCAAATAAATTGTTTCTGGTCCTCCCAAAGCCCCCAGTGCCAACTTTAGCCCACAGAAAAGTCAGTCCGGGCCACATAAGTGAGATACAAAAACACAACCCCTCCAAACACCTCAAACCTCATTAATGTGGCCCCAACTGTGCTTGTGGGTGCTGGGACAGAGTTCTGAGGAAGGGTGCCAATGAGTGCTGGGGCAGGGGCCAGGGTGCTTGTGGGTGCTAGGGCAAGGGGCAGGGTGCTTGTGGGTGCTGGGGCAGGGTACTTGTGGGGTTCTGGGGTGGGGAGGGGACAGGGACTGATACCTGGGGATCCTGTAGCAGCCAAGGCCCAGGAAGTGCACAGACTGCTCCCCTGTCCCCCAAACAGCGGCACAGTACCTGACACACTGGTCCTGATGCCTTCCTGCACGGGGGGAAGGGGAGTCCTGGATCGCGCCTGCCCCAACTGCTCGGGCAGCACACGCCTTGCTCCTCCACTCCCCATGGAAGCACATGCCACCTGAGCAGCTGGAGCCGGTGCAGTCCCGGATCCCCACCCACTCCCCCGAGTGCAGGAAGGCAGCAGGGGAACAAAGTCCCCAGTGCGCATTGGACCGCTTTATCAGCCAGCGCCGGGCATTCTGCATTGGTGCACACAGCGCCCTGCCTTCTCCCTTGGTCCTAGTGCCTGCCAGATCTAGCCCCACTGCCCGCTTTGATGATCTGCCAGGGCTAGATCATTGCAGGACTGAGCCGTGGCTGCGGGCTCTCTGCCAAGAATTTTTCCGAGGACCAGTAATTTTTTTTTTAAAGACTGGTACTGGGCCGCAGACCACACTTTGGGAAACATTGCACTATTGGAACATGATGCCTATCACCTTCACTGGACCCCAAGAACAGACACAATTAAATGAACCAGATGACATCTCATCTCCTTCACGCAATTACTCTGTGTGTACACACTGAGGAAAAAACTACTTTAAAACTCTGCATGTGGCTTGTAAAATTTGTAAATATCCACAATCTTATTTGTTTGCTACCTATCCCTAAATGTATGCCACTCCTGAGAAATAAAAAAAAAACACAGAAACTTTGTCAAACAACGCTCTTGACTATAACAGTTACCTGGATCAAGTGAATGGAAAAAAATCTGATATGATTTATGTGACTACTTAGAAAATCAATACAGCTAGAATTCCAAATGATCAAACTACAGATACAGAGTACCTAGTACACATGAACAGTATATAGAGTTAAAAAACAAACAAAGTATCACAGCCCTGAAAAAAAAGGTGTTCAGCAAGTTTAAATAATGAATGCAGGTAAAGTAATCCTCACCTGCTTTTTCACCATATTTTCTCTGTGAATTATTCACACATCTAGTTCCCAGTCATCTTAACAATTCATTTTACCACTTAAAGTGTGTTAAGGTTCCATTGTGTAGAACTGCTGGAGATTAGAAGGGAAGGGTAATGTATTGTAGATTAATTCAGAATGGACTAAAAAACCCAACTGAGACCAGTACATTTGATATCATAGAAGCATAGAATTATAAAACTGGATGAAACCACAAGAGGTTATCGAGTTCAGGCCCTGAACTCATTGCAGGACCAAGCACCTTCATTCTAGACCATCCTTTACACATGTTTCCCATTATGAAGATTCTATAACCTCCCTGACAATTTATTGGTATGTTTAAGCACCCTGATGGTTAGGAAGGCTTTTCTAATATCCAACCTAAACTTTGCTTGCTGTAATTTAAGCCCATTGCTTCTTGTACTCTCCTCAGAGGTTAAGAAGAATAATTTTTCTCCCTCTCCTTGCAACAACCTTTTATATACTGTAAAACTATTATCATGTCCCCTCTCAATGTTCTCTAGACTAAATAATCCAATTATTTCAGTCTTCCTCATGGGTCATGTTTTTTAGATCTTTAATCATTTTTGTTTTTCTTTTGTGGACCTTTTCCAGTTTGTCCATATCGTTCCTGAAATGTGCTGCCCAGAGCTGGACACAGTACTCCAGTTGAGGGCTAATCAGTGCAGAGTAAAATGGAAGAAATACTTCTTAGGTCTTGCTTTCAACAATCCTGTTAATATATCCCAGAAAGATATTTGCTTTTTTGCAATAGGCTCATGCTGTTGACTCATATTTAACTTGTGGTCCACTATAAGAAATATGGTCATTTACCATTTTTAGATGTGCAACAGATTGTTCCTTCTTAAGGGGAGTACTTTGCATTTCTTTTCATTGAATTTCATCCTATTTACTTTCAGAACATTTCTCCAGTTAGTCTAAATCATTTTGAATTATAATTCCATCTTCCAAAGCACTTTCAACCCCTCCCAGCTTGGTGTCATCCACAAACCTTACAAGTGTACTCTCTATCCCATCATCAAAATCACAGATGAAGACATTGAACATAACTTGTCCCAAAACTGATCCCTGCATTACCCAGTTTGTTATACCCTTCTAGCATCACTGAACCATTGATAACTACTCTCAGGGAATGGTTATCTAATGAGTTATGCACCCTTTTCAGTAGCTCCATCTAGGTTATATTTCCCTAGTTTGTTAATGAGAAGGTTGTGTGAGACTGTAGCAAATGCTTACTAAAGTCTAGATATACAACATATACTGCTTCCCCCTTATTCACAGGGCTTGTTATTCTGTCAAAGAAAGCTATCTGATTGCTTTGACATGATTTGCTCTTTACAAATCCATGCTGACTGTTACTTATTGGTATCATCTAGATTTTCACAAATGGATTCCCTAATTATTTGTTCCATTATCTTTCCTGGTACAGAAGTTAAGCTGACTGGTCTGTAATTGCCCTTATTTCCCTTTTGATGAATGGGCACTATATTTACCCTTTTCCAGTCTTCTGGGAATTTGTCCTGTAGTCCATGACTTTCCAAAGGTAATTACTAATGGCTGAGATCTCCCTCAATCAGCTCCTTGAGTATTCAGGGATTTATTTCATCAGGAGCTGGTGACTTGAAGACATCTAACTTGTCTAAGTAATATTTAACTTGTTCTTTTGCTGTTTTAACGTCCAAATCTACCTTATTTTCTCCAGCATGCATTATGTTAGATGTCCAATCGCTGCCAGCCTTCTTGGTGAAGACCAAAACAAAGAAATAATTAAGCACCTCTGCCATTTCCACATTTTCTGTTATTGTTTTCCCTCTTAATTTAGTAATGATGCTACCTTATCATTGTTCTTTCTTTTGATTGTAATATATTTGTAGAATGTTTCTTTTTTATCATTTATGTTTCTAGCTAGTTTGAGCTCGTTTTGTTTCTTGGCCTTTCTAATAATGTCCTTACATACGCGTGTTATTTGTTTATACTCATCCTTTGTAATGTAATTTCACTTTTTTGTCGGACTCCTTTTTCAGTTTTAGATCATTCAAGATCTCCTGGTTAGGCCAGGGCTGTCTTTTGATATTCTTCCTATCTTTCCTATGCATAGGGTGATGAGGGCAAGCCGATTGCTGAATTGCTTAGCTCTTAATGGAAGGACAGAGCCTGAATCAGAAACAAAATAGTTTAAATTTCAATTTTAGTTTTGAGCAAAGGGAATCTGATTAACTCTTCCTCCCCACAATGGGAGTGTTTGCACTGTTGTGGGATCTACTGAATGGGTCAGGCAGGGATTTGGTCTGGTATTTACTACTGAAAGCCATTCAAGATTTTTGCTGGACTCCAGATCAGGGAGCCAGGAGAAGATACTGTTCCACGCATGAGTAAAGTTTTAATAACTTTGGGCCTAATCTGACCAGCGTTCCTAGTGCTGCAGTGATTATATCTGGACTCATCTCAAGAGCACCATATGTCTGAAAATGTGCCAGAGAGGAGTATGGGATTGGGAAGAGTTGTGAGTAATAGGAGTTGTGAAATGTGTTGATATTTCAATACTTCTTACTTAACACTAACCCTTTCCTTCCCTGATCTTGTTTTCCTCAGTTAAGTTCCCCTTTGTTCTATTGTTTTGGGGTTCTTGCGGGGAGGGGTAAAATGTACCCCTTGCTGTAAATGTACTTTGTTTCTTGTGTACTGGGTTTTAGAGACTTGCCAGTAGGCAAGGTCTCTCAGGCAGTGGGGAGGTGCCTTGAATGGAGGTACTAAGCATCAGACCTGGCCCTTCAGTAAGGCGAGCGAGGTGGTTGCCTTGGGCCCCATGCATTCAGGGCCCTGCACTGCCCAGCGCCTGGCTCTGCCCACCAGGCTGCTCACTCAGGACCCCATGCTGCCCAGCTCCCAGCCCCGCCCACCCGGCCCAGCCATTCTGCCTTGGGCCCCACACACTGTTTAGCCAGGCCTGCTAAACTTCCCCCCTCTCCCACAAATAGCAGGACCCATTAAGTCCAAGTAGTAAAGCCAGGAAGAAGATTTGAGCTCCACCTCAAGATAGAGACTACATTTGGAAGGTTAAAAATATTTAATGTTGCATTTCCTCAGACCTGCTGAGGAACAAACCCAGACAAAGGGTGAGCTGGAGCAGTATTGCCTTTGGGGTTGTTTATTGGCACAGATTCTTAAGAGTAAAGTGATTCTCACACACACACACATCACATTCATGCTGGCAGTTTGGAGGCAGGCTGCAACTGCGGTGTAGATTACTTTTGATTTTGCTGGTGGCTGGAGTGCTGGCCAGGTGTCAGCTTCCCGGAGACATCACCATGATGTTCCTTGGGAGATCCCTTCGGATCTGCAGGAGGCTTTACTTCCTCCGGGCTGGTCCCAGGTTTCTGCTGTGATGTTACAGCTTGTCCAAATGGGAGAGGGAGAGAGAGAGAGATTTTTGGCTGCTTCTCAGTTAATTTATCTGCTTGCAGGGTCTTTGTCTGCCTTAAAAGGTCATGGATCCTTAACTGCCTTTTTGGTTGGGTATTTCTCATTCACACCTCACACACATTCCACAGGTTACATACATATTCATAAGCAATATGATTTCTAAGCAAAATGGGGCCTCATCGCCTTGGGTACAAGAAACTGCAGATAACATACCAAAGGCATGATAAAAAGCTTAACAAATTATAACTAAGAAAGCCAAGGTCAGGGAAGAAGGGAAAAAGAGAGGAGTATATCTGGTCAGCTAGACACCAGTGAAGGGGGGGCCGGGATTGTGTCCGACTGGTTACCCTTTCAACACAGTTTATTTAAAAAATATTGAATGAAGGAACATTATTAACAATGACCCATAAAGATGCTTGCTTCCTGATTCGTTGCCTGTTGGCAAAAAGCAATCAGTTATTCCATACTTACTAGTAACTGTGTTTTCTGTTCTTTTATAGCAGTGCTGTACAAACATATGGATTTATTCATATGTAATGACAGAATATATTTCTCTTCTGCCATTGCATTTGTGTCGAGGACTCCCTCTGCTGACATGTTCTGCACCTAGTTCAGCTATATTCAGAATGCAGAAGTTAATTGTAAAGCTCTTCTGTGATTCATCAGCTCTAAAAAGCAATAGAAGTTGTATGTGCAAGTGTGAATCATGGGGCATTAATTAGGTCACTGGTTCTTTTTACTACCTAGTCCTTCTTTTATGAACGGAAATGAACTAGGAAGGGTGAGAGTCAAGACAGTAAGAGGAAATGAATGGCAATTCCCCTATCATAGGAGCAGGAGCAAAGAGAGAGTAGACAGAGTCCATCAGAGCAACCAGAGAGAAGCATGCATTTCTGTAAACATCAGTTTGAAATTATCACCCACACATTGGCAGAGGAGTAAAAGGGAGTTCAAAAGCCAAAGTGAAAACATGAGTCCATGTTTTTCAAATAATGTTTTTGGGCTAATCTCATGATTTTTGGATGATTGACTCATACTGTTTGAGCTCTAAGTGCTGGCAATAGAGCACATACAGTTGCTTGTGGCTGTGTAATATATACGTAAGCCCCTTTTTCCTCCCCAGGTTACTCGGGAGCAGGTCATACTCACAGGAGTGCCTGGGTGCCTGACGATTTTAACATAAAAGGAGATCCTGAGTACCCCAGTGGTGGTGTTGTTTAGTTGGGGATTCCTATCCATCCCCTTGCTGCAGTCCCTGGCTTATAAAGAATATACAGTGGTGGTGCCTCCACCTGGCTGGCCCCATACACACTTAATTTGTGCCTTGGGAGCCTCCAGGAATAAAATTATTCCAACAATAATCTGTATCTAACTCCAGGACAACAATTATAAATAATATACATCTAATTGATTACATTAGAATGAGCACTCCTTTACTTAATAACTTAAATAAACAGGGTTTAACAGATTAACAGTGAATAAAATTAACAAAGTACACAAAAATAATAGAAAATTATCTATCTGGCATTTGCACTGCCACCATTTATCCCACCCCAGAGTGTGCACTCCTCTGGACTCAGAGTCCCAGACACTTGCTTGTGTGGGTACGCTTGAAGGTCTGCAGCTGGAGTGGAGGTTCTCTGTAGGTTCTGTGTGTGTTAGTCCAAGCTGTGCAGCCAGCTGCAAACTCACTCTGCCACTGGAGCAGGCTCCACCAAATGCCAGCAGCTCTGGGTCAGTGGTCTGGACACTCTGCCCCTCTTTGGACCCAGAGTTATTCTATATCTCTGTGGTCTGTCCCAGGCAGCACTTTCCCAAAGAGCCCCTTTACTTACAGCCTTCTCCTGTGTGCTGGTTTTTGTGTAGTCCTTCTCAGCCGCAGGTGCAGCTAGAGTCTCTCCCCTCTAGGGCAATCAGCAGCCTGCTAGATCCAAGCACTGCAGACTTTCAGTCCCAGGCTCTAGCCGCAACACAACAGCTCCTGGGCTGGATATAAGGCTCTTCCACAGCAGTCTGGCTCCCCTCTCCCAAAATGGAGAGCCCCAGACTGCTGCGACCCTCTCTCAACATGCCCGAACAAGCCCCTTCTTCCTGGTTTCCTCAAGGGCTCATGGGAGTTGTAGTCTCTAGGGCTAGATTGCAGCACACAGGATCTTCTCAGAAAAAGTCAGAAGTAAGGGGACTACATATGTACTATAGCCCATATAGGGTATGTCTACACTCTGGGACAAGGAGTTAATTGCATAATTACGTTAATTGAGTAGCTGAAGTTGAAGTACCTTAACTTGACTTTTGGCAGTGTTCATACTGCATTCTCCCTTTGACTTCCCTTATTCCTCATGGAAGCAAGACCACCAGCATCGACCAGAGTGCCCCTCTCAGTTCGAATTAACATGTCTTCACTAACCCTGCTAATTTACATAAGAACATAAGAACGGCCACACTGGGTCAGCTCTACAGTCCATCTAGCCAGTATCCTATCTGCTGACAGTGGCCAATACCAGATGCCCTAGAAGGAGGGAACACAACAGGTTATCATCACATGATCCCTTGCCGTCACCCATTTCCAGACAAACAGAGGCTATTTGAACCCTGGAAGATCAACAGCGGGCAGCTTTGATCTTCTCTGGAGTGTAGACATACCCACAAACAGCTAAGAAACACCTAAAACAGCCTCTTACCGTGTCAGCTTTTTGTTTTCTTGGTTTGGTAATCTGCTTCAATGGTTGTAAAGAAATAATCAGAGTGCACTTAAATTATGCCATGTCCCAGTGTAAGAATATTGTGGAATTGCACCATGCTAAGGGAGCTCAGGCAGTCGCTTGCTGCTTCCTTTGTCAAGAGGGGAAGCTCACTCCCCTGGCCAGAACTGCCCTTGCAGTGCTCACAGCACAACCATTTCTCTGACTTCAAGAGAGCAGGGTATGAGCAGACACTGTGCTACTTTGGGCTCTGCCTCTACCATACATTTAGTCCTTGCATGGGCAGGAGAGGTGATTGCAAAGGCTCTTGGTGCCTCCTCCTACGTTAGTATGGTGCAGATGTTATTTGTTGGTACTAACCATGCTGCAAATAACACATTGTTGATAATCAAACAGACTCCCGGTCTTTAAATAAATAGTCCATTTACATATCATGAGTAGAATTATCTCAGCAAGAAGTCCATTGAAAGGTAAAATAGTCAATTTGAATAACAAATTCAATGGGACTCTAATACTATGTATTTGCCTTAAATTTCTGTTATGGGCTTTCAACAGATGTTTTAAGTAGATGTCCCATTATTAAAGAGAGTATTAGATTAAGTCCAACTCCTTTCTCTGCTTTTAAATTGATCAGGTTGAAAGAAGTAAATTGATTTGGTACATGCCAATTATCCTGTATGCCTATTATAGCAGAAACTAGCCAATAGCCCATCATAAGACGGGATTTTCAAGTCTCTCCTCCATGTCTCTCTCTCTCTCCTCCTCCTACTGCCTCCCCCTCTCTCTCTCTCAGCTCTCCTCCGACTCCTGACTCTCTCTCCGTCTCTCTCTTTCTCTTCTCCTCCCCCTCCTGACTCTCACTCGGGGGACTGCGGAGCCCAAACGGTCGTTTGGGCTCCGCGCTTCCCATGCTGCATGGGGAGCACGGAGCCCAAACGGTCGCTTGTGCTGCTTGCTCCTGCGCGGCAGCCTGGCTGAGCGGCACAGAAGTCAGCCGAGCGCCACTGTGGGAGGCAAAGGGGGGCGGGGCAGTGACGTTCACGGCCAGGGGGCGGGGCCTGGAGCCGCTGTCATGCCACATGTCACCGCCCCGGCCCCTTCACTCCCGTCGTGGCAGTCGGCGGACTTCTGCGCCGCTCAGCCGGGCCGCTGCAGGGGAGCAAGCGGCCGTTTGGGCTCCCCCACGGTGGCCCAGCTGAGTGGTGCAGAAGTCAGCTGAGTGCCACGGCGGGAGGCGAAGGGGGGCAGGGCAGTGACATACATGGCCAGGCCCTGCCCCCTGGCCATGTACATCACCGCCCTGCCTCGCCCCCGCCGTGGCGCTCAGCTGACTTCTGCACCACTCAACCGGGCCGCCACAGGGGAGCAAGTGGTGCAGAAGTCAGCCGAGCGCCACGGCGGGAGGTGAAGGACATGACTCAGGCAACAGCGCCACCCAGAGGCAACAGCCAGCATTTCAGCGTTACAGAGTCACAGACATTGGGCTACTATATAGCAGAAATAGGTCACAGATAATTATACTCAAACACTGTAATCCAAGATGCTTCTGTTTAGTAGATATTTAATCTGGTAGCATAGACCCTCAAAATTGAGATTTCCTATTTTCTGTGATACTGAGAACTGGATCCACAATTAAATGTGTTCTCATTCTCAGAATCATTCATATGGACTGTAGGTTGCAATGTTCTCTTCATTTGTACAGTAGATATCTCTGAAGTGACTGTTGGAATTAAATAGCACTGCTGTAATGGTATATTTTCTGTACATCAAAATAACTTTGTAGGAAGACAAGTCCTAGTTAGAAGGCCTGAGCTCTTGGAGGTCATAGTGGGTGCACAGACTTAGCTGATGATGCTGTCTTTCTTTCTCAAATACATATGCTATAAAGTCTTGAACATTTTCCTCTTGGTATAAAACATATTCTGCATTATCAGACAATAATTTATTAATCCAGAATTAGTTTTGATGCATATGGATAATTTAAGAGAAAGAAACCACTGATGTGTCCTTAAGTGATCTAAGTACCACGACATGGGACAGTACACTACACCCAGTAGGTATTTGGGTTACATATACATTTAATACATTATATAGAGATTTCCAAAACTTTAGTAAGCTGCAGAATTTCATACTTAACACGAAGTTGTTAAAGATGTGCAGTTATAGGTGTCCATATACCCATAATGCTGTCCTTGCCATAGAAACCCAAGAACAAACTCCAAAACTACTTTAAAATTCCCAGAAGCTGCTGTAGATTTCATTGTATTTGAAATCAGTGTTCAGCAGTCCTAACCAAATAACCCTATATTGACATAAAAATGAATAAAATGGAGTGACTAGACAGTGACACTCTTCCCAACAGTCGCACAAAAATAACATTTTGACCCACCCACATGTTCCACTGTCCCATCTGAAGTAGCGCCAATCCTACAGGATTGGTTGTGCTCTGATCTTAGCTCTCCCTGTGCCTGAGGACTGAACCCATCCTGCTTAATTTTAGTTACTTGAAATGTTATGCCTGAGGTCAGGGAGGGATTGCTAGGAAATTCAGAAATACTCAATACTGTTTCCTCAATTTTGGAAGATTTTAAGATACCTCTCAAAAGTTTTCTATAGAAGTCTCTGGATTGTGTATTTTCTGGATAGGAAGAGTTATGTTTATGGAGAGACAGATCTTTTAGGCCATGTCTAAAAGTATTAGACATTATTTTAAATTAATACAGTGCACGTCTACACAGCCAGCTGTTATTTCGAAATAATGTCAAGATGGAGGACTTCTTATTCTGACTCCTGTAACCCTCATTTCATGAGGAGTAAGGGAAGTCGAAGGAAGAGTGTTCTTTCTTCAACTTCCTGCTGTGTAGACAGCACCAAAAGCCGAGTTAAGCTACTTCGACTTCAGCTACACAATTGATGTAGCTGAAGTTATGTATCTTAATTTGACTTCTTCCCTGGAGTGTAGATATGCCCTTAGAGTGCACCTCCTCTTCTTCCATTAAGTGTTGCCACTCCAGCTACTGACAGGATATCTAAGGGTGTGTCCCCAGACTACATGGCTCCGTCGATGGAGCCATGTAGATGAGTGTACTCGGCAAAGGGAAATGAAGTGGTGATTTAAATAATCGCCGCTTCATTTACATCAAAATGGCATAAAGGCATCTGACGACAAAGGGTTTCACGAGGCATAAAGGATCTGATGACAAAGGGTTCTGGGGTCGGCCGATCCCTGTCTAGACTACCGCGCTGTGCCGACAATCAGCTGATCGGCACAGCGCGACGGCCATTTTGATGTAAATGAAGCGGCGATTATTTAAATCACCACTTCATTTCCCCTTTGCCGAGTACTCATCTACATGGCTCCATCAATGGAGCCATGTAGTCTAGACACACCCTATGAGCCCCAGAAATTTTTCCGCCAGGAGCTTCTGCTTTTCCTATTTTAGATGGTTTTTGGCATCATTTAACCAAGCAGAGAGTAGGGGAATTTTGTGAGAGTAGGGTTAATCTAATCCAGGGAGAAGCATTCTTCCCTTGCTTGTAGTAGAGGAAGAAAAGCTGTACTGCTGTTTGTTTCAAACCCTGTAGATAGGCTTTCCCATCACTCCCATCTATTGAGAGTATCATGTGTGATTCATTCCCAAATTGGCCACAACTTCAAACCTGAGACAGGATCACACATGACACATCAGGTGGAGTGATTTAGTGCTGGTAGTCAGAGCAGTGTGGTCACTTGGGAGTTGTTGTGGGAAGACAGCTAATTACAACTGCTTGGCTTTTACAGTTTCTCTGGCTTCTTCTGTACCTGAGAAGCTCTGGTGAGATTCTGAAAACAACCAGCAGCTTCACACACCTGCCAAATGCAGCCTGCCTTTAATAATATTGTCCCAGTGATAGGCAGCCAGCATGGTAAAAACCAGGCCTCTGCCAAGTTTCTTTTTTTTTTTCAATAATGTTGAGCCATGAGATAAATCAAGTTCTAGGGTCTTGGCAGTAAGTTTCCTTACTAAGGGGATCATACTTTGATCTGAGGAAGTGGGTCTGGCCCACAAAAGCTCATCACCTAATAAACCATCTTGTTAGTCTTTAAAGTGCTGCATAGTCCTGTCTTTTGTTTCAGCAAGACCAGACTAACACGGCTACATCTCTATTACTATAGGATCATACTTGTGGTTTCCTCTTTACTGGTATCTAATGTCAACCTAATATTTCATATCTGAGTCTGGCATTCAGCCAGCCTCACAGAGATTACGATCTGAAGTGAAATTACCACAATGGTAATGTTGCACGCTTGTCCCAGTGGATTTTATGTCATGACAATGTACAGAATCCTCAAGATACCCATCTTTGTTCTCCAATGCTGTAAGCAGCAACATATTATTTGTGTGCTTAAACACATTTTTATCAGGTTACCTATACTATACTGTTCTGCTTTCAAAGCTGCCAATCTGTGACAGGTGAAACCATGCATGACAAATAACCAAATCATGGAACACCTGTGTTTTGTTACACACTGCACCGAAACTGACAGAGTATAATTGTTTTAACTGTACCACCTGTTTTTACATATTTTGTTGTTTAAATTTGTTAAAACAGCTGCATAAAAAGAAAAATAGAAAACCAGTTTCCATAACATGGAATCAAAAAGTCTCACCACAGAGCTCCACCACTTCTGCTGAAGAAGTCAACATTATATAGTGTGTGCACCCACTAGTAAGGGATGTAACACACCCTTTGCTTGGGTAATGCGTCTGTGGCATTTGAATGTTGGGGACAGAGATTCCTGCTTTCTGTTCTGGCCTCTGCAATAGCTGGGTCTCCTAGAGCCCTGAGCAGTGGTGCCCAAATGGTTGCTGTTGTGTTTCCTCTTGCCAGTAATAGAGTCTGTCTGCACCCTCCTGTCTTCCATAACTTCACTGCCAAGGTTTCTTCCACAGAGGAGCTTGGGCTGAAGGTGGAGCTGGGGGCAGACCCGGGGAAGAAGGCAGTGGCGGAGCTAGAGAGAGAACTGGCCTGCGGGCAGAGAAGGAATGAGATCAGAGATGATTTAGGGCACAGCAGGAGCCAGAGTGGAGCTTGAGCCAGGTCTGGAGTGGATCTGGGGCCAGAGCTGCAGCAAGCTGCTATTCCCTCTCTATCTTCAATGGGAAATGGCCTGCATCCCCCATGTGCTTCCCCAAACATTCCTCGCTGACCCTAAGGGGTGTCACCCCACAGTCTGGGGATTACTGGCTTAGAGCAAGCAACTGGCATTGGAAGAGGAGTCTGGTATAGCAGTTAGAAAAGCAATTACAGATGGGTACATAGATCTAGCAGTGTGACTGAGTGAGTGAGACTGTGATGGGGTGAGGCAGCCCCGCACTGAACCTGCAGGGCCCAGCCAGGGTTACCTGGCTGCAGAGGCCCCTTCCCCACAGCCCTACCGAGCATGCCCGGGCTGTAGCTCCACTATAAAAGCCTGGGGAAGGACTCAGTCTGGGGAGATAGCTGGAGGAGAAGGACTGGTGAAGGGGGGCTCCTGCACAGCTGTTGCCAGGGACTCCAGGAGAGGCCGGAGGGGATGCGGAGGCGAGCTGGTGCGACCCAGGGACTGCCTGCTGAGGAGATGCCAGCCTGGAGCTTGCAGCAAGCTGGGCGAGTACAGGGGAAGGAACCCCAGGGAACCAGGTAGGAAGTGGCCCAGGGCAGCAGCGGGAACCGCCTCTCCCGCCCAGAGAACCTCGGCGCATTTTGGCCAGATTGCCCCGCCGAGGGAGTGACCCGCTACCCGGTCGCTCACAGGGCCCTGGGCCGGGACCCGGTGGAGTAGGGTGGGCCCGGGTCCCCCTACCTGGGGTGCGTCCCCGCTACAACCCTGAACTGCGTTATGGACTCAGGCCGGAGGGCCTTGGCCTTGTCTTAAAGGACCAGCCTTAACTGTGTTGCAGACTCAGGCCAGAGGGCCTTGGACTTATGAGGGCAGGCAGGAGGGGCCTGCCACAGAGACCTAGAGAAATTTGGTTCTATTCCTGCTTCTATGAGACTTGGCAGATTGTAGGACTAGAAGGGACATCAACAGGTCTCTTAGGCCTGTCCTCTGCACTCAGGCAGGACTAAGTTTTAAGAAGTGATCTTACATAAACTGTCAGAATAGGGAAAGAAGTACTTACATCTGCCCTAGGCTAAGAAGTGTAAGGCCATGCTCAATAGAAAAAAAATTTGAATTATACAGAGCTTTAAGTGGAAGCTCAAGGTGAGCTTAGTATTACTGCTGACTGCCAGCCCATGGTGTCTTTTTCTTTAACCTACAGGGTATTTGGAAAGGGCATGTGTGCGTCTCTCCCACCGTACTCCCCCCATCTCAGTATCTGAAGAATCCAGCTTGTGGGTGTAACAGGACAAAGGAGCCTTATGCATCCAAAATGCCAAATAGACTATGAAATGTACAACACTTGCGTGGTCTGATTAATTCTCACTTTCTGGATGGCATGAGGCAATCTGATGGACAAAACCAATGGGCCCAGTAGCAAAATAAAGAAAAGCAAAAATGAGCACACGTTTGTCAAGTATTTGAAGAAACAATGAAAGGCTCACCATTTTACCCAGTACAACTTCAAAGTTTACAAAGCATCTCTGTCTTGTAACAAAAAATAGTACTAATGTTATATACGTTTAAGATGTTGAAATGATAGCTCTTTTCCTCTCTATGAAAATCCTTAAGGGAACATTCCCCTGTCAGCATGGAGTGCTTAAAGCCCAAATCCCTGCAGTTCCCAATTCACCACTGTATTTACTGCTTGTGTGCATAGCCAATTGAGCATCATGGACACAGAGACCTTGCTGACTCTGTATGTGTTGTGAGCATCACACAAACCCAACATTATCATTGGCAAGAGTTTGATATGAAATAATCCTTTAAAGACTCAGCATGTTTTTCTCCTCTTGCAGCCCAGTAAATCTAGTAAATGATAGGATTCTTTGGGATATACAATAATGGCAAAAGTTACAGTTCCTCACAAAAGGGAATGCACTGTCCAATTTGCATTCTTAAAGGAACTGGAAATATACTAGAAAGAAAGGAAATTGCTGGTGCTATACTTGCTATCTGATATTACTTGCCACTTTCCAATAGAAGTCACTACTGAATTAGTAGAGTTCTGCTTTAATTGCTTCTTAGGAGATATTGTTAGTTGTACTTGGAGTGGACAAAGTTCTTTACAACTGAGCACATTAATCTGGCCACCACTGAATTTTTTCATGTGGTGGAGGACATCCTTCCATATCTCCCTCCACACGCATAGCAGGTAAGCATTCAGCCAGTAGTGTTTGGGTACATCTACACTGCACTGTTTTTCCAAAATAGTGACCATTATTCCAGAAAAACAATTCTAGTGTCCACATTGCTGTTCTGTTATTTCAACAGAAAGTTGAAATAATGGATGGCTTTTCCAATGGCAGTAAACCTCATTCTATGAGGACTAAACCTTTTTCCAAAACACCTTTTTCAGAAAAAGGCGTGTGTGGACATGAAAAAGTATATCAAAAAAAGAGGCCTCCAGGAAATAACACAGGTGTCCTGCTTGCTACACCATCCACACTCATCACAACTCTATAGTTCCTGTCTCCTGGCAGCTCTTAAAGATGCAGACACATGGGACAGGGCTTGAGGCAGGAAGTAGGCCTTGGGAGCTTCCAGACATCGTGCAGCTGCCAGTGCCTGATGTCTAGGCACCAATGTCCCTGCCATAAGCCCCCCAAGAGCCCACTGGCCCTTCCAGGGAGCATGCACAGGGCTCCCAGGAGCCAGCCTGGGGCAGAAAAGGCATGGGCCATCCTGGTTTGTGGCGGAGATCCTGGCCCTCCTGGAGATATGGGGCAAAGAGGAGAACCTCCAGGATCTCCGCTCCAGACAGCGTAACACGGACATCTATGGACGGATGGCCGAAAGCATGGCCACAAGGGGCCACAACAGGTGTCTGGAGCAGGTCTAGAGTAAAGTAAAAGAGTTCTGGCAAGCCTATGCAAGGGTGAGGGAGAGCAGCTCACGCTCCAGGACAGGACCCCACTCCTGCCCCTACTATCAGGAACTGCACCACATTCTGGGGGGTGATGCAGCCCCTTCCCACCAGTCATCGCCCGTCTGGGGTCCCAGCCCACGAGGAAGAAGGGAGGAGGAGGAGCTGGTAAAGGAAGAGGAAACGGCCAGCACAATCACCCTGGAGCTGGTACCCCAGGGCCTGGATGTCTCCCAGGCATCCTCCGAGACCAGGGAGGGATCATCAGGTGAGTGCTCTTCATTTTTCACATACACAGGGCCGGGGAGGCGGGTGCTGAGGGGCTGTGGTGCGATCATCACTCTGCCTTCCATTGCCTGCTTTTCTGTGGGACATGGGGTGTGGGCAGGAAGCATGTTCCTATGGGGTCATCTGGGCCCCAGTGAGGCAGAACTCGCTGTCCAGGCCACACATGGCCTTTTCCCCAAGACATCACCATCCTCTGCCCCAAGAACTGTTACTCTCTGCTCACAGAGGAGGGCAAGTCTTCAGAGATAGTGTTTCCAAGGATGACTGACCACCTCCCTTTATTCTCCCCAGCTGGATCAGCCAAGACTGTGGGGCGAACCATGCCACCTGAGCCAGCCGCTCGACTCTGGGGGAGCTGCAGGTGTCGGAGGGTCCAGCAGGACCTCATGAGGGAGCAAGTGTCCGTCCTCTGGACATGCAACAAACACTGGCCCAGAAGGTCTGGGATGACACACAGTGGCGGGCTGAGATATGGACTGAGCTGCTGCAGTAGGGCCGTAACATGTGTGTGACCGTGTGTGTCAATGTCCCCAGCCTCATCCTCTGGGCAGCAAGGGCCAAGTGAGGAGTGCCCAGCTACCCCCTGCCGCCCATCTCCTCCACCCCCTGTGTGCAGGGAAAGCGATGGAACTAATATGATGTTCCTTCCCTGGCTTCGGACAACACCTGGGACATGCTCACAGAGAGGGGTACTGGCTCCAGGGTCAGCAGGGTGCTGATGCTGACCTCGTCTGGCTCCCATTCCTCTTCCACCATTCTCCCTCCCTCCACTAGGACGACAATGGGTGTCTCGAGCCCGGAGTCCACAACCGGGGGGTGGGGACGGACTGCTCCACTCCCCAGGATGTGTTCCAGGTCTTTAAAATAAGGGCAGGTGTGGGGTTCTGACCCAGAGTGGTAGTTGCCCTCACTGGCCCTGGCATATGCCTGGCAGAGCTCTTTTACCTTCATCTGCTCCTGCACCTGGGTGTGGATGTGCCCCTTGTTGACCAGTCTGTCAATCATCTGGCCATAGACATCCCCATTCCTGAAACTGGTGCGGAGATCCTGGAGGTTGGTCTTATCACCCCAAATCTCAATAAGGTCCAGGATCTCCTCAGCAGACCAGGAAGACCCATCCCTGGGTGGTTCTCCAGTCTCACCCTCACACAGCCCTGGTGGGAGTGGGGAGGGGGCAGGTTTCATAGGGTGCGACTCCTAGCATGTTTGGGGAGGGAAGAGAGAGAGGGCTCAGGGACCTCCCAAGGGTTCTGGCACCTGTTTGATTCTGTTTTGTTTGTGTGTTTGTCTCCTCCTGCAGGTGGTGAGTGCCATCAACACCATTCTGCTGTGTAGGATCATCCACCTCAGTGATGTGGACCCCATTATTATCAGGTTTGCTGCCCTGGGCTTCCCCAATTCTGTGTGGGGAGTGCTATTGATGGCACTCACATCCCCATCAGGGCACCTGACCACCGGGCATCACAGTACATCAACCAGAAGGGATACTTTTCGATGGCCCTGCAGGCCCTGGTCAACCACCGTGGCAAGTTCTTAGACATCTTCATTGTCTAGTCAGGAAAGGAGCACAGCGCCCACGTCTTCAGAAAGTACAGCCTCTTCCACAAGCTGGAAACTGGCACTTTCTTCCCCAAGTGTCGCATCAGGGTCAGGGACGTGGACTTGCCACTGTGCATCATGGGGGACGCAGCCTACCCCTCATGCCGTGGCTAATGAAACCACACACTGGCCATCTTGCCCCAGCAGGGATCGCTTCAATGCCCACCTCAGCAGGGCATGCAGGCAGAGTGCACCTTCGAGCGTCTGAAGGTGAGGTTCAAGTGCCTCCTGACCCGCCTGGATGTGGGGGAGCAGAACATCCCCCAGGTGGTGCCTGCATGTTGTGTGCTCCACAAAATAGTCAAGAGGAAGGGGGAGACCTTTCCAGGGTGGGGGACAAAGGCTGGCTAGAAGGGAAGGGCCTCTGAGCAGTCATGCACAGCTGCAATCCAGCAGGTCCATCAGATGAGGGAGCACATCCAGGAGGCCCTGAGGGAGAATTTCTCATAAGGACAACAGTGACACTCTCCCCAGGGCCTCCCCACTAGGGGCCTGTGCCTTGCCCCTCTCTGCGTTTCCTCTAACAACCTGTAGCTGGGTCCCTGGACAGGGTGGGGTTTGCCCCCCCCCCTTTTCTCCCTGCCCCCGCCTCCGGCTTCTGTCCACCTGTTAGCCGCTCCCGTGGTCTATGTCCCTTGGCACCCCCTCAGGGCCCGAGCCGCTGGCTCCAGGTCAGTAGCTTCCGGGCTGGTCCTCCGCTCCTGCGCCCGGTTCTCTGGGGGTTTGGCTGCCACATCCCCCGGTCCACAGCTCCGGGCTGCTGCTGCCGGTCGGCCGCGTCAGGGCTCCAGCCCCGGCTCCTCTGCTTCCCTGGCACTGGCACCTGCCTGTGGAAGGGGGTTGAGAGCAGGACCGCCTCTGCTCTGCGCGCTCCCTCCTCCCCTATGCCAGCAGGCGCACCCGCAACCAGGAGGAGTACCAGCGGCGGCACCTGCGGCTACTGGAGCAGCAGCTCCGCACCCAGGAGCATCTGCTGGCCGGGTGCGGTTGGCTGTTGCAGGCAGGGTGGTGCGCCCTGCAGGCCCAGGTGCTGCGGCTGTGGTGAAACAAGAGCAGTGGTCAGTTCTCCCTGGGGTCACAGTGGGTGAAACCCAGCCCCCCTCTGCAAGGCGAGGTCGGCGTGTGGGGAACGGGCCAGGGTCCCTGCATGACACCCAGGTGCTGCTCCATGGTGGGCAAGGCCCAGGCGCACAGTCCCTGGGCTCCCTCTCCATCCCCCCCCACACATAAGGGGAGCATGATGGCACTCACATGTGGAGCCCTCCCCGGCCTCAGACGACACAGCAGATGTGCTCTGTGGGATGGCTCGGGGGTCCTGGGTCCTGGGCAGGCTCCCTGCAGGCTCCTGCGGCTCCTGACTCTTGGCGTCCTCCTTTCCTCCGTTTCTGCCCCGGGGTCGACCACCACCCGGGGGGCATGGACTGCGTGAGCCCCCAGGATGCGGTCTAGGGCCTCGAAGTGAAGGCAGGCCTCTGGGTCGGCCCCTGGTTGGAAGACCCTGGAGTAGGCCTGCCGCAGGTCCTTAATATTGTAGCGGACCTGCTCCTGAGTCCGCATGTGGCCTCTGGTGGCCAGGCTGGCAGCCATGCGGCTGTAGACGGCCGCATTCCTGTGCCTAGTGCGGAGATCGTGGACATTGGAGGCCTCCCCCCAAACCTCGATGAGGTCCACGATCTCCGCACTAGACCGGGGGGGGCCCCCCTCTTGCGGCCCCCGGGCAGGCTCCTGGGAGCCGCCAGCCTGGTCCTGGGAAGAGGTGGAGGGCTGCGTGGTAGCGGGTGGCTGGCTCATCTCGTGCCAGGTGCAGGGTCTGCTGGCTGGATGCTGGCAGGCTTGCAACTGGCACAAGCACCGTAGCCAGACTGTGCCCCTTTAAGGTGCTCCGGGGCTGGGAGGGGGGCAGAAGAGTTTCCCTAGTTTGGCCCAGAGTGGCCAGCAGGGCAACCTGGGAAGGGCTAGCCTCCAGCTAGTTCGAATTAAGTGGCTACACAGCCCTTAATTCGAACTACTTAATTCGAACTAGGTGTTACTCCTTGTAGAATGAGGTTTACCAAGTTCGAATTAAGTGCTCCGCTATTCCGAATTAAAGTCGAAATAGTGGTTTGCATGTATAGCCGCTATTAAAGTTAATTCGAACTAACAGCTGTTAGTTCGAATTAACTTTGTAGTGTAGACATCCTCTGGGTCTAGATGCGTTATTTCGAATTAGCTTATTTTGAATTAACTAATTCGAAATAAGTTAGTTCGAATTAGCACTGTAGTGTAGACATACCCTTAGAGTACTCTGCCCAGTTCTGGATGCCACATTTCAGAAAAGATGTGCAGAAACTGGAGAAGGTCCAGAGAAGATCAATAGAAATGATTAAAGGTATAGAGAACGTGACCTATGGGGAATGATTGAAAGAACTGGATTTGTTTAATCTGGAAAAGAGAAGGCTGAGAAGGGACATGATAACAGCTTTCAAGCACCTAAAGGGTGGCAGAAGGTGGACGGAGAAAAATTATGCTCCTATGATCCTACTAGCTTGATCTCTCTGGTCCAAACTCCTGTAATTAGGAGGAAGAATAGATCATCAGGTCTGCTTCCTTCCCACCGTCGAAGCCATTTGGGAATGCTGATATGTACAGTAGTTTGTGTTTATCCAGACTTTTACTCCACCAAACCTGTTTTCTGATTCACTCCTTTGCAAGCTTAAGGAGCAGCAGTTACAGCAGCCACTTCTTACCAATCCTGTGAAGTAAGTACCATTTGCATGTGGACTGCGCTTGGTATGTTACAGAGATCTTGGATAGCAGCATAGAATTCAATTTACCACCACTTAATAATCTTGCAAAGGAATTTCATCAATACCCACAACATTAAAATACTAGGTAGCATGGATTAGAAATTGAGTGGCAAAGAAGGAGCAGAGTTTAATCATTAACAGTAAATTCTCCACAGAAAGACTCTGTTACTGATACTCCTCTTAAATATACGTAATGATGCTGTAGAGGGAAATGTCAGTACAACCAAGTTAACACTCACTGATGCTATGCAAAGTGGCAGGTTACCAAGCCCTACAGGATGCTATACCCAGATTACAAAGTCATGAATGGTATGACGAAAGCAAAAGGCTATGTGTGATGATTGCAGCACTGACCCTTAGCTCAATAGAAGATACTCCTGTGGAGTAGAAGTAAACAGAGCATATTGAAAGTGGAAGGTGCCCAATTGCAAAGAATTGATTCTGAGACATTACTTGTAGATAGCAGACAAGCTATGGGCCCTTTGTCCAAAACTATTGTGGAAAACCAAACAGAGCTATCATTTTTGGATATGTCATGATTGCAGCAGGCAATGGCCCTTATATGTTGATTATCTGACATTTCCCCATTATACAAAAATCTTGGGACTCGTTTTTGTGACACTAACAAATTCATTGTTTAGAGCAAGTCTGCAAAATTCATCAAGGAACCAGAAAGAAGCATTTTAATGGCCCCATGAAATTCCATTCAGAGCTGGCTGAATTGTAAACTCATTTAACAGTGTGCTTTGCATGGTACAGTAGACTTCCAATAATCCGGAACCTTTGGGACCTAGGTGGTGCCAGATTATCGGATATGCCAGACTATCAGGAGGTACTATAAAATGGTTATATATATATACAGTATATACTGTATATTAAGTGTTTTTAACCCTTTTATTGTAGTATAAGCACTGTCCAGCGTCACACAATGCCAGTGGCAGACTGACTCGGTCCCATCCGGTTTCGCTTGGTTCAGCTGCTGCCGCTGCTGCCTTGTGACTCGTTTTTTGGCGAAGCTCACTCACTAGGCTCTTGCCATTTTGATGCCGGACTATCGGGAGTGCTGTACAATTGGATGCTGGGCTATTGGAGTTTTACTGTACATCCTGAGTGTGGCATGACGCTGAAACCCATGAACTTTCAAAAGCCCTGTCTGTGCAGTGCACTTTCCTTTCAGCATATACTTAGAGCACATCAAATGACCATACCCCTAGATTGAGACAGGAAACCAAAAGGGGAAACTGAGTCATAGGTCTGGAAGAGAAATTGAGGCAGAGGTACAACAAGTGGAGAGAGAAGCAGGTGCAGATCTGCTGACTGTGAACTTTGTATGTGACTCTTCAACTTATTTAAAGAGACATCCCTACATCTTGGCCAGGGCCCAGATGTGAGTGATGGGTGAGCAATTGTGTGGCACAGGCAATGTTGCCCTGCTGCTGCAAAGAATTCCTCTACCCAGGTGACATCTTCCACTGGGCAGATTCACTAGGTCACATTGGTCAGCTGTTTTGACCAATGAACTCAAAGTTGCCACAACACTGCCTAAAATCTGAGCCATATTCTATATTATTCAATATTATATTTCATTTTTATGTTAGTCATAATATAATAATGTGACTGATATCAGCAGTAAGCTGTAATATGGAATTGTAGTAACTACAGCATGTCTTCCTCCCTCTCTGTGATTGTAGGGGAGATTTTATCCAACTTCTGGTTTCTGAAAGCCCTTTATTCAAGCTTTCTACATCAGTCAATATTTCATCCACAGTGCATAACTGTGCAATATACAGGACATCCCGCTAAATAACAAATGTGGCCTATTCTGATGTGAGTTGCTTAGCTTCTTGTCATATAAACACCAATGGGCTATACTGCAAGAACAGTGGATAAGCCATCCAGAAAAAAAAAATGTAACTTTCAAAACAGGAGTATATTTCTTGTAATGAATACCTGCACATTCAAACTGAAGAAGTGACGATGTTAGATTAAACTACATAGCTATGCATTGACATCAGAGTTTGTGAATATTTTGTTGCTATTTACAAGCTTATTTTTTATTGTGACAATCATGCTCAGGTAAGTCATTGGCCCTTGTGCACCTTCAGCAAATTGTATAAAGCTGTACAACCCAATGCACATTTCATGTTGTGAGGAGACCATCCCCTTTCCTTCCCAGCCTCTTAATAGTCATATAAAGGGAGGGCAGTGGGGTCTCATCAAGAGGCTAGGATAGCCTGTGGAGGGATGGTGGGTATATCTACACTACAGAGTGTTGTTGGAAAACGTCCACACTGAAACCATGTTCTTTCAAAAGTAAATTGAAAGAACAGAGGGTTTTTTCCAGCATTGCTAATCCTCTTTCTACGTAGCACCATGGAGAAGTAGCCCTTCCTGTTAATATATTGGGCCACTCAATGTTCAGGTGTGCGGACACAGCTCCAAAAAGATGGCCTTCCACATGCGGAAGTTTTGAAGCCACTGCTGGTCATCCCACCACTCCATGGCCAGCCAGTCCCACCAGTCCAAAGTAGTGTTGAGCCTCTCAACTGTGGGTTGCAGTTGCCAGAGTGTTGAGGAGTTCTGTGGCACCTTATAGACCAACCGAAGTGTTGGAGCATAAGCTTTCGTGGGCAAAGACCCACTTCATCAGATGCAAGTTGCCAGAGTGTAGCTCCTGGACCCAGGGAGAAGGTCCCAAGAATGAGTTCGGAGTTGAGCTTGGTCAGGACCAGGAAGGCAGATGGCACAAAGTGCTGCAAAAACTGCAGCATGGCCATGTGGGGCCATCGCATGCCCAGGGGCAGCTCCGTCTCCATGGCACCAAGAGAAAAGCTGTGGCACCCAAAAAAGCAAGGCAAACATGGCAGGCACTGTGAGAGCTTTGCTGTCCCTCGAAGAGGCAGGCAAGCACACAGCAGAAGCAGAGAAACGGCTGTCCAGAGGGGTCCATTTAAGTGTGTGTCTCTGCAAGACTCCGGCACCAGCACTCAGAAACAACTGGTGACCTAAAGCCCTTCCTGAAGTGGTTCCAGTGGCCTTTTATGTGAGAGAGCATCCAATCAGTCTGGATGCTCTCTTTCGAAAAAAGCAGATTGCGTTTTCAATGCACTTTTATGTGTAGATTCTCTCTCTCAGAAGAAGGTTTTTCGAAAGAAGAAAATATCTTCTGAAAGAAGCCTGCAGTCTAGCCGTAGCCGGTGTCTGATGGCAGCCCTGCACCAGGTGGAAATGCTTAAGGAAGGAATTATGTCCTGCACTGTATGCAATATTGTCAGTTAATTCTTTGGTGAGCTAAATTGACTCAGTTGCAGTCTAATGAAACCATATCCCATACATCTTGACTTCCTTCCTGCCTGGCTGGGACAGTGTGACCAGCATGATTTTATCAGCTGCTACCAGCACTTAGATAATGGCTATTCTACAGTGTATTGGGGCTGGGGGTAGTCTAGAACTGTCCCTAGGATCAGAGAGCTGAAACCACATCTGCCTCTCAGCTTCCCCTAGCGGAGAGAGGCTACAGCTAAAAATCTAACTCCATAACTCAGGGTTAGATCACAGAATGGGCAACCTCTTCCACTTCAGACACACACCCATTTGGGGATTCATATGAAAGATAGAAAACCAAGCAATATGCTTTTTAAGATTAAATCATTTTATTTTGATACAATAGATTAAAATAATTCCTTTCAAACTGCAACACCAAGACAGAAAAAAATGGGTTAAGGACAGACTTTAACCTTCCTTTCTGTGGCCTGACAAATAGGTAATACTTGAAGATTTACTCAGCATTATTTGGGGCCCTTAATTAATTTCTGGTTTTTGGAAAATAAAATGATACGGTACATGCTTCATTGCTCTGGAGTGGGTCAGAGGATCACGGGATCCATATATAGGCTACCCCAGAGAGAGACAGCTACTCCAGTCCTCTCTTACCAAAGCAGATTGGGGCCATGTGAGAAATGCCTTCTTGGCTGCTGCAGCTTCCTCAGGCAAACTGGGGGAGGAGGACACATCCCCTGGCTAGGGCAGGTTTAGGTTCATCTGCCTCCTGTGCTCCCCAGTGTGAGGAATGCAACAAACTGTATACTTTCCCCTCACTCTCTGATAAAAGGGAACTGCAAGAAATGTCCCCATATGAGTCAGGAGAGGAGAGAGCTACAGCCCCCCTCAAAGGGCATCTGGGAGGTAGTAGGCTCAGGGCTAGGCCAGTTCTGGAGGGGCATCTTTCATCTGCCTGGTGATTCTGTCTCTTTTCTGTATGGTTTTATGAAAAGCAATGCTATTCTAGGCACATCCCATTTTCCTGGAACAACCAAACTCTGACCTTGCTTGAAATTATGGTAAGTGGAAGCTCTATACCAAATTTGATGGTCCTACCTCTTACCATTTAGGAGGAATTCTTGAACAAACAGATAGACAGATAGACAAACTCTCAATATATAGAGTAGATTTAGTACAGGGAGCATATGAGTTGAGCATTAATGCATTAGCAGATTATTCACAATGTCTTTTCTGTACAACTTACATGTATATCCATCCAAAGAAGAATTCAAAGCCTATTGTTTCTCATCTCACTGCTGTGTTTTTTACTGGCATAGACTCATGAAATTAAGCGCACTTTTAATATTCTTAAATGAAGTAGTAAATCTGTCTGATTTTTACTTGTAGTTACAAAATGGAACCCACACTGTTCAATATATTTTCACACCCTCTGAATACAGTTAAAGCAGAACTTATTAGCACACTTCACTGTTGAACCACAGTGCTAGCACTTGCTTACTCCTTAATAGATGAAAGTATATTCTACATCTCCAAAGTGCCATGCCTATAATTTATCTAACTAGACACACTTTCATTATCCACCAAGATTTGATGGAAGCTTTTAAAATTAGAAGCATTAGAATATCTTGCAAGTTTCCTTTCATATATACCTTTTCCTGTTGGCTCATCCATCCTTGTTCATGTCTCAGAAATTAAATGTTCAACTGATTTGTCTTGGCCTTCTCTTTAAATATTACCATCTCTAGTAAAATGAAGTAGATGTCTTTTCTATTACCCCTGTATATCACAGCAGCTTATTTGTTGGAATTTTCCTATGGATGAAATAAGTCTGAGATTATTGATTTACAAACAAAGAATGTAGATCATTATCAGCACTCATGTAAAAAACATTCAGAATCCTACATTGCTTGTATCTTTTAAAATGCCTATTGATTATAAGCAATCACCTATTACTACCTTGCAAATAGAGCAAGCTTGCAAACAGAGGACCACTAACAGGGGATTTTGAGAGGGAGTTTGAAAGAGGGAGTCCTAATACAACCCTTGGTTAGGGAAGGGCTGCATCACCTTTGCCAACACTGATCCGGTCGCCTTCACCTGTAACTGTAGAGAGACACACCACCTGACCATGGAAGCCTCTACCCAAAACCTAGTGTGGTTCTGAAGAAACTTTGGTCTGCATTGCCCACCTACAGAAATCCAGGGGTGGGGTTAATCCAATATGCAAGGTGGAATATCTCAGATAGCAGGTGGGAGAGCTACAGGAGGAGGTACCTAGGCTGAGGACCATCCGAGCTCATGAGGAATTCCTTGAGAGTATTTATGTGAAGACATCAAAAAACTGAGGCATACACAAATCCATGGGGATGGACCTAATGAAACTGAGGGTACTGAGGGAGTTGGATGAGGTGATTGCAGAACCATTGGCCATTATCTTTGAAAACTCATGGTGACTGGGGGAGTTCCCAGATGATTGGAAAAAGGGAAATGTAGTGCCCATCTTTAAAAAAGGGAAGAAGGACAATCCAGGGAACTACAGCCTGGTCAATATCATTTCAGTCACCAGAAAAATCATGGAGGGGATCCTCAAGAAATCCATTTTGAAGCATTTGAAAGAGGGGAAAGTGATCAGGAATAATCAACATGGATTCACCAAGGGCAAGTCATGCCTGACCAACCTTCTATGATGAGGTAACTGGCTCTGTGGATCTGAGGAAGGCGGTAGATGTGATATAACTTGATTTTAGCAAACCTTTCTATATTGTCTCCCACAGTATCAAAGTTTTTTATATCGTCTCCCACTCTTGATAGTAAATTAAAGAATGGATTGGATAAATTGCCTGTAAGATGGATAAAAAGCTGTCTATATCGTCAAGCTCAAAGTCAACAGCTTGATGTCTGCTCAATATCAATATCAAGTGGAGTTCCCCAAGGGTGGGTTTTGGGGCTGCTTTTGTTCCAAATCCTTATTAATGACCTATGTGATGAGATGGATTGCACCCTCAGCAAGTTTGCAGATGACACTAAGATGGGGGAGAACGCTGGAGGGCAGGGATAGGGTCCAGAGTGACCTAGATGAATTGGAGGAGTGGGCCAAAAGAAATCTGATGAGGTTCAACAAGGAAAAGTGCAGAGTCCTGTACTTAGGACGGAAGAATCCCAAGCACTGATACAGGCTGGGGATGAACTAGCTAAGCAGCAGTTTGGTAGAAAAGGACGTGGGGATTACAGTGGATGAGAAGCTGGATATGAGTCAACAGTGTGCCCTTGTAGCCAAGAAGGTAAATGGAATATTAGGTTGCATTAGGAGGAACATTGCCAGCAGATCTAGGGAAGTGATTATTCACCTTTATTTGGCACTGGTGAGGCTACAACTGGAATACTGTGTCCAATACTGGATCCTCCATTACAGAAAAGATGTGGACCCATTGTAGAGAGTCCAGGACAACAAAAATGATTAGGGAACTGGAGCACATGACTTACTAGGAGAGGCTGAGGGATTTGGGCTTATTTAGTCTACACAGAGATGAATGAGGGGATTAGATTGCAGCCTTGAACTACCTGAAGGGGGTTCCAAAGAGGATGCAGAGAGGTTGTTCTCAGTGGTGAAAGATAACAGAACAAGGAGCAATGGTCTCAAGTTGCAGTGGGGAAAGGTCTAAGTTGGATATTAGGGAAAAAAACCTATTTCACTAAGGCTGTGTCTAGACTGGCCAGTTTTTCCGGAAAATCAGCCGCTTTTCGGAAAAACTGGCCAGCCTACTGGCCACTTGAATTTCATAAGCACTGACTTCCTACTGTAAGAAATCAGTGCTTTTGTGGAAATACTATGCTGCTCCTGTTCGGGCAAAGTCCCTTTTTGCACAAAAGTTTTCAAAGGGCCAGTGTAGACAACTGAGATTTGTTTTTGCAAAAGCCCGATCGCGAAAATGGCGATCTGGGCTTTTGCACTAGCGTCTAGATTGGCCACGGATGCTTTTCCGCAAAGTGCTTTGCGGAAAAGCATTGCCAATCTAGATGCTCTTTCCAAAAATGCTTTTAACGGAAAACTTTTCCGTTAAAAGCATTTCCGGAAAATCATGCCAGTCTAGACGTAGCCTAGGAGGGTGGTGAAGCACTGGAATGGGTTACCTAGGGAAGTGGTGGAATCTCTATCCCTAGAGATTTTTAAGTCCCAGCTTGACAAAGCTCTGGCTGGGGTGATTAAATTGGGTTTGGTCCTGCTTTTAACTACGGGTTGGACTCAAAGACCTTCTGAGGTCTCTTCCAATCCTATGATTCTAACAGTGAACTATCCAGCTATGGAGGACAGTTTTTATACCACTGGTGAAAGAGGAGATGGCTTTGTCTCAGGGAGGACACTGGCAGCTGGCTACTTCTTGGAGCAAGCAGTGCTCCACACCTGCTCCCAACTCACCCACTGTGGTTCTTGAGAACCATTTTTCTGCCCTAGATGTGAAAGATAAGGATTTACCCCTTAGAAGGAGGAGGAGAAGTCATGTACTCCCAAGGCTGGGAGGACTGCAGCCATCATGGCGAGGAAGAAACATAGGGTTGTGGTGGCTGGGGACTCTTTTCTAAGGGGAACGGAGCATTCATCTGTTGCCCTGACATGACATCCCAAGAGGTATGCTGGTCTGCCAGGGGCCTGTATCCGAGACATTAAAGAGGGATTGTCAAGGATCATCTGGCCCTCTGATTACTACCCCATGCTGCTCATCCATGTAAGCACTAATGATATTGCAATGTGTGAACTTTAGCAGATCAAAAGTGACTCCATGGCTCTGGGAGTATGGGTGAGAGAGTTTGGGGCACAAATAGTGTTCTCTTCTCTGCTTCTAGTCAAAAGTATGGGACCCAGGCAGAGACAGAGGCATTCTGGAGGTGAATGCCTGGCTGCAAAGAGAGTGTCACCAAGAGGGTTTTGGCTTCTTTGATCATGGGATGCTGTTCCAGGACGAAAAATTGCTAAGCAGAGATTGGGTCCACCTGTTGAGCAAGAGGAAGAGAGTACCAGGACACAGACTGACTAACCTAGTGAGGAGGGCATTAAACTAGGTTTGACAGGGGGGCAGGTAACCAAAGTCTACAGGTATGTAAAAAGCATGGAGACCTGGAAGACGAGTCAAAAATTGGGGACAGCATGGGCCTTAATAGCAGGAATGAAGGGGAGAAAAGGCAGAACGCAGGGGTGGGGGATGGAATCAAATCAGTATGTTACTTGTCTGTATACAAATGCAAGAATTATGGGGAATAAGCAGTAAGAACTTGAAGTGCTCATAAATAAACTCAATTATGACATAGTAGGTATCACAGAGACTTGGAAAATTGGTATAGGAAGGTACCACTTGCTCAGGAAGGATAAACAGGGGGAAAGGGAAGAGGTGTTGACATATATTAAAAATGTATATATTTGAACTGAGGTTGAGATGAACATGGGAGACAGACTTTTTGAGAGTTTCTGGGTAAGGTTAAAAGGGGTAAAAAACAAGGGTGATGTCATTGTAGGGATATTTTACAGGCTACCTAATGATGAAGAATAGGTGGATGAGGCTTTTTTAAACAACTAAGAAAATCATCCAAAGCACAGGCCTTGGTGGTGAAGGGAGACTTCAACTATCCAAAATAACACAGCAGGGCACAGATTATCTAAAAAGTTTTTGTAATATATTGGAGACGGGTTTTTTTACTTCAAAGGGGGGAGAAAGTTATCAGGGGAAGGCTGTTCTAGATTTTATTTTAAGAAATACGAAAGAACTGTCTGAGAATTTGAAAGTGGAAATGATCATGAAATCATGGAGTTCATGATTTTAAGGAATGGCAGAAGGGAGAACGGTAAAAGAAAGACAATGAATTTCTAGAAGGCAGACTTTGGTAAAGTCAGGACATTGGTAACTAAGGTCCCAGGGGAAGCAAGACTGAGAGAAAAAACAACTGAAGACAGTTGGCATTTGTGACAAGTTCCCCCCATCCCATGCTTTATGGAATTGATTTATGAATATAAATATGCATAACTCAAAGATGCTTTGGACAAAATACCACATGTAACCTATCAATTTTAATGTTACAATCTGCTGGATTTATATATCTTATTTGGGTGCATGTAGCTTACTTGTATGTAAAGTTAGAAATATAAGGTATGAGATTATAGTTATAAATGTGCAAATGAGAGTCATCAATGGTGCTCCAGAAGCCTAAATGGCTAAGTGTTCAACTCAAGGACTTGAAAATGGCTTTGTTTGTTCTTTAAATCTATGCAGTGGTTGGTCCTAGGAAAACATAGAACCATACCACCTGGTACTGGGATACCAGTTTGACCAAGTAATTTTCCTGAGACTGAGGGGGAATAGAGAAAAAAAGATTCCTGACCAGGAAAAGTCTATAAAAACAATGGGAAGCTATCAGTCCTTTTGTCTCTGGCTGGCATGACACACACAAATGAGGGCTGGACACCCAAGCTAGACCATCTTTGAATTGAAAGTGTGCCTGAAATTAAAACAGGTTTTACCATGAGTTTGTAGTAAATTTTAGTATATGAGAACTAGTTATGCATTTCTTTTAATTCTACAGCTTGCTTTGATCTGTTTATTTTCTCTTGCAACCACTTAAATTCTATTGTTTGTATTTAATACTAACACTTTTGTTTATTATCAAGCCCAGTGTAAATAATTGTTACCTGGAGGGAACAGTCAGTGTGCATATTCTCTCTTTCATCCTCATGAGCTTTCTTTATGCAAAACTCTTACATAGAGAAAGACAGATTTATTTGAGGGTTTAATCCCATTTGGGGGTTGTTTTCCTGTTTGCTGTGCCCTTAAACTGCATTCTCGCATAGCTGAAGTGCTTCAGTGTCTGCATTTTCTTCAGGGAGGACGGGATCATGGAACCACACAGCAGTGCCACACACAGCAAAGGCTCATGCCCGCACTCGGGCAGCATCTGCTCCCAGTCAAGTGCAGCGATGCTTGGGAACCTGCATGAGAACCTGCTGGGGAGAGGAAGAAGAGGGGACCCCAGTAGCACTCTCTCTAGCAAGTGGCCTCTACTGTTCACATACACCTCACCCAACACGCACCCCTCCCACTCCAGCGGGCAAGGTTAGAAGTTCTCTTTGAGTAGTGCCAGACTTGGCATCATAGGCACACAGAAGGAGGCTGAGCTATCCCGTGCCCCCCTTCCCTGCCCACCCACAGGCTCCTGGCCTGGCCAGCACCTTCCTATGCCTGCTTGTTCCCTGGCTGTGGGTGTAGTGATGGTCCCCATGGACTTCTGTGACCTTGCAGGAAATTGTGTGCTATGTAGGCAACAGATGGCCTTGCTCAGAGCACATTACCTTCATCTAAACTGAGACCTTCTATGTCGGTGCAGAGATTAGGACTAGGTTTCATGCACAGTGTCTCCTGGGATGACTGCCCTTGTCACTTTTCTTCACAGATGGGCCAGCTGTGAGCATGGTGCATTCTCCACTTTCCATGCAATTCTCCCAACACTGTGGGATCCGCTGGAGGAAATGCACCTGGGAAGACCTGTTCTTGGAGCAGATGGCCTGCCTCCAGTCCCTCATCCGGGGGCTTGACAACAAGCACCAGGAGTGGGTCACTGACCAGGAGGAGCACCGGGCTGACAGGAAGCAGAGGAAGGCCGCCTGGGACCAGCTGTCAAGCGAGCCTGAGGCCATGTGCTCCTCTGTCACCTTGGTGATAAATACATGGCCTGATGCATGGAGCGGACTACTAGCTACCTTCCTGCCCCCACCCCCACTCTGCCCACATGTCTTTTCCTCCTAACCACCACAGAGGGGCCACCTGGGGCCCCTGAACACAGGGTTGTGGGACCTCGAGGGTATCCAAAGTCTCCAGAGCTGACCAAGGCAGGTACCACTCCCAGTCTCTCCCCTTTTTATATCCCCCAAATAATGAGACTTCCTTGATAGAAGGCAGTGTTTAATCCTGCAAGCAAGGCAGGCAGAAGAGGCAGAGAGGGCAGTACAGGACGAGGAAGAGAACTGGCAGCATGTAACTTCTAGAAGGAAAAATAAGCCAGCACGGGAATCCCCCATTCCTACAGAGGTAGGTAATTGCTTTCAGGCTCTTTCCACAGGCTCTGCGATGGACAATGCTTTGGAAGGGACCTCACAAGGAAGAAATCAGAAGGGAACCACTTCAACTGAAAGGCATGGGATGCATAGTCCTAAGGATGGGGGTTCCATGACAACCACCCCCAAAAGCAGAAGGCGGGTGGTGGTGGTCGGGGAATCCATCCTAAGAGGGACTGAGCCATCCATCTGCCGTCTGGACCTGGAATCTCGAGAGTTGTGATGCTTACCAGAGCTCGAATTCAGGATGTGACGACTGAGAGGCTTACAAAACTGATCAAACCTTCAGATCGCTAGCCCTTCCTGCTTCTCCATGTGGGAACTAACGATACGGCCAGGAATGACCTTGAGTGGGTTACTGCGGATTACGTAGAGTTAGGAAGAAGAATCAAAGAATTCAAAGTGCAAGTGGTGTTCTCATCCATCCTCCCTGTTGAAGGGAAAGGACTGGGTAGGGATCATCGAATTGAGGAAGTAAATGTGTGGTTGTGCAGGTGGTGTCGGAGAGAGGGCTTTGGTTTCTTCGACCATGGGATACCGTTGGGGGCACAAGAATTGTTAGGAAGAGATGGGATCCACCTAACAAAGAGAGGAAGGAGCATCTTCGCGGGCAGGCTTGCAAACCTAGTGAGGAGAGTTTTAAACTAGGTTCGTTGGGGGACGGTGACCAAAACCCAGAAGGGAGCAGGGAAGTCAGATACCGGGAAGAAATGCAAAGAGGAATGAACAACAAAGATGGACCCATGATTAGAATGCAGAAGGTAGGGAAATCAACTGGTTATCTAAGGTCTTTTTATACGAATGCAAGAAGCCTGGGTAACAAACAGGAAGAATTGGACGCCCTGGCCCAGGCAAAGAACTACAATTTGATTGGGATAACAGAGACTTGGTGGGATGACTCGCATGACTGGAGCGCTGTCACGGAAGGGTATAAACTGTTCAGGAAGAACAGGCATGGGAGAAAAGGAGGAGTTGCACTGTATGTAAGAGAGCACTATGATTGCTCAGAACTCCAGTATATAGAGGGAGAAAAGCCTGTTGAGAGTCTATGGGTCAAGTTTAGAGGTGTAAGCAACGGCAGTGATGTTGTGGTTGGTGTCTGCTGCAGGCCGCCGAATCAGGTGGATGAGGTAGATGAGGCTTTCTTTGAACAACTGTGAAAAGTTTCCAGATCACAGGCCCTGGTTCTCATGGGGGACTTTAAGCACCCTGACATCTGTTGGGAGACCAATATGGCAGTACACAAACAATCCAGGGAGTTTTTGGAGAATGTGGGGGATAACTTCTTGGTACAAGTGCTGCAGGATCCAAACAGAGCTGTGCGCAGCTTGACCTGGTACTCACAAACAGGGAGGAGCTAATAGGGGAAGTAGAGGTGGGTGACAACCTGGGAAGCAGTGATCATGAGATGGTAGATTTCAGGATCCTGACCAAAAGAAGAAAAGAGAGTAGTAAAATACACACCTTGGACTTCAGAAAAGCAGACTTCAACTCCCTCAGAGACCTGATGGGCAGAATCCCCTGGGTTGTTAACATGAAGGGGAAAGAAGCCCAGGAGTGCTGGCAGTATTTTAAAGAAGCCTTACTGAAGGCACAGAAAGAAACCATTCCGATTCATAGCAAGAGAAGCAAATATGGTAGGAGACCGGATTGGCTTACCGGGGAAATCTTTGGTGAACTTAAGCACAAAAAGGGAGCTTACAAAAAGTGGAAACTTGGACAGATGACTAGGGAGGGTTATAAATGTATAGCTCCAGAATGCAGGGGAGTTATCAGGAAGGCGAAAGCGCAATTGGAATTGTAGCTCGCCAGGGATGTGAAGGATACCAAGAAAGGTTTCTACAGGCATGTAATCAAAAATAAGGTGATAAGAGATGGTGTGGGGCCCCTACTGAATTAGGGCGGTAACCTAGTGACAGATGATGTGAGGAAAGCTGAAGTACTTGATGCTTTCTTTGCCTCTGTCTTTACGGACAAGGTCAGCTCCCAGACTAATGCGCTAAGTGACGCAATATGGGACGAAGGTGGACAGCCCTTGGTGGGGAAAGAACAGGTTATGAACTATTTAGAAAATCTAAACGTACATAAATCCATGGGTCTGGACTTAATACATCCCAGGGTACTGAGGGAGTTGGCAAATGTCATTGAGGAGCCTTTGGCCATTATCTTTGAAAAGTCGTGGAGATCAGGAGATCCTGGATGATTGGTAAAAGGCAAATGTAGTGCCCATATTTAAGAAAGGGAAGAAGGATGATACAGGGAACTATAGGCCGGTCAGTCTTACCTCAGTCCCTGGAAAAATCATGGAGGGGATCCTCAAGGAATCCATTTTGAAGCACTTGGAAGAGGGGAAGGTGTTCAGGAATAGTCAGCATGGATTCATGAAGGGCAAGTCGTGCCTGACCAATCTGATTAGCTTCTATGATGAGGTAACTGGCTCTGTGGATATGGGAAAGTCAGTGGATGTGATATACCTTGACTTAAGCAAGGCTTTTGATACTGTCTCCCACAATATTCTTGCCAGCAAGTAAGGGAATTTGGATTAGATAAATGGACGGTAAGATGGATAGAAAGCTGGCTGAAAGGTCAGGCCCAGCAGGTAGTGATCAACGGCTCGATGTCAGGATGGCGGTCGGTTTCTAGCGGAGTGCCCCAAGGTTCGGTTCTAGGACCGGTTTTGTTCAACATCTTTATTAATGAGCCGGATGAGGAGATGGATAGCACCCTCAGCAAGTTTGCAGATGACACTAAGCTAGGGGGAGAGGTAGATGCGCCGGACGGCAGGGATAGAGTCCAGAGTGACTTAGAATAATTGGAGGATTGGGCCACAAGATATCTGATGAGGTTCAACAAGGACAATTGTAGAGTTCTGCACTTGGGACGGAAGAATCCCAAGCATTGTTACAGGCTGGGGACCAACTGGCTAAGTAGCAGTTCTGTAGAAAAGGACCTAGGGATTACAACAGATGAGAAGCTGGACATGAGTCAACAATGTGCCCTTATACCCAAAAGGCTAATGGCATATTAGGTTGCATTAAGAGGAGTATTGCCAGTCGATCCAGAGATGTGATCATTCCTCTTTACTCGGCTCTGGTGAGGCCCCATCTGGAGTATTGTGTACAGTTCTGGGCCCCCAATTACAGGAAGGATGTCGATGCATTGGAGAGGGCCCAGCGGAGGGCAACCAAAATGATTAGGGGGCTGGAGCATATGACCTATGGGGAGAGGCTGAGGGAGTTGGGTCTATTTAGTCTGCAGAAGAGAAGAGTGAGGGGGGATTTGATAGCAGCCTTCAACTTCCTGAAGGGAGGTTCCAAAGAGGATGGAGAAAGGCTGTTCGCAATAGTGACGGATGGCAAAACAAGGAACAATGATGTTCAGTTGCGATGGGAGAGGTGCAGGTTGGATATTAAGAAAAACTATTTCACGAGGATGGTGGTGAAGCACTGGAATGGGTTACCTAGGGAAGCAGTGGAGTCTCCATCCCTAGCGGTGTTTAAGTCTCGGCTTGACAAAGCCCTGGCTGGGTTGATTTAATTGGGATTCGTCCTGCCGTGGGCAAGGGGCTGGACTTAATGGCCTTCTAAGGTTCCTTCCAGCTCTATGGTTCTATGATTCTATTATTTAAAGAGGGCTTTTTATTTGCTCTGCACAGGAGATGGGAAGTAGGGAAGGGAGGGCAGGGGAAGGGATGGGTGTGGGAGGAAAGGCATACAGGGACAAGGGAGGGACCCCTCGTGGAGAGGCCTGGAGGAGAGTCTCACAGATAGTCTTGGCTGAAACTCTCCCTTAAAGCCTCCTGGATGAGCACTGCCCCTTGATGTACTCGACAAATTGCACTGGTGTCTGTCTGCTCATAAGCCCTGCCCAGCTGTTCAGTCTCTGCTCACCCCCCTGGTAAGAAAGTCTCCTCCTTGGTTTGTGGAGCACACAACAGGCTGCTATCATGAAGGGGATGTTTTGCTCGCTGAGATCCAGATGGATGAGGAGACTCCTGAACCTCCCCTTCAAGCGACCGAATGCACACTGCCGATCCTGGTATTGAAGTTCTCCTTTGTGGGGTCCAGGCTGCTCGTGTAGGGTTTCATCAGCCAGGGGAGCAAGGCGTAGATTGCATCACCCAGGATAATGAGGAGCATGTCCACCTCTCTGACTTTGATGGTGCTGTCAGGGAAAAAAGTGTCAATGTGCATCTTCTGGAACAGGCAGGAGTTCTGGAAGATGAGGGTACTGTGTACCTTCCTTGACCCCCCAACGCTGATGTCCTTGTGGGCCAGCAGGGCCTGCAGTACCATGGAGAAGTGCACCTTCCTGTTTATATAGTCTGAAGCATGGTGGTCTGGTGCCAGGTCGGGGATGTGAGTGCCATCTATGGCCCTCCCACTTTTGGAGAAGCCCATGGCTGCAAAGCCATCCACAACGATGTTCATGTTTCCCAGAGTGATGACCCTTTGTAGCAGAATATTGTTGATGGCTTTGGCTACCTGCAGGAGTTTGGCCATGGCTATGGATTTCCCCATGCTGAACTGGCTCCTGATGGAGTGGTAGCTGTTTGGCATGATGAACTTCCACTGGTTGATGGTGACGTGGTTCTGCAGGGGAATGGCAGGTCACGTGCGGGTTTCCTGTCACCTGAGGGCAGGGGCGAGACACTTGCAAAGCTTCAGGAAAGTGGCCTTCCGCATGCGGAAGTTCTGAAGCCACTGCTGGTCATCCCACCTCTGCAGGATGATGTGGTCTCACCAGACAGAATTGGTCTCCCTCTGCCAGAACTGGTGTTCCATGGTTTCCAGGAGGTTAGGGGCATTTGCAGCAGCAGGAGTGCCAGGACCTGGGTGAAGAGATGCTCCAGTTAAGGCTGGTCATCATCTTGCTGGAGCAGCATGCAGGAAGTCTGGACAAACTGCACCATGAGGTGCAGCACAGGGCCTATGAGCATGGCACTGCTTTACAGCAGCACTGGCTCCATGATTTCAGTGCTGTGGTGTCTGCAAGGGCAACCAGAGCACACTGCATTGGTTTGGTGTCCCATGAGGGTGTAGGCAGTGTAGGAGTGGTGTATGAGATGCAGCCATAGAGATGAGCCCCTGAAAGCACGTGTCTCAGCTTCCCTGACCAACCAGCCGCAGAAAATGTCCACCCTCCTGGTTTCCTCCCTGGAGTGCTTCCAGGGGCTCTAAATCTGAGGCAGGCTCCAATCAGTGTGGACACAATTTAGTTATTTTGGGTGTTATTATTTCAATTTTTCTTATTTCAAAATAATTATTTTAGTGTAGACATGCCCCAAGTGACTACTCCTGGCAGTAAAGTTAGGCAGATACATAAGTATCTGAAGGATAAAAACATATATGTCTGACACCCTCAGGGTTGTTAGAAGTGTGAGATGCTACGTATCTCCCTGCCTCAGGGGGACAGACCATTGCTAATGCTAAAATTGTATGGCAGTTCTATGACACTCACCTAAACTCTATGTCAGTCACCTAAACAAACTCCTCAGGGCTCTGCCAGCCCTCATTTGTCTGGCAGGTGAACATTTGGTGTATCCCTGGCTCCAAACACCCCAGTTGAATTTACCTTTAGGGTATGTCTACACAACAACATTGTTTTGAAATAACTAGTGTTATTTTGAAATAACTTAGTCTGAGTCTACACAGCAGGCAGTTATTTCAAAATAATGTCAAAATCCTGTTAAGTTGGAGGACTTCTTACTCCAACTCCTGTAAGCCTCTTTGTATGAGGAGTAAGGGAAGTCGGAGGAAGCGTGCTCTATTTCGAAATCAGTGCTATGTAGACTCTCCCAATTTTGAAGTAAACTATTTAGAAATAAGCTACACAATTGATGTAGGTCAATTTGCGTAGCTTATTTCAAGTTAAGCCTTGCTGTGTAGATGCACCCTTAATGTCCAGCCCCATTACTGGACACTCACAATAATTACCAGGTGCACTGCTCTTAAGGAACAGTAAACAGACATCAGCTGGTTTTAATCAACTCAATATCACCTCCAGTAGAACACTACCTCACTCTCATCTATTCACAGTGAAAGCAAGTATAAGTTTATTAACAAAGGTTAAGATTTTCAGAGATTGTGAGCAAGGGGAATAAGAACAAAAGGATATAAATAAAACAAAAGTATAACATGCTTCTATTTGAGTAAAACTTAACTCAATCCAGCAAACCTTGTGTAAAACCTATTCTCACCTATGTCTTTTGCGGCATTTCAGCTAAGGCTGGTTAAGATTGTCTTTTCATGGCCATAAGCCACATTTCCTGGTTTCATCTTCAAATTCATTATAAGAGGGACTCGGTGTCTTATTATATTCGAGTATCAGAGGGGTAGCCGTGTTAGTCTGAATCTGCAAAAGCGGCGAGGAATCCTGTGGCACCTTATAGACTAACTGAAGTGTTGGAGCATAAGCTTTCGTGGGCAAAGACCCACTTCGTCAGATGCATGTGACATGCATCTGACGAAGTGGTCTTTGCAACATGCTCAACACTCAGTTAGTCTATAAGGTGCCACAGGACTCCTCGCCACTTTTATTATATTCGAAAGACCCTTGTTCTTCTCCGTAGTAGCTTCTGTTCTGGTGTGTTGGCGCCAAGATTTCTCCCATAATCCTGTCTTTCACATTTTCTCCCTCTGCTCATAGACCTGTTGTTTTCTTGTTGACTTTCACATGTAATTTACGCTTTGTGTGTATGCCTTTACAAGGCTTAATGCACATCAGATACTTTGGCGGGTAAGTGATTCCCCATCTCTGTGTCTTTCCACCTTGTCAGCCCTGTCTGGAACACAAATGCAATCTAAGCATATTTTCAATGCATGTATTCAACTTCTTAAATATCACTTATGCATGTCGACAGTGAATAGGAGGATCAGTACTATGTACACCTTCATAAGGCCCCTCAAATGACCCTTTTTAGGTAAATACTATGAAATCAACATGTTGGGTAAATCTGGCCTGATAGGCATTGATGTACAGAACAGTGAATCTTTTGCTAGGATGGATTCTTAGGTAATAGTGTATATGCCACATGCCTTCTTCATTTATACATCTTTAATCCCACTGAATTTAAAAGGTTTCAGGGGTCCTTGATCCCTTGTCTTTAACAATTTGATATGTGAAAAATTATTTGTATTATTAATGTAATGCTGTAGATTCCTCTTCATAAAAATATTTTATTCCATTCATATGAGAAATACAAAAATAATCAGTTTAAAGAACAAATATTAATAAAATCTCATAAAACTTAGTATTGATGATAGATGCATACAATTAACCACTTTTAATGAGCCTGAATTGTAAAAAAAAACCATTTGTCAGCTAAAACCCAATATAGGGATTCTTACACCTGATAACTGATTTCAGCAGTTTGAAGAACAGAGCAAATAATCCCTTGGGATATTTCCTGAAAATAAAGGGTCAAAGACTAGTCCCAAACACCCAGTGATGTTTGCCACACTCTTTTAGAACTAATTTGATAAGTACAATTCAAAAGGTAACTATTTAAAAACTTATTCTTACATGTACAAAAATAACCGCCCATATAGACCTAAAATAAATGGGTGCCGTGGAGATGGAGTGTAGAGAAGATGGGCATTAGATTCACCTCTCAACTCTTGGCCAGGCTGTGTAGGCCAGCATTCTTAAAGTATGTTCCATGGCACACTGGTGTGCTGTGAGGCAGTTGGAGGTGTGCTGTGGAGAGAACAGAATTCAAAATGGCCACCCTTAAAGGGGCAAGTCTCCTTTTTGTTTTTGTGTTTTTTTGCACAACAACTTTTCCCTGAGGGCTTTTTTTTTTTCCTCAAGAAAAAATCCTTGGTGTCTGCCCCCAAAAAAATATTGTTTAGTGTTCCTCGGTCTTTAAAATGTTAAGGAACACTGGTGTAGGCCCTTTGGCCCACAGTTGCCTGGATCCTCATGAACGGGGGTATGGAGTTAAAGTCTATCCCTGTTGTGGGCTTCCAAATTGGTTTATGGACGCTCAACATGAAGATCCTTTTTCACAGTCAGAACTTCTTAGTGGTATTCCAACCTGTAGATCTGCAGCACATTATGTATATGGGGCATAAATGCTTGATTTTGGGCTTTTCTACTGACATCACTGAGATCAGGATCGGGCTCTGCCTGAGCAGAGAACTATGTACTGACCCTGTGCACCCTGGGCGGATTTTCCCTTAAATGATCAGATGAGGGGAAGAATCTAGAACAGCCTTTTTTTTTAATTAACTTTGTTTGATAGACAATGATAAGAAGCAAGACACTAATAAAGATTACCATGCAATTGTTGAAGTTGGAGTGATTGATAATGGATCTGGAAATCCTCACAGACATTTCAGAACCAAGGTCACCTATCTAAATTCAAGACTGACGTTGCCAATAATTATGTTGGTTACTCCTTGTGCATGTCACATCCCTTATTGGACTGACTCAATGACTTGTCATTTATTTTGAGTTTTAGTGCCAGAAACCCTGTTAAAGGTTTGGGCCTTTTGTCATTTCCTTCAAGTTGGGATGCTTGGAAGATTTATTGAGGACCTTGTTTAATCATGCATGCACAGAGAGTCACTCAAATGTTAAAAAAATGCTAGAGCACAGCTGTAAAACCAATAGGTTGATTTTTTTTCTTCATAATGGGTTGTTTCACACTAGAATAAATGAGGTTTTTAGCTGCCTTTTGTTTAAACCAGGACATAGCATATTCAATAGCTTGGCATCTTTAAATAATGGTGCATTTCAATTGTATCAATTTGGAAATCGAGGTGGCTCTAATTAGACACTAATATGTGGTCATGACAAATTAATGCTGTATTTTGTTGGGCTTATTATATCTGATTTACACGTGCTGTGCTTTGGAGGGATGAAGACTGAATCATTGTTTATTTAATTTTTATTTGTTTCTCTTAAAGATAATTGTGAATGAGTGCGGTGTTCATAACAGTGAAGGGATAATGATATTGATTGGAGCAAAGAAATATGGAGTTAGGTTCTGTGCAAAACTGCCCAGATAATCCTGATGGGGTATTTCAATCTTTCTCTTCAAACCTTTTTTTCTTCTTTTTTGACATGACACTGCCAGATTAATTATGCTAAATTGTCAGATTAATTATGCTTTGTACGGTATGTGCTGGGATACATATCCATTCAGAGGCAGGATATGGCCATTATACCTGTTTTCACTTCTTAATCTAATTGCTTTCTAATTTGCCTTTATTGAGGTAAGTGGGTGTGACTGCCACAAGAAAATCTGTAATCAACCCTATCAGAAATGGAAGCCAACCCCTCACCCTCTTTGTGAAAGGAACCATCTCAGATCATCATTAATCATTCTCCCTGATGACTGATCTGCAAGCACACTATCAGAGAGCATTCTGGGTTTGCAATGGGGAGCAAACTGATCAGGCTGTGCACAAAACAAGCTGCTTCCTGATAATATAAAGGTGAGCAGTAAACTTTCCTCACAGTGCACCATGATTCTGTGTCTTGTATGGCCATATTTTGTGGGAGCAGTGCTAGGGGCATGGTTACTTTGACTCTGGTCTCCATACTGCAGTGTGGATGCAAGTGGCCGAGGTTCAAGCATGAGACAGAAGAGTCTTTATGCAAACTTAAAATCCAATGTTAATGCTCGAATCCAGGGTTCCCTACTGTGGGTCAGCTGACTTGAGTCCCACTGATCCTGGTCTTACTTTGCAGTGTAAACATATGCTAGGAACACAAGGGAGATGTGTTCTGTCCCCAGTTTCGGTCTCTCAATGTTTTTAGGTGTAGTTCCATGCTGAGTATTATGCAAAAATCTAATACTGATGGATAATATAGGCAAAGTCTGCAAGTGAAAGGAAAGGCTTCAACCTTCTAGCCACACACACAAACAATAAAGCCTGATTGGGCCACTGCTGTAATCCGATCATCAGACAGACAGTAGGGGTCTAAAATCATCCTAAATTGAGAATCCTACACTTGAGAACCTGGATACAACATACCACACTGAGATTAGTTCTTTCCTTACATTTTAATTTCCAGGCTTCTGACAGTATGAGCTGAGTTGCTCACTTTCTTCTTTGTAATATTTTGTGTGAATGACTGTACCATCGCAACCTGAAGATTGCCTATAACTCATTGGTTTACATTTCTACGTTTTGAAGTTTTTCACTAATCACAAAAATTGAAACCCTTTGAATACTTTCATAGTTGAAATTAGGACTGCAGGCCTATTTATGTAAATTTTATGGATTTAGAACAATCTCATGGAGTAAAAGAAGTATGTCTGATAACAAAACTGTGCTATGCAAAGATTGCTTTATCTCTTGTCTCCTGTTGATTGCTAATAGAACTCTTTTTATGTTCTGAATTCACATCACAAAGCTATTATTTTGACAGGTCCTAGATGAAATACACTCCAAATGTTTTTTTCCCTTAAAGAAAGTAACTTATAAAAACAGATTTATACTTTGCCTTGTTCATAAGTTTCAGACCCATCACAAATGCCCTTTTATCTGATTTCAGATTGTGTTGGTTGTCATTCAGTCTCCTACAGTAGTTTGGTTAGTATTTTTGCCTGTCAACTTATACATTAAAAAAATATAAAATAAGAGAATTTCAAACATTTCAAGGTTTGAAGAAGTATACAATGCTTCGATATGTCAAAAATATCTTGTTTATTATGCAATGTGAAAGAAGGACTTACCCAAAATAAGGCTGCAATGTGGTTCACAAAGGACACACAAATAACAATAAAATGTATCTGAAATGGATTTTTCTTTAGTGTCTGTGAGTGGAAAATTGATACCAAGTAGGACAATTTCTGCCACACTAAGGAATGTACAGAAAAAATGAACTGTCAAACTGGGCCGACCAACTGGATAGCCTCAAAGCCTACATTACATATGTTATGTCTTCATAGGAATGCAGACTAATTCAGAAAGAAAGAAATGGTTTTGATTATTGAAACAAGTTGATTGGTTGTGTGTTTAACATATTTATTACATAAATGTAAATAGACATACTTTCATAAAAGACCAACTATGATGGGGATTTTTGAACCACTGGTAGTGTAAATATACATCTACACAGTATATTTATATTTTCGTAGGAATTACACCTGGAAGCATAATGTCTTTGATATGTTCAGGGGTGGAGAATGGAAGACTGTGATTTGCCTGGGAATATATATAAGCCCTTTAATGCTAAATTCTGCCTGTGTTCTGTATGGTGTGTGCACAGGCCAAGAAACTCAGGAAATATTTGCATCTTTACATCCCTCCATCACACAGAACACTTACATAAGAGAAGCAGAGGATGGCCCAAGTGTTCCTATAAAGATGCTGCTGCTACCTCATCCCTATGAGTCTATGTCCTATACCCTCCCACACTCAGTGCCTCCTGAATGGATGGGGGAATTGAGGGGAGCACACTGTCCTCTCCCCTCATTTGTTCTCCCCTGTGGTGGATCTCTGGCTACATCTACACTACAGAGTTTTTGGCAAAAACGGGCATTTTGGGGCAAAAACTCATGGAGTGTCCACACCTCAAGCACGTTTTTGCTCAAGTAAATTGACAGAACAGAGGGGTTTTTGTGGTGTAGGTATTCCTCTTTCTATAAGGCATACCTCCTTTTTGTGCAAGAGTTCTTGCACAAAAAGGTGTGTGTGGATGGGCAACAGGGGTTTTTGCATAAGAAATGGCCTCCAGGAAAAAAAAATGGGTGGCCTCTTGACCACTCCATCCAAGGTAATCAGAACTCTATAGTTCCTGTCTGCTGGCCCCTCTTAAAGCTGCAGGCACCCTGGACAAGCCTTGTGGCAGGAAGTTGCAGAGAGCAGGTCCCTGCGCCACATGGCTCTGTCTCACCCAGAGAAATGGCAAAGCAGTAAGCTCCCCAAGACCCCTCCGGCCCTTCCAGGGTGCAGCCCCAGGGGGACAAAAAGGCACGCCCCTACCTGATCTGGCCCAGAGATAGCGACCCTCCTGGAGTTGTGGGTCAAGGAGGATCCAGGATCCCCAGGCCAAGCGTCAGAACGCACAGATTTTTTAGTGCATGGCTGTATCCCTGGTGGACCGAGGTCACCCTGCCCAGACCATGGAGCAGGTCCAGGCAAAGGTTAAGGAACACTGTCAGGGGTATGTCAGGGCCGCCAAGCACAGCATGTGCTCAGGAGCAGGACCCCACATCTGTCCCTACTATTAGGAGCTCTACCACATCTTGGGGGTGGGGAAACCTCTTCCCTCCCATTGTGGTGGACTCTGGCCTCGCCACCCCGGTTGTTGTCCGACCAGAGGTCGCCCCTTAGGACAAGCCAGAGGGACAGGGACAGCCCCAGCCAGAGGAGGAGGAGCAGGAGCCAGGGACGGTGACCCTTTCCCTGGAGCCAGTGAGCATCAGCCAGGACATCTCCCAGGCCTCCTTGGATGCCTGGGAGGGATCTTCATGTGAGTTGTCACTCACACAGACACAGAGGGTGGGGGAAGTGGGCACACAGGGAGTGGGGGGCGAGTGTCGCTTGGGCTGTGCAGGCAGCACATGGTGCGACAGTCTGTAAACGTGCAACCACATGCAGCGGGAGGGTGTGACATGCGGACACAGCAGGCAGCCCCTGAACACACCCAGGATCCTGCTGCCAAGGAGCGTGTGCTGTGGCTGGCAGTTGAAAGCTGTGAGCTTCTAATCAAGGTTTGAAATCTAGAAGCGTCTGCTCATTGGTTGAGCCTTAATCAGCAGGTGAGGCTATCAGGAAGGTCAGGGCTTTATAAAGCAGTGAGTCAGTGACCAGGGAGCTTTGCGAACAGGGGCTGCAAACAGGGAGTTTTGAGAGGGACTTGGGAAGGGAAGTGGGAAGGGGGTGAGGTACACTCACCATTCTTTAAAACCGTTACACTAAAGTATAATCAAGTATAAAGGCCTTCAGGGGTTGATTGAATCAGAGGAAAGCTTTGAACTGGGTCTAGCCTCAGCCTTATAAAAAAGGCAGCCTGAGTGAGTGCAGAGAGCAGCGAACAGGGCAGCAGCCAACAGGCGAGTTTGCCTGGGCAATGTCCGAGAGGAGCTCAGAAGGCACTTAAAAACATCTGAGGGATCTCTCACAAGGAAGGCAGGTATGGATAGTGATGGGTCTCCTGTTGTTATCTGCACAGCATGTGCCATGTTTGTCTTCCTCCCAGAAGATAGAAGGGATTTCATCTGCACTACGTGCAAGTTGGTCGCCATTTAAAAAAAAAAAATTAGAGGACTGGAGGCCCAAGTATCAACCCTACGTTCCATCAGAGAAGATGGAGACTTCCTCAATAGAAGGCAGTGTTTAATCCTGCAGACACAGCAGGCTGAAGAGCCAGCGAGGGCGGTACACGACAAGGAAGAGAACTGGCAGCATGTAACCGCTAGAAGAAGAAGGCCAACTCAGGTATCCCCCATTCCTGTAGAGGTAAGTAACTACTTTCAGGCTCTCTCCACAGGCACTGTGGTGGAGAATGCTTTAGCAGAGATCTCTCAGGGAAGAAATCAGAAGGGAACACCATCCACCGGAAGGCATGGGATGCATAGTCCTAGGGATAAGGGTTCCACAACCCACCCCCCCAAGAGCTCAGAGCTCCAGTATATAGAGGGAGAAAAGCCTGTTGAGAGTCTATGGGTTAAGTTTAGAGGTGGAAGAAACAGAGGTGATGTTGTGGTTGGTGTCTGCTATAGACCACTGAATCAGGTGGATGAGGTAGATGAGGCTTTCTTCAGACAACTGAGAGACGCTTCCAGATCGCAGGCCCTGGTTCTCATGGGGGACTTTAATCACCCTGACATCTGTTGGGAGACCAATTCAACAGTACACAGACAATCCAGGAAGTTATTGGAGAAGTTGGGGATAACTTCTTGGTACAAGTGCTGAAGGAACCAACCAGGGTCCATGTGCAGCTTGACCTGCTGCTAACAAACAGGGAGGAACTAGTAGGGGAAGAAGAGGTTGGTGACAACCTGGGAAGCAGTGATCATGAGATGGTAGATTTCAGGATCCTGACCAAATAAAAAAAGGAGAGTAGCAAAATACACACCCTGGACTTCAGAAAAGCAGACTTTAGCTCCCTCAGATGGGCAGGATTCCCTGGGATGCTTATATGAAGGGGAAAGGAGTCCAAGAGAGCTGGCAGTATATTAAAGAAGCCTTATTGAAGGCACAGGAAGAAACCATCCTGATGCACAGTAAGAAAAGCAAACGTGGTAGACGACCAGATTGGCTTACCAGGGAAATCCTTGGTGAGCTTAAACACAAAAAGGAAGCTTACAAGACATGGAAACTTGGACAGATGACTAAGAAGGAGTATAAATATATTGCTCGGGAATGCAAGGGAGTTATTAGGAAGGTGAAAAAGCGCAATTAAAATTGCAGCTAGCAAGGTATGTGAAGGGTAACAAGAAAGGTTTCTACAGGCATGTTAGCAATAAGAGGGTGATCAGAGAGGGTGTGGGGCCCTTACCGGATGAGGGAGGTAACCTAGTGACAGATGATGTGGGAAAAGCTGAAGTACTTGATGCCTTCTTTGCCTCTGTCTTCACGGACAAGGTCAGCTCCCAGACTAAAGCATGAGGCAATGCAGTATGGGAAGGAGGTGGGCAGCCTTTGGTGGGGAAAGAACAGGTTAGGAACTATTTAGAAAAGCTAAACGTACACAAATGGGTCCAGATTTAATGCATCCAAGGGTATTGAGGGAGTTGGCAAAAGTCATTGCAGAGCCTTTGGCCATTATCTTTGAAAAGTCGTGGAGATTGGGAGACATCCTGGATGAGTGGAAAAAGGCAAATGTAGTGCCTATCTTAGGCCTCACTTGGAGTATTGTGTCCAGTTCTGGGCACCACATTTCAAGAAAGATGTGGAGAAATTGGAGAAGGTCCAGAGAAGAGCAACGAGAATTATTAAAGGTCTAGAGAACATGACCTATGAAAGAAGACTGAAAGAATTGGGCTTGTTTATATTGGAAAAGAGAAGATTGAGACAGCAGTTTTCAGGTATCTAAAAGGGTGTCACTAGGAGGAGGGAGAGAAATTGTTCTTCTTGGCCTCTGAGGATAGAACAAGAAGCAATGGGCTTAAATTGCAGCAAGGGAGGTTTAGGTTGGACATTAGGAAAGACTTCCTAATTGTCAGGGTGGTTAAACACTGGAGATATTTAAGGGTAGGTGAGATAAATGTCTATCAGGGATGGTCTAGACAATACTAGGTCCTGCCATGAAGGCAGGGGACTGGACTCGATGACCTCTCGAGGTCCTTTCCAGTCCTGGTATTCGATGATTCTATGATCTTTTCAAAAGGGAAGAAGGACAATACAGGGAATTACAGACCAGTCAGCCTTACCTCAATCCCTGGAAAAATCATGGAGGGGATCCTCAAGGAATCCATTTTGAAGCACTTGGAAGAGGGGAAAGTGATCAGGAATAGTCAACATGGATTCACAAAGGGCAAGTCATGCCCGACCAATCTGATTAGCTTCTATGATGAGGTAACTGGCTCTGTGGATATGGGAAAGTCAGTGGATGTGATATACCTTGACTTTAGCAAAGCTTTTGATACGGTCTCCCGCAATATTCTTACTAGCAAGTTAAGAGAATATGGATTGGATAAATGGTCTGTAAGATGGATAGAAAGCTGGCTAGACTATTGGGCCCAATGGATAGTGAACAATGGCTCAATGTCAGGTCGGTGGTCAGTTTCAAGTGGAATGCCCCAAGGATCGCTTCTAGGACCGCTTTTGTTCAACATCTTTATTAATGACCTGGATGAGGGGATGGATTGCACCCTCAGAAAGTTTTCAGATGACACGAAGCTAGGTGGTGAGACATTTATGTTGGAGGGCAGGGTTAGGGTCCAGAGTGCCCTGGACAGATTAGAGGATTGGGCCAAAAGAAATCTGCTGAGGTTCAACAAGGACAAGTGCAGAGTCCTGCACTTGAGATGGAAGAATCCCAAGCACTGTTGCAGGCTAGGGACCGACTGGCTAAGTAGCAGTTCTGCAGAAAAGGACCTGGGGATTACAGTGGATGAGAAGCTGGATATGAGTCAACAGTGTGCCCTTGTGTCCAAGAAGGCTAATGGCATATTAAGTTGCATTAGGAGGAGCATTGCCAGCATATCTAAAGAAGTGATTATTCCCCTTTATTCGGTTCTGGTGAGGCCACATCTGGAGTATTGTGTCCAGTTCTGGGCCCCCCTGCTATAGAAAGGATGTGGACACATTGGAGAGGGTCCATCAGAGGGTGACTAAAATGATTAGGGGGCTGGAGCACATGACCTATGAAGAGAGGCTGAGGGATTTGGGTTTGTTTAGTCTTCAGAAGAGAAAAGTGAGAGGGGATTTGATAGCAGCCTTCAACTTCCTGAAGGGAGGTTCCAAAGAAGATGGAGAGAGGCTGTTCAGTGGGGGAGGTGTAGGTTGGATATTAGGAAAAACTATTTCCCTAGGAGGGTGGTAAAGCATGGGAATGGATCACTTAGGGAGGTGGTGGAATCTCCATCCCTAGAGGTTTTTAAGCCTCAGCTTGACAAAGCCCTGGCTGGGATAATTTAGTTGGGATTGGTCCTGCTTTGGGCAAGGGGCTGGACTTGATGGTCTCCTGAGGTCTCTTCCAGCTCTATGATTTTATGATTCTAGGAGTGCTGCAGCCGCTCCCACAGACAGCACAGCACAGCGAGCCACAGCTGTATGTGCAGACCCCAGGGAGGGCCAGGCTGCTCCCGGCTCCTCTACCACCCATGAGGGGATCCCACTGTGGCCGGACACTTCCCGTGCCTGCCTATCCATGGTGTGTGTGTGTGGGTGAGGGGGGGAGGGGAACGGGTAGCACAGTCCTCTGAGCACTTCAGGGTCCCTGTGACTCAGGGCATGCAGTGCAGGCCACTCATAGTCTTGCACCCAGGACATCCCCCTCATGTGGGCAGAGGACTGTTGTGTTCGCCACTCACAGAGGAGGGCACGGCCTCAGGCAATGTGTGTGCAGGGATGACTGATGGTCTCTCCTCTTGTGTGTTCTCCACAGCTAGACCAGCCGGGACAGAGGGCCCAGCCACACCACCGCAGCCACCTGCTACAGTCTGGGAGAGCTGCAGACGAGCCAAGGTGCAGGAGGACCTGATGCGGCATCCTCCACGACATCCATGACACCCTGTCACTCAGAATCAATCTGGAATGACAGGAGTGTGCCTGGGATCTATTGATGGCCGCTGCTTCTGCCTTCCACTCTCCTGTCCCCCCCGCCCATGGCCATTGCCCATCCGCCTGCCTCCCTTGCTATGCTTCTGATCCGTCCCATAGCAATGCCCATGCCTCCTCCCCCAGTGATGCCTATGGCCCTTCCTCCTGCCCCCCCTGCCAATCCTGACCCCACTCTACCCCCTCCTGCCCACCTCTTTTTGGCCCCCAGACCCACACAACCCTGAAGAGGTCTCCACACCTGAGGTGCCACAGCGAGCCGCCCCACTGATCCTCCCAGTCCTGATCCCCACTCCCAGTTCAGGATCCCCTCCCACAGCAGCAAATCCAGCCATGGTTGTGTCCAGGTCCTCGAGACGGATGACTCTGAGCAGCAGCAGGGAGTTGATGGCCCTGACCACCTGCAGAAGGAGACAAAGAAACACACAAAACACAGAATGAGAGAGGGGTTGGGTGAGCCCTTAGGAGGTGACCATCCCCTGCCCTCCTCTGCTCCCCCGCCCCAGCTGCCCAGGAGCCATCCCCTATGAGCCTGTGCCACCCTTCCCCCAGCAGCAGGGCTGTGTGAGGGCGGGATGGCACAAGCCTCCAGGGCTTTCCCCCCTTCCCCCGGGGAAGGGACTGCAGCCCACAAGCTCTTTATCTGCATCAGGAGGGCCCTGACGGTGGACTTCGCCACCCCAAAGTGGTTGGCCACCAAGTGGTAGCTGTCTGGGTGGCCAGCTTCCAGAGGGTGACTGTGACCTGCTTCTGCAGGGGGATGGCAGATCGCAGGTGGGTGTCATGTCTCTGGAGTGTGGGTGCGAGCCAGGCACAAAGCTCAAGGAAGTCCCATCAGTCTGAACTGGTCTCCAGCCTTCAGAACCTTCTGTGTATAGTGGGGTGCAGAAGCCAGACTGGAGCAGCCGCAGCCACGCAGAGGGTGACGAGAAGGAGTTCCAAGTCCATGTTCAGCAGCTGTAAGCATGTAGGCAGCTGTAAGCAAATGTTGCAGGAACTGCAGCATGGCCTTGTGGGGCTGTTGCCTGCCCAGGGGCAGCTCTGGCTCCATGGCACACACCAAGAAGGAAAATAGCTGTGGCGGCGTCCCCAAAAAGAACAGGGCAACCACAACAGGCACTGCTGAAGCTTTGCTGTCCCTCAACAAAGGTCCGCAAGTAGGCAGCAGAAACAGAGAAGCAGCTGTCCAGGGGGGTCCCTTTAAGCGTGTGTCTCTGCACGTTCCGGCAACAGCACTCGAGAGCAACTGGTGACCTAAAGCCTAGCTAGAACTGGTTCCAGGTGACTTTATATGTGAGAGAGCATCCAATGAGTGTGATGCACTTTTGAGTGTGGATGCGATCTTGCACAAGAAGTTTTTTGAGGAAGATCTCTTCCGCAAAAACCTTCTTGTGCAAGAAGCCTGCAGTGTAGGCATAGCCGCAGAAAGTTTCCTGATGACACCTAACTCTCCAACCCCTGCAGTCGCACATGTACCTCAAAGAGTGAGGATATGATTTGACCTTTAACACAGTTGTGTTGTGCTACAAAGATAAAGGGTTAGAAATTATAATAGAAACAATATGGTGTATGTGTATGTCCCAACTAGAGGAACGGGGGAGCAAGGGAGAGTCTGTTACATAGTCAGTATTTCAAGAAAATGTTAATTCCTGAAGCAAACCAGCATTTTCTTCAGCATTTTCTGTTCTCTCTGCACATGGTGAAAGCAGGTCTTGGTCTAATGTACAGATCTGAAGAGGAAGTCACTCCCACCTCTCACAAAACTTTGGTATCATGATGGTGACTTGTTGTCTGATTCAGGAGGGCTTGGAGCAGCATTGTGTGATGTCTTGTAACATCATACCACACTCTGCCAGTAACAGGTGATTCAGGGGCACCAATATATATTCTTCTCTCCTCACCATGTTTCCTTTCTAGTTTGAGAGTTTATATTCAAACTCAGAACAAGAATTCAATTTCCTGCATAAAGCTCCTTAACCAGTCCTCTGTACTGGATTTAGTCCCAGTGATGGGATGGGGGAATTGAGGGAAGGTGTTACCATAGTTAGGTCCTAAATTCCCAATCCCTTGAGAGCTGGTGGGGGCATGGGGATTTTTTTTCCTAGTGTTAACATCTTCACTTTCAAGATAAATAATTCAGACTTCAAGGTGTGGTCACAGTCTCTAACACATTAATAACTCTGGCACAGTATATTATGATATGTTAGTAACTATTAGTGGACAACTGCCACTGAGATTCATGTTAAGAATTTTATATAGGCTCTTTTCTGTGGAGTCTATCAGGTGTTTTTGTGTTAATTTCACAAAGAATTTTGGCTAACTAAGGACCACATCATATGAATCTCTGCAGAAGGTCTGGGTTATACAATTATTTAACTGCCCATGTTTACTGAAGCCAGATCTTGATACTTATTACTGATACTATGTAGTATGTGGACCCCTCCCGCAGTCCAATTTCATTTCAAACTGGTATAACAGTAGGCTATTCAAGACTAAGCACATCAGAATCTCACTCATTTTCTTGATTATCAAAAGCTTTTAAGAGCAGTACTGGTCTGGTCTTCATTTGAATGGAAGGAATGACCTGCTTTAGAGGTTGTAACATCTAATCAGCCATTAAAATGTGTGGCTACGGAAAATAGGAGAAAAGAAATAATGCATGTTCTACTGTTAGAATAGATAGTAATAAAGCAGAGTTTATTTCCACTTGTAAAAAAGGAACTACCCATAACTTACAAGAGGGAAGGTTAAATGCATCTTTTATTCTTTAATTTCAAGGCAAAAACTAGAGTACAACAAAATGTCTAAAGGCCTCGTTTTACCATTAAACACATCTTATTGCTTTGTTAGTCAGTGATGTTTATTTTTTTAATTGGGGCAAATATAATTTTACTGCTATGAGTTCTTGATTGGAATTTAAGGAAATTTAGATTTGGAGCTGTGAAATATGCAAGCAGATACTTAACAAAAGAAAGATTAATGTGTCTATGAAGTGTGTGTGCATCATGCATACCAAAGATGTGCTGAGAAGATTGTGGCATTAAAATTTCACATAGGAATTTAAGCCCACAAAAACGTGCATACATGCACACACCATGCCCATCACATACTTTGAGTATTATATAGCATAATTTGGATATGAAAACCTTAGTAAAGCAGCAAAGAAATTAATGTGTTGCTGGGCTTTTAAAATTTTTTGCTCTGTTATTTTCTTATTTATATTTACACCTAAAATTCCATGAAAAGAGAGCTACATCTTTCCAGCACTTGAAAGTAATATTAAACATATACATCATAAAGTTAGAAACAAATGTTGAAATCTGAGGCAAATGCATCTGAAGTGAAATAGATTATATTTATTATTTAGTGTAAGCAATAGCTGTGATGTAATGAGGCTAAATCTGCTCTCTGTTACATCGATGTAACTCTGAACTCTGTACTCTGGTGTGAAACTGGTGTTACTTGCCCTTAGCAGACCAAACCAGCTAAAGAAAAAGATGGACAAAAATCAGAAATGACTTTATATTTATTTGTTTGATAAAGATTTGTTTGAAAAGAATAGGATAGAATGAAAAGACAGTTTTGAATAAATAATGTGAACATGTTCTTCTCTCTGCTGATTGTACACCCCAGCGTAATTTCAGGGGACTGATTTCTTGATTTGCATTCTACTCAGGATCATTATATTAAACACACACCTAATTTTTATTCTAAATGTGTAGAGCCCTACAAATCCACCAATATCTGCTTTATATGCACGGGTAACTGTATCCGCAAATGTGGATGCAGATATCCACGGCTCATTTTTGCAGACACGGATACGGATGTAGACACAAATTTTGCATCTACAGCCCAGAAAAGTTTTGGTATCCACTTTATATCCGTAAGTATCTGCATCCATGGATGTGGATGTGGATATTCACAGCTCATTTTTGTGGATACAAATGTTGTGGATACAGATACAAATTCTGTATCCATGCAAGGCTCCATAAATGTGGCCTTATAACAACAAATGGCTGATTTGAGTGGACAGTCTTTGTTATTTATAGTGTAAAGTTAATTAAAGCCCCTTTCTAGTTCCCTGCCCCAGCACCCACTAGCACCCTTCCCCAGTACCATGTTCCCTGCTCCTACCAGCACAGTTGGGGCCACATTAGTGAGGCTTGGGGGTGGGGGGGTTGGAGGAGTTATTTTGTGTGGCCCCCAACTGACTTTTCTGTGGGTCAGCAACCCCTGACTCAAAACAGGTTCCCTGCCCTTCTCATAAATAATGACAATGCTGAAACTTTTTGTGTTTGACATAATATTTTATTTAAAAATGAAGCCTGACCAACAAACCCCCAATTGGGGCCATCTGGCCGCAGCATCATAACACTCCTGCACCCCTCCCAGACTCTAGATCTGAACCTATCATATACTGGAACCCCCTGTCCTGAGCCTCTCACATCCCCAAATTCCTGCACCCCCACATCCTCAGTCTTCTGCCACAACACTCCTGCACCATCCAAACACCGCAAATCTGTGTCCTGAGCCCCTCACATACCTCATCCCAAACTCCTGCACCCTCACATCCACAAGCCTGTGGCTTGCTCAGTACCCCAACCCTCCACCTGACCCCAACACTCCCCAGCCTGCAGCCCCCTCCCCGAGCCAGCATCCCCTTCTCCACCTCCTCCTGCATCCAAATTTCCTCCCAGAGCTTGCACTTCTCACCCCTTCCCACACCCAAATCCCTCATTCCTATCCCAAAGTCCACACATACTGTCTCAACCCAGTGAGGGTCTGGCTAGACTGAAGAAGGTTTTCCGGGATTCCAGAGATATCCGGAAAAATTCTTCCGCATCCAGGGACGCTTTTGTTCTTCCACCTTTTTTAGCAGAAGAGCAAACATGTTCTTTCAGTAACCCTTGTATTCCTCGCTCCATGGGGAATAAGGAGGCTTCCGAAAGAAGGGTTTTTTCTGACATTTGGTCCAGTCTAGACAGGCCAAATGTTGGAAAAACCTCTTTCTACAGAAGAATTCTTAAAAAAGCGGCAGTGTAGCCGTAACCTGAGAGTGTATAAGGTCTGGGGATAGCATGTGATGGAGAGGAGGAGAACAGAGAGGGCAGGGCTTCAAGGAAGGGGTGGGGTCTTGGGGGAAGGATTGGGCGGTAAATCTTGTCTTGTTCTGACATTTTAAAAGTGATCTTGGGTGTAAAAAGGTTGGAGACCACTGACCTACAGGATCCCTATCAGTCATTCGTAAAACTTAAATACCCATCCAGGGAAGTAAAAAAACAGATTGACAAAGCCAGTTGAGTACCTAGGCATCAGCTTCTTCAAGATAGGCCCAACAAACAAAATAACTGAACACCACTAGTCATCACCTACAGCCCCCAACTTAAACCCTTCCGGCATGTCATTAACAATCTACAATCTATCTTAGAAAATGATTCCTGACTCTCATAGGCCTTGGGGGACAGGCCAATGCTCGCCTACAGGCAATCTCCTAACCTGCAACAAATTCTTTCCAGCAGCCATGCATCACAACTCAAACATATTCACCCAGGAACCCACCTCTGAAATAAACCTTGGTGCCAACTCTGTCCACACATCTACACCCGCGACATCATCACAGGACCTAGCCATGTAAGCCACCACATCAGAGGCTCATACAACTGCACATCCACTAATGTGATCTATGCCATCAGATGCCAGCAATGCCCCTCTGCCATGTATATTGGCCAAACTGGAGAGTCTCTACAACCAAGTATTAATGGACACAAACCAGATATTTGAAATGGTAACACACAGAAACCTGTTGGGGAACATTTTAACTTGCCCAGGCACTCATTAATGGATTTAAAGGTGGCTATTCTCATGGGGTATATCTACACGTGCACCCTCTTTTGAGAGAGGGATGGAAATGAAGACATTCGAAATCGCAAATGAAGCCGGGATTTAAATATCCCATGTTTCATTTGCATATTCACATTATGGCGCTATTTTGGAATAACAGATGCTGTTAAGACACGGTTATTTTGAGAGAAAACCCTTCTCTCGAAATACCCTTATTCCTCATACAGTGAGGTTTACCAGTCTAAGACTGGACTTCAGACCTTGAGTGAGAATAGTGTCGCAGAGGTTGGAGCAACTGCAAAAATGGTGAGATTCTCCACTACCCAGTGAAACCATTAATAGCTGCAATCACTAAACTGTGCTATCACTCCCTGCCACTTCAGGTAGTGGGAGGTGAATTAACATGAATGTGCTTTTGAATTATAGGACCAAGTGTAAGCAGATTGCAGCAGAGGGAACAGGGGAGCAGCATATGAATCGGACCATAGCCTGTTAGACTTTCACACTATAAAGTGGGAAACTGTGTGAAAGGTACTGCCAACGATACATTGGGACAGGTGTTTTACTTATTGTTGACTTTTGAGTTGTCGTGTACTCCTACTCTTATTAAATATTATCTTTTGTTATGCATAGACTTGGTGCTTTTAAGTAAAGTACTGTAGCCTCTTAGAGGTATCTAGAATACTGGTTATTTTTCTAGATTTCTGGGGGAGATTCAAGCTAGTTTTCTTGTGTAATTTTAAGAGGAACCCTAGATATGGAACTTGACTCTAGAAGGTGTGGACATCATCTGGCAGAAGGGCTACAGTTATACTAGTTGAGAGTCTGGTCATGTGGAGATTACTAATTATTGCAATCTCAATGGAGCTATGCTGATTTACACCAACTAAGGATCTTTCCCTATAATATTTTCTAGAGTTAAAAGAATAACAAAGAAAAAATGTTTCAGTGCTGAGTTGAATTGCAAAGTGAATTTGCATCAGACGTGCCAGTGTCCTTTCGTGCTGGCTTTCAATTTTCTCATAGCAGCCAGCAAGTTTTTTTTGCTTGAATGCTTGGGAAAAGTGAACCTCAATTTGACTTACTTGAGGACTTGCCAAGAGTAAGTTTGATTCTGCTCTGATTTACGCTGGTGTAATCAGGGGAGCTGATAGCCTGTGGGAGCTCCTGGGCAAGGGGGGGGCAGGCTCTGAAATCCTGAAAAGTGCGGGTACTCAGGCAGAAGGGGTTTGGGCAGTCAGCGTTTAGCACTGCCTGAGAACAGTATGCCCCGCCCCCAGCCCTTAGAGCCACCCGGAGAGCATGGCATGGCACTCCAGCAATGATTTAAAGGTACAGCCACTGCCATTGTCACACTAGGAGCCAGGAGCCCTGAGCCACTTTGAATCACTAGGCCTCCTCACCTACTACCCTCCCTACCCCGCCCCCCATCGGCAGGCCTGGTGGAATCATGAAGAAGGCTTCTAGAATCAGTGTAATTACACTGGTTAGGAGAGAATCAGGCAAGTGTTTACAAGTACATGTTGAACCTCTCTAATTCGGCACTCTCTGGTCTGGCAACATCCGTGGTCTGACATGATTTTAGATAGCCAGATGTACACTTATCATGGATGTGGCCTAGTTTCCCATGGTCCCATAAAGTTTGTTTACAACTACCAGTCCCGGCTCTCAGTGTTTTGTGCTGTTACTTAGGTCTCATTTACCCCTAAACATCTTTGAAGAGCCCAGTAACCAGTGGAAGTATTGGTAATGTTGCTAGACAATATTGACCTTCTGTGATCCAGCAAGTTTTCTGGTTTGGCACTAATCAGGTCCCGAGGGTGCTGGACTAGAGAGGTTCAACCTGTAGCATATAACGTATGACATTCCAGGGACACAAGATTCCCAAAGTCTCTCATCAAACCCTGCCACATACCTGTCAAAGATATATTTACATGAACCTGTCTAGGGTCTGACTGCACCATTCATAAGAGGAATGTATGGACAGGTTGTACCTCCCTTAATTGGGACTCCCTGGTCCAGCAACATCTGTGGTCAGCACAGACCATGGATGTTCCTGGACCACAGATGTAGGAACAGGGAGGGCTGGCAGTGTGGCAGCAGCACCGTACAGGGCACCACAGACCCAGCTAGAAGCCCACTGTGTGTGTGTATGTGTGGCTGGGGTGTGTGGAAGAGGATGGCAACCGGGAGCTCTAGCCTGGCAGTGGCCATGAAGCTTCGGCTGCGGCCAGGGAGCTCCAACCCCAGCAGCAGCCAAGGAGTTCTTGCCAAGGCCGTGGAGCTCTGGCCCCATCCCTCCACCCTGGTCCCAGCTGTGGAGCTCTGGCCCCAGCCACGGAGCCAGGCAGCTGAGGAGTTCTGCCCTGGGTGTGCATCTCTGGCTGTGGTGCTCTAATCCTGACAGTAGCAGGGCTGGTGGCATCTAGAAAGACCCAGAGGGGTGGGCAGCAGCAGGGGCAGGCTGAAACCCTAGCCGGGTGGCAGCACAGCCCAGGAATGGAGGGGACCTTCCCTGGTCTGGCAAATCCACTTGTTCAGGACCAGTCAGGTCCAGAGGGTGCTGGACCAGAGAGGTCCAACCTGTACAAGCTTATAGCTGGGGTGTTTACATAAAATCACAGGTCAATAAATGTAAGATGCATCTGTTGTAATGGATAGAACATTACTGGTATTTCCCGTAGCTACTTCCTGAACCTGGGATTATGATGATTAAATTAGCCAATAAATGATAAAAAGAACCAAACCCTTTACAGGCACCAAAAGGACATTATTCTTTTTTCTAGGAATTATGCCTCCAGCATGTGTGTGCGATAAAGAAAATATTTAGGGCTAGATCCTTTGACCCTTTAAGGCAGGGGTGGAGAACCTTATTTTGGGTCAGGGGTGACTGACACACAGAAAAGTCAGTCAGGGGCCAAACACAAGTGAGAAGCAAAAAAAAAAAAAAAATCCTCACTGACGTGGCCCCTGACTGAGGGAAAAAGACATTCCCCACATTCCCCTCACACACCAGACCCTAGTGGGGCCCAGGTTAATAGATTTTGTGTGCTCCAGCCCCATAGAAGGCAGCTGGGGCTGGAGCACCAGAGCACTCTCCTCAATGCTGGGGAGGGAGTCCTAAGCATTTTTCATCTATCCATCTGAGAAAATTTGTATTAATGTCCAAATACAGCCCTTCTAAACTAAATCTGCTTTTGTGCAGGTGCAGCTTCATTTGAGCTCTTGCTTATGGGAAGTTAATGATGCATATATTAAAGATCAAGTTTCTTGGGATAGAAAAGTGGCTTAAATTAAGAAACTTTCAGAGGGCAGGTGGAATAAGTTCTTTCCAAATAAACAGCAGTACAGAATGGCACGTGATTTGGATTATAGATAGGCTTTTTGTTTAAAGTGGAGTACTCCATATGTAGAGATGCACAAAGGAATGAAGAAACATACATATGTAGATGAAATAATAAAGAAAAATCTTGGGCAAAGAGAAATTTAATGAGTATGTAATTCAGATGCCATTCAAGACCAGATTCAAAACATTAAACAATATGCAGACATATTAAGTTGTTAAATGTTTTTTCTTTTGAAAAAACCTCAACAACATACCACTCTTTGCTTTATATAGATCAGAGCTACCCCAGGTTGAGGAGATTTGGGTTTCATTTGTTTAACACAAAGAGGTACATGTTCAGTATGTTGCTCTGATTTTTTTTTCTCAACACCCATTGGTTATAATGAGAGTCATGAGGCTCAATTTTTTGAGCATCTTTCAGAAATGTGCCCCTTGAAGCCAGTTGAAGTACTTTGGAATGAGTGAAAACACTTTAACCAGGTGAAGTTTCACAACCACTTCACAGGTGAGAAGAGTAAAGGCTGTAAAATGCTTTTATTTTGAATCATTCCATGAGCAAAAGAAATGAAATGAAATATGTGTTCATGTGTGCGTGTGTAATATATTTAACATAATATTTATGGAAAGCACCACCTGAAACTTGCAGAGTTCTCAATAAGCATATAATTACAGTAAAACTCCAATTGTCCGGCATCCAGTGGTCCAACACTCCTGATAGTCCGGCACCAACTGGAACCCAGAAGTGCTCCGGCCAGCCGGACAATTGGAGCTGCTCTGCCCCCGGCTTCCCCAAGTCCGCCGCTGCTCAGTTTCAGCAGCAGTGGACTTGGGAAGCCCCTGGGCAGAGCACTAGCTGCTCTGCCCCAGCTTCCCCAAGTCCGCAGCTGCTGAAACTGACCAGCGGCTGACTTGGGGAAGCTGGGGGCAGAGCAGCTGGAGTGCTGCCGGGTTGGTCCCGCAGCACCGCCCTCTCCCAGGCTGCGCAGTTCCCTGCAGACCGCCCCCCAATAGCCCCCTTTCTGGTACTCTGGCATATCTGATAATCCGGCACCCCCGGGTCCTAAAGGTGCCGGATTATCGGAAGTTTACTGTACTATGCATTTTTTTGAGTTTTGGTCTTTCTTATTCTTGATGGACAGTAGAAGCTCCTCTTTTGGATCAAAGTTCTTCCAGAGATTGTTTATTTTTTTACAGTGTTTTGTTTTGTTTTAAGAAAAACTTTGCCACTTTGCATTCCACAAGCTTATTCTAAAAAGCTAATTTGAATGTTTTCTTTAATATAATCGGCATGCATTCTGGCATGCAAACACCTTTTTGTCTCTTGCTGTGCTATGGGACTTAAATTAGCTTTCTATTTATTTCAGATGCTGGTTAAAGTGTTGTCTTCAACCTATACACGGGTTGGGGTCTGGATGCTTCAGAAATTACTTCTTTCCTCATTTGCTACTGTGAAAGCTGTGATCAGCAGGGATGCTTAAATCAACAGCATTGTTGTTTAGCATGAGGGACATTTGCTTTCCCTACTGGTTCCCTGATTTTGTAAGCCTTCTGGTCATGCAACAAGATCTGATTTCCCAAGCTCCTTCTGTAGGGAGTGGTAAGTATAGGACTGAATAAATAGGAGTGGAAATGGAGAGATTTTATTTTTGGTGGGAATTGGGAAAGGTTGGTGTTTTTGTTTTTTGTTTTGAATAGTTCTTATTCTTTTATGGTATAGGGTATTTTTATCTGCACAATATCTAAGTATCTATTTATATCAATTTAGATAATTTTAAGGTTAGGCACCTAAACTATAAATGAAGATATTTAATATGCACATAGGAACTAATAAGACATGTTGGTAGCTTGCTTGTATGTTGCATCCCTTTAAACACATTTTAATTTTATAGTATAAATTATCAGTTTTTTGGAGGCAAGGGCCATCTTTTTCTTCTATGTTTGTCAGTGTCTAGCACAATGGGGCCTGTTTCGTAAGCTGGGCCTCTATATGCCACCATAGAAATAATAGAAACCCTTTTAGAAACTCTTCAGAAATGACTGGGCTGATAAGTTGTGATGAGACAGTCATGTCACCACAGCTGGTCCTCTCCTGCCAGAATGTCTCCTAGTTCAGCACTAACCTTGGGGAGGGCAATTCTGGTGAGTTCACTAACTTTGTCTAACTACAAGTGGATTAAGGCAATGGGGGTGAGGTGTGGTGCTCTCTGTGCCTACACAGTGCAGGGAGGAAAGGGGGCACAGAACAGCTTATTTATATGCCTGCAGATGGAGCAGGAGTCTTGTCTGCACAGCTCCATGAAGCTCTCACAAAAGAACTCTTTGATCCTTTTCACAAGGTTTTTGGGGAGGCCAGCCCTATGCTCTCCTCTGCAGTAGGACACTTTTCTATGCCAAGCCACCAGTAAGTGGTCTGGGTATCACTGAACCACAAAGCAGTGCAGCATAAGGCCCAGGTTTATAGCCACATTCAGTCAGTATATATTCCCAGTCAGTGTGATTTGAAGAAGACTGGTATCTCGCATGGCAAGCTGTGGGAAGGAGGAGAGGAACCTCTTAGTACTCTCCACAGGAAGCCTTGTGTGCTGGACACAGTGGGAACTGCCTATTGCTGCCACCCCGTTCCCACCTGCAGGCTCTGGCCCTGGTTGGACCTTTACTATGAATGTCTGCCTCCAGACAGGGTATGTACCGATGCTCCCCTGAGAAGACTGTGCACCTGCTGCAAATTGACCACTTTAAAGCAAGCATTTGGCCTTGCACAGAACATATCTCCTTTATCTTTACAGATACCTTTGGTGTAGGCCAGGGGTTCCCAACCTTTTTTGGTCCCCGTATCCCCTTGGCTTTTAGTAAACCTTCCCTTACCCTCTATTCAATATGAAAGAAAATAAATTCTAGACTCTAGAATCCACAACTTTTTTCACTAACACTACTACTTTTGGAATATTTCAATTAGGATAATCTAGTTATTTACCAAATATTCCCCGTACCCCCTCGACAAGCTTCTCGTACCCCAGGTTGGGAACCCCTGGTGTAGGCTAACAGATTAACACAATGTATCTGCTATAATGTCTGCTCTTGTAACTTTTCTTTGCAGCTGAAACAGCAGCCATCTTGGTGCATCCTCCACCTCTTCCAGCATCTGCCCACCTGGCTCAGATCCACAGGTGCAAATGCATGAGGGAGAATATGTTCTGGGAGTAAATCGACTCATGGCGAAGATCCAGACAAAGTGGGAGGACCAGATTGCAGAGATGCATGAGAGGAGAGCCTCCAGAGAGCAGCTGATGAGGCAGCATGAGAACATGTTTGCCTCCCTGACCTCTGTTATGGAGTGTGTAGTGTCCTGCTTCAAAAGGGCCACCACTCAGAATCCTGCCCACCCCAATGATTTCCCCAGTCCCTCCTCCACCAGCTCCATGGATTTTGCCCCCAAGTTCCCAGAAGCTGCTGAGGCCCCAAGACACAGTGCTAGGGGAACTCACTGGGAGCTAAACCCTCCAGGCCCTCAGGAAGCAGAAGGCAGCCCCACAGCCATTCCTGAGCCTTCATCCCCTTTCCATTTCTTCCACTTCTAAGTTGTTTTCCCCTACTAAGCACTCATTTTCATTGAACAACAGTCTCTTTATTGTTTGAACTGCAGGGTTGGAGTGGGGGATTAAAGGGAAACACAGGGAATGCAGGGGCAACAAGTAGAGAGCCACGTGGCAGAGTCTCAAAAGAGATCTTGCATAAAACTGTCCTTTGAGGCCTCTCTGATTCGTACTTCCCCCTGCTGTATTCTCCTGATCGCGTTGGTGTCAGACTAATCAAACTTTCTGGCAAGGCACTCTGCCTCAGCCCTCCATCCTGCCAGATAAGTTTCCCCCGTGCACTAACACAGGTTATGGAGCACACAACATGCTGCCACCACAAAGAGAATGTTGTATTCACTGAGGTCCAGGTGAGTAAGGAGTCTCCCGAAACTCCCCTTTAAACATCCAAAGGCCCATTCCATCACCATTCTGCACCTGTTCAGCCTGTTATTGAATTCCTCCTTGCTGGGGTACAGTCTGCCTGTGTAAGGCTTCATGAGCCATGGGAGCAAGGGGTAGGCTGGGTCGCCAAGGATCACAATAGGCATTTCCATCTCTCCAACTCTGACTGCCTGATTGGGAAAAAAAAGTTCCAGTGTGCATCTAAAGAGGCAGGAGTTCTGAAAAATGTGGGCATCATGCACCTTTCCCGACCATCCCACATTGATGACAGTGAAACGGCCCTTGTCATCCACCAGCACCTGCAGCAACGTGGAGAAATATCCTGTGCGGTTGATGTACTTCTTGGCAAGGTGTTCATGGGCCAAGATGGGGATGTGCATGCTTCTATGGTGCCTCCAGAGTTAGGGAAGCCCATTGTGACAAAGCCATCCACTCTGGTGTCCACATTTTCCAGCATCACAATCTTCTGTAGCATGACAACAGCCTCCACTGTAGATTTCTCCACTCTGAACTGATTCCCATCTGATCCATAGCTGTCTGTCATTGCAAGCTTCCATAGGGCAATTGCCATGTGTTTCTCCATGGTTAGAATGAGTCTCATGCAGGTATTCTGGTGCCTCAGGACAAGGGAAAGCCATTTGTACAGTTCCAGGATTGTGGCCTTGTGCGTTCGGAAATGCTGCAACCATTGCTGATTGTCCCATGTCTGTATCACAGTGCGGTCCCACCAGACTGAGCTCGTTTCATGGCACCAGAACCGGCATTGCACTGTGTCCCGGGGATTGACTGGCAGGTACACTAGTATAAGTACCAGGCCCTGCCTGAGCAACATGTCCATTCCACGCCAAGCTTTGTCCTCGTCCTGTTACTGGTGAAGCAACATGTGTACGGTCTCAAAGCATAGCACCATGAGGTGCATTATGACACACATGAGCATGGTGATGCTTTCCTGCACTTTGGGCCTCATGCTCTTGTTGCTATGGCATCTGCACGGGCAATCAGGGCACAAAAAGTCATGAGCGAACTGACTTCACTGATGTCATGCAAAGAGGGAGGGACTACACGAGTTCATTCTGGGGGCACTGGTGATATGAGCCCCTGACCACCTGCTGCAATGTTTTGGACCCAGCAGACACCATGAACATAGGCCAGAATGCAAAACTGCCCACAATGCTTCATTCTCTGAGTCAATGGTAGGCTCGCTAATGGGGATATGCTATTTTGGACTACATTCAATTCTTGAACCTTCGACTTCGAAAAATTGGATGGTAGGAGATCAACTATATTAGATTCGACCTCCTCTCGTAGTATAGACACATGCCCTGAGGGAGGATTGGGGAAGGAGATTGGGGAAGGAGACATGGGGTGGAGGGAAGGAGAACAATGGGAATAAAGTAAGCCACATTTGCTCACTGGGATCAGAGAGGATGCCTTGGAGTGGAGAGAAAGGTGATGGGGGATTTATGAGGAGGGATAAAAGTGTTTCATGGGATGACTTACAAATAGATCTGAGAATTTGTGGGGGTGGAAGAGTGTTAGTCAGATTTTGATTGGTCTTTAATTAGCATTTTCTTGTTCTTTTACAAATAAATTAATTAAAATCCATCTTACAGGACAGTGACTGTTTAAACTTACACCTTGCCTACAAACACCCATTAACTGCTTTTCCTACTTCACAATTCAGACCTACATGAATATGGGGCTGAGTCACTCCCTGCATTTGGTCCACCTCTCTCTAGTAGAGAAGAACTGGACTCTATGTATTTGGAATCTGTAAGAAAAATTGACTTTTTCATTGGCCTTTTCTGGAGGAATAGAGACAGATATTCTTAAATGCAGGTAAGATTCATTTAGGAAAGAAGCTGCCAGGCATTGTAGTATCAGAATCCCTCAGGAAGAATATAGCTGAATTCAACAATGTCAGAACATCATTTGCTTTAGGAAAGCAGCAGATTAAAAAGCACATGCACACTAGTACATAAGGGTAGAACATGATTCAAAGGAATAATTTTTTATAACAATCATTTAAGAAAACCTTGAATATCAAGAATTGTAGACTCTGATGCTAATTCTCATGTCAAAGTCTTCAGGTGGTTTTTGTAAGTCCCATGCTCCCTGTGTCATGGCTAATACAATTCTCATAACTCCAGTAGTCATAAGGATGAATTTATAAAGTGTCAATGTCTTTTCAAATAAATACTTTTAGTTCTTCTACATTATGAACCTAATAAAAATTGCTCCCACTGTATGTTGAACAGTCCTGTTTTCAATATGTACCTTTCAGAGCTTTTAAAATAACTTTGCTTGGATTGCTTCACAGAAAGTAAACCAGGAGGGGGAAATAAATTAATTTAAAATAAAAAGAGAGGATTCAGAGAAAGAGAGAGAGACAGACAGAGAGAGACAAAGAGAGAGAGAGACTAGAACAATAGTACATGATAACTAATGGATAAATAAACAGAGAATAGGAAATAGTGTATCTTCATAAAAATATAATAAAATTCCTAAAAGGGTATCTGTCACCAATAATTGCTAAAAGGGTATCTGCCACCAAAAATAAATTACAGTTGTGGCATTATAGTCTACTAATCCTTGTCCTATCAACATTGACTAACTATTACATCTCACTGATATTGTGCTGGAATGGGGAATACATAACTTCTGGTGATTATTGTGAATAATTTAATAATGTGATCCAATGCTTCATTTTTGTCCTTTTTAAAGATTTTAACCTCGCAACATCAATGGCTATAAAATAAATTTATATACCAATTTGTGTCTGCACTTTCAAAAGAGGTAAAGTAATATAAAAGGCATAAAAGTAGATTAATTTCATATTTGAATTGTCTTGTGAATGGAGTATCCCCTTTTTAATGCAGTCCCCCCACTTTTTTCCCCTGTAAATAAGCAATTGTTTCCATTGAACGAAACTTGAGTTCTGCAATGTAGGAGGGTGAAGAGCAAAATTAGAGCTTTTCTGTTACAGTAGATTTGCAGAGGTTGAATTTGGGCAAAATCATCTTTTCTAGGAATCCACGTAGTTTGCACTTGTTCATCCCATCTGTTTCTGCTCCCACATGAAAAAGGTTTGGGAGTAGTTTGAGCCTAGTAACAGTACCAATGTGAATTAAGAGCAGGATAAAAAAGAGTATTCCCAGCCATCCCTCATAAACAGTTAGTTTCCATTTATTTTCCAAGAGACAGATAAAATAAGAAAAACTATGAACACATACATCTAATGTTGGTTACATCAGCAATGGGTGGATGAAATACTCAGAGTAGTAATATTGTGTACAGTAATATTGTGTGTATTGTGCAAACATATTTATATTATTATATTCCTCCTCTAGCAAATCACCAGAATTGGTTCTTATTCTGTATGTTCTTCTTCCAATAAATGGCCACTAAGTCTTCAGATGATTGATCAGAAAATCAAAGAGACAACTGTATCTTTGCTATTTTAACATAGTTCTGAGGGAGATTTATCTCTTAATTTCTGTGTGGTCAGGAAGTGGGATGTGACTTCCACTGCATGACTAGAGTCTGTGGTCAGGTCAGGCCTTGCAGCTTGTTTCAAAAGTTGATGTCACCAGTTATTTCATTTCAGGCGAAACTACCATTGTTGCAAAATGATGATAGCAGATTTTTCAGCTCAGAAACAAGAAATACCCACAAACTTATTCTGATAAAACTTTTAGGTCACACTCCAACCATCATGAATATTCTCCATCTCAACTCACATTGTATTAAAATCACACAAACTTGTATATATAATTATAACATGCGTGTGCATGTATATATGCCTCCACAAATATATTTTAAAACATAGCTACATTAAAAAATAGGGTGCATATGTTATATAAAAAAACACCGGTGTGCATATGTAGTGTATACTGTTGTTTGGGAAACTATCGTGCAAACATGTTTTTTGCTCATTTTTCAGATTTCCTTTGATGAAAATGCTAATTATATTGTCAATCACAATCAAAGTACTTACACTTCCAACATGCTTTCAGAGTAGACTCGTTCCTAATGAGCCCACCTACTATCACTGCTCATTCGAATCATAAAGTAATATATACACAGAGGTCATATTTTTCTCTGAAATAGATGGAATTGCATTTTTAGAAGGATGAAAAAATAAAAACAGCAGGCATTTAATTGTGGCTGCTGTAACATTTTTTGTATGCTTCTCAGAACTTCTGACGTACATTGCAGGTTCCAAGATATAGTGGAATATATTTCAAATGAGAAGACATATTTTAAGCTGACATCCCCAAATATCAGAAATTTTGTTCAACAGTGTCTTCCTTTGGTAAAAACATTGTGAATGATATCTATGCAATGTTCAGGCTTCTCAGGAGACATCAATAAATACAAACATTACTACATTGATTTTGGCTACTTTTTGGAAAAGAACATGAAGTGATTTGCTCTAACTCCATTTATAAATAGGTTTTTCCACCTGCCTCCTAATAATAAATGTTTAATTGTTCCGTTTTCACTGTGTTGAGCAAGCTCTTGTGCCAACAAGGCTCTCATGTCCTGAAGATAATGGTGAGATTTTCAGCACTGCAAAGAGGCAGTATTGCATTTTTCTTTCCAGAAATTTCATCAATGTGAGGGAGACCCCAGATGATATAACCATGTTCCTAGACCTTTCCATTCCCCCGCGGGCCATAGCAAGCATGTGATTCAGAGTGGAGAAGGAGCGTAGTCAGAACACATTGCTCTCCAGTTATACCCAGCTGGCAGATGGCTCATTGGGTGCCATTACCAGCTGGAAGAGATTATATTACCTTCTTATATAAAATCAGCCTGAGAATCAGAGAGCCAGAGGAAGCTCCCTGATTGCACTGGCATCCTCTAAAGGCAATAATCACTGGGCTTTTGACTCCAACAAGGACAGGTTTATAAACACAGAGCTTCAGTTCCTTCATTGCTCCTTTTTGGTATATATAGTCCAACTGGAATTAAAGAAGTGCAGAGTTTTTGCTCTTATATACAGGGAGATATAGTCAATTTTGCCTTTCAGCAAATTCATAGAAATGCTTACAATTGTGCAAAATTATTTGATACTTCATGACATATGGTCCTATCACCATTGCTTCTGGAGTGAGGTTAGAGCCTTTCTGCTGTCCAGGGGCTAGCAGTATCATCTGACAGTTGCTATCGTCCTGTCATAATTCTCTGAAGGATAACAATGTGTTATAACATCTCTGAAATCCTAACAAACAGATCTGCTCTTTGTGGAGCACCTTCTGATTCAAATAGTACAAATAATACGCATCAATTTTTCAAAATTAAAGGCCTTAATTATTATACAAAGATAATAAATTATATGATTAATACGGGAATTTGAAAATATGCATTGCAAATAGGTATTTCAGACTGCAGAAATTAGTTTCCCTCTTTTCCTCCCCAGAAGTGTTATGTCTGGAACAGTGTCATGTTATGCTATAATTTGTGATGAATGTCCATGAACTCCAAATATATACAAACTGGGGAAACACCAAATATAAACAAATTGGGGATATTATCACGGTTAAGCAGTTAAATGCTAGCACTTAACTTAGAGCCTGCTGCCCAGCCCATCGGGTCCTGCTGCAGCCCTAAGGTCATGATGTCTGGCCTTCGCCCTCTCTATGTCCAGGGCTGCTTTGCCCTTGCAGAGCTGACCCCACCAGAGTTCACCAGCAAGAACTGGTTAACCAGTAATTATAACTGTTTAACATCCCTCATACAAGTTGTGAAGTGTATTTTGCTTGAAATAGGTGTCAGCCATGCTTTCTGGAACTTGTCCTTATTGCAGCTTAGAAAGAAAAATAATTAAGACACATTATATAGACTTTGTAATATCTTTCACTATAGAGCTCTACATCCAGGCTTCAAAATCTTAATAATAACTACCTGACAATGAAGGATAAACATCTTGTATCTCATGTTTAGTGGAAATTTGTAGATTGGTCCATAATCATATAACAGTTGAAATAAACTGCATGTTGTACAGAAGTGGACATGTTCCCCTACCATTATCTTTACTGATTTTTTAAAAATCTGTAGTATCGGATACTTAGCTACTGTAAATTGACATAACTTGCATGTCCTTAATGGAGCCATTGCAATTTACACCCACTGAGAATCTGAACCTTACTCATGAGTGGGTTTTATTGTGTTTTTGTTTTTTCCTAGATGATTCACTGAGATAGAGAGCTGTAGCAATTAGCACAGGAGAGATGTTAAGCTACATAAAATGACCTGTTCTCTGGTAGAAAATGTCTCTATTCTTTTCCTCAATAATTTAATTCTTGTTTTATTTTCCTATTTGTGTCCACAAAAAACAGATTTCCTTTCTGTAACAGAAATTGCTTTTCATTGTGGTAAATGCCCAACTTTAATCCTGTTGCTGAGTGGAGGGCTGTCCTCTGCAGGGAAAACATCTCAGTTAAAAAAGGTTGCACAGCCTAATTTATGAGAACGTGCCAAATCACTAATTGCAACATGAGTAAGTGGTAATGTTCGTTATATGAAATCTAATGCTTACTGTCCTTGCTGAGTATGGCAGCATATTTCACTTATGACAGTAATATCTCAAACCCTTTTTTTCTCGAAAGGACAGAATAATATATTAAATGTTGCTTCAGAGTAAGTGGCATAAATGGTTCTAAAATATGAGTACTAGAAAATTAATGTTTATTCCATTTTAAAAATAGATCTGCTTTTAAGCATGTATTTTCACACTGGTCATAATTTTGTCAGTTTATTTCCATCTGCTTCCAATTTCAGTACTGATCACAATATGTCAGTGGTACCTTTCTATTATATCCCTTAGACATTTTTCTATGAACTTCTTCAGCCTCCTGAGAGAAAAGGCAACATAATTCAGGCCTTCTCAGGGTACAACTGAGATGCAGCTAGTTGCACTGTGCTGGTGCTACAGTTACAATATTCATGAACATAAGTTTTTTCAGAAAATATCATGGAGAATGTGTGTATGTGCGGGGGGGGGGGAGATGAAAATTAAACAGAATTGCCAAGAAAATGTCAACTTTTCCTGCTGCTTTAGTGTTAAACCTAACTACAAATAATTGCAAAGCAGGGGGTTTCAAACTTTTTCAGCGGAGCCCGCACTTGGAGTTGCAATTCTTGTTTACACCCCCTCTTTCCAGCCCAGATAAAAATAGACCTTAACACATCTTTAATTAAATTGCCTACCCCTGTAAGATTCACAAATGCAGAGACTTACCCATGGTCCAGGCAAGACTTCTTCAGCAGTCAGGTAAGTGTTTCCAACTTAAAGTCAGCCTGCACTGCTAGAGCAGGACCAATATCTTTCCCTCTGCCCCTCCTCCCTCTGGTCTTCAGGGTGGGGGAAGGTATGTGTGACAGTCTGTATGAGTGACTTTCCCTTCCTGACCCCTGTGGACACAGCCATCCTTTGAGCAAGGTGAGCAGAGCTGTAGCCCAGGCTGATGTGCTGATGTGGGCACTTTTGAATAATCCCACGGGATTTTACCTGCAAACAGCCAGCTAGGCTTAAGGAACGGAATCACTGCATCCAGCCCAGACAGGGTCAGGGAAGGAGAGAACAAAAACAAACAGCCAAGCTGCAGCTTAAGGCACTCACTCACTCACTCACTCAGGTAACTCCTCTGGTTGGAGCAGCAGGGGTGTGTGCCACCCAGGGAGGGGGCTTCTGACTCTTCCACAAAAGAGGGCCCCCTATAGAAGCCATGAATGAATGGGTCAGGAAGAGGCTCGGGATGGGTAGCTCAGACTGGTGGGGGAGGGTGATTAAAAGAGGGGCAGGATGTGCTCAGATGGTTTTTGTGTTGCAGCTGGATGGGGTCTTGGAGCACCCCTGCTATCTGGGTGTGTGCTAGTAGCAGATCCAGATCTTCCTCCATTCTCCTCCCTTTCTCCCTAAGGGTATGTCTAGACTACATGCGTCTGCCCACAGAGGCATGTAAACTAGGCTACCCCGACATAGTCAAAGAAGCCGGGATTTAAATATCCCCGGCTTCATTAAAATAAAAATGGCCGCCGCGCTGTGCCGGCTCAGCTGATCGTCGACACAGAGCACGAGTCAAGACGCGGATCGGTCGACAGGGGAAGCCTTTGTTGACCGCTCCTGTAAACCTCGTTTCACGGGGCATAAGGGAGCGGTTGACAAAGGTTTCTCGTGTCGACCGATCCACATCTTGACTTGCGCGCTGTGTCGACGATCAGCTGAGCCGGCACAGCGCGGCGGCCATTTTTATTTTAATGAAGCCGGGGATATTTAAATCCCGGCTTCTTTGACTATGTCGGGTAGCCTAGTTTACATGCCTCTGTTGGCAGAGGCTTGTAGTCTAGACATACCCTAACAGCCCCACTTGTCCAGAAAAGGGCTTGCTCTTTCCCCCCGGCACTGCTAGCATCACTGTGCACATTTCACTATGCACAGTGAGCACTGCTAACTAGAGCCCTGCAGGCTGCAGACTGCCTGCTCCCATCCCATTGTTTTCCTGCAAAGAGGTGAGACATGGGGGGCATGCATGGGGTCACTTTGCACCCGCCTCCCCCCCAAGCTTTCTGCTAAGTTTTGCCTGCCAAGCTCTATCCCCCTCTTTCCCCTGCCTTGTCTAAGCTGTTGGGAGCAGTGTTTTTCACATTTCTATACTGCATCAAGATTAAGAATCAGGAAACGCCTTTCTTTGTTCCCATGTCCTGCAAACCCATTCATCCTCTGGAAGTCACTGGGGTTCCTGCTCTGAGTGTGAGGAACTGAGAATGTGTGACTGTTGTGCCTTACAGTTTCCATTAGGCCCTTAAATTGAAGAGAGGCAACTCTAGTGGGGTTGCTCTGTCCCATCCTCAAGCCCCAGGCTTCAGTCCTGCTGCTATGGCTTATTAATAGGCTTGATAAAATGCACTTTTTATTTTTTTCTAACTTTAATGTGAAATATAAATTGTTTGATTTAATGTTTTATTGTATTTTTATCATTTTTAATTTTCAGTTATGGGATATTATGTGGGGAAGTCAGATAATTTTTTAATGACAGTGAAAGTTGAGACTCAAAGGGCATGTCTAGACTACATTCCTCTTTCAAAAGAGACAAATGAACCAATCGAAAGTGCAAATGAAGTGCGGATTTAAATATCCCGCACTTCGTTTGCATATACACATCTGAGCACTTTTTCAAAAAAGGGTTTTTCAAAAGTGAACAACCCCTTTTTCGAAAGAACCCATACTCCAGCAAAAATGAGGAATACGGGTTCTTTCGAAAACAGGGTTCTTTTTCAAAAGAACCCTGTCTAGACTGCACTTTCACTTTTGAAAAACCCTTTTTCGAAAAAGCGCTTGGATGCGAATATGCAAATGAAGCATGGGATATTTAAATCCGCACTTCATTTGTACTTTTGATTTGCCTCATTTATATTCCTCTTTCGAAAGAGAAATGTAGTCTAGACATAACCAAAAGCTATGTCTACACTGCGCATTGTTGAGCAATAAGATATGCAAATGAGGCATGGGGATGACTATCGCTGCACCTCATTTGCATACCTAATGAGCTGCCGTTTTTGCAGCACGGGCTTTTACATGAGAAGGAGCTGTCTACACTGCTCCATCTTGCGCAAAAAACCCTCTTACGCAGAGCCATTCTTCCTGAAAATAAGCGTCAGAATGGCTCTGCGTAAGAGGGGTTTTTTTGCACAAGAAGCTACTTCTTGCGCAAAAGCCCATGTCACAAAATGGCAGCACATTAGGTATGCAAATGAGGCACGGCGATATTCATCCCTACACCTCATTTACCTATCTTATTGCGCAACAATGCGCAGTGTAGTTGTAGCCAAAGAGTTCAAACTTTCAAGCTGTTAAAACACAGAGAGATAAGGTGGCCTAATATCTTTTTGGGATTTGGATCAACTTTGGTTGGTGAAAGAGATAAGCCTTTTTGAGTTCCAGAGAGATGGAGGAGAGCTGTGGGGTTCCAAAGCTTGTTTCTTTCTCCAACCATATTTGGTCCAATGAAAGATATCACCTCATCCACCTTATGGTGCTGATCCTGGTACCAACACGCCTACAACAAAACACCAAAACCCACTGTCAATATCACACCTCAAGATATACAAAATAAATATCCTAAAACCAAATGTGATTTGTTGATTTATCTGTTCATTCCATTAGTAACAAGCCCAGTTCAGATAACTGAATTTGGATTCTAACAAGTTCTTAAGCAGCATTTTCCTTGCTTTCCCTATCTGTAATTCCAATGACTATTGCTGGAAATATGTTTGTAGATTTGTGTGTGTATGTTGAAATCAACAGCTAATTTCTAAGGTATCTGCAAAAAACCCCAACAACCTAGAGTTTTCAGGTGCCCAAGAGTCCCCTAGAATGATGGTAAAAATTTTCCTCCTGCCCCCTAAATCTGAAGTGGCACTTCATGTGAGCCAAGTAGCCAGAGGACTATGGCAGGACCATGGGTTCTGACAAGATGCAGTTCCCATGTAACAGCGTGAAGCCTACTTTGACCATATACCAGGAATCACAAAGCACAGCAGCAGTACAGAAGTAAGGGTGACAATGCACCATATACTGTACCATGCCACCCTTTCTTCTGCTCTGCAGCTGATGGTGTTGACTTCAGTGCTGGTCACCCAGCCACCACACACTGATATCAGGTTGCCCTGCCAGGGCTGAGCTTTGGCATCTCTTTCAATACAAATTAAACACAGAGGAGGCAGGAAGCCCTTAGGAGCCAGGGATGATGGGAAGGGCACCAAAATACAGGTTGGACCTCTATGGTCCGGCAACCTCAGGACAGGAGTTGTCCTGGACCAGGGAATTTGAGGGACCAGGGGATGCCAATGTTCCACGGCTGGCTGCCCTGCTGCTGGCTCCTCTCCCTGGGACTCTCAAGGATAGGGTTCCCCACCTTGCTGCTGCCCCACTAATGCTGACCTGGCTGAGGCTCCCCACCTGCTACCGCCAGGGAAGGTCCCCCAGCCAGGGCTGCCTGGTCACTGCCAACCCCGTTCAGCCACTACTGGCCCCAGTACCTCCGGGGGTTCCGTGGGGTTTCCTGGCTGCAAGGATGCCGAGATGCCACCTGCCCCCTTCCAAAGGCTCATCTCCACTGTTCCCACAGAGTTCCCGGCCAGGGCCGCTTGGCCACTGCGAAGCCGCTACCACCGGGGGGAAGGGGAGTCCAGGGTTTCAAGGCTGGCTCTGCTGCTACCCTGCTGGGGCCAAGACTCCTGGCTGCTGCCTGGCCCTACCACTGGGGTTCCCTGGCTGGGGCTCCCAGGCTGCTGCGTGGCCCCGCTGCTGCCAGGGAGTTATCAGGGTTCCCTGGCCAGGGCTGCTCCAGCTGTCTGGCCAGGCTGATACAGGGGTTCCCCTGACTAGCCACTACTGGGCCAGACAGGAACCATTGACTCTGCTCTCCCGGGATTCTTTGGTCCAGCATCATCCGTGTCCTTGCTGGTCTACAGATGTTGCTGGACCAGAGTCCTGAATTTGGGAGGTTCAACCTATAAAAGTTCACCCAGGGTGCAATTTTCCCTAAGGCTGACTCTGCCTGTGAGGTCTGGCAATCACCTTGTGGAAGGGGGGGGGCACCACTCACAGTTGAAAACGTCTCATAAAGTATAACCGTAACAGAAAGGTTTTAGTCATTGGGTATTGAAGTGTAGCATTACTAATTTCAATACCATTCTCCTCTTTGCATTTGGGGTTCACAGCCCCATAAACTAGCATTTAGTAGATTTTAGGTGGCACTCAACACTTCTCAGTGTCAGGTGGTAAGTGCTATATTCACACTGAGTTTTTACACAGGCGTCCCATTGGTTTCAGTGGAAATTCCATGATGGTAGGTTGAAAATATGTTCCATCATTTTCAACATGTATTTCTTACTTGTGTCTAAAAATATTTTATATGGTTCTAATAAGATCTAAAATATTCAAACCCCCACATAATGGTGGCCTTATCTTTTAAGCACTTTCACTTTCCTTTTTTTGTATTGCAAGAGTTGTAAAGCAAAATTATTTTGAATAAAAGCAGATATTCATTCCTCCCCTCCTCCAGTGATTGATGCAGCAAGGATTATACTGTGTTCCCAGAGACTGGGTCTTCTTGAAAAGTCCTTTTAGGTAACATTCTGTAATCATATCATTCTTTAAAAAAGTGACCAGCACAATACACATAATGAAAACAAAGATTATCTATACAAAAGATATATGGACTGTACTTCAAAATATAACCAGGTTCCTGTCTGTTATATATTTCTAGATGTAGTTGGGCAGGAATAAATAAAGAGGGATATAGTAGAGACCAGAATAAGGGAGAATGAACATAGAGATTCAGGAAACAAACTGTTGCCTTGATTCCATTCTGAACAAAAGTACATACATACATGGGACCCCAAGGTATTTCTAGTGAATTCCCATTTTTTTAGGATCAAAAGGGTCCTCTTCCCTTTCTTTCTAATAATCTAAGACATGTACTCAGCAGCTTCATTATTGAAAAGCTATAGAGCTAGATATTTGCCTCTTGGTCAAAGGGTCAATATTCCCTTTCATTTTTTTCCATCCATGAGTGGAAACAATAGAAACAAAGAAACTAGATAAGATCTCTATTTTTTAAAAGATACAAATAAGGATAATTATGCCAGCCATAAGAAATAAGACATTTTAGAACTTACTACTCGAAGAAATACATTTAATTGTAAGAAAGAAACAAAAATTATGAAATGCATAAACCAGTCAAAAAATTGAACCGTAACACTTAAAAACAATAAAATTATGAGAATATGTGTGTATTACAGGTGTGACAATTTCCCCAGGCTTTATGAAAATTGGCTTATGAATATAATGTATAAGCATAACTGAAAGATGCTTTAAACAAAATACTTCATGTAACCTATACATTTTAATATTATAGTCTGCTGGATCAGTATATCCTATTTTGGTGCACATATCATTCTTTTATGTAAAGTTAGACATATGTAGTGTGGTTCGCTTTATAGTTTTAAATGTGCTAATGAGCTTAATGACTGGGTGATCAACTTAATGAATTGTAAACAGCCTTGTTTGTCTTTTAAGTCTGGAAGGTGGTCAGTCTAGAACAGGGTTTCCCAGCCTATAGGTCGGGACCCAAATATGGGTCACCATTACATTTCAAAATGGTCGCCAGGTGTCTCCCCAGGTGGCTCTTAAGGAGCCATTCACACATTTTTTGAATTGCCTTGGATCACCAAGTCTTCCTGAATTGTCAAAATGGGTCCCCATCTGGAAAGGGTTGGGAACCGCTGGTCTAGAAAGACATGTGGCCATACTACCTGATGCTGAAATCCATTTTGAACCTGGTAAATTTCCAGGAAAGGGGAATGTAAAATAAAAGTTTCCCAGCCTGGCAGAGAGTCTATTTAAGAAATGAAAGCTATCAGCCCTTTTTCTTTAGCTGGCCTTGATAAATGGCCTGGGACACACTAAAAGGATATAAAGAGGATGGGAGACTCAAGACAGAGAAAAAGAGTTTGTGTCTGACTTGAAGATTATGTCTGAAATAAGAATAGTTCTTTGGGTATGAATCTGTGTGCAATATTTAGCTAGCTATATGTTTTCTAGCAAACAGGTGATTGCTAACAGGGAGTTTTGATAGGGAGTTCTCCACGTGAAGGAGAAGGAAATACAGGACCCTTGAGGGAAGTGGCTATGTGAAGTGTGTTGTGTTTAGGGCTTTCTTACTCTGTGCTGAGCTTGTGTTTGTTTGTGAGTGTGGTGGTGTGTTGTTGGGGTTTTTTTTCCCTCCTTCTCCTTTCTCCCCTCCCCGAAGTATGTGCTGTGACTGGCAGCTGGAAGCTGTTGGCTTCTAGTCAAGGTTTGAAATCTAGAAGCCTCTGCTGATTGGCTGAGCCTTAGTAGAGGGAGGGACTATCAGGCAGTCCAGGGCTTTATAAGCAGTGAGTCAGTGACCAGGGAGCTTGCGAACAGTTGATTGCTAACAGGGAGTTTTGATAGGGAGTTTGGGAAGGGGGCGAGGTACACTTGCCTTTCTTTTAAATCCTTCCTCTAGGAAAACAGGTATGGATACTGATAGGTCTGCTGTTGTTACCTGCACAGCTTGTCCCATGTTTGTCTTCCTCCCGGAAGGAAAAAGGGATTTCATCTGCACTAAATGCAAGCTGATTGCAATTTTGGAAGAAAAAATTAGAGGAATGGAGGCCCAAGTGTCGACCCTACGCTCAATCAGAGAGGATGAAGACTTCCTCGATAGAAGGCAGTGTTTAATCCTGCAGACATGGCAGATGGAAGAGCCAGAGAGGGCAGTATAGAACAAGGAAGAGAACTGGCAGCATGAAACTTCTAGAAGAAAAAAAAAGGCCAACTCGGGCACCACCATTGCTATAGAGGTAAGTAATCACTATAAGACTCTGTCAACAGGTACTGCGATGGACAATGCTTTGGGACGGACCTCACAAGGAAGAAATCAGAAGGGAACACCATCTACTGGATGGCATGAGATGAGTAGTCCTAGGAATGGGGGTTCCATGATCACCACCCCAAAAGAAAAAGACGGGTAGTGGTGGTCGGAGACTCCCTCCTAAGAGGGACTGAGCCATCCATCTCCTGTCCAGACCTGGAATCTCGAGAGATGTGCTGCTTACCGGGAGCTCGAATTCAGGATGTGACTGAGAGCTTACAAAACTGATCAAACCTTCAGATTGCTACCCCTTCCTGCTTCTCCATGTGGGAACTAGCAATATGAACAAGAATGACCTTGAGCAGGTTACTGCGGATTACGTAGCGCTGGGAAGAAGGATCAAAGAATTCAAAGCGCAAATGGTGTTCTCGTCCATCCTCCCTGTCGAAGAGAAAGGTCTGGGTAGGGATCGTCGAATTGAGGACATAAATGCGTGGTTGCGCAGGTGGTGTCGCAGAGAGGGCTTTGGTTTCTTCGACCATGGGACTTTGTTCCGGGTACAAGGATTGTTAGGAAGAGATGGGATCCACCTAACTATGATGTGATTGCGATAACAGAGACTTGGTGGGATGACTCGCATGACTGGAACGCTGTCATGGAAGGATATAAACTGTTCAGGAAGAACAGGTGGGGGAGAAAAGGAGGAGGAGTTGCACTGTATGTAAGAGAGCCCTCCAGTATATAGAGGGAGAAAAGCCTGTTGAGAGTCTATGGGTTAAGTTTAGAGGTGCAAACAACAGCTGTGATATTGTGGTTGGTGTCAGCTACAGGCTGCAGGATCAGGTGGATGAGGTAGAGGAGGCTTTCTTCAGACAACTGAGAGAAGCTTCCAGATTGCAGGCCCTGGCTGTCATGAGGGACTTTAATCACCCTGACATCTGCTGGGAGACCAATACAGCAGTACTCAGACAATCCAGGAAGTTTTTGTAGAATGTTGGTAATAACTTCTTGGTACAAGTGCTGAAGGATCCGACCAAGGTCCATGTGCAGCTTGACCAGCTGCTCACAAACAGGGAGGAACTAATAGGGCAAGCAGAGGTAGGTGACAACCTGGGAAGCAGTGATCATGAGATGGTAGATTTCAGGATCCTGACCAAAGGAAGAAAAGAGAGTAGTAAAATACACATCCTGGATTTCAGAAAATCAGACTTTGACTCCCTCAGAAACCTCATGGGCAGAATCCCCTGGGATGCTAACATGAAGGGGAAAGGAGTCCTGTAGAGCTGGCAGTATTTTAAAGAAGCCTTATTGAAGGCAGAGGAAGGCATTATCCCGATGTGCAGTAAGAAAAGCAAATATGGTAAGGGAATATACCCCTACCATATACCGGATTGGCTTACCGGATTGGCTTACCAGGGAAAATATTGGTGAACTTCAGCACAAAAAGGAAGCTTACAAGAAGTGGAAACTTGGACAGATGACTTGGGAAGGGTATAAATGAATAGCTCGAGAATGCAGGGGAGTTATCAGGACGGTGAAAGCGCAACTGGAATTGCGACTCGCAAGGGATGTGAAGGATAACAAGAAAGGTTTCTACAGGCATGTTAGCAAGAAGAGGGTGATCAGACAGGGTGTGGGGCCCTTACTGGATGAAGGAGGTAACCTAGTGACAGATGATGTGGGGAAAGCTGAAATACTCAATTCTTTCTTTGCCTCTGTCTTCACAAACAAGGTCAGCTCCCAGACAAATGCACTAGGTGACGCAATATGCGAAGAAGGTGGACAGCCCTTGGTGGGGAAAGAACAAGTTAGGAACTATTTAGAAAAGCTAAACATACACAAATCCATGGGTCTGGATTTAATGCATCCCAGGGTACTGAGGGAGTTGGCAAATGTCATTGCAGAACCTTTGGCCATTATCTTTGAAAACTCGTGGAGATCGAGAGAGATCCCGGATGATTGGAAAAAGGCATATGTAGTGCCCATCTTTTAAAAAGGGAAGAAGGACGATCCAGGGAACTATAGAATGGTCAGTCTTACCTCAGTCCCCGGAAAAATCATGGAGAGGATCCTCAAGGAATCTATTTTGAGGCTCTTGGAAGAGAGGAAAGTGATCAGGAATAGTCAGCATAGATTCACAAAGGGCAAGTCATGCGTAACCAATCTTATTAGCCTTTATGATGAGGTAACTGGCTCTGTGGATATGGGAAAGTCAGTGGATGTGATATACTTTGACTTTAGCAAAGCTTTTGATACGGTCTCCCACAATATTCTTGCCAGCATGGATAGAAAGCTGGCTAGAAGATCAGGCCCAGCGAGTAGTGATCAACGGCTCGATGTCAGGATGGCGGTTGGTTTCTAGTGGAGTGCACCAAGGATCGGTTTTGGGACCGATTTTGTTCAACATCTTTATTAATGACCTCGATGAGGGGATGGATTGCACCCTCAGCAAGTTTTCAGATGACACTAAGCTAGGGGGAGAAGTAGATACGCTGGAGGGCAGGGATAGGGTTCAGAGTGACCTAGACAAATTGGAGGATTGGGCCAAAAGAAATCTGATGGGGTTCAACAAGGACAAGTGTAGAGTCCTGCACTTGAGACGGAAGAATCCCAAGCATTGTTACAGGCTGGGGACCAACTGGCTAAGTAGCAGTTCTGCAGAAAAAGACCTGGGGATTACAGTGGATGAGAAGCTAGATATGAGTCAACAGTGTGCCCTTGTAACCAAGAAGGCTAATGGCATACTAGGTTGCATTAAAAGGAGCATTGCCAGCAGATCTAGAGAAGTGATTATTTCCATTTATTAAGCTCTGGTGAGACCACATCTGGAGTATTGTGTCCAGTTCTGGGCCCCCATTTACAGCAAGGATGTGGATGTATTGGAGAGGGTCCAGCAGAGGGTGACCAAAATGATTAGGGGGCTGGAGCATATGACCTATGAGGAGAGACTGAGGGATTTGGGTTTGTTTAGTCTGAAGAAGAGAAGAGTGAGGGGGGATTTGATAGCAGCCTTTAACTTCCTGAAGGGAGGTTCCAAAGAGGATGGAGAAAGGCTGTTGACAGTAGTGATGGATAGCTGAACAAGGAGCAATGGTCTCAAGTTGTGGTGGGAGAGGTCCAGGTTGGATATTAGGAAAAACTATTTCACTAAGAGGGTGGTGAAGCACTGTAATGGGTTACCTAGGGAAGTGGTGGAATATCCATCCCTGGGGCTGTGTCTAGACTGTTTTTCCGGAAAATCAGCCGCTTTTCTGGAAACACTTGCCAGCTGTCTACACTGGCCGCTTGAATTTCCGCAAAAGCACTGACTTCCTACTGTAAGAAATCAGTGCTTTTGTGGAAATACTATGCTGCTCCTGTTCGGGCGAAAGTCCCTTTTGCGCAAAACTTTCGCACAAAAGGGCCAGTGTAGACAGCTGAGATTTGTTTTGCACAAAAAAGCCCCGATCGTGAAAATGGCGATCGGGGCTTTTTTGCGCAAAAGCGCGTCTAGATTGGCCACGGACGCTTTTCCACAAAAAGTGCTTTTGCGGAAAAGCGTCTGTGCCAATCTAGACGCTCTTTTCCGAAAATACTTTTAACGGAAAACTTTTCCGTTAAAAGCATTTCCGGAAAATCATGCCAGTGTAGACACAGCCTAGAGGTTTTTAAGTCTCGGCTTGACAAAGCCCTGGATGGGTTGATTTAATTGGGATTGGTCCTGCCTTGGGCAAGGGGCTGGACTTGATGACCTCCTGATGTCTCTTCTAGCTCTATGATTCTATTCATTTTAATTTAGTAACTTACTTTGATCTGTCTGTTTTCCCTTGCAACCACTTAAAATGTGTACTTAATAAAACACAGTACTTAATAAAACACCTGTACTTACCTGTACTTAATAAAACACTTTTTTTTACTCTCAGGCCTAGTGTAAATAATTTGTATGGTGAGGGAGGGGGAGATAACCATTGTGCATATCTGTCTTTCATGGGAAAAAACAGCAAACAAATGGTCTGGTAGTGCTTTATAGACTAACAAAAAATGTAGATGAGCTTTCATGGGCACGGCTCACTTCTTCAGATGACCGGAGTTACGACTAGGGGATAAGAAAATTCGAAATAAATAGGAGAAGGAAAGGCGGGGGAAGAGAAAGATACTCTGTCGCCCACCCCCCTACCTCTATACATAAAGTATCAGGAGAAAGGGTGCTAAACCTGAGTAGATAAAGATCAAAGTCAGTGGATAGATTGGTAAGGCATGAAAGATACCATTCAGAAAGCTGTTAGCACCTTCAGTGATAAAAGGTCCACCACCCCATATCTTGATTAAGCCCATTAGTAATTGAATTGAATTTGCATATGTATTGTAATTCCAAGATTTCCCTGTGTATTTGGCTTGAGGGACTGGACTGTGACAAGACTGCCAACTTCAGATCTGTGAGATTATGGTTTGGTAAACAGAAATGTTCTGCCACTGGCTTCTGAGTATTTTCTTTACATATATCCGATTTGTGTCCATTGATTCTTTCCCGTGGAGAACATCCAGTTTGACCAATATATACAGTAGAGGGGCACTGTTGTCATTTGACGGCATAGATCAAATTACTAGATGAGCAGTCAAATGAGCCTTTGATTTTGTGGCTTGTGTTGTTTGCTCCAGTGATGAATTCGTAAGTGTAGATATGTGGGCAGAGTTGGCATCTTTTATGGTTGCAGGCTGGGTTCCTGGAGTCTTATGATGTGGTTGTGTGGCATGGTTATCAGAAAGAATACGTTTCAGGTTAGGGGGTTGTCTGTAAGCAAGAATAGGTTTTTCTCCCAAGGCTTCTGAGAGTAAGGGATCATTTTCCAGGATGGGTTGTAGATTGTGTATGATGCGTTGGAGGAGTCTGAGTTGTGGACTGTAAGTAACAACAAGAGGAGTTCTGTTATTTTCTTTTTTGGGTCTGTCTTGAAGTAGTTCATGTCTGGGTACTTTTTTGGCTCTGTCAATTTGTTTTTTCACTTCCCCTGGTGGGTATCTCAGTTTTATGAATGCTCTGTAAAGATCCTGTAGGTGATTGTCTCTGTCTGTGGGGTCGGAGCAAATCTGGTTGTATCATAGGGTTTGGCTGTATACAATCAACTGAAAAATGTGTCTGGGATGGGAGCTGGAAGCATGAAGGTAAGTATAGCGGTCTGTGGGTTTACGATATAGGGTGGTTGAAAGTTGTCCATTATTTAACTTTACTGTAGTGTCCAGGAAGTGGATTTCCCTTGTGGACTGGTCCAGGCTGAGGTTGATAGTGGGGTGGAAGTTGTTGAAATCCTGGTGGAATTCTTCAAGAGTCTCTTTACCATGTGTCCATATGATGATGATGTCATCGATGTAGCATAAGTAAAGTAGGAGTGTTAGGGGGCGAGAGCTGAAGAAACGTTGTTCAAGGTCAACCATAAAAAATGTTCCTGGGTGCTGTGCCCTAGAACTGCATCCTCCCAGAGCTGAAGTGGTTCAGTGTCTGCATTGCTTTGCAGGAGGGAAGTTACCCCAAATCTGAGCCTTGTCTGGGGTGGGGCTCAAGGGGGGAATTCTGTGACCACAAGCCATCACAGCAGGATCTACAAAGAAGTAACAATAACAACAGTTTTGGGAGGTATATAATACAGACACTATGAAGGGGTGTGTATGACACATACTCTGTGTGTCTGTGCTCATGTATGTGTTTGTGTGACACAGACTCTGTGTGTATATATGGGTATGTATACGTGCTGGCTTTTCTGGGGACGTTTCTGAGAAATGCCCATTTGCTCTCTTTAAGGCACTCACTAAAAACTCTCCTCCTTCTGAATCATGTCTCCTGGCCCCCTGCCCTGCTCTGAGGTGATGGGATACATGGCAGGAGAAAGGGGGTAAGACAGAATATGTGTATGTGTGAGTGAGACAGACAGACAGACACTGAGATTGTGTGTTCTGGCTGCCGGGGAAGTCTCAGGGGGTATGTCTACACTAGCCCCCTAGTTCGAACTAGGGAACTAGGAGTAACAGGTAGTTCCATGAGGAGTAACGGTAGTTCGAATTAGAGATCCTAATTCGAACTACCTACTCCGTGCCGCGTGTAGCCGCAGGCACGGAGTTCGGACTAAGGGGGATTTAAAAATGGCGGCGCTGAGAAGATGCAAATGAAGCCCGGGATATTTAAATCCCAGGCTTCATTTGCAACTTAGAATGCCTACATTAGCCTCCCTAGTTCGAACTAGGGGGCTAGTGTAGACATACCCTGAGAGACCATGTGCTTGCTTTTTAAGGCACTCATTCATCCCAAAGGCTTGTTTAGATCTCAGAGTTGCTGGAAGTCCTGAGCCCTGCCCCCTCTACTATGCTCTGAGGAGATGAGGTACAGGGGTTGGAGGAGAGCCATGGGAAACACCCTCATTTTCCTCCCCACCCTTTTGAACAGTCTGCAGAACATTCCAGGGAGCAACTGCAGGAGCAAAGTGGCGGGGGAAGGGTGCCTGAATACTGCTGCTTGCTGGATATGCATGGCTCTGCTAATCAACTGTGCAGCAAATGCCTCTCTCCTGGGTGGCTGCCAAGGCATGAAGCTTACAGGGGAACACAGACCAGGGTTATGGAAATGTAGAATGCATGTGCCATACTGCTCTGATCATTGGATGTTTTAAAGAGTTTCTGGAAGGTGCCATCAAAGTCACTGCAGCAAAATCAACTTAAAAGTTTTCTTTTTCTTTTTTTTGGCACATTCCCCAGTCTAACAATCAAATGACAGAAAGGGTGTGGTACCAATGAAAAGAGTGAACACCCCCCATGAATTATGAAGAATTTAACATCGCTGAAGTGTTCAACACCATGCAGGATAGGGTCAAACCACATGTGTGCCTTGAAAAAGTCTCAAGATGGTATCTCTCTGCCTCATCAGCTTTCCATCTGTTTTCTGCTCTCATCTGAAAACATTTCTCTTGTGCTTTGTCTATTTTCTCTCACGTATTACTACTTGTTTAAACTTTACAACTATATTTTTTAACTCTGTGAAGTGCTAGGGATGCTTTTTGTATAGAAAAACCACTATTGTACTGCACAGAGTTTAAGCATACGCATGCTACGTTCTGGTTTTGTATAACTCCTACAGCCATTCAGAAATAGAGACAGAATACTTTATTACAAAATAGAAGTGATATATCAACCTCAAAATTCTTGCTGTGGTTAAGCTTTCAAAAGTGTGGATGCTTAGCTTAACATCATCAATGTAGAAATCAGGCTGGATATTTCATCAGAGAAGCCTCTCATGAAATTTTCAATATTTGATTAATTTTGGGCAGATTAGAAATACCACAAAAATAGCATATGTATGAGAACTGTCAATCAAAATACAAAATTGATTATAGATTATGGAGAACATGACAATGGCACCAAAGATATCTTCCATGTGGAAAAAATAATTTACCATTTTATTGTTAGTGTCAAGAAGCTTAATTAAATGATATAGTTTATGCATGGCCAATTCTTAAGCCTTGTTGAAACAAATCAGATTGCTATCTCAGCTGCCCATGTGACTGGTAGGTTTTGAATCATTTTTTTAATTCACTCTGTCCAAGTGTTCTGATACTGTACTAAAACATGTTGCACACCTTGTGACTTTTCTCACAGAGTGTGCAGTCAACATCTATTGGCTTCAGTGGAGATTCAGGACACTTAGGCTATGTCTACACGGCACACTTATTTGGAAATAACGCATGTTATTTTGAAATAACATAGTGTGCATCTACACAACGAGCCCGTTATTTTGAAATAATTTCTTACTTCTTACTCCAACATCTGTAACCCTCATTTCACGAGGAGTAAGAGATGTCAGGGGAAGAGTGCTCTATTTCAAAATAAGTGCTGTGTAGACACGCCCAAATTCAAAATAAGCTACTTCAATTTAAGCTGCACAATTAGCGTAGCTCAAGTTGCATAGCTTATTTCGAGTTTAGCCCTGCTGTGTAGACATACCCCTACTGCTTCCCAAAATCGCAACAACTTGATATTTCAGCATATTTCCTTCTCTCTGTCTCTCTCTCTCGTGCTCTTTCTCTTGAAACTTGGGTCATGTCTACACAGCAGGGGAAAATCAAATTAATCTACACAAATTCAACAATGTCAATTGTGTAGCTGAAGTTAAAATAGCTTAATTCAGCTTTTGGCACTGTCTACACAGCAGGAAGTCAAAGGAAGATGAGGTATACAGGATCTATCGGAAAAGGCTTTCTTTAGCGATAGATCAGCCTCTAGACTGCCGCTTTTCTCCGACAAAGCTTCATGCTGGAAAAAAGTGGCAGCCATTTTATGCTAATGAAGTACGGGATATTTAAATCCCCACTTCATTAGCAATTTTGCCCAGCCTAATCTGCACTGTCTATACAGCACCAAATTTCAAAATAGAGCACTGTTCTGACAAATCCCTTAATGGTCGTGGAACGAATGTTACAGGGATGCCGGAATAGTGTGCCCGCTATTTTGGGAAATAGCGGGCGATTTTCAAGATGTGGCATTGCTATTTCAGGATACTTCCAGTATCCCAAAAGAGCAACACAGTCTAGATGTACCCTTCGTCTCTAAGCCCTGGTCTACACTAGGGAGTTATTTCAAAATAATAAGCGGAGTGTCCACATTACCAAGCCCATTGTTCAAAATAAGGAACTGGTTATTTCAAAATAGTAACTCCTGCTTCCCACAAGGAAAAACACTTATTTCAAAATAGTTATTTTGAAATATCATTAATGTAGCCACTCCGCTACTGCTATTTCTAAATAACTACTCTCCAGAGTCATTCAAAGTAATTACTCCCAAATGCTTCTTCTGGTGCTAAATGGAGGTAGCACATCCAGATTAAGGACAAGTCTACACTGGGGGTATGTCTAGACTACATCCCTCTGTCGCCAGAAGGATGTAAATTAGATATTGCAAATGAAGAGGGGATTTAAATCTCCCGTGCTTCATTTGAATAAAAATGACCGCTGCGTTTTGCTGAGTCAGCAGTTTGTCAGCAAAAAGCGGCTGCCAAGACGGGGATTGGGCGACTAAGAAAGCCTTTGTCGCCCGATCCTGTAAACCTTGTTTTATGAGGCATAAGGGATCGGGCGACAAAGGCTTTCTTTGTCGCCCAATCCCCGTCTTGAGAGCCACTTTTTGCCGACAAACTGCTGACTCGGCAAAATGTGGTGGCCATTTTTATTCAAATGAAGCACAGGAGATTTAAATCCCCGCTTCATTTGCAATGTCAGTTTTTCTAATTTACATCCCTCTGACATCAGAGGGATGTAGTCTAGACATACCCTGGGAGTTATTTCAAAATACCCCCCCGCCCTATTTCAAAATAACAAGGTGAGCATCCACACTACCAACCTGTTATTTCAAAATAATGGGCTTGTTATTTCAAAATAATAACTCCTGTTTGTAAAGGGGATTAAACTTATTTTGAAATAGTTTTTTCTTTAGTTATTATTTTGAAATTACTTATTTCAAAATAATGCAGTAGTGTAGATGTAGCCTGAGGGACCCTGCTTCAGACTAATTTTGAGGCTTCCTGTAGTGTGGACACACTATTTTGAAATAGTTATTATTTTGAAATAATTTCCTAATATTGAAGTATAATATTGAAGTATAGCAGTAATGAATTTCAAGTAAGTTTCAATCTAGTTTTAAAATTGGTTTGTGCCATCATTGTTTTTGGGTACAACAACAAACACTGAACAATGAGCACCTTTACATTTGAGAGGCATTCAAATGCAGATCCAGACTTTGCAGTTTTAAGTCCACATTTGCTTTGATTCAAACATTATCAAAATGCTCAATGTTCAATGTATCTCCAAGAAGCAATTATTCACCCATCACTGAAATGCAGAAAGGCTGGAGAGTGGCTGCTTTTAAATAATCACCATCTCTACCCAACAATTCAGAGAAATTGAAGACTGTGTTTTGCCCAACTGACACTGAAGATGAGTTATTACTGGCAGGTTAGCAGAATAAAGTTAGTCGAAATTTAGCTAGGATGTCAAGGCTAACACTTCAAAGGTTAGTAAAATCACTTCAATTTTAATTTTGATATTTAAAATGTATTTATTCTTTATTACCACAGCAGTAAATATTTTATTCCTCAACATCACTAGTAACCCATATCATTATAATTGTTGACTTGCAGGAGAATTGCTGCCAGCTGAATCACCAGCACCACATTTTGAAGGACCTGGGTTTCCCTGAATATCTCCCAACCATGTAATCACCAACCCAACCACTTCTGCAATCACATTAGGAGACAACACAGCTGAAATTGTTAATTGCTAATGATACAGATGTTTTTATAGCTATTCCCCCTGGCTGCGTCTAGACTACAGGCCTTTTTTGAAAAAGAGTATCTAGATTGCATTATGCGGATCGAAAAATCGATCCGCTTTTCCGAAAAAGAGCATACAGACTACTGGATGCTCTTTTGAAAAAAAAAGGCACCCGGAACTGCTTCTGGCAGGGCATGGGGGCAGCCTTTACTTCCCAGTGCTGCTGCATGCATGCCCTTTGCAGAGATGCATGCTTAAAGGGATACCCCTGGACAGCCGTTGCTCTGCTCCTGCTTCTGGCTTGCCTACTTCCTAGAGGGAAAGCAAAGCTGCTGAAGTGCTTGCTCTGGTTGCCCTGCTTTCTTGGACACCAAGGCAGTTTATTTTCTGGGGTTTTTTCTGCTTTTCACTGTGTTTTTCACCATGGAGCCTGAGCTGCCCCTGAGCAAGCGATGGCCCCACGCTGCCATAATGCAGCTTCTGCTGCATCTTCATGACTCTGTCATGAATCTCTTGCTCCATACAGACCCGGACCAGACCTATGAGACCTTTGTCCGGTATGCAGGAGCTCTGTCCTTGCCCCCAAACTTTTTTGGGGACAGGCAGATTTGGAGTCATGAGACGAGTTCGGACTGGTGGGACTGGCTCGTCATGGAGCTCTGGGACGACGACCAGTGGCTCCACAACTTCCAGATGCAGAAGGCCACATTCCAGGAGCTGTGTGCCTGGCTCGCCCCTGCTCTGCAACACCAGGACACCCACCTGCGGCCCACCATCCCCCTGCAGAAGCAGATCGCAATCGCCCTTTGTAAGCTGGCCACCCCCGACAGCTACCGCTCCGTGGGACACCAGTTTGGCGTGGGGAAGTCTACCGTCAGGGCCATTTTGATGGAGATAAGTCACTTTCGGGGACAGGCCCTGCTGAGTGCGGGGGTTGAGAAAGGGGGACTGCCAGGCAAGGGCAAGAGGGAGTGGGGGATTGAGGGCACTTGGAGGCACGGGGACATCCTGACAAGGGGAGGAGTGGCTCGGTGGTGGTGGGGTTCTCCTCCCAAGCTCATAGATAACCTGCCTAACTCCCTGGTTTCTGTCTGTCTATTTGTCTCTTGCTGCAGGTGGTGAGGGCCATCAATGCAGAGCTTCTGAAGAGGTTCGTCCATCTCGGGGACTTGAACAACATCATTGCTGGGTTTGCTGCCCTTGGCTTCCCAAACTGCGGAGGAGCCCTCGATAGGACACACATCCTAATCCGTGCACCGCCCTATCGAGCAGCCCAATTTATAAATAGGAAGGGCTACTATTCGATGGTGCTGCAGGCCCTGGTCTAACACCAAGGACATTTTATGGACATTTGTGTTGGGTGGTCGGGGCGGGCACATGATGCCCGCATATTCCACAACTCCTATCTGTACCACAGATTGCAGACAGGAACATTTTTCCCCCAGCGGGACCTTGTGCATGGGGATGTGCAGATGCCGGTGTGCATCGTGGCTGATGTGGCCTACCCCCTGATGCCGTGGCTCATGAAGCCCTACACCGGCCACCTGGATGCGAGTGTAAGCAGGGTCAGGATAAGCTCTACCCTGACATCTGGTGGTGAATTGTGGCAAGTGGTGAAAAAAGACTTCAGGGGCTGATCTTGTTTGCATAGGCACACCCACCCCACCTAGTATGAGCTCACAGCAGCCCAAATGGTCACTTTGGCCGCTGTGGGATCCCCAGTCTCTCTGTTACTGAGGCAGGGGGGATAAAGTGTTGTTACCCTGATTATGTGAATCAAGGACAGTGGAACAGTGGAACTCTTTTATGACACAGGGATTTGCCATCAACTAAGTAGCACTCACTAGACAAGGGGCATGGGTTCCAAACCCAGTGAAGTGAGAGAGGCTGGGGACAGGTATTTGTACCTGGTGGTGGGGCCCCTCTCTGAGGGTCTGAAATACCAACTGCACCTCCTCCTCTCTCCACTGTGGAATATCAGAGCTAATTTGGATTCCATTAGGAGTCTAGTTACAGGCTGCTGAGCTGACTTCACTTTGGGCCAATGGTGCACTAGCACTGAGGCTCCTCTACTACGAGCTGAAATTGCTAAAGAGCTGAAATCTACTATGAGCTGAAATCACTGAGTGCTGTGGGGAGCCTGAAGCTAAATTGCTGAGCTGCTAGCAGAGCAGTTTGCAAGAACGACCCAGCGGAGAAGCTGGCGGGAACAACCGGCGGGCGGCCTACAGAGCGGCTGGTGGGAATGACTGGCAGGTGGCCGATAGAATCGGAAGCGGGCGGCCTGCAGAGTGGCTGCAGAAATGACCGGCGGGCGGCCGGTGAAGTGGAATGAGACGGAGAGGCGGAGCAGGGCAGTTCGCAGGACGGCTGCAGCAGCTCGTGGGACAGCAGGTGGAGTGTGGCAGAGTGACTCATGTTAAAGGTGGCAGCAGAACCCTGCAGAGAGGCGGGGCCATCGGCGGACCACATAAAGTGTATCAACCCCCGCCCCTCCGTTCCACCCAGGTTGGGAGGTAAAAACCCTGCAGGTAAACTTTTGAACCCTGGGGTGGCACTGACCCGGGACACAGACTTTTGGGGTGTTGGATTTTGGGTCTTTGGATGATTTTTGGGCTGCTGGACTCAAGAGACTCTTGGGGTGTTGGACTCTTGGGGACTTTGGGTGATTCTTGGCTGGGGGTGGGTCTTTGCTCATGGTTTGGTCTATGAATCCTAGTTGTGGTGTTTTCCCAATTTAATGCTGATGTCAGTTACCTCATGTTATTAAAGATTTGCTGCTATACCGAGGCTCTGTGCTTGCGAGAGGGGAAGAATTGCCTCTTTGAGGCACCCAGGGGTGTGTGTAAGATTTCCCAGGTCACTAGGTGGGGGCTTGAGCTGGTGTTGCATTACATTGTTGGGAGGGGACCCCTAGGTACTGAACCCGGCCCCTTGTTGCTATTAACTCGGCCTAGCAAGGAGCTTTTTAACATGCATCTTAGCCAGGCTCGCATCCAGGTGGAATGCGTATTCAGATGTCTGAAAGGGAGGTTCCGTTGCCACCTAACTCGCCTAGAGATGGGTGAATGCCATATCCCAGAGGTGGTGGCCGCATGTTGCACCCTCCATAACCTGGTGGACAGGAAAGGGGAGGCTTTCCTGCCGGGGTGGGGGACAGGTGCTGATGGCGAGGGGAGGCAATTTGAGCATCCCCGGACGGCTGCCATCTGCCAGGCTAACCAGTCTGGTGTCCCTGAATCCAAGAGGCCCTGAGGAAGAGATTCTCAGAAGGAGCCCACTGACTCTCCCCAGGGCCTCCCCGATGGGGGGTTTGGCCTGGCCCACCCCTACCTGTCCCTCCACTACCTTCACCCTCTTCCCATAGAGAATGCATACACACCCGGTTTTCTTTGTAAACAGACATTGTTTTTTTCTTAGAAACGCTATGAGAAAGGAAAATGTGATAACTGTTAAAAAAAACTTTCTCTTTTTACTGTTCAAATGTTTATATACAAGGTATATCTTTCACTCAAAAATAAAGAGTTTGTTATATAAGTGAAATGTCCTTTAACTGGGATGGTAGGAGACTGAAAACCTGGAGGGGACTCAAGTAGGCCACTGCCACCTTTTTTACGTCCTGCCACCTTTTTACGTCCTGGCACCACCAAGGCCTTGGGCTCGGGTGGAGTGAAAGCCAGTCCTGGCCTGGGCAGGAGTGGGGGCAGCTGTTGGGCCTGTGAGGACTCGGGAGCAGGAGGGGCTGGGGGAGCAAGGGGTACTGGGGGAGATGGTGGGGCTGGAGAAGCAGGGTCCTGGCGTGCAGGAAGAGTGGTGCCCGTGACAGGGGCAGGCAAGGCTAGGACCTCCCTCATAGTGGCACAGATGGCAGTGCGCTGCTAGACCAGCTCATCCAGCAGCCTGTTGCGCCACTCGTCCTCTGCCTCCATCCTCTGCTGAAGAGTCCTGTTGAGGTCTTGCAGGGCCACTACATGCTCTTTCAGCATGTCAGTGTAGACACGCCAGTGCCTGTGGGTGCCACATATCCGGGATGGTGGTGGGGCAGGTGTGGTACTCCCCTCTAGGGTGGAGGGCCCGGCTGTGGAGGAAAAGAGGAGGAGATAATCAATGTATGTGTGCACCCCCGCTGTCCCCGAGGGCATGCCTGTCGCTGTCAGGGGCTCTCCTTTGGACAGGAGACTCAGGGGTGTTACACGTGACACCGTGTATGAGTTGGGCAGCAGCCTGAAAGCATCACAGGGGCCTCACAGTGGCAATGGGACAAGATGGCCCCCCACACTGCCAACCCGCCCATGTGTGGTGACCCCTCAAAGCACTCAACTGATGTTCCCTCCCCGATGTCCACGGACATCTGGGAGGCCTCTGGGGTCTGGAGGACCGGCTCCTGGGAGAGGGTCCCTGCTGTCTCTTCCTCCTCCTCCTCCTCCGGGTGCAGCTCTCCCGTCCCTCCTTCCTGGTTGTCGTCCCTCAGGGGTTGGTCCACAATATGGTGGGGTAACCCGGACTCCACCACACACAGTGGAGTCTGGGCTTCCCCACCACCCAGAATCTGCTCCAACTCTGTATAGTATGGGCAGCTCTGTGGGGCTGCCCCGGAGCGGGAGCTATGGTCTCGGGCCTTGGCATACCCCTGCTGCAGTTCTTTCACCTTGGCCCTCACTTGGTCCATGGTGCGGGGATGATGCCCTTTCTTGGCCAGTCCCTGGGCTACGAGCTCATATATGTCCGCATTCCTGCGGCGTGACTGCAGGGCCTGCAGGGATTCTTCCTGGGACCAGAGCTCCAGGAGGTTTTTAATTTCTGGCCTTGACTAGGCTGGTGCCTGCCTTTTGGTACCCCTGGGTGGATTCTCCTCACTGTCCTGAGAAGGGCCAGGGGGGCCTTGAGGCTGGGATATGGCTACACGGGTGCTCTGGCTGGTTTCCTGACAGCAATGCCTGTCTGGGTGCCTGTGCCTTTAAGAGGCTGCGGACAGGAACCATAGAGGCGCTAAGCATGTAAATGATGGACTGTCCACCAGGGCTTCTTCCTGGAGGACTTTTTTTTTGAAAGAACAGGCTCCCCGCATCCACACACACCTTATTTCAACAGATCTCTGTTGAAAAAGGCATTATTCCTTGTAAAACGTGGTTTACCGCCATCGACAAAACCGCCACGTTTTTTCGATTTACTGTCAACAGAATGCGGTGGCAGTCTAGACACAGGTACAGTTTTTTTTTAAAAAGGCCACTTTTTTTGAAAAAACCTTGTAGTCTAGACAAACCCACTGTGAACAAGGATGTGTCAAATGCACATTAGATAACACACAGACACCTGTGGCATCTATTGGAAACATTCAGTGGAACAGAATCATGTCTCATTGTTCTTACTCCTTCCAATCCTTTCCCTATTTGTAAACACCAATAAAACTGCACAGCTGCTGAACTCCTTTGGGCTATTCTACACTACCAGGTTGTTTTGAAATGAGGGTACGTCTACACTAGCTCATTAGTTCGAGCTAGGTAGGGTAATGAGGGCAAGCGGAGTTGCAAATGAAGCCCGGGATTTAAATATCCCGGGCTTCATTTGCATGTTCCCGGGCGCCGCCATTTTTAAATCCCCCTTAGTCTGAACTCCGTGCCCGCGGCTACATGCGGCACGGAGTAGGTAGTTCGAATTAAAGATCCTAATTCGAACTACCTTTACTCCTCGTGGAATGAGGAGTAACAGTAGTTTGAATTAGGATCTTTAATTCCAACTACCTACTCCATGCCACTGTGACGGGGAAGCCGACCCCGCACTTGCCCCGGCCGCCGGGAGGGGTGACCAGCCCCTCGGGGCGGGGGAAACCGGGCCAGCGGCCCCCGCCGGGCCGGGAGAGCCGGGGAACGCCACCTGCCGCGGCGCGCAGGCGGCAGGAGACGGGGAGGTAACCCGGCCGGCGGTAGGACCCCAGGGAGCAGGGTTTGACGCCGGCCGGGAGGAAGCCGGAAGCCCCGCCGGGCGGGGAGTTTAAAAAGCGGCGGGGAGGGACAGGAGAGGGGAGCTCGGAGCTCGGGCTGTGGCTGCCGGCAGTTCCCTCCCCCTCATAGGAAGCGGCGGCACGGAGACCCCAGGAGAGCCCCAGCGGAGGCCGAGGCCGGGGCTGGAGCCAGCCGGGAGGCGCAGACGCCGGAGCCGGACCCAGGGCAGAGGCCAGAGCCAGGAACCGCTGGGACGGAGGAGGCCGTTGAGCTGGGGGCGAGGCAACGCCCGCCCCGAGACGGACACCACGGGACGCGGGAGGACTAAAGACGGGGCTCGGACTTGGGGTAGGAAAGGGGTTGCAGGTGGGGGGTGCTAACCCTCCCCCGGGTCCCGGAGGGAACCCCCCGAGCAGGAGCACGGTCACAGCCACGTGTAGCTGCGGGCACGGAGTTCAGACTAAGGGGGATTTAAAAATGGCAGCGCCCGGGAACATGCAAATGAAGCCCGGGATATTTAAATCCCGGGCTTCATTTGCAACTCCGCTTGCCCTCATTACCCTACCTAGCTCGAACTAATGAGCTAGTGTAGACGTACCCATAAGGCTCTATATCTACAACCAGTGGTGTATGTCTAGATAGTGGGAACCTGTGGAACAGCAAGTCAGATTGTTACAATGTTAGTCTGAGAATATCCTCATTAAGTGCTATACTTTTGGGGGTCCAATTGTCTGTGTTATTGTAAGATTGCTCGTAAATTTAGAATGCAAATATAATGTCTCTAGTACTCAGCCCTTTGAAACCACCCCAGACTGGTTTGCATATACTACTTCAAACTGGATTATCTGAGGATCAACAGACAAAGGATGTTTTTCTGGATAAATAGTCTGCTTTTAAACAGACTCAGGGATATCTTCTTGATTTAGCATGTGAATTGGACCCTTACACCAGAGGGAATGCTAGTCTTTAGAGAAAGATTGGAAGGACTGGGCTTATGGAGGCCCCATAACATTGTTTGTATTTCTGAGATGGACATGTAATGAACTTGAAACAATAAGGAAACACCTTGGCTGAGGTTTTAAGGGCGGCTTCTGCCAGAGTAAGGGTTGGGGTGATCTCTGGAAAAGTTACTGGCATGCATGTATGATCTATAATTTTCATATGTTTTGTTCATTGTACTTTTGCCTTGAGAATAAAATAGGTTGGCATAGGAAGAAGTGTCTGGAACCTTTTCACTGTGGGCAAGTCTATGAATAGAAAATAAGCAGCCTTATTTCCTTGTTGGGATGTCACAGTACAATTAGGGGACTATGTGGCCTGGAAATGCGCTGGTCAGAAGGGAATAAAGTGTGTTTCTCTGCCCAAGAGAGGTGATGGTCAGGAAAGCCAGAAGCCTAGAGTAGATGCCCTTGCTGGACCACAGGGGATGGGGGGGAAAGAGATATAGGTGCAGTTGTCCTGACCAGTGACAGACATCACTAGGAGAAAAGGGTGTATTTTAAGTTTGTTTACTAACTCAAGGTGAGGATTTTAGAGCAGTTTGTCTTTCATAGAATCATAGAATACTAGGACTGGAAGGGACCTCGAGATGTCATTGAGTCCAGTCCCCTGCCCTTATGGCAGGACCCAGTACTGTCTAGACCATCCCTGATAGACATTTATCTAATCTACTCTTAAATATCCCCAGAGATCTAGATTCCACAACCTTCCTAGGCAATTTATTCCAGTGTTTAACCATCCTGACAGTTAGGAACTTTTTCCTAATGTCCAACCTAAACCTCCCTTGCTGCAGTTTAAGCCCATTGCTTCTTGTCCTATCCTCAGAGTCCAGGAAAAACAAGTTTTCTCCCTCCTCCTTGTGACACCCTTTTAGATATCTGAAAGATGCTATCATGTCCCCTCTCAATCTTCTCCTTTCCATACCAAACAAGCCCAATTCTTTCAGTCTTCCTTCATAGATCATGTTCTCTAGACCTTTAATCATTCTTGTTGCTCTTCTCTGGACCTTCTCCAATTTCTTCACTTCTTTCTTGAAATGTGGCGCCCAGAACTGGACGCAATACTCCAACTGAGGACTAATCAGAGCAGAATAGAGCAGAAGAATGACTTCTTGTGTCTTGCTCACAACACACCTGTTAATGCATCCCAGAATCATGTTTGCTTTTTTTGCAACAGCGTCACACTGCTGACTCATATTCAGCTTGTGGTCCACTATAACTCCTAGATCCCTTTCTGCCATACTCCTTTCTAGACAGTCGCTTCCCATTCTGTATGTGTGAAACTGATTGTTCCTTCCTAAGTGGAGCACTTTGCATTTGTCCTTATTAAACTTCATCCTGTTTACCTCAGACCATTTCTCCAATTTGTCCAGATCATTTTGAATTATTACTCTATCATCCATAGCAGTTGCAACCCCTCCAAGCTTGGTATCATCTGCAAACTTAATAAGCGTACTCTCTATGCCGATATCTAAATCGTTGATGAAGATATTGAACAGAACCAAAACAGACCCCTGCAGAACCCTACTTGTTACTCCTTTCCAGCAGGATTTTGAACCGTTAAAAACTACTCTCTGGGAATGGTTATCCAGCCAGTTATGCACCCAACTTATAGTAGCCCCATCTACCGTAATTTAGCGAATATAACCCTCAGGTTATATTCGTTTTTACAAAACCCACACCCCCCCTGCAGGGTATACTTGGGTGCGGGGTTGTAGTGGGGCAGACTGGCCGCCCACTGACCCAGAGGTGGAGGAACCCCTCCAGGAGCCATTTTGGACCCACCCTAGCCCCTCTCAGTCACCTGACCAGAAGGCAAGCAGCGGGGTTAGAACTATAAAAAGTCAGGCTGAGAGCTCAGTCTGGTCCCAGCCTTGGTGGGAGACAGAGGCCTGCCCAGAGCTCCCTGCCTTAGAGGCCGAGACCGGGTTCAGGCCTCCAACTGCCTCTGCTCCGGAGGCTTACCCCGAACTCCCAGACTGGGAGGCAGAGACCTGGCTAGGCCCGCCAACAGGCCCGTCCCCAGACCCTGAGGGACCTGAGGCCTGCCCAGTGCTCCCGGCTGGGGAGACTGGGGAGTGGACTGGGCCTGCCAGGGCTGACCTGGAGGATCTGATCGACCTGCGGGACCTGCCTGAACCCCGGTGCCAGCCTGCACCCCAGAACCCTGAAAGCCTGCTAGAGCTGCCCGACGAGCCACACCCTGAGGACCAGCCCAACCCCCATCCCGCCTGCTGCAGCCAGCCTACCAGCTGGAGCCGGAGGACCTGGAATTGGCTGAGGCCTGGAGCAGGCCACCGAGACTCCTGCCGGAGGAGACCCTCCTCGACTCCCAAGTGACCTGCCTGAGATACAGGTACCTGCTGAGGGGGAGATAGGAAGTGGCCCAGGGAATAGGATGGGCTGCTAAAAGCCCTAGGCCAGCGTGTTGCAGGCTGGAGCCCGCGCTGAGCCAGCGGCAGCTGTCCTGCTGCATCCAGGGCCCTGGGCCGGGGCGCAGTGGAGTGGGTGGGCCTGCGGCCCCCCGCCACCTACCTACCGGGTGGCAGTCTCCCCCTCACCGCCGCTGCAGGTGCGCTACCTGCCCTCCTCCTGAACATGGAGCTTCCTCAAACCTGTGTGTTTGCTGCCATGCGCGGAACCAGGGTCTGGCCTCTTGCTGTAAACTGACAAACTGTGTGTGCTGATTGCCCCGCCTGTGACCAGACCTGGGCCTTTAAACTGGGAACTGTGTTTGCCCCGCCCTGCTCCAGGGCCAGGGCTTATTTACTGTGTGTGGTTACCGCCCGGCCTGGACCCAGGCCTGGGCCTCTTAAAGGAGGAGGACTAGTACTGCTGTCCTGCCTGGAACTGGGGCTAGGGCCCTACTAAAAGGGCCTTACGGCCCCAACCTGACGGAAGGCCAGGAGTCGAACTGTGGGACCTAGAGACTTGGGACTATATTGAACTTCTTCCCTAGTGGCCCGGATCTGAAGCAAGGCCGGGCACGTGAACTACTTGCTTTCCAACCTGCCCTGAAGCAAAGCCAGGCTGTGGACTGTTGGTTGGAGGACTCTTTTAAATGCTTGAGCAGTGGGGCGGATGGACCGCCCACTGAGCCGGGGGTGGAGGAACCCCCTCCAGGAGGCCTACCAGCCTACATATGGTGGAGAATGTGGGTACGTCAATCCCACCCCTGATGTAAGGGGTGAGGACGTGCCTCAGTAGTTCAAAAAAAAAAAGTGGTTTTTTTGCTTTCTGGGTTGGGTTCCCCTTCCTACCCCAACCCAAGGATGGAGATGGACAGAATGTTGAGGGCTGTGGCTGAGCGCCAGCACCAACAGCTACAGCAGCTTGTGGCCCAACACTGGCACTTGATACAGCAGCTGGACCTTCAGCTCCAGCATCTCCAGGCTCCAACAGGTGGGATCTCCAGCAGCTGATCGGGGCCACTTCTGGGAACTGCCAGAGAGCCCTTCAACCCAGCCAACTGGACTCCACTCCCAAGGGAGAGCCCGAAATCCCACCAGAGACTTGTGTGTGGAAGATGGATGGCCTGGGGCCCAGAGACTTTACATGGCTGGGATCGCATACCCCGACCCCCAGACCCAGAGTATGCAGCCCCACGCCTACGCCAGCACCCAGATCCAGGACAAAGCCGTGAGCTGGACCCCTGCTAGCAGACAGCCAGGGTGGTGGGTCACCACCTCCAACTGGGTTCCAAAAAGGGGGATGCCTGAAGGTAGGGTGTGACTATGGTCAGGTCTGCACCGCCGAGACCTACGCTCCTTCCGCCAAACTGATGGAGTTTGTGATCCCAACCCAGGGAGAAACGCAAGGGGTGGCCATCCTCTTGGACTCAGGCTGTGGGTAGACCCTTGTTCGCCGGGACATTCATCTGGAAGGCCTGCAGACAGAGGAGGAACTGTACCTGCGGTGTGTACACGGCAACGTGAAGGCCTATCCCCGCGCTAAGGTCCGACTCACGATCCAGGGGAGGTCGGCCGAGATGATCATAGGGGTGGCCACGACACTACCCTACCCTATTTTCCTGGGCCAGGACTGGCCAGGATTTACCGATCTGATGCGCAAGATTACCCTCAAGGCTTTGTAGGGCCCGGATAAAGTGGAAGGGGGCCTTCTGGGGGAAGCTCTGCCAGAGGACCAACCCACGGAGGTTACTGAGGACGAGGAATGCCCAGAAGGGGAGATGGGGGAGCTGCCCGACCATTCCCGAGTGCCAGCTGATACCAATGCCAAGGCCCTCACCCTGACAGACTTTCCCCAGGACCAGAGGGATGACCCCCGCGCTGAGGGCTGCCTATGAACAGTTGGCCGCTGTCAGTGGCACAGTGCTGGACCCCCAGAGGGCATCCCAGTGGCCCCATTTTGAGTTAAAAGCCGATCGCCTCTATCGGGTAATGCAGGACCCCCAGACCCAGGAGATCCAGACCCAATTACTTGTTACCCGGTGTCATCACCGGGCCGTACATTACAACTTGCCCATGATATTTCCGCAGCCGGCCACATGGGCGTGGAGAAAACTCTGGCGAGAGTACTGTCATGGTTCTTTTGGCCCGGAGTGCACCGTGAGGTCCGGGACTACTGCCAATCGTGCCCAGACTGTCAGCTAGCTCCGACCCCGGCGTACTGAAAGCCCCATTAGTCCCCCTGCCAGTAGTGGGGACCCCCTTTGAAAGGGTGGCCGTCGATCTGCTGGGCCCCCTGCCTAAAAGTAAAGCGGGATTTCTCTACATTCTTGTTTTAATGGACTATGCTACCCAATTTCCCGAGCCATCCCGCTGCGAAATATCTACGCCCGAACCATCGCCTCAGAGCTGGTAAAAATCTTTGCCCGGGTAGGGCTTCCCTAAGAGCTCCTCACGGATCAAAGTACGAACTTTACCTCGCAGTTGCTCCGACAGGTATGCACGTTGCTGGGGATCCAGAAACTGCAAACATCGGTGTACCATCCCCAAACCAACGGTTTAGTCGAGTGGTTGAACCGGACTCTAATGGGAATGATAAAGCGGTTTCCCCCAGCAGAGGTGCAACAGTGGGACCAGCTACTGCCTCCACTGCTGCTGGCTGTACGGGAGGTGCCACAAGCTTCAACTCAGTTTTCCCCATTCGAACTTCTATGTGGGTATTGGCCCCAGGGAATCCTGGATCTCATGAGAGAAACTTGGGAGCAGACCCCTTCGAGGTTTAACCACTAACTCAAGTGAAAACTCAGTACTGCCTGGTATTTTCTAGGATTTGCCTCATTAGCTAATTCAAGGTAAGAACACACTTTTTTTTCCTAGTGCTGACACAGCTTCAACCTTTGTTTGCATGGAAAAACTGAATGGTCAGAATTAATTAATGTTAATAAGCATCTTTCCAAACACTCCTTCGTACATAGTGCAGTCATGGTTGTTAGCAAACTGCTTGCTATGGAAGGGATTCCTCTGGTTCCCAGGAGAAGAGGAAACACAGAGTAGAGATGCTGCTTCTCTTGAATCCCCCCGCCTTCTTTTAACCAAGGAAGAGGAGGGGGAAATTGTTTTTGAAATGGACCTGTACTATAAATATTCATTATTATTTAATATTAATTTAGCATTTGCATTATCATGGTGCCCAGGAGACACAGTTATCAACCAAGTTACTATTAGGTGCTGTACTGACACAAAACAAAAAGAGCTCATCCCAACGTGCTTCCAATTTAAGACAAGGAACAGCAGAGGCGTACACGTAGACTAATGGGCAGTACAAGGAAGCTATGATATAATATTGGTCAGTACAATTGAAAGCTGTCTCACCACATCAGCAAATTATAAGGGTTTTTTAGGTTTCCCAGAAGAGAAGAGTTTTCAAGAGAGAGCTGAATATGAATAATACAGATGTTTATGAAGAACGCTTCCCAAGTGTGAGGGGTACCTTGAGAGAAAGCACAGATGCTTGCTTAAAAATGTGAGAAGCGCATTAGGGGCCAATTGAAAGCTACCCTCTTAATCAGTTCCTGGAACTTTTTTAAGTCATCTGTTGGTGAAACATCCCCCGGAATGACCACCTCAGCCGGGGAGGAGGAGGACTGCTCTGAAGGGGAAGTGTCAGGCTGTTGAGGGCTGTCTTCATCTGATATTTGACCTTCCTCTGCCTTGGGTTTTCAGGGGGAAGCAGGATAGGGGCACGTGATGATGGAAGGGGGTACCTCGTAGCTGGTGTCAATGAAACTGTAGAACAGTGACTGAAGACTGAATGGTGACAGCATGGTGACCAGTGTCTGGAATAAGGTGGTGGGTAATGCCACTGTGTCATTCAAGCAGGTGGATGATCATAGGTGCCAGAGCTGGTGCTGGCAGCAAGGTGGTCAGTGCCAATTGTGTTTTGTGCTGGGACTTAGGTTCTGCAGTGCTCATGGAATGGGTGGTTGCAGTGCCAGATGTTCCCGGCTTATCCCCGGTTCTGACATGGGCCAATGAAGTGGCTGGGAGAGAGTGTGTTGGTGAAGCCCTCTTGTTGGTGGATGCACCCAGTACCAAAGAGCTCGCTCACCATTTTTCAGCCCTAGGAGGGTCTGAGCAAGAGGCAGGGACCCTAGAATCTGATGGTTGGAGCGCCTTAACAAACAGGAGCATGCGGAGACTCATCTCTCTGTCTTGGTGTGCCCTTGCTATTAGCTTACAGCAGTGAGGGCATTTTTGTGGGACATGTGCCTCTCCTAGGCACCTAATGCATCAGGAGTTCCTGTCTGATTCCTGCATTGGTTCACAACAGCTGTCACATTTCTTGAAACTGGGCAAGCCTGGAATGTTCAAGAAGTATCTTCTTTTTCTTCCTTCTTTCTTTTCTTTTTTTTAAAAGAACTAGAAAAAACCTGAATAAGACTAACAATAGTGAAACAACTAACTAGCATGAAGCTCTAACTAACTTATCTGACTAAACTACATAACTATGAAGAGAGATGAGAGTTTCTATCTGAAGCACCAGGATGACCCAACACCTACAGTGGAGCACCCAAGTGGACATCACTTGAACTATTTTTATTTTTTCCAACTTTAATAATAAAAATTATTCATTAGTTTGTGTGAAAAGGGTTTATGGCCAAGACCGCTGTAATAAGGAAGTGCTATAGTTTCAGGTTTACATTTATATACAATTCTCTCTCCAGTATGATGTCAAGTTTGCAGATGACACTAAGCTAGGGGGAGAGGTAAATACACTGGAGGGCAGGTATAGGGTCCAGAGTGACCTGGACAGATTAGAGGATTGGGCCAAAAGAAATCTGATGAGGTTCAACAAGGACAAGTGCAGAGTCCTGCACTTGAGATGGAAGAATCCGAAGCATTGTTACAGGCTAGGGACCGACTGGCTAAGTAGCAGTTCTGCAGAAAAGGACCTGGGGATTCCAGTGGATGAGAAGCTGAGTATGAGTCAACAGTGTGCCCTTGTAACCAAGAAGGCTAATGGCATACTAGGGTGCATTAGGAGGAGCATTGCCAGCAGATCCAGAGATGTCATTATTCCCCTTTACTCAGCTCTGGTGAGGCCACATCTGGAATATTGTGTCCAGGTGTGGGCCCCCCACTATAGAACGGATGTGGACACATTGGAGAGGGTCCAGCGGAGGGCAACCAAAATGATTAGGGGGCTGGAGCGCATGACCTATGAGGAGAGACTGAGGGATTTGGGTTTATTTAGTCTGCAGAAGAGAAGAGTGAGGGGGGATTTGATAGCAGCCTTCAACTTCCTTAAGGGAGGTTCCAAAGAGGATGGAGAAAGGCTGTTCACAGTAGTGATGGATGGCAGAACAAGGAGCAATGGTTTCAAGTTACAGTGGGGAAGGGCTAGTTTGGATATTAGGAAAACTATTTCACTAAGAGGGTGGTGAAGCACTGGAATGGGTTACCTAGGGAGGTGGTGGAATATCCATCCTTAGAGATGTTTAAGTCTCGGCTTGTCAGAGCCCTGGCTGGGTTGATTTAGGTGGGATTGGTTCTGCCTTGGGCAGGGGGCTGGACTTGATGATCTCCTGAGGTGTCTTCCAGCTCTATGATTCTATGATTCTAAGTTATATAAAATCATTTGTTAAGTTGCAGTTTGGAAAACTGAATTTTATTTACTTTATTTTCCTAAGCATCTTAATAAATTCCTTTTTATGTAAATCGAGGTCATGAGATTTCTGTAACTGGAAAGCAGTTTAATTACTAAAAACTATGTAAAGAAATCAATGATGTTTTAGGACTAAGATGAGGTTGCAAAGAATTTAACCATAATAAGACTCTGTACTACTGAGTCCTGTGTCATGTATGGTAGGGAATTGCTATTTAAATCAATAAAGACAACACTATTTTCTGCAATTCAGAGTGATAGGTTATCAGGATTAATCCTGGAATCATTGCTACATTATAAAAACTTCAAGCAGCAAAACACAGTACAAAAACATGTGTTCCTGAGTTTGTCCTTGATATCTGCCACTTTTAAGAGTATCCCACTTGAGTGGTAGACTTTTCATTGGGAAAAAACATCTTTTTCAAACACTTGCTTTGCCAGTGAGTAGAGCTCTTGTTCAAGATTAATTTTCCTTAAAATTTAGCTATGATTGTGATTGTATACTATGTAGCATTATGTACGTTAATAGATTTACTCCTCTTAAAACCATGTGAGAAAAATTGGGCAAAAACACTCTTTCCTTTGGACTTCATGTCAAATGCAAATGTCTATTGGGACATTTTTGGGTAAGTTCAACATTTTTATTAATGGTTCACCTGCTCTTGTCTGGTTCAACAGGAAGTTTGTTGAAAACATGTTTCAACTTTTTTTCCCCAGGGGGAAAATTCAAAACAAGATTTTTGTTTAATTTCAGTTTTAAAAAACAGAAAATGTTTGAAAATTCAGTTTTCCCCATTTCCCTCTCTTTTCCTGCCAATGAATGCAAAGCAATGGACATGAGTTTAAGGTACATAGTCAAATACTGGTCCGACACAGATGTCAATGGGAGGTATGCTAAGAACTGTATAAAAATAATTGGGGTATTGTTCACTATTATTAATTATCTATATATTAGGAGCCTTTATTTGTATATCATAATATTTGATCAACTATGAAGTCTAGCAAACATCATTAAAGCATCACTGTACCATTATTATAAATACCACAGGCTCCTATCATCTTTTGTAGACAGTGACTTTTATCAATCACTTTGGCACAGATACTTCAACATAGTCAATAATCCAGCTTTTTCCATCATCACACCAGTGAAACCATCATGAGTGCTTTACATGAAGCACTTTGGCTATATGCCAAAATTATAGTAGTCACACTTGTACACTGCAAAATTTATAGATATGCAGCCAACTTTTCAAAGTAGATCTTGGATGCTTATTTTTAGGGTAACCAACATCAGACACATTACGAAAAGTAAGGTGCCAAAAATTGGACACCCAAAATTGAGACATTCTATATGTGACCACTTTTGAAAACTTTGGCCATTTTGAACCAGACAGCCGGAAAATTTGGGAAAATAAACCAAACTGCATACTGCTGGACAGCTCTCAGCCAAGGTCCATACTATTGCACAAATACAATAGAAGTCAGAGAAAAGAAATAAAAGTCAGTGCTAACATGCATTTTGGCATCTACTTCCCTTAATAGACCAGGGTTCTTTCTTATATTAGAGCTATATCTTAATTAGCAACCTCATTCTGAGGAATTTATAGTGGAAGGTCTCTGTGCTCCACCAAAGGGGTAAATAATGTGCTTCTGGGAGCAAATATCTGACATTCTTGCATCAAACTGGGGTGTTAAAACATAATTAACTGATACATAATCCCTGACACTTCAGATCCTGAATCTCTTTGACCAAGACCTAGATAACTTGGTTGTTTGTTCATTATTGAAATAGTCTGTCTTCTTAAAGCCATTAATTAAACTGATTTGCTTTGTATCCAACTTTGATTTACTTTTTACCAGTTGAACCCCCACAAAGAGCATGTTTATACAACATATATATTTTTTTCTTTGTAACGAATCAGCCTTTTGATTCCAGTCTGGGTATCAATCATCCAGTTGTTCGTTCGCCTCTGTCTGCTCTCTATTGATCCCTGTTTGTAATTTTTTTGAAGCTCACCTATTTCTATAGGGAATGACCTTATAAAAAATTAAGGAACCCAAAATGTATTATTTGTGTATGAATCTTCTGAAGGCATGTTACAATCATTTACAATATTCGGTTCAGACATAAAATAGTCCACCAAGTTTTCAAGTATCTGGAAAAAAGGAGGAAAATATACAGTTTCCTATTTCTTCTTTTTTCAAACTCTGATGAATCTCACCACCTTCACATTAATTTTCTGATTTAATAGACAAATTATATATATTTGTATATATTTCCTTCTTGGATAAACTTTGCATGAACTCCAACAATGTTACAGCAAATGTAATATATGTTGTTGAACTGGTCGGACTTCACTGTGAATTCTGCCCAAGTCATCAGTTCAAGGTTTGGCCCCATTTTTAATAAACTGAGAAATGATGTGGAAGTGACAAAATTACTCACCACTAAATCTGAGGGCTCCTCCACAGTTGAAGAAAAAGCTACATGTTGTGAACTTGAATGTGCAGCTGTTCTATTTCTTATTGTTAAATAAACAGAGACCAGTTGAAAATGGAGTTTGCCAAAACAATAAACAGTAACAGAAAAGAAAGTCAAAACAACATATTCTTCTAAATACTTCCCACATTGAAGCCAAGTGGGATAAGGCCATTGACTTCAATGGGGGCAGTGTCAATCCCATGCTATTCATCCTGTGGTCATCCACAGGTGATTTTCTTTCACAGACTAAAGATTTTATGATAACCTTTGCTAGTTATCAAGCCTCATGGCTTAAATCTGCTAGTTTCTTTAGATGATCTTTCTAATTTCCATTTACTAATAATGAAACTGCATGTAATGAAGAATCTATCTATTTATCTACTTTAGAGTGCATTTGTCTGTCTATGAGTCTGTCTGTCTGTGCATCTGTGCGTCTGTGCATCTGTGAGTCTGTTCAAGAAGTCCTCCTAAATGGTAAGAGCTAGTACCACCAAATTTGGTATGCAGGAAAATGGGAAGTGCCAGGAATAGAACTATTTTCCATAACATGGAAAGGAAGGGGACAGAGAGTGGAGGGATGTGAAAGGGCAGGGCACAGAGAGAAGGGATGTGAAACTGGAAGAGGGGGCAGCCACCAGGGCCTGGCCCCTCATCAGACAGCCTTCAGGTCATGGGGGACACTGGAGGTGGGTCAGGTCAAAGGGGAGAAGCCCCCAGATCCTGGCCTCCCTGCAGATAGCCTGCAAGCTGCAGAGTCAGGGGGAGGGCAGCTGGCGGCCAGGGACAACCCCCAGAGCCTTACTCTCCCCAGACAGCCTGCAGGCCAAGGGGCAAAGCCCCCAGAGTCTGCCTTCCCAGACAGCCCGCTGGTTGTGTGTGGGAAGGTAACTAGGGGGGCAGTCTCCTGACCCTCACCCCTCCACAGACAGTGTGCAGGGCCACTGGAGGAGGTGGCAGCCCCAAGAGCCTTGTCCCCCCTCAGACAGCCTGCAGGCCATGGAGGGGCACTGTTGGCCGGGGGCAGACCACAGAGCCTGCCCAGTCCTTTGGAGTCCCCCTCAGTCTGCGGGATGGAGGGGTGCTGCTGGAGGATGGGTGTAGTGCCTGAAGTGCTGTACCCCCCAGGCCATTTGCACTGCAGGGGGCAGCTGGAGACCATGGCTAGCCCACAGAGCACTGCTGCCACAGAGCACTGTTTAGTTCAACATCTATATTAATGACCTGGATGAGAGGATGGATTGGACCCTCAGCAAGTCTGCAAATGACACTAAGCTAGGGGGAGAGGTAGATACGTTGGAGAGCAGGGATAGGGTCCATAGTGACCAAGACATATTAGTGGATTGGGCCAAAAGAAATCTGATGAGTTTCAACAAGGACAAGAGCAGAGACCTGCACTTGGGAGGGAAGAATCCCAAGCATTTTTATGGGTTAGGAGCCGACTGCCTAAGTAGCAGTACAGTAGAAAAGTATCTGGGGATTACAGTGGATGAAAAGCTAGATATGAGTCAACAGAGTGCCCTTGTAGGGTGCATTAGGAGGAGCATTGCCAGCAGATCTAGAGAAGTGATTATTCCCCTTTATTTGGCTCTGGTGAAGTCACATCTGGAGTATTGCGTCCAGTTCTGGGTCCCCCACTATAGAAAGGGTATGGATGTGTTGGAGAGGGTCCGGCAGAGGGCAACCAAAATGATTAGGGGTCTGGAGCACATAACCTACGAGGAGAGGCTGAAGGATGTGGGCTTATTTAGTCTGCAGAAGAGTGAGGGGGGATTTGATAGCAGCCTTCAACTTTCTGAAGGGGGGTTCCAAAGAGGATGGAGAAAGGCTGTTCACAGTAGTGACGAATGGCAAAACAAGGAGCAATGGTCTCAAGTTACAGTGGGGGAGGTCTAAGTTGGATATTAGGAAAAACTATTTCACGAGGAGGGTGGTGAAGCACTGGAATGGGTTACCTAGGGAGGTGGTGGAATCTCCATCCCTAGAGGTTTTTAAGTCTCAGCTTGACAAAGCCCTGGCTGGGATGATTTATTTGTTATTGATTTTGGGGAGGAGGCTGGATTTGATGACCTCCTGAGGTCTCTTCCAGCCCTATGATTCTATAATTGTATGATTCTATGATTCCCCCAATAGGCTGCAGGATGGGGACCGCTTTCCCAAGCAAGTCCCCCCAGAGCAGCTGCAGGATGGGGGGCCAAGGGCTTTCCTGCCCCGACAGCCTGCAGGTCAGGGCAGGGGGAAATAGAGTCAGGACAGGGCTGGCCCACAGAGCCCCAACTTCCACCCAACAAGAGTGCAGACCTGGATCTCAGCCCCGGAGGAGAAGCTGCTGGGAGCAATGCCACAGCCCCCTGAGAGGAACCACCACCAGAGCAGCACCTCAACATCCTGGGCAGCCCCAGTAAGTCCCTCTCCAACCTCCCAGCCCGCTGTCTTGAGCCCCCTGCTGTGAGCCCTGCACCTCCCATCTGCCTTGTTTTCCGTATTCTCACCTTCTTCCCCCTGCCCTGAGGCCCTCACCCCCTTCCTTGAATCCTCACACACCTCGCAACTCACCCCCCTACTTCTCCTAACTCTGAACCCTCTCTCCAGACTTCATTTTCCTTCAAGTTTTAAAAAATGCAATCAGTGAAACAAAGCATGTACATTTTTCATTTATTTTAAAAAAATTACTTCAGTTAAAGACCTGAGCAACACCAGGTACATCTGCTAATTACATATAAAGATTAAAACTAAAAGTGGAAGTCAATCATTATAATTCATGGTTGACACAAAAGACATTTCAAAAATATCTGAAATACATTTTTGTTCATAGTTAGAGTTTTTAGTGGTTTTTTTTAATCTTCATTACTACTTTACATTATATTCAGTGCGTTGGATTTTGACTTACATCATTCATGTTAGAAACTTAGTTGCCAATAGATATATCTTAAATTCTTGTTGAGAATTACTGTTCATGTGTGTTTATGTGATTACAACAATTTGCAGATTTTTTTGGGGGGGGGGAGTAGGACTTGATGAGTCTTACAACATTTGAAATGGGAAGAAAGAATAATCCCATATGTTCTTCTCAGCATAAACACATTCAGATGGGAACTAATTAGTAAGATAAATGAATGGTTGTGTTAGAATTGACATGGTTTAGGTAATGTCCCATTTTCCCTAAGCCTGTTGGATATGTGGGTAGTATGTACACTAATACAAAAACAGAGTGTAAAGAGCTGTAAAGACGCAGATGTCATCTTCTTCTGTGGTCCACTCTGCTAGTATGTGTTGCTGTTGCTTACCCTGTCCCTAAAAACATCTCTGACATATCTGACAGAGTGAGAGCACTTCAGGATGCTGGAGGAGCTAATTCAATTTGTATGTAACATTTACTGCACACAGCATACATTTTTCTTCTGGAGGAGTATACTACTCAAGGTGCATCTACACAGCACAGTAATTTCAAAATAACTGACATTATTTGAAAATAACAATATGAGCATCTACACAGCAATTCCGTTATTTCAAAATAAATTTGAAATAACAGACAGCTTATTCCGACTTCTGTAAACCTCATTCCACGAGGAATAATGTCTATTTCAAAATAACTATTTCAAAATAGTTGTAGAGTGGACGCTCCACTGCTGCTATTTCAAAATAGCTCCTCCCCAGGGACATTCAAACTAATTACTCTCCACTGCCTCCTGGGGCTCTAAATCAAGGTAGCATGTCCACATTAAGGAAGCCTGCCTCTGACTAAATTTTGAGGGTTCCCTGTAGTGTAGACGAGCTATTACGAAATAAGCTATTTCGGAGTATTTCTTCTGGAATAGCTTATTTTGAAATAAGTGTGCAGTGTAGAAGTACCCTCAGATAGTCTCTCCATCAACTGGAAGAATATTTTGTGGAAGAATATGAACAGAAAATAGTCACTTTCTCCTTCATATTTCACCATCACACCTGTTCTTCCTTAATGCATTTCTAAACTGATTCAGGGATCTTTGAATTAAAGGTGGTTTGTAGGAAATATCTTTAAAGCAGGCCTAGATGTGTAAAGAATTGAAGAAGACTGGCATGTATTTAAAATGTGGGGTTATTTGGATGCTTGAGCTAAATTTTGGGTTGTTTGATGGAGCAATTGGTCACTCGTCAATCACTCCTCAGTATTTTCATTGTGCATTTTTAAGGAATTTCACTCTGCTTTAATTCTTCACTTTAGGAGAACAGAACTTTCTTTACCATAATTGTATGTTTTTGTGACAAGCAAAATATTTTAGATACTGAGAACCCAATGGATTTAATTTGGCTTAACTCAGGGGTTCATTGCCCGGCGACTCCCTTCAGACAACAAAAATTACCACAGGCTCCTTGGAGAAGTGAGCTGCCCTGTGTGGGAGTGTCAAAATCTGTGTCCCACTGCTTTGAGCAGGTGCCCAAAGCTGAAGCCCAGGTGCTTCACACCCAGGCAAAGCAGCCTGTAACATAAGTCATGCCCAGCAGGTCTGGGCCCAGCAAGTTTAGTCAACCCTAGCAACCCCATTAAAATATGGTTGTGACCCAGTTGATGGTCCTGACTTGCACTGTAAGAATCTCTGTGTATTATCTTATATGTAAAAAGCCATAGATTTTTTCCAAAATTACATCTTAGAAAGGCCAAATAATTCAGAACTTAACTTAAAGACACTGAAACATGAGATTGGGTGTACTCTTCGGGAGGTCTGAATAATGGATCTCTCTGCTGTAGACCTTAGGAAGTGCTTTGCAGTTGAGCTGATTGGGTTAATTTTGTGAGGCTTATCAGAACCTTGTGGAATTTCTGAAAGGCCATCAGAGATACCAGTGACCTTTAGTTAGTTACTTAGATTCTGAAAATACTTTTAAAAAATTCTTCAGTATTGAATATGATTTTCAGCTGCTCACATTTATTTGATTATGTGGATTAGATTTCACCAAGCTCTTTCCAAATAAACTCACCTGAAGTATAAGGTTTCTTACTCATGATAAAGTTACACCATCTTTCAAACTATATTAAAAACAATAAACCTGTCATATCTCAAAAATGACTTGCCAAATATTCTCAAATGAAGTTAGAGTTGGAATACAGAATGTCCAGTAGCCACATAATACACTTGCCAGATTTTAAGCAGAAAGAATTTTTTTTATTGGGGATTTTGTAGGCGGTATTATGGCTTATAACTGGGAGAAGGCTCACTTTGGCCGCTGCTGATTCTCAATAAACTGATCAACATATGCTTTAGAACATTATCTAGGTGTGACTGTATTGAGATGATATATGTAAGAAATGTAACCAAGCACTATTTTTTCCCTCAGGCTACCAAATTTCTTTACCTGAAGGCCAGATTACTGTTTGTAAGACTTTTACTTTTAGCAAAGACATCGACAGTATTTCTTGTACTGTTTACTGTCATATAAAAAAAATCTTTCACAAACAAAGGAAAATATTCATCTTACCTAGAAAGAGAAAGAGAGTGCACTGCAATTATTGCTCCATTAGAGTCTTTCATGTATTTTCATTATTTCTTAGATGAATGTCCTGTCTTAGTAGCACACAGTATACAGTAAGGAAAATGATGGAAAACAGAGATCTCTGTGTATGGGATAGTTCCATATGTTTGATAATACTGCTTGTTTGCCAATATTTGAGAGGAAAAGTAGCTGTGGTGTTGATTCATACTATTCTGTATATGTTGGACATTAATTACATGTTGCTGAATTGTTATTTACTGTGGCAGTCTGTATCCCTGTATTCACCCCCTACATACTACTGTAATAATCTTTGAAAATGTACATGTTAAGAGGTATCATTTGAAAACTCATAATTTTCTGGACAGTATTGTCATGAGTAGATACATGTAGTGACATTGTTTGTAAAGTTATAAGATTCCATTCTATGGTGTTTATTCACTCATATTCCAAACCACAGCCCTGCTTACACAGAAATTGGCAAATGGCTAACTTGCTGACCAAATAAATCTGAATATCCTTGCCCCACACCTTCTCCAAAACCCTGTACTGCTTATTCCATGCCTCCCCCAACTTTGCTCACACTCTTCCACCCTCACTCACTCGCTCAGTTTTCACCAGGCTGGGGAGAGGTGGAGAAGATTCCTTTTAGACTGTGGAAAACTGGATACCTGGCAAACCTAAAAGCTCAAAGGGTGTTCCAACAGGTGGGACAATCAGCAGGAGATAGCGTCCCTTCCAGAGGTGTTGTCTTCTGATTCTCAAGACTTGTCTCCACTAACTGGGAGATTGACGCGGCAGATATCAATCTCTCGGGGGCCAATTTAGCAGATCTAATAAGGACCCACTAAATCGACTGCTGATTGTGTTCCTGTTAACCCTGGTACTCCATCAGGTTGAGGGGAATAAGAGTAGTTGTTAAGAAAGAAACTCTCCTATTGATACCCCACAGTGAGGACTCTGTGGAAATTCATACTAAGATATGTCTACTCCAGCTATGCTATTCACATAACTGGAGCTGTGTACCTTAATTTGATTTTGCCCCCTAATGTAGACTTGGCCTCAACTGGAAATGTTTTCTAAAGAAGAGAATTCATAGATGCCAATTTCTTATTTTGCTGGAAGTTCCTGGATCCGCCCTCCCTCCCCCTTCAGGCTTTGCCCCTACTCCACTCTTTCCCACAAACCCTTGCCCAACCTCTTCCTGCCCTGGCTTCACCACAGCCTGCCTTTTCCTCACCTCTTCCCCCAGGCACATCCCCTCCTTATTCCTCAGCCTTCTTCCCAGAGCTTGAACATCATGATTCAGCTGTTCACAGTGCTCCAATAGAGCTGTGGAAGGAGGGGAAGAAGTTGGTAAGCGTGGGACCCCTGGCACATGAGAGGCATGAAAGGAGGGACCGATGGGTGGAGCCTTGGCACTGGTGGGTGCTGTGCCCCTCTTATTTTTCCCCATGGGTTCTGCAGCCCCAGAGGACTCATGGAGTCAGCACCTATGGAGGGACTGACACTATTAAGAATGAGGGGCAAAGACCCTAGGGCTCTCTTCCTCTTCCTTTCTCGCCCTGTCCTTTGATTGGCTGCACCAGTAGGAATAAAGGAAATTGCTGAAGAGATCCTGGTCTAGAGGTTCTTCTAGCAACACAACTGAGAACAGGTGGTGGAAGAAACTCTGCTTTGAACATAGCAGAGATTGTTAGACATTAGTGGGTTGGAATTAGTCATTGGGGGTATGTTTACAGTGGCACCCTCTTTCAAGAGAGGGATGCAAATGAAGATATTCAAAATTGCAAATGAAGCCAAGATTTAAATATACCGTGCTTCATTTGCATATTCGCGTTCTGGCGCTATTTCAAAATAGCGCTATTTCAAAATAATAGATGCTGTTAAGACGAGGTTATTTCGAGAGAAAACCCATCTCTCGAAATAACTGGTAAACCTCATTGTAAAGTAAGCAGGTTCAACTAAAATACTAGCCAAAAAGGAACATAATGGTTCTATGGAAAATGTGAATTTTTCAAATTATGTAATAAAACATTTCTTATGCATCCTTTAGTTCAGAGGTGGGGGAACCTAAGGCCCGGGGACCGAATGCAGCCCCCAGCTTTCCTGGATCCAGCCCTCCAGGCTTAGGGCCCTCCCCTCATCCCTTCAGCATTGGGGAGACCACACTGCTCCAGCCACCCCCCACCGACCACCCATGGGGCTGGAGCACTCAAAATCTATTAGTCTGGATCCTCCTAGGTACTCTTGTGCAAAGTGAATGTGGGGAATGTCTTTCTGGTTCTCAGTTTTTTGCTTCTCACTTGCGTGTGGCCCCCAACTGATTTTTCCGTGGGTCAGCGGCTGCTGACCCAAAAAATGGTCCCTTCTTTCGTTACAGGAGGATGGGGGAAATAGCCCCGAGAACATTTTATTACTGTAAGAAGGGATTTTTAAATAGGTGAATCAGACACAACTGTTGGTATAAATCTATTTTTAAGCAACATTGAAAATCACAGGACTCAGAGAGAATTATTTCCAATGGCTTCTATAAATGAGTGAACTTCACACACTGTCATGTATATACCCAGACTACAATAAAATCTTTTGTTGCAAGGTTACTTTGCATATTGTTTATAGCATTTGTTTATCTTTTTCTAACAGTATTAGTGCTGTTTCTTAATGATCCTGCTGCTTTTCTTGTATATACATCAGGTTTCATTTGCTGGGTAGCTTGTCCCAGACAGATACAAATGCTTATTTACCAAAATACAACTGTAAGTGCAACAGCCTCATAAATTAGCTGAGGTAAATCAGGAAGGCACTGAGGAAAAAATAAAAGGGAAAAATAATATTCTAAACTGAGAAACTTATGACTCCAAGTCATCTGAGCTATCTCCCCTATCACCCATCAACTGGTGGGGACAAACATGGCTTTATTACAGAGGTTGTCATGAGAATAAAAGCTTGAGTATATGCATATTCAAAAGGAAGATTCTGTTTCAACCCAAAGGCTTGCTCTAAAGGGAGTGTTTATATCTAAAGGGAACTGATAAGCCAGGATCTGAAAAATAGCACATTAGGTGGTAGTGTTTGGGTTTTTATTTCCCCTCTGTAATTGTGTGAGGGAAAGCTTTGCCAATACCATTTTCAACCGGAGAATATATTCCCAATACAATAAGTATGCTTTGCAAACTCAGTTGATTTTTCTGACTTTTTGTTTCAGAAAGGAGGGAAAAAATTCTGATAGCATCAGAATAATTCAATAAAATATTTTGGAATATTTCCATTTTACCTTTTGTAACAATTTTTTCTTATTGTTTTCGTTTTGTATTAGACTTTATATTATAATATGATGTAAAATAAAATTGTAATCAACTTTTTTTGGAATTTTCTTTCACAGAGAATTTCCGGATTTCATTGCTACCTGTAACACAAACAAATTCTAATTTGGGAGAGAAGGAGGTAGGTATGAGTGGTGCCATAGCAGTTTCAATTATTTTGTAGTCTCTTTCTGTTGGTCTATTTTCACCTTGGGGCATAGTTTCCATTGTGTGGCCAACTGTGCAACATTGTTGGTCAACTTGCAAGTGCTAATCTCATTGTAGCATGATTTCCACAGCACAAATTTCTGTTTGATATGTTCTCTGATAGTCCAGTTGATTTACACATTAATGCAAAGTTTCTATTCCCAGATGATTGCATGCTTCAGCTGGTCATCACACAGATGCTGTTTGCCTAGTTTCTATATCTTAAGCAGTTGTTACCCTCATTGTTAGCCTATGGCTTTTTACATTCATAAGGGGTTTCATGTTGGCGACTTAGCCTTCGTAGATGTTCATTGTTTGTTTTGGGCATGATATATATATAGTATACTGGAAAGTGTTAATGGCAGCCATTATCTTGTTCTTTGATCTATGGATTATTATAGCGCAGGTTAAAGCTGATGGGCATGCTAATGAAATGTGAGGGCTTTTGTGTCACCTATTTCCCTTCCAGTTTTCCAATTTCCCCAAAAATCAATTGATGTCTAGAATATTATCTGAACTATTAGAATTGATTCTATGTGGTACTCAAAAACTATATGCTCTATAGGACAGGTCATCAAGTTTGAGCATAGAAGATGCTCATCAGTGTTTTCCAAAATATATAGGACACAAAAGAGTCATTTTTAGAGGTGGGAAGTGGGGTGGAGATGTACAAACTAAAATGTGCAAGGCTTTAACAAGACAGAATAGGGCAGAATAGTGTCAAAATAGCTTCATTTTCCTGAAGAGGGACTTAGTTTTATTGAAAGCCTAAAGGGAAGATGTAAAAGAAAAAAAAGAGTACAACAGAATTGAATCACTATTATTTTCATTAAGGGCTAATCACTATTATTTTCATTAAGGACTCTATATAAATCTCTCAGCTATCACAATACCCACTGCATTATGTATTACTCTGTGAGAGTTACCCCATTGCCCTCTGTATAGATCTAAATGCCAAATGCACACGCTTCCAGTTAAACTTGTTATTCATCCTGCACATAGTTTTATTATTCCATTTTGTGAAACATTTCAAGATTTTGTCTTTTGCAGTTGTGATTAGGAATTAGGTCTGTAAATGTAGAAATTCACTGTGAAAAAAAATCCAGGGATATGTTTGTTTGGGGTCCATTGAAACCTTTCATAGTAATCAAATCAAAATGCTTAATTTCTGTTAATATGGAGAGCAATACAGACTTTCTAAACATTTAAAGTAAACTTATTTCAAAATGAAAAATCAAAACATTTAATTCACAAACATTTCAACATCTTTGGAATGTTTTATCATTTTTTCCTTGAATGTAATTGGATGAAAATGACATGGTTTCAAGAAGCAGTTTGACTGCTGCAGAAAATGGCTTTGTCAAAGCTTTTTCAAACAGCTCTACTTGTTAGCATTAGTGAATGTCATGGAGTCCAAGGCTTTTGAAACCTCCCCTCTTTTCTTTTCTTTTTTTTTGGGGAGATTCACAGAACTAGTCTTAGTTCACAATTTGTTTTTCCCTTTAAAGTAAAGGCACATTTTCTTTTAACTCTCCCATGAGTGATTCAGTCACAAAAATTAAAAATAAAAATGAAAAAAATATAATAAAAAATTCCTGGCTCAAGAATAGGCATCACAATTGTTAGGGATACATCCTTTGATACATGTTCTTGCAAATCTAGCCTGGCAGGTCTGTATTCAGGTAGATGCTGTATTTCTTAATAGTGTAACCCTTCTGCCAGGTAGCACCGGTCTGGGGTTCAATATCTAGGGATTCCTTTTCATCCATCCAACGCAGAACTGGCTCAAGTCCCCACCCAGTAACACAACACTTCTGGTTGCCTCTAGGAGGCAATGCTTCTCCATTCGTAAGCACAGAGTCTGAGTGTAGAGAAGAAACTTTTAATAACAGTAATATAGCATCACCCTCCAGGAAGACACATAAACAATGAAAACCCATAACATAAACAAAGAAAACCTGTAAGCAAGGTACCATCCCTGGAGTCCGCAAGGCAGAGTTTTTTGCTTAAAGATCTTTAGTCCAACCCCCAGTTCATATAGTGAGGTTGCTCCCGACTTCAAACACCCCACTCATGGCTCTGTCCACTCAGTGCAGACCCAGAGTCCATAGGTACATCATGATAACGTGTCCCATTGCTGAGCATGTGGCAATGCCACCTACGTGCTGCTCCTGCTGGCCACCTGCCAGCTACTCCTGCCACCTGCCTGCTGCTGCTCTTGCTAGCCGCTCACCACTACTTCCACTGGCAGCCCCGCTGGCCGCTGCGGCTGGCTTTGTGATGGATTTGGCTCTGGGCCAAACCTAGTGATTTCAGCTCTGGGCCACAGCACAATCCAGCCAAAACATTCCAGCATCCACTGGAATAACACTTCAAAATAATAAAGAGACTCCTTATGGAATCTGTTTTAGTTCTATCATTAGAAGGCGGCGGGGGAGGGAAACAGCTTGAACCAGTCTTACAGTTCACACCTGGAGGGCATGTAGCCAGCTGGTTCAGAGCTCTGCCATTCCCCATCAAGTTGACTTCACAGAGTTTGGAAGGGGAAGCCTTCTTTACACTGACAGTGTCTCTCATTGGAACTGAGTTAAATACAATCTGCTTTTCTGCTTTCCCAGTAACTGAAAGCCTTGGCGGTCATATTTTATAATTCCTGCACTTAGGGTTAACACGGTTTGTGACCCTACAACAACCAAATTGGTTACAATAGGCCATTCTAGAATTGCTACCATTCTAACAATTGAATATCTAGCAGGCCTAAGCAACTGAGTGAACTGTATTTATATAACCACACCCAGGATTTTATTTCCAATTCCAGCATGGACTGTATTTACATAACAACAGTTGACTACCTAGCAAATCTAAGCAACTGAGTGAACATAACCACACCAAGGATTCCTTTCCCATTCCAGCTGGCTGTGATGGAAGCATTAATTCAGACCCTCCTTACAACTGGTAATTTTTCTTTCACTCCATGGATGTTTAGACTGCAGTTACAAGTTGCAATGGCACCTAGTGTGGGCATACTTGATCTAGGCACTTTGGGCCCTGGACTGAAAATATGTATTTGGGCAACTAGCCCTTTCTGAACTCCAGCCAGCCACCATTTCACTGTTATTGGTACTTTGCTACTAAATTAAAGCTAGCATGACTTGGGTGCATGCCGCAATTACACCCCATAAATATGTCTACACTAGAGACAATTACACCCCATGAGTATGTCTACCCTCCAGAGGTCAATCTTCTAGCATTCAATTTAGAGGGTCTAATGCAGATCTGTAAATTGAATGCTGAGGGCAGACCCTGTTGGTATCTGGTACTCCTCATTCTGCAAGGAGAAAGGGAAGCTGACAGGAGTGTTTGCTCCCATTGGCCTCCCTCAGTATGGACTCTGCCAATACTTGGCTTATGGAAAGCCAAAATGTGTAGCTGGAGTTCTGTGCCTTAAACTGACTTGCCTGGTCTAGTATAGATCAGGCCCATGTATGCAACGTAGGCAGACTCTCTGTAGTTTTTAAAACCTACATATTTTCTATTCCATTTTCATTATCCTATCATTGGATTTACTCTCTCTCTCTGGGTATGCCTACACTACAGCATTATTTCGAAATATCTAATTTCGAAATAGTTATTTCAAAATAACGCGTCTACACACAAAATACATTTTGAAATAGCTTTTTGCTATTTTTAAATAACTCGTCCTCACTGATTGGATGCTGAATCACATTTAAGGCCAGCTGGAACTGGTTCTGGCAGGGCATCAGGTCAGAAGTTACTTTGTGGCCAGGGTGGCCAGCAGGGCACCCTGGGAAGGACTGGAGGCCCCCTATTTCAAAATAAGTGTCTACACAGAACTTATTTCAAAATAGCAATTTCGAAATTGGCGCTATTCCTTGTGGAATGAGGTTTGCCAATTTTGAAATAAGCCCTCCGCTATTTCAAATTAACTTTGAAATAGCAGTTGGCTTGTGTAGACGCTAGGAAAGTTATTTCGAAATAACGGCTGTTATTTTGAAATAACTTTGCTGTGTAGACATACCCTCTTTCTCTCTCTGCTCCTTTTTAACAGACTATAAACAAAACTTGATTCTGAAGCTTCACTTTGAGTTTCAGAGCAAGTTTCAAAATTTAGCAAAACAATTTATCCATTCCTCTCACCTCAGGGGAACTGCACCTGTATTTCCCCTGTGCAGGCAATATTCCCTCTAACCAGAATACATTTGTATGTGTACTGAGGCATGTAGAATGTGCATCACCTGTAGAAACAAAATTCCTAGCTGTGGGTGCTCTGCTAATCAGCTGGGCTCCTGAGCATCCACACATGCACACAGGTAACAGGAAACTCTGGCAGGAGGGGCACCTATTCTCAGGCTTCCAGTTCCACAGCTGTCATGTCTCTTTGGTGTGGACACATGTCCCTCTGCTTTCTGATTGGGGTATTTCCAGGCTGCACACATCTCTGCATACATTAGCAGAACCAACTTCCTTTTCCTTTAGAGACAGTTCAGATATATTTTTTATTGCTTGTTAGGCACTACACAACACTTCTTATGCAAGCCTATTTTATTATTAAGGGCTTTATGGAGAAAACATTAAAACAAGAAAAGAACTTGCACATGTGCTAATACAACTACCAACCCTAGTTAGTACCCAACCCTAGTGTGCCCAACCCTAATACGGATTCTGGCAAGATGAGCCTTCAAACACTCTTGCAAAGGGGGAATTTTCATGGTTACATGTTTATCACAGCTTCAGCTCAGAGCCAGCACACTCATAATATGTTTAATCAATCCTTCATGCATTCTGAGATCTTTGCTTTGGAATTTCAGGAACAGGTAGCCCACAGATAATGGATCTTGCTCCCCAAGGCATGGTTTAAAAAGTGGAATATTCAAAGTGGGTCATTTGCATTCCCCAGTTACTTCCTAGGAAATCTACTTCACAGGTATAGTTCCAAAAAGTCCTTTTCAGTTCCTGATACCTTTCCGAGATTGCCCTAGTTTGTTTTCTAAAGAAGGTACATACTTACAATCCCATGATGAGACACAATTTCATTTTAATATGAGGGACCTCAAAGATGTTAAGCTTAATTCAATAAAGTTAATTCAGGATATTGTCTTTATGGAAAGGCTGTGTAATACTTACTATCTGTGAGATTGGGTTTGGAACACAGCAAGGGAGTTCTAGGGGGATTTGCACCCATGAAACAAACAGATTCTGTTTTCCTTGCTTACTATCAAAGGTTTTGCACTCATTTTCAACACATACAAACATATTCTCCAAAGATTTGCAGCTGCTCTGATCTATCCAAGTGGCATTAAGCAACCCTAATCTGGCTGCAAATGCCTAGCAGAGAGAAATTTTGTAAAGAGAAACTCCTTGATGAGAATAACTGGGTCTGTACCTTCATCCAAGTGTAGTGGGCATATCACAAGTGGACAGGGGCATGGCAGAGCTCCACCTAGGGCCTCACATCTGGAGTGTGCTTAGATATGCCCATCAGCATCGCTAATTAATATCTGGCTGGAACTAGCTCTCAAGATCAGGGAACTGAACCTCACCCACTCATGTAATAGATACCTACCCCTGTGGTTGAGTTAATGAAGTCCTCAGATCATGATTTAAAGATTTCAATTAATCTGTCTATCTGTCTGTGAGTCTGTACACCAATCCATCTGTGAATCTGTATGTTCAAAAACTTCTCATAAATGGTAACAGCTAGGACCACCAAATTTGGCATGCAGCTTCCTCTTATCCTAACTTAAAAGTAAAGCTAGAGTTTGGTTGTGCCAGAAAAACAGAATGTGCCTGGAATCCAATTGTTTTCCATCATATGGAAAGGGAGGGGACTGAGGGACTGATATGAGAGACAGTTATACTGCAGAGTGACAACTGGGGGGTGGCTGCACCAGGAAGAGGATGGCCACCTGGGGACAGGGCTTTCCACATTGCTGGCCCAGGTAAGTGGCTCCCTCCTCCAAAACCCTCTCCCCCGGCCCTTGACCACCTTGCCACTGCTAGTCAGCAGCCCAGTGCCCTAGAGGAGATGAAGACCAGGGACAGGCAGCAAGCCCCATGCTCCCCTCCCAGACAAGCTGGAGATGAGGATGGTCTACAGAACCCCAGCCCCCTGGACAGCAGGAGGCTGGAGCTCGCCCACAGATCCCCACCTCTGCCCATCAGACAGGCAGGAGGCAGGAAGCCCACAGAACCTCCCCCCTCCCCAACAAGGTGGAGGCTGGGGGACAACTGGAGGCTGGGGCCAGCCCGCAGAGCCCCACCCACCTCCCAACAGGCAGGAGGACTGGGTCGACCCATGGAGTCACTGGGGGAACCAGGCAGACCAGCCAGCCTGAAGGGCTAGGCAGCCCAGCTCTCAACCCTCCCTACCCCACAAGTAGCTGCCAGCAGCAGGGGCAGACATCTCCCCTCCCAAGAGTAACCACTGTTGGAGCAACTCCACCCTCACAATGAGCACCCTGGTAATCACTCCTCCCCCAACCTCCCAGCCCACTACCCTGATCCCCATGGTCTGAGTCCCCCCTGTCTTGAAGGACCTGCCAATGCCTGGTAAATCTTCTATTGCTCTTATAAGATAAAGTGGGGATCAAAGTCAATGTTCCCTCTAATTTTTTCCATCCATGTGTGGATTTCTTCCAGCCATGTGCGGAATAAATGTTTTATGTGCATCAAAGCATGTGTGAATGTGCGCCACCAGTAGATACAAAAAACCTAATTGTGGGCACTCTGCTTATTATCTGGGTAGTTAAATCTCCTGAGTGGCAATGCAAGCACACAGTTTACAGGGAACACTGGTCAGAGTTTAAATCTCAGAATCCTTTCTGTGCTATCAGGTATTGCTTTGGGCACAAACAATGCTCCACCATTCCTGTCTGCCATGCTGTTTGCTAGAAAGGCTACATTGCTAAATGTTTATAATTTAACTTTCCCATGATGATGGGAGGTTGGCCTATTGCTTAATATCCAACCTGGTGGACCAGTGAGACTGCTTTTCTTTTGGTCCTGACCCTTTCACTTGTCTAGCATGGGTGCACTCACCAGGGTTTGGAACCTCTGATGGCACAGTTCTCATGGTCATTGGAGCCACACAAGTAGTACCAGTGGGTCAAGGTACAGGGGAGGATTTCAAATTGTGCATCTTCAGAGAACCCACTTGAGTCTCCTCGTCTTTCCAGGTACTAATCTAATTTTAAAATATTTTAAAATGGTCTAATTATTGAAGTCCTAGCACTCCAGTTATCACAGTTTCAACAAGCTTAAGTGCAACAGACCATTTAATAAGACCTCAACATTCAGATGGATGTTAAGGCCCCAATCCTGAAAATGGGTCCTTACATACTCAAAGAAGAAATGCAAAACACATATGCAGAGCAGCTCAGCTCAGCCTGCCTCTTAGAGCTAGAGATGGTTGGAAAACCAGGAGCAACGTTCACAACAATGTTTTTTCTTTGTTTTGCTTTTATTTTTTTTTAACCAGCTCCATTTACAGTCCAGTCTTGCTCACACTGAAGATAATATACTTTTTGCTATCAATTTCAATTGGAGCAGCATCTCTCTTCATAAGGCTATTGTAAAGTTTCATTAATTAATGCTTGTTAAATCAGTTTGAACTTTTGAGGCACCAAGTGTCATCTACATGCAAAGTGTTATTTTTTGCTAATTACTGTGTTCATTATTTATTTGTTAATGTGTTGCACTAAAACAACAAACACCTCTGACTTCCACACTGATGGAACAAGTTTCTTTGGGCACATCTAGACAGCAGGGCTGTGTCTACACTGGCGCGATCTTGCGCCAAAGCGGCCGCTCTTGCACAAAAACTTGCTGCCTGTCTACACTGGCCGTGTGTTCTTGAGCAAGTAAACTGACGTTCTACTGTATAAAATCAGGGCTTCTTGCGCAAGAACTATGATGCTCCTGCTCAGGAATAAGCCCTTTTGCGCAACTGTTCTTGCGCAAGAGGCCAGTGTAGACAGGCAACATGAATTTCTTGCACAAGAAAGCCCTATGGTTAAAATGGCCGTCAGAGCTTTCTTGCACAAGAGAGCGTTTACACTGGCATGGATAGCTCTTGCGCCATAAAGCACATTTCTTGCGCCAAGCACATGCCAGTGTAGCGCTCCTGCAAGAGTTTCAGAACTCTTCCAAAATTCTTACTTTCTGAAGAAGTTTTTGCACGAACTCTTCACGAAGAGTTCTTGCGCGAGAAAACTGCCAGTGTAGACGTAGCCCAGGGCTATTTTGGGATACTGGAGGTATCCCAAAACAGCTACCCTGTGTCTTTTAAACACGCTGTGATGGGGCTGCAGAGCCTGCCGGCGCCGGCTCCGCCGCGGGCCCCAAGCCCCGCACTGCAGCTGATCCGGCGGCGGCTCTGTGGGGGAAGGCGGCGGTGGCGCACCAGACGTGCACTGCCTGCTCCAGGGTGGCTCTGCAGAATCCTCCCGAGGCAAGTGATGACGTCACAGCCCGCGCCGCAGGCCGGCCGGCCGGGTGTGACATCAGAGGATGGCGCGGTGTTTAAAGGATGCCCTGGGAAGCCCCAGGGGAGGGAGGAGGTAAGAGAGGAGGAGAAGAGGGGAAGGCCGTAGGAGAGGAACAGGGTGTAAAAGGAGCCAGGGAGGAAGAAGCCTGGATCGACGCGGGACGACCGCGGGGCGGATGCCGAGACCTGACGGCACGGAGGAGAGGAAGTGTCCCAGGACTGAGCAGTGGAGCCAGGAAGCCGCTTGAGGGTTGGTGAGTTATGGCACACCCCACCAACCAGGCAGGGAAGCATGTCCCTGTCCTTAGGGTCCTGGGTCGGGACCTGGAGCAAGGGTGGGCTCAGGTCCCCCTTCCCTCCGTTCGTGATAGAGACTAACCAAGTGGGATCGGGGCTAGCACCTGGGGATCTGGCACTTAGGGGCTGCATCTACGCTGCAAGATTTTGCGCAAAAGCATTCGCTTTTGCGCAAAATCTTGCCGCCTGTCTACACTGGCCGCAAGTATTTGCACAAGACCATTGACTTTGTAATGTACAAAATCAGTGGTTCTTGCGCAAATACTCTGACTCTCCCGCTCAGGGATAAGCCCTCTTGCACAAGTATTCTTGCTCAAGAGGGCCAGTGTAGACAGCAACGTTAATTTCTTGCACAAGAAAGCCCGATGGCTAAAATGGCCATCAGAGCTTTCTTGCGCAAGAGAGCATCTACACTGGCATGGATGCTTTTGCACAAAAGCAAATCTTTTGTGCAAAGGCATATGCCAGTATAGACGCTCTCTTGCGAAAATACTTTTAACGGAAAAACTTTTCCGTTAAAAGTATTTGCGCAAAATCATGCCTGTGTAGACGCAGCCAAAGAGTACTGGGGACTCGAGACAGTAGGCATTGGGTGGACGCCCAAAAAGGGGCCAGACGCACCCCCGATGATGACCCTGGGGTTCTGAGGGGAAGCGCGACCTGTGACACACGCCTATTATTTCAAAATATTTTTTGAAATAGTGAGTGCATTATTCTGGCATTCCTGTAACCCTTGTTCCACAAGGGCAAAGGGATGTCTTGAAATAGCACATTATTTCAAAATCTGGTGCTGTGTCGATATGCCAAATTTCAAAATAAGCTATTTTTAAATACAATCAAAATAAGATATGCAATTTGCATAGCACAAATTACATATCTTATTTCGAGTTTAGGGTGCTGTGTAGACACACCCTTTGTGATTCAAACTCTTGATGTTCTACTGGGTTCAGCAGAAATTGCACATAGATAAAAATAACTTCTCCACCTATACAGTACCTTATTACCAGCATTATCTTTTGCTCAGAGTGTACTAGGTTAAGCCAGCTGAATAGATGGCAGCCTGGTGCAACAATTTCAAATATGTTTCATCATTAATAGAATATGGGCCGAATTCAATAAAAAGTCCATCTGGCTTTCACACTATGCAATGCCAAAGAACATTACTTTTTTCAGAATCTGGCCAGCTTTGCATAGGTTTGAGCATGGGCCAGAAAAATTTGTATGGATTTTGGCTCTTAATCAATTTGTTTGAGAGCATTTTGATATGAAACAATAATTCCTTACTTCGACCTTTTTTGCTTATTAGCAGTACACAGATAATGATAGGAGCCAGATCTGAAGCCTATTGCATAATCTATCTCTGTAGGTTCATTAATCATCTTTCTCCTCTTATTTTGAAACCATTTTTAGCTTTGTCGCTGGGATGGGTAGGAAGATGTTTTTGCTCCTTTTACATAAGGACTCAGTGCAAGGTTTCGACTAGCTTTTCAAAATGCCATCTTCAATTACTTTGAATAGTTGGTGAAAACAAAAGCATCAACAGATGACACAATGTTCTAATTGCTCTCTAGTCTGATAAAATACATTCTTTTCACTGTTCTTGAGCCAAAAGGAAGCCCATTAGTATGGAGTATACACAAGGGTTTGATATCTCACTTTTTAGACAAATTGTTATGTTCATTTCCATAAAAGACTAAACACATGTAATTAAACATACTGAAGTACTATAACTTCCATGTAAACAAGCTTAATCTACTTCCCTTTTAACTTGAATTTAATCAAGCTCTCTACTAGGGCAATATGCATTTTCCTTGAGATGAGAGACACTACATGCATACAGGTAACTAAAGGCCAGTTTAGAATCACATGAATGCCAGTTTAAAAGCACAATCTTAGTGAAAATACAACAATTAACTTCAAATCTCTCATGAGAAAATTCCTTTTTTCAGGGGCTAAAGTAAGGGGAAGAGCAGTGCAATTCCTATTCCTTAGTGTGGCCTAAAATGTGTTTGGAATGAGAGAAGTTGTTGGTACTTGGGTATCTTCTTAGCCTGCTGTGTGATGGTTCTCAAGTCCAGGTGCATCTAGCAAATGTCAGGGCTTTTTTATTTTTAATTTTGTTTTTAAAGAAAGAGTGCTTTCGGAAGGGAAAAAAGCTGCTTCTTTGAATGAGGTGCTGACAGTCTCTGTCAGGAGTCTGAAACTTGTTCATTACAGCAATGCAATTTTGTCACTTCCAGCCTATGCTGAATTCATACTGGATACCTAGAAGGGAAGGCTTCATGTCCAGTTATCTGCCCCTTTAACCATCCTGTCCATTTTAGATAACTTAATTTTGATCATACATTTAAACAAATGGGACCTGGTTAATAAAGGGGTTTTTTCCCCCTGAAATGTGATATACTAAGAGCTAGGTATAGGAATGAATTTCATGCCTGCCTTCCAATTTTGTGAAAACTATTACACTTCACTGGTTGAGCTGGATTAGTGCAAATTACATTTCATGACAGCACACGTGAGGCCATGAATTCACCATCAGGCTCCTGGTTATTCAGTTAATCATGATATATGCTCTTTCTGTACTGCATAAATACTGCATATTGGGATGAAAGAGGATATGCCAGACATATGAAACTTGATGTTAAGCAAGAAAAAAAAATTGGAAACTGTAGTAGAATTGTTCTGTTATAGGACTGATATTGCTGGTCCTAGAAGGCTGATACATTTCAAGTTCAAGCAACAAGGATACTCTCTCTTTCTCTAATCAAATCTTCTTATTACATGATATTGATGTAGTTGTTGTTTATATGTTGGTATTCTATATTGCGTAGAATAAAATCCTACCTTAAATACTGTGGGAAAGCAGGCACTACCTTAAATTTGCAAGTTCTGAGGACAAATGAGGGACTTTGTTGTTGACATGCATGTGATGTGTACTTAAATAAATTAAATTTAAATTTCAACATTAATAATGCTGAGAAGAGATGCTCACTCTGTTATGAATTCACCACTTAAATTTTTATTCAGGCACCTTGTGCTGGGTAATAATATAGGGGAAGGAGAACTCCGTGTTTCTAAAATTAAACTGGCACTTTTTTAGGAGAGCTATTTACAGGCATGTGGCATCTGGAGCTAGCATTTCAGCCATGAGCACAAATACGGATCTCCTGGGTTGTCCTCCAAATTTTTCTCTCCTGCAACCCAGAATATCCTTTAAAGTTCTGTACTTTAAAGATTTTTGAGAGAGAGAGAGAGAGAGACAGAGAGAGAGAGAGAGTAAAAGTACAGCATTAAGATACAGGTTTTGGTTTCACTACACCATGGCTGTGTCTAGACTGGCAAGTTTTTCAGCAAAATCAGCCGCTTTTGCGGAAAAACTTGACAGCTGTCTACACTGGCCGCTTGAATTTCCGCAAAAGCACTGACTTCCTACTGTAAGAAATCAGTGCTTTTTGTGGAAATACTATGCTGCTCCCGTTCGGGCAAAAAGTCCCTTTGCGCAAAACTTTTTCAAAAGGGCCAGTGTGACAGCTGAGATTTGTTTTCCGCAAAAAAGCCCCGATCGCGAAAATGGCAATCGGGGCTATTTTGTGGAAAAGCGCGTCTAGATTGGCACGGACGCTTTTCTGCAAAAAGTGCTTTTGCGTCCGTGCCAAGCTAGACGCTCTTTTCCGAAAATGCTTTTAACGGAAAACTTTTCCATTAAAAGCATTTCCGGAAAATCATGCCAGTGTAGACGTAGCCCATGAGTAATCATTTATATCAGTAAATGACAGGTGATGTCTTTCTCACTTGTTAATGTATTGTATGCCCTTTTTACTGCTATAAGTGATTGCACAAGGTACACAGCAACGGAGAGATCTACTAACAAGTTTTGAAAATCAGGAAGATTTGAAACTAGTCTGTGTTTTACTTTATTCTGCATTGAAAATGCTCATTTTTCTCTAAACGCCAAACATTTCTTCAAATATAATACAGCACTGCATTCATTTATGAGAATTTAAGAAAAATCATTCTTATCTCAGAATCATTAATTGGCAGCTTTGATATGTTTATTGTTGTTGTTAATTCTAATATATTTCCTGATAGATAACGGTACTTATTTTCTCTTTTCATTCATGTTGAAAGTGAAGAATAGTTTGCACTTACCATGTAAACTAACAAGGAAAACAGACCCTTTAAGTTTTGGGTGGTGGGTTTTTTTTGCGGGGGTTTTTTTTGCATTTGGTCTTCTAATTTATATAGAAACACAGCTCACTTTTCAATCACCCGCTGATTGTAATTCTTCTGAAAGTTTCAATGTAACATAAAAATCAATATTAACAGATGTTGTTTGCTTAAGACTGAAAGTGTTCCAGAAAAATGCTTGTCAAATGCATCCCATCTCTGGTTTCATAAAGTTTCAGATTCGCAGAATCAATATCAGCAGATGTTCTCTACTTTTTTATTTTATTTTCCTCAAGGCATTTCAGAAGTGCTTCCTCCAGCATAATTTTGAAAGAAAATTGAAACCAAGTGTATGACTGTTGCCAGAGAGTACAGGCTTGTCAACTTCTGGAGAAATACATTGTCTTTATCTAATATCATCAGAGACCAATAATTAAAAAGAAAAAGACAGTTTTAATTAGTTTATGATAAATTATCTAAATCGAAGTAGTGCAGGCCACATGTGTTAGATGTCTCTATTAGTGCTAGATTAGCATTTCTGAATACTGTGAAAACATCAATGTAATATTACAAAGCCAATGAGGGGAGGAAAAAGATAAGAAAAATATCACCTTGAAAGATTAAATAGATGTGAATGGGACTCCTCTCTTTGATCCCATTTGGAAATCTGGTAAAAAGATCATACTACCATACCTTTACAAAGCATGGAGAGAGACTAAGTGTGTCTGTGTGTTTTGTGCTTACACACACATCCATTACAGCTAATCCTGGCTAAACAGCAGTGGAGTGGGGATATAATTTTTGTCCAAGATCCTATTTTTACTCTTATTTTTAAAAAAATAGTGCCAGAGAGTCAGTAGTAGGCACGTACATTTCAAATTATCTCCACTTTAAAGATTTCATCAACAAATTTCTTCTTACACACACACAGAGCAAGCTGCATGGAACTACTTATCTATCTTCAAGGGACAAGTTCCAACTCAGCTGACCTTGCCCTCTTTCTGGAGCATCAAAATATAATTGATATCACTGGGAATTCCATGCATCTTTTGAAGCTGGCTTACATTCCAAAACAAATGCCTGCAACCTAACTTTTTTTCAGAAGCATAGCACCCATAATTATTGCAATTCTGTCAATTTAAAGTGTTAAGTCTCAGAAGGGTAGCTGTATTAGTCTGTATTTGAAAAAAAAAAAAAAGCCAACAAGGAGTCATGTAGGACCTTAAAGACTAACAGATTTATTTGGGCATAAGCTTTCATGGGGTAGAAACTACTTTGCCAGATGCTTTGGCCAATGCATCTGATGAAGTGGTTTTTACCCATGAAATGTTATGCTCAAATAAATCTGTTAGTTTTTAAGGTGCCATGGGACTCTTCGTAATTTAAAGTGTGTGTGTCTGTAAGTAACAATATGGGAAAAGTCCATAGTTTCAATATTGCTTTTTGATATTGTGCAACTTACAGCTCAGTTTTAATAGAAGCACTTAGTGGATGTGCTCCTATACATAAGCTACAAGGAAGTCTTCTTAGTATGAAAGTTGATGAGCAGTAATTAGAGAATGTATAAAAGTTAGTAGATAAATTACAAAGCATGCATAATTATTATGGTGAATGTGTTTTGGAAGAATTGATTAGTATTTTGCTAAGGGTACGTGCTTCCCCATTATATCTTAATCTTCCCATTTACATGTGTAAAATAGGCCTCCTTTTTAAATCAGATAAACAGCAATGATTTTCATTTCAGAATTAGTATGAAATACAGCAGGTCTAATAAATTGTAGCAAGATGAAGTCTGCTGATAGTCTTTCTGTGATACAAAAAAGAAAAGAAAAGAAAAAGAAGCCTCTACCTTTTTGTTTTCTTCAAATTATATCATTCCAATGTTAACGGATTTGAAAAAGAAAAAATATGTCTTCTCTGCTGGTGTATCTTAGGTATATCTAGACTATATTCCTCTTTCGAAAGAAAAATGTAAATGAGGCAAATCGAAAGTGCAAATGAAGTGTGGATTTAAATATCCCGTGCTTCATTTGCATATTTACTTCTGAGCTCTTTTTCAAAAAAGGTTTTTTTGAAAGTGAAAGCGCAGTCTAGACAGGGTTCTTTCAGGGAAAAAAAACCTTTTTTGAAAGAACCTGTACTCCTCCAGGGTTTTTTCCAAAAGAACCCTATCTAGACTGCGCTTTCACTTTCAAAAACCCTTGTTCGAAAAAGCGCTTGGATGCAAATATGAAGCGCGGGATACTTGGACAAATGACCAGGGAGGGGTTTAACTGTATAGCTCGAGAATGCCGGGGGGTTATCAGGAAGGCGCAAATGGAGACTGGCTAAGGATGTGAAGGATAACAAGAAAGTTTTCTACAGGCATGTTAACAAGAAGAAGGTGATCAGAGAGGGTGTGCAGCCCCTACTGGATGAAGGAGGTAACCTAGTGACAGATGATGTGGGGAAAGCTGAAGTACTCAATGCTTTCTTTGCCTCTGTATTCACGGACAAGGTCGGCTCCTGGACTTCTGCGCTAAGTGACTCAAGATGGGATGAAGATGGATAGCCCGTGGTGGGTAAAGAACAGGTTAGGAACTATTTAGAAAAGCTAAACGTACACAAATCCATGGGTCCGGACTTAATGCATCCGAGGGTACTGAGGGAGTTGGCAAATGTCATTGAGGAGCCTTTGGCCATTATCTTTGAAAAGTCGTGGAGATCGGGAGAAATCCCGGATGATTGGAAAAAGGCAAATGTAGTGCCGATCTTCAAAAAAGGGAAGAAGGACGATCCAGGGAACTATAGGCCGGTCAGTCTTACCTCGGTTCCTGGAAAAATCATGGAAGGGATCCTTAAGGAATCCATTTTGAGGCACTTGGAAGAGAGGAAAGTGATTAGGAATAGTCAGCATGGATTCACAAAGGGCAAGTCGTGCCTGACCAATCTGATCAGCTTCTATGATGAGGTAACTGGCTCTGTGGACATGGGAAAGTCAGTGGATGTGATATACCTTGACTTTAGCAAGGCTTTTGATACGGTCTCCCACAATATTCTCGCCAGCAAGTTAAGGGAATGCGGATTGGATAAATGGACAGTAAGATGGATAGAAAAATGGCTAGAAGGCCGGGCCCAGCGGGTAGTGATCATCGGCTCGATTTCAGGTTGGCGGTCGGTTTCTAGCAGAGTACCCCAAGGTTCGGTTCTAGGACCGGTTTTGTTCAATATCTTTATTAATGACCTGGATGAGGGGATGGATTGTACCCTCAGCAAGTTTGCGGATGACACTAAGCTAGGGGGAGAGGTAGATACGCTTGAGGGCAGAGATAGGGTCCAGAGTGACTTAGACAAATTGGAGGATTGGGCCACAAGAAATCTGATGAGGTTCAACAAGGACAAGTGCAGAGTCCTGCACTTGGGACGGAAGAATCCCAAGCACAGTTACAAGCTGGGGACCAACCAGTGAAGTAGTAGTTCTGCAGAAAAGGACCTGGGGGTTACAGTGGATGAAAAGCTGGATATGAGTCAACAGTGTGCCCTTGTAGCCAAGAAGGCTAATGGCATATTAGGGTGCATTAGGAGGAGCATTGCCAGCAGATCCAGAGATGTCATTATTCCCCTTTATTCGGCTCTGGTGAGGCCACATCTGGAGTATTGTGTCCAGTTCTGGGCCCCCCACTACAAAAAGGATGTGGACGCATTGGAGAGGGTCCAGCGGAGGGCAACCAAAATGATTAGGGGGCTGGAGCATATGACTTATGAGGAGAGGCTGAGGGAGTTGGGTTTATTTAGTCTGCAGAAGCAAAGAGTGAGGGGGGATTTGATAGCAGCCTTCAACTTCCTGAAGGGAGGTTCCAAAGAGGATGGAGAGAGGCTGTTCTCAGTAGTGACAGATGGCAGAACAAGGAGCAATGGTCTCAAGTTGTGGTGGGAGAGGTCCAGGTTGGATATTAGGAAAAACTATTTCACTAGGAGGGTAGTGAAGCACTGGAATGGGTTACTTAGGGAAGTAGTGGAATCTCCATCGCTGGAGGTGTTTAAGTCTCGGCTTGACCAAGCCCTGGCTGGGTTGATTTAGTTGGGATTGGTCCTGCCTAGAGCAGGGGGTTGGACTTGATGACCTTCTGAGGTCTCTTCCAGCTCTATGGTTCTATGATTCTATGATATTTAAATCTGTGCTTCATTTGGACTTTCGATTTGCCTCATTTACATTCCTCTTTCAACAGAGCAATGTAGTTTAGATGTGCCCTTACTAGTTTCAGTGGAGCTAAATCAAGAGAGAATTTGGTCTTGAGCTGTATTTGGTTTAACAAAGTCATGGCAGTTACTGTCACCACTTGTATAGTATGCAGACTTAACACTCATTAGGAGGAAGCCATTTTTTGTAAATTGCATGTAGTCATTTTGTTGCATGGAAAAAATAAGACAATGTATAGTTTTCCACTAGCTGATCTTCCTTTGTGTTGATCATATCGGGGGAACTTTCATATGTTTTCTGGTTCTAGAGCATCATGTGTGTAGAAATCTCCAGAGAAGATCAATATAACTCAGGCAACCATCCAGCAGTGTCTTTTCCATAGGCAATAAAATACTGAAGTCTATTTTGATCAGCAGATTTTCCTAGAATCCTGTGTAGTATAGCAGTAGCTACTTTAGATATGCAAATTTTCAGTATGCTACAATTAATCCATCGTGTTCTATGTAGATATTATGGTTTTTAACAGCATGTGTTAACAGGGAGTCTGGGAAAAACCGAAGAGAAGGAAAATTTTCATCCTGAAATTTCAAATCCTTTTTTTATCATTTACATCATAGCATAGTTTAAATCATAGAATCACAGTGCTGGAATAGACCTCAGGAGGTCATCGAGGCCAACCCTCTCCCCAAAGCAGAACCAACACCAACTAAATCATCCCAGCCAAAGGTTTGTCAAACCAGGACTTTTAAGACCTCTTGGGATAGAGTTTCTACTACCTCCCTAGGTAATCCATTCCAGTGCTTCATCACCCTCCTGTTAAACTAGTTTTTCCTAATATCCAACTTAGAACTCCTCCTCTGCAACTTGAGACCATTGCTCCTCATCTGCCATCTATCACTCCTGAGAAAAAGCCTCTCTCCTTCCTCTTTGGATCTCCCTTCAGGTAGTTAAAGGCTGCTATCAAATCCCCTCGCACTCTTCTGTAGACTAATTAAGCCCAAATCCCTCAGACTCTCTTCCTTAGTCATGTGCTCCAGCCCTCTAATCATTTTCATTGCCCTCCGTTAGACCCTTTCAAATGCGTCCACATCTTTTCTGTAATTAGGGCCCAGAACAGGATGCAATACTCCAAATGTGGCCTCACTAGTGCTGAACAAAGGGAAATAATCACTGCTCTAGATCTGCTGGCAATGCTTGTCCTAATGCACTCTAATATGTCATTAGCCTTCTTGGCTACAAGGGTACAGGTTTGACTCATATTCAGATTCTCATTCACTGTAATCCCCAGGTCCTTTTCTGCCAAACCGCTGCTTAGCTAATTGGTCCCCAGCCTGTAATAGTGCTTTGGATTCTTCCATCCCAAGTGCAGGACTCGTTGAACCTCATCAAATCCAATTTTTGGATGAGGCCAAAATCCTCCAATTTTTCTAGGTGACTCCCAACCCTATCCCTACCCTCCAACATACCTTGCTTAGTATCATCTGCAAACTAGTTTAACCAGGTCATTAATAAAGATGTTGAACAAAACTGGCCCTAGAACTGACCCTTGGGGCATTCTACTTGACCCCGACCATCAACCAGACATCGAGCCATTGATCATTACCTGTTGAGCCCCAAAATCTAGCCAGCTTTCTATCCACCTTACAGCCCATTTATCCAATCCATATTTTTTTATTTGCTAGCAAGAATACTATGGGAGACTGTATCAAAAACTTTGCTAAAGTCAAGATATGTAACGTCCACCACCTTCCCCATGTCTACAAAGCCAGTTACCTCTTCATAGAAGGCAATGAGGTTGGTCAGGCATGATTTGCCCTTGGTGAATCCAGGTTGACTATTCCTGATCACTTTCCTCTCTTTCAAGTGCTTCAAAATGGATTCCTTGAGGATCCCTCCAACTGAGGTAAGGCTGACTGGTCTGTAATTCCCTGGATTGTCCTTCTCCCCTTTTTAAAAGATGGGCACTACATTTGCCTTTTCCCAGTCTTCCAGGACCTTCCCTTATCTCTACCTCCACGGCTCTGCAATCACATCATCCAATTCCCTCAGTGCCCTCGGATGCATTATATGCAGCCCCCATGGATGTCCAAATTTTCAAAATAGTTCTTAACCTATTCTTTCTACACTGAGGGTTACCCACCTCCTTCCCATATTGGGTTGCCTCGTGCAGTAGTCTGTTACTGCACCACTGCATTTTATTTCTATTATTTCTTGAAAGATAAAACATATTTGTAAATTTCCTTGAAATCCAAATGCACATTGGACTATTGTCTTCACAGTGTAAATCTGTGGTTAGGGAGTTTCTGGAAGATAAAATATAGACATGACCTTGTAAATATACTCCATGCACATAAACCATAATAGCAATGACAGTTCTTTGGGTTAATGCATACTTGGGGGATTTTAAAAGTATTAATAGCCCCACAGAAAGAAAGGTATGATCTTGGCATCCACCATAGTCAGTCAGGAGAATCTATCAGAAAATCCAGTGCATCCATGCTATGAACTTCTTTGGTTCTTATCAACTCCTTGATAGTGTGGTCTCGCTGAAGTTACATTGGCAGACCTTCCATTATGGGGTTCCACTGAATTCAGGTGATCATTTTTAACTGGACAGTCCTATATTTAAGTCCTCTTGCATAAGTCTCACCTTTTGAAAAAAATGGACAAATTGTCCTGTATTATGTGCTCCTCCACTGCTTAATCAGGTGCAGCCCCAGCCACATCGTATGTGCAGCTGGCGGGTGAGTGTGAGCACGTGGCGGCTCATCGGTGAGAGCACAGGGTAGCCTCAGGCTCGGGTTGAAGCAGGAGCCAAGGGGCTGAAGACTCAATCATTCCCCCTCCAATTGGGCTGAAACCCCAATCCTGTCTTCCCTCTTCCCCCAATCTGATGCCAAGAGCTGTGGGACTTAGTGCTTAGACCCTGGTGACCCCCATGGAGCTGAAGGTGGGAGTTGTGAGAATGAAGGAAGCACCCTGAGGTGTTTTCAAACTTTTTGAGCTAAGCCCCCCCACTTTTGAATTATACTTTTGGTTGCTTCTCCTCCACACTCCCTCCTTACCACTACCAAGACCAGCTAGGTAGCCTGCTGAGGTGAATCATGGGATACAGGTGGCACTCCTTCTCCAGATCTACCATATGGGGAAGGCTTGAGCTCTGCTGGACTCTGTTCCCAAAGCAGAAGTTATTCTATGTCTATGCCTAAGCCTCTCACATGCTGACTCCTGGAGTTTTTATAGCATGTGTGTGGGGGGGGGGAGGGTGTGGTATACTGCATAGTTCTGATTGACTGCCATTGAACTCATTTGATTTGAGCAATTTTACTAAGTGTCCCAGGTTCAGCATAGGGAAATATGGTCACCCTACAGAGCCATGGAAAATGTAATCTAGCAGGACACTTTTTATCTTCTCAGTAGAGTACCTGCTGGCAGGGGAGCTGACAGTCTCCGTGGTCCCCTAGGCAAGGTTGGGGAGTATTGTACTCCCAGAAGGGGCAGGCCTCAGGTAGAAGGTGTGGGGCCAGGGTCAGTCCACCCTCGTGCCACCTGGAGCACTACCCCCCTCCAGCTAGTCCTCAGAGCCACACAGAGTGCACCAAGCAGTGGTCTGGCAGCAATTTAAAGAGCCCAGAGCACCTTTGAATTGCCAAGCCTGAGGGCAACTGCCTGCTTTGTCCCTTCCCCCTCCATCGGCAGGGCTCTGGATATTGAGAAACATTCGGTGTCTCTGCAACTCTTCTCTCCTTCCATCCCTCCTCATCTTTATCATCTACCAGGTAAATCAGTATCACATAAATACATAAGATCCCTGTGACTCCAGAGGAGCTTGTCCACATCATTCTGTGTTCAAAATTGGTACTAAATAGCAAGGGTCTCTTCCCTTGCACATCTAGTTCAAATATTGGGAGATGCTTTAAAAGAAATCATTAAAAATTAGGCAAATCCATCTAATGCTACGATATAGCATGTGCTAACAGTCAGTCTCTATTTCAGAGGATTGTTTAGGGAACAAGAAAAAAAATACTATTTGTTACTGAACTGGCACATTATCATCAATTTAAGGATAATGTACAAAGCTAGCATATATAACTAAATAAACTGCTCTATTAGTGGGTGTGTAATCTGTGAGTAATATTGTCTAGGTTCTCTGATTCAATGGTATAACTGGCTGCTTACTTCACTCAGATATAAGAAATGTTGAGCACTTCTGGAGAATATATAGGATGTGAGCTGAACACTCTAGCAGGAGGAATACTAGAAATAGCCCAAAATGTGGAGAAAGTTTAAATTGAATTTTATTTTGGTTACTAGTCACTCGTGTGTTAAATCCCAGGAAGGTGACAAGTTTATTAACTTACCCCATATACAGATTTCTTTGCCTATACATTTCAAAATATATTCCTATTTGTTTATTAATGCTCACATTTTTTATATCTCCTCCTCTCACCAGTTTCAAGTTCAGCAAGAATTCTCACCTGGCCTGAAATTCTGCAGCCTGGGTCCATTTCTAAGATAAATATGAATAAATTCATTATGCCAGCTGCTGGTGGTTACTGTAATTGCCAATAAGAGAGGATCAGGAATAGCTGAATGAAGAAACAACTAAATTGAGAGAAGAAGGTTTAAAATTAGCAAACAAGATGAATATTAACAGATCTAAACTAATTTCTAAACAGATTTATCAAGAGCACAGCTGTTTAAAGCAACGTGACAAGCAAAGTCAAGGAATATTTACTTGTTAGAGGTAAAATAGAGCAAGAATTTGACTGAAGTAATAGCAGGAATGCATGATTTTTAAAGGGCTTCTGGAATAACCAGGAACAAAATACTTCTATATTAGAATAAATAAAATATTCAATATATGAATCAATTCTCTGATGAGTAGCAGTCAGAGAAGGGTCCATGCTCAGAATTTGAATCATAAAAGGGATGGCAATTAAAACTACATATATGTAATATATATATCAGCAAAAAGTGAATTGGAGTACAACATGCAAAATAGTGCTTTATCTTGCAAACACTTATTAGAAGACTAGCTATATAATATTGCCTATTATAGCTAGTGAGCTGCAGTATTGCTAATTGTGAGCATTCAAAAAAATCATGACTCAGGCCAGCAAAAATCATAAGGTTGGCTTATAAAGCATTAATTTGCCTGTGAGGGTTTTTTTTCCTGAATCTTTAGAGGGTCACATTTTCAAGTTTTTTCTCTGAAACCTCAAATGCTATGAATTTTTTTTTTTTTTAAAGAAAGTTCATATTATTCCATAGCAACTGGACTCCAGAGGCTAGGACTTTATAAACACACACAGTAAATATTTCATGATTCACAACAAAATCACAGAAGCTGGTAACACTGGGTTTGTATATGGACTGTGACATAATGCAGTTCAACAGGGCCACTCAGAGTGACAGGCATTATGGCTGTTAGGAAGGGTATGTCTACACTAGCCCCCTAGTTCGAACTAGGGAGGCTAATGTAGGCATTCGAAGTTGCAAATGAAGCCCGGGATTTAAATATCCTGTGCTTGATTTGCATCTTCCTAGCCGGTCGCCATTTTTGAAATTTACAAGTCCGGACTAACTGCCCACGTCTACACGCAGCAGGGACCTGGTAGTTCGAAATAAAGCCCTAGTTCAAACTACCTGTTAAACCTCTACATTGCGTCTACAATGCACCCTTAGCTCAGAATAAGATATGCAATTTGAGCTACGCAAATTGCGTATCTTATTTTGATCTAATTTTGAAATAGCTTATTTCAAAATTTGGTGCTGTCGACACTGTGCCAAATTTTGACATAAACCACTATTCTGAAACATCCCTTAAACCTCATGGAACGAGGGTTACAGAGACAGCAGAATAGCAAGCCTGTTATATTTCAAAATAACAGGCTTGCTCAAAAGACACAGAATAGCTTCCAGAATAGCTGGAAGTATCCCAAAATAGCACCACTGTCTAGACATATCCAGACAGTGCCACAGAAGCAGAGCCACAGAACAGGGATAGAAAGAGGCCAGTGGGTGGACATTAAGGGTACGTCTACACTAGCCCCCTAGATCGATCTAGGGAGGCTAATGAAGGCGACCAAAATTGCAAATCAAGCCCGGGATTTAAATATCCCATCCTTGATTTGCATGTTCCCGGCCGGTCGCCATTTTAGAAATTGACTAGCCCAAAGTAACTGCCCGCGTCTACACGCCGCAGTGAAACGGGATTCCGATTTAAACCCCTAACTCAGATTAGCTGGTATTCCTCCTGCAATGAGGTTTACCAGCTAATTCGAATTAGAGGCTTTAAATCAGAATCCCATTTCACTGCGGCGTGTAGACGCGGGCAATTACTTCAGGCTAGTCAATTTCTAAAATGGTGACCGGCCGGGAACATGTAAATCAAGCGCGGGATATTTAAATCCCGGGCTTGATTTGCAATTTCGGTCACCTTCATTAGCTTCCCTAGATCGATCTAGGGGGCTAGTGTAGACGTACCCTAAGACCTAGTGGGGCCCAAATTTGGGGGTGCTCTACAACTGCATATTCTGTGTATGGGTAAGGATGGCTCTGGATGGCGGCTCATTACTTTTTATTTGTGTTGTGGTATGTCTAGAAGTTCCAGTCAAGGACCAATGCTCCAGTATGTTGGTGCTGTGCAAACATGGGGGGGGTGGAACAGAGATTTTCCCTTCCCCAAAGAGCTTGGAATCTAAGTTAAAGACAGGCACCAGTAAGTGGATGTAGACTGGCAGATGAGGTGCACAAGGAAACAATGAGACAATATTCACATGACTGTGAAATTATATTTGGAAATGTATTCTTCCATAGTGACTTAGTATTCTTCATTGACTTATGTAATGCTACTCTATTTCCAATATGCATTCACTAATCTGCGCAAAGGGTATGGGGAGGAAGTGTGGCTTATTATTTGATCAAGTCAGAAATATGAATTCTGTGTGTACGCGTGCTAATATACATATCTTGAGAAGAGAGACTGAAAAATCAGAGCACATCTATAGTAGCCTCAGCCTCTATTTCTTTTTATTTTTCTTCATCAGTTTTGGGGCTTTTAAAAAGGAAAATCCTTTGAAGGCATTCTGTACTTTAGAGACTTCTAGCTACATTTGTATCCAAGTAAATATTTTAATTTCTCTAGTGTCCCTTCTAACCCATCTCCTGAACTGAGATACCATAGTTTCATTTATGAAATGTAAACATTTTGCATAATTGCTAGTATATGGGAGCATCACATTTCCAGAATGATGCCACTGCATCTTTGCCCACAGATTTCTGGTCAATCGTTTGCTGTGGTTGTCAGTTTCAAATAATTTATTTAAAAAACTGGCCTATCCATCTTTACTGCAGCTGTCAAAACGGGATTTAGAAACCCTCACTTAATAAAGCAGATTTTCACATTTTCAGGACACTTAATAAAATTCAAACACACACTGGTGAGTGACCACACATTTAAACTGTGATTTATTACTGACTGACTTCCAAGTAGACTTCTCACTTGAAATAGCATCTTCCTCGCGCTCAGCTGCTGCAGCTGAAGTTGTGTGAATGGAGTACGTAAATTCAAGGCAAACTTCTTCAGCGTTTCTGCCTTGCCAAATGAATCACTGATAGAAAATCACAGAGCTTGCCAAAATTTATCGTACTGTGTCTCCAAAACTGAAAACAGGTTTTTCATGAAGCAAAGCAAATGTTGTGTTTTGCCACAGATAATATTTTGAAAGTTGGTACAAGGTATCTTTGTAGCTCAGAAATGTTTTTGCAAACTGATTGCATACTTCAAAGTCTTAAACCTTCTGAGACCTTCTTGAAACTAATTAATCAACTTTACAAAATGCATATCCTCCTTTCAAGTTGAACCCACAATCTCTCCACCTTGGGGAATCATTTTCTTGATTTCCTAGCATTTTCCCTATCTAATTATTGTACCTCTAAATAGGTGATTTGTTATTACACAACTTGATTAATTAGATATGTTATTTCTATATCAGGTGAGAAATCACCAAAGGATTGATGATAAGCTCATGAAATCAACAAAGGCTGTATAAGGCAAAACGCAATTACTTCCCAATTAAAAATCCATTTGACATATTTGAGAGATTAATAAACAACTTGGATTTGTACCTAACACAAATAATTATTTTAAGAGATGAATCAAAAGAGCTGAATCAATATTTATAGTTAATACCCTGCATCTGACTGAAAACATGGAATGGGATATAATATATAAACTTGATCAACATTAGGCTTTATAGATTTTAAAATATATCTTTTTATTGATGATTTAATCATTATTTGTGTATAGATTGGAGAGTGATACATTCATTTTCTCCACTGTTTGTTTACCTCTTCTAGATTCAAGTTAGGGCAGGCCTGATTTTCAAAGGCATTTAGATATGGATACACAGCTAGTAAGATTTTCGAAAGTGTCTGAATGCTATGGGCCCAGACCCTCAAAGGTATTTAGGGTGCCTAAGTCACATTGAGGATCTGGGCCCAGGTGCCTAATCTGTTTATGAACTCCTGAAAGTCTCACTAGCCACATATTTGTACTTTTGGTTGTAAAACACTTTCTGAAATCTGTTGCCCTAAGTCCTTCATGTCAACACAGCTTTCTATTTCTTTTCAGTTAAAATAGGATTTCCTTCCTCTAAGCATTTATTCTCATGCTCAGAGAGAAGTTACTCTTCCTCTCTATTGTTGGCTCTTTGGCAGCAGTACCCATTATGTTCCAGCTGGTTATATAAGTCAATGTATGTATTGAGCTTCGAAGTTACAAATCAATAGCTTAAGTATGAAGAATATGGATAAAAAGTTTTCTAGGGAAAGAAAGCATTATATAAAGAATTCTTGAGCTCTTAAAATGTAGGTAGTAGGTCATTCATTTTCTTTAACTGTAAACCTGTCTAAATAATAACTGCTCCATCACAAATCTTTAAGTAGTAAGCAGAGTAAACATTTTATTACACCCTCTGTTTTTCCAAATAAAATATACAGTCAAATGCAAGACAGTTATTGAAAGCTAGGGTGGAATCCTGGCCCCACTGAAATCTATGGTGAAATTCACATTGACTTCAATAGGGCCCTGGTCTGTGCTATCAGTAGGCCATTTACTGGGCCTGATTTCCAGAAGTGCAGAGCACCAGCAGCTACTATTGACTTCACCTGATGCTGTGAATGCTGAACCCCTGGCACTTAAGGCCTAAGGAACAAATTTAATGTTTCTTTTGCAAACAAGCATTATTATTACTTGTCAGTTGAGGATCGAAAAGCACTTTAAGTATCATACTAGAAGACTTAACCGGTGTTACCCAGGTCCTTCCGGCCAGGAAGTTGACAGTGTGGAGGGTACAGGAGTCAGGGCAGGGCCTTAAGGAAGGGGGGGGGGAATGGTGGGGTGCAGGGCCTGTTGGGGGCTCTCTCCCTCCCTCCTGGCACCTCCTGGGATATGGTAGGGCTCTGGGGGGGTCTATCCCTCCCCTCTGGCCATTCTGGGGCAGAGGGGCTCCTAGGGGCTCTCTTCTTCTACCATGACTGCTCCCAGAGTGGGGGGGTAGCCAGCAGGGCTCTCTCCCTTCCCTTGGCCCCTCCCAGTCTGGGCAGGGCTGGTGGGGTCTCTCTTTTCCTTTCCCCCCTCCTGGTCTGGGGGGAATGCCGAGGGCTATCTCTCTCCACTCTGACCCCTCCTAGTGCAGGCTCTCTCTCTCTCCCCCAAATCCTCCAAGAGTGTGTGTGGGGGGACCAGGGGCTCTGTCCCTCCCCCTACCCCTCCTGGTCTGGGGATTGGCAGGGTCTTTCTCCCTCCCCTCATCTGCTCCCAGTCTGGGGGAGAACTGAGGGCTTTCTCTCTCCCCTCTGGCCCCTCCTATTCTGGGAGGGCCACCAGGGCTCTCTCACTCGCTCCCCCATAGCCCTTCCTGACTTGAGTGGCAGTCAAGATGGTGAGCCATGTCCCATCTGGCCACTCCCTTGGCGGTGTGGCTACTCCCAGTGGTCACTCTGCAATATAGTGTTCCTCCAAACACCCCTCCCTTTCTGGGTTCTTGAAAAAAAAAAGGTTTATTGTCCATACTTCCTGTTTTCCCGGCACAACCAAATCCTGATCTGGCTTTAAGTTGGAAGAAGAGGAAGAGGCATATCAAATGTGGTGGTCCTAGCTCTTAGGCTGTGTCTAGACTGGCCAGTTTTTGCGCAAAATCAGCCGCTTTTGCGCAAAAACTTGCCAGCTGTCTACACTAGCCACTCGATTTTCCGCAAAAGCACTGACGTTCTCATGTACGAAATCAGTGCTTTTTGCAGAAAAGCTTTGACGCTCCCGTTCGGGCAAAAGTCCCTTTTGCTCAAAACTGTTGCGCAAAAGGGCCAGTGTAGACAGCTAGCTAAGACTTTTGCGCAAAAGCAGGCTATGCGGAAAAAAGCGGTTTGGACGCCGGGAGACCCCGTAGGAGCCCCGGACTTCCTGGTAACCCGAGCTCTTAAAGCACACGCAGGCTGCTGAGCGCACGTGGCAGGAGCGTGCCTCAGACCTCTTGCCTGAGGTCTGCCACACTGCCCCTGCTGTGCCCAGCAGCCACCTTGTAGCCCAGCATGGCAGCTCCGGCCGAGGAGCCACCCGCACCCCAGCACAGGAGGCCCCCAGGGCCGGAAAGAAGGGCCCCATCCTGGTCGTCGGGGCTGGAGACCCTCCTGGACTTGTGGCAGGAGGAGGAGGCCCTCCACGAGACCCACTCCCGGCGCCGCAACGCGGACATCTTCGGCCACATGGCCCAGGCGCTCGCTCAGCAGGACCATCCCGCCCGGACCCTCGAGCAAGTCCGGGCGAAAGTGAAGGAGCTGCGCCTGGGCTACGTGCGGGCCAGCGAGGGCCAGGGGGCAGGAGCAGACACCTGCCCCCACTACGACCGGCTCCACGCCATCCTTGGCCAGCCAGCCCTGCAAGCCCCAGACGTGGCCGTGGACAGCAGCGTGCGCCCCCCCGTCACCAGGACCACCGAGGCGGGGGAAAGAGAGAGCAGCGCATCCGAGGGTGAGGCCAGCATTGCCACCCAGCAGGCCCCCTCCAGCAGCCCTGATGTCTCCCACGCACCCTCCGAGGCCGGGGAAGGATCCACCGGTGAGTCTTGCACTTTGCACTCACAAGGGCGGGGCGGGGGCGAGAGCCAGGCGCCCGGAGGAGGGAGGGGAGAGCATGTCACTCCAGGCCACGTGAGCTGCACGCTGTGTAGCATTAGGCAGCAAGCAGCCCGTCCAACCACGTGCAGCCTGGTGACCGGCGGCACGTGGCCGTGGCAGGCAGCTGCAGGCGCGCCTGGGACCGTGCTGCTCACACACATTCGGCGGGACCAGGGGGAAGGGTGGATGCCGGCTGGAACCAGCCAGGGCCCCAGGGACTCAGCCCAGAGCCTGCACCGCCGCAAGGGTGCAGCACGGAGAACGGCACATTGCCCCATGCCTGGCTGTGAGGCACAGCCAGCTGCTCCTGGGTAAACTGCAGCGTCACAGCCCTGTGAGCGTGGCCCCCACTGAGCCCCTCGCCTGCTCCCGGTGCCTTGGCTGGCTCCCCAAGGGAAGTCCCCACTGCGGCCACACATGTCCCTAGGCTACGTGTGTGAGGGATAGTGGGAGGAAGAAGGGGGGGAAGCGCTCGGGCTGCCCCTAGGGCTGCCTGAGTTTTGCTGCAAGGATGGGACACTCCCCAGTCACTCTCCTGGTTCCGTCCAGGAGATATCCCATGCGATGGGGATCTGAGAGCCCAGACCACGTCTGCCAGATGTGCTCCCAGGCACTGTGTGGGGATTCATCTCGCTTTCCCTGTCAGATACCATTGATTAGCCCAAAGCCTCACAGCCTCCACCGGCAGGGAGTTCCACAGGTTAACGCAACACAAGCGCCCTCCACGGGGCCAGGACACAGACCAGGGGTTCCACTACATGGAGGAGTACCCTACTCCAGGGGCGGTCCTCTATGCAAACATACAACACGGGGGGGGCAGGGAACCGAGGGGGCCCAAGCCACACCACCCCTGTGGTGTCACCTGGGCTCAGGGGTGGGGTGGAAGGCATGAGGTGTGGGGACAGTGGCCGGGCTGCCTGACTGATCCATCCTTTCTTCTGTTCCCTGCAGCGGGACCAACCAGGAGTGGGGGACCCTCCAGTCCGGCAGCAGCAGCACCCCCAGCCGCCCAACCACGGAGGCAGCGCACCCGACACCGGGACCAGCTTCTGCGGCGCCACATGCAGGCCATAGAGCGGGTAGAGGCGGCCATCCAGAGGCGCACGGAGGCGGACCTGCAGTGGCGCCAGGGGGCCTGGGCCACCTTCCAGGGGCACTGTGCGGTCATGGCGAACTCTGTTGCCAGCCTCTCTGCACAGATTGCCCATGCCATCCATTACGGCATGGCCGCACCCCATGCCCCCACCATCCCTCCCCTAGTAGTGCCCCGCCCCCTCCTGCCCCTCCCCCTCCTGCAATAGCCCCTCCTGCCCCTGCTCCTGCCCCTCCCGCTCCTGCCCCTGCTCCTGCCCCTCCTGCCCACCTCCCCGTTCAGCCTGCCCCAACGCAGTCCACCCCCCATGTCCAGATCCACCCCCGCAGGAGCAGTTGCAGGGGCCACCCCTCCCAGGAGTAGCTCTCCTCTCCCTCCCAGTTCAAGGTCTCCTCCCCCCCCCAGTTCAAGGTCTCCTCCCTGTAACGCAAGGTAACGTGAATAATTAATTTAGAATGCCGATCACCCTAATAAAATCATGAAGATGACAAATGCGGACTCCAAATTCCATATCTATCACAGGTTTTCTAAAAAAAAAGGGAAATAATTTTGAAGGGTTATGGGTTGGTGATGCATAAATGAATACCAACTCCGAAGACAAAATTCAACCACAGGACTATATTTGACATGCATAAAATCCCAATCAAGCAAGGGATAGATTACAAAAGATTAAACACAACACAAAATACATGAAACACAGTCTAGGCGCGGAGGGCGATTGCGGTGACGCTGGCGCCCTCCATCCTTTGGTCCTTCCAGGCCTCAGGAGAGGCACTGCCAGGAGATCCCTTGATGGACAAAGCTGTGGCTGGCGCCCTCCATCCTTTGGTCCTTCCGGGCTTCAGGAGAGGAACTGCCAGGAGATCCCTTGAAGATGACTGGAATCGGGTGCGCTGACTCGAGCCTTCCGCACGAACCTCAACTCCTCTTCCTGTTCTTCGGGACAGCTCGAACAGACGATGGTGGCCTAGACTATCCCTACACCTAACCCTGAACTCAAAGAACACCCTAGCAATGGCCCGACGCGCCCGATGAACAAACTCGACGATGGCCCGAAATGCTTTGAACCAACGACGATAGCTAATCTAACTAAACCTAAATCTAAACCTAATCCTAATTGGTAGGTACAAGCCTTCCGCTTGACCTGACCAAACCCTTAACAGAACCAAGAGTACTGTGCTCTGAACTAGACTGCTCAAACATATTTCACATAACAATAACGAACATTCTGCACAACATCCCCTCTCCCCAAACAGTGTGTTGTTGTGTATTGGGAGGTAAGGGAGGGGAGGAGTTGTCCAGGGAAACTGAGGCGACCCTACTCCGGGGCCTGTGAGAACATGTCCTTGAGGGCCTCCCGGATGCGCACCCCATCCTGGTGCGCCTGGTGGCTGGCAGCTGTGTGGGGCTGTTCGTAGGCCTGGCCCTCTGCTGCCAGCCATGCGGGAAGGAAGGCCTCCCCGCTCAGCTCCACAATATTGTGGAGCACGCAGCAGGTGGCCACTACCTCCGATGCATTCTGCTCACCCATCTCGAGACAGGTGAGCAAACAACGGAAGCGGGCTTTTAAACGGCCGAAGGCGAGCTCCACCGGATTTCGGGCCCGGTTGAGGCGGTCGTTGAACTGGGCCCGGTTCTGGTCCGGCCGCCCCGTATAGGGCCGCATTAGCCAGGGCTTCAGGGGGTAGGCCGCGTCCCCGACGATGCAGATGGGCATAGGCACATCCCCGACAGTCAACTCCCGCCGGGGGAAGTAGGTGCCCGCCTCCAGCCTGCGAAACAGTCCGGAGTTGCGCAGGATGCGGGCGTCGTGTGCCCTGCCGGACCAGCCCATGTAGACGTCCAGGAAGCGGCCCTGGTGGTCCACGACGGCCTGCAGAACGATGGAGCAGTACCCCTTTCTGTTCATGAAATGGGCTGCTCGATGCTCTGGGGCCTGGACGGGGATGTGGGTTGCATCCAGTGCTCCCCCGCAGCTGGGGAACCTGAGGGCAGCGAAGCTGGTGATGGTAGCATCCACATCCCGCAGGCGGATCACTCTGGGGAGCAGGACGTCGTTGATGGCGCGGACGAGTTGCAGAAGGGTGCAGAGAAACACAGGGGAACACATCACATAAGGCAGGGGTGGGTGTGCGCTCCCTTGGCCCCCTCCCCGTGATTCCCTCTGTCCTCACGCACACACACACCACAGCCACCTCGCCCTACACCCCAGCAGGCCTGTGCAAGGGAGGGGCGGGCCGAACCCCTGGGTGACCCAGCGTGGAGTCTTGGCTGCCCCTGGGCATGGAGTGCAGCACCCTCCCCACCCCATTCCCACTCCCCTGGGACTTACCTCCATCACGACGGCGCCCGGCGGTGGATCTGCCCACCCGAATTGGTGTGCCACCGATCGGTAGCTGTCCGGGGTGGCCAGCTTCCAGACTGCGATGGCGACCCTCTTCTTGACGGGATGGGTGCCGCAGCCGGGTGGTGGCTCTCTGGAGCGTGGGGGTGAGCCAGGCGCAGAGCTCCATGAACGTCCGCTTTCGCATGCGGAAGTTCCGGAGCCATTGCTGGTCGTCCCATTGCCCTAGGACCAGCCGGTCCCACCAGTCGGTGCTGGTGTCCAGTCTCCACACTCGCCTCTGCACCCTGGGGTGGGGGTGCCACAGAGACACCATGGCCTCACTGGTGAGGGGGTCCAAACCGATGGGCCCCTCCTGGTCCTGGAAGAGGAGTACCGACCTGGAGCAGCAGCTGCAGGCACTCCAAAATGTCCGACAGGGGCCAGAGCAGGCACATGGCCACCCCTGGTTCCATGGCACAAGACAGAGGGCTAGGAAAAAACCCTGGCAAAAAGCAGGTGGCCAAAGGCAGCGGTGTCCCAAAGTCAGAGGGCAACCACCAAACCTGCTTATGGCTGTCAGTCCCTGCAAGGGGCCCTCTAGCACGGAGCGCAGAGAAATGGCTGTCCGGGGAGATCCCTTTAAGCATGTGTCTGAAATGGCCGCCAGCCCCCCGCCCCCGGAAATAGCTGGTGCCCTTGTGCCCTCCGCAAAATGGTTCCGGGCTTCTGCTTTTGCGGAAAAGCGCGCCGCCAATGTAGATGCGCTTTTCCGCAAAAGCGCATCGTTATAACGCGAACTCCATGCCAGTCTAGACGACGCTTTTGCGCAAATACTTTTAACGGAAAAACTTTACCGTTAAAAGCATTTGCAGAAAATCATACCAGTCTAGACGTAGCCTTACTGTTTAGGAGTTCTTGAGCACACAGACTCACATACAGACAGACAGACAGAGGCACATTTCTAAAATATATAGACAGGGAGGCTATGGATATTCCTCAAGATCATACATCAAGTCACTAGAAGAATGAAAATAACACTGTCCCATCAAATACGTCTGGAGCATGAAAAATGTCATAGTTTATGTTATATTCCACCCTGCCAGTCAATCTTGTTTTTGTCATAACCAGAACAGAACATTCTCAGGGACCATTTGAAGGTGTTTTTGCGGGGTGGGAGTGGGGTTTGTGTGGATTCAGTCTAATACATACCCTTGTGTGGATTCAGTCTAATACATAATTCTATCTTGTGGTTATATTCAAAGAGAAATGCTTCATAGCTAGACTCATTTTCCCATCAGTGGAGGGAACCTGGAAGTAGAAGTAGAAAAATGTTTATAATAATTGATCAACTTCTGGCCAACCAAGAACATGTTTTGCTCAGAAAACTTGTTTTGAGTAAAGCTTCATTTAGTATGAATTTTAGGGTGTGAGTGAAACATCCAAAACTGCACGCATGCTTGGCAGTCAATGAAAACTTCAATCATGTTCACAATATTATCTGGAGTGTCATATAGATAGAAACTGAAGTTCTTCCACTTATCAATTATCTGATGTATTATTTTCTGTATGTTTTCTGTTGAAAGTCTTGCATTAAAGAATCACTGATTTCCTTTTAAATCTTTAGTGCTCACGTGCGCTGTAACACTCAAGAAGACCTGATTTTATTATTCCAAGTCCATATATTTAGTGTGAATGAATAGCTGCGCCATGTTGTTAGCATTAATATCACTGCCAGAGACCTTATCATATATATCAGGAATCATGGTATTTGGGAATGGAGTTGGTACTGAGTTCCTAAGTCTCATTACTCTCACAAATCCTTTATAATAAAAATTAGCTGTTATCATGTGCCATAAATCTCCCTAGGGTATAATGCAGGTTGTATCTCCAAAAACTGGCACTCTCTGTTCTGGCAACATGCATGGTCCAACAGGATGCTCATGGACCAGAGAGCCTAGGAGCCTAAGGGCAAGAGGGCCAGCTAGGGTCAGGGCAGCAGAGTCGACAGCTTGGCTTAGGGCAGCACGGAGCCAGGGTTGGAGTTTCCCAGTAGTGTGGGGCCAGAGTCTCCTGCAGCCCCCAGGAGCACAGGGCTGGGGCCGGAATCCCTGGCAGCATGGGTCGGCATGGGACTGAAGCACCCGTGGCAGCCCCCAGAAGTGAGGGGTTGCAGTCGGAGCCCTGCAGCAATACAGGGCCATAGTCTTCCACATTTCAGGCAATGTATCCCTGATTATGTGCTTTATTCTGCTAAAAAAAAGAGAACATTTTGGGAAATTTTACAGTAGGATTTGAAAATTAAAAGGTCACTTTTTCAAGAAAGAAAAATTATTTCATTGCAGGTTTCGTGGAGGAGTTATTCCTTTCTAAATTCTAGTTCATGCAAAGGGTAACAAGAAGAAAAAGGTCAGAAATTGAAAATATTTTTGAGAGAATTTCACCGAAGATCTGGTTTTTGTCTCAACTTTCATTCAATAAGAATTTTCTTAGTAATAATGGGCAGTTGCCTCCATAAACTTAAATAAGTTGGTCATGAAGAATAACTTTCAACTGGGTTTTAAAAGTAGCCTCATATTGTGGCTACTTTTAATATTTGTGATTTGAAGAGTGTTTAAATCTGAAAAAAATAGCCACTGTCAACCTTCCAGACATTCTATAGTTAATAGGAGGTACTTCTGGCCCTTGATCTTATCTAAAACTATAGAAATGGCCACAAATTCAGAAGCTTTTCTACTTTTTCTATCTTAGAGAAGGTGGGAAAACACCTTTAGGAAACAGTCTTCCATCATCAAGTTGTTTTTTGAGACTCACTAAGGCTATGTCTAAACTACAAAGTTTTGTCGGAAAAGCGGCCGTTTTTCCAACCAAACTTGAGTTACGTCCACACTGCAAGCACATACTTTCAACAGTAAATCAAAAAAACAGAGGGCTTTTTGCGCAATTGGTAATTCTCATTCTACGAGGAAGAACCCTTTTTGCGAAAGAAGGCTCTCGTAAAAAGGCATGTGTGGATGGGGAAGAGGGAGTTTTTTTCAGAAGAGGGAAGAAGAAAAAGCACAGGTGCTCTGGTGGCCATTCTGTCCATAGCAATCACTGCTTACATGTGAGATAGCATCCAGGCTGTCTGCACGCTATCTTTCGAAAAAGTGCATCACTTTTTCGATGTGCTTTTGCAGTGTGGACTCTCTTGCGCAAGAAGTTTTTTCGGAAGATCTCTTCCAAAAAAAGCTTCTTGCACAAGAAGCCTGCAGTCTAGACATAGCCTAAGAGCCACTTCCCATTTTGTCTGGATTTAACTTCAGCTGGCTATAATTGTTCTCAACTAAGACCTGGTTTTATTCAGGCTTTACCGAAACAAAAATATTGTACAATCTAGAGACGAAGGGAAAATGTCCTTGCACTAGAACTTAGTATAGAGAGTCCTACACACTTGGAAAACTACATTGTTTGTTCCTTAATCTAAAAAGAGCTGCCCCCCAGGCAGATGCCTTCAGTCTACATGGAGGGTTTCAGGTATTGTTCTCTCTGTGTAGTTGTGACTGATTACTCCTAAAAATCCTGTTAGTGAGCCTGTTTAGCCCTGAAATCCTTTCTCATCTTGAGGTCCTCATTCAAGTAGAAGAAATCCACTCAGAAAATAATAGAGAAGCTTTAGGAGATTGGAGATGAGCTGTGTGATCTGCTATGATCCATCTTTGCTCTACAGCCTGATGTTTGCAGATAGTTCTGCAAGTGCCAAAGAATCAATTCCGAGGCCTTTATTGCATTCATGAGCCTTTGCATTGCTATTTTGTGGCCAAGAAATATCTTGGAGTTTGAAAGTGCCCCATGCTCTCAGAAGAGTTTCAGACAGCTCAAGTTGGCTGATGACTAATCTAAGTGGACCATGTCATTGAGGAGGAAATGATGCACAATCCACCAAGAGAGAAAAAAATCAGCAGTTTGTTCAAGACAGGAGTTTAAACTCTTTCAGTGCAAGGTGTAGTATAATGAGCAGATCAGTATCAAGATAATTTCTGTGTAACTTCGGTCTCAATTGCCCTTTTCTGGTCTTTCATTTGTGTAAGCAGGGTCTGAACCACTGCTTCCAATGCAACCAGCTGAAAGGGGAAAGGAGTCCTGAGTGTTGTTATGCTCACTCAGTTGTTTAGCCCTGCAAGATAATCAACTTTTGATATGTAAATACAGCTCATGCTGGAATGGAAAGAGATCCTAGGAGTGGCTATGTAAATCCAGTTCAGCCAGTGCTATAGGCCTGATGGATGGTCAATTGTTAGAATGGAATGTGGTGTATTGTAACTAATTTGGCTGTAGTGGGGTCACAAACCATGTTAACCCTAAATGTAGGAATCGCAAGATATGACCACCAGTGCTCGCAGGAGAGACACTGTCATTGTAAAGAGTCTTGGATGGACAAGCCTTCCCCTTCCAGACTCAAGAGGATGTGATGGGGGTAGGGGGGAGGGAGAAGAAGCTTGAACCAGCAGGCCACATGTCCTCCAGGCGTGAGCTGTAAGACTAGTTCAACCTGTCTCTCTCCCTCTCCCCACCCCCTTCTAAAGATAGATCTAAAACAGACTCCATAAGGAGTCTCTTTATTATTTTGACATATTATTCCAGTGGAAGCTGGAATCTTTTGGCCTACCTAGGTAGAGGCCAAGAGTTGAAATCACTGAAAAACTAACAAAGAGCTGAAATCACTAGGTTTGGCCCAGAGCCAGATCCATCGCGGAAGCAGCAGCAAATGACCAGCGGGGTGGCTGGCAGGAGCAAGCGAGCAGCCAGAAGGAGGAGCAACAGGTTGGCAGCAGGGTGGCTGACAGGAGCAGGCAGCCAGCAGGATGGCTGGTGGGAGCAGGCGGCCAGTGGGGCAGCTGATAGGAGCAGGCAGCTAGTCGGGTGGCTGGCGGGAGCAGCGGCGAATTGTAAATGGAGTGGGTGAGATGTCTCCTATCTCTCCCCAATGGTGGGAGGTGAGCTCTGATAATCATCCCTGAGCTCTGGTCTGTGAGTGGGGTACAGAGAAAGGTTGGGCATGTGAATGGGACACTTACATTGCTGGACTTGTGAGCTGAGAGGCAAAGGACATTGCTGAATCCACTTGAGCTGGGATGTTTACTGGTGGTTTGGTTATGAACTCAGTGGTATTTTCCCAAGTTAATGCCATGTTACCTCTCTCCCTCTTTCATTAAAAGTTCCTTTTCTAGGCTCAGACTCTGTGCTTGCGAGTGGGGGCCTCTTGGAGGTGCCTGGGGGGTGTGAATTTCCCAGGCTACTGGGTGGGGGCTCCAGCCAATTCTGTGTGGGATGGATAAAAAGGAACCCCTAGATATTGAACCTGGCCCTGGCTGCTGCTGGCGCTACCTGGCAGAAGGGTTACATTTGTTTGTTTGTTTCTGCCTATCAGGAAGTGTGTCACTGGGGAAATCGAAGAGTGTACAGGAAGTATGGCATCTCCACAGTTCCTGGAGGAATTACTCTGTAGCACATCTTTTTCATTTTAAATCTCCTTTAGTTCACTAAAGCACTTATTACATTAAGCTAACAAACTACAACAAATACAATAAATTACTTACTAATTTTGGGGGAGCTTAAGCACAATTTAACACAACTCAGTTAACCTTTTAGTGCAATCTTCCTGTAGTCCCCTTACTAAAGGAAACTCTGACTTTTACTGGGAGGATCCTTTGTGCTGCAATCTAGCCCTAGAGATGACAACTCCCATGAGCCCTTGGGAAAAGGAGGGAACGGTGGCTCTTCCAGGCACGGAGAGAGAGAGTTAGTAGCCTCCATTTTGGAGAGAGAAGCCAGGCTGCTGGTGTGGAGCCTTTTCCAGCCCAGGAGCTGTTGATTGTAGCTAGAGCCTGCCAGGGCTTGGATCTAGCAGTCTGCTTCAGGGGCTGTCGATTGTCCCTAGAAGGAAGAGACTTTGGCTGTGCCTGTGGCTGAGAAGGGCCTACATAAACCTGCACAGGAGGTAACTGTGAATAACTGAGCTCTTTGGGAAAGTGCTGATTGGGATGGAGCACAGAAAACAGACTGACTCTGGCTCCAAAGACAGGCAGAGAGACCAGCTCAGTGAACCAGAGTTTCCGGCATTTCGTGGGGCCTGCTCCGGTAGCTGAGGGATTTTGCAGCCGGCTGCCTGCTTGGACTGACATACACAGAACCTGCCCAGTGCTGTCTCCACTACAGCTGCATACCTTCAAGCGCGCCCACACAAGCAAATGTCTGGGATTTTGAATCCAGAGGAGTGCACTCTGGGGTGGGATAAAAGATGGCAGTGCAGATGCCAGATAGATGAGTTCCTTTTATTTCTGTGTATTTTGTTAACTGATTGTGTTTGTAGTAAGTTGAGGGTCAGTAACCTGGAGTCAGCAGGCCTGAACATGAAAGCAGCAACAGGCCTAGAATCTAGTGAGCAAGACTTTGGTTCAGTAACACAGGAGCCAAGAAAGAGGTCCTACTGATAACTGTGTAATTGTGTACGTTAGGGTAGAGCATGGAAGGACACAGGGAGGCACCGAGAACAGACTGTAAGCCAAAGGGGAGTAGCGGAACATCTTAATAAGAAATGTCTTGGTACAAAGACTCCCCAAAAACTAATGCACATACCGGCCTAGGTTCAGGACCAGGTCGGAACTGACAGAATGACAAATAGAAGGTAAGCTCCCCTTCCGTAAGGTGAGGGGTGGTAACTAGGCAACAGAGGGTGGTAACCTAGTAAGTAAAGAAATGATGTAAGTTGTTTGTACCTGTCTATAAAAGGACACCACAAAGGGTGCTCTCCGGCTGACCTTGGAGGGGGGCGCACTAGGCGCCTGAACGGCAGGTGTCATTGCCTAAACTTACAGAATGCACAGTAGCTTAACTTTGACTAACTGCTGTTAATATCTGTTATATAGCAATAGGCCTGCCCGGTGTTGGTACCTTGTCAACACGGGCCATAGTGCCCAGTGGTGTAACATTGTACTGATCTCTGTTACCAACTGGTAGAGCTTCGCATTTGACAATAAACCTGCTCGATTGATTTCAAACCTTGTCTGCAGCTGTCATTTCCAGGGCACTTGGGTCAGAGATCTCCTGTGTTGACCCAAGTTCACGGGGTCTAACACTCTAGATAAACGGAGTACCGATTGTTACGCACGCAGCCGAAAGTTTATCATCACCGACAGAGTAGAGGTCCTGTCAGGAGTGCGCCAGGATGACCCTGACCAGATGGTGCTGACACTGACAGTTCAGACCACCGAAGGTACCGAGGTACAGAACACCGAGGTACGACAGTGTTCACTTTTAATGTGTTAAAAGCAAGAGGATGGATAGGGAATCCCCATCTAAACAACAGCACCACTGGGGTAGTCAGGATCTCCTTTTATGTTAAAAACATCAGGTTCCCAGGCACACCTGTGAGTGTGACCTGCTCCTGAGTAATCCAGGGAGGAAAAAGGGAGTTACATTCCCAATCTATGATATTTCAAATTCTCATTATGCAAATCCCTGTAAATACAGACAACTCAGTGTCTTGGTTAATGACAGTATCAGACTGTGAATTGTTCTCGCCTTGTGTGTCTGCTGTCTCTGTGCTTCTCATAGCCAAGATGACAGTTATCTTGAGCTACTTATAGTTTCCTCATAAGATTTTCCCTTCATCAGTCTGAATATAAGCAAGGTGACTTTCCTTTCATCACTGTAGCTTTGATTGGTCACTACACACTTTGCCAATTTTTCAGTCATTGTTTTTTAACTATGCAATAGATCATGCTCTTTTATTATAATAGTTTGATTGTACTTTCCCAATCTTTTTCTCACTGTTACAGGCTTGTTAGTCATCTTTTGTTTTTATTCTACACATTGTTAATTTTGCACATTGAGTTGGTGTAACCCTATAATTGAGTAGTGCCAAATATGGATCTTTTCTGTATCCTTTGGTGGCATTTTTTTCTAAGTTCTTCACTATATATAGACCACATATAGCTAATCCATTGGCTTCAGGTTACCTTAGACTATATGAAAGTCATATACTAAAGCAAAGTCCAGGAAGTTCCTATACTTGAACTTTAAAAATGAGCAATCCAGTGGCACCTTAGAGACATGAGGTCATGAGCTTTTGTGGGGAAACCCACTTCATCAGATGAGATGGAATGAACTGTGTGTGATTGGTTATCCACTATTAATGTTCTTGGATACACAAATACCAGTTTAATGTACCTGACAACAGTTGCTGCTGTGATATCTTCAAGTGTGATTCAAGAAATGAGAAATTAGTAATGCAGTCCATTAAAAATAGGTAATTGTTTTCCTTGGTTGAACAGGTTAATTCTGTTTTATTCTGATGAAACTGCAAGTTATTCGTGAAAGTTCTTTCTGCTGAGAATCTCTATAGTGCTAACATGTTCCACTCCTGCGAACCATTTCTTCAAAGTCATGGTTCACCTGTGGCCAGAGGATAATTTCTCTAGTTCTCCTTTTTGATTTAGTCATTTCCAGGTGCTGTCTGTGCCCTGGTCTACACTAGGGCTATGTCTACACTGGCAGCTTTTTGCTCAAGAACAGCCATTCTTGCACAAAAACTTGCCTGCTGTCTACACTGCACGCACGTTCTTGCGCAAGTAAATTGACAGTATAGCGTTGTAAAACAGGGCTTTTTCCGGAAGAGTTATTCCTCTCCCCATGAGGAATAAGCCCTCTTGTGCAAGAGCTTTTCCACAAGAGGGCAGTGTAGACAGGCAAAATGAATTTCTTGGGCAAGAAGCCCCATGGTTAAAAAGGCCATCATAGCTTTCTTGTGCAAGAGAGCGTCCACACTGCCATGGATGCTCTTGCACAAAAGCACATCTCTTGCGCAAAAGCACATGCCAGTGTAGACGCGCTCTTGTGGAAGACTTTTTGTGCAAGAACTCTTCCGCAAAACAGTTCTTGTGCAAGAAGCTGCCAGTGTAGACGTAGCCTAGGACTTTATTTCGAAATAACCCACCCAAGACTAAATTTAGAAGTGTAGCGGTCACACGCTGAAAAAATGAACTTCAGAATTCGAGATCTGTACTCCTACAGATTTCCATCAGGAGTAATGCTAATTCTGAAATAGTTATTTTGAAGTAATGGGAGTGTGTATGCTCCGGTGCCGCTATTTCAAAATAATTACTCCCCAGAGTAATTCTAACTCATTACATAAGAACATAAGAACGTACCAGGTGCTAATGGCAGGGTTGATATGGACAGGCAGTCAAAGTCTAATCCTCAGTCCCCTCTTAAGAACATAAGAACAGCCATACTTGGTCAGATCAAAGGTCCATGCAGCCCAGTATCCTGTCTGCCAACAGTGGCCAATACCAGATACCCCAGAGAGAGGGAACACAACAGGTAATTCTCATGTGATCCCTCCCTTGTCACCCACCTCCAGAAAAACAGAGGCTAAGGACACCATTCCTACCCATCCTGGCTAATAGCTATTTTTCCATGACTCTATCTGGCTCTTTTTGGAACCCTGTAAAAGTCCTAGCCTTCACCAAATCCTCTGGCAAGGAGTTCCACAAATTGACTGTGCGCTGAATGAAAAAAAACTTCCTTCTGTTTGTTTTAAACCTACTGCCTCTTAATTTCATTTGGTGATCCCTAGTTCTTATATTGTGGGAATATGTAAGTAACTTTTCCTTATTCACTTTTTCCACACCAGTCATGATTTTATGGCCCTCTATTATATCCCCCCTTAGTATCCTCTTTTCCAAGCTTAAAAGTCATAGTCTCTTTAATCTGTCCTCATATGGGACCCATTCCAAACCCCTAATCATTTTAGTTGCCCTTTCCTGAACCTTGTCAATATATCTTTTCTGAGATGAGGTGACCACATCTGTACGCAGTATTCAAGATGTGGGCATACCATGGTTTTATATAGAGGCATTAAGATATTTTCTGTCTTATTCTCTATCCCTTTTTTAATGACTCCTAACATTTTATTTGCTTTTTTGACTGTCACTGAACACTGAGTGGATGTTTTCAGAGAACTATCCACAAAGACTCCAAGATCTTTCTCTTGAGTAGTTGTAGCCAGATTAGTCCCCATCATATTGTATATATAGTTGGGATTATTTTTTCCAATGTGCATTACTTTTCATTTATCAGCATTAAATTTCATTTCCCATTTTGTTGCCCAATCACTTAGTTCTTTGAAATCTTTTTGAAGCTCTTCACAGTCTGCTTTTTCTTAACTATCTTGAGCAGTTTGATATCATCTGCAAATTTTTGTCCCTTTTTCTAGATCATTTATAAATAAGTTGAGTAGTATTGGTCCCAGGACAGACCCTTGGGGGAACCCACTAGTTACCTCTCTCCATTCAGAAAACTTACCATTTATTCCTACCCTTTGTTTCCTGCCTTTTAACCAGTTATCAGTCCACAAAAGGACTTTCCCTCTTATCTGATGACAACTTACTTTACTTAAGAACCTGTGGTGAGGGACTTTGTCAAAGGTTTTCTAAAAATCTATGTATACTATATCCACTGGATCCCCTTGTCCACATGTTTGTTGACCCCCTCAAAGAACTCTAGCAAATTAGTAAGGCATGATTTCCCTTTACAGAAACCATGTTGACTTTCCCCCAACAAATTATATTCATCTATGTATCTGACAATTTTATTCTTTACTATAGTTTCAACTAATTTGCCAGGTACTGAAGTTACCAGTGTGTTATTGCCAGGATAACCTCTATAGCCCTTTTTAAATATTGGTGTCATGTTAGCTATCTTCCAATCATTAGGTACGGAAGCCGATTTAAAGGATAGGTTACAAACCACAGTTAATAGTTCCGCAAATTCCCATTTGAGTTCTTTCAGAACTCTTGGGTGAATGCCATCTGGTCCCAGTGACTTGTTACTGTTAAATGTATCAATTTCTTCCAAAACCTCTTCTAATAACTGAAGACATGAGTTTATATTATTAGAATTATTTTCATAATACCTGATAAAACTGTGAATCGTATGTGTATGTGTTTGTGGGTGTGCAATCTCACTATTATCATATCAAGCACTTAGACTCTGAGTTCCAAGGGTAAACTAGGCTTTCTATAAAAAGTATATATTTTAATTTAGTTTGAAATTAAAATCAGTTCTATTTACCATTCCATTTGTCTTGCATTATCAAAGAGGATAAATGGGTGCTCCAAATTTATTTTGCACATTATTTTCTATACTTCTTTCATGGTTTCTGCTGTGCATTGCATCCTTTCTTTCAGCTCTCTAGACTTCTGGTTTTCAGCTGATACTGAATTAATTTCAAATAAGCTATAATTTGCAAAATGTTTAAATGTAAAAACCCATACATCATTGGTACTTGTAATTTTAAATCCCATTATTCAGCAACAAAATCAAATACATTAGCAAGTTTGGATAGGATCAGACAGTACACTTTCTAAAATGCAAAATACAACATTTTTCACAGAAAACATATCATACAGATAATGGGGGTAGTTAAGGTTTTGTCATTTGTAATAATCCTGTGTTTCTTTAAGACTGTAGTATAAACAAGGAAGAAAATATTAACACTGGAAGAATTAAATCACTCATTTATTCCTCATGCCACATTACAAGCTAGAATGTAAGCAAATTGGATTAAATAAGATGAATTGTGAAATTCTTTTTAAAATACATAATAGAGTATCACAGTCATAATTGTAAAGCAGATTGTTGACACTTCTAGTGTTTGTATTGAACATGTTGATTCAAATAATTTCCTTTATAACGTGACTTACCTTTTAAATATGTAAATTGGGTGGCTATAAAGTTAGTTGGACAGACTGGGTCATATTTTTTTATGTGCTGCAAGATCTCTGCTCAGGTCAGAGTGGAAGTTTGATAATGAAATCATCTTTACATAGTCTAGCAACTGAGACTATGGATCTGAGGTAAGGAAAATTGTCCTAGCATGGATTGGGGGTGGGGAAAGATTTGGGAGGGGACAACTTGGAATGTTGCTCAATGAGATTGGAGTGGTAGCAGAGGATTTTAGTAGTTAATGAGGGTCGGCACTTATTTTGCAAGAGGGAAGGGTTAGAATTCAGTATAAAAATGCATGCTGCACTGGAAATCAGAGTGTCTGAGTATTTGACAAAAATGGTTCTGTATTGCAGCAGAAGGGATGGAAAATAACAGCAGGCAGTAGGAACATATTCAAGTGTATCCATCTTGAACAATGCCAAGATTTTTGTTTAAGGAACAGCTAAGAGAGTTTTCTGATTAATTTTTCCAAGATCTTATGATTTTTCCACATTGATAATGAATCCTAAAATAGTAAACTATCTTCACTGTTGTATCCACCTGTCTCAGCCAGCCCAGCTCTGCATTATCATGACCTTTGCTGTAGCAATATTGGGTTTGTGAATTGTGAAGTACAAAGAATGAATGTCTCATAGACTCATAGACTTTAAGGTCAGAAGGGACCATTATGATCATCTAGTCTGACCCCCTGCACAATGCAGGCCACAGAATCTCACCCACCCTCTCCTAGAATAATCCTCTCACCTATATCTCAGATATTGAAGCCTTCAAATAGTTCGAAGACCCCAAGATGCAGAGAATCCTCCAGCTGTGATCTGTACCCCATGCTACAGAGGAAGGCGAAAAACCTCCAGGGCCTCTGCCAATCTACCCTGGAGGAAAATTCCTTCCCGACCCCAAATATGGCGATCAGCTAAACCCTGAGCATGTGGGCAAGACTCACCAGCCAGACACCCAGAAAGTTCTCTATAGTAACTCCTATCATCCCTCCATTGACCTATTTACCACTGATAATGAATGGTCACTACTGGACTCTCTAAAAGCTTTCCAAGTTGTTGTTGTTTTTTAACTTCTTGGCTCACAGCTTTTCAGGAGGGAAATTCTTAATGAAATGGAAACATTTGGATGACAATGGATGCAAGAAATTCGAATATGCTGCAATGGCTTAGACCCTGCAAAGTACAGATGTTAAAAACATTTAGGGGTTAAATTCACCTCCCCACAAAGAAACACCAAGATAACTCAATTGGGGATGGAATCAATATGACAAATTAGAATTTATCTTCCCAACTGTAGACATTATGTAAGGATGCAGAGCAACCTCGGAGCCTACTCATCCACTGTGTTTGCTGGAATAACCTTCCACTTCAGTGTGTGCATGTTTTTCATGACTATTACATTCATATTGTTAAGAGCTAGAGTTTTAAAAGAAGGCATCTTAGGAAAAAAGAACCAGTGCACTCTTAATGGAATATGAAGTCAGGGGCTGAGTATTAAAAGCACAATGGCCACTATCTGTGTACATCTAAATCAGAAATTGCATGAAGCAGATTAAGGTTATTTCTAGTGCCATGACACATCATGTAATATGAATGCTATATTTAGTTTAATACATCTGTACAGTGCTGCACCATTAGTACTTATAGTAGGTCTTGATGCTGCATATGGAGAGCAACACAGGGCAAGATGGAAAGATATTCCAAGGACTCAGGCATGCAGTTAGGAACAAAGTATATGTCCAAAAGAAAAAATACTTTTTAAAGGACTGTGAAAGCCCCTTTGTTCAATTGCAAAAAGAATATTTCACATGCAATCTTTGAAAATCTAATGAGAGGAAGAGTTATATGTAAAAAATAAGTGATACCCTACCTCTGGTTTGAGGAAGTGAGGGAGTTTTTGCTCTATTATATAGACTTCAGGACAAGGACAAAAACGAGCCTAATTGATTCAGTTATTAATGTGTGGGACAAAGCTCCTCCTCAACCTTAGTGGGATCTTGAAAGGACTGCTTAGTCACTGCTCCTGTCTTCCCTGTCACTCATCCATTGTGCAGGTTTGAACAATTTGGCAGAAGCCTATGTGTGAAATCTTTTAATGTAAGGGAACCAGTGTACAGACAGTAACCACACAAAACTTGACAGGAAGAAAGCTCTGACCCACTAGTAAGGAGAACTAAGACAATGAGGGGCCTCCCTCCTGCAGCAGCCCTCATCCATCTTCACAGCCACAGACTACTAGAAGGTCCTCTAGAAGGTATCAACTCCTCACTGGAGAGCAGGGAGTAAGCTCCATTCAACTGATTGCAAAAGCCCCTTCCCCACAGCCCTGCTGGGCATGGTCCCAGTGGAACCGGACTATTAAAAGACCTGGGGTAGCTCAGTCGGGGCTGAGCGCTGATGGGGAAGGAGCCACTGGGATAACCCCAGAGTGGAAGAGTGGCCAGAGATTCCAGCAGCAGTCAGGCCTAGTGGTAGTACCCGTAGGGCCAGTGGATTGTGAGGAGGCGACGGGGGAGACTTCCACCAGACCCCGGTAAGAAGTAGCCGGTGTGGGAGAGTCACCCCAGAGTGCTCAGCATGTTGTGGCAGGATTCCCCACTGAGCGTGGTATCTACAGTCTACTGCCTACAGTGCCCTGGGATAGAACCCAGTGGAGTGGGAGGGCCCGGATCCCTCTACCAGTTCTGTAGCTGGCTGTAGGTGCCTACAAGCCTGTGAGCTAGGCCTCAAGACCGTATTAACCCTGATATAAGGGCCCACGGATGGATTTTGGCCTCTGGGCCATATTACCTATAGTGAGAGAGACTCAGGAATAGACTCTGGACACGAGATCGTATTAACCTGGCTATAAGGGCCTGTGGATGGTCTTTGGCCTCTAGGCCTTATTGTACATAATACGAGAATAAAGAATAGTAAAGAATAAAATTGTCAGACACATAAATGAACATAATTTGTTGGGGGAAGTCAACATGGTTTCTTTGAGGGGGTCAACAAACATGGGGACAAGGGAGATCCAGTGGACATAGTATACTGAGATTTCCAGAAAGCCTTTGACAAGGTCCCTCACCAAAGGCTCTTAAGCAAGTAAGTTATCATGGGATAAGAGGGAAGGTCCTTTTGTGGATTGATAACTGGTTAAAAGACAGGAAACAAAGGGTAGGAATAAATGGTAAGTTTTCTGAATGGAGAGAGGTAACTAGTGGGGTCCCCCAAGGGTCTGTCCTGGGACCAATACTACTCAACTTATTTATAAATGATCTAGAAAAAGGGGTAAACAGTGAGGTGGCAAAATTTGCAGATGATACTAAACTGCTCAAGATAGTTAAGACCAAAGCAGACTGTGAAGAGCTTCAAAAAGATTTCAAAGAACTAAGGGTATGTCTACACTACAAAGTTAATTCGAACTAACAGCCGTTAGTTGGAATTAACTTTCATAGGCACTACACATACAAACCGCTAGTTCAAACTTAATTCGAACTAGCGGAGCGCTTAATTCGAACTAGGTAAACCTCATTCTACGAGGACTAACGCCTAGTTCGACTATAGTTCGAATTAAGGGCTGTGTAGCCACTTAATTCGAACTAGTGGGAGGCTAGCCCTTCCCAGCTTGCCCTGGTGGCCACTCTGGGCCAAGCCAGGGAAACTCTTCTGCCCCCCTCCCGGCCCCGGAGCCCTTAAAGGGCCATGGTCTGGCTACAGTGCTTGTGCCAGTTGCAAGCCTGCCAGCACCCAGCCAGCAGACCCTGCACCTGGCACGGGATGAGCCAGCCACCCGCTGCCACCCAACCCTCCCCCTCTTCCCAGGACCAGGCTGGCGGCTCCCAGGAGCCTGTCCGGGGCCGCAAGAGGCGGGCGCCCGCCTGGTCTAGTGCGGAGATCGTGGACCTCATTGAGGTTTGGGGGGAAGCCTCCAACGTCCACGATCTCCGCACTAGCCACAGGAACGTGGCCGTCTACAGCCGCATGGCTGCCAGCCTGGCCACCAGAGGCCACATGCGGACCCGGGAGCAGGTCCGCTACAAAATCAAGGACCTGCGGCAGTCCTACTCCAGGGCCTCCCAGCCAGGGGCCGACCCGGAGGCCTGCCCCCCACTTTAAGGCCCTGGACCGCATCCTGGGTGCTCGCGCCGTCCATGCCCCCCGGGTGGTGATCGACCCCGGGGCAGAGGGACCCGTCCCTGATACAGAGGAGGAGGAGGAGGACGCCGAGAGCCAGGAGCCTGCAGAGAGCCTGCCCAGGACCCAGGACCCCTGAGGCATCCCACAGAGCACATCGGCCGTGTCGTCCAATTCCGAGGAGGGCTCCGCATGTGAGTGCCATCATGCTTCCCTTATGTGTACGGGGGGGTGGGGGGAGAGGGAGCCCAGGGACCGTGCGCCTGGGCCTTGCCCACCATGGAACAGCAGCTGGGTGTCATGCAGGGGCCCTGGCCTTGCTGAGGGGGGCTGGGTTTCACCTACTGTGTCCCCAGGGGAGAACTGACCACTGCTCTTGTTTCACCACAGCTGCAGCACCTGGGACTGCAGGGCGCACCACCCCGCCTGCAACAGCCACCCGCACCCGGGACAGCAGGCACACCAGGAACCAGGAGGAGTACCAGCGGCGGCACCTGTGGCTCCTGGAGCACCAGCTCCGCACCCAGGACCACTGGGTCCGGGAGGACCTGCAGCTATGGCAGCGGAATTTGGAGGCGCTGGAGGAGCAGGGCCGTGCCCTCAGAGGCCACCTCCAGACCTTGGTGGACAGGTTCCTGCCTCCTCCTGCTCCGGCCCCTGCGGCCGTCCCAGCTCTCACTCCTCCTCCCACCCCTGCTCCCCCTCCCACTTCCTCCGCACCCCCATCCCTCCTGCCCCACCCTCCACACCCACTCCCGACGCCCCGCACCCGCAGTGCTGCAAGACAGGAGAGCCAGCAGGACCCCCAAGCCTGAGCTTTCCCTTCCCTTCCTCCCCTTCCTCCCCCTTCTAGCTCCCTCCTCCCAGGTTTCCCCCAGCCCTCTCCCACCCTCATTCCTCCCTCCCCCCACCCCAGTTATGTAAAATAAAAGAGATTTTTGTTGTCAAAACAGGTGTGTTTATTTGACATTAGGAAGCGGGGTTAGGGAGGGGAAAGGAGAAGGACGGGAGGATGGAAGAAGGCCCCAGTGGGGCATGCAGGAAGAGTTCAGTCCTCCTCCTCCACCTCAAAGCTCTTCTGCAGGGCTTCCCGGATCAGGATGGCCCCCCGCTGGGCCTCCCGGACGGCAGTGGTGCGGGGCTGAGCGTACTGGCCAACCATGCGGTCAGCCTCAGCCATCCAGGCTGGCAGGAAAGCCTCCCCCTTTCGCTCGCACAAATTGTGCAGCACGCAACATGCTGCCACCACGGGAGGGATATTGTGCTCGGCGAGGTCGAGGTGGGTGAGGAGGCACCTAAATCTGGCTTTCAGGTGTCCAAAGGCCCCCTCAATCACGATGCGGCCCCTGGTGAGCCTGGCATTGAAGGCCTGGCGGGAGGGGTTGAGGTGCCCCGTGTACGGCTTCATCAACCAGGGCTGTAGGGGGTAGGCCTCATTCCCCACCAGGCACACGGGAATGTCCACGTCCCCGACCCTGATGTGGCAGTCGGGGAAGAAGGTCCCGGCGTGCAGCCTCTGGCACACGGAGGAGTTGCGGAACACCCTGGAGTCGTGTGCCTTGCCAGACCAGCCCACATTAATGTCCGTGAACTGGCCCCGGTGGTCACACACGGCCTGCAGGAGCACGGAGAAGTACCCCTTTCGGTTAATGTACTGGGAGGCCTGGTGTTCTGGGGCACGGATGGGGATGTGCGTCCCGTCGATCGCGCCCCCGCAGTTGGGGAAGCCGAGGGCGCTGAACCCCTGGATGATGGCGTCCGGGTCGGCGAGGCGGACCACCCTGCGGAGCAGCACCCGGTTGATGGCCTTGACCACCTGCAGAGAGACACAGCAAACCGCAAATCACTGGGGCGCCCGGGTGGCTGGGAGTGTTCGTTCCCTGGCACTGCCCCGTGCCCCACTCCCAGAAGCAACCCCCGTGGGTGGTGTGTAGTACGGCTGGGACAGACCGAACCCTCCCGTGTGGCGCACTGTCGCCTCCTCCCCTGCCCCTGTTTTCCCTGGGGCGGCCCATCCCCTCCTTGCAGCCGCCCTCCCCCCCGGCCCAGTGGCCAGTGAGTGCCGTACCTGCACGAGCACTGCTCCGATGGTGGATCTCCCCACGCTGAACTGGTTCCCGACGGATCGGTAGCTGTCCGGCGCGGAGAGCTTCCAGAGGGCGATGGCCACACGCTTCTGGAGGGGGATGGCGGGCCTCATGCATGTGTCCCGTCGCTGCAGAGCAGGGGTGAGCCACTTGCAGAGCTCCAGGAAGGTGTCCTCTTCATCCTTGAAGTTCTGGGTCCACTGTCTGTCTCCCAGCGCTCCAGGACGATGCGGTCCCACCAGTCGCTGCTGGTGTCCAGACACCAGATGCGGGCACGCTGGCGTCCGGGCGCTGCTGCAGCTCCTCCACGGCCCCCAGGAGGCCAGGTGGAGAGGCAGGGGGCTGACGTGCACCAGGTGGTGCCATGCAGCCTCCTGCCATTGCTGGCAGGCTTGCAGCAGCAAGTCCAAAAACTGCACCAGAAAGCCCAGGGAGAGCTCTGGCTCCATGTTGCCAACTGCGGCAGCATCCCAATGGGAACCACCGACACAGGCAGGCGCAGAGAAAAACTCTTTGCTGTCCCACAGCGAGGTAGGCAAGCAAGCGGAAAAGCTGAGAACCGGCTGTCCAGGGGGGTTCCTTTAAGCACGAGCCTCAGATAGCCTCAGACAGCAGCCACACAAAGCAACTACTGACCTGATGCCCTGCCAGAAGCGGTTTCAGATGCCCTTAAATGCGACCCAGCATCCAATCAGTGTGGACGCGCTATTTCGAATTAGCAAAACGCTAATTCGAGCTAGTTTTTAAGTCTAGATGCGCTAATTCGAATTAGCTTAGTTCGAACTAACTTAGTTCAAACTAAGTTAGTTCGAATTAGTGCTGTAGTGTAGACATACCCTAAGTGATAGGGCAACAAAATGGGAAATGAAATGTAATGCTGATAAATGTAAAGTAATGCACATTGAAAAAAATAATCCCAACTATATATACAATATAATGGGTACTAATTTAGCTACAGTTACTCAAGAGAGAGAGATCTTGGAGTCATTGTGGATGGTTCTCTGAAAACATCCCCTAAGTATTCAGCGGCTATCAAAAAAAGCAAATAGAATGTTAGGAATAATCAAAAAAGGATAGAGAATAAGACAGAAAATATCTTAATGCCTCTATATAAAACCCTGGTACACTCACATCTTGAATATTGCGTACAGATGTGGTCGCCTCATCTCAAAAAAGATATATTGGCATTGGAAAAGGTTCAGAAAAGGGAAACTAAAATGATTAGGGGTTTGGAATGGGACCCATAGGAGGAGAGATTAAAGAGACTAGGACTTTTCAGCTTGGAAAAGAGGAGACTAAGGGGGGGGGATATGATAGAGGTCCATAAAATCATGACTGGTGTGGAAAAAGTGAATAAGGAAAAGTTATTTACATATTCCCACAATATAAGAACTAGGGGTTACCAAATGAAATTAAGAGGCAGTAGGTTTAAAACAAACAGAAGGACATTTTCTTCACTCAGTGCACAGTCTGTGGAACTCCTTGCCAGAGGATGTGGTGAAGGCTAGGACTTTAACAGGGTTCCAAAAAGAGCTAGATAGATTCATGGAGGTTAGGTCCATCAATTGCTATTAGCCAGGATGGGTAGGAATGGTGTCCTTAGCCCCTGTTTTTCTGGAGGTGGGTGACAAGGGAGGGATCACATGAGGATTACTTGTTGTGTTCCCTCCCTCTGGTATCTGGTATTGGCCACTGTCGGCAGACAAGACACTGGGCTACATGGAGCATTGGTCTGACCCAGGATGGCTGTTCCTGTGTTCTTATGTTCTTAAGAGGGGACTGAAGAATAGACTTTGGCCGCCCATCCATATCAATCCTGCTATTAGTACCTGGTTACAGACTTTGGCCTCAAGGCCCCCAGAGAGGGACATGTATAGAGAGGCCGCAATGAGGGGCTAAGCTTGAGGGACAGGCCAGAGTAGGTTGCCCCTCAACAGGGACCAATGGGGTTTTCTGAAGTTTGAGACTTGATTAGTGAGCAGCCTCATGTTAGACATGCTCACCACGAGGATGCTACTAGCAGTATAAAAGCTCTGGACAATATCACCCTGAGGGAAAATAGCCTAGGCAAGCCTCTCCATCAGAACACGGTTGCAGTCCATCAGAGAAGAATTCCCAATTATTCTTGCCAATAAAACCCTTGAGCCACCCGAACTGGTGTTCGTTCAAGTGACTGATAGTTCTGTTATTATGATGATTATGACTAAGTATGTTCCTGGTGAGCAACAGCATCATGCAAAGTATCACATATATCATGTAGTGATCTGCATCTGAAGCACTACTGTAGCCATTTATTTTTGCTAAACCTTTGCTTAATATTTATAAGCACAGAACAAATTATTAAAATACCCCAGCTGCGTGCAGGTAACATTCAAACAAAAAACCTAGTGGTGTCTACATGGTAAACACTAAATGGGGCCTGGAACCACTGACATTTTAGTGATGCTCCCTTCTGAAATTCTCACAGATGATCCACTACACACATCTTTCCTTCCAGTCCCTCTCATTCACTGTGGACTCGAGCACTGTGGGAAGGTTGAGGAGAGGTTGCAGTACTACTTGTAAGGTGTCAGTTTGCTCTCTGGCCTATAGGATGGCAGCTGTTAAGATGTAAGGTCAAGACCACCGACAAACAGAGAAGAGCTGAAATTTCCCCGAGTATTTCTAACTAATATAGTTACAATAACAAAATCATAATATTAGTTAGAAATACTTGGGGAAATTTCAGCTCTTCTCTGTTTGTCAGTGGTTCTGACCTTACATCTTAACAGCTGCCATCCTATAGGTCAGAGAGCAAACATTTTTATTTTTTAAAATTCAAAATTAACATGCTTCTAAAACTATATAGACTGTTTAAAGCTATATAAAATGAAGACTTACGACTATTTTAGCTAATAATTTCCAAATGTTTATGTATTTGGGTATGTCTACACTACAATGTTATTTTGAAATATCTTATTTCGAAATAGTTATTTCGAAATAGCTTATTTCGAAATAACGCGTCTACACACCAAAATGCATTTCGAAATAGCATTTTGCTATTTCGAAATAGCATGTCCACACTAAGTGGACTCTGAATCACATTTAAGGCCGCCAGAACCAGTTCCAGCAGGGCACCAGGTCAGGACTTACTGTGTGGGGCTGCTGCCTGAGGCTATCTGAGGTCTGTGCTTAAAGGGACCCCCACGGACAGCCAGTTCTCAGTTTCCCTGCTTGCTTGTCTACCTCGATGATGGACAGCAAAGCATTTTGTCTCTGCGTGCTCCGATTGCCCTCACTCAGGACACCACAGCACTCTGTAACATGGAGCCAGAGCTGCCCCTGGGCACTCTGGTGCTTCTCTTGGACACGTTGCTGCGAGTCTGGCTGCACTTTCTGCAGGCTGCCATCCAGGAGGTCCATTGGGGGGCTGTCAGTATCCAGGGAGGCCCTGTGGGAGAGCTTCCACCCTGAGGAGCACTAAGAGCCTCTCTGGTCTGCCCCACTGGGGGCTTGTGCCTCATTCCTCCCTCACCTCCTTTTACTTACCTCCCTAACCCCCCTTCCTGATGTAAAATAAAATACACATATTTTCATGAACACAAACTCTCTTTATTTAACAAAACGTGGGGGGGAGGGAATGAAACTCTGGTGAGACTGGGGAAAGGAGGCAGGAGAGGGGAGAAGAGAGGGTGGGAGAGGGGAAGGGGAAACCTGGGAGGAGGGAGCTGGAAGGGGGAAGCAAGGGTATGAAGGGGGAGGGGAAGCTCAGGGCTAAGGGTTGGGGGTCTCGTTGGACCAACTTGATTGTCATGCAAACCTGCTCCTGGGTTTGCATGTGGCTTTTGGTGGCCAGGCTGGCAGCTATCCTGCCATAGACAGCCTCATTCCTCCCACTAGTGTGGAGATCATGGACGTTGGGGGCATCCCCCCCAAACCTGAATAAAGTCCATGATCTCCACCCTGGACCAGGAAGGCACCCGCCTTCTCCGGGCCCTGGCAGGCTCCTGGGAGCTGGCAGACTGCTCCTGGGGAGCGGTGGAGGGCTGGCTGCCAGTGGCTTTCTGGCTCATGTTTTGGGGCCACTGGGTCGGGGCAGTGACTGCTGGCTCCGGGCTGACAGGCTTGGAGCTGGCACAGGCACTGTGGCCAGAGTCAACCCCTTTAAGGGCTCCGGGGAGGGGGGAGGGAGAGGAGCATTCTTGGTTGAGGCTGGAGTAGCCACCAGGGCACCCTGGGAAGGCTGGAGGCCCCCTATTTTGAAATAAGTGTCTACACAGCACTTATTTCGAAATAGCTATTTCGAATTTGGCATTATTCCTCGTAGAATGAGGTTTATCAAATTCGAAATAAGCACTCCGCTATTTCGAATTTATTTCAAAAAAGTGGTTTGGCTGTGTAGATGCAAGGAAAGTTATTTCAAAATAAGGGCTGTTATTTCGAAATAACTTTGCTGTGTAGACATACCCTTAAATTCAACTTATTTAAAACATAATCCAAATTTTATGGATCCAGTTTTATAAATTCTATAGCAGATTAAAAATTCTACTTCTGCCTTAGGTAGAAAATTCTTGAATGTGCATTGACAAGACACTGGATTTTAAGATGCAAGCAAGGTAGGAGTGAACTTAATGTGGGCAACATGGAGTGGGCAATGATCTAAATATACACTGTGTGATTGCTCTCTACTAAATATTAGCTGTCTGAAATGGTACTTTGCATAACGGCACACAGACAGCACAAAATAGGATGTGATACAAATGATGCCAATCTATGCACTGTTGGCATTGGCAGCTGTCTCCTTGACAGACTCCATAGACAGTTACTGGCAGCTTTAGAGTTGCCTCTAGGTCTATCATATGGTTAGGCTTCTGACTTTTTCTGTTTATATGAAGTCCAATCCATCTGGAATCCATTTTATTCTGTGTCACCTTTAATAGTGGAGGATTTATGTATGGGTAACTCTGGTATTGAATTCAGACTATCTGGAATAAGTCAAATCTCCAAGATACTGTCTTTTAAATGTTATGCCTCTGTATTGAGCTCTTGATGTCAAATACAAGAGTTAAAATCTGCTCTTTTGTTAAAAAAAAAAAAAAAAAGGAAAGATTAAAAGCAGCATTAGTATAAAGTGAAAAAATTCAATAACAATATAGTTTCTTTTTAGCTCTGTGGAAAAATGAATCTATCTAATTCAATACTTCTGTGGTATTTTATCCAGTGTGCTGTATGAGGCAGAGAGCAGTATGACAAAGATTTGATAAGATGTTCTATTTGGATGTAAAGATTTGGGAGCAGATCTTCAGCCTCACTAAGTCCCCTTTGAACTTCAGTGGTGGCATGATGGGGTGTGAAGTGTTCCCAGTAAGCAACTTGGTATAAAGCCACACAAGGAGAAGTTTGAGCAAGAGGGGTAGAGGAAGGTATTGCTCATGTTGACTTCTGATTGATTTGGAGGGATATTACAAGCCAAAATAATATAGAGCATTCTAAAGTTAATCTAATTAGGCTGTGTGTACACTATTACTTATGTCAGCAAAATCTACGTCGCCCAGGTGTCTGAAAAGAACACACCCTCCCTGAGGGTACGTCTAGACTACATGCCTCCGTCGACGGAGGCATGTAGATTAGACAGATCGGCATAGGGAAATGAAGCCGCGATTTAAATAATCACGGCTTCATTTAAATTTAAATAGCTGCCCGCTCTGCCGATCAGCTGTTTGTCGGCAGATCGGGACAGTCTGGGGCGGCGCGGTTGACAAGGAAGCCTTTGTCGATCGCGCAGGTATGCCTCGTGAAATCAGGTTTACCTGCGCCGATCGACAAAGGCTTCCTTGTCGACTCGCGCGTCAGACTGTCCCGATCTGCCGACAAACAGCTGATCGGCAGAGCGGGCAGCTATTTAATTTAAATGAAGCAGCGATTATTTAAATCGCGCTTCATTTCCTATGCCGATCTGTCTAATCTACATGCCTCCGTCGACGGAGGCATGTAGTCTAGACGTACCCTGAGTGACATAAGTCGTGCAGGCATAAGGGCTTCTGTGCACAGCAGTAGATCTACAGAAAAGCTCTCTCCCACTGGTACAGAGCAGTTACACGAGCGAGTTACAGTGGTGCAGCTACATCAGTATACCTATGTTGCTGTAAGTACTCTGGTGTAGACATGTTCTAAGCTGTACAGAGGACTGAAGCAAACCCATCAACCTTGGTTATTTTATTGATAGATGGAAAGAGGGAGATATGGGAAAGTGAAGAAGCCATATTTACCTCCCAGTGCTATTCCAGCAAAACCAAAGACCTTTTGATTTAGGTTTCTCAACATACACCTATCCAGTGAAATGTGAAAAAAATAATAACTAAGAAATGGGCCCCAACGTTCCAGATCCAGTAACTTAAAATTCTAGCACTGTCTCTAAATGGTCCCTCCTTCAACACACCCATACCCCTGGGAAAGAGATGAGCCTTGAAGCATGCCTGAAATTGTGGGGTCTGACAAATTAATGGGAACTGGGAATCCAGAGACCAAGCTCTATTGTACAAACTCAATCTGGCATGCTTTTGAATTATTGTTACTATTGTTTGCTTATTTATTTTTGCTTCTGTGGGCACATAGAAACCAAAATCTTGATCAGATTCCCATTGTGCTAGTAGGCAAATGATATTTATTGGTCAATTAACTTGGGTCTTCAATAGCTTTTGCAATTGGAAGCGGCTTTCTTATGAGAGACAACCAAATCCAAAAAGCCTTTCAAAACTGCTTTAAATATCCATGAAATATAGCAGTCGACATTAAATGTACATTTGTACTGGGAAAATTTCCATTTCTTGCTTTTGCATTCACATAAAGTCATTTAAGCAGAGTTTTCACTTACATTTTCGTGATAACATCACATATCCTCATGGGAAAGAGGAATTTTTTGTTAAATTTGTCCTGCTTTTAAGACAGAGATCAAAATAAAGTGCACATGAGGAAAAGTGAAAATACAAAAAAATAGGGGGCACATAGACAGGTCCCTCATGACACCTCTGGAACCTAACTCACTACTCTGGGCAGTGTTGACAGCTGGCTCACTTGCTTTGGTTTCTTCCCCACTGAATCTCTTTCTCACCAGGAGAGAGCTGCTCACACTGCTCCATTCTGCCATTCCAATTAGAGCAATGGTATAATGAAGTTGAATCAATTCCAGAACTGACCAAGCTGTCTTGCTGCTGATGAGACAGAAGGATAAAAGGCTGGGAAAGACTAGTAGCAATAATACGTGAAAGAAATGATACGTTAAGGAAGAGGCAGTAGGAATGTTATAGCTTACTTCCTAGACATTATCTGAGACTCAGCAACCTAGGAAATGATGTTGTAATTTTTCAATTACAATAAAAACTCTTCACAGTGAAAAATACTCATTTGCCACAGGAAATCATCAGCAAGAATTCATCAAGCTATCCACTATGTTGACTGTGATGTTGAGGAGCCTGTAAAATAAGCAAGGAAGCCAGAATCCCCTCTTAATTTCCTATACAGCTGTATAATAAGATTTCATATTTCCTTTACACTACAGTTGATCAGATTCAGATCTGTGCTGCTGCTACTGATTCCTTAGCTGCCTTACCTCATTTGTCATATGTCCCTGTACAAAAAGGAGACTTGCATGGACAAGGCAACAGAGCAGTCTTAGGAGCCACCATATTGATAAAGCTTGGCAAAAAGTCCTCACTATATCACACAAGGGCAGAGACTGCATAGTCTGTTGGCTGCACATTAATTTCATCAGAACTGTGTGAAACACATCTGGTTCCATTAGCCTCTGAGGGGGGGATCATCCTAACCCTTCTTTTGCTCTGAGGCTTTGTCTACACTGCAGGGTTTTTGCGCAAGAAGCTTTTTGCAGAAGAGATCTTCCGCAAAAACTTCTTGTGCAAAAGTGTGTTCATACCTCAAAAGCGCATCGCAAAAGCGATGTGCTTTTGTGCAAGAAAGCATCCACACTGCATGGACACTCTTGTGCAATAAAGTTCTGATAGCCATTCACAGAATGGCCATCAGAGCACCTGTGCTTTTTCTGATAGGCTCTGCCTATTTCACTCCCCACAAATATAAAACAAAAAAAACCTCTAAGATTAAATTTTAAATAACTAAACATAGTTTAATATCTTTAAAAAGGGGATTAAGGCTAAAATTAGCACTCTGAGATTAAATTTGGGAAAGAAGAATTTAAAAATATGATGGAACTAATAAAAAAGATCCTAATGTCAAAACGGAAGAAATTGAAAACTTTAAACTCAAAATAGCTGCTACCAAAGCATACCATTAAAGAGTAATAGATTCTGTTTATCCTGAAACAAAAAAGGGACCATAAAGGAAAGGGACTGTAAACAAAAAAGGGACTGTAAAGGAAAACTGTGGTCCCAAAACTGTGTGCTTCAGAAAAGTTGAAATACTTTCTATCATATTCACTTAGGCTACACGCAGCACGGAGTAGGTAGTTCGAATTAGAGATCCTAATTCGAACTACCATTACTCCTCGTGGATCTCTAATTCGAACTACCTCCATGTAACCGCGGGCACGGAGTTTGGACTAAGGGGGATTTAAAAATGGCGGTGCCTGGGAACATGCAAATGAAGCCCGGGATATTTAAATCCCGGGCTTATTTGCAACTCCGGTTGCCCTCATTTGCCTATCTAGCTCGAACTAACGAGCTAGTGTAGACATACCCTTAGATTATGACATAAAGTAAGGAAGTAAAGTGAAAACTGGAAATGGGAGTAGAATTTGAAGAGCAAATTCAGTGAAATTTAAAGAGCAAATTTCCAAAAGAATAAAAATAAGAACAATTTTAGGTCTATCTGAAGCAGGCTGCCTGTGAGAGCATTAGTCAATCTGCTGGATGAAGTGAGCAATTAAGGAGGTTATTTCTTATATATGAGCTTAGTTTTGAGCCACTCCCCCTATGATGACCCATGATGCCCCTCTCCAGCTCTGCTTCTCACTTTTTGTGTGGCCTTTGTTGAGATAGGCTGGGAGCTTACTATCCTACTTTGCACCACCATGGCTACATCTAGACTGGCGCGCTTTTGTGCCAGAGCTATGCAAATGAGGCTCAGCGTTGGAATATCGCCGAGCCTCATTTGCATAGCTAATGAACCACCATTTTCGCGGAAGAGGCTCTTGCGCGGCTGTCTACACTGCCCCTTCTTGCGCAAGAAAAACCCTTTTGCGCAAAGCCGTTATGCCGATTATTGTGTAAACAAACTGCCACTTGAAGAGATCAGCAGATATATAAACAAAGACTTATAGTACATATGTCCTTTAAAATAAAGAGCTACCCTGTTTTATGAAAAACAGATTTGATCCAGGCAAAATATTTTGAAGCACTTAGGAAATATTATCAGAATACTGATGACTCTCTGTTACACTTGTCCTGGGAATCCCTTGTTTTAGGTCAGTCGTTGTTTTTCTGATGGATGTATTTTGTTTTAGGCATGGTCTGCTAATGGACACTGTAAGTGCAGCCTATTGTAGACCATAGGCCATCTCTTGAATAATAGAAAGTTTAGAATATGAATACATCCATCACAAAGAAAGCCTATCTAAAATGTGTGAATCAGATAAATGAGTCTGTGTGTCTCTGAAAACTGATAGTAAGTTCATACACTTGCTGCTTAAAAGGATAGTTGTGTAACTTCAACTCTAACTTCATCAACATAGCCCGAGCCTTTAAAGATAGTATGACTAAAGTCAGAACAACGGGAGAAGAGGAGTCAATTTTTGGACTTTATGGGTTGATAAATGTTTGATATGTGAGCAGGATCCTTATCATTTGATATATGAGATCTCTATCCTTTATATGTAGATCAGGACTTATATAAGAAAATATCCTAATGAAATAATTGTGATAGGTCATTTTAATAGGTGGTGCTAATGGTGGGGAATGCTTGAATTAATGGAATTATTGAGAGTTTTTGTTCCTGGACATAATTATCAAAGACAGATTAGATTTTTTATTTTTTTTAATGATTCAGTGTCAAACATCAGAGATTATGATAATAGAGTAGATTTTGATGAAGTCCCAGAAATGATTTTATGAAAATGATGTTGAGGATGTGTGAAATTGTGGATAAAATGAATAGAATGAAAAAATGATGATTGTGTTGAGTTGGAACTCAGGATAAATAGTGGATCACTAACTGAATATGAATGAACAATGTGAATCAATTGTGGAAAAGACTACCATCATTCTAGGGTCTACTAACTGAATCTTTATGTAAGGCATTAAAGAAGTTGCTCCACTCTACTATGTACCAATGAAGCATTTTCTGGAGTACTATGTCCAGTTCTAGGAGCCAAGCTTTGAAAGTTGTGGATAGCGCAGAGGAGATCAACAAAAATAGGGAAATAAAGGTTTAAAACTCTAGGCCTATGAGGAAAGGTTAAAAAAAAACCTCGACTTTTTAAGTCTTGAGAAAATAAAACCAGGGGGAGAACTTGGTAACAATCTTCAAATATGTTAAGAGAATGGCAATCAGTTGTTCTCCACATCCACTAAAGGAACAAGAAGTAATGGACTTAATCTTTTGCCACAGAAATTCAGGTTCAATAATAGGAAAAACTTCCTAAAAATGAAGTTTCTTAAATTCTGAAATATGCTTGCAAGAGAGGGTGTGAAAATTCATGATGAGAGAGAATGTCATATGCGGAGGAAGCAATAAAGCCTAAATTTAGCAAGTTCTTGGCCTGTTCTCACTCTTTTAAATGCTTGAACACCCAATAGCAAGGACTCTGCCAAATTAAATTTTTACCTAAAGCTGGGTGTGTAACAATTTTCTGGCCCCAGGAAAATTCAGCTTTCAAAAATGTTCCCATTCTACACTGAGATAAAACTAAGATCTTTTGAAATTTCATCATAAAATCCATGAGGGAACTAAAGATTATAAAAGAGCCAATATGCTGGTGGTTAGGTTCATCTCCATTTGTTGGTGTTGTTTAGAAAATCAAAGATCAGTTGGCCTTAATAGATTACAGCTAGTGCTTATTTTTTAGATGATTTTGATCTCCTATGAGTTCACAGTTTTCACCATTCGCATTCACTTCTCTGATCATTGTGTTCAAGTTTTTAGAAGCTAGACCAAAGACAAAAAACCACAGGAGGCAATCAATGTGCCTTTTGGAAAAGTTTCATTAGTTATGAAAAGTGAATATTCACAAGTCTCACAATAGCTGAGAGAAAAGAGAAGTGGGCAAGAGACAATTGAAAAACTGTAGATGTTAAAGTGAGGTACAAAAATTGATATTACAGTATGACAGGAAATTAAAGAGGATGAAAAGACACATTAAGAGAAGAGAGTGATACAGGAATGTGTGTGTGTGTGTGTGTGTGTGTGTGTGTGTGTGTGTGTGTGCGTGCGCACTGAGAGGGATTAAGAGAGAGAGAGAGAGAGATGGCTATGATGTGGTTGCTGGAAATACAGAGGCATGCTCAGTGAGGAGGGGCTGATGGATCCTTTTCCCCTGCAAGATCTAGTTAAAAGCTCATCTCCAAAACTGAACTGCCAGCAGGCAACAGGCCTTCACAGGACACAGTAGCTGGAGGTTAACAAAGTCCCTGACAACCCCAAACTTTCCGTAAAAATAATTGATTTGTGGGTGTGGCTGAGGGTGCATCTACACAGTAGCATGCACCTCAATATAAGCTATGCAATTTGAGCTATGCAAAATGTGCCGCTTATTTCAAAATAGCTTATTTCAGAATTTGATACTATCTACACAGTGCTAATTTCAAAATAAATTGCTATTCCAGCATCTTCATTAATAGTTGTGCAACAAGATTTACAGGAAAACAGAATAAGTACCCCATTATTTCAAAGGTATTTTGAAATAATGGGCATGCTGGTAAAATGCACAGAATACAATTTTGGGATAACAGGCATGTGACGGCGCCGCCACCGCCGCGGTCGCCGAGTCCCGCACTACGGCCGGCCCCGAGGCAGCTTTATGTGGGGAGGTGGTAACCGCGCTCTGGACCTGCATGGCCTGCTCCGGGGCTGCTCCACGGAGGCGGCCTGAGGTGCGGGATTACGTCACGGCCAGCGCCAGCAGCCGGCGCAGTGGGATGTCAGAAGCCGGTGTGGGGCATAAAGCAAGACCCGAGAGGCCCCAGAGGAGGGTGGAGGAGGAAACCTGGGAGGAGGAAACCAAGGGCGTGGAAAGGGGAGCCGGGGAGAGCCCGGAGCGAGGAACGCGCAGCAGCTCGACGGAGGGGCCGCGGCGCCTGGCGGGAGAGCCGGGTTCGCCAGAGGGGGCTCCTGACGGCCGGAGGGGCAGACGCGGAGACAGGACATGGCGGAGGAGAGGAAGTGACCCAGGACTGAGCGTCAAAGCCTGGATGTCGCTCGAGGGTTTGTGATTTACGGTTGCAGCCCCACCAACCGGGCAGGGAATCGTGTCCCTGTCCTTAGGGTCCTGGGTCGGGATCTGGAGCGAGGGCGGGCTCAGGTCCCCCTCCCCTCCGTCCACCGCCTAGGCAAGCGCGGCCTGAAGTGGGCCGGCGCCAGGTATTCCGGGACGTAAGGAACACTAGAAGCCCAGGGAAAGAAGGGACTAAGAGAGGTCATAAATCGGGACACGGTGGAGGGAAGGGGTGTTTCAAAATTGAGGTGAGGCGGGTATGGCCGCCTCAACCCCTCTCCCCCCATGATGACGCCTAGAGATCTGATGGGAGGCGCGGACCATGACAAGGCGTTATCCCGAAATAGCACCGCTGTATAGACGTACCTTGATACCTCAGTCCCAAGGCATTGTTAACCTCTACTGACCTAGCAGGGGAGAAAAAATGAGGGCAGGGTTAGTGGAGGTCTGTAGGAAGGAACTCATTGCATTAGATCTTAGGGAGGGAGGGAGAGAGGGAGAGGAATTATTTAAGCTCAATACCAATGTGGACACAAGAACAAATGGATATAAGCTGGCTATTAGGAAGTTTAGACTCGAAATTAGATGAAGGTTTCTAACCATCAGAGGAGTGAAGTTCTGGAACAGCCTTTCAAGGGAAGTAGTGGGGGCAAAAGACCTATCTGGCTTCAAGATTAAGCTAGATGGGTTTATGAAGGGGATGATTTGATGGGATAACGTGATCTTGGCAATTAATTGACCTTTCACTATCAGTGGTAAATAGGCCAATGGTGGGAAGATAGGAGTTACTATAGAGAACTTTTTTCTGGGTGTCTGGTTGGTGAGTCTTGCCCACATGCTCAGGGTTCAGCTGATCGCCATATTTGTGGTCGGGAAGGAATTTTCCTCCAAGGTAGATTGGCAGAGGTCCTGGAGGTTTTTCGCCTTCCTCTGTAGCATGGGGCACGGGTCACTTGTGGAAGAATTCTCTGCATCTTGGGGTCTTTAAACCATCATTTGAGGACTTCAATATCTGAGATATAGGTGAGAGGATTATTCTAGCAGTGGGTGGGTGAGATTCTGTGGCCTGCATTGTGCAGGGGGTCAGACTAGATGATCATAATGGTCTCTTCTGACCTTAAAGTCTATGAGTCTATGAGTCTATGAGATCCCTGTGCCCTTCTCAGCCTGCCTGGATTTGACTGTGGAACATATAGGGCAAGGTCATTTGTCCAAAATAATACATTAAAGATATTTTCAAAAATAGTCTTACATTTACTTTGGTGCCTTTAAAAACAATCACTTTCTTTATCAGTCACTAGTATCCAGACCGTTCATCTAACTACAGCCCTCCTAAAAGAATAGTAAACAGCAAATGGGATTGGGATTATGGCAGGGAGTGGGGATGGGTCCTTATTGAACTTTTGGAAAAACCAACTGTAATTACAAGTGCAAGAACAAAAATACTTGACTGCTCTGTGATGGAGACTGAAAACAAGGCCCTAAAATATGCACATTGTAAGAGTAAAGTTTATTTAATCTTTATAGAGTATAAAGGTCTGGTGAGGTCATGCAGTATCTGAACAAAACTCCCTTTTGCCTAGAAACCTAATGTCAATGTAATGGACTAGGACAGTGGTGTCAAACTCAATTATTCATGTAGGTCAGGTTCATTTTTATTTATGTCTGGGGAGCCAGTAGCAAAGAGACACGTGACATGACAATGAAATTCTATTATGATATGAGAAATAAATTGATAAGACTTTTTTGTGCTGACGTTGCAGCCTTTTGGAAGTACAACAACCACCCTGATATTTTTCCCTGGATACTGAAACAACAATTCAGTCATCCAAGGTTTTACCAATTTCTAAGCAAAACATTTTGTTAACAAGAAAGAAAAGCACAATGTGTTTAGTTGGGAAACATTTAGTCTCTCACAGGTTAGTATCTGATTTAAATAATAAGTTGAAGTCCTTACATATGTTTCTAAGCATTTGTTACCTGTTGCATATGTTACCTGTTGCATATTAAGGTGTACTTTTTATTATTATTTATTTCATTCACCATAAAAGAAGAATGTTTGACCTGTAATTTGGACTTTGATTTCCTGCATCCCATGGAAGTGTCTTAACAATTGGGCTATTAGCTATTCTGGGGTGTGTATATTTTCCATCTAGCCATTGTGCTTTTGTTTGTGATGAAACATAAGTCAGCCCGGCCCAGTATGCTACAAAAAAATCAGCATATGATTGTTTTGATACAATCATAAAAAAAAAAAATACACACATCACTGTGGCTTTCAAATGAGAAATTTTGAGAAAAATGAGAAAAAAGAGGTCCTTGAAGAGATGCCAACCCTCCCTACTTTTCAGTATCTTCCCCTTTTCACAGGTAATTATAGAATTAGTAATTCAAGCTTCAAAGTACTGCTTTTTGCAAACATGCACATGCGTACCCACGCATACAAGTATATGTATGTGTGTGTCATGCACCATCATTCAGATCCAATGAACACAGCAAATAGTGCTGTGGCAGCAGGGGGTTCTTCTCTAACGCTCAAGTGGCACATGTAGGAGACAAGGCTCAGATTTCTCTTTGGGTTTTAGGGTGCTGTATTTCCTAATGCCAATCCTCTCTTTCTCCTCCTTTGGCGTGCAGGTTCGATGCAACAGTTGGAGGGGCAGCCCATATCACTTTGGATTTAGACAAGGACTGAGGGAAGAGAGAGCTCCAAACAACTCTCTTAATTCTCCCTATTTTTTCATGAATCTCATAGCAATATTGGCATTTCTGTCCTTGCTGGAACATGCTCTGAAGCAGGATTAAGTGGGTACTCTCTTGAACAAAGGCTGCCACTTGATTTCATAATATTCCAAGTACAGTAATGGTTATCTAGTGACCGTGCTGTTGTACAAGAGAAGAGTTACTTACAACTGTGAAAGGGAACAGAGGAGGAAGATAGGTCATGTTTCATTGAATCAGAATGCTGTATCTTCCTGGGGGGGGGGGAAACACTTTAATCCTGTCTTTGTGCTGGACTTTTAAACTTGATGGAAAATGAATCTTCTTTAAAGGAGTGCAAGTTGGTCATACATCACTGCAAATTCCTCCTGCTTTCTTTTTTCCCAATTATTATGGCTTGTGAGCCAATCCCTTGCCAATGCATGTTGGGAATAAAGATAGCACTTTCTATTATGATTTGCAGTTTATTCTCCAGAAGCTCACATAATCATTCATAACATTCTACTGAGACATATCTAATGCATCATCATATATGAAGAAATTATACAGGGAAAAGCATTGAGAAAGCACCAAGCTCCTATTTTATCTCATTTGAAAATGTGAGAAACACATAAATAAGAACTTAAACCATTCAGAACATGGAGATACTGGTTGGAAATTAATCAGGACATTAAAAGCTTATGTCATGCATAACCCTTCTGCCTTGTAGCACCAGCAGCAGTCAATGCTGGGTTCAATATCTAGGGGTTCCTCTCCATCCATCCATCAAAGAACTGGCTCGGGCCCCATGACATGGGAAATAACATGGGAAATTCCCATAACATGGGAAATTCACCCCTGGTCACCTCTGGGAGGCAATGCTTCGCTACACACAAGCACAGAGGATGAGTGTGGAAAAGAAACTTTTAATAAAAGGTGAAAGAAGTAACATGGCATTAATTTGGGAAAACACCACAAATGGAGTTCATAACCAAAACCATGAGTAAACATCTCAGCTCAAGCAGGTTGGGCAATGTCCTTTTCCTCTCAAGCATTCAAGTCCAGTAACGTAAATGTCCCCTTCACATGCCCAACCCTTCTCTACACCTCACTCACATGGTCTGCCCTTGGTTAGGGCAGGCCAGAGTTCAGAGATGATCTGCAGAGTTTACCTCCCACCCTGACTGTGCAGGGGGAAGGGAGGGACACAGTAAGAGGCATCTCACCCACTGTGCTGGTCACTTGCCATCCACCTGCTTGCTGCACTCTGGCGCCGCTCTGCTAGCCATTCATTGCCCCTCACTGCTGGCCTCTCCTCATGCCTCTCCATCTATCACCCCTTGCTGCCACTGCTCTGCTGCCGGCTTCTCACACCTCTCCATCACCACCCTGCTGCTGCTCTTTGCATCTTCCACTGGCTTGTGGTGGAGCTGGCTCTGGGCCAAACCTAGTGATTTCTCAGTGATTTCAGCTTTGTGCCCAAAGCACAGTCCAGCCACAAGAGATTCCAGCATCCACTGGAGGGAATTTACATACAAAGAGACTCCTTATGGATTCTTTCTTTAACTCTGTCATTGAAACAGTGGGGAGAAACAGGTTGAACCAGTCTTACAGCTCCTAAGGCTGGGGGGGGGGGCGAAAGGAGGGGAGGCATGCAGCCAGCTGACTCACCTCTCTCCCCAGCTTAAGCTATAGGGCTCTAGAAGATGAGCCTCTGTCCATTTACGTGTATTTACACTGACAGAGTCTCACCTTTGAACTGAGTTGAACGTAGTCTGACTTTTGTGCATTCCCCCAATAACTGCAAGCATTGGGGGTCATATCTTACATTTCCTACATTTCATGTTAATACAGTTTATGACCCCACAACAGACAAATTGATTACAATGGACAAAACACCTTCTAACGGTTGAATATCTAGCAAGCTTAAACAAATTGAGTGAACAGTATTTACGTAACCACACCCAGGATTTCCTTCCCATTCCAGATGGCTGTAATGGAAGCACTGATTCAGACCCTGCTTACACATATATGGGATAAAGAAAGGTCCATTGAGCATGTGTGTTTAAAATAGACATGACCCAAAATCAACACTTTTTTACCTGAAGTGCTCATTCCTTTCACATACCAAACTTTTGAATTGGCAGCTGGATCCAGAAAATCACAATTTATTTTCAAAACTTAAGACCTGGTGATGAAGGGCGGCTATTAGAGAGATATTCTCCAATAATATGAAAATAGCAGTAGGCCACCTGACCAGGATAGTGATAGTATCTGTGAAATGCACTCACCATCCTCCCTAATCCCTCCCCACCTCACACTGACTATCCCTATCCCCCACATCCTTCCCTAACTACTCCCTTCCCCTGCCTCCATTTCTATATCTCCCTCATCCCCAGCATCCACCCCTTACCACACTTCCAGTCCCCACATACACCTTATCCCCTCTCCTCCCTCCATACACACACCCTTCCCCGCCCCCGAATTCATCAAGCTGCATGCCCCTCCCCTCCAAGAGCATCACCAGGCCGGGCAGCACAGCCCCGGCCACTGCAGCAAAAACCACAGCCTGCCTCCAGCCCAGCCTATCTGAATGAGCCTATTGGGGCAGCTTTGCTCTGTGGCGAGCGCAGACTGCAGAATGGGCTGAGAGAGCTGGGAAAGTGGTCAGGGGTACAGTATAACCTCATTAAAAAATGAGGTTAAACACAAATTAAAAGGTATAGTACCAAAAGTAAAATCCCTGTAAGCTGCATAGCTGATTTTCGAAGACATCATAACAAAGGCTCAATTTAAATATATACCCCAAATTAAAAAACACAGTAAGAGAATCAAAAAAGTGCCGCTGTGGCTTAATACCAAAGTAAAAGAATCAGTGAGAGATAAAAAGGCATTGTTTAAAAAGTGGAAGTTAGACCCTAGTGAAGAAAATAGAAATGAGCATAAACTCTGGCAAATTAAATGCAAAATATAATTAGGAAGGCCAAAAAGGAATTTGAAAAATAGCTAGCCACAAATTCAAAAATAATAGCAAAATGTTTTTAAGTACATGAGAATCGGGAAGCCTGCTAAAAAACCAGTGGGTCCAACTAGACAATCAAGATGCTAAAGAAGCAGTCAAGGATGATAAGATCACTGCAGAGAAACTAAATGAGTTCTTTGCATTGGTCTTCATGGTAGAAGATGTTAGAGAGATTCCCAAATTTGAGCCATTCTTTTTAGGTGACCAATCTGAGGAATTGTCCCAGATTGAGGTGTCACTACAGGAGATTTTGTAACAAATTGATAAACTAAACAGTAACAAGTCACCACGTCCAGATAGCATTCACCCAAGAGTTCTGAAAGAACTCAAATGTGAAATTGTGGAACAATTAACTGTGGTTGTAACCTGTCCTTTAAATCATCTTCTGTACCTAATGACTGGAAGGTAGTTAATATCATTCCAATATTTTAAAAGGGCTCTAGAAGTGATCCTGGCAATCACAGACTAAGCCTAACTTCAGTACCAGGCAAATTAGTTGAAACTATAGTAAAGAACAGAATTGTCAGACAGATAGATGAGAATAATTTGTTGGAAGAGCTTCTGTAAAGTGAAATCATGCCTTGCTAATCTGCTATGGTTTTTTGAGAGGGTCAACAAGCATATGGACAAGGGGAATCCAGTGGATATGGTGTACTTAAATTTCTGGAAATCCCTTAACAAGGTATCTCACCAAAGTCTCTTAAGCAAATTAAGCTGTCATGGGATAAGAGGGAAGATCGTTTCATGGATTGATAACTGGTTAAAAGATAGGATAAGGGTAAGAATAAATGGTCAGTTTTCAGAATGGAGAGAGGTAATTAATAATTACACGGGATCTGTACAGGGACCAGTTCTATTCTACATATTTATAAATGATCTGGAGAAAGGCTAAACAGTGAAATGGCAAAATTTGCAGATGATACAAATCTTGTCAACCCCCCTGCCTGCTTGCAAAACCAGATTGATTTTTGCCCATCTCTTGTTTGCAGCTCATCTATTTTCCACAATCCCCTGCCTCAGGAAAGGAGGAATGTTTTGTTAACTAACCAGCACTCTGTTCATTTGATGGTCCCTTGAATTGTCAGCTACAAAGGATTTCCAGGTGTAACACTCCTGCTAGGATCATTTTGTGGTTAGGAATACATATCTCAGAACCTAACATTCCAGATACCCTCACCCCACAAAGTTTGGATTTTCCAAAATCTTTGGGGGATTTTTAATAATATTCTTTTCTTTCTTAGCTTGCTTTCATTTTCCATTGTAGTGCCCAAGACTGTAGTTAGCCCTGACTAGAACAATAATCCACTAATTAGCTTTATTTTCCTTCTCATAATGAAGCCACGAAATGTTTCTTAAAAAAACCTGATTTTTTCCAGTCTGATTTTTCTCCCTTCCTTCAGATGCACTTCAACTTCCTATCTTTAGATTCTTCCCAAGTCTGCTTACCTTAAATGGAAATTTGGATGTCTTGAAACCTAGAGCAATTCCCAGTCATTGTTGCTTTCTTTCAAAACAACTATGTGTTTAAGGAAATTTTAACAGGAAAATATCAGAGACAAAGCAATAATGATTGCAACTGTGAGCTTTTGTTTAAACAAACATTATGCATCACTAGCAGTGTCTACACAGGGCAAATGCAGTGCAACATTTTCCTGCATGCTGCAATTCACACCCTCCATAGTCCACATGGCAGGGCTATATAAACAAGTGTATAGTTGCTCTAAACAGAATTAATTAACTACTACTGCAAACCATTGTGACAATGAATGGCTTGTGTATGGGACATACTTCTGGGAGCAGTGCAAAATCAGAATCTATGCGAGAGCATATAAATAATGTTCAATTATAGTATCTGATCAACTTATTCTGGCTAAATTATATATTAAGGTTTTATACAGGGAAAAGTCACAATCCAACAGATTTTGAGTTGATATGTTATTTCATTATCTAATTTTTAGTTTCCTAATATGTTTTGTGGGCCTAGGGAGGAAAAGGAAAATCTTTACATTGGCATCTTTATAACAATGGATAGAGGTTTCTCTCATTGTTTCAGGGTTTTGGCAAAATTGATAATATGAACATCACAAATACACTGCTTAAATTCAATTAGGAATCACCTTGAGGAAAATAATATCAAGTGTATCCTTTGTCACACACACACACAGACACTAACCGAGCATGCTGATTGAATACAAAAGCAAAAGACCATGACACATAAAAATGGCACAGAGAAATCTTTTTTGCATAAAAAACCAGGAGAATGCCAAGTTGGATGTTCATGTAGCTTCTTATACCTTTTCATCTGTGATTGAAATTTCACAAAAAGAAGAGTCCAGAAAAAAAACAAAAAAAGAGATCCTTATCTAAAAAAAGGTTTCTGATTCCAAAAAATGGTTTCTGATTTTCCATAAAAGTTAGTGAATAGGCTAAAGCTTAGCATTTCAGATGATGACAATTTGTCTCTCCAACTTGTTACACCCATGTTTATATATGATGCTGTCAGATTAATGAAATGTAATGAAGTATATACAAATATATTAAGTAGATCAACACATGCTTGACAAAACTTTAATAACAATGAATAGTGATGAAATTAAGTAAATATTCTGTTTTGTCAAATGGAACATTTTGCAGAGATCTATTTCACAGGGAATTTTTCATTAGGGCTTTTTTGGAGGTCCAGGTATCTATGGTAAGAGAGTGAGGGAGAGAGAACCCTGAGATGAAAAACTCAGGTTTACCACAAGAAAACAATTGTTTAACCGAAAAAAATCCATTTTGCAGAAATATGCAAAAATGTTTTGCTTTTGTTCCAGTTTATAACAACAACAACAACAATAAATTAAAACCTCTACTGTTGTCACAAAAGAAATTATTATCCCCTGGACATTTCTGATATTAATAAACTCTGTATTAATTTTAAAGGATTATTAAATTTCATTTAGAAATGAATCAGAAACTACAGCAAGGGATTAGTTCCACAGTGCTGACTAATGGCAAATTCCCATGGCTGTCAATGGACGTTTGTCCTGAGTAGAAGACTGCAGCAGGATAATGTCATAAGCACACTTATATTTTGTCAGATGTCATTGTATGCTAAGCCATTAAAAAGTGCTGCTATATTTATGAGGGATACCTTGGAAGCAGCAGTGGAGCATGGGCCAAAAATATGTGTGATGAAAAATTACTTCATTAAAGTTCCATGATCATAAATAATCAATAGATTTTGGACTGGCCAGGAAGATAATCAAGTAGCTCATACAGCTTTGCAAAGTGTGTGGCACAGCTTCTCATCTTTCCAGAGTGCCACAGATGGGACAGCTGGAGAGAAGGGCCGCCAGGAAGAAATGTATGAGATTAATTTCTTTCTCATCCCCTCCTACCATCTGCTGCCAGCTCCTTACATCTGTTGCTAATAACACATAATAACTAATGATAATTGCAATAATTAATACATTTCCACAAATTTAAATGTCTGCAGAGAGGTTTTACAGTATTTTCACTTGGCTCTCTCTGAGATCCTCTTTTCTTCATAGCTGGTTCTCATAAAGGTGAAACAGAACTTTGTTTTTTGTCCCTTTCAAATGCCAAATATGTAAGTTAACTGTGTCTGGTCTTAGAAACAGTGGTGCTCTCTAGTATGGGATAGAGGACTAATTCAAGAAAGCATCTTTATACAAGAAGAAATAATTTCAGCATGTGCTTCACCACATTGAAATTGATGAGACTAAAACATATAAGAGTGCTTTTCTGAATTTGGAGCACACTGGGTTTAATCATCATGTTAATATGTAGTCAGGAATAGATGTCCTGAGATATCAAAATGAAAATGCTCTGTAATTGTTCAGTCATTGAAATACAGAAGACCTTTCTTTCTATGTCTCTGTTTATCTTGGATAACAGATTTCTCAAGTCTTCTTTTCAAACATGCTTCATATTTCTTTGTTTTCTCCAAGTAATGGGTTCATTACTCATCAATCATCAAGACCTGGCTGGGATGATTTAGTTGGGATTGGTCCTACTTTGGGCAGAAAGCTGGACTTGATGACCTCCTGAGGTCTCTTCCAGCCCTAGGATTCTATGATTCTATGCTTCTCTTTCATGTTAGCCATGTGTTCCTTAAACTTTTAACAGCTTCTGAGGACTGTTTAATTAATTGTTAACTTTTTGCTTTCCAACCATTACTGAAGACTTTTTATAAGCCACAAAGACCTAGAAACAGATTTGTATTGATGTTCAAGGTTTGCAAACTTTTCCAACTACTTATTTTGGGTTCACAAAGATATTTAGCCTTCTAATAATCTTTGTCTGTAATTTAAACATAGGATGGTTTAGTTTTCTAGAATGGATCAATTTAATAAACCATAACAAGTTAGCTTCCTTCCTTGGGTAACACATTTGACATCACAGGAGTTACACCAGGGAAGAATTTAGCTGAATACATGTGGCTACTGAAAGCTTAGAACATAAGAACATAAGAATGGCCATACTGGGTCAGACCAAAGGTCCATCTAGCCCAGTATCCTGTCTGCCAACAGTGGCCAATGCCTGGTGCCCCAGAGGAGTGAACCGAACAGGTAATGATCAAATGATCTGTCCCCTGCCATCCATCTCCACCCTCTGACAAACAGAGGCTAGGGACACCACTCTTTACCATCCTGGCTAATTGCCATTAGTGGACTTAACCTCCATGAATTTATCTAGTTCTCTTTAAACCCTGTTTAAAGTCCTAGCCTTCACAGCCTCCTCAGGCAAGGAGTTCCACAGATTGACTATGCGCAGTATGAAGAAGAACTTCCTTTTATTTTTTTTAAAACTGCTGCCCATTAACTTCATTTAGTGGCCCCTAGTTCTTATATTATGGGAACAAGTAAATAACTTTTCCTTATTCACTTTCGCCACACCAGTCATGATTTTAAATACCTCTACCATATCCCCCCTTAATCTCCTCTTTTCTAAAATGAAAAGTCCTAGTCTCTTTAATCTCTCCTCCTATGGGACCCGTTCCAAACCTCTAATCATTTTAGTTGCCCTTCTCTGAACCTTTTCTAATGCCAGTATATCTTTTTTGAGATGAGGAGACCACATCTGCATGCAGTATTCAAGATGTGGCCATACCATGGATTTATATAAGGGCAATAAGATACTCTCCGTCTTATTCTCGATCCCTTTTTTAATGATTCCTAACATCCTGTTTGCTTTTTTGATTGCCACTGCACACTGCGTGGATGTCTTCAGAGAACTATCCATGATGACTCCAAGATCTCTTTCCTGATTTGTTGTAGCTAAATTAGGCCCCATCATATTGTATGCATAGTTGGGGTTATTTTTTCCAATGTGCATTACTTTACATTTATCCACATTAAATTTCATTTGCCATTTTGTTTCCCAGTCACTTAGTTTGGTGAGATCTTTTTGAAGTGCTTCACAGTCTACTTTGGTCTTAACTATCTTGAGCAATTTAATATTGTCTGCAAACTTTGCCACCTCACTGTTTACTCCTTTCTCCAGATTATATGAATAAATTGAATAGGATTGGTCCTAGGACTGACCCTTGGGGAACACCACTAGTTACCCCTCTCCATTCTGAAAATTGACCATTTATTCCTACCCTTTGTTTCCTGTCTTTTAACCAGTTCTCAATCCATGAAAGGATCTTCCCTCTTATCCCATGACATAGTGTGTGCTGTGCAGATATTATGTTTAATGGTATAGCATTTCTAATAGCTTCTCCTAACAAGAAAATGAACCCACAAATGTTTATATTTGTTTCAAACTTTACAGTTTCCTAGTCTTCTTCAGGGCTTGGATCAAGATAACCCCCTCTCCATCTGTGACGGAGGGTGAGTAGGAATCTTTTGGCAGCAGCACTCCACGCAGTCCCTAGTCATGAGGGTAATACATATGAGGGAAGAGAAGAGACTCCTTTTCCTCTTTACTCGTCAGTATGGCATGCAGGAGAGCTCAGAGTTGTGCCCTTGGAGAATATCTTATTTTCTTTGGAAAATGCACAATACATTATTGCTGGTCTGATACAAAACATTATTTACTTTATTCAATTTATTTCAAAGAGCAGTGCAATTTCTTCTGAATCTGATATAATCAAATGATATTGCTGTTTTAATATTAGCAGCTGTCAACATTTTTTATAAATATTTATGTCCTGAATAAATAATCCCATAGAAGCTTACAAGAGAAATCTGTTTCCTTACCTTTCTGTTGGGCACGTAGGAACTATCACATGTAGGTGGGCCAATGTCAGCTGCTCCAGAGGATAATGCAAGAAAACTTGCAGAAGCACTTATGGAGGAACCTTCCCACAGGGAAAGAGGTTTCCCTCCCCCCCTCCTCCCCCAAAACCTCGATTAGTTACAGTTGAGATTATGACCTGGAACATGACAAATGTGTTACCTGGTTGGTTGGTTTTTTAAACTCTAAGGATAAAATTCTTGTCCCTCTGAAGCCTATGGAGTTTTGTCATTGACTTCAATGGGACCAGGATTTTACCCTGGGTTTACTTTTAAAATCTTCATTAATACAGTCTCAAGTGTTCTTATCAGTAAAGGTGTATTTATTTTTTAGCCCTGACAAACTTTTGGCTTGACATATTGTAATAATGAGTTTTGCAGGCTAATTTTGCATTTCTTCCAATAAGTTGCATGCATTTTTTATTGTAGGGGGGCTTTTGTATCTAGCATTAGTTTCGTGATTTGTTTTTAATGAATAAATGAGCTTCAAAAATTTTCCAAACAAATATGAGTGGGTGAAAAGAGGAGAAAGTGGCTATATTCTAAGCTCACCAAAATTGACATCTATTTTATAGAAATGCATTTTTATGAAATGCTGACATTGACGAATGGTGTCAACTTTAACCACTTCTGATTAGAACACTTTTTCAATATTTTTGCAGTGAATATTCCTCAACTTAAAAAAAAATTCAGCTGCATACAAATGTCAAAAAATATTGATTGATCTCTCTATAAAGTGGTCTTTTTGGAGGGGGTGAAAATGTTGTCTCAGCTTTTATATTATGGTTATCAGTTCAATTGATATCAAATATCTGAAGTTACATCTACACTACAGAGGAAGATTGAAGCAGCCACTGTCAATCTTTCAGGGTTCAAATTAGCAGTCTAGTTAAGTCAGCTAATTCGAAGTGAGAGGGGTATTCCGGAGAATGCTGGTAACCCTGCTTTCACAAGGAGTAAGGGAAGTTGACTTTCTTCAGTGCAGATAGTGCCAAAAGCCAAGTTAAGCTACTTCAAATTTAGCTATGCAACTAACATAGCTGAAGTTGTGTATTTTAATTAGACTTTGTCCTGTAGTGTAAACATATCCTAAATTTGCTTGAGTGTGCCTTCTGATGTAAATATAGTTCTTGAGAAATAATTTTTTCCACTTTCTTAGATGTAACACAACAACAAATGATTCACTGATCACATACTATATGAACTAAATGCACACATCAAAAGTATTCTTCAATAAGTACCAGAAAATAAAATATTGTAGAGCTGTCAGGAACACTCTGTGAACATAAATGAAACCTCACTCTTACATGATACATCTAGAGATTTTTTGATCAATTATTTATGTCTCCTATTCTATAATCTGTCAAATTAAGTTTGATCATGACTATTTGAGATTCATTATTTCTGGAAATTGAAGCAGGATTTTTATTTTGCATAGTAAATAGCATCAAACAGCATGGTATCATTTCCATCAGGGCTGCAATAAATTACAGTAAGAACTTCAGGGCTCAAGAGACTATAGTCTTGGGGTGAAACTCATTCTGGTACAGAGCATTCTGCATTATGGGTGTCACCCAAAGCCTACCAAACTCAAAAGGAATCTTTCCAGTGACTTCACTCAGCTTTGGATTAGGCCTCTTCTAAATAACTTGGGGTATGTCTACACTGCATGTAGGCATTCAAACTTGCAAATGAAGCCCGGGATTTAAATATCCCGGGCTTCATTTGCATGTTCCCGAGCGCCGCCATTTTTAATGCCCCGTAGTTTGAACTACCTGCCCGCGGCTACACGCGGCACAGTCTAGGTAGTTCTAATTAAAGCTCCTAATTCAAACTACCGTTATTCCTCCTGCAAGGAGGTTTAATGGTAGTTCGAATTAGGAGCTTTAATTCGAACTACCTAGTCCGTGCCGCGTGTAGCCGCGGGCAGGTAATTCGAACTACGGGGCATTAAAAATGGCGCGCTGAACATAAATGAAGCCCAGGATGTTTAAATCCCGGGCTTCATTTGCAAGTTCGAATGCCTACATTAGCCACCCTCGTTAGAACTAGGGTGGCAGTGTAGACATACCCTTGGTGAGGCTATGCATGAGGCACCACAAAGAAGCACTACAGATGAAATATTACATAGAGGGGTCTTTTGAACACTGGCCAGACTGTAGATGAATTGAGTTGACTATGAAGAAGGTGCCCCCAAATGGCAGCATAGAGTACACAGAGTGAGAGTGACTCTTCCAGCCTACCTGTGATTTGAGAGTTTAACATCATATCATAACACTTGGAGAATTCTCTGCATGTATCTCAAGGCAGAAACACAGTTTTACCCTTAGTGAAACTGATGATTAGCAAAAAGGCATTTTAAAATTTGTTTGAAATAATTTTTTTGTTTTTGTTTTTGTTCTTTTGGGGCTTGGGGTTTTTTTTAACACAAAATGTTTACAACTTGATTCAGGCCTCTAATTAACATTCTACACCTTTTAAGATCTGCAACTATTGTCAGGCTTGCAGCTATTGTCAGTTAGGTGTATATGCGTTTTTTTTCTTATGCTATCCCAGCCCTCATAGAGTGTTCATTGTTTGGAGGATTGTGTGCTGAGGTTAGCAGTCTGCTGGGGAAGGCTGGGAGATTCTTAACCAGACATTGATACCTATTCCCTTTAATATCGATCAAGCCTTAACCTGGGGGGAAAGGCTACTCAGGAAGGCAAGGGTTTTAAAAAGCCTGCTCCAGAGAAACAAGTGAATAGGGGAGTTTTGCAAGGGAGTTTAGAGGGGGCGTTTGAAGGGGGCTAGATATACTTAACATTCTTTAAACTTCTTTAAACTAAACTAAAACGAAATCCACCTGATTTTTAAAAAATCAAAAAAGCAATTAGTTCCAGGAGTAAAAAGAGAATGCAGGCAAAAGTTCAGCGATAGAGTGGGGCTATCCAGTTTATTACAGCCAATGTAGCATGTATGATTACCTGCACAGCTTTTCCCTGAAATTTCTGCAGTTTGTATATGTATGAAAAAACTTGCTTCTTCAATGTATCTTCATATATATTTGTAGAGCACCAAGTACAGTACAATAATATCCCAATACTAATTTCTGGCCTTTGATTGTTACTGTAATAATAATACTTAATGAATATTTTATTTTATTGTTAATAGTGATAATATGCAATTTAATCCATTTATTAAAGTGTGCAGTTGAGCTCATACAAATGGCTACACATTGATACTTGCTAACTAGTGAAGACACAGATCAGGTGCTTGAAGTCTGTTCAGTTACATTAGTGTAAAACGTGTACATGAGATCAGAATTTTATCTTTTGACTCTAAGGCCACGAGGCCAAAAAAATTTGGTACCAAACTCTCATTGATTTCAATGGAAGGAAGGAACCTAGATACCTTTGAGAATTTGGCCTACATGGTCTACACACAAAACAAGACATATCTGATGTTCACGAGTATGTTAATTTTCCATATTCATAAACTTCCTGTGCACTGTGTCTGCATCATTTAGAAAAATCTGATCTTATCTGAACTAGTGTCTAGCTGCATTAGTGCAGAGAATCCATACTAGGCAGTCTGTTTTAGATGCATACAGTACATTATGTCTCTCCTAGGCTTGTAGATTGTGGCACTTTTCTCACTATGCATACAGGTGTATGATGTCTATTTGGTTTGGTTTGGGTTTTTTTTGCTTCTCTGAATAGTTCTGTCCTGTGTTGGTGGCTGGGGCAATGGTTACACCCTTCTGTGTCTTCACACTTGCACATGCCATGGTGAAAGGTTACTAGTCTTCCCATGTGTGAAGATTTCTACTTCCAGTACCATGAGGCTGGGGTGCATGTGAAGGTAGGGAGCTTGATTATTCCTTCTTGTTCAATTAATAATTGATCAATTCTGTGCTTAATGTTTTTGTCTCGTTTGGTTGTTTATGTTAGTAGCTGAACCAATAGTTTCCCTGCTGTGTTTCTCTCTGAAATAGTTTGTGCTTGTTTAGCCAATTATAGGATCTTACTTCTAATTCTTCCTTATGGTACTGTGCACTTCTTGCCAAGAAGACTAACAGCATATTGGGTTGCATTAGTAGGAGCATTGCCAGCAGAGTGGGGGAAGTCACTTCTATTTGGCACTGGTGGGGACACTTCTGAAGTGCTGAGTCCAGTTTTGGACCCTTCACTATAAAAAGGAAGTGGACAAATTGGGAGAGAGCATAGTGAAGGGCAACAAAAATATTAGGATGCTGGGACACATGACTTATGAGGAGAGGCGGGAGTGGGGAGGACACTGGACTTATTAGTTTGCAGAAGAGATGAAAGAGTAGGGATTTGAAAGCAGCCTTCAACTACTTGAAAGGGGGTTCCAAAGAAGATGGAGCCTGAGTATTCACAGGGGTGACAGATGCAAAACAAGAAATAATGGTCTTAAGTTGTAATGGAGAGGGCTAAGTTGAATATTAGAAAAATACCAGTTCTCTAGGAGCACATCTACACTGATTTAAGCATATCTAAACTTCATTTAAGCTACGCAACTTCAGCTATGTCAATTGCATAGCTGAAGTCAAAATAGCTTAATTCGGCTTTTGACGCTGTCTGGCGCTGTCTACACAGAAAGAAGTCGAAGGGAAGTTTGACTTTCCTTACTCCTCATGCAATGAGGGTTGCAGAAGTTACAGGAGTAAGAAATCCTCCAGCTTGACATTATTTTGAAATAATGGTTTGCTGTATAGGTGAGTAGTGCTCTAGGTTAGTAGTGAAGTGCTGGAATGGGTTGCTTAGGGAAGCAGTGGAATCTCCAGCCTTAGAATTTTTTAAGACCAGGCTTCACAAATCCCTGGCTGGAATGATTTAATTGGGGCTGGTCCACCTTTGAGCAGGAGGTTGGACTAGATAACCTCCACAGGTCTCTTCCAACCCTATGATTCTATTATATGATTCTACTTTACTTAAAACAGTTTCAGCCTAATTGCTAATATGAATACATCCCATTGCTTCATAAAATAGGCACTCAATTTACCATTCTTAGCTATTACAGAGTAACAGAATAAGGGTACATCTACACTGCAAGCTTCTTTTGGAAAGATATCTTCCAGAAAATTATTCTGAAATAAAGCATTCACACGTAAAAACTGCCATGAAATAGCAATGTGCTATTTTGAAAGATAGCGTCCACACAGATTGGATGCTATCTCACATTTAAGGCCACCTGGAACTTGTTCAAGCAGGGCATTAGGTCAGCAGTTGCTTCTGGTAGCTGCTGCCTAAGGCTAGCTGAGATGCATGCTTAAAAGGACCCCCCCCTTCCCCGCAGGACAGCCTTGTCTCAATAATGGTTGTTATGAAAGTAGTCTCTTGTGAGTAAAAACATTTACGGAATCAGATCCTTAATGCTGGTATCTTAGGATTTAGGGCTGCAGCCTCAGCAAGGCAATATAGCATTAGTTGAAATGTTTTGGCATGACTTCACAGTCAGGTCAAAGGCATTTTGCTTAAATGAATGCTTCATTTTTGAAGAATACAACAAGATCTAAAGGAGGCCACTCATTATGCAATTCTGCCTAGCCACTGCAAAGATCAATATACTTCTATTGCATGTACTATTTGAATTTTATCATGGTTATCATCCTGGTATTTCACAAATGTTACCTGCAGCTTTATTACTTGCATTTAAATCTGAAACTGTAATTTTGGATTAGATCCTGGCTTCTGGCAGTATCCTGCATGCAGAAGACCACCTTTTTGGAGCTATGTGCCTCGCTCACCTTTGCCCTCCAACGACATGACACCCACCTGCGGTCCGCTGCCATCCCCGGAGAAGTGGGTCGCAAGCGATGTATGGACGTTCGCCACCCCAGACAGGCAACCAGTTCAGTGTGGGGAAGTCCACTGTTGGGGCCCTCCTCATGGAGGTAAGGCACTCTCGGGCTGCAGTCCCTGCATGGGAGGGAGAAGTCCTGGAAAAGGGGGACCCTAGGGAAATGGGGGTGGAGGGTGCAGGGTGGAGTGGGGGTGGGGGGAAGCCCTTCCCCGAGGGGTTGTGCCATCCAATTCTCACACAGCTCTGCTGCTGGGGGGGGGGGGGCCTCATAGGGGGTGGCTCCTGGGGTGTTTGAGGGAAGTGTGAGGTGGGCGGGCACCTCCCAAGGGCTCAGGCACCCCCACTATCATTCTCTGTTTTGTTTGTTTGTCTCCTTCTGCAGGTTGTGAGGGCCATCAACTCCATTTTGCTGTGGAGGGTCATCCGCCTGGGAGACCTGGACTCCATCGTGGCTGGATTTGCTGCCCTTGGGTTCCCAAACTGCAGTGGAGTGATTGATGGGACCCACATCCCAATCAGAGCACCTGAACATCAAGCAGCCCAATATATTAACAGAAAGGGTTACTTCTCCATGGTGCTGCAGGCCCTGGTCGGCCACCGTGGACAGTTCACGGACATTTTTGTCGGATGGTTGGGTAGGGAACATGATGCCCACATTTTTTGGAACTCCAGCCTCTATGGGAAGCTGGAGGCAGGCAAATTCTTCCCCCGCCATGACTTTGTGGTTGGGGACATGCAGATGCCACTGTGCATCGTGGGGGATGCAGCCTACCCCCTGATGCAGTGGCTTATGAAGCCTTATACTGGCCACCTGGACCCCTGCAGGGACCAATTTAATGCCCACCTGCACCAGGCCAGGATTCAGGTTGAGTGTGCCTTCGGGCACCTCAAGGTGCGTTTCAGGTGCCTCCTGACCTGCCTGGATGTGGGGGAGTACAACATCCCTGAAGTGGTGTCAGCATGGTGTGTCCTCCACAACATTGCGGAGAGGAAGGGAGAGAACTTCTTCTCGGGGTCATCATTTCTCTCATGACAGCACACATGCTATTGCACTGCTGCATGAGCTGGTCCCACGCACAGTTCTGCCACTCTGTGTCCTCCTGGATCTTCTGTGCCAGGGTCTGCTGCATGTTGTGCAGGATGCTGACATGCTGCCGCTTCAGGTCTTCATGGACCCTGGTGCACTTTCAGGTCCCCCAGGCTCTGGTGGCTGGCTCGGGTGGTGTGGCTCACTCCTCAGTCCTGACTGGTCTGGCTGTGGAGAACACAAAGAGGGAGAGGTGGTCAGTCATCCCTGCAGACACTGTCATTGAGGCCGTGCATTCCTCTGTGAGCAGTGACCAACAGTCCGCAGGCCAGAGGACAGTGGGTGTCCTAGGAGCAAGGCCATATGTGGCCTGCACAGCAGGTCCTGCTTCATAGGGGCCCCAAAGTGCCCAAGGGACCATGTTGTCTGCTATACTACCACCAGCCCATGGACAAGCAGGCAAGGGAAGTGTCCAGCCACAGAGGGATCCCCCAATGGGCAGCAGAGGAGCCAGAAGCAGCCTGGCCCTCCCTGGTGTCTGCACACACACCTGTGCCTCTCAGCACTGCCCACAGAAGTTGCTGCTGCTTCACACGTGCAGGCATGCCTATGTGCTGTGTGCGGCACTCCTCGGTGTGTATGGGGCCATGCTTGCATCCTTGTGGCTAGCCTGCTTCCAGCCATGGCAGGTGGTGGGAGGGCATCCCCCCCTCAGGGGCCAGAGGTGTGTGTGGCCTCCCCTGAGCCTGGGAGCAGGATCCTGGGCATTCTCAGGGGCTGCCTGCTGAGTCCACGTAGCACACACTAACACTGCACGTGGTTCCACGTGCACTGACTGCAACATGATTTCCAGCCTGAGCAGGCCAAGCAACGCTCGCCCCCCAACCCCTCTGCACCCGGCTCCCCCATCCTGAGTGTGTGACAAACTGAGAGCACTCACCTGAAGATCCCTCCCTGGCATCAGACAAGGCCTGGCAGATATCCTGGAGCACAGCTACTGGCTCCAACAAGAGTGTAACGATGGCTGTCCTGTCCTCATCCTCCTGCTGCTGTCCCTCATCCTTCTCCTCCAGCCAGGTGAGGATGGGCATGTTGAGGCTGGAGTCCACCATGACGGGTGGGGAAACGGCTCCCCCCCCCCAGGATTTGGTGGAGCTCTGCATAGTAAGGGCAGGTGTGGGGTCCTGTCCCGGAGCATGAGCTGTGCTCTCTGTCCCTCACTTATCCCTGGCAGAGCTCTTTCACCTTACTCTGGACCTGTTACAAGGTCTGGGGTGGGTTTTCGGGGTCCTCCAGAGACTCGGCCATGTGCCCCAAAATATCCGTGTTCCGGCACTTAGGGTACATCTAGTCTACACCTCTCTGTCCACAGAGAGATGTAGATTAGGCACATCAAAATTGCTATTGAAGCAGGGATTTAAATATCCCATGCTTCATTAGCATAAACATGGCCACCACTTTTTTTCGAAATGGAGCTTTTTCGGAAAAAAAATGGCAGCCTAGACATGGATCTGTTGAAAATAAACCCTTTTCTGACAGATCCTGTATTCCTTAAAAAATGAGGTTTACAGGATCTGTCAAAAAAGGATTTATTTTCAATGGATCCACATCCAGACTGCTGTTTTTTTTCCAAAAAGCACCATTTCAAAAAAAAGGGGAGGCCATGTTTATGCTAATGAAGCACGGGATATTTAAATCCCTGTTTCATTAGCAATTTTGAAGAGCCTAATCTACATCTCTCTGTTGACAGAGAGGTGTAGTCTAGACACAGCCTTAGAGCGGAGATCCTGCAGTGTCTCCTCTTTGCCCCAAAGCTTGAGGAGGGACAGGATCTCTGCTCCAGACCACGAGGGTGCCCGCCTCTTGTTCCCATTTGGTAGGTCCTGGGAGCCCTGCTCGAGCTCTCTGCGAGGGCCAGGAGGGTCTCGGGGGACTTGTGGCTCAGCTATTGCTCACAGTCTGGGGTAGCTGGGAGAGCCACATGGTCAGATGCTGCTCCCAGTGCTGGCATCTTTAAGAGGGGCCAGGAGACAGTAACTATAGTGTTGTAATTACTTTGGATGGGGTGTCCACCAAGGCACCTGTGTTATTTCCTGGAGGCCTCTTCTTTCGAAAGAAAACCCTTTTCCCCATCCATATGTGCCTTTTTCCAAAAGAGCTTCTTTGGCAAAAGGCTTCTACCTCAGAAAGAGGATTACCGCTGTCAGAAAAACCCCTCTGTTCTTTCAATTTTCTTTTGAAAGAACGTGATTGCAGTGTAGACGTAATTCAAGTTTTTCCGAAAAAACTCTGTAGTGTAGACATAGCCTTAAAGAATGACAAAACCTGCTGCTGACTACATTGCTGTGAACACTGTTTAAGGGGGGGCAGTTGTCTTCTAAGTCAGTTTATTACTGATGATTTGTAGATGGAAATGGTTCTCAGTCAGTTGCAGTGCTTTGGAAGGTATCTTTGTAACTAATGAGCTTTGAAGCTTTGTAATTGTTTCTTGGTAACTTTCAGCTACCTGCCTTTTAAATTCTGCACCTTGTTGCAAGATTGTTGAGCTTTGCAACTTTGTAACTCTGAGCCACTTTGCTTTATAAGTTCAGAAAAATACTATAAGCTTGGTGATTGTTGAGACTTGCAACTTTGTAATCTTTGTAACTCTCAGCCACTTTGCTTGTAATTTGCTGTAAGATGCTTTCTATTATAAGAGTGTATATGTGAATGGAGCATGTTTGGGGTGAGGGAAAAAGCAAGGCTAACCACCTGGAGCCAGGAGACAGGTGGTGACTAATTAAAGAGACAACTGCTCTAAGCAAACAAAGGACCTGGATTGAGGGAGGTCTGTGCTTGCTCCTCAGTGAGGAACTTGGAGGTAGGACCCCAGCATGAGTGACAGGAGCTATCCAGTTCCTATAAAAGGAGAGAGCAGGTGGCAGAAGCCCTCTTTCTGATCAGCTCCTCAGTGGGGATCCATGGCTAGAATGGCTAGAGGTAAACCTGGAGTCAATATGCCTTGGCTGGCTCTGCAACCTTTTGCCTATATAAGTGTGTGAGTGCCTGAGGGCATGAATGAATGTGCGTGTGTGTGTGAATGGACTAATGAATGTGTGTGTTTGTGTGGATGGGAGAGATAACTCACTCCCCTTCAATTGCAACTGCTTTGGAGGATAGAGTCATAATTCAGAATGATCTGGAGAAATGGTCTGAGGTAAACAGGATGAAGTTTAATAAGGACAAGTGCAAAGTGCTCCACTTAGGAAGGAACAATCAGTTTCACACATACAGAATGGGAAGCGGCTGTCTAGAAAGGAGTACGGTACGGCAGAAAGGCATCTAGGGGTTATAGTGGACCACAAGCTAAATATGAGTCAACAGTGTGATGCTGTTGCAAAAAAAGCAAACATGATTCTAGGATGCATTAACAGGTGTGTTGTGAGCAAGACATGAGAAGTCATTCTTCCGCTCTACTCTGCACTGATTCGGCCTCAGTTGGAGCACTGTCCCCAGTTCTGGGCACCACATTTCAAGAAAGCTGTGGAGAAATTGGAGAAGGTCCAGAGAAGAGCAACAAGAATGATTAAAGGTCTAGAGAACATGACCTATGAAGGAACACTGAAAGAACTGGGCTTGTTTAGTTTGGAAAAGAGAAGATTGAGAGGGGACATGGTAGCTGATTTCAGGTATCTAAAAGGGTGTCACAAGGAGGAGGGAGAAAAATTGTCCTTCCTGGCCTCTGAAGATAGAACAAGAAGCAATGGGCTTAACCTGCAGCAAGAGAGGTTTAGGCTGGACATTAGGAAAAAGTTCCTAACCGTCAGGGTGGTTAAACACTGGAATAAATTACCTAGGGAGGTTGTGGAATCTCCATCTCTGGAGATATTTAAGAGTAAGTTAGATAAATGTCTATCAGGGATGGTCTAGACAGTACTGGGTCCTGCCTTGAGGTCAGGGGGCTGGACTCAATGACATCTCGAGGTCCCTTCCAGTCCTAGTATTCTATGATTCTATGATTCAGTTTAACCCTATAGTGGCATTCTATGACAGATCAATCCCTGTGTGTTTAACCCTGTAGTGGATTGTTAATTCCTCATTTAATAAATCCATATAGGTGCGTCTAGACTACATGGCTCCGTCGACGGAGCCATGTATATGAGTTTACTCGGCAAAGGGAAATGAAGCGGCGATTTAAATAATTGCCGCTTCATTTACATCAAAATGGCCGCTGCGCTGTGCCGATCAGCTGTTTGTCAGCACAGCGTGGCAGCCTAGACAGGGATCTGCTGACCCCAGAACCCTTCATTGGCAGATCCCCGTCTAGACTGCCGCGCTGTGCCAACAAACAGCTGATTGGCACAGCGCAGCGGCCATTTTGATGTAAATGAAGCGGCGATTATTTAAATCGCCGCTTCATTTCCCCTTTGCTGAGTAAACTCATCTACATGTCTCCGTCGATGGAGCCATGTAGTCTAGACACACCCTATGAGTATAACCCTGGGGTGGTCTCCAGTGAAATATTGGTTGCCAGGGTGAACAGCCCCTGCACCTGAGTGAAGTTCTTCCAGTGCTCGTAACTCTGGAAGCCCTGCCCAACACTGCGGCGCATGGTCCAACTACTAGGTTATGTCTAGACTGCATCCCTCTGTTGGCAGAGGGATGCAGATTAGGCAGGTCGACATTGCAAATGAGGCAGGGATTTAAATATCCCACACCTAATTTGCATAAAAATGGCCACCACATTTTGCTGACTCAGCACTTTGTCAACAAAAAGCGGCAGTCTAGAGGGGGATCTGTCGAGAAAGGAAACCTTTTTCGACAGATCCTGTAAACCTCCTTGCAGGAGGCATAAGGGATCTGTCGAAAAAGGCTTTCTTTCTCGACAGATCCCTTCTAGACTGCCACTTTTTGCGGACAAAGTGCTGAGTTGGCAAAATGCGGTGGCCATATTTATGCAAATTAGGCACGGGATATTTAAATCCCTGTCTCATTTGCAATGTCGACCTGCCTAATCTGCATCCCTCTGCTGACAGAGGGATGCAGTCTAGACATACCCCTAGAGTATAAATGGGAGCAGCCCAGCTCAATCTGGTCTGACTGCTGAGGAGAAAGGATGTGTTGCACCAGCTTCTGCTGCAGATCAGGCTGGAATCTGGATGGTATGAGCCAGAGACTCCAATTGCCAGACATGCACCAGACCCCCTGCTGATGTAGACCAGTCAGCACCGGAGGAGCTCCCAAACCATAGAGACACCCCACCAATGAGAGGCTCTGTAGGAAATGACCCAGGAAGGGTACATGAATGATACCTTCCCCCCTCGCCCCCCGTGTGTTGTTATGTTGCCCTGGGATTTCCCACTGACACAGCTGTAGGACACTCCACCACTGGTATGGCCCTGGTTCTGTGGACATGGCAAAGTCAGTGGATGTGATATACCTTGACTTCAGCAAAGCTTTTGATACCGGTCTCCCACAATATTCTTGCCAGCAAGTTAAGTAAGTATGGATTGGATAAATGGACTATAAGGTGGAAAGAAAGCTGGCTAGATTGTTGGGCCTAATAAGTAGTGATCAACAGCTCTATCATAGGCCTTCGGGCCGGCTAGCGGCTGCTGGAGGAGGAGGGGGATTTGAGACGGGGAGCAGCAGCCCCTCACTTTCCCCGTGGCCATCTACGGGGCACTTTGGGGCAGAGAGAGCATGTGCACGGTGGAAGCAGCTGGGGCCCAACCACAGATGCCAGCCTGAGCCATTTTTGCGCCCCGGACCCCACCCAGCCTGGCAGCACCGCGCGGCGCCCCTTCTGTGCCTGGGGTGTCCCCGCCCGGCCCGGCAGCACTGCGTGGCACCCCTTCTGCACCCGGGGCCCTGGCCTCGTCCTCGGCCCCAGCCCCGCCCATCCTGGCAGCACCTCGCGGCGCCCCTTCTGCGCCTGGGGTCCCGGCCCCAGCCCCGGCCCCGGCCCCGGCCTCGGCCCCAGCCCAGCAGCACTGCGTGGTTGCCCCTTCTGCACCCGGGGCCCCGGCCCGGCAGCACCAGGTGGTGCCCCTTCTGCACCTGGGGCCCCAGTCCCGGCCCCACCTGGCCCAGCAGCACCATGCAGCGCCCCTTAAAGTGAGGCGCCCCAGGCTAGGGCCTGGCCAGCCTGTAGCTTGGGCCGGCTCTGACTCCAGCCCCGCAAACTGGAAGGCAGAAGCCAGCTTAGCCGAAGGTAAGGTAAGGTAAGGTGGAAAAATAGGGGGCAGGGGTGGGAGAGGAAGGGGCTTGTGCTGAGGGGAGGGGGGCAAGTCAGGAGAAGAAAGGGGAAGGCACCAAGGGACAGGGTAGAGGAGAGACAAATGCCAGGGGACCAAGTGGAGACAATGAGGAAAAGGGCAGGCAGGGCGGTGTCAGTGGGAGGGGGGACAGGGTGATGCTGGGAAAGAAGAGGGTAAGGGCATGAGGCGGGAGGGGAAGGTGCTGGGAGAAGGCTTGAAAGAAGGGGTGGGCGTGAGGAAGGCAGGGATGGAGCAAGACATGTGTGAGGGCACAGAGGGGCATGAGGGGAATGGGGGCAGAGGGTGGTGAGGGGGTGGGCATCAGGGAAAAGAGGGCAAAGCGGGGCAGGGGCAGTGAGGGAAGGGGAGGCACCAGGAGGGTGCAGGGTAAGGAAGGTGCAGGTGCCAGGGGATTCTGGGGTGAAGCAGAAGGGCAGACACCCACAGGAGAGACCAGCACCAGAGGAGAGGCAGGGGAGGTGTTAGGAGAGGGGATGAGGAGGGGTAGCTCACATGATCAGAGTGAGGCTACTGGAGGAGTGGGCACAGGGGGGAGAGAAGGGCTGGTGGAGGAGGCAGGTCTCAGGAGGGCTGAGGGCAGTGAGAAGGGCAGGAGTCAGGACAGCACAGGAGGGTGAGAGGATGGGGGGCAGCAGGCACTAGGGGAGACATGGTAGCAGAGGGAAAAGGTAGAGGTTTATAAGATATTTATTAATAACTTGGGTGCCACAGTGGCACATCCAAACAAGCCACATGAACTCAGTACTGGTGCAGAACACAAAATTCATTCTGCTCATGGGAGGAAACTCTTAGAGGGAACACTTCCTCCAGCCTCTCTGCCTCTACGTTAATGTCACACACATTGGGTTAATGCAATTGCAGGATAGTTGCATGAGGGGGGGTTGGTGGGGGCCAAATTAATCCCTATTGGTAGGAGGACGGTGGGAAAAGTCCTTACAGGGGGGTCACATGACACCTTTTACTTCTGGTCATGTGTCCATCTTGTCCCGAGAGTGTTACCTCCAGAGGTGTGGCCAATGGGAGTCGGGGTGTGGCCAATGGGGGTCAGGGGCATGGTTAACAGGGGTCAGGGTGTGGCTAATGGGGGTCAAAGTACATTTTAAAAACATTCTTTGGGTGCACACCCTAATGAAATGTGCTGCGCACACCTATGGGCTCTATGTCAGGTTGGCGGTCAATTTCAACTGGAGCGCCCCAAAGATCGGTTCTAGGGCCGGTTTTGTTCAACATCTTTATTAATGACCTGGATGAGAGAATAGATTGCACCCTCAGGAAGTTTGCAGGTGACACTAAGTTAGGGGGAGAGGTAGATATGTTGGAGGGGAGAGATAGGGTCCAGAATGACCTAGACAAATTGGAGGATTGGGCCAAAAGAAATCTGATGAGGTTAAACAAGGACAAGTTCTGTGTCCTACATTTGGGACAGAAGAATCACACACATTGTTACAGGCTGGAGACCAACTGGCTAGATAGGAATTTGGTGGGAAAGGACCTGGGGATTCCAGTGGATGAGAAGCTGGATGTCAGTCAACAGTGCGCCCTTGTATCCAAGAAGGCTAATGGGATATTAGGGTGCATTAGGAGGAATTCTCCCTCCCTCCCTCCCCTCCCCCCCCCCGCCGCCACATGCACACACTATAGAAAGGATGTGGATGTATTGGAGAGGGTACAGTGGAGGGCGACCAAAATGATTAGGGGGCTGTAGCGCATGACCTATGAGAAGAAACTGAGGAATTAGGGTTTGTTTAGTCTGCAGAAGAGAAGAGTGAGGGGGGATTTGAGAGCAGCCTTCAACTTCCTGAGGGGAGGTTCCAAAGAGGATGGAGAAAGGCTGTTCACAGTAGTGATGAACAGTAGAACAAGGAGCAATGGTCTCAAATTACAGTGGGGGAGGTCTAGGTTGCATATTAGGAAAAACTATTTCACTAGTTGCATTAGGAGGGTGGTGAAGCACTGGACTAGGTTACCTAGGGAGGTGGTAGAATCTCCATCCCTAGAGGTGTTTAAGTCTCGGCTTGACAAAGCCCTGGCTGGGTTGGTTTAGTTGGGATTGGTCCTGCCTTGGGCAGGGGGCTGGACTTAATGACCTCTTGAGGTCTCTTCCAGCTCTATGATTCTATGATTCTAGGCGGGTACTCAAGTACTGGAATGGGTTACCTAAGCAGGTGGTGGAATCTTCATCCCTAGAAGTTTTTATGTCCTGGCTTCAGAAAGCCCTGGTTGGGATGATTTAGTTGGGGTTGGTCCTGCTTTGGGCAGGGAGCTGGACTCAATGACCTCCTGAGGTCTCTTACAGCCCTAGAATTCTATGATTCTATGACTCGAGCCAGTGGGCCATACTGCCCTGAGATTAGGGGCTGTTGACCGCCATTGTGCCATACTGCACTGCGACTTGAGGTTGAAGTATATTGATAGTATTGGCTTTGACTCATGCTGCTAGGCCTGGCAAGACAGTTAGGGTGTGACCTTACCCTCAGAGAGTCAAGGTGAACAAACCTTGTGACAATGTGCAAACCCTCAGAGTGCCCTAGCTGGGAAGCATAACATCTCAGCTGATCAGCTCCCTGAGAAATGGAGTGCAACATTCTGTAAGCATTATCCAGGGCTTTAATATGTAAAAAACCCATAATTTGTTATTTAGATTAAAAACTTAAAACCATAAATCAGAAGCTTTTCTATTTAAGTAGACTTTCTGTTGAATTTGAGTTAATTGTCATTGTCAATCACGTTTTATGGGGTGATTTAGCATTATTTTGGCACAATTCAATCATTTTCATGAATAAGCATTCAGTATAATTAAAATTCTTTGAGGTGTTTTAAGAAGGGTGCACTGATTCTGGAAAAATGTGTGAAATGTTTATTGTGGCAACAGCTCCCTCTCTTCCTTTCCCGCTTTATATGAAAAGGCTCATCCAAATTTTTAGGCATGAATCTATCCTTTATACACTGCTCCAAGATAGTACATGCATATCATTCATAGATTGAATAAATTAGCATTTTCTAGAATTCCATATATAAGATTCTGTTGTCTTTGTACCATTTATTCCTATTAAAAATTTCTAAAAGGATTTGTAAGAAAGATACTCAATGTATGTTTATGGCTGTTATTGTTGTCTTTCATATTATCATGTCATATGAATTGCCTTTCATGTTAGTATGGGATCCTATTCTAGACAGGCTTACAAAAATTTTGAGAAGTCAGAACAAATCACCATTTCATCTTAACTTAATCCATATGATGATTTTTTTTTTTTTTTTTTTTTTTTTGCTAACACAGCTAAACTCTACTTTGTGAGGCATGGAGAAGACTCTCTCTCCCTTTCTCCACACAAAGGAGTACAAACATATTTTGCCTTTTCATACCCAAAGAGAAATTTAAATATTTACAGACAGAATGATCTTCATCTTAGATCATAAGAACAACAAAACAAGGAAGGACAAAAGTGAAGTTTCCAGGAGAGAGAGAATCTGCACAGTGTGTTCACAGTGAGAGTCTGTACTGAGCTCTGAGAACAAATAATACTTGCTGAGCTCCATATTCAAGGAGAGTGCTTAAAAATTTACAGACACATATTCTCCCAACCCCAAAATGCTATTTCTAACAGCAGCAAAATGAGCAATGGGAGTCTACCTATATTTTGTTCTCACTGCTATAAATACCCTACTGTGTTATGCAGCCAGCATCATTTCTTAGTTTTGCATTTTTCTTACCTTATTTCTGATCTAAATATTATTGAAATCAACAAAAAGACTCCTATTTAAAGGGTTTTAAATTAGGCATCTTATGATCATTTCAGGTTACACTGTTTAATTTATTCTACACTACAAGATTTATCCAGTGTTGCTTGGATACTTAGCTCAATTAATTTTTGTTTCTTGTGCAATAAAATGTACATGCTTCATTTAAATAATTGCTCTGGGGTGGGGCCGAGGAGGAGGAGTTCACTCTGTAGACTGTCCTGGGGAGAGAGCACTACCCTCTCTCACTGCAGCAGTTCAGAGCCTGGTGAGAAGCATCTCTTCATGATGCTGCAGCTCCAGCAGGCACAGCCAGGGGAAGGGTGCATGTCCACCAGCTGGGATAGGTACAGGTTCATCTATTCCCTGTGCAACCCAGCCAGACTGAGGAATGCTGCAAACTGTGCACGTTTCCCTTATTCCCTGACAGAGGAGAACAGTCAGCAATGCTCCGTTATGAATCAGGAAAGGGGGGGAGCTTCAGTCTCACACACAAAGGACACCTGAAGGATGAGAATCCTTCTTTTAAGAGGAATAAGGGATCTTTCGGAAAAGGCTTTATTTTCCACAAGATCTCGCATCTAGACTGGCGCTTTTTTCCGTCAAAGCTCCGAGCGGAAAAAGCGGCAATATGTTTATGCAAATGAAGCTTGGGGGGATTTAAATCCCCGCTTCATTTGCAATTGCGATACGTCTAATTTGCATCCCTTTTACGGAAAAGGGATGCAGTCTAGACGTAGCCATAGACTCTCAACAGGTTTTTCTCCCTCTATATACTGGAGTTCAGAGCAATCATAGTGCTTTCTTATGTAAAGTGCAACTCCTTCTCCTTTTCTCCCTTGCCTGTTCTTTCTGAACAGTCTATACCCTTCCATGGCAGCGCTCCAGTCATGCGAGTCATCCCACCAAGTCTCCGTTATCCCAATTAAATCATATTTCTTGGACTGGGCCAGGGCCTCCAGTTCTTCCTGTTTGTTGCCCAGGCTTCTCGCATTAGTGTACAAACACCTCAGGTAACCAGTTGATCACCCTATCTTCTCCATTCAAATCAGGGGTCCTCCTTTCTTGCTCGTTCCTCTTTGCATTTCTTCCCGATATCCAACTTTCCCACTCCCCTCAGGGTTTTGGTCACCATCACCCAACGAACCTAGTTTAAAGCCCTCCTCACTAGGTTTGCAAGCCTGCCCGCAAGATGCTCCTTCCTCTTGGTTAGGTGGATCCCATCTCTTCCTAACAATCCTTGTGCCCGAACAGAGTCCCATGGTCAAAGAAACCAAAGCCCTCTCTCTGCGACATCACCTGCGCAACCACGCATTTACTTCCTCAATTCGACGATCCCTGCCCAGTCCTTTCCCTTCAACAGGGAGGATGGATGAGAACACCACTTGCGCTCCGAATTCTTGGATCCTTCTTCCCAGCGCTACATAATCCGCAGTAACCCGCTCAAGGTCATTCTTGGCCGTATCGTTAGTTCCCACGTGGAGAAGCAGGAAGGGGTAGCGATCCGAAGGTTTGATCAGTTTGGTAAGCCTCTGTCACATCCTGAATGCGAGCTCCCGGTAAGCAGCACACCTCTCGAGATTCCAGGTCCGGATGGCAGATGGATGGCTCAGTCCTTCTTAGGAGGGAGTCCCCGACCACCACCACCCGTCGTCTTCTTTTGGGGGAGTGGTCATGGAACACCCATCCCTAGGACTACGCATTCCATGCCTTCCAATAGATGGTGTTCCCTTGCGGTTTCTTCCATGTGAGGACCCTTCCAAAGCATTCACCACTGCAGAGCCTGTGGAGAGAGTCTGAAAGCCATTACTTACCTCTATAGCATCGGGGGATTCCCGTGCTGGCCTTTTTCCCCTTCTAGAAGTTACATGCTGCCAGTTCTCTTCCTGGTCCTGTACTGCCCTCTCCAGCTCTTCCGCCTGCCGTGCTTGCAAGATTAAACGCTGCCTTCTATCGAGGAAGTCTTCATCCTCTCTGATCAAGCGTAGGGTCGACACTTGGGCCTCCAGCCCTCTAATTTTTTCTTCCAAAATGGTGACCAGCTTGCACTTAGTGCAGATGAAATCCGTTCTTTCTTCCGGGAGGAAGACAAACATGGCACACGCTGTGCAGGTAACAACAGCAGACCTATCACCATCCATCCCTGCTGTCCTGGAGAAAGGATTTAAAAAGAAAGGCAAGAGAAACTCGCGCCCTTCCCTCTCCCCAACTCCCTCTCTAAACTGCCTGTTAGCACTCACCTGTTCGCAAGCTCCTTGGTCACTTGCTCACTGCTTTATAAAGCTCTGGACTGCCTGAAAGTCCCTCCCCTTACCAAGGCTCAGCCAATCAGCAGAGGCTTCTAGAATTCAAACTTTAATTAGAAGCCAACAGTTTCCACCTGCCACTCACAGCACACACTCCATGAAGGGGAGGAGGGCAAAGGGGAAGTGGGAAAGCCTACCTACAAACACAGGGGAAAAACAAACAAACAAAAAAAGAACACACACCAACCCTCACTCACAAACACAAGCTCAATACAAAGTAAGAAATCCCCAACAACAACACACACTTCCCTCAAGAGTCCTGTATCTGCTTCTCCTTTACCTGGAGAACTCCCCCTCTAAACTCCCTGTTAGCACTCACCCGTTCGCGATATCTTTCACATCCCTTGCTAACTGCAATTCCAGTTGCACATTGACCTTCCTGATTACATCTCTGTATGCTTAACCAATATATTTAATGTACACTGGGACAATATTCCTCCTGAAATCTGTATTACACATTTCATAAGCAATATATAGATCAGTGATGTATAACACTTCTACTGCACAACAAAACAAGGGGGCAAAGTTAAGTCTGGGTGGGTAATATACATTTCCTAGCTCAATGATTATTAATGAAAGGTGATTTAAGGAGAGAAGACCTGGGAATGATCCCTTATCCAGGTGCAGACTTTTAGGCTGCGTCTAGACTGGCATGATTTTGTGGAAATGCTTTTAACGGAAAAGTTTTTCCGTTAAAAGGATAGCCGCAAAAGAGCGTCTAGATTGGCACGGGTGCCTTTGCGCAAAAAGTGCTTTTGCGCAAAAGCATCCATGGCCAGTCTAGACGCGCGATTTTAAGTAAGAAAGCCCCGATCACCATTTTTCGCCATCAGGGCTTTTTGCGCAAAACAGTTCTTCCTGTCTACACTGGCCCTCTTGCACAAGTATTCTTGCGCAGAGGGCTTATCCTGAGCAGGAGCATCATAGTATTTGCAAGAACACTGACAATCTTACATTAGATCGTCAGTGTTCTTGCGCAAATTCAAGCGGCCAGTGTAGACAGCTGGCAAGTTTTTGCGCAAAAGCGGCTGCTTTTGCGCAAAATCTTGCCAGTCTAGACTCACCCTTAATGTTTGGATTTTCTAACACCTGTCAAATTTTTGAAAGGAAATTTTTGAGAATCTAATGGGCCCTTTGAACCAATATTTTATTTTTTCGTTAAAGTCAGTAAATGTTTTTGTTTGGGAATATTTGGTAATTCATAGTCCCTTGTAGCTCTTGCAGTACAAAATGCTGACTATACCATATATGTAAGCTTTTATTTTAAATATTGATCACAAATTTCCTGGTTTACCTTTTGACGTTCCAAAGACTTTAAAATATTCACAGTACAAAAGTTTTATATCACTCATTTCTACCGCAACTTAAATAAAACCAATTTTGCCATCTTTGAACCATTGAGAAGCACCTTATACCTTCTCACATGGGTTTGAGGAAGGTATAGGTTGAACATTATGAAAAACTTTTTAACTGTCAGGGTGGTTAAACACTGTAATAAATTGCCTAGGGAAATTGTGGAATCTCCATCTCTGGAGATATTCAAGAGCAGGTTAGATAGACATCTATCAGGGATTATCTAGATGGTGCTTGGTCCTGCCATGTGGTCAGGGGACTGGACTCAATGACATTTCAAGGTCCCTTCCAGTTCTAGTATTTTATGATTCTATGATTCTGCAGGTTGGGGATGTCTTAAAATCTATTTCTTCCACCAATGTAGCTTTAGCTGATATATATTTCAACTGAAAGAAATAGGCCTTGATAAGTGGCAGCACTTGGTTTTAAATTGTATCATCATCACCAGGGCTCGACAAATAATGTAATCTACTCGCCCGTGGCCCAGAAGAGTCGGCGCAGAGCGATCTACGCATGCGCAGAATGCAGAACGGCGCGAAACCGCGAGGCTGGCGAGCCCTGATCATCACTGACTTTTCCAGACATTGGGTGCAACCACACTGTGGGGCTTAACTCGAAATAAGCTATGCAAAATGAGCTACGTCAATTGCATAGCTCATTTCGAAATAGCTTATTTTGAAACAGGGAGCATCTAAACAGTACTTATTTCGAAATAGAGCACTCTTCCTACGACTTCCCTTATTCCTTGTACAATGAGGGTCACAGGAGTCAGAGTAAGAAGTACTCAAGCTTGACAGTATTTTGCCACTATTTTGAAATATCTCCCTGCTGTGTAGATGCAGACAAAGTTATTTCGGAATAGTGCGAGTTATCTTGAAATAGTATTGCAGTGTAGACGTATCCATTGTGTCAGAAGGATGGAAATTGTAACTAAATGTGCTAGCAGATTCCAGAAAGGCATGCTGATACTGTTTAAGCTGTCTATCTTTTGCTTGCATACATACTGTTTTCAAAAAGAGCATTTTTTTTTTATTTAAGAATGGCTGGGGCTGTGACAAATTGCATAATCTCCTGGAGGAACAGGTTTTGAAAGTTGTTTGGGCCAAATTCAGCTGTGATGTAAATGGCAATATAAATAACACATTGATGTAACTTGAAAAGCAATGTAATTTTCACCAGTTTGGAATTCAGTGGGTGTCAGAGATTAATGTAATTTGCATGGTGAAGAGGAAATAGAAGGAAAGATATAACAGGGGCAAGAGGCACTTGTGAGATACAGTCATAAGGGAAAAGAAACTCATTCAAAATAGCACAACAACAAAGTTTATAAAAGGAAGAAAAACATCTTTAGTATTTTTATAATGGAAGAATGCTAATAAAATGGAATAATGATTTTATAACACTAATGCAAAATGGAATTTAAATTTTGAGACTCATATTGTAACACCATCAAGATGCTCCAGGTTTAGGCCGTGCTCAAGGGCTGCTAAGGGGAAGCTTGCTCTCCTCACCCTTTCCCCCCAAGGCCCTGCCCCTTCCAGGAGTTCAGAGCCTGGTCCCCCTGCCAAATTGTCCAGGGGCCCAGTAATTCTGTTGCCCTGCTTACCCATCACAGTCCCTCATATAGGAAGAATTCCTGTTGAAAAGCAGGGGCATGAAATGAGAGAACTGCTTAAGTTACACCATCCTGCTTTTTTTCCTTGATAAAATGCTGTGTTTTTCTACCCCATAAAGTTAACAGGTTTTATGCACCCAATGAAAGACAAATCAGTGCATGTTACACTAAGTAAAGCCATTTATTCATATCTGAATATCAATGACATCATAACAGAATTTTCAAAAGCCTTTACACTCAATGGTGATGGGATGCCTAACATAGTGAATGCTAGTGGAAATGGAGTAGGTTTAGAAGTTAAAATAAAAGAACAAGTTAAAAATTAGAAAAGTTAGATGTCTGCAAGTCACATGGGCCTGATTAAATGCATCCTAGAATACCCAGGGAGCTGATAGAGGAGGTATCTGAGCATTTAGCTATAGTCTTGGAAAAGTCATGGAAGTCAGGAGAGATACCAGAAGACTGGAAAAGGCCAAATATAGTGCCCATGTATAAAAAAAAAAGTAGTAAGAAAAACCCAGGAAACTACAGACTAGTCAGTTTAACTTCTGTGCCAGGGAAGATAATGGAGCAAATAATTAAGGAATCCAGCTACAAACACCTGGAAGGTGATAGGTAACAGCCAGCATGGATTTGTAAAGAACAAATCATGTCAAACCAATCTGATAGCTTTCTTTGATAGGATATTAAGCCTTGTGGATAAGGGAGAAGCGGTTGTCATGGTATATCTATCATTTGATATGGTTTCACATGCTTTTCTTATCAATAAACTAGGGAATACAACCTAGATGGGGCTACTGGTATAACTGGTTGGATAACAGTTTTCAGAGAGTAGTTATTAACAGTTCACAATCCTGCTGCAAGGGCATAACAAGTGGGGTTCCTCAAGGGTCTGTTTCGGGATGATGGCATAGAGAGTACACTTATTCAGTTTTCAGAAGATACTAAGCTGAGAGGGGTTGCAAGTGCTTTGGAGGAAAGGGTCCTAATTCAGAATGATCTGGTCAAACTGGAGAAATGGTCTGAGGTAAATAGAATGAAGTTTAATAAGGACAAATGCAAAGTACTCCACTTAGGAAGGAACAATCAGTTTCACACATACAGAATGGAAAGTGATTGTCTAGGAAAGAGTACTAAAGAAAGGGATCTAGGGGTCATAGTGGACCACAAGCTAAATATGAGTCAACAGCGTGATACTGTTGCAAAAAAAGGAAACCTGATTCTGGGATACATTAACAGGAGTGTTGTGAGCAAGACAGAAGAAGTCATTCTTCTGCTGTACTCTGTGATGTTTAGGCCTCAACTGGAATATTGTGTCTAGTTCTGGGCACCACTTATCAAGAAAGATGTAGAAAAAGTAGAGAAGGTCCAGAGAAGAGCAACTAAAATGATTAAAGGTCTAGAAAACATGACATATGAGTGAAAATTGAAAGAATTGGGTTGTTTAATTTAGAAAAGAGAAGACTGACAGGGGACATGATAGTGATTTTCAAGTATCTAAAAGGGTGTTACAAGGAGGAGGGAGAATATTGTTCTCCTTGGCCTCTGATGATAGGACAAGAAGCAATGGGCTTAAATTGCAGCAAGGGAGGTTTAGGTTGGACATTAGGAAAATACTTCTTAACTGCCAAGATGGTGAAACATTGGAATAAATTGCCTATGGAGGTTGTGGAATATCCATCACTGGAGATATTTAAGAGCAAGTTGGATAGACATCTATCAGGGATGATCTAGATGGTGCTTGGTCCCGCCGTGAGGGCAGAAGACTGGACTTGATGACCTCTCAAGGTCCCTTCCAGTTCCTGCGTTCTTTGACTCTCTGATTCTATGATTCCATTGCTAACTTTGAGTACTCAGCCGCTGACCTTTCAGTGATCTGCTGTAAACCACTGGTACATCTAACCCAGTAATCTGTGTGTGTAAAAACAACCAATTAAATGTTTTAGAGGAAGGTGAAAGAAACCATGTAACAGGGTTTTCTGCCCCCAGGAAAGTGTCTGCCTAAACTGCTAAAGGTTCACTTGTGATCATCCCTCCTTTCATAGTTTACAACTAATGTAAAAGTTTCCATTACTATTTGCATCAGTTTTGCACAATACAGGTTGGACTTCCCGTGTCTGGCACTCTTGGTACCTGACCAGTCCTGGATGAGAGATTTTGCCAAACGAAGGGTATGTCTAGACTACATGGCTCCATCGACAGAGCCATGTAGATTAGGATTCTAGACATAGGAAAATGAAGCGGCAATTTAAATAATCGCCGCTTCATTTACATCAAAATGGCTGCCACACTGTAAACCTCATTCCAGGAGGAATAACAGCTAATTCAATTTCGGGCTTTAATTCGGAATCCTGTTTCACTGTTGCGTGTAGACGCGGGCAGTTACTTCGGGCTAGTCAATTTCTAAAATGGCGACCAGCCGGGAACATGCTAATGAAGCGGGGGATATTTAAATCCCGTGCTTCATTTGCAATTTCGGTTGCCCTCATTAGCCTCCCTACATCAAACTAGGGGGCTAGTGTAGACATACCCTCAGTCATATCCTGAATTCTAGCTCCAAGCAAGCAGTTTCCTGGTCTGGATGGCAGACGGATGACTCCGTCTCCCTTAGGAGGCAGTCCCTGACCATCACCACCATTCATTTCCTTTTCTTGGAAGTGGTGGTCATGGAACCCTCATCCCTAGGACTATGCATCCCATGTCTTCTGTTCAATGGGGTGTCCTTCTAATACCTTCATCTTCCAAAGCATTGTCCACCATATTACCTGTGCAGAGAGCCTGAAAACTGTTTCTTACCTCTGTCTGGTTTGTGACACCTGAAATGTCTTTCTTCTCCTGCTGCCAATTTTCTTCCCCATTCTGCACTGCCTTCTTTGGTTCTTTAGCATCCTGTGCCTGCAGTATCAAATCCTGATTCCTAACCAGAAAATCTTCATTTTCTCTGATGGAACATAGGGTAGATACTTGGGTCTCATGTCCTTTAACCTTCTCTTCCAATATGGAGACCAGCTTGCCTTTGGTACAGACGAAGTCTCTTTTATGCTCTGAGATAATTGATTTCAGTGGAGATACACTGGTTTATGCCAGCTGAGAATCTGCCCAAAGCATTGATGATTAAAGATATAGATCTATTTTGAAATGTAATTAATATATAAGCATCATGTCCTTTTGCACTGGGATTTGGAACACATCTATGCTGCAAGTTGTAAATGGCAGCTCTGATAAATATCCCCACGTTAGCAAGTAGGCCTGCAGATGTGGCAGTGCGTGCTCGAGCACAAGCCTGAAAAGCCTGTTGGAAGCCTGAGTACTGTGGCCAGGGCCCTTCTTTCCCTTGCCAGCCTCTGCACTTCTCCCCCTTGGCAAAATGAGCCCCAGTAAAGTATCTCCTATGTGATGTATCCGGGCAGTCAGGCTTCCCCTTAGGTTTTAGGCTTGTCATTTTCCCCAAGGGTAGTTTCTCCTCCTGAAGCTGCTCATTCCCCTCTGGCTCTAGCTTAGTAGCTGGTGGGTGGTTGGCAGTGTGGGTCTGTCTGTCTTCCTCCTTCTTTTGTCCCAACAAGGAAAAGTTTAAAAAGGTCTCAGACAGCCCTGAAATGGAATCATCTGATCCTATTTGGTCCAAACTAGCCCTGTCTCAGCTGATCCTAATCTGCCTGAGACAACCCCTTTTTTAGCTGATCCTGATTGACCGCAGCAACTCACTTCTGGTTAACAGGGGAGTGGGCCTTTTACCCTTCTAGGGCTGCCTTTTCCCACTCTGTTGAAGCTCTCTGGCTTGACTTCATCACAGAACCTATTCACCTTTCTGAAGCCTGCACTGCTCCATCTGCACAGCTCTTTTAGCAATGTTAGCACAGGTGATGCTAACACCTACTCTCACTTCCATTCACATCTTGGATTGGAAGAGATTCACCCATAGAGAAACTGTCTCTCATTCAGTACATGTTTCACAAGTGTACAGTTACTTAAAAGCCAAACTCCTGATGCTATTCCTATTGAATTCCACAGGACAAGGCATACATCCCACCTACTGAAGCATTATCAGAACATCACTGAATTTCACACTGATTCTTATTTTTGCTCTAAAGTGCTGATGAATGTTTCCTATTTTAACCATATGCTATTTCTATCCTGCTTGACTGGTAAATATCCTCTACTGAAATTTTAAAAAGGCATTTTAGTCCTAAAGGGGCTTAAAATGTCCCTTTAATGGAAATATTTCCATCAACTAATGCTAATACTAAGTTATCTAACAAGCCCTCACAAAAGATGGAACTACTGCTGTTCCACAGAAGGAAATTGCTAGTGTTGGGATTAGGAGGACCTGATACAAGCAGCTACATATAAGAAAGCCTGCTCTTTTGTTACTTTGAACAAAGGAGTCTCTTGGTGAATAGTGTATGAAGATTTAAGGCTGAAGAGTTCAATCTGACTTAAAGTGTTCATAAGTATGCAGTATGCTGCAAAGCCTACAAATTGAAAAGGCAGGATGATAAAATGGGTTATTTGTAACATTCTCCTTTTATATTATTTTATCTTACTCATCAGATTATTTATTATACAAGTTCTTAATAAACAGTTAATAAAGAACAGAACATACAAATGAACAGAAAATGTATGGTGTTTTATTATAGTATTAAGATGTGCAAAGTGTGTTTTATTGGCCAGTGAATTTATTGGCCTCAAGGTGTGCTGTGAAACATGAGGCTTCTGGCCCTTTGCCATGCAAGATTTGTATTGGCAGTCCAGTAAAACACATCCTGCAGGGTCTTAGTGGTATTGTTCAGAAAGGAAAGTTGCTTTGTGATTAAGGCACCGGATTGGGGCTTGAGAAATCTGGGTTCATCTTCCCAGTGTTCCCACAGCTTTCCTGTGTAACTTTGGGAAAGTGATTTCACCCCCCAGTGCAAAGAGGGGACAACAATACTCTAGTTCACTCACAGGTTATCTGTTCATTTAATTGTAAAGCAGGCACTGTCTTCCTCTGTGTTTGTACAGTACCTTAGTCAACAGAATAAGATTTCACTCTCAGTTGGCTTATTTGTGCTACCACAATATAAATATGGCCAGTACATTTGTGTATAGGCAATAGAAAGATCATTTTTCTTAATTAAAATTTTGTGACTGTGAAAATTCAAAAGGTTCCATCTTAGGCCCTTAAAACTGACTTCAATTTTTTTCTATAACCTGCCATCATTCGCTATTTGTTCCTCTTTCCCTTTTCACTTTGGGCACATCTACATGGCAGGGCAAAAGCTGAAATAAGTTACACAACTTGAGTTACATCAATTGCATAGCTTAAATCAAAATACCTTATTTCGCGCAGGAAGTCTGAATTAGAGAATTCCTCCTCTGACTTCCCTTACTCCTTGTAAAAAGAGTGTTACAGGAGTCAGAGTAAGAAGTCGTCCACCAAGACATTATCATAGAATCATAGAATCCTAGGGCTGGAACAAACCTCAGGAGGTCATCGAGTCCAGCCCTCTGCCCAAAGCAGGACTGATCCTAACTAAATCATCCCAGCCTTGGCTTTATCAAGTCGAGGCTTACAAACCTCTCAGGATGGAGATTCCACCATCTCCCTAGGTAACCCCTCCTTGTGAAATAGTGTTTCCTAATATTCAACCTAAACCTCCCCCACCATAACTTGAGACCATTGCTCCTTGTTCTGTCCTCAGTCTCTACGGAGAACAGCCTCTCTCCATCCTTTTTGGAACCTCCCTTCAGGAAGATGAAGGCTGCTATCAAATCTCCCCTCACTCTTCTCTTCCTCAGACTAAATAAGCCCAGATCCCTCAGCCTTGTAGGTCATGTGCTCCAGCCCCCTAATCATTTTGCTTGCCCTCCGTTGGATCCTCTCCAATGCATCCACATCCTTTCTGTAGTGGGGTGCCCAGAATTGGACCCAATACTCCAGATGTGGCCTCACCATTGCCGAATAAAGAGGAATAATAACTTCTCTAAATCTGCTGGCAATGCTCCTCCTAATGCACCGTAATATCATAGAATCATAGAGCTGGAAGAGACCTCAGGAGGTCACCAAGTCCAGCCCCCTGCCCAAGGCAGGACCATTCCCAGCTAAATCAACCCAGCCAAGGCTTTGTCAAGCTGAGACTTAAACACCTCTAGGGATGGAGATTCCACCACCTCCCTAGGTAACCTAGTCCAGTGCTTCACTACCCTCCTAGTGAAATAGTTTTTCCTAATATCCAAACTAGACCTCCCCCACTGTAACCTGAAACCATTGCTCCTTGTTCTGCCATCTGTCACTACTGTGAACAGCCTTTCTCCATCTTCTTTGGAACCTCCCTTCAGGAAGTTGAAGGCTGCTATCAAATCCCCCCTCACTCTTCTCTTCTGCAGACTAAACAAACCCAAATCCCGCAGTCTCTCCTCATAGGTCATGTGCTCCAGCCCCCTAATCATTTTGGTCACCCTCCGCTGGACCCTCTCCAATGCATCCACATCCTTTCTATAGTGGGGGGCCCAGAACTGGACACAATACTCCAGATGTGGCCTCACCAGAGCTGAATAAAGGGGAATAATCATTTCTCTGGATCTGTTGGCAATGCTCCTCCTAATGCACCCTAATATGCCATTAGCCTTCTTGGCTACAAGGGCACACTGTTGACTCATATCCAGCTTCTCATCCACTGGACTCCCCAAGTCCTTTTCTGTTGAACTGCTAATTAGCCCTTCAGTCCCCAGCCTGTAACAATGCTTGGGATTCTTCCATCTCAAGTGCAGAACTCTGCACTAGTCCTTGTTGAACCTCATCAGATTTCTTTTGGCCCAATACTCTAATCTGTCCAGGTCACTCTGGACCCTATCCCTGCCCTCCAGCGTATCTACCTCTCCCCCTAGCTTAGTATCATCTGCAAACTTGCTGAGGGTGCAATCCATCCCCTCATCAAGGTCATTAATAAAGATGTTGAACAAAACTGGTCTAAGAACCGATCCTCGGGGCACTCTGCTAGAAACCGACCGCCATCCTGACATCCAGCCCTTGATCACTACCTGTTGGGCCCGACAGTCTAGCCAGCTTTCTATCCATCTTACAGTCTATTTATCCAATCCATGCTCCCTTAACTTGCTGGCAAGAATATTGTGGGAGACCACATCAAAAGCTTTGCTAAACTCAAGGTATATCACACCCACTGACTTTCCCATATGCACAGAGCCAGTTACCTCATCATAGATGCTGATCAGATTGGTCAGGCACGACTTGCCCTTCGTGAATCCATGTTGACTATTCCTGATCTCCTTCCCCTCTTCCAAGTGCTTCAAAATAGATTCCTTGAGGATTCCTCCATGATTTTCCCAGGGACTGAGGTAAGGCTGACCGGTCTGTAGTTCCCTGGATTGTCTTTCTTCCCTTTTTTAAAGATGGGCACTACATTTGCCTTTTTCTAATCATCCGGGATCTCTCCTGATCTCCACGAGTTTTCAAAGATTATGGCCAAAGGCTCTGCAATGACATTTGCCAACTCCCTCAGTATCCTTGGATGAATTATATCAGGGCCCATGGATTTGTGTATGTTTAGCTTTTCTAAATAGTTCTTAACCTGTTCTTTCCCCACCAAGGGCTGTCCACCTCTTTCCCATACTCTGTTGCCTAGTGCATTCGTGAACTTGTCCATGAAGATAGAGGTAAAGAAAGCATTGAGTACTTCAGCTTTTCCCACATCATCTGTCACTAGGTTACCTCCCTCATCCAGTAATGGCCCCACACCCTCTCTGATCACCGTGTTATCGCTAACATGCCTGTAGAAACCTTTCTTGTTACCCTTCACATCCCTTGCCAGCTGCAATTCCAGTCGTGCTTTTGCCTTCCTGATAAGTCCCCTGCATTCTTGAGCAATATATTTATACTCCTCCCTACTCATCAATCCAAGATTCCAGTTCTTGTAAGCTTCCTTTTGTGTTTAAGCTCACCATGGATGTCCTGGGTAAGCCAATCTGGTCGCCTACCATATTTGCTTTTCTTGCTGCGCATCGGGCTGGTGCTTGGCTACAAGGGCACACTGTTGACTCATATCCAGCTTCTAATCCACTGTAATCCCCCATTATGTCAAAATAAATGCTTGTTGTGTAGACATGGACTATGTTATTTCAGAATAACGTCAATTTTTCCAAAATAACACTAATGTGTAGATATAGCCTTTCTTTTCATTTCCCACCAAGCCAAAGCAGACTGGCATCTTGGATCAGTTTTCAAGTGGAGTGGGAAAACAGGAAAATATGGTCCCTCCTTGCATCTCTTCATAGGGAAGCTGTCTAATTGCACATAAAGTGGCAACACATCAGGTATATAAGAATGTTTGGCTGACCAAATGGTTTCCATTGGCCACAGTGACACTCTTGAAAAAGGGAGAAGAAAGGGTATTGTGAATAATTTTCATATTTCTATTTTCTTGATGGCTATGGATACTAGGACCTTATTCGAATAATGCCTGCCTCCCAGAGTTCGAATTTATAAGTGGTGTGTTCCCACTATCAAGCCTGTTATTCGAAATAATGGGCCATGGAATTCAAACTCTGTATTTCTGCTTTTCATCAGTAATAATGTTAATTTTAAAATAGTAATTTCAAAATGACTTTAGTGGGGACGCTTTGGTGCCACTTATTCGAACTAATTCGCCTCTGGAGGCTTCCCAGAGCTGTCAGCTTTGACCACTCTGGCCACAACAGGTATCTCCACTGCTCTCCTCCTCTGGAGCTATAAAAGTCCTGGAAAGATGAAAAGGGCTTTTCCTGGGAGGAGCTGAGAAGGGAACAGATAGTGTGCCTGCAGTCCCTTGTCCAGGGACTCAAGGCAGAGTGCCAGGAGCAGGATGCCAACTGGGAGGAGCACTGGGCTGCCTAGAAGCAGAGAAATGCTGCCTGGGAAGAGCTGGTGCACCAGCATCATGACTTGTATGGCATCATGCATGAAGCAGATCACAAGCCACCTCCCCACCTTTCCAAAAGTCCGTAGGGGCTGCAGGGGCCCCAGAACATGGTGGGGGAATGGGCCTTCTAGGGCAGCCAGAGACTCCTGGCCACCTGGAGGCAGGCACTAGTCCCAGCCCCGTTCCTGAGTCGCCCTCCCCCATGCCAGGTTCTTTTCCCATTCCCTCCCCTGTTGTATGTCCCCCGAACAAAGAGTCCTGTTTTTTTAACAATGATGTCTTTATTGTTTGCTCTGCAGGGTAGAGGGGAAGGTGGGGAGGCAAGATAGGTGGAGGGAAGGACAAGAGAGGGGTGTGATGGGTGATGAAAGACACATACGGGGAATGCAGGGACACCTTGTGGAGAGCCAGAAGCATGAGAGAGAATCTCATAACTGATCTTGCATGAATCTGTCCTTCAAGGCCTCTCTGATGAGTACAGTCCATTGCTGTGCTCTCTTGATGGCGCTAGTGTCCGGTTGCTCAACCCTCCTGGCCAGACGTCCAGCCTTAGCCCCGTCACCCTGGCAGAAAAGGCTCCCCCTTGTTCTTGCACAGGTTTTAGAGCACACAACAGGCTTTCACCATGAAGGGAATGTTGTGCTTGCTGAGGTCCAGATGGCCCAAACACATCACTCTGTACCTGCCCACCCTGGTGTTGAACTGCTCCTTGCTGGGGTCCAGGCTGATCATAAGCCAGGGGCACAAGTGGTAGGCTATATCACCCAGGATCATGATGCACATGTATACCTCTCTGACTCTGATGGTGTGATCTAGGAAGAAAGTGCTGGCATGCAGCACCATGGAGAAGTACCCCTTTTGGTTGATGAACTGAAAGGCCTGGTGGCCATGGGCCAGGATGGGAAGGTGCATGCCCTCTATGACCCAAACAATGAAGGTGCCAGTGGTTCTTGATGTCTGTATAGTACTCTTCCTCTCCAAGGGCAAACTAATGGTTCTTATCAGCATATTTTAACTATCTGGTCTTTAAGGTGCTAATAGACTATCTGTTGTTTTTCAGTTTTTCCTGTTACAGACTGGCTTGGCTTTCCCTTTGAAACTTATCTACCCATTCCCTCCTTTTCTCCTCCCCCACTTCAATTTTTTTCCTTCTCCTTCCTCCCTCCCCACACTCCTTCCCCATTTATTCTTGGTTCTGGACATCCAACACTCCAGTCATCTGAAGAAGTGGTCTGTGCCCACGAAAGCTCATGATACCATCTACATGTTTTATTAATCTTGAAAGTGCTACCAGACTATTTGTTGTTTTTTAAACAGACAAACAGTTAGTAGTCTATGAGCCCAGGCCCTGGTTCAGGGTGAGGCTACCAAAAATTAAGAAGCAGTTTAGCGGGTCAGGCCTACACTCAAACTGAGCAGCTGTTCCTAGGCCCAGGCCCTCATTCAATGTGGGACCATCAACACATACAGATAGTTCAGACTGGGGCAAGCAAATAATCGGCTCTCCTTGTTCTGGTGAAGGTTTGAGAAGCTCAGGCAGTCAGCCTAGAATAGCGGAGTGGGGATACTGCCATTCAGGGATTGGGTGGAAGGGGAGATGCAGGCCCACTCACTCAACCGCATCCCAGCTCAGGGCCCTTACAGCAGCAGATTAGTCAGCTGCTGGATCAGCATGGATCTTTACCTCAACACACTGACTCTGGTTCAGCCGAATTAAGGTCAGCTGACCCTGGGCACCTTCCATTCTCCCTCTTGGCTCCACGGCAGGAGGTCCTCTGGGGCATTGGAGGCTGGAATCCTGGGCAGGGTTTGTAGTTCTTCCAGGTAGGGTTGCCAGATGGTTTAACCAAAAATACTGAACACCCCCCCAAAAAAAAAAACACCGGGAAAAATTGGGGGAAGGGGGAGACCAAAAAAAAAAAAAGACTCAGAGTTATTAAGCAAAAAATTAAATTAAATTAAATTAAATTAAATAATAAAACAGCATTAAAACAGCATGGCCCCCTTTCAGAGTGTGTGCAGAGTCAGAATAGGGATTGGAAGCGGGGAGCAGTTGAGCACTAAGACCCAGGGAAGGCATTGCTCCCCCCTTGGTCTTTAGGCTTTTTGCCGGTGGCCATTTTGTTTTCTTGATTAAGCCAGAACACAGGTAAGCAGGGAGTCTGGGGGCGGAGGGTTGGGGGTGTCGGGAGCCCGCGGGGGGAGGCCAGTGGCTGGGCCCAGTTGCCGAGTGTGTCATAGGGTTGCCAGGTGTCCGGTATTTTTGCCTCCTGGCTGAGAAAAAAATCAGAAAATACCAGACATTTTAGGTGTCCGGTATTTTCTGAATTTTTTTTTTACCAGACAGGAGGTGAAAATACGGGACTGTCTGGGTCAATACTGGACACCTGGCAACCCTATCTCCAGGTTGCAGTCCATCTGGGGCCCCAGTGGTCTAAGCCAGTTCTCAGTCTCCTGTAAGTCTTCAGCGGCCTCTGAATTTGGGAACATAAGGCAGGTGTCTGGTTCCTCTGGGGACTGGGGGCTGACTAAGCACCTGGGCTGGCCTTTTATACTGCTAAACTGCCCCTTGACTTGTAGTCAGGTGATTGAGTGGGGCCAGGATCTGCCCAACAGAGTTCAAGGAGGGGTTCTTCCCCCTCTGGGTCAGTGGGCAGCCACTTCGCCTCACTAAAGCTTCTAATATATTTGTAGAATGTTTTCGTGTTACACTAAAGTTAGCCTCTAGCTAGATAGAGCTTGTTTTGTGCCTTTGCCATTCTAATTTTGCCCCTACATACTTGTTTTGTTTGTTTATATCCAGCCTATGTACTTTGTCCTAGTTTCCACTTTTTGTATGACTCCTTTTTTGATTTTTAGATGATTCAAGATCTCCTGGTTAAGCCACCATGATCTCCTGCCAAACTTCCTATCTTTTTTACTGTTCTAGTGATCTTGCATCTTTAACAATTTCCCTTTGTAAAATTGCCAACTGTCTTCAATTAATATTGTGACCCTGGAACTTTTAATTTCAAAATAATGTTGGTAATGTATTGGGCAGAGAGAATAAAAGACAAAAGATCAAGAGATGACTTAGCAGAGAATGTGAAATCTAGACAAGATATATGGCTACAAATGAGTGAGTGAAACAAGTTCAGCATATTGCAGATACTTCTGAGCAAAAGCTTTTTGGGGAAGGCTGATATTTGCCTTTTACATTTGCTTCAGAACTAGTGATTATCAATATCTTTGATGCTGCAGTTCCCCTGCATAACTGACTCCCACCGATATAAATCATTGATGATTAGCAAATACTATAACATATATGTTAATAAAAGGAATGGTTTCCAGGAATAATCTGAGACTGTGTTAGCCCCATATCTCTTACTTGTGGAGACTGCAGATACCTGGGCCTTACACCTTGTACTTGACTCCTTCCAAACTTCTCAGCCATAGTGTGGACTACAACTTTATCAAGATTTGTCTAATGAAAAATTTCCCTCTGGTCACAACTGCAGGTCCCTTGCCCTTCCAGTAAGGATTATGCATATTATCTGCCCTCCCATTCACAACTAAATAGCATTCTCATGGCAACTCTGGCAATTGTTGGTGACCTTAAGCAACTCTGAGGTGACCTTGAATAAGTCTCTTTGCCTTTCTGTGCCTTAGATTTCCCATCTGTAAAATGTGGATGTTGATTCGTTTGTGAAAGCGCTTGGAGATCTACTGATGAAAAGTGCCATGTGAGAGCAAGACGGTGGTGGTGGTAAATTCATACCTCCTTGTGAAACATCCAGAACTGCAGTGATGCCACCTTCTTGTGCCCAAGTAGTTGGATGAATAACTACTCTATCTTGTTTCCCTCAGGACTTTTATTTGTACAATTTATGTAACATGGCCAGAGATACTCAGCTGCCAGTTCTGTTTCAAACCACCAATGTTGCCTTGTCTAATAAAACAAATAATGCAGGACAGATTTTTATTTATTTATTTATTTGCTTGCCTTTAAAAGAAAATCATCTTGATTTGAGATCCCTGTTCCAGGCTTGATGTAATGTTGTATTACAGTATACGCTTGTGGTAATATAAATCTCCTTAGGGAAAATGTTCGATAGAGCATACCTATAAAGAAGATGGGAATATTACCTTGCACTACATCTTTTAGTTACCTGCCTGCACAGTAAAACTGAAGATTAAAAGAAGGCAAAGCATTCAGAAACAACTATAGACTAATCTGGTTCAACTTCATTTTCATATTTTTAAACTTGGGGATCCGTTAACTCTAATTTTTAACAGATACCTTTACTACAAGATCAACTACTATGAAAATAGCAACCATATTGTGTAGGTCAATAATAGAATATTGGTAAAACTTAACACTATTGGCAAATGCCCCTTCCAGAATAGCTTTTTCTGAAAGAAGCTTGCAGTATAGATGTACCCATTTGAGACCAGCTTTCCAAAGAGTTTCATTTCCCTTGAGGCACCTAAATAAAGTGGCCTGATTTGCACCCAGCAGCTACCAATGGAGCTTCTGATGCTAAGTAATTCTGAAGATCTGGTACTAGTGAATTAAGTTCTATAAGAGCTACATCAAACTACTGAAGCCATCAGTTAACTAGATGACTAAATAGAAATATAAGATTTTCGAAAAAAAGACTAGTAACTTAGGGTGACAATTTCTGGGTACCTCAATGAAGACATTCTAAAAGGACATGATTTTCACAACAGGTGAAAACTTGCTGTCTGAAAATCAGGCACTTTTTAAGGTGTTTTTAGTTTGGCATCCAGAATCAGTGGACATTTAAAATTTTTTGGCAACTTTGTCTTCCGTCCAAAACCAGTTTGAAGCTTTCATAAAAGACTCCAAAAAAGGTAAATAGTGCTTTGTGTATTTAAATACTTATGGGTCTTCGTATCTAAGGATTATATGAATATCTGTGTTGAGAAGAGCAATAAATGGGATTCCAATAATCGTTTTACTTATAATAAGTAAAAGAAACTATCAAGTACTGGGGAAGCAGGCGAGTCCTCAGTGAAGGGTGGTTTCTTAAAATGCAGATGATTGCTTCTCTAGCAGAAATGTTTTCTTAAATATTCATTAGAAACACAGAGTCAGATTCTGATCTTTGTTACACCCATGTTAAAACAAGAGTGGGTCCATTGTTTTAAATGGAGTTTCTCTCCATTTACATCAATGTAACTGAGAAGCTATTCTCAACTACTGATAAAAGATGAGTTGAGAAGGCTAAGCTGACAAAACAGTTCCCAAAATATAGATGTTTGGAATGTAAGTTCCAAGGCCAGAGAGGCCCACAACAATCTTGTATGCTGATCTCCTCTATAACACATTATGTTGAAATAACTGCTTGTAATGTATATGCGTACGACGTTATTTCGGAATAAAGTCAGTTATTGTGAAATAACACTGCTGTGTCGATGTACCCTAGAAATGGAGCAGTTCAATGATGATTCCCTGTTAACAATAGTCACGGGGGAATAAATACTCCTGTCTTTAGAACATGTCAGTCCTTGGAGTACAGCAACTTTGATCTTTTGGGGACTGAAAGTGTTTGTGTGTAAGGAGGGGATCTGTTGCCATGCAAGGGTTTAAACCACAATAATATTTTCTTTCTTTTTGGCTATTTTGGTGAGCAAAACATTTTAAGCAGTACAGATGAGTATTTATTCAGAGACCATTTTAATTGGGGACATATATCCAATGCCAAATCCAGCACTCTCACATGAAGACTTAATCCTGGCATTTCACAGATTTATTGTGAAAAATGTAATTCTCTTAACAGAAGTCTTGACATTAACTATGATGCAACCTAAAAGGCTGGTGGGGGAATCATTAATAACCTTCCCGGCCAGTGGGAATGAATTAGAAGAGGCTAATTGGATAAAAGAGAGCCCTTTGGCTCTGCAGGAGGAATAGGTGAAAATGCAACAGGTTACAAAAGGGGGTGAATAATCTTTTATTAGCAACTAGCTACAAGGTGTTCTAGGTCACAGAAAGGAGGAGAGTAGGAAACGAGGATAGTCATTTTTATTGCCTGTACATTGATTTTTGATTGCAGTTAGAATAGATGCTTTCTGGCTCTTCAGTCCATGAAAATGTTCTGTTGGTTGAGCTACATCTACTTCATATTCTCTTATCCTAAAAACCTGAAGTAGATGTATGTAGGAAAGTCTTTTTTAATTTTTAGTAACCTGGGTTGAACTGCTGTGTCTTAGTTAAGTGCCTGGAAACTTGTGTGGCAGAATCCCTTAAACCATTGTTAAAAATGGGTAGTTTTTCATTATCTAGCTAAGCATTACCTCAGCATCATTGAGTAATCAAGAAAGGATCACTTTTAAAATAGTGGAATGGCTGGAGAAAGGAGGGTTGAGATGTCTTTTAAAGAAACAAGGAGCAATGACAAACTGTTAAAAATTAATGGTAACCAAAGCCCATTAACTCATCTCTTTAGGCTACAGTTCAACGTTATTAGACCATGTGCTAGTCATCTCAATTCACCACTGCTGCTTCTCGTGCAGCTAGTTAAGAGAACGTGACAAAATCCCAGGCTTCCAACACTGCAGCTGTGTGTTGCAAACATTAAACAAAAATGTATTTCAAATAGGAGAAACAATGTTTCACATCTCTCGCACTTTTTATTATAACTGAAATTATACAAATCGGTAACTTTCTTAACAGTTCAAATCCAGGCACAATTATCTAGATGGTCTGTTTGTACACAATGATCAGTTAATCAGATCTTTTGGCTAAATGTTTCAAGCCTCTTTTATGCTTCATCCTACCCTCAAAGGTACAATTCCATACATTAAATAGACATCAGGTTAATGGACTTTGGCAATCTGAAAATTACATCTCTAAATCTACTTCACATTTAGCTAAAATTCATGATACCTATTTTCTTTAAAATAGGTCTATTAAAATCCAAGTAACATATTTAAATGACAGCAGTATATTTCAAATGTTCATTATACTTGTTATAATTTCTGCTGTGGTTATCTAGAAGATGGATAAACTAAATGTAGTTCGTTCATGGCAAATGAGAGAGTCAATCATTTTTAGGATATTAAAAATAACAACTTTTCTTGTGCTTTCCCTCATTCCATCCAAACAAATATGCTTTTAAATCTAGACAACACTTCAGGATGAAAAATCAAGAACAAATTAAATAAACTCATAATTTTAACCTGTAAATAACCAGGACACATGAAATCTTTATCACTTGTACCACTCTAACTTTCTGCTTGTCTGTTTTCTAACATGACACACACTATTCAGTTCCCACAGGATCTGTAAAGAGATTTTCAAATAATAAAGCACAGGTATACATTGCTGCTTTAGGGCAACTTCCCCAACAAAACCTGCACTGTGATAGTGCATGGGATGTTTCAAATGTGCTGTTAGAATGAAGACTCTAGCATAATAAGTAAATAAATCAAGAACCAGAATGTAGGAAATAAGAAAAACAAGACATAACACTGTGGTTTTTTTATATAAGTGGTAATAAGCATTTTTGTAGTTCAATATTTTCACAAGATGCTTTATAAAAATTTTAAATGAAAACACCATCTCTGCCCACCATGGGCTTGGCCCTGCAGAAATTTAGTCATTTGTGTGTAAAAATATGGTTTTAATGTAACCCATGCACCTAATAGGCAGATGTCTCTTTAAGAGACCAGTTTGGGGAATTAAGGAGAGAGTAGTTGTGTCTGGGTCATTGTTGCTAGGCAGACTTAGTACACCACATCTGGATGATTCTGGAATTGGGTGAGGTCATTTTGGGGTCTGCTCCAATAGGTTCTGTCTCTGTTGCTGGGGTCAGACTCCATGAGTGTGTCTAGACTACACCTCTCTGTCGTCAGAGGGATGCAAATCAAGCACATTGAAATTGCTAATGAAGCAGGGATTTAAATATCTTGTGCTTCATTAGCATAAACATGGCACTTTTTTCCTAAACAGAGCTTTTTCGAAAAAAAACCTGGCAGTCTAGACGTGAGTTGGGCAGCAGCCTGAGCATCACAGAGGCCCCACAGTGGCAATGGGACAAGATGGTGACCCACACTGCCAACCTGCCCATGTGTGGTGACCCCTCAAAGCACTCACCTGATGTTCCCTCCACCATGTCCAAGGACACCAGGGAGGCCTCTGGGGTCTGGAGGACCGGCTCCTGGGATAGGGTTGCTGCTGTCTCTTCCTCCTCCTCCTCCTCTTTCTCCTAGTGTAGCTCTCCTGTCCTTCCTTCCTGCTCGTCCTCCCTCAGGGGTTGGTCCACAATAAGGTGGGGTAACCCAGACTCCATCACACTCAGCTGTTTCTGGACTTCCCCACCACCCAGAATCTTCTCCAGGTCTGCATAATATGGGAAGCACTCTGGGGCTGCCCCAGAGCGGGAGCTCTGGTCTTGAACCTTTGCATATGCCTGCCTCAGTTCTTTCATCTTGGCCCTCACTTGGTCCAGGCTGTGGGGGTGATACCCTTTCTTGGCCAGTCCCTGGGCCATGCGCCCATATATGTCTGCGTTCCTGTGGCACGACTGCAGGGCCTGCATGGATTCTTCCTGAGACCAGAGCTCCAGGAGGTTTTTTATTTCAGGCCCTGACCAGGCTGGTGCCCGCCTTTTGGAGCCCCAGTGTGGGTCCTCTTCACTGTCCCAAGAAGGGCCAGGGGGTCCGTGAGGCTGGGACATGCCTAGCACGGCTGGCACGGGTGCTCTGGCTGGCTATCTGACAGCAATGCCTGTCTGGGTGCCTATGCCTTTAAGAGGCTGTGGACAGAAATAATAGAGCTGCTCAGCATGGTAAGGAAGGACTGTCCACCAGGGCTTCTTCCTGGAGGCCCTTTTTTTCGAAAGAACAGGCTCCCCGCATCCACACACATGTTTTTTCAACAGATCTCTGTCGGAAAAGGCATTATTTCTCGTAGAACTAGGTTTACCACTGTCAACAAAACCACCGCATTATTTCAATTTACTTTCGAAAGAACGTGGCGGTAGTCTAGATGCAGGTAAAGTTTTTTTCGAAAAAACCCTGTAGTCTCGACACACCCCTAGTGAAATAGATATTCCTAATATACAACCTAGACCTCCCCCACTGGAACTTGAAACCAGCCTCTCTACATCTCTGGAACCCCCCTTCAGGAAGTTGAATACTGCTATCAAATCCCCCCTCATTCTTTTCTTTTGCAGACTAAATAAACCCAAATCCCTCCGCCTCTTCTCGTAGGTCATGTGCTCCAACCTCCTAATCATTTTGCTTGCCGTCCACTGGACCCTCTCCAATGCATCCACATCCTTTCTATAGTGGGGTCTGAGAATCGGACACAATACTCCAGATGTAAGGCTTTACCAATGCCAAATAAAGAGGAATAATAACTTCTCTAACTCTGCTGGAAAAGCTACTTCTAATGCACTCTAATATGCCTTTAGTCTTCTTGGCTACAAGGGCACACTGTTGACTCATATCCAGCTTCTCATCTACTGTAATCCCCAGATCCTTTTCTGCTGAACTGCTACTTAGCCATTCAGTCCCCAGCCTGTAACAGGGCTTGGGATTCTTCCATACCAAGTGCAAGACTCTGCACTTGTCCTTGTAGAACCTTGTCAGATTTCTTTTTGTCCAATCCTCCAATTTGTCTAGGTCACTTTGGACCCTATTCCTACCCTCCAACATATCTCTCTCTCCCCCTAGCTTAGTGTCATCCGCAGACTTGCTGAGGGTGCAATCCATCCCCTCATTCAGGTCATTAATGAAGATGTTGAATAAAACCAGCCCTAGAACTGATCCTTGGGGCACTCTGATTGAAACAGACCGCCAGCGAGACATCGAGCCATTGATCACTACCCGTTGAGCCAGACAATGTAGCCAGCTTCCCAGACACCATACAGTCCATTTCTCCAATACATACTTCCTTAACTTGCTGGCAAGAATATTGTGGGAGACCGTATCAAAATCTTTGCTAAAGTCAAGGTATATCACATCCACTGACTTTCCCATATCCACAGATCCAGTTAGTTACCTATGAAGCTAATGAGGTTGGTCAGGCATGACTTGCACTTGGTGCATCCATGTTGACTTTTCCGGATCACTTCCCCTCTTCCAGGTGCTTCAAAATGGATTATTTAATAATTCCCTCTATGATTTTTCCAGGGACTAAGGTGAGGCTGAGTGGTCTATAGTATCCTGGATTGTCCTTCTTCCCTTTTTTAAGGATGGACACTACATTTGCCTTTTTCAGTCATCTGGGATCTCTCCCATTCTCCACAAGTTTTCAAAGATAATGCCAAAGGCTCTGCAATGATCCATGGATTTCTGTATGTCTAGCTTTTCTATATAGTTTTTAGCCTGTTCTTTATCCACTGAGGGTTAAATAATTTGTTATGTAGAGAGTCATTATATAGCCAATGCATCCTACACATTCTCACATTTGTGAAAAGATTGAGAGGTGGGGAGGAATTGTCTGCAAAGGAGTTGGAAACCAAGACTGATCATTGAAGCCCATACTAAGACTACCATTGGCTTTCACAGAAGAATTGAATCATAGGGTTGGAAGAGACCTCAGGAGGTCACCAAGTCCAATCCCCTGCCCAAAGCAAGACCAACCCCCACAGGCTTTGGAACAGTCCCATTGTTCACAGAATGAGGAATGACATTGCTGGTACACAGAGCTGCATAAAAGAGGCAATGCTACAGATGAAATGTTTTAAATGTCCGCTCAGAACTTTTCTCACTGATATAGGAATATTGCATTCAGAGCATTCTATTGCATTCACATTTCTGTTTAAATACTGTATGACTCAACTAACACCAACAGTGGTCAGAGAAAATACAATTATATGTAATCCTAATTTATGTAGTAGAGATAATGAGATTACAGTTCTCCCGCTCCTCCTCCTGCTACACATTCTTGCACTCCCTCCCATTATGAGAAGGAACAGAAACTACACAGTCCTCAGACACATGCAGCCTCTTTGGAGGAAAGGTGGGAAGAGGGACATTTAAATGGTGCTGCTATGTTAGTAGTAAGTATATAGCAGATTTTTAGTTTAGTTAAATTCCTCCACTAATACAATAGAAAGAGTTGGGGGCGGGGGGAGAATAGGTTCCTTTGTGAAAGTTTCCTTCCAGAGCCACTGCAGTATCCCAATTAGAGAAACAGGCACCGAAGAGCATATACAGTAGAAAATTTAGATTGTCCCTCTTTTCACTGAGGGGAGTTTTCTCTGTTACTTGGTAACAGTTGGTATTTAATTCAAGGATATGATATATAATAAAATGTAGCATTGTTGTGAAAAATATATCCACCCTTTATATGATCTCTCAAATAAAAGAAATGCAGACATATAAGAAGTCAGGTTAAAATGGGAAAGGAAGTAAAAGTAGTGAAAAAACATTTAATAAATACATAGGAAGAAGCCTAACAATGAAGTCTGTAATAGAGGCAAGGTTGATTACTATCTCTGAGGTTCTGTACTTAGGAGTTGTTGAGTGCTCTTAGAACCTGCTAGAGAGACAAGGTGGGTAAGATGAGATCTTTTACTGGATCTTTTTTCTGTTGGTAAGAGAGGCAAATTTTCAAGCTACATACAGCTTTCCTTCAGATCTGGGAAAGGTGATCCTAACATCACAGATATACACAAAATCAAACATGTAATTTAGTCTAAGTAGTTAGCACATATGCTAAGGACTGTTTAAGGTGTAAGAATATGTTCTAACTATTCATGCTACAATATGTGTAGTCTCTTGTATATTACTAACCCACCTTGAATGAGAGGAGTAGCATAGGATAACAAGCATGTAGAATGAGAGCTGCTCTTCATTTTTTGAAAAGAAGTATTAATTTAACAGCCTCTGGTGGTAGAAAGAACACATCTGGTGGTAGAAAAGTCTGGTGGTAGAAAGAACACATGGAAAATATATGGATTTGTGAGATGACCAGATTAGTGTACATATTGCTGGATAGTTCTGACTGATGCATTATAGGAAAATAATTATATATGTAAAAATCTCCATCAGCCATTTACACTATAGTTTCCATCCAAGTGATTTTATAACCCTAATGTAATACTTTTAACTCCACAATTTATTACATAATCAAACCAGGTTTCCTCTCATCCCCACAATTGCCAGGGTAGATTCTACCACTGCCTCATTTACAGAAACGATTAAATGAAATCAGATTTTTAAAAGACATTTTTCCCATTTCTGTGTGCAGTTCACAGATGTCAGTTTTAAGGAACTAAATCTTCAGACCGAAGGACTCATTAAAGGACAACTGCTTTGGGGCCCTAGATTTTTCATCATACGTGTGTGGATCCCAACAGGGGTTTTAAATTATTATCAGAAACTGCAACAACATCTCAGGACCTTAACTGAACTTCCTAGCAATTTCAGAAGACCATAGAGGAGTATTTTGGCAAGCACATTAAAGTAATGAGTATATCTGCATATATCTGTAGGGGTATCCAAAGCAGCAAAGGGATTTCACTGAAGTCAGTCATCCAGAGCACTGTGGTAAGAAGCACTTATAAAAGTTCTTAAAGAATGAACACATGTAGAACTAATGCAAGTTGTTCTTGTTCTGCCAAACGGAAGCTTCAAAAGCTCCAGCAGAAAACTGAATACCAAACATGACAAGGCAGTGGTCGCAGAAGAAGGGTTTGTCCCAATTACCCAAAAAATGTTCACTTGGTACTTTATTCTCGCAGGCTTCACTGAACTAAACTAAAATCAACACTATGCCATTTTGAATATCTTCTTGTGTTGGGGTGGTGAATTGGTCTTTGTATGTCAATCAGATAAAGCATGTCATGATTAGAGAATGAACCTAGAGTCAATATTAGTGTGGGGAGTGTGAGACAGTGCATAAATCGTCTTAATCTTTTCTAAATGTCAGCCCAATATGCTGCTATGCACAAATAATTGTCCATCAGTAAAACTAGGTTGGAGTAAACTTTCTAGAGCCAATGCATGATTTTTTGAGCTAGAAGGTGAATAGCATCACACAGACAATATCTGTCTTTTGGATCTAAATGTCTAATAACTTGTTCAGCCTTAGAAGGTCAAGCTCAGTAATCTTAGTTTGCAGCTCAATAAAAAGAGCAGACTGTATCCCTCTGGAATGCATTTCCAAAAGGCTTTAATTCCTACTTGTAACATGCTTCTACAAGTGAATACACATTTCCTTCCAGAAGCATATTTGATAAATATTCCACTACAAATCCAAGTTCATCCTCTATGATGCAAGGTGCATCTGTATCCATATTGAGAAATTAAGTTCTTCCCAAATGTGATGGACGTATAGGATTTAACCTACACATGGATGTAGTATGTAAAGTGCCATGATGCCAGCTCCCACACATGAGTTATGAGCATTCTGCCTTTACAGCCCCTCCTCTCGCACCTGCCCTGCAGCTATTCTACACCAAAAAAACCTACAACTTTCCTTAAGAGTGTTGTAAACTCTATTTCTGGCCTATCCCCATCATGATCTTCTGTCCTAGCCCATGTTCAGACATTACCTCTGTAGTTCATTACCACAGCATCCCTAGATGATTCCTCTGCTGCTGTCTGGATTGTGTGTTTTCTTGTTAGGGCTCCCCCTCCCCCCAACCTCAACACACAAAGCACACAAGGGTAAATTTCACCATTTGACAATGTACATATTCTGACATCTACACTGTGGAGGGCAGAGTGAGCGTGACCTGATAATTATGCATTACAGTAAGTGTCAAAAGTGGAAATGTAAAATACATTCAAAAGCTGAACTTGGGGATTGGGTAACACAGATGAATATAAAATTCTCAGTGCATTCTATATGTTATTTTTCATCCCAATAGCTGTATCAAAGCCTACTGCAATGAATGATGAGGCAACATATGCTGAGGTCACAATCTGATCATGTTAATATCAAAATTTGACAAATTATTAATATCACCACCAAATGTACAGCTTTCATATGTGTCAATGGAACAGCCCTACAACTTTTGTGCAATCTGTTCATCAAGAAGATACATACTTATCAGAACTATAATTTTAGGAGACAAGGAATTAGATTTTATATTTGTTTCCTGGAAGTTTACTTACAATATTTAATGTTTAATAACAAGCCTCTTTTTGCCATCTCCAACTGAAGGAATATTTCCAGCACACCACTGAACATTGCACTGACCCATGGGATCCCTCCTACCAACACTTCAAGATGAAAAATTCGATGTGGACTCCTCCTGATGGTCGAAATGGCAGTCTGGACTTCTACACCGAGGCTACGTCTATACTGTAGCCTTCTTGCAGAAAAGCTTATGCAAATGAAGCGTGGCGTGGAATATTGCCACACTTCATTTGCATAATTAATGAGCAGCCATTTTTGCACAAAAAAGTAATGTAGACGGCTCCTTTTTGCGCAAAAACCCCCCTCTTGTGCAAGAGCTGTTCTTCCTGAAAAAAATGAGCCCCCTGGCCAGACATTCTGCTCCCAGCCTGTTTCTGCACCCTCTTCCTTGGCTAGAAACCCTATCCACAGCCTACTTTGCACCCTCCCTTGCTCCTGCCCTCTACCCCTACCTAGACACCCTACTCCCAACCTGCTTCTGCCCCCTATCTCCCATCCAGGCCTCTGATCCTCACCCTCTCTTGGGGTACGTCTAGATTACATGCCTTTGCCGACAGAGGCATGTAAAATAGGCTACCCAACATAGTCAATGAAGCGGGGATTTAAATATCCCCGGCTTCATTAAAATAAAAATGGCTGCTGCGCTGTGCCGGCTAAGCTGATCGTTGGCACAACGCGCGAGTCAAGACGCGGTTCAGTAGACAAGGGAATCCTTTGTTGACTGCTCCTGTAAACCTTGTTTCACTATGTCGGGTAGCCTATTTTACATGCCTCTGTCGGCAGAGACATGTAATCTAGATGTACCCCTACACTCCACCTCTCGCCCAGATCCTGCACCCCATCACTATCCCACTTACTCTCCTGTGCATTTAAACCCCTCATTTTGACCCCACCCCAGAGCCTATGGCACCCCACAAAGGGTGTGTTGAGACTACAGGGTTTTTTCAAAAAAAGTGGCCTTTTTTCGAAAAAACTGTACCTGCATCTAGACTGCCACCATGTTCTGTCGACAGTAAATGGAAAGAATGTGGCGGTTTTGTCGATGGCAGTAAACCTCGTTTTATGAGGAAGAACGCCTTTTTGACAGAGATCTATCAAAAAAAGGTGTGTGTGGATGCGGGGAGCCTGTTCTTTTGAAAAAAAAAAGGCCGCCAGGAAGAAGCCCTGGTGTACAGTCCATCCTTTACATGCTGAGCACCTCTATGGTTCCTGTCCGCAGCCTCTTAAAGGCACAGGCACCCAGATAGGCATTGCTGTCAGGAAGCCCACCAGAGCACCCATGTAGCCATGTCCCAGGCTCAAGGCCCCCCTGGCCCTTCTCACGACAGTGAGGAGAACCTACGCAGGGGCTCCAAAAGGCAGGCACCAGCTTGGACAGGGCCAGAAATTAAAAACCTCCTGGAGCTCTGGTCCCAGGAAGAATCCCTGCAGGCCCTGCAGTCGCGCCACAGGAATGCGGACATATATGGCCGCATGGCCCAGGGACTGGCCAAGAAAGGGCATCACCCCCGCACCATGGACCAAGTGAAGGCCAAGGTGGAAGAACTGCAGCAGGGGTATGCCAAGGCCAGAGATCATAGCTCCCACTCTGGGGCAGCCCCACAGAGCTGCCCATATTATGTGGACCTGGAGCAGATTTTGGGCGGTGGGGAAGCCCAGACTCCACTGTGCATGGTGGAGTCTGGGTTACCCCAACATATTGTGGACCAACCCCTGAGGGAGGATGAGCAGGAAGGAGGGATGGGAGAGCTGCACCAGGAGGAGGAGGAGGAGGAAGAGACAGCAGGGACCCTCTCCCAGCAGCCAGTCCTCCAAACCCTCGAGGCCTCCCAGGCATCTGTGGACATCAGGGAAGGAACATCAGGTGAGTGCTTTGAGGGGTCACCACACACGGGCGGGTTGGCAGTGTGGGGGGCCATCCTGTCCCATTGCCACTGTGGGGCCCCTGTGATGCTTTCAGGCTGCTGCCCAACTCACACACGGTGTCACGTGAAACACCCCTGAGTCTCCTGTCCAAAGGAGAGCCCCTGACAGCGACGGCATGCCCTCGGGGACAGCAGGGGTGCACACATACATTGATTATCTCCTCCTCTTTTCCTCCACAGCCGGACCATCCACCCAAGAGGGGAACACCACAACTGGCCCACCACCATCTCGGACACGTGGCATCCTCAGGCACTGGCGTGTCTACACTGATGTGCTGAAAGAGCATGTAGTTGCCCTGCAGGACCTCAACAAGACCCTTCACCAGAGGCAAAGGCCGAGTGGCGCAACAGGCTGCTGGATGAGCTGGTCCAGCAGCACACTGCCATCTGTGTCACTATGCGGGAGGTCCTAGCCTTGCCTGTCCCTGTCACGGGCACTGCTCCTCCTGCATGCCTGCACCCTCCCGTCGCAGCCCCTCCTTCTCCCCCAGACTCCTCCTGTTCCCCCAGTCCCCTGCTCTGCCAGCCCCTCCTGCTCCCGAGCCATCACAGGCCCTACAGCTGCCTGCCCCCCGTCCTGCCCAGGCCAGGACTGGCTCTCACTCCACCCAAGTGCAAGGCTATGGCGGTGCCAGGACACAAGAAGGTGGGAGGACCCTGCGATCAGAGAAGCAGAGGCCTACTTGAGCCCCCTCCAGGTTTTCAGCCCCCTACCACCCCAGTTAAAGGACATTTCACTTATATAACAAAATCTTTATTTTTGAGTGAAAGATTTACCTTGCATATAAACAATTGAACAGTAAAAAAAAGAAAGGTTTTTTTTAAGTTAGCACATTTTCCTTTCTCACAGTGTTTCTAATAAAAAAACCAATGTCTGTTTACAAAGAAAACCAGGTGTGTGTGTGTATTCTTTATGGGTATGTCTACACTACAGAGCTAATTCGAACTAACTTATTTCGAATTCGTTAATTCGAAATAAGCTAAATCGAAATAACGCATCTAGACCCAAAAACTAATTCGAATTAGCGTTTTGCCAATTCGAAATAGCACGTCCACATTGAGTGGACCCTGAATCGAAGGTAAGGCTGACCAGAACCAGTGCCAAAAGGGCATCAGGGTCGGACTTAGTGTGTGGGGATGCTGCCTCAGGCTAGCCAAGGGCTGTGCTTAAAGGGACCCGACCACCCATCTCAGACAGACAGTTCTCAGGTTTCTCTGCTTGCTGATCCACCTCGGTGAGGGACAGCAAAGCATTTGTGTCTTGGAGTGCTCTGCTTGCCCTCACTCGGGACACCACGGCACTCTGCAACATGGAACCAGACCTGTCCCTGGGCTCGCCGGTGCGTGTCGTGGGGTCGTTGCCATCAGCCTGGCTGCACTGTCTGCAGGCTGCCATCCGGGAAGTCCATCGAGGGGATGTCAGGATCCAGGGGGCCCTGCGGGAGAGCTTCCACCCTGAGGAGCGCTAACAGTCTCCCCGGTCTGCCCCACCGGGGGCTTGTGCCCCATTCCTCCCTCTCATCCTTCCACTTACCCTTCCCTAGCCCCCCCTTCCTGATGTCAAATAAAAGACACGTATTTTCAAAAATAACAACTCTCTTTATTTAACACAACTGGGGAGGGGGAATGAAACTCTGGGGAGATGGGGAGAGAGAGGCAGGAGATAGGGTGGGAGAGGGGAGGGGAAACCTGGGAGGAGGGAGCTGGAAGGGGAGGAAGGGGAGGAAGGGAAGGGAAAGCTCAGGGTTCAGGGTCCTGCTGGCTCTCCGTCTCGCAGCACTGCGGGTGCGGGGGCATTGGGGAGTGGGTGTGGAGGGTGGGGCAGGAGGGATGGGGGTGCAGAGGAAGCGGGAGGGGGAGCAGGGGTGTGAGAAGGAGCGAGAGCTGGGGCGGCCGCAGGGGCTGGAGCAGGAGGAGGCAGGAACCTGTCCACCAGGGTCTGGAGGTGACCTTGGAGGGCATGGCCCTGATCCTCCAGCACCTGCAAGCTCCACTGCCAGAGCCGCAGGTCCTTGCGGACCCAGTGTTCCTGGGTGTGGAGCTGCTGCTCCAGTAGCCGCAGGTTCTCTTGGCTGTGCATGTGGCCTCTGGTGGCCAGGCAGGCAGCCATGCGGCTGTAGATGGTCACGTTCCTGTGCCTAGTGCGGAGATCATGGGCGTTGGAGGCCTCCCCCAAACCTCGATGAGGTCCACGATCTCCGCACTAGACCAGGTGGGCGCCCGCCTCTTGCGGCCCCGGGCAGGCTCCTGGGAGCCGCCAGCCTGGTCCTGGGAAGAGGTGGAGGGCTGGGCGGCAGCGGGTGGTTGGCTCATCCTGTGCCAGGTGCAGGGTCTGCTGGCTGGATGCTGGCAGGCTTGCAACTGGCACAGCACCATGGGCAGACCGTGCCCCTTTAAGGGCTCCGGGGCTGGGAGGGGGGCAGAAGAGTTTTCCTAGTTTGGCCCAGAGTGGCCACCAGGGCAACCTGGGAAGGGCTAGCCTCCAGCTAGTTCAAATTAAGTGGCTACACAGCCCTTAATTCGAACTACTTAATTCGAACTAGATGTTACTCCTCGTAGAATGAGGTTTACCTAGTTTGAATTAAGCACTCCGCTATTTCGAATTAAATTCAAAATAGCGATTTGCGTGTATAGCCGCTATTAACGTTAATTCGAACTAACGGCTGTTAGTTCGAATTAAATTTGTAGTGTAGACATACCCTATGGGAAGAGGGTGAGGGTAGTGGAGGACAGGTAGGGGTGGGCCAGGCCAAACCGCCAGTGGGGGAGGCCCTGGGGAGAGTCAGTGGGCTCCTTCTGAGAATCTCTCCCTCAGGGCCTCTCGGATTCAGACACCAGACTGGTGAGTCTGGCAGATGGCAGCCGAGGCTGCTCAAATTGCCTCCCCTCACCATTAGCACCTGTCCCGCACCCCACCAGGAAGGCCTCCCCTTTTCTCTCCACCCAGGTTATGGAGGGCACAACATGCGGCCACCATCTCCAGGATGTGGCATTCGCTCATCTCTAGGCCTATTAGGAGGCAACGGAACCTCCCTTTCAGACATGCGAATGCGCATTCCACCTGGATGTGAGCCTGGCTAAGATGTGTGTTAAAAAGCTCCTTGCTCGAATACAGGTGGCCGGTTTAGGGCTTCATGAGCCACGGCATCAGCGGGTAGGCCGCGTCGGCCATGATGCACACCCCGAGCGCAAGGTCCCGCTGGGAGAAAAATGTTCCTGTGAGCAACCTGAGGTACAGATAGGAGTTACAGAATATGCGGGCGTCATGTGCCCGCCCTGACCACCTGACACAAATGTCCATAAAGTGTCCCTGGTGGTCAACCAGGGCCTGCAGCCCTTCCTGTTTATAAATTGGGCTGCTTGATGGGGCGGTGCGCGGATTGGGATGTGTGTCCCACTGAGGGCTCCTCCGCAGGTCAGGAAGCCAAGGGTAAGAAACTCGGCAATGATGTTGTCCAAGTCCCCGAGATGGACGAGCCACTTCAGCAGCTCCGCATTGATGGCCCTCACCACCTGCAGCAAGAGACAAATAGACAGACAGAAACCAGGGAGTTAGACAGGTTACCTAAGGGTATGTCTACACTAGCCACCCTAGTTTGGACTAGGGTGGCTAATGTAGTCATTCGAACTTGCAAATGAAGCCTGGGATTAAAATATCCCGGGCTTTATTTGCATGTTCCCAGGCGCCGCCATTTTTAAATGCCCGGTAGTTTGGACTCCCTGCCCGCGGCTACACGCGGCACGGGCTAGGTAGTTCGAACTAAAGGCCCTAATTCAGACTACCGTTACTCCTCCTGCAATGAGGAGGAGTGTAGCCGTGGGCAGGGAGTCCGAACTACCGGGCATTTAAAAATGGAACATGTAATGAAGCCCGGGATATTTAAATCCCGGGCTTCATTTGCAAGTTTGAATGACTACATTAGCCACCCTAGTTCGAACTAGGGTGGCTAGTGTAGACATACCCTAAGAGCTTGGGAGGAGAACCCCCACCCTACCGACCCACCCCTTCCCTTGCCAGGATGCCCCCCTTCCCCGCATCAGCGCAGGGTTGACCGAGGAGCCACCTCCAAATGCCACTCCATCCTCCACTCCCTCTTGCCCTTGCCTGGCAGTCCCCCTTTCTCAACACCCACACTCAGCAGGGTCTGTCCCCCAAAAGTGACTTACCTCCATTAAAATGGCCCCTACGGTAGACCTCCCCACGCTAAACTGGTGTCCCACGGAGCGGTAGCTGTCAGCTTCCAATGGGCGATTGCGACCTGCTTCTTCAGGGGGATGGTGGGCCTCGTGTGGGTGTCCTGGTGTTGCAGAGCAGGGGCAAGCCAGGCACACAGCTCCTGGAACGTGGCCTTCTGCATCCGGAAGTTGCGGAGCCACTGGTCATCATCCCAGAGCCCCATGACGAGCCGGACCCACCAGTCCGAACTTGTCTCCAAATCTGCCTGTCCCCCAAAAAATTGGGGGGCAAGGACAGAGCTCCTGCATCCCGGACAAAGGTTTCATAGGTCTGGTCCGGGTCCATATGAGGCAGGAGATGAGTCATGAAGATGCAGCAGAAGCTGCAGTATGGCAGCGTGGGGCCTTCACCTGCCCAGGGGCAGCTCAGGCTCCATGGCCAAAAAACAGTGAAAAGCAGAAAGAGAACCCAGAAAATAAACTGCTGTGGTGTCCAAGAAAGCAGGGCAACCAGAGCAAGCACTGCAGCAGCTTTGCTTTCCCTCTAGGAGGTAGGCAAGCCAGAAGCAGGAGCAGAGCAATGGCTGGATTCTTTTTCTTGCTTCTCACTTTTTTTGCTTCTCACATATCTGGAGTATTGTGTCTAGTTCTGGGCCCCCCACTACAGAAAGGATATGGACGCATTGGAGAAGGTTGAGCGGAGGGCAACCAGACTGATTAGAGGGCTGGAGCACTTGACCTACAAGGAGAGGCTGAGGGATTTGGGCTTATTTAGTCTACAGAAGAGAAGAGTGAGGGGGGATTTGATAGCAGCCTTCAACGTCCTTAAGGGAGGTTCCAAGGAGGATGGAGAGAGGCTGTTCTCAGTAGTGATGGATGGCAGAACAAGGAGCAATGATCTCAAGTTACAGTGGGGGAGGTCTAGGTTGAATATTAGGAATATCTATTTCCCTAGAGGTGTGTCTAGACTACACTTTTTTTTTTAAAAAAAAAGTGGCCTTTTTTTGGAAAAATCTTCCCCTGCGTCAAAAATAAATGGAAAGAACATGGCAGTTTTTTCGACCGCGGAAAACATTTTATGAGGAAGAACGCCTTTTTTCAAAAGTGCTTTCTCAAAAAAAGGCACTATGTAATGCAGACTGTGCTTTTTCAAAAGAGAACATCCAGACTGCCTGGGTGCTCTCTTTCCAAAAAGCGGCTTGCTTTTTCAAAAGTACTGGTTGTAGTCTAGACGTTCTTTTTCGAAAGAGGCTTTTTTGAAAGTATCTTTTGAAAAAGCCTCTTTCAAAAGAGGTTTGCAGTCTAGACCTAGCCTAGGAGGGTTGGAAAGCACTGGAATGGGTTACCTATGGAAGTGGTGGAATCTCCATCCCTGCAGGTTTTTAAGTTTCAGTTTGACAAAGCCCTGGCTGGGATGATTTAGTTGTAATTGGTTCTGCTTTGGGCAGGGGGCTGGTTTCCTGATGTCTCTTCCAGCTCTAGGATTCTATGATTCTATGATTGTGTGGTCCCTGAATGATTTTTCTGTGGGTTAGTGGCCCCCAACCCAAAAAAAGGTTCTTGTCATAAATAAAGACAATGCTGAAACCGTTTGGCTGTGTCTACACTGGGCCACTTATTCCGGAAAAGCAGTCGCTTTTCCGGAATAAGCTGTGAGCTGTCTACACTGGCCCCTTGAATTTCCGGAAAAGCACTGACGATCTACTGTAAGAAATCAGCTGCTTTTCCGGAAAAACTATGCTGCTCCGCTCGGGCAAAAGTCCTTTTTCTGGAAAACTGTTCGGAAAAGGGCCAGTGTAGACAGCCCAGCAGTCTTTTCATAAAAAAGCCCGATCGCGAAAATGGCGATCGGGCTTTCGACAGCGTCATTGGCCACGGGCTTTCGGAAAAAGGGCTTTTCGGAAAAGCATCCTGCCAATGTAGACGCTCTTTTTCCCGAAATACTTATAACGGAAAACTTCCATTTTAAGCATTTCCGGAAAATCATTCCAGTGTAGACACAGCCTTTGTGTTTTGCTGCAGTTTCTGTGGGCTGCCTTCCAGGCCCTACAGGAACAGAACCCCAGCTCATTGTGGGGCAATTCCTCTATGCTCTCCAGGTGCTACTCATGCTGCCTTCCCCTGCACATCTTGTACTGCTGCTTCTTGTGACTGGACACCAGCTCTGACTGGTGGGACTAGATCATCCTTGAGTGGTGGGATGACCAGCAGAGGCTCTAGATTTCCATATGCAGAAGGACACCTTCATGGAGCTGTATGAGTGGCTTGCCCCTGCCTTCAGGTGATGAGACACACAGATGAGACCCACTATACCATTCCACAAGCGGATTGCCATTGCCATCTGGAAGCTCACCATGCTGGACAGCTACTGATTCATCAGAAACCAGTTCAGCATGGGGAGATTGACCGTCTGGTCCTTGCTCATGCAGGTATGGTGCTCTCATGCTAGTGCCCAGGAGGGTGGTGAACTGAACTGCTGGAGTGGGATCTCTAGGGAAGGCTTGGTGGTGCTAAGAGAGGCGGTGGAAGCCCCCTTCCTGGGATTTTTCAGTTCCGCCTTCACAAACCCCTGATGGGGGATGGGGCAAGTTGAGGTTGCTCCTGGTGTATGGAGTGGAATGGGCTTAGGGGCCTCCCAAGGGCCCTGGCACCCCTGTGATTCTCTGTTTGTTTGTCTCCTTCTGCAGGTGGTGAGGGCCATCAACACTGTCCTGGGCAACCTGGACCCCATCATAGTCAGCTTTGCTGCCATAGCCTCCCCCAACTGTGGAGGGGCTATTGACTACACCCACACCCCCATCCAGACCCCCGACCACCTGGCATCTAAATACATTAACCAGAGAGGGTACTTTTTGAAGGTCCTGCAGGCCCTTGTTGACCACTGCAGCCAGTTCACCGACATCTATGTTGGGTGAAGACACATGACGCACATGTGTTCCAAAACTCCAGCCTGTTCCAGAAGCTGCATGCCTGCACCTTTCTCCCTGAACACACCATCAGGGTCGGGGACGTGGATTTGCCAGTCTGTGTTGTAGGGGACCCAGCCTACCCTATGGATTATGAAGCCCTACACCTGACACCTTGGCCCCACCAAGGAAGGTTTTAATGCCAGGCTCAGCAGGGCACCTATTGTTGTGGAGGGCTCCTTCAGGCATCTCAAGGGGAGGTTCCATTGTCTCCTCACCTGGCTGGACCTCAGGAGCAGAATATCCTCCAGGTGATGGCAGCATGCTCCACAACCTTTGTGAAACCAAGTGGGAGATGTTCCTGACAAGGAGGGGGCAGAGGCTGACTGGATCAGCAGGGTCTTTGAGCAGCCACACACGGATGCTATTGGGCAGGCCCATCAGGGTGCTGTGCAAACCCAGGAGGCCCTGAGGGAGAGTTTCTCACAAGGACCCCAATGATACTTTCACCTGGGCAATGCCAATCTTTTCCTTTCCTCCCACACTCCTCCCTTCCCGTGCCCTCTCTTTCCTCCACCCCCTCCTCCTCTCATCCCTGCAGAGACAATAAACCACACCTTTTGTTTGGAAACAATTTGACTCTGTTTTTATTATTGGGGTAAATGTAATGGGGGAGGGATTGAGAAAAGAATCTGGGAGGGGGAAGGAAGTGGAAGGAGAGGGGAAGGAGGAAGATGGAAGGAGAGAAGGGGGGAGGAGAGGCTCAGGGCTGGGGCTGTGCATGGCACCTGCATTGGGTGGTGACACCACCTTGTGTACGGGGCCCTCAGGGCCATGGGGGGTAGGGGAGAGAAGTTGGAGGGGCAGGAGCTGGCATGGGAGCAACCACCAGGCAGTCAATAACCGTATGGAAGGCCATGCAGTTGGATTAGCCCTGCTGCAGCAGCTCCTGCCAGGTGTCAGGGCACAGCTGGAGATCCTCCTCCAGTCTCCAGTCCTGCCGATCCATGGAGCACTGTAGTTCTCACAGGGCAACGATATCCTCCCTCTGGAGGTCCTCATGGGCTCTCCAGTGATGGCAGATCACACAGGAGGTGTCAACACTCCCCTCTTGCAGTTGGTCTAGCTGTTAAGAACAAAGAGAAGGGCAGTCATCCCTGGAGACAGTGCATGAAGCCTAGTCTTCATCTTTGAGCCGAGACTGTTGCTGCCTCCTGTGGCTGTGTGCCCTGGACTGGCACTCCAGGTGCACCCATGTGCACAGGCTGCTGCACGATCCCCAGGCTGAGAAGGCCAAGCGAGGAGCATGCAGCAGCCCCTCGCCACCCACCACGTCCATTCGTGTATGTCTAGGGAAAGTAATGGCACTCATCTGAGGAGCTTTCCCCAGCTTTGGACGATGCCTGGGAGACATCTTGGGAGAGAGGTACTGGCTGCAGGGTGAGCACGACATCCTGCCTCGCAGGCATGGAGCTGGTGCTGCCCTCATTCAGCTCCTCCTCTTCCTCCTCCTCACCAGCTCTGCTCCCCTGGGAGGGCGATGACAGGCATCTCCAGTCCTGAGTCTACAACGAGGGGGTGGGGAAGGGACTGACCCATACCCTAGGATGTGGTGGAGCCAGGCATAATATGGGGAGGGCTGCAGTGCCACCCTGAAGCATGAGCTGTGCTCCCTTGCCTTGGCTTAGGCCTGCTTAAGTTCTTTAACTTTCATGTGCACCTAAGAACATAACATAAGAACATAAGAACGGCTGTACTGGGTCAGACCAAAGGTCCATCTAGCCCAGTAGCCTGTCTGCCGACAGTGGCCAGCACCAGGTGCCCCAGAGAGGGTGGACCGAAGACAATGATCAAGCGATTTGTCTTCTGCCATCCTTCTCCAGCCTCTGACAAACAGAGGCCAGGGACACCATTTCTATCCCCTGGCTAATAGCCTTTTATGGACCTAACCTCCATGAAATTATCTAGCTTCTCTTTAAACTCTGTTATAGTCCTAGCCTTCACAGCCTCCTCTGGCAAGGAGTTCCACAGGTTGACTACACACTGTGTGAAGAAGAACTTTCTTTTATTAGTTTTAAACCTGCTACCCATTAATTTCATTTGGTGTCCTCTAGTTCTTCTATTATGGGAACTAATAAATAACTTTTCTTTATCTGCCCTCTCCACACCACTCATGATTTTATATACCTCTATCATATCCCCCCCCTCAGTCTCCTCTTTTCTAAACTGAAAAGTCCCAGTTGTTTTAACCTCTCTTCATATGGGACCTGTTCCACACCCCTAATCATTTTAGTTGCCCTTTTCTGAACCCATTCCAAGGCCAAAATATCTTTTTTGAAGTGAGGAGACCACATCTGTACACAGTATTCAAGATGTGGGCGTACCATAGTTTTATACAGGGGCAGTAAGATATTCTGGGTCTTATTTTCTATCCCTTTCTTAATAATTCCTAGCATCCTATTTGCCTTTTTGACCGCCGCTGCACACTGTGTGGAAGTTTTCAGAGAATTATCCACGATAACTCCAAGATCTCTTTCCTGATTTGTCGTAGCCAAATTAGCCCCCATCATACTGTACGTATAGTTGGGGTTATTTTTCCCGACGTGCATTACTTTACACTTATCCACATTAAATTTCATTTGCCATTTTGTTGCCCAATCACTCAGTTTGGTGAGATCTTTTTGGAGTTCCTCACAGTCTGCTTCTGTCTTGACTATCCTAAACAGTTTGGTATCATCCGCAAACTTTACCACCTCACCGCTTACCCCTTTCTCCAGCTCCTTTACCACCTCACTGCTTACCCCTTTCTCACCTGCTCCTGAGTGTGCATGTGGCCCTTGGTGGCCAGGCTATCAGCCATCCAGACATAGACATTCACATTCCTGTATCTGGTGCAGAGATCCTAGAGGTTCACCTCCTTTCCCCAGACCTGTTAGGTCCAGGATCTCTGCACCAGACTAGGAAGGCACACGCCTCTTCAGTCCCCAGTCAGGGTCCTGGGAAATGACTTTTGTCTCCCTTGCAGCTGTGGAGGGCTTAGTGGGAGCAAAGGGGTCGCTCATAGTGGCAGAAAGCACTGGTCTGGCAGCTGCTGTGTGGTTCAGGACAGTCAGGGCCTGCAGTGTGCCACACAGTTTCCCCTGAGGCTGCTGCTTTAAGGGTTTCAGGGGATGGAAGCTATAGAGTTCTGATGAGTATGGACAGAGCAGCCAGCAGGGCACCAGTGGGGTTTCCTAGAGGCCCCTTATTTAAAAATAACTCCAACTACCCTATCTACATATGCCCTATTCCGAAATAGCTATTACATGTTATTTCCCGTAGAACGAGGGTTACAGAATCTGGAATAAGACACCCGTTATTTCAAAAATATTTCAAAATAGCAGGCTTGCTGTGTAGATGCTCATGTAATTGTTTTGGAATAATGTCCATTATTTTGGAATAACACTGCTGTGTAGATGTGCCCCTATAGACAGCTCCACAATCTTAAGCAAACACTAACCAGCAGCCACACATCACACCACAGATACACTCACCCAGGAATCTACCCCTGCAACAACTCTGTTGTTGCCAACTCTGTCCACATATCTGTACAAGTGACACCATCACAGTACCTAACCACATAAACCACAGCATCAGGGGCTCATACAACCGCACATCCTCTAATGCAGTAGTCTCCAACATTTTTACACCCAAGATCACTTTTTAAATGTCAGGGCAAGCCAAGATCTACCCCATCTCTTCCCCAAGACCTCTGTTGGGATTTGTTGTGGTACCCAATGGCAACCCTATGAGTCAAGTGTTTGGCAGAATCAAGAGTCTTCAACACGCCATTTAATTTTAAATTTTATTCAATGTACACAAAGGGAGAGCACACCGATACAAAACCAGCCAGGCTCAATTGGAGAGGCAAGTCCTCTCCTCAGTATTTTATAGCTTAGAGTGGTTACTCCACACGAACCTTTGTCCAATCTCGTCACATTCTTTACACTCAGCATAACTGATCATGTTTAACATTCCCATAGATAAACCTGTTTACCACATACTAGTTCCTTGACCTTCAATCTGCTTAGCTCACCCTCCTCTCAGGCACTTTTGAAAAACAAAGAGAAGATGTTCTAGAAACTGATTAACTACCCGGGCATGGCAGGGAGCTCAGCAGGTTTCTCTGCACATACGTACTTGCTAAATTATTCTTTGCATAAAACATATACATTCCTAAGCATAGGCACAATATACAATACCCTTTACCCCACCCCTTCTTTGAGGCCCCGCCCTCTCCATTCCCCTCCTCTTCATCATTTCCTGTCCCCAGCCCTTACTCATTCTCACTGGGTTGAGACAGGAGGTGTGGGCTCGGGGGTGGGAATGCGGGATTTGGGTCTGGGTGCAAGCTCTGGGAGGGAATTTTGGTGCAGGAGGATGTGGAGAAGGGGATGCTGGCTCAGGGAGAGGGATCCAGGCTGGAGAGTGTTGGGGTCAGGTGGAGCGTTGGGGTGCTGAGCAAGCCGCAGGCTTGTGGATGTGGGGGTGCAGGAGTTTGGTTGGAGTGTCTGAGGGGCTCAGGGCAGGGGGGTTGGGAGTATGATGGGCTCAGGACATTGATTTGCAGTGTGTGGATGGTGCAGGAGTGTTGTGGCAGAATACTAGGGGTCTGGGGGTGCAGGAGTTTGGGGATGTGAGGGGCTCAGGGGAGGGAGTTCAGGTGTATGATAGGCTCAGGGTTGGGGTCTGTGGGTGGTGCAGGAGTGTTATGATGCTGTGGCCAGATGGGAGTTTGGCCCCAGTTGGGGGCTTGTTGACCAGGCTTCATTTTTAAATAAAACATTATGTCCAACACAAAATATTTCAGCATGATCTTTATTTATGGGAGGGGCAGGGAACCTGTTTTGGGCCAGGGGTCAATGACTCACAGAAAAATTAGTTGGCGACCACACAAGTGAGATGCAAAAAAACAAACCCCTCCAAAACTCCCCAAGCCTCACTGATGTGGCCCCAAGACACCTCACTCCCCTGGCACCCCAACCCCATGGCAGGGGAAGGTAAGTAGGACTGAGGTACAAGACCTCAGGCCAGATTAACTCTCTGGGTTCCAGGGTTAGTGGATTTTGTGGGCCCCTCTACACTCTGAGGTGGGGCCAAAAATGAGGGATGCAATGTGCGGGAGATAGCTGCTAGTGTGTGGGATAAAGATGGGGGTGCAGAATTTGGGTGGAAAATAGGGTACAGGAGCAAGCTGAGGATAGGTGTCTGGTGTTGGTGGGTGTCTGGCCAGGAGGCAGGGGCAGGGTGCTAGATGGCATCTGGCCCGCTGTAGTGAGGAGAGGAGAAGCAGCGTATACTTCCTGAGACACTGAATTGGGTGCGCAGCCATGGGGACCTCCCCGCCACACTGCTGGGAACACCTTGAGATCGACTGGTTGGTGACCACAGCTCTAATGTGATATGTGCCATCAAGTGCCAGCAATGCCCCTCGGCCATGTATATTGGCCTAACTGAACAGTCTCTGTAACAATGGACAAATGGACACAAATTAGACGACAGGAATGGTAACACGCATAAAGCTGTAGGGGAACATTTTAACATCCCTAGATTTAAAAGCAGCCATTCTTCCATAAAGGAATTTTATCACTCAATTATAGCTGAAGTGGAATTTGTTTGCAAATTTGTCACTATCAACTTGGGCTAAAGTAAAGATATTAACTGGTTAATGCACTACTACAAAGACAATTTCCTCCACCTTTGATATTTGCATTACACATCAAAAGCTATGAACAGGACACATCCAGCCTGACTCAATTAGTTTAATTAACACTGGTCTTATAATTGACAGGAACTGGATGTGCAATTTCCACTCCAACTCAGGATAAAGTGAGTTTTACCCACAAAAGCTCATGATATAATATATTCATTAGTCTCTAAGATGACACAGTTACAGACTAACATTGTTATCCCTCTGAGACTTTTTAGATTGTGGAAGATACTGGAGCAATTGGTGCACATGAAAATAAAAATAAATGTAATTTCCAGCTGAAAATGAGACAAAAGTCTGATACAATTGAGCAAGAGTCCACCTACTCACTAATGAAATGCACATGTGGATGTTCATATCTTGACTCTCAGTACTCCACATAGGCACGTTGCATTGCTGCATAAATGTGTGCATGTATCTGAATAGTTCTCAGAGAACCATCATTTGCCTGGACATACATGCTGCTGATAAACATCTCATCTTGTGCTCTCTTGTCTGTTTATTTTTGTCATTATTAGCTATTACTCAGTACAAGGATGATGTCAGTCAAGGGGAAAGTAATTGATGAGACTTAAGATAGCTGACGAGCCCAACTCGTTCTTTACAATAGTTTTTTACACATATGTGGTTGCTCGAAAAAGCACATCTGTTGGCTCAGATGCTATCCCCTTTCCTTCCTCCTCTGCCATTACTCAGTCTCTTGATTTAGGTGATTCTGTTCATCTATGATGCAACAGCATTACAATCTAATACCAACCAGCTCTTCTCAATTCTTAGAATATACTCTTGATGCCAAAGATACCTTTAGTATGTCATCCATGTCTCATATGCACAAAGAAGAGTGGGGATGACTACTGTACTGTGGATCAGAATCTTAGTTTCCACTTATAATCAATCAAGATACAACAGAGCAACTTTATGAAGGATAAACAAGCATAATGGATCCTATGTTCAGTCTCCACATCCATACTGTCTGTCTGGGAGAGGTGGCTATCAAGGCAAGGGAAATGCTCAACATTTTCTCAGAGTTCATGACCGATGACAATGTAAGGTATAATGGATGCAACTTGTGCTGGGGAAGGCTGGTGGAAAACATAAATCTTCCCAATGTTATAGGAAAGTCTCAGGCTATGATAGGTACCTGAGAAGAGATCTAGGTGTATTGCAAGTTAGCCTTAGTGTGCCTGAGAATAGCATAGTTGTCAGCATGCTGAAGGTTACTAGTAACAGTCCCGGTGATTTTAGTTTTAGAATGAAGATGATAAAGAGCTAACCATCCATACTCAATCTCAATTCCAGAAGAAAGGCAGTCAAGAACAAGATTATGTCATGCTAGATAGAAACACTGTTACAGAACAGGTCCTTCTCCAACCCATTACATCAGGGGTGGGGAACCTTTTTTTTTAGGTTGAGGGGGCTGCTAACCCACAGAAAAATCAGTCAGGGGCTGCACACAAGTGATAAGCAAAACAAAACAAAACCCTCACTGACATGCCCTTGACTGAGGAGAATGAGACTCCTGACATTCTCCATGCACACCAGAGCCTACAGGGGCTCAGGCTAGTGTATTTTGTGTGCTCCAGCCCTATGGTGGTTTGGGGGTGCTGGAACACCAACCCAGGCTCCCCAATTCTGGGGGAAGGAAGCACTGAGCCTCAGAGGCCAGATCCAGGCAAGCCAGGGCTTTATCCAGCCCCTGGGCCTGAGGTTCCCCACCCCTCCATTACAGAGAATTATGTTGGTTATACTATCATGATGTAGCCTGAGAACAGGAATGAACTTCAACAGACAACCAAATCTAGATAGCACCTTCCATAATGCTTAAGGATTGATGGACTCAAAGGCCTTAGGTCAATACATGCCATAAACAATGGCTGGTGCATTCTCTAAACTTGGTATGTTGCTCAGAAAAAAATCATATTGGTGGTGCCCAAAGACAGTCTGAAACCACATAAAGATTCCAGAAGGACTTATTTAGCAAGAGGAAGGAGGCGGTTCCAAAGGTTGTGAGCAATAATCTTCCTGGAAATGGAATGGAAGGAACTATCTTGGTAATTTCTGCACATTTACTTGTCCTCTTTCTTAAAAATGGTGTTAATACTGACATTCTTTAGGTTGGTCTAATTTCCTCTTTAAATCAAATTATAACAAGAAGTTGATGAAGTTTCTTGCTATTCCACCAGCTTTGATGGCCTCAGTAGGTTTGCCATGTGGGTCAGGTGCCTTGTTGCTTCTAGTCTTAGTGACAGCATGCCAAACTTCCTCAGCAGAAGAGGCTGTTAGCAAGAGGGTCTATTTCTGGATACTGAGCAATGGACTCAATAGTGGCAGCTGAGACTTCGGTTTCACGATTTAGTAGAGCAGTGGTTCTCAGCGTAGGCCAAAGGCCCACTCTAGCAAAGCTACTAAGAGGCTGCTCTTGTTTGTATACTTATCTGCTCCAGAGTCATGGAGCCTCACGGTTCACCATTTGCAGCCAAGGGGAGCAGGAGGAGATGCAGGGTTCAGAAGGGAGTATGGGTGCAGGAGACAATTCATACCTGGAGGAGAGCTACCGGACAGAGTCCAGGGTCTGGGAGGGATTTTGACCTGGGGCAGGAGTGCAGGAAGGGGGTGCAGAGATATGGCATGTGACCATGTGCAGAGGATTGGGGTGCAAGGTCTGGGAGGAGTATGTGTGCAGGAGCTGGGGTGCAGAGAATTTGGGTTACATGAAGTATGGGAACAGGAGGGGGGAAGAGAGCTGGGGAAAGGGAGGGGCTGGCATGCCAGAGGTAGGGTCTAGTTGAGAGGTGCTTACCTAGGCAGCAGATTCCTCAGCCAAGCAGGTTCCTCAGCCAAGCTCCCTGCCTTCCATGCCTCTGCACACTGCTCAGAAAAACCGTATTTTGCCCAGCCCTGTCCTATGCCCACAAAGACCAGTGGTGTAGTTAATACCTTTTCTTCGGAGACTTTGCTACAGACTGAAGAGCTTGGATTATAGAATGAGAGGGTAAGTAGTGGTACAGAGAGGCAGCTGTAAGGCAGTCTTGGATGCCTGACCTTGGTTATCCCTCAGAAGACACTGAGCAGGAGCTCAATTGGGTAGGACATCCTGAGACTCTGAAATAAGGAGGAATGGACTCTGTTGACCAATAGGCAACACTTCCATTAACGTCAATCATCACATCAGCCTTGCTCTTTACTAAATAAGATCAGATCCCACCCCCATATACACACACACAGAAATGTTTTATATAAATGGGGAGAAAATGCAATATTCTTCCAAAAACAAAAATCTTCATCCACAAGTACTGCTCTTTCTCCTATTCATAGGAGGAGCTTCCTATACAACTAAATTATGTGCCCCCAACTAGAGATGTGATCAGGTAATCAGTTAACCAGTTACATAGTAAGCATTAGCCTTCCCAGGTGATGCTTACCGGTAACCAGTTAACCAGCACCCAGGAGCAACCCTTCGCTGTTCCAGCCCCACCTGTAAAGCGGGACTTTTTCTCTTGTGACCATTCCTTTTAATTTCTGTTTAACTAGTTTCCTCATTTTTATTTAGATCCATTTTTGAAGCTAAAATGTTATTGTGATGGGTTTCCTTGGAATTTTCCCATGTGCAAGAAGGTTAAATGTTATGATACTAAGTGGTTTGGCTTTATTCACCTCTCCGACCAAAGTTGTGCTTGAATTAGTACTAAATCAAGAACTGAATTTCACTTAATGGCTTCCATTACTAGCTGCTCCAAGAAGCAGTCGTTACTGGTATCTCTGCATCTCATCCCAATATGTACCCAGTTAACATAATAAAATGTCAATTTCAAAATCTGTTGTCTTAGAAAATTCCTCTTCTTGGTCATATATCTTTAAAACATCCATTTTAGTTACTAGTCTTCCCTTGAGATAAAAATACTGCTCATGGAACCATAATGTAATCAGTGAAGAAAGATCACAGATTACTTAAAGAATTCCAGCAAGGGTTATTGTGACTTCTCTGAGTTCTTTGGCAGGTATCTTAGCAACAGCACTGAAAAATGAATAGTGCTGATAAACCAACTGATGTCCTAATTAAAATCTGGAATAGGTATGTTACGAGGGATGATTAGATTCTTTTGTCCATTCTTTACTTTGCACAAACCTTCACATTCTAGCTTCATAATTGTTTTGTTTGCAGACACAAGGAATTGGTATGCATCAGCCAAATGGCTGTGTAAGTTCTACTTGAAACCACATCATATTTCTGCTTAAATAAAAATAGACGTTCCAGATCCATGTGTACTTGTTAAACACTTTTAAAAAATGCTTCCCTATAGGCTAGCTCAGAAGACTGTTACTGTTTCTAATTTTCATATAATAGAATGTTAGGGAAATACTTTTTACTTTCCGTTCATTACTTGAATTCACTTGTACAGAGCTGGAATATTTGAGTTTAGCCAATATAGTTATATGAAACATAAGACAGTAAATACTTCCAAATAATCTCATTAAGAATCAGACAGACTGTATGAGATACCTGGAAATAATTCTGTAAAGTGTTCAACAGGAAGTAGTTTCTAAATAAATTGAATTGCTAATTTGATAGCAGTAACACTTTCCTATGGCAATGAATTTGTTTCTATAATAAAATTCCCCTCTTTTAGGCTGACTGTAATCAATCTGTTCATACTAAACTACCAGATGCAAAGGGAATGAATATACTTTCTTCTTCAGCATATACTGTACATAATCATACAATAACCTGACCAAACAATTATTAAACATTAGGTTGACATTCAGTTTTCAAAAACATACAACTGAATTAGATCAAATTTTATCACACCAGCAAGGCACTAGAAAGACAGAGATTATATTATGATAAAATATGTGACTATTCAACCTGCTAAATTTCTATCCCTGTTTACATCAGCAGCATGCAAGTGTGATACTTAAACCCCTCTAACATAAATGTTTAATGAAGAAATAAACTTGTCAAATGAATAAATGTATTACATATTAAATGTATACATTTTATGGGTCTGTGCTAAGTAGGTTTTTCTATTGGAATCAGTGTTTAAACTAATGTAAAGGGAGTGTTGGCTCTTCACAACATTTTAGCTTTATTATTTGAAAGTGCTCTTGACATCATGATTCCAGCAGATACCAGAAGTAGAAATCCTAAAATGGCACATGTAAGCCTATTCCCAGAAGATTTCCAGGTGGGTATAGATCACAGAGATTCAAAGAGATAATAATTCCGATGCACAGGTGAGTATTTGGACTGAACTGAAGGTACCTAAGAGTTCTATTTTTTTTTAAAAGAGAGTTGAGGAACTAAGAGGAAAATTCTCACTATCCTATGTGATAGATCTCAGTGATGATGTCCATATGGGAAAGTCCTATATAATTTAATAGATAATGCCCAACTTTGTATGGCTGTGACTACACTGGCAAGTTATTCCGGAAAATCAGCCGCCTTTCTGGAAAAACTTGCCAGCTGTCTACACTGGCCGCTTGATTTTCCGGAAAAGCAATGACGATCTACTGTAAGAAATCAGCCACTTTTCCGGAAAAGCTTTGCCACTCCCGTTCGGGCAAAAGTCCTTTTTCCGGAAAACTGTTCCGGAAAAGGGCCAGTGTAGACAGCTAGCTAACGCTTTTCCGGAAAAGCAGAAGAAACGGAAAAAAGCGGTTTGGACGCCTGGAGACCCTGTAGGAGCCCTGGACTTCCTGGTAACCCGAGCTCTTAAAGAGCACGCAGGCTGCTGAGCGCACGTGGCAGGAGCGTACCTCAGACCTGCGGCCTGAGGTCTGCCACGGCGCCCCTGTCCTGCCCAGCCAGCATCAGAAGGCAGCCATGGCAGCTCCGGGTGGTGAGCCACCTGCACCCCCAGCTCAGGAGGCCCCCAGGGGCTGCAAAAGGCAGGCTCCCTCCTGGACCCCCAGGGAGCTGGAGACCCTCCTGGACCTCTGGCAGGAGGAGGAGGGTCTCCATGACATCCGGCCCCGCCCCCAGAAAGGTCTGGTGGCCTTTTGCCCTCTTCAAAATGGTTCCGGGCTTCTGCTTTTGCGAAAAAGTGTGCCGCCAATCTAGACGCGCTTTTCCTCAAAAGTGCATCGTTATAACGATAACTCCGAGACCAATCTAGACGCGCTTTTCTGGAAATACTTTTAATGGAAAACCTTTTCCGTTAAAAGCATTTCCGGAAAATCATGCCAGTGTAGACGTAGCCTATATGTTTAAAATCTTCCTATCGGAATGATATTTGAGAATTTTATTTCTGCTGAAAATACTATGGAAAGCATATCTGCTTTATCAATTCAGTTGTATAGATTCTCAAAGTAATTTCAATGATAACTTTTTTTAGAACTCTATTGTTTTCATTCCCATCCAGTTCTATTTTGCATAAGCAGCCAATCACTCTACATGTAACAGACCTTTGGTAAAGGAAACAACATGAGTCAAGATCAGTGTTACATTACATATTTATTATTCTTTAAAGGATCTAGTGTTCTATGCTTTCTCAATGTGGACCTATATCTTAGCAAGCTAGATTCAAGTGATTTGAAAGATCATACTATTTATGTGGACCAGATCAGCAAAGCCATTACAGGCTCAGGTGGGAGTAATTATATATGTTCTATTCTTCATAGATATTAGCAGATGCCTCATTGGTCTTTGAAATAGTGAATACCATATCCTGAATGGAGTTATTTTCATTGCAGCCCTAATGCAAAGGTAGGAAAAGTGATATATGAGGCCTGGTTTATACTTAATATAGGTCAAGCCATAGTTATTGCTATAACACCCTGACTGCAGGTGCAGACAAAGCTAGGTTGAGAGACAAATTCCTCCACAGGCCTAGCTGCCTTCACTAATGGAGATGTATTCCTACGGAAGTTAGGAAAAGGCTGCCTCTAAACTACAGAGTTATGCTGGCATACCTCCAGTGCCAAGACTGTGTCAATATAGTCCCTGTAGTATAGACTGATATTCCTTAAATTCAGTTTAATTTTAATCAGAAGACTGCTTTCGGTGCAGGAACATCATTTAACTAAGACCTTTCACAAAGGAAAATGTCCCTTTCTTGAAAAGCAACATTAAAATACAAGGAACTACTGTTAGTCTAAGTCAAATAAATGGCCCAGACCTGGCCAGCAGCATGTTCAAACTGAAAATAAATTAGCTTAGCAGATCTATAGTGACGCCTGAATTTTCAGTAATCATTTGTAAATGAAACCCTTTTCATTAGCATTTCCATGCTTACATGCATAATTTATGACTAAGGTTTGCAAGCACATACGAAGCTTTCATAAATTAGCACTGATTTTGTTGTAGCTGAAACCCAGGAAATTTTAATGCAGCAATAGTTTTGCATCTGAAAAACAACCTTGAGCTTTATTTGTCTTAAAGCCTGTTTTGATATGTTAGTATTTTTTAAAAGCAAATATTATGGATGATGGACCTAAGTCCCCATTGGCTTTCTCCTTGTGTAGCTATTTACATCCTGACAAACTGAGTGACCACATCTGAATGATCCAGCCAGATTCTGCTCTCTCTCCACTCTGTTGTAAAGTTGGTATAATGTGCCAGGATTTGAATCAACATTCTTTTACACCCAATTTGCACTCACTCTGCATGGGTACGTAAATGTGTAAGCATGAAACACAGGGGAAAGGGGATGATACGAAGAAAGGAGAGGAGACCACAGTCATCTAACATCAGCACTCCTACTCAGATGGACTTGGTTTTTATGCCTACTCCAACTCCGACAGACTTGGGGTTTTTGCCTATGTGTGCACTGCACTGGGATGAGTTCCCCAGCCTTAGGAAACAGACTTTCACTAGTTCATCTCGAGTGAATATGCTAAAAATAGCAGGATATTGTGGCTTACGCAGAAGCTCGGGTTCTCAAGATCACTTGACTGTCAAGGTCCGTGCTTGAGTAACTATGTTGAGCCTCCACCAAAGCTGCAGCATCCACACTGCTGTTTTTAGTGTCCCTACTCAAGCCAAGCTAATGCAAGTGTGTTTACCCAGGCTTGGAGATTGAATCCCTATTGCAGTCCAGAGATACCCTGAAGAGCTAGAACATTCTAAATCCATATTCTCAGTAAACAGAAGTCTTTGCTAAGGATTTACTAAGACTTCAAAAGTTAATTTAAATGTCAGCTGGTATCTCAGAATATGATTGTAAAACAATCTTTCTAGTTGACATGCTGGTTGCAGGTTAGTCACAAAAGTCTCTTATAGTGGAATGTTCTTGGGGGGAATGAGGGGTCTGAAAGTAAGAAAATTGAACAAATGCCCTACAGTGACTGGATAGACAGGCCCACCAATAGGAGACAGAAAGGCAGCAACTGCTCTGGGTCCCAGGGAGCCAAAATGGCCCATGGCTCCCATCCCACTGCTACTGCAGCAGCTCTGGGTGGCCCACTCTGGGTGGCTCTGAGGGTTGGCTGTGGGGTGTGTTGCACAGTGCAGCACATTCCAGGGTGGTGCTGAAGACTGGCTGCCACTGCTCAGCCCCTTTTGCCTAAGGCCCTGCTCCTTTTGAACTGAAGAGCCACTCCCCCTCTCCCCCAACCCCCATGCCTTACTCAGGGGCCCAGCAAGTCTGTCTGCCCCCCAGGGTTAGATAAAAAGTTTTCCTTTTTCACAGACCAGAAGCTTTGCCAGTTCCTAGTCAGGGGCATGTAAAACACCACTATTCAGATGTGATAGCACTTTACATGCAGTTTGTAATCCCTGTGTATTAGTGTAAATGACTCCACAAGGCACAAGGTAATGGAAAAACAGGGCCTAAGTGAATAGAGGCTAAAAGTTAGCAACAAGTTGCTGTTTGTTGGCTAATGTAAAATACAAATACAGTCCATTTTCAAGAGGGGCAAGTTTCTCTATGACAAATACCAACACCACAGCCAGTCTTGATTGTCACATTATGTGGCCATTTTGTAGATGATTGTGCTTAGCAGCTGAACCCTGTGCTTGCTCCAGGTCAGAGTTGAGGCATGTTGGCAAGGCAGCGAGGGACTTTCACAGCCTCTGCTTGGGTTGTATTTGCTCAGTTGATACACAGAAGACATCTAGTCTCCAGTGCTGACAGTCTGTCACCCTACATGAGCACTAGAAATTAGCTAAAAATAAGCTCAGTGAGCCAGAAGAGGAGCCAGGAGTGGAGCTCTGGGGTGGGAGTGGCATGAGAAAACAGGTTTTCCTGAAATAGTTAGCTATCTGCAGAACAAAGTAAAGAACAAAAGGGGGCATTATAAACTCCAACTGCCCCATATACCTTTGCCCAACAGGAAAATATATTTTAAAAAGTCAATGGCAAGTGTAGGCTGTTGGTAGTATAATTTAGTAAACATCCTGCCTGGAGACAACGTTCTCTCTGTGTGTTAATTTAGAAATAATTTAAAGTTCAAGCCACTTACGCCACTTTGAAACATTCTGTTGTAGCATTGGAAAGGAATGAGGTTTCTTACAAAATCTATCTTCATATTGAATTAAATCATATTTAAATCTAGGCAAAGAACTGGGAAAAAGGTATTTGACAAAGAATCATTAGAATCTTTAAAAAAACTAGGTTAGTCTTCACTTTCCATGACTTTTCCAGTGCACTAGTGGCATGGAGTACTGGAGAGATTCCAGAAGCCTGGAATATACTGCCCATATATATATATATATATATAAAGGAAATAAGGAAGACTGGAATATACTGCCCACCTATATACAGTAGACTTCTGATAATCCGGCACCTTTGGGACCTAGGTGGTGCCGGATTATCAGATATGCCGGAGTACCAGGAGGTACTATAAGGGGGCATACTCCCAACCCAATCCCCCTCCACCTTATGCTCGGGTCCCAGAGCTGCCAGTACAAACACGCGTCTCCCTCCAGGCGCTGGGGCACGTGCGCTGAGCGGCCAGCTTTTCAATGAGCTGGCTGGGACGTTGTGTGCAACCCAATCCGTCTCCCCTCCCCTTCCCTTCCCCAGAGCCAAACACCTCCCCTCCCTGCTGTCACCCAATCCCTCTTGTCCCCCAACCTTATGTCCGGATCCTGAAGCAGCTACCTGTGTTCAGAAGCCAGCTGCTAGCACATGCAGGCTGGACGCTGTGTGCGCTGGGGACCGTGAGCGGAACGGATGCTCATGGCTGTGAGCACGCATGCAGCTCAGAGCGGCCCGGCCATGAGAGCAGCTGACCTGAGCAGTTCCGGGTTCCAGTTGATGCTGAACTATCAGGAGTGCCGGACAACTAGATGCCGGACTATCGGAGTTTTATTGTATATATAAAAGGAATAGGGATTTACAGACCGGTAATCTTAACTTCTGTACCAGGAAAAATAATGATTCAAATAATTAAAGAATCCATTTGCAAACATCTAGAAGACAATAAAATGATAAGTAATAATCAGCATGTATTTGTAAAGAACAAATCATGCCAAACCAACCTGATATCAGTCTTTGACAGGAAAACAGGCCTGGTGGATAAGCAGGAAGTGGTAGATGGGGTATATCTAGACCAATGTTTCCCAATTTTTTTTGGCCACAGAACCCTTTTAAACTTGAAAGAATTTTGCAGAACCCTTAATAATATTCTAATATATGGACGTCAGCGCTGAGTAGTGACATCATGATCCTCACTCTTTGGCTAAGCTGGCATTACACAGGGACATTTATCATGGCAAACACAAATGAAAATTGTTTTCAATAAAATTCATAAATGCTTAAATTTTCATATTGGGCAAGGGGCTGGACTTGATGGCTTTCTAAGGTCTCTTCCAGCTCTATGATTCTATGATTATTTTTTAATCCATAAAATATTATTGTAATGGAATTTTCTTGCTGAACCCTTATTTTCACTTCGCGGAACCCTTTGGTTCCGCAGAACACCATTTGGGAAACACTGATCTGGACTTTAGTAATGCATTTGATACAGTCTTGCATGACTTTATTAACAAACTAGGGAAATGAAACCTAGATGGAGCTACTATAAGGTGGGTTCATAACTGGCTGGATAACAGTTCCCAGAGGATAGTTATCAATGGTTCAGTCATCCTGGAAGAGCATAATGAGTCAGGTTCAGGGGGGATCAGTTTTGGAACCAGTTCTGTTTAATATTTTCATAAATGATTTAGATGATGGCATAGACAGTACACTTGTAAAGTTTACCAATGATACCAAGCAGGGAGGGATTGTATATGCTTTAGAGGATAGGGTTGTAAATAATTCAAAATGAGCTGGACAAACCACAGATGAGAGGGAAGATTGAAAGAATTGGGTTAGATTAGTCAGGAAAAGAGAATACTGAGATGGGGCATGATAACAGCTTTGAAGTATCTAAAAGATTGTTACAAGGAAGAGGAAGAAAAATATTCCCCTTAACCTCTAAGGAGAGGACAAGAAGCAATTGGCTTAAATTATAGTAAGAGAGGTTTAGTTTGAATATTAGGTAACACTTTCTAACTGTCAGGGTGGTTAAGCACTGGAATGAATTGCCCAGGGACGTTGACAAACAGCTGTCAGGGATGATCTAGATGGTGCTTGGTTGTGCCATAAGTGCAGGGCACTGGATTTGATGATTTTTCAAGGTTAATTTCAGTTCTATGATTCTACTGCTAGAAGGTATGGAAAGCTGTTCTAACCAGGATAGTGCTTCCAGATTCTCTGTCTGGCATAACTGCTTCCTCCTCACTTCCAGCAGCTAGGAGAATCAGGGAAGCACAAAAGTGGGGTATAGCCTTCTATCAGTTCTGCCTCTTGCTCAGGGCCTACAGGAGACATGGCTTGTGTAGAGGTGAGGACTGGTCCCAACAGAAATAGCATGGGGTTGCAGTGAATTATTTTATGGTACATGCTGAAAACCTTCTGCACAGTAAGAAGTAAATGGCTACTGGTATGCTTTATGTGATTAAAGCATCATTTTTGAACTACTTGGGCAAAAGTTCATTTTGCTATTTTACAGTAAAAAGTCCATTTAGAATCTAGAGGACACCTGTGCCATTAATTTGTGTTGATTGCTTAGTCAACAAACACATTAAATAATGCATTAGAATAACAGTATATCTGCTTCTGCATTTTATGAAACAAAAGCAGCAGTCAATCCCTTACATAATTATATGACCACTTAAAAAAACAAAGGAAATTAAAGACAGGGGAGCCTTTATAATAGCATTATGATCTGATTTACACCTGGAAAAGCAAAGATATTTTGAGTAAAGGGACCAATAGCTTGAACAAAAATGTGGGTATTGGGGACATGAGCCACAATATGACACAATGTGATTAGCCCAGGACAGATTAAAATCCCACTCAGACAGATATTCACTTCCCCCTTAACTTTGAATTTCTTGGGTTTGTGTGGGTTTATGCGGAATAGGCTTATTCCCCAATGTAGAGAGGTCAAATTTCTTTATGCTGAAAACATTAACAAAGATTACTATCACATGTGAGGCATGTACAAACCATTCTTTATAACTGTTTTTTGGGGAAATCTATTTCTTCTAGTTTTGCTGACCCCTTGCTATCAGCTATGAGGATGGCATCCTCAATTTTACTTGTATGCTGATTCATTTACTGGGAAACAATCCTTCCTGCTAAGCAATGCCCTGAAGTAATGCAATAAGTCAGCTAAGGGTTTCTTCCATTTATCATTCAGCATGTGCTACTGTCTGACTCAAGATGCACCGAGTATTAAATGACACTGTTAGTGGTGAATGTAAATTAGATTGTGTCGAATATGCATAAATGCATTGCTGAAGATTGAAATCAATGCTTGCTTCTTCTCAGACAGAATTATAATTTCCATTTACACCATTTCTAAGTAGAGAAAAGTCATTTTAATGAGTTTGTACATTTTATATTCTTTGAAGTACACATTGTTTTACTGAACACATGTATCACAACAATAAATCAATGATAAAGAAAGCTTTCTCGGTTTTGGTTATATTTTTGATAATATGTTATTGGATATAAAGGTATCTTGATGTAGGTCAGGAATGTAGACTTCTATACGTAAGTATATCTTTATTGACTGAAAAGGTAAAGTGGGTGACGGTCGAAACGTTGAACTAGCCTTATTTGTAGAGTTGGTTGAATAATAGAATGTATTTGTGAATAATTATTTGTTTTTTAATTTGATTTACAAAAGCTATAATTAAAAATGCATGACACTTGCAATGAATGATCAATCTGATATTCATACAATACTCCAAAATTCTATAATGTAAGCATTTATATAGTTATTAAAATATTTCAAGTTTTGAAAGTTTATTCCAGACCCTGAAAAACTCATCTTCGGTGTAAGATAATCTGGTTGACAGGAGGAATTTATTATAGCTTCTTAATCAGTAGAACAAGATGGGTGGTTCTAAATGTTGACTTGTTAGGAAATCAAACGTGAAAGGTTGTCAAGCTTTTTTTGAGAGCAATTCTAAAATACTGTATTCTGAAATAATAAACTTGCTACGTTTCTAGTTAAAATAGTATAATTAAAAATAGCTCCCACCATATTGGTCAACTGGTTTAAATCTAATCTAAGGAAAGTCAATACATGACAATACATCATTAAAATAAAGCCAAAAGACTCAATCGCATAAACTAAAAACAGTTTAGAAACATTTTCATTTGTGGGTTTTTTGTAAAATATAAGAAACTCAAAATACTTGCACAAGTATTACAGTCCATTAATTACCGCTGTCCAATGGCATTTAGCAAATGCTGAACAACTGTTACTTCCAGTTACAGAGGCATATATTCAGAATTATACCACCAATGTTAATGAAGCTATTTTAGATTTATTGCTTTATAATGGCATGCTGGAAATCCTTGTGGAGGAGTCTATAGAATTATATAGAGACCAAGTGTAAAATTTTCATGTGCATCTGAATAACTTAAAAGCTGTCCAGAGAATGAAAATTCTTTGGCAACTTTAGAGATTTCCACAAATTTTTTTAATTCCATGTTTCAAACATGTTTTGCAATACCAGGGGGCACTGTTATAGGTTTGGGCTTTTGTTTGGGCTGGCTGAGGTGTGGACTTCTCACCTGTTTGGCTCCTCCCTTCACTAGGCCGACAGGTTTGTTTCCAATCCCCTGGCCCTTCCCTTCTGTCCACTCATTGCTGAGGACTCCAGCTCCACCCAGCCCCTCTCTGTAAAGGTGCTAGGAGCTGCACAGAGTCCTTCCCTGCATGTGCCACTCAGGGTATGTCTAGACTACATGGCTCCATCAACGGAGCCATGTAGATGAGTTTACTAGACATAGGAAAATGAAGCGGCGATTTAAATAATGGCCGGCGCGTTGTGCCGATCAGCTGTTTGGCGGCACAGCGGGGCAGTCTGGACGTGCCGCGGTCGACAAGGGAAGCCTTTGTCTACCGCTCCAGTAAACCTCATTTCACGAGGCATACCGGAGAGGACGACAAAGGCTTCCCTTGTCAACTGCGGCACATCCAGACTGCCCCGCTGTGCTGCCAAACAGCTGATTGGCACAGCGCAACGGCCAATTTGATGTAAATGAAGCGGCGATTATTTAAATCGCCGCTTCATTTTCCTATGTCTAGTAAACTCATCTACATGGCTCCGTCGATGGAGCCATGTAGTCTAGACATACCCTCAGTGTCCAACAGGGGCAGGGACCTACATGGGGCTCCACAGAGCAAAAATTTGTATTTGAGTGAGGGGGGGAACTGGACAAGGCTGGGGGTAACTAGAAGGTTGGAAGAGAAGGGGCAGCCGATATCAGGGATGGTAGAGCCAGACATAGAACTTCAGGGAGCAGGCAGACAGAGGAAGAACCAGACTAGGGATGGCTGGGGGAGCTGGGCTAGGAAAAGAAAAGAGCGGGGGTGGCAGGAACCAGAAGCCAGAGCTGGGGGGAGCCGGCTTAAAAGCTGTCTTAAAAGCCGGCTTTCCCCAGCACCATTTCTGCAGTGCCACCTGCCGGGGCGAGCAGGGGAGGCTGCTGTGAAGCAGATGGAGGCTTCCTCCCTAATCAACTAATCGTGTAGTCAACAGAAATTCATCCACTACACGATTAGCTATTTACTCACTTCCTAGCATCCCTAACCCCCATGCTGCACCTCGCTCTTCTCTGCCCACATGTTCTGCCCTGGGCAACTCCCTGCAATTTCTCTTGTAGTGGTATTTGCTTTTCCTGTCTATTCACATATACCAGTGCCCACAGGAAATTGACTAAAAGAAAAGGGAGGGGGAGGTGTACCTTGGTCAGAAAAGCAGCAGTCAATGAAAACCTCTGGCCAATATGCTGAGGAGGAAGATGGACTTGTACTTGACAAGGCCAGAGTAGCTGAAAACTTTTATTTAGGTAAAAGGAACATGACTTTTTCCTTATGGATCCATTTATCTCCAGAACTGTCTCTAAAGCTGGTGACATTTTGAACAAGTGACAGTTCTAAACAGTGGAGTTGAGTGGGATTTTAGAGGTCCCTTCTAGAGTTCAGCACATTCTTCCTCACCCATAGGAAAGACCTTTAAAAATGGTCTTAAATATTACAGAACAAGAACCACTGTTCAAATTAGACTTGGCTGCTTTATAGCTACAGCATTAGTGATGAAGCACTGTTGAACTCAACAGTTAGAGCTTTGGTTATACTCAGTACAATCCTACTGTGCCATAGGTGATGATTAGATGTGTAAATCAGGGCAGAAGAAAACCCTGTTGCCTGAATAAAATACGCACACATCACTTTGAATCAGGCAGAAAGTCAGGGACTTGATACAAGCCCAATTTGTTCCCTCACTACTAGGCTGCTGAGATGCCCTTTCCTCTGATGAAAATCTTGCTGAAAAATGCATATCTTGCTTTAGTTTAAAATGTTCCAACCAGCTCTGTTTAGGAGCCTAAGTCCCATTTGTAAAAGAGCTTAGGCTTTTGACTGGTTAAATCAAACCAGTAATTTGCACAGAGTTTTAGTATAGGCCAAATTGGTGAACCTTAAGTACCATAATAACTACCTGCAGCCTGGGTAAAAACACTGTTGCACAAACAGGCTCCACCAAGCAGATATATTTCTTCCATCTGGTATGGGTGAGAAGGATGGGGAACAGTTAGAGCTTTGGTTGTACTATCACAATACCTTGGCCAATATAGCTGCACTGATACAATGAACAATGTATGCTGCATTGGGTATAGATGTGGCCATTTTATTCTCTCACCTGAGCAACCTGGGACTTTGGAGGGAGATTGTCATTCCACAGCTATGTTTACATGGCAAACAAAAAATCCCTACAGTCAGTTTCAGCCTGGCTCTTCAGATTCCTGCTGTGGTGCAAAAAATTGCAGTGTAGACATTTCCAGTGTAGATAGCTCCCTTTGGCAGTTCAGAGCCCAAGTGGGAACATTTACACTGCTGATTTCAGTGTCATAGCATGAGTCAGTCTCTATGGGTACATCTAGACTACAGAGCTTTTCTGGGATGCCAGAAGTATACCAGAAAAGCTCTGCCACGTCCAAGGAACATGTCTGCTTTGCCAAAAAAAAATTCATAAAAGCAGACGCATTTTTTCGGTATCCCTGTAAACCTTGTTTTACGAGGAAGAAGGGATGTTCCGAAAGAGGGTTTTTTTCCCCAGCATTTGGCCCCATATATACAGGCCAAATGTCGGAAAAGCCTCTTTGGGAAGAAAAATGGCAAAACATACTCAAACTGTGGTTTGCAATTTGCGTATCTTTTTCTAACTTTTCTTTATAGTCTAGAGACAGCCTGCAATTCACTGCCATGGTCTTTTTTTTTTTTTTTTTTTTTAATTGTAGACACTAGAAGACTTGCCTGGTCTTGCTTGGGTCCCGCAAAGCAGGGGGCTGATAGTGTAGAGGATTCAGGAGTCAAGACAGATTTAGGGAGGTGGGGAGCTCAGGGCAGGAGGCTGGGAATGTGGGTGGTTGGGGGTTGAGGAGGGGCTCAGGGCACGGGTTGGGGGTACAAGGGAGTGGGAATAGGGGAAACTCAGGTAGGGGAGTAGGACAGGTTGGTGGGCTCAGGGCAGCGGGTGGCTGCTGGCTTTTCCCCAGAGAGTGGCTTGGAGTGACAGGGACATGCACCTCACCTATCAGCTTGTCTCTGGAGTGGGGGGGGGAGGCATGCACCCCATCTCCAGCTTCTCCCCAGGGCCTGCACACTCTGATTGCTGGCTTCTCCCCGGGGCTGGCTTCTTTGTGGAAGAAGCCCACTGGCTTTACCTTAGCACCAGCCGGGGGTGAGAGGGGGGCTGTGATTATTGGATGAATGTAACTGCCTCTGCTCTCAACCTCTCCCTTTCTGTTTGATATGAAACAATCACATTCCACATGCATCCTATTATCTTGGTACAACCAAATCTTGATCTTGCTTTAAGTTATGATAAGAGGAAGCTGCATACCAAGTTTGGTGTTCATAGCTCTTATAATTCAGGAGGAGTTCTTGAACAAATGGACTCACAGACAGATGGACAGACAGACCACATTTCTAAAATCTATAGATAGATATCCAGAGTCTGGTTGCTACAGGAGTAATGCCCCCTTATTTGGGTCAGAACTCAAGTTCATAATTCTGTTCTCTAAAAGTTGCTCTAAAATGTTGAGAATTTCAAATAATGTTACCTTTTAACATTTTGTTAACATAAAATGTTACCTTTTTATATTTTAACCTTGCTTTAAATTATAAGAGATACAATTGTCTATTAAATTATAGAGGGTGCTTCCTGAAATGTGTAGAAAAGATAGATTTCTACAAAAAAGTAAATAAGACTTTTTCATATGGGTATGCTAACAAAGAAGCCACAATTTCTATTTCTTCCTGTAGACTTCTCTACTGATTCCTACACTGTTTTGTTTGGCTAAAATAATTTTTCCATTAGGAGGTCTGTAAAATAAAAGAACTGACTGTTTTGCCTATCAATGCACTTTTACTACTTCTTTTCTTATTGTTTTGTCTCTGTAAGCATCTCACACCAACTTGGTACTTCATATATGTAGAAACCTGAGCAGAAATTTGGCTTCTAGAAATTGAACTTGGACAGCTGAGAATTCCTTGTTCTGAGGCTACCAAACTTAGAGTTACTTAGGGTATATCTACACTACAATACTATTTCAAAATAACTAGCGCTATTCTGAAATAACTTAGTCTACATCTACACAGCAGGCAGTTATTTTGAAATAGTGTCAAAATACTGTCAAGCTGGAGGACTTCTTATTCTGACTCCTGCAACCCTCATAGTATGAGGAATACAGGAAGTCAGAGGAGGAGTGCTCTATTTCAAAATAAGTGCTGTATAGACGCTCCCTATTTTGAAATAAGCTATTTCTTATTTTGAAATAAGATATGCAATTGACATAGCTCAGTTTGTGTAGCTTATTTTGAGTTAAGCCCTGCAGTGTAGACAAGGCACATTGCGAGAAGATGTCATGATTTCAGGTTTCTAATTTCAGTAGGGCTCTGAAGAAGCCAAACCCCATCTGAAATTAGTAAAAAAATATTTTTTAAATGTTATTATGACCAAAGACAATATCCCTGGGCTATTCTGAAAAAAATTAAATACATATTAGAAGGTAAACTCAGAAAGAGAAGTGTGATCTTAGAGATGCAAGTATTCCAGGGCAAGACCACAGCATCTGCCATATGTAGCTCCTTGCATCCTTCACTCTCATTAAGTACTCTATTCAAACACATGGGCAAGTGTCGTTAGCTGTTGTGCTTAAATAGTTTTGAAAAGCAGTTGCAGAATTGCTCACTGGCCTAAATGGAGTATTTTTCTATTTTACCTCCTGTGCATTTTCCTCAATGTCCAATCCACCTACTCAGACCTCTAGTGAAGTCTGGGATTGATCTTCATGAGAATGCTTCCTTTCTTCTCTATTGTTTTCCTCAACTGAGGTCAAGGGGAGATGTTAAAATGCATATAGAAATCCAAAATGAAAAAGAATGGTCTTAATTTTGAGAAATGTGACCTGGCACCTGAATTTCAGTAAGTGCAGGACACCTGCCTTTGGAAAATCAGATTATTTTAGAAAGTGTTAAGAGTGGGCACATCAGTCAGTAGCCACCGAGGATAATTTAAGCCTAAAACTTTAGATTAAAGTCTGGTATCTTAACTTCTGATTCCTTGAGTAAGTGGAACCAAATGAAATGTATAGTTTTTCTAATTGTTTTGAAATCACTCTCCAGTCTCCATGTCTGAGTAAATTGGCAAAGATTTTCAGGTGAACTGAAAAGGTAACTAGTTGATCTCAGTCCTACCTAAAACCAAACTTGGTAACTTGATTATATTTTCTCTTAAATAAATAAATTTACAATTATAATGCAATCCCTGAGAAGACACCTAGTAATACCATCTCATTACTAACAAGTTAGCTCTTCATCTTATGATCACAATGCATATCAAAAGAATTAATATTGCCTGGCCACATACCAGTTACCAGTGATACTCTCAGTCTCTGAAATGGATCTGACCTACAATCTCTGTTTCATGTGCTTTGTGTTTTACTGACACTCTGCTGCTAATGACATGGCTAGGAATGAGTTTAAAACATGATTTGTATAAAAAAGTGTCCCTTTGGAACTTCCATACATTTCCTGAAGCCAAGAAAAATAACCTACTTAGTGTCTCTGTAAAATCTCTTTCTCCATTTAATGCAGCATTTCTCAAACTGAGTCCGTGCACCCCTGGGAATCTACAAGGGTACTCCAGAGGGTCTGCCAACCACAGTGATCAACCCGTGCCCTTCCATCCCTCAATTTCTCCCTCTCCCTCCCAGTGCCTCCTGCACACCAGGGTACAGCAGTTCAGCTGAGTGCAGCAGGTGCTAGAAGGAAGGGAGAGGAGTGGGGATGGGGCATGCTCAGGGGAAATGGTGAAAAGAGGTGGGGAAGAGCAAAGACAGGGATGGACCAGAAGTGGGAAGATGTAGGGCAAGGGTGTGGCCTTGGGGGATGGGGTGGAGTGGCGGAATATCCTGGGGACTGAGGAGGGAGGACAACTGGGGGGTCTGCAAAAAAATTAAAATAAAAATGGGGATCCTTGGGTTGCTAAAATTTGAGAAATGCTGATTTAATGGATTCCCAAGAATATTAGGGTGTATCTACACTTTGAGCTGATGGTGAATCTCAGCTTTCTGAGTCATATTTGTGCGAGATGTCATTGAGCTGGTAAACTAAAAATAGAAGGTAGCCACATCTGTCTGAGCTGTGTAGGGAACTAGCCACCCTGAACACATACAAGGCCACTGACAGTATTCTGGACCTCAGCACAGAACAATCAACGGATCCCTTGTTCCCTCCCTCAGCTGATGCCAGAAGCCCCCAGAGAAGGCCTGAATGTCCTTTCCTGCCCAGAGGACCCTCAGGTTGGCCACAGCTTCACCTCCCCTCTCTTCCCCAGACCTATCCTGGTCTTGGGACAAGCATCTCCAAGGTGGCATAGGACATACCAAAAGCTTGGAGAGATGCGTTTCCCCAGAGCAGGTTGGGTCTGGGGAAAGGAGCAGGGGCATGGCTTGAGCCAGTCCATGGGTGGGAGGCCTGTGGCCTGTCCAGGAGTCTCTTCTAGCTGATGCCCTGAGCCCTAAATTGCATAGTCTCCTGGGCAATTGCCTTCTTTGCCCAATGCATCAGCAGGCCTGAACACATACCTTTCCAAGACCTTAGGCACATAGGGAAGCTACTCTGACCACCCTTTAACACCTCTGCAGCTATATTCTAATTTTAGCATGCCAGCTCAACAACAGCTAGCTTGCATCATGGCTTCTGAAGTTGGGAAACACAACACCAGCTCCAAATCTAGACAAACCCTATATGACCAATATTTAATGAGGACCTGAAAAAGTCTGTGTTTTGACAACAGAGATTTTCAGCAGTCTGAATCCAAACAGAAGATGTTGGGCAGCTTACTGAAATCATTTTAGTGCTATTTTAAAAAAACCCAGAAAATTCTGCCAGTTCATGTAGAAATAATTATGCAATTATCAGACCTGTTTCAATCTTGTTTGTATTCTAGTCAGGTAAAATGAACCTAAAATTAAGTTTGCAAACACAGGCTATTACCCAGAATCATAATGTCCTCTTAGGAAGGATTTTACTGCATTCTTTGTTTTCCCCAGATGCCTTCTCTCAGACAGCAGCACAAGCCCTCACCCTCCTGCTTTCCAGAGCTTTTGCTGCCAAATAATAACTGCCCTGTGCTGTGTAGTATCAATAGTGAAGAAAGAGTCTTCATTTACCTGCCCCCTCTTCACCAGCACATCCACAAAGAGGCAGCCATAATGACATCCTTTTATCTCCTTTGGAGCAGCAAATAGAGCATTTTATATGAGAAATGAGAAGAATTCACTCAGGATCATTTCAAGGTCCTCCACAAGAGTCTCCTAAAGTAGCTAAGTAGTCATGGGGTGAGAGGCAAAGGGTTGTATTTGATCAAAAACTGGCTAGTGCTACAAAGCAAAGCACAGGATTAAATGGTCAATTTATAACATGGAAAAATATTATCTTCAGGGGCTAAAAAGTTCTGTATTAATGTTCTGAGTGTTTAAATATAGTTTATTGATCTGGAAAGAGGAGTGAGTAGTAAGGTAGCAACATTTGCAGTTGACACATTTGTTAGACTCAAAGAGGACCCTTAGGAACTTCAGAAAACTTAGGTGAATGGTCAACCAGGTGATAAATGAAATGCAGTGACGACAACAACAACAACAACAACAAAAAGTAATGAGCAATGAGAAGAAAAAGGAACTTTTTAGCCCCTGAAGATAATATTTTTCCATTATATAAATTGACCATTTAATCCTGTGCTTTGGTTTCTAGCACTAGCCAGAGAGTCCCGGTCTCACTCTTACACCTTACAGGTTCAAATTTAATTGCATCAGCCCAAGAAAGGTAACCAGGCATTACTGAAGACAGCTTAATGAAAACCTCTACTCAATGTGTAGAGCCCAGTACAACTACAGGTCTTACCTCCCTGGTCTGGCACCCTCTGGATCTGATTGGTCCCAAATGAAGAATTTTGCTGGACCAGGGGAGATTATATCTGGCCTCACTGCTACTGCCTTTGCCCCCAGTACTGGATCAGTCACAGTCCCCACTGCCCTGCTAGTATCCCTCCCCTTTGGCTGCCATGCCGGGCAGCCCAGCTCGCAGTGCATGGGACTCCCACCCCACCGGGTAGGCCCGCTGCAGCACACCAGGCTCATGGCCCTGCCGAGGATCCCTACTGCAATGCACCAGGCACCCAGTCCCTTCAGACAGCCCAGCTGAGGTGCACTGGGCAGCCTAGCTGAGCAACCCCACTGCAGCACACTGGCCTCCAGGCCCCACTGGGCATCCCTGCTGGGGTGCACCCAGCTGTCCAGCTGCAGGAATCTAGACTCTGGAGCCCTCAGCCCTGCCAGCCTGCCAGGCTCCTAGGCACCAGCCCTCCACCAGGACTCTCTGGTCCTGGAACATCCATGGTCTGTCACCAGAAAGTCCCAGTTATAGAGGTTCAACCTGTACTAAATTTATAGCCATGGATACATCAAGGCAGATATCCTGAGGAGTGCTACAGGGAATGGCAGCAGTCAAAGCTGCCGTGTGTCAGGTAGTAACACACGGCTTGCAGAAGCCAGCATCCTGTGTGGGTAGCAACTCCACTGTGGCTGAACTGCGCCAAGCCCTGTCCACTGAGGGGGGCACCAGACTCAGCAGCAGCTCTCCCTGATCACATTACTCGGGGAGCATAATCAGGCAAGGATTGCACAGGGAATATGAGGAGTGAAAATGGCAATGTTAGGTGAAGAGGCGTTTGTTGGGAATATATAAATAGGGTGGAGTGGAATCAGGAAACAGAATTTTTTAGCCTGGGGCTTTGGAGCTGTTGATTCAGTTCTGTGCTCTTCCACAGAGTTCCTGAGAGACCTTTGGCAAATCTTTGGGAACTGAGTTATAGATATACTTCTGTAAAATGGAGGCAATATAGCACGTCCTGCCTCACATAGGTGTTGTGAAGATAAGTATGTTAAAAATTGTGAAGTGCCCAAATAATACAACTATGCAGGGGCATCAAAGTACATTGTATAAAGGGGGAGCAAACAGCTATGAACAGAGAAATGGAAGCCTTCCCTCATTGACCATGGCAGAGGATTTGCTAATCAAAGACAGAAATGGCCTGCCAGTTGAGAGACAGGAAGAGAGAGAGCACTTGGAGTTAGGAGACATCATCCTGTCAGCAGAGAAGGAAAGAGAGATGACCTGATAGTGGTGAAAGAAAAAGGGCAGAAGACCTACAGACGTAGTCAGCTGCTAGGAAAGAGAACTGCCCAGCTGTCAAAGAACTTAACAGAGGAAAACAACCCCAGGTGATCTGTCTGGTTAAGTATTTAAGATGATGTGTATCTTTATTCATGCTCAAAAATATAATTTATGGAGTTCAAATGAAAAGGATATTATCCCAGGATTCTACCTGACTCCTTCCAGAGAAACATCTTTAAGGAAAAGTGTAATGGTGTAATTGTTATTTTTAAAGAAATCAGCATTTTCACAAGATTTAAACTAACTTTGCCATCGCCTGCCTCCCTTTCTTTGGGCTTTCTTGTTTCTAGTTTCTTTATCATGGAAATACTGAGCAATGAAGCTGAAACCTTATCAAATGTATGAAATTGAAAGCAAGGTCTACAAACACATCCTCTTACATGAGCAGGCAAAATACAGATGAGGAATTTCTGCTTAAAAAACATATAAAAACAAACCCAAACCAATGAATAGCTAATCCAAAACAAACAGTTGTTGGTTGGCAAATGTGTTATCTAAAATGTTCCAAACAGATCCTCAAGGAGATATAATTCATAAGGATTACCTGACTAAAATATTTAAAGCATAATGTTTGATTCTTTTTAAGAAAGATATTCTGTATTGATTAACTCTTTGATTTAATTTATTTGCCATTAAGTCCATGAAATTGACCCTGTTTATTTTAATAGTATTATCTGGAATTGTGCATAAATTAAGAGGAACCTGCAAATTTTGCATTGGTAATGCAGGGTTATTATTATTATTATTATTATTATTATTAATATTATTATTATTATTATTATTCAGAACATGTATACAAGAAACTGGCAATATTCAATGTTTGTAGTAAGGTTGTGCAATCACAACAAAAATTGTGTCTTTCTAGCTAAAAGATTCCCAGGAGGAATGTTAGTAAAAAGAGATTCACCCTGGATATGGAACAAATCAGACTAACTCCAGGCTAGATAAAACAATTTTGAATGAAGTATGAGGCATAGGCTTAATTAGTTTATACAGAAGACAAAGTAATACTCTTAAAACACCCCCCAAACACCATCATAATAATAATACTCAAATATAATTTACTGTACATTTATAGCTAGAAAATATGTGGACAAAAATATGTGACATACATTATAAAATTATTACCTGAATACTCCATAATTAGAAGATGTTAATATTCAGGGATAGTAGTGCCTTTTTCACCAGTTTTTTATCTGAATTAAATGGAGAAATTATACAAATATCTGAGGAAATTTGAGAATTTCAGTTCAGTTTCCATCTGAAAGAGGCTTGCTAAACCCTGTTAAAATCAAGAAGAATAATGAACACATTGAAAACTCATGGCTCACAATGCTTTTCTTTATAATTGATTCCAGGAATAAAAGTGAGACAACATTTAATCCCCTGCATAGTCCTTAATTCCATGGGTGTAAATGTGTTGGTTGGCAAATTGGAGCCCTGGTCACATGTGTACAGATAACTAGGATCCCTTCAGATGAGGCTGGCCAATTTTGAATTAACCTTCAGAGGGGTAGCCAAGTTAGTCTTTAACTGGAAAAACTTTAAAAAACAACAAATAGTCTGCAGCGCCTTAAAGACTAACAAAACATGTAGATGGTATCATGAACTTTCATGGGTAAAACCCACTTCTTCAGATGAATTAATCTGTTAGGGGACCTGGACAAATGTGACCCACATAAAAAGAGAACACCGATAAGCACATATATAGAAGGATGGATGCCATGGTAAAAATGAGGAAAAGTTTAAAATAGGCATGTTACGGCTAGATTGGGGTGGGTAAAAGGGCCTCCATGGGCCAGATCTGGCCCACCAAGCAGGTTGATCTGGTCTGCGGAGGCCCTGCCACTCCCCCGTCCCCAGGTCAGTCAGGGCCTAGGGACAGGGGAGCACGTGGCACTTAGAGTCAACCCTGGTGGCTGACTCTAAGCACAGAGCACCGTAGGGCAGTGAGTGAGGGGACTTCACATGGTCTCCCCCGCCCCCAGGCCAATCAGGGACTGGGGGCATGGGGGGAAGCGCACGAAGCTCTGCCCCCACCCTGCAAGGAATGCACGGTACTTAGAAGCACTGCGTGCTCTTGCCAGGGTGGGAAGAGACTTTGCGCTCTCCCCCCCCATCCCCAATCCCTGATTGGCCTGGGGACGGCGGGAGCGTGCAAAGTCTTCTCTTGCTCTGCAAGAAGCTCGGCACTTAAAGTCAACTACCAGTCAGTTTGCGGGTGACTCTAAGCATGGTGCTCCCTTGTAGGGCAGGGGCAGGGAGCAAGAGACTTCATGTGCCCCCACCCCGAGCCCCTAGATCTATCTGTGAGTGGGGAAGCACAGGAGTGTCCTGTCCCTGTCCCTTCTGGCTGAGCCTCCACGTCTTCCAGGACAGCCCAGGGCCACTTCAAAAATTTCTGAAGTGGCCCCCAGTCAAAAATTATTGCCTACCCCTGAGCTAGATTCTGTGTAGCTCTGCATAGGTGAGAAGTGTGGCAGAAAGAGCTCCTCCTAGTCCTTGCTAGGCTCAACATGTTCCCAGTCCTTGCTCTTCCTTGGGGTGCTTGGGAGCAGTGGAGCCGTGACTCCGCACCATCTCCTGTCTGAATAGAGAGTGCAGGAAGACATTCTGCTTCTCTTAAAGAGCTGTGGCAGCATAGAATGCCTCCTGCCCAGTAGGAAGCTCTACCAGACAGCTTCCTATGAGGCAACTGTTATGCTGGAATATCCCTACAAGGCACAATCTAGCTCGGAATAAAAAAGAGAATTATCTGAATCTGCTAAAAATATCACAACCAACATTTTATTCCCACCTGCACTTTTTTTTCCCTGTTTTTCCTCCCAGGAAGGAAAAGGCATGTTCCATCTCTAGGGTCTGACACAAAATAAAGTTAATTAGAGCCTCACCATTTACTCAAACCTTTATGGAGTTGTGTTCATTGTTAGTTTTGGATAGATCATTTAAACATAGGAGCTCAAAAAGGAATGAGACAGAAAGAATCATCCTTGAGAGGGATAACCTTAGTAGCGAGACAAAAAAATTGCAACAAAACTACCAAATCACCTTATTTGTTTCAAGATAATGCTCAGACTAACCAAAAGATTGCAGAGATAATCTGGGCATCAAAAAGCCCTCCTGTTTGCATTCTGCATTGTGCATGTCATGAAAACAAAAGGATTGGATGCATCTGTTGCATCATCTAAGGCTTTCTTGCCATTGCCCACATCAGCATAAGCATACAGGGGGCTTATCACATGACCTTTGATTGAGGAAGGCCAGAAAAGAGAACCTGCGCCCTTCACGCTATTGTGTAGATTTAAAATCTTTGTAAACCAGAGAAGCATAGAATTTTCAGACAAGAAGAAGCTCAGAGGATATCAGGGTGAGGACACAGTCAGAATCAAATGAGACTGAGGGTAGAGAAGCTGACAGGAAAATCACATGTTATTGGTTTTGCCTAGCCAGTACGTATATTGGATGAGAATAGAGATTGTCAAAACCATCCAGGTTAGGGAAGATTGTGAAAGGACAAAGTCTAAGAACCAGTGATTCTCATTTCAGATGTGATTTTGGTTATTCCTGATAATCACAGTAAGAGTGCATCCACATAGCACCCTTACCTCGAAATAAGCTACATAATTTGTGCTACGCAAATTGCGTAGTTTATTTTGATCTTATTTCAAAATAGCTTATTTTGAAATACGGTGTTGTCTACACAATGCCAAATTTTGAAATAAGGCGCTATTCCGAAGCGTCCCTTATCCCTTGTGAAATGAGGTTTACAGGGACATTGGAATAGTGAGCCGATTATATTTCGATGTAACAGGCTTGCTCTTAAGATGCAGAATAGCTATTTTGGGATAACCTAACAGACTTGTTGACATATGCAGAGATCTTTGCTGATTATCCCAGTCCACAATGCAAGTAAAGGAGTGATCTTTTGAATGCTGCCTAGCCTTGAAATTGCAGTTAAAGTAATAATAGTGTTTCTGATTAACAATGATGCATATTTCAGGTATGGTATCTATGGTCTTCTTCCTGTGCCTATATAATTTTCATTAATATTAATGTGTGTATTGGAGAGAGAACAGACTTTGCATTAGGTTTTGGCCTTTTTTTTCTCTCCCTGCTGTTTATTCATGTTTGGCTCTTTTCGTTGTTATCTAGAATAAAACACTGTACTATGCTAACAGCTCTGATTTTTCTATTAAGAATAAACATTGTTGTGAGTATAGGAAAGCTAATCCTTGAAATTTAGAATATGGCTGGAGCTTTATATAAATATATATTTCATATTAACCAACAAAATTGCTTGCAGGCTCCAGTCTTTATAAGGTTATTGTGAACTGCCAATTGAAGGCAGCTTCACATTTTACATTAATACATGTAGTTTCCAAATTCATATGGTGCTTTTTGTTAGCAAAGGTTTGGCAGCAGAGGGCGCCTTCCCACTGTGTCCGACATACACTGGGAATGGCACACGTGGCCTCCTTGGGCACACTGTTTCTTTTCCTGCCTGCAGGAGGAGGAGGATGTGTGTGTGGCACATGTGTCCTCTCAGAGTGCTAATAGTTCCCCTCCACCTCCATCCAGGTTGCCATGAGAGATAATAGTCTTCTCTGAATCACACCTAATGATTGGGAATCATAGAATCACAGAGATGGAAGAGACCTAAGGAGGTTATCAAGTCCAGCCCCCTGCTCAAAGCAGGACCAACCCAACTAAATCAACCCAGCCAGGGCTTTGTCAAGCCAAAACTTAAACATCTCTAGGGATGCAGATTCCACAACCTCCCTAGGTAAACCATTCCCGTGCTTCACCACCCTCCTAGTGAAATAGTTTTTCCTAATATCCAACCTAGATATCCAACCTCTCCCACTGTAACTTGAGACCATTGCTCCTTGTTCTGCCATCCGTCGCTACTGTGAACAGCTTTCTCCATCCACTTTGGAACCTCCCTTCAGGAAGTTAAAGGCTGCTATCAAATCCCCCCTCTCTCTCCTCTTCTGCAGACTAAACAAGCCCAAATCCGTCAGTCGTTCCGCATAGGTCATGCGCTCCAGCTTTCTAATCATTTTGGTCGCCCTCCGCTGGACCCTCTCCAATGCGTCCACATCCTTTCTATAGCAGGGGGCCCAGAACTGGACACAATATTCTATATGTGGACTCACCAGAGCCGAATAAAGGGGAATAATCACTCTCCGGGTCTGCTGGCAATGCTCCTCCTAATGCACCCCAATATGCCATTATCCTCCTTAGCTACAAGGGCACACTGTTGACTCATATCCAGCTTCTTATCCACTGTAATCCCCAAGTCCTTTTCTGCAGAACTGTGACTTAGCCATTGGGTCCCCAGCCTGTAAAAATGCTTGGGATTCTTCCGTCCCAAGTGCAGGACTCTACACTTGTCCTTGTTGAACCTCATCAGATTTCTATTGGCCCAAACCTCTAATCTGTCCAGGTCACTCTGGACCCTTTCCCTACCCTCCAGTGTATCTACCTCTCCCCCTAACTTAGTGTCATCAGCGAACTTGCTGAGGGTGCAATCCATGCCCTCATCCAGGTCATTAATAAAGTTGTTGAACAAAACTGGTCCAAGAACAGATCCTTGGGGCACTCTGCTAGAAATGGAGTGCCAACCTGACATCGAGCCGTTGATCACTACCTGTTGGGACTGACAGTCTAGCCAGCTTTCTATCCATCTTTCAGGCCATTTATCTGATCCATATTCCCTTAACTTGCTGGCAAGAATATTGTGGGAGACTGTATCAAAAGCCTTGCTAAAGTCAAGGTATATCCACTGACCCTCCCATATTTACAGAGCCAGTTATCTCATCATAGAAGCTAATCAGATTGGTCAGGCATGACTTGCCCTTCATGAATCCATACTGACTATTCCTGATCACTTTCCCCTCTTCCAAGTGCTTCAAAATGGATTTCTTGAGGATCCCTTCCATGATTTTTCCAGGGACTGAGGTAAGGCGGACCGGTCTGTAGTTCCCTGGATTGTCCTTCTTCCCTTTAAAGTTGGGCACTACATTTGCCTTTTTTCCAATCATCCGGGACCTCTCCCGATCTCCACGACTTTTCAAAGATAATGGCCAAAGGCTCCGCAATGACACTTGCCAACTCCCCTCAGTACCCTTGGATGCATTACATCTGGGCCCATGGGTTTGTGTATGTTTAGCTTTTCTAAATAGTTCCTAACTTGTTCTTTGCCCACCATGGGCTTGTTCACCTCCTTTCCATACTGCGTTGCCTAGTGCATTTGTCTGGGAGCTGACCTTCTCCGTGCAGACAGGCAAAAAAAGCATTCAGTACTTCAGCTTTTCCCACATCATCTGTCACTAGGTTACCTCCCTCATCCAGTAAGGGCCCCACATCCTCTCTGATCACCCTCTTATTGCTAACATGCCTGTAGAAACCTTTCTTGTTATCCTTCACATCCCTTTCTAGCTGCAATTCCAATTGCACTTTCGCCTTCCTGATAACTCCCCTGCATTCTTGAGCAATATATTTATACTCCTCCCTAGTCATCTGTCCAAGTTTCCACTTCTTGTAAGCTTCCTTTTTGTGTTTAAGCTCACCAAGGATGTCCCCAGTAAGCCAATCTAGTCGCCTACCATATTTGCTTTTTTTTCTGTGCATCGGGATGGTTTCTTCCTGTGCCTTTAATAAGGCTTCTTTAAAATACTGCCAGCTCTCCTGGACTCCTTTCCCCTTCATGTTAGCATCCCAGGGGATCCTGCCCATCCGTTCTCTGAGGGAGTCAAAGTCTGCTCTTCTGAAGTCCAGTGTGTGTATTTTGCTACACTCCTGTCTTCCTTTGGTAAGGATCCTGAAATCTACCATCTCATGCTTCCCAATTTGTCACCCACCTCTACTTCCCCTACTAATTCCTTCCTGTTTGTGAGCAGCAGGTCAAGCTGCACATGGTGCCTGGTCAGTTCTTTCAGCACTTGTACCAAGAAGTTATCCTCAACATTCTCCAAAATCTTCCTGGATTGTCCGTGTACTGCAGTATTGGTCTCCCAACAGATTTCAGGGTGATTAAAGTCCTCCATGAGAACCAGGGCCTGCACTCTGGAAGCTTCTCTCAGTTGTCCAAAGAAATACTCGCCTACCTCATCCACCTGATCCGGTGGTCTATACCAGATCCCAACCACAGCATCACCCCTATTGCTTCTACCTCTAAACTTAACCCATAGACTCTCAACCGTCTTTTCTCCCTCTAAACACTGGAACTCCAAGCAATCATACTGCTCTCTTACATACAATGCAACCCCTCCTCCTTTTCTCCCCCACCTGTTCTTCCTGAACTATTTATACCCTTCCATGACAGTGCTCCAGTCATGCAAGTCATCCCACCAAGTCTCCGTTATTCCAATCAAATCATAGTTCTCCAACTGGGCCAGGGCTTCTAATTCTTCCTGTTTGTTTCCCACGCTTTTGGCATTGGTGTACTAACACCTTAGATAACCAGTTGATTGCCCTACCTTCTCCATCTGAATCAGGGATCCTCCTTTGTTGCTCGTTCCTCCTTGTGATTCTTCCCCATGTCTTGCTTCCTCACTTACCTCAGGGCTTTGGTCACCGTCCCCCAACAAACCTAGTTTAAAGCCTTCCTCACTAGGTTTGCAAGCCTGCCCGTGAAGATGCTTTTTCCTCTCTTGGTTAGGTGGATCCCATCTCTTCCTAACAATCCTTGTGCCCAGAATGGAGTCCCATGGTTGAAGAAACCAAAGCCCTCTCTCCGACACCACCTGCATAACCACGCATTTACTGCTCAATTCGACGATCCCTACCCAGTCCTTTCCCTTCAACTGGAAGGATGGATGAGAACACCACTTGCGCTTAAAATTTCATGATCCTTCTTCCCAGCACTACATAATCTGCTGTGACCTGCTCAAGGTCATTCTTGGCTGTATTATTAGTTCCTACATGGAGAAGCAGGAAGGGGTAGCAATCTGAAGGTTTAATCACTTTTGGAAGACTGTTGGTCACATCCTGAACACGAGCTCCCGGTAAGCAGCACACTTCTCGAGATTGCAGGTCTGGACGGCAGATGGATGACTCAGTCCCTCTTATGAGGGAGTCCCCAACCACCATCAACACCCGGAATGTATGCCGACTCATTGAGGCCATAAACCTGGGTCTTATGCTGCCTTAAGGCTTGCCTCCCAAAAAACCTTGTGAGAAGGATCAACAAGGTCCTATGTGAGAGCTTCATGGAGCTGTACAGACAAGACTCCTGCTCCATCTGCAGGCATGTGAACAAGCTGTTATGGGCCCCCCACACTGTGTATGCACAGAGCGTGCCATACCTCAAACCTTCTTATAATTAGGCAAACTTTGTGAACTCACCAGAATTGCTGTCCCCAGGGTCAGTGCTGAACTGGGATACATTCTCCAGCAACATGACCATATTCTGGCTATTTAGGATAGCTGGCTGGCAAGTCGTCTCCTCCGCTTCCTCCTCCTGCCTGTCCGCTACCCTGCTCTCCTCCTGGCTGATGCTAGGCATGTCTTGGCCAGACTCAGGACCATGCTGTGGGAGCTAGCTTTCCCCCCTGACACACATCCAGAATTGCATCCACTCTCCTTTGCCTTATGGTATAGCCAGCGCAGCTCTTGATTTTCACCCTGTTCTGCTAGGTATCCCTGGAATATCCTTTTGCCCCGAGGCTGCTTGTGATCCTGCTGTAAATCTCAGCATTCCTCTTGCTGGTTCAGAGCTCTGTGAGGATGACTTCATCTCCCCACACCTCAATGAGGTCCAAGATCTCCTGGACACTATAGGCTGGTGCTTTTCTGCACTCCTAGGAACTGGAGCCTGTGGGAACAGAAATACTTTCATTCATTGCAGTGTCCAATGGAATGTTGGAACTCATGTCCACATGTGCTGTGGTGTGCTGCTCAGTCACAATGGGCTTGCAACGCTGGCCATTTGGGACAAGCCATTCTACTGTTCCTGCAGCTTTTTGAGCTCAATGAGAAAACAGTAGAGGAGGAAGTGCTGGCCAGAATGGGGTGATATGGGAGGCCTCCTGGAGGCCAATAGCGTCAAATTTCCAGCAAAGTTACTAGTGTAACTTTGAGCATGCAAGGTTAGGAATAGCATTAATCCTTGTGAAAAGTGGCCTCTTGACTTCAGCAGCCTCTACGGGTGATGCAACAGGTTTGGTAGTGTTACCCCTGGGGCCTGGATAACACTCAAATAAGGCCTGATAGTGCAACCCCAGTCAAAAGAAAACAGATCTGTCCCTTCCCTCAGGGGCTATCACCTGTGAATTAGGCCGATAAAGGAAAACAGACTCCAAGTAAAGGTGAAAGCAAAAATAAACTGTATTAGGGATTTTATACAATATTAAGGGAAAAGCAGGGAAGAAACCCGACGCAAACTAATAACTTTTAACAAAACAGTGGAAGTGAATAGTAAAACCCTTAATGTCCCAACTGGACTGCGTGAAAATAATTGGTAAGTTCTACCCCAAATACAAATGGTTACTTTACTCTTCTGGACTGGAGTGGCTGAGCCAGAGGTGTGCTGCCCAGGACCTGCAACCTTTGGGCTGATTGAGAGCCCTCAGGGAGGAATGCTGGGGAGTCCCTTGCTGGTGGTACAGGAACCCTGAAGAGGATGGCAGGCAGATGACACTTGTGTAGATGGAAGACAGTGGATGGGGTGCCTCTTCTATTCCTCTGACTGGCTTGCAGCTGGCTCAGATCCCTTGGTGGTCTCAAGAGAGAGAGCTGACAACCCGCGCAAACACTGCCACTCAGATGGACAGCACCCCCCATGGGCCGCATCCGGACTTATAAACCTTCAGGGTGGGAAACCTCTGAGGTGATTTTTACCGCGTGACCCCTCAGTGGGGACCAGTTCTGAGGTAACCAAGAAAAGGCGGGAAATTCCGATCTGTGCCGGTTCTTGTTTACCACTCTGAGGTGGAGGGCCCCTCCCTGTCCTGAGGTCACCTAGTATGCAGACTCCATGTTGTTTTTCACAAACAGCCTAGAAATACCATTCAACATTATCAACTAAACATACAAATTTGTGTAATTAACATATATACATAATTGATCACCATCATCAGAAGGTCAGCCTACAGTAGTGTGGATGTATCATTTAGAAAGTTGACCACAGGTGACTAAATTTCATTTAAAGTCCTATTACAGACCAGGCCCAAGTGCCCATTCAGTGTAAGTGTCCTTGACCATAGACTAGGACTCTACTGTAAAAGCCACTCTAGTGTAAAAGCCACAGGTACATGCCATCCACTTCTGAGAGTGGTGTGGACCCAGGGCAGGCAGAGAACCTGCCTGAGCTCTGCTACAAAATCAGACTTTTATAGGTTTACAATTTCCTGGATTGGCTTCAGTAGCCTACAGGAGATAGAACCTGAAGACTCCCAGTGAAACCGGAAAGGTTGACAACCCCTCTGGGAAGTATAGGCAGTGATATTTCCCTAGTTCAGTGATTTAGCAAAGCCAAATTAAACAATTTTTGGAAATGGTTATATCCAGTCTTTGGGCATTCCCTACACAGTTCTTAGTACAATAGAATATGAGGCTTTTGGTGTCCTGGGCCTATCCCACTTCCTCAATAGCTTCTAGAGTATTCATATTTGTGTGACATTATTCCCCATGGAGAGAACCAGTGTGAGGCCCATGTCTCCTTAAATCCCACTTAAACTCTGTCAGATTCTCTTTATTGATATCAGAGGGGGCCCTCTCCACACAGGGATGAATTTTCCCCAAATGCAGTGAGTATCAAATTCTTTGATATTTTTAAAAAATATTTTGCTCTGAATGCTTTTCACTTCTGGTATTCTGAAATTATGGGTGCATTAAATTTAACAAAACGTACTGGTGAAAAAAATTCACAGTGTCATGAAGATGTTTTCCACCAATTTCTCCTTAGGCCTGTATTAAATAATTCAGACACATCTGATTAAGTTTAAGCATCTTCTCCTTGACAGCTAGCTTTTCTCCTTGATGGCATGCTATTAATGTTCAATGTCTTATATAGCAAACAGCCTAAAGGAATACATCTCAAAAGGAAAGGTAACATGCCATTCTCATTGGTTTACTTATTGAATTTTACTTAGCTTGGAGTATTGCACCATATGGTCAAATTTAGGAAGAGGCAAACAGCTCCTCATCAAGGGCCTCATCTAATGTTCACTGAAGTCAATGAAAACAATCCAAAATTTCAGTGAGCTTTAGCTCAGACTCAGGCTATGTCTAGACTGCAGAGATACCTCCGGTATCCCAGAAAAGCTCTGCCACGTCCAATGAATGCATCCACTTTTTCAGAACAGTTTCAGAAACTGTTCTGAAAAAGTGGATGTGTTCTTTTGGCATCCCTGTATTCCTCTCGGTGAGGAATAAGGGATGTTCTGAAAAAGGAGTTTTTTCCAAAATTTGGCTCGTCTACTTAGGGTCAAATTTTGGAAGAGCCACTTTCTGCAGTGTAGACATAGCCTCAGAAAACTGTTAGAGGCTGAGAAAGTAATGGGATCAGCACTTTGCAGGATCAAATCCCAAATAAAAAATCAGAGATTTACTCAATTAAAGATTTTGTAAGTTCTGAATACCTATTAAAATAACAGTAGTTGAAACATCTGTAGTGAGCAGCACAGTACATGCTAATCCTAAAAGCAATTGTGCAACGAATGAGTAAAGTCTAACAGGAGAAATATGAAAAATATGAAAGCAGAATCAATATTTAATATATAAAATATGAGAACATAGTGATCTGGTATGTTCCAACAGTTTAAGTCAAGTTTTCAAAGTCATTTTGGTTTGGCTTGTGTTCTATGACTGTAGCCTTATCGTAGCTAGTTTATCAGACTGCTGCTAATTCTTTGCAGGTGTTTCTTTATTTTGACTAGATAATGTTGCAAAAACATTATCACGACTCAAAAGATAAGAACATTCCATAATTTTAGGAAGAGTCCCTAAGAAGACTGCACCAAAGCTAGATAGAAAACAGAACCATTTTTTTCTATTTTGAAATATTTTAGGAATTAAAACAATTTTAAAAATTAGCAATTATGCAAACATTTCTTCCATGTTTTCAAGTTAAACAGATGTGTTATTTATATCACATAAACGGTCTATAGTGATATCTTAAAGTGGCATATGTTACCCTTTTCGACCCACAGTGCACACTGAGAATTTCTGTTCGCAGTGTTAACCAGTATTTGAGTCCTATAAGTGTTTGTGTCAGAAGGAAAAACTGATGTTGGAGCCAGTGATTTGTAATGCTGTTTATTTACAAATAGTATACAAAGTCCAGTTTCCCTGAACAAAGTAGGAATAAAAAGGGAAGGGGGCAGTGTCTTTGCTTATGGTTCCTACCCCATTTGCCACTCAAAGATCATGCTCCCAGCTAATTCTCAGGGTCACATTACAAATACTTCTGTGGCTGTCCTTGCCCTCTGGAGATGTCTACCCTTCTGTTAAAAACTGGCAGCTGGCCTGGGCCAGCTGACTTGGGTTCACAGGGCTCAAACTAAGGCAGGGATCTTAAACTTCAATGTAGACATCTGTGCTTGGGCAGCACCCTGGGCTTTGAGGTTGGAGGGTTCCATAGCTTGGTCTGCAGTCCAAGCCTGGAGATTTACACTGCAGTTAAACAGCCCCTTAACTCAAGTCCAAGTCAACTGACATGGTCCAGTCACAGGTTTTTAACTGCAGTGTGGACATCTGTCTTCTTGTGTGGTGGTTCTATTACCTGTGTCTCCTAACACTTCTCCATCAAACAATAATATGCAGTGAGTGGTAGCCCTCCCATTTGCATTTAACCCCTTGAACAAATTGTTCAGGTTCTTACTGACCTTGTATATGGCCAGTATTTTTGGCAGTGTCTCCTATTTTTTGACTATCTATTTCATTGTATTGTAAATGTCTGTTGTCATGTATTACAAATTAAGGTCTGTTTCACTCAACCCGCAGAATAATACTGTTGTAATACGGGGCTCAATCCTAAAGGCCCAGTTCAGGCCTCTTTAAGCCAAAAGTTCTTATTACTGAATTTAAATTTTGTTTCCTAACTCTGATATTTCAGAATTTAGTCTGTTATTAGTAGCATTATCATTAGTTATTAATTGGCAACTTTGACTCTCAGATTTTCAGGTGAACACAGGAATAAATATCACACGTAACCATAATTTCTGGATGTAGTTTTAAAATGACACCAGCAAAGGAGGCTTACGTCTCTTTCCTTTGTGTGGGAATCAGGGATCTTCATTCCCCATAATGCAATGCCTGTCACAGATGCTCATTGCTTTCAGGCACAATTGACAGTCTTACACTGTCCAGACAACATATTGAGGTTATTTGTGAAAGTCTGGAGACCGTTAAGTTGAGAAAAAGACCAATCTAGATTTTAAAAATAAATCCTTCTTTTCCAAGTTTCACAGTACAGTGGTGATTTTTATTTTGACCATCTTAAACGATTCAAGAAAGTAGAATCATTTGTAAGAATGGCTGATGTCATGAGACTTGGGGCTGAAATCTTATTAGTAACACGTTGTGAAATTTTGCCTGCTTTAAATACAAAGTAGTTTAGTCTTGAACTCAATCCCACATCTAACTCTAATGCAGTCATAAACAAATATTCCTCAGCCAATTTTCAATTGATTAGTTCCTTTGTTTCTCGTTTTAGCAATTGCATGATAACACTGAGAGCTGTAGTAGCATATGGTACTAAGACATAAACATGTGTAAAGTACAGTATATATTGAAAATTTGACATCTTTATTTACGCTACTAGTAACTTTCTGGTACCCATGGAATTCCTATAATGACGCCAGAATGAAGTTCAGTGTTAGACTCAGGGACGGACTGAGGCATGGGCAAGCCGGGCAGCTGCCCAGGGCGCCAACCAATGGGGGGCGCCTGATGGCAGCTGTAAGGGGCGCGCAGTGTCCCTTAAAGCTGCCATCAAGTGCCGCGCGCCCAGCTCCCGCAGCACTGGCCCCCGCGGCACCGGCCAGCAGCACCCTTTCCCCCACGGCCGCGGGGCCCTGCACGGCCCGGCGCGTGTGCCAGCAGCAGTGGCCGGGCTGGGCTGGGCAGCGCATGTGCCGTGAGCCCCGGGGGTGGGCCCCGGGCTGCGCGCCAGCGGCCGTGGCTGGCCCGCGCATGCACCGTGCGCCCTGGGGGCAGGCCCGCGCATGTGCCGTGCACCCACGGGCGGCGCCACACGCCTGGGCCTGGGGCACCAAAAGAGGGCTCAGGCCGGCCCTGGTTAGACTCTGTGCCATTCCCAGCTCAAACCAGTTCAGGGGATGAGGAAGCTAAAGAGCACTACAAAATACCAAATAAAAATATATTCTAGAATTTGAGCTAAAATCAATTTGTCAGATCGGATATACATTTTACTTCTATTCCTAATAAACCATTCCTGATTATTATGTCTATATCATTATAGTTAAGGGCATTTCTAACTTAGCAGAGGTATCTCTTCTGATGCTTCCAGTGATCTCTAGGGTATACTGTAGGTCCCAGGGTATAGGGGTGGAATGGGGATTGTGATGAGTTAGATCACAGAAATCCCCATGAGACAATCATTTGATGTGTAGAAAATACCTGCCTTCTGGAGTGCCCTGTCACGCTGTCTTGCTGAGCCAGAACTTCTGGTCTCCCCCCAGTGATGGCACAAAGTTGGGGTCACAGCCCACAGTGCACAACACAGACATTGAGATCATCTCTGCTCTGGGAAGGCTCAGTCAAAGGGGTTTGACACAGCAACCAGACGGACACCCCAATGAGAGCAGAACCCCAGATAAATCCATCTTGCTCTGAATAATATTTACATAGACAAATTCGTAATTTGTTTTCCCCCTTTATCAATGAAAGTGAAATATGCACAGCTGTTGTCCCCCCTACCCCTGCAGCCCTTAAAGCTACAGCCACAGGGGAAAGGGCTTGTGGCACACAGCAGGCCCTGCTCACAACATGGCACAGCAGAGCCTTGTCAGCTATCGCTGGTGCCATGGCAGACTCCCATACTACCTCTGAGCCCCCCACAACTGCAAGAGAGCAGGCAGCCAGCTCCCAACACCCTGCCTGGGGCCAAAAGAGGAGGGCACCCTCATGGACTGATGCAGAGATCCTGGATCTCATTGAGATCTGGGGAGAGTGCTCCAACATCCAGGATTTCCATGTCAGATGGTGAAATGTGGGTGTCTATGGCCAGATGGCCGGCAACCTGGTCCAGAGGGGGCACAGCCACACTTGGGCTAGGTGCGAATGAAAATAAAGGAACTCCAGCAGGCTTATGCCAAGGCCAGGGAAAGAAGTTCCTGATCAGGAGCAGCACCCTATATCTGCCGCTTCTTCACCAAATTGATGGCATCCTGGGAGGGGGACAGGTTGCCTCTTCTCCCCTCATTGTTGACTCTGACCTAGACACACTTCTTGTCAGCCTCCTGGAGGATGTGGCAGTGGAAGAGAACTATGAGAATGATGACGACGAGGAGGTGGCCAGCACAGACACAATGCCCACTAGCCAGGAGGTCAGCCTGTCCCTAGAGTCGGTACCCCCTCCCAGGATGTCACCCATGGCTCAGATGAGGCTGGGGAAGGACCATCAGGTGAGTTGCATTACTTTCCCATGACACAATGGGGGGAGGTGTTGGGTGGCGAGGGACTGCCTACTCCTCACCCGGCCTTCTCAGCCTGGAGATTGCACAGCAGCCTGTGAATGTGGGTGCACCTGGAGTGCCAGTCCAGAGCACACAGCTGCATTGAGGCAGCCGTTCAGGAACCTTGTGCTCCTGCTCACAGGAGTTCTGGAGAGGCCTGCCTTACTCCTGATTTGGGATGTAATAGTGTTGTCAATTAACCGAATAATCAATAAGCAAAAGCTTATATGTTAATGCTGTAGACTGCACGCATTTCCTTGCCCCCACTTGCCAGTACATTTTTTAGCAGGCTGGCCAGTGGCCCAGGTCCAGGACCTATCCCTGCTGTGGCTCTGCATTTAAAGTGCATTAAGAGCTGGGCAGGCAGGAATCCCAGCTCAGTCCTGGCTCACACCAGGTCCAGGATCTACTCCTGTGATGGATTTAACGGGTGCGAGCGCCCCCTCCCGGCGGGGCAGGGGGGTTCAGCAGACCCACCGTCTAAGTCTAGCGAACGTCTGTCCCGGGGCCTGGGCCCCGGGACGGGGGATGTGAGTGCGATCACCCGGCCCTATGGCCAAGCCGGGGTTCAGCGAACTCACTGCCCGGCCCCGTCAGGGGTCCATGGGTCCCGTGGGTAAAAGAGAGGGAAGGGGTGGGGAACCCTCCGGTGCCAGTTCCGAGGCAAGGTCCTTCCCGGAAGGAGGGTAAGGGTTGTCCAGGGGTCTGCTCACTGTCTTGGTTGCCCAGCTCCCTCGAGGATGCGGGGTGACCTCGTTAAGGAATCACTGGGGGGGAGGAGGGAGGGGGTCGGAGTGGCAGCCAAAGGGGAGGAGTGTGGGGGACCCGGGCCCACCCTCTCCACCGGGTCCCAGCCCGGGGCCCTAAGTGTGGGGGGGGAGTAACGACTGTACCCCCTCCACGACAGGTGGGGACTATCCCCGTAACTCACCTGCCCACAGGTGCCAGAAGTGCTCTGCCCCGGGCTCCTTCCACTCCCCGCTCCCTGCCGCCCTGCCGGGTAGTTCACCCGGGCTACTCACCCCGCTCGAGCCGTCGGCCCCTCCCGGCTCGCATCCTGGGGGCTCTGGCCCCAGCCTTCCTGCCCTCCAGCAAGGTGGGATGCTTGTCCTCCGGAGGTGCGTCTGGTGGCTCCTGCCTGCCTCCCCTCCTGCTGTCGCTCCCGGCCCCTTTTCAAAGGGCCCGGGTCCGGACGCCGGGGACGCCTGCCCCGCCCCTCTGGCGTCTCCACACCCCGCCACGCACGGGTCGGGCCTGGGGGCTCCGCCCCCTGCCTTGCGTGGTCCGGCGTAGCCGGCACACTCGCCACCTCCCCGGCACGCCTTCGGCGCGGGGCCGTGCGCGATCCCCCGCGTCGGCTCTTCTCCCGACCGGGGCTATTCCGGCCGCCCGGGCCATCCGTCCGAGCTCTCCCTGCCGGGGTGGAGGTAATCCCCCGGCCCGGCTCAGTGCGGGCCCTACCGGGTCCATCACAACTCCCACTGTGGCTCTGCATTTAAAGTGTAGTAGGAGCCAGGCAGGCAGGCAGCTGGTCTCAAGTCTGGCTCTCACCAAGTACGGGAGCTAAGACATCCCCTAGACAGGGACAACTACCATCCCACGTGGCTGCCTCTTTATCAGATGCAGCAGCATAGAGCAACAGGCAGCCCATCCATGAGGGGAGCTGTTTTTTTTAAACCGGCTACCCTCGCAGACCCACTCCCGCCTGACACTCCACACTGCTGCCTCTAATACAGAGGCACCAACGTGGAGTGGCAGGGGACTCTTTGGGCATGAGGTTGGAGTGCACTGGCTGCCAGCCCCATCCTGAGGGACTATAGAGTAGTTGAGTGTCATGATCATGAGGGTTAGCCAGAAGCCTGGGAACTAAGGGGTTAACCTTACCTAAGTCAGGTAGATTCAGCCAATAGGAATGTAGGTAGGAAATTCAAACTGGGACAAAGGAATTTTTGGTTTTTTCCTCCTTTGTCCTGGGCAGTTTTCTCTCCATCTACTGAGGGGGACAGACAGAATGTCTCCCTCCAAGAATAGACTCTTCACTCTTCTGTAAGTAGGGTAAAGTTTAGATAAATCTGTTAGGTTTTATTGTTTTATGTTTTTGGAAAGGGGATCTGATGTCTGTGCATTTAAAAATGCTTTTTGCTCTCTTTTGTAACTAAGCTCCTGGCCCATGGTGGGTTTCTCCTCCATAAGTATATTACTTTGTAACTTTTCCCTCTAGTCATTATGCTTGCAACAGGAATATTGTGGTGATAATAAAAGTTCTTTCTCTTTTCTTTTCTTAACCTGGCATTGGTTAATTTCCTGCTTTGTATTTTAGTGAGATTTCCCAAGTGATCTCTCCCCTGATTTTCTTATCAGTACTTGGGTGGTGGCTGTGGAGTTTTATCCCCAAAATCTAGGTTGTTAAGATTTTGGGGGGAAGTTTTTTACCAAAGCCTGGAAAGATAAGGTTTTGGGGTACTTTTGTGGGCCCCCACTTCTGCATTTATCGTGCCAGAGTGGGGAAGGAGCCTTGACATTGAGTAATTGATAGGAATTCATGAGATTAATCAACTATGCAATTAACTGATATTAACATCCCTACTTCCTACCCCATGGTGGGACACCTTCCCACCACAAGCCACCACCAGGGAGGATGGGGTCACAAACACAAAACAGCACACAGAGGCACACCCGCACTCTCGGGGCAGCATGCACTCCCAGCAAGCGTGGTGAGATGGAGGACACCAGTCCACTACCTAGGGAGACTGCTGGGAGGGGGAAGGGAAGGAAGTGGATGGTGGGGAATAGACAAGAGGGTACAGAGGACAGTGTGGAGGGCAGGAGGGGTCATGCTGCATTAGCAGTGCCTGGAGAGAGGAGAAGAGGTGTGGGTACTGTTCCTGCAGGGTCACGAGGGCAGCCTGCAGTAATTATACCAAAAGGTGCAGCATAAGGTCTAGGAGCAGTCTACTGCTTGGAGGCAGGTCCGGTTCTGTGGCAGAAGTGCCAGAAGTGCTGTGGTGTCCACAATGGCAACCAAAGCAAGCAGTGAAAAGGCTTTGCTGTCCCTCAAGGAGGTAGGCAAGGGAGAGGAGCCTGAGACATGACTGTACAGGGGGGTTCCTTTAAGCACAAGCCTCAGTTAGCCTCAGGCAGCAGCTCCAGGAAGTGACTGCTGTCCTAATGCCCTCTCTAAAGTGCTTCTGGGGGGCTTTAAATGCGATTGAGTCTCCAATCAGTGTGGACGCTCTATTTTGAAATAGCTCAGCACTATTTCAAAGGGCATTTGCAGTTCTGGCAGGGCCGTATGGTGGCAGGCACCTGCCTTGGCCCCGTTTGCTCTGGCTGGGGCAGCCTTATCAGCCCCTGTTCCAGCTACGGCAGGCAGGACACCATGGCCTGGCTGGGGCTGGAGCCACTGGCGAGCAGGGGTTGCTCTGGTGGCCCCAGTCAGAGTCAGAGCTGCATGGTGGGTGGCAGTAGCAGCTCCAGCGGCCAGGGCTGGAGCTGTGAGGTAGCCCCCAAACCTATCCCCCTGTCTCTTGACTGCAGCACCAGCCAGGTGGGTGGCTGTCAGCCAGCAGCACTGGACTCCTTACCCCAGGAGCTGCTAGCTAGCCGGCTGGGAGTGCTGGGCAGCGCAGCCCCAGCTCTCCCCTCTCCCACCAGTTGAGAGAGCTGGGCAGCCCAGCCCCAGCCCTTTCTCCCATAAAGAGCTGCCAGCTGTCCAGGGGTCAGGCAGCCCAGTGCCATTTCCTCCCCAACTAGCAACTTCCTGGGGCTCTGGGCAGCCCAGTCCTGGGCTGACTGCCTATAGGAATGGGCAACCCAGCTCCAACCATCCCCAGCAAGGACTGCTACCTCCCCAACTTTTCAGCTCTCCATCCTGAGCTCCCCCTGCCCTGAATCCTGCACCCTCTGGCCTGAGCCTACTCCCCCCCCCCCATGCCTCCCACCTCCTGCCCTGATTCCTGCCAAACAAGTGCACTTGACATCAATGTTGGTGCACAAGACAAAACTCACTCCGCTCATGGAAGGGAAATCTTAGAGGGAACACTGGTGTAGATGCACAATTTCAAAAGAATCTATTTCAGAGTTTTTATTCCCGAATGGCTTATTTTGAAATAACACTTTAGTGCAGATGTACCCTAAGAGAATTTGTTACAAATGATAATTTCTCATCCTTGTTCTTATTTCAGGTAAAATTATTCTTAAGCCAGAGATGTGCTTTCTGACTTGGAGATAGCAGTTCTCCACTCCTGTTGTTACAGTCCGTTTGTTTCCAGGTGTTTCTAGCTGTCAGTCTATAAAGCCAGCTGAACACCATTATTGTTTACTTCGTTTGTCTTTTTTAGAATTTTCCTAAAGTCTCAGTAGCTCAGAAGCAGAAGTGTCAAGAAATGAGAGTGGCAATAGCCTTTCTGGGGACTGAACAGGAACTGAACAGCATAGTACTCATATCTGTGAGGCACACTGGAAGGGTATATAATGAAAATTGATAGTAGCAACTTGCTTTTTTTTAATGTGTGAAACAAAATTTCTTTACGTCCATTTCTATCTATCTTGCTATAATATTTTACAAAAATTGGTACTCTAGGAGAAGTACCATATGTCATATTCCAGTAATAATACTTTACATTTTATATAGCACCTTCATCCAGAAATTTCAAAGTTCCTTATATTAATTAAGAAAATCCCTCTGTAATAGCTAATGTCAAACACAGTAGAAAAACTTAAAATTATATGATGCCTTATATGATGTAAATAATTTAATCATCACCCTAAAATTTGTATGTATTTTAGTTACTGAATAACAGATAGTTGGCTCTCATAGGGTTGCCTCTGATCTTATTCACAATATTTAACATTTGTGAATTGATATTTGCTAGTACGAAGACGTTGCTGCTTAGCGTTCTTTTCATTTCCTGGTGTTTCATGTTTTGTTTGCATGTTCAGAGAGTCAGATTTACATTCATATTTTAAAATGTTGTAGCTATATTTATTTTATTAATGAGCTACCACCCCAATAATTTGCAGAGAGGCTCTGATACTCAAAGAGGAGTGTTTAATAGGATTTCATAGTTACTAAATGATGTCAATGCATTTCATGATATAGCTATCAGAGTGATCCTATACAATGAAAGCTGATCCTCTCTCATGTTCTCTTAGGCCACTGCAAACTCAACCTGGAATCAGCTTTGAAAATAGGTTATGGTATTTCTAGAGAATAGAAATAGGTTTCTAAACCAAAAACCTATAGATAAAAATGTGCTGAGTTTCATGTGGAATAGGGTCCAGGATCTGAATTTGGCAGATGTCCCTTTCCAAAATGGGGAAAAGCAAAAGCCTCTCTCTTAACAGAGTGAAGTTCTGCAGCTGAAGATGATTTCTTTATGACTCCTACAATATCACTAGTAATGAAGATTCTGTAATTAGACTATTAGTTGACAATTTGGCTGATGGCGCTTGAAGCAGAATTGGACTCCATTTCATTTTCCATAGCTTTGCTGATTCTGCAGTGGTAACAGTGATGAAAAAACAGGTCAGTGCAGAGATTGGGCATCTTTTGAAGAGAGTGAAGAAGTAGGGATAATTATAATTTTACTTTTGCTATTTGTTTCTTTTCACATAGTCAGTTTTCTGTCTGCAGCCCCTGTTTAAAAAGGCTTGGTCTGCCCATCTTCTTAATTAATATGATTCTAAATCTCAATATGTGATAAGACGATGCCCAGAGATGTTTTGCAGGAAGTCATAACATTTTTAAACCAGAAGAGTCCATCATTGCTCACCAGGACCCAGTAAGTGTTGGCACCTAAACTACCCTGCAGTGTTTATTCTTAATGTGACATGTTTATGTACCATGTTTATTTCATCTTATTTCTATGTAGCTTTGTCCCCAGAAGTCTTCAGTGCACTGCTCCCATTCTCGCGAGTTTTCAAGTCACACATCTGTCATTTAGTGACAAGAATTATTGGCTCCATTTAGGGACAGCTAAAGCCCCTCGGGACGCTATTTGCTCTTCTTCCCCTTCCCTTACTACCAGGGAACGAGAGAAAAGTACACAGTTTGATGGCATTCCTCTCACTTCTGGCTGGTGAAGGAGAGGGCAGAGGAGTAAGTGATGCAAGCTGTATACGTTCCTCACTCCGTGATAGTGAGGGGATGGCAAAAAAGAGCAAGCAGCATTCCAGTAGACGGGGTTTAGCCCTTCACCCCCCGGCCCGCCACTTGACAAAAACAAAAGCAAACATGTTTGTGCTTCTTTGATTGTCCTGTAAGTCCATAAAATTCAATGTCAGGTGACATTTCGTAAAAGCACCTTATGTATGAGGTCCAATTCCAGATTATTAAATAGTATTTTTTTTTCTGATCTGGTTCACAATTGCTTTAAAAATAACAGTACAAAGTCAGCATAGCCAAGTGGAACATCGCATGATGAGAAGCACTTCTCATCATGCATCAGCTGCAAAATAACATTCAAAGGGAAGCTTTTAATGAAAAGTAGAATTTTTTCTCACCTTACTTTAGGTGATGAGCCTCACACTGAAAAATGTATCATGTGACACTTGCACTACAGGAAGCAAATGCAAGAGATTTTCAGGGGCACAGATCATCTTTTTGTTCTGTTTTTACATAGCATCTAGCACAATTGTGTCAGGACTTTTATGTGCTATGGTAATACAAATCTATCTATATCTATTAGTCCTTTGGGCTCCTAATGGAGCATAGAGCCTCCACAGTCCTTCTCCATCTCCTGTGATCCTTAGCAATAGTTTTGATTTGATCCCATGTTAAACCAGCTGTTTTTACTTCATCCAGGAAGTTTCATCAGCATGTTTGTTTGGGACGTCCCCTTTTCCTCTTTCCCTTTGGATTCCATTCTAATGCTTGTCTCATGATACATTCCTCACAGTCCTACACAGGATGTGGCCTGCCCATCACCATCTTCTCTTCTTACTACAAATACAATAGAAATAATAATAATCAATCATTTTTCTATCCTATGTTTATAAAATGCTGGTTAAACAAGGAGAACTATGTTGTTTTAATATGTGCAGATTAACCAACTCTAATTACAGAAATAGAAATTGTAAGCTTTTAAAATCAGGGGCCAACAAGGATTAGAAGTTGGGGTCAGTTGTAGTTTTATGATATAGACATTTGTCTGTAAGGACAGTTAACTGGCTAACTTATTTCAACTATATTACATGAAATCTTAAATTTGGTCCAAGACACGCATTTTAAATTTCAAGCTAAATTTAAAATTTCAGTTTAAAATTAAGTTTTATACAACCTAAGATCCATTAAAGTGTTCTTTATAAAATATATACATACATGAAAACTATTTGTTCTTCAATATTTAAACATCGTAGTGTTTAAAGCTATATAGCTCTGAAAGTGTGAAACAGAATAATGGAAATTGAACCTGACATCCTAGGTTTCATTGCTCAAGCAGAGAGAAATGCAAAAATTAAACCTAAAGAAAAAAGGAGATAATACATTGAATTTTTAAAAAAATATAAATTTCTGATTATCTAAAATGTCGTCAGGAATATAGGTACATAAATGTTAAAATCTTTGTGCCAGTGACTGTCTCACAATGTCAAGGCTTTTCCCCAATCTGGCACACCAAGTGCAGAGGGTGGAGGCCCGCAAGAGACCTTAAAAATACTTTGCCTCTCTAGGCTTCTGCTTAAAAGCTACCCAAAATCACAGATTGCCTGGCCTTGGGAGGTTGCTGCTGCCACCCAAGCGAGAAAAAAACCCTTTTCTTCTTGAACCCAGGAAGAAAATACTTGGGAGCTTCTTCCAGAGGGGTACTCCCCTCCCCCCATGTTCTTTTACCACAAGACAGCTTGAAAAAAAAGAGAAAACAAACTTCAGTCTCTGATAGCTGACCTTTGTCTTAGGCATGCATACACAGACCTCCTATGACCTTCCAGGACACAAGAATCAAATCATCACCTTAAAAAAAGGTTATTTTATTAACAAAACAAAAAGCTACCTTGTTAAAGCATACTTGGTTGCTAGATGTTTTAAAGCAACTAAGAAAAAAACAATTTAAAAACAGAGAGAAAATCCCATACCTGAGATACAGCTTAAAATACAAAGTATTGTGGGAAAGGGGGGGCACGTGGACTTAGCACAGAGAAGTTTAACCAAACAACAAAACAAAACAAAAATAACCTGAGCACATCTCAATGGACATTCCCGATCTACTCACAGATCCTTGTTTCAAGGTCCAGTCCATTTCCATACCCAGTATTCTTTGTAGGCATGGTAATTCTGCCTGGTTCAATTCATCTTATCCCCCAACTCCTGGCTTAAAACTCATGCAAAGAAGAAAAAGCAAGCCGGGTTTCTTTCATTTCAAACCTCAACACCTTCCCCCATTGTCTCTGCTGACTTCCTGCCTACACCTCCTAGCTATTTGAGTTTTACCTTTTGGTGAGGTCTGTGTATGCATGCTTGCGACTGAGAGGTCAGCTGTCAGATATTGCAGTTTGTTTTCTCTTTTTTTTCAAGCTCTCTTGTGATAAAAGAGGTTGAGGCACCCCTCTGGAAAAAGTTTCCAAGGGGAATATTATAATAATGTATTTCTCGGCATGTGCTTAATATGTGCAGGAATGGTCTGGTCTATAATTTTTAAATTGGCAGAATCATAACTATTCAGGATTCATACCAGTTTTCTAGAGATGACCAATATCAGTCCACTGTTAACCTTTTCCTCATAGATAAATTATTTGCCACTATAGCCTTTCTTGAAAAAGTCAACTCACAGAATTATGTAATAGAAATATAATTGTTTAAAGTTAGTTTGGAAAGAATGTGTCCTCTATAAAATTATTTTGGATTTATAAAGTAAATTCTTTAGAAACTCATTTAATTTCCATAGAATCCTACTGATTTCATCACCATTACATTGCTTGAGTGCTTAAGTAAGCTTAAAGTAAATTTTCTAGTGATGTATATGACACAGTTCATAAGTGACAGGAATTGCTTCTTCCTATGTAAATAGTCACTTTGTTGCAATAACCAAAACAGATAGAGATATATCAATATCCATATCAATGATTAATATTTTTGTGTTTCCTTTGTACATACTTTTTCAAAACTCACTGGTTTATATTTTTATGTAGTTCTATCTAGACTATGAAATTCCATTGCTTTGGGAATATATAAATGGAGCCATGGAGAGCAATACTTTTCTAACCACATAATGTAATGATCACAATTGTTCATTTAATAACCTCAATCACTAGCTAGTGATGTACTGTTTTAATTAATATCTGCTTGTGTATTCTAAACGGTCCTGTGTGCTCTGCACATGTAATTAAAGATCAAGTCTCATAAGTCAAGTCAATTATTTAAATAGATTGTTTACCTTATTTATTCCAGTTCTAGTTAACACATCGTGATTTCATACTACAGGGCCTTACTTATATGGGGGCTAGAGGAGAAGGGGGATTTATCACGTATATTTACCAAGTAGATTTTAGTAGAAGAGTTACCCAACATTGCTCATGCCCTTAAGTCAATTAATTTTTGGTTTTTTAGAAAATAAAATGAAAATGTACATGCTTCGTTTGAATCATTGCTCTGTAGTGGGGCTGGGGATGATTTCAGTCTATAGACTGCCCTCTCTCACTACAGCAGCAACTTGGGGACAGTTAAAAAGCATCTCTCCATGGCTGCTGCAGTTCCTATGGGCACAGCGGGAGGAAGGGTGCATGTCCCCCGGCTGGGGCAGGTCCAGGTTTATCTGCCCCTCTATACTTCCCAACTAGTGTGAGGAATGCAGCAAACTGTGCACTTTCCCTTTGCTCCCTGATGAAGGGAAACAACCAGCAATGTTCCCACACAAATTAGGGGTGGAGGAAGAGCTTCAGCCCTTTTGCACTCCCTAAAGAGTGCCTTCAGGGTGGGAGGCTTGGGATTGGGGCTGTCCCGGATGGGGGGATGCACCCCTCCCCTGCTATTGGCTTTCTCCTGTCTGGTGATTCTGTCTCTTTCCTGCATGGTTTTATGAGAAGCAATCCCATTTTACTAGCACAGCCAAACCCTTACCTTGCTTTAAGTCATGATAAGATGAAATTGTAATCCAAATTGGTGGTCCTAGCTCTCACTGTTTCGGAGGAGTTCTTGCACAAACAAACAGACAGACACAAACCCTCACATGTATATTAGATACTATTTGTAGATTGCTTTATTAAGCTTTTGGATTGAAGCACTGAATTCCAATAGCCCTCCCCCTCTCTCATGGCTCAGTTATAAATAAACAATAACTAAAGTAACATTCAGCATTTATATCTTAATATTTTAGTATTATTTCAAGGTGTCTTTCTGTCTTTGCACTCAACATGCTTAGGCACTGAATGAGATAAACAAGGGCATCTTGACATTTTATTCTGTACACTATGACCTCAACTACAAAGCAAACTGACTTCTCTGAAACTACATCCAGGCAAAACAAAATTGAAAATCTTGAGAGACAGAGTTAGTTAACCCATGCTTTCTACTTTTCATGGCTTGCTAAATTGTAAAATAATTGTCTAAAGGAATTTTATCTGATAGCAATTGTTCAAATCTGACTCCTAACAAGTCTTTGCAGTGACAGAGACATTATTAGCAAATATATTGGACCAGTTTTCAGTGTCCTCTAGGAATATGTCTGAGGAACATATCTAGGCACAGTAGATAAAATTAGCACACTTGATGGAATGATGGTGTGAATGTATAAAGAAATTTCTCAACAGCTATGTCAAACTAGTTTCAAAAGGTTTGCACCAGGCAGAATGTTAACAGTAATTTTTTTGACTCTCAGCTAAAAGCCCTAACAAGAGAATCAGCTGTAGAAACCAGAACCTCAAGTAAACTGGCATAGTTCCATTGAAATCAAAAGTGTCACACGATTTAAAGGCCTAACCCACATTTTCCTAGTGCTGCATTTACAGCACCAGTCAGGCTGAATACTGAATAGTCTGATGTGCCTCTGGTTCATATTAGCAAGTACAGTAGAGTCCCAATTTTCTGACCTAAACGAGACCGAGGGGTGGTCGGATTACCGAAAATGTCGGATAAAACGGAAACTGGTATGAAATCAGCTTTATTACTTATTATTCTGCAGAACAAGTAACATAATAGAATACAGAACATTTAGTATGCAGTATGGCAAAACGCTAAAGTTATTGTTTAAAAACATTAGTGATTGAAGTTTGTTTCCCAGCTTTGTTTCTCTTCCTTGTAGCGAGGTCGCGCCAGCGTCTCAATAACATAACATCACTAGCAGTTGCCTCCCCTTGTTGTTCAACGTAAACCAGTGCCACCTCGAGAGCCTTGACCCCTTCGCTATGACTAATTCTCTCCATTTTGTCATTGTCATTTGTATCTTCATCTTCATCATCTTCATTGTCATTGTCATCCCGATTCACCAGAGTTGTTATGTCGCGGTCAGTCAGTTCTTGTTGCTTGTCTTTCTCCATCCATTCCTGTATAACATCATCATTCACCTTCTCACAGCCTGGAATTTGTTGTAACAAAGGTAGCAGGTTATCACAATTTTCTTGCACCATTTCTTGTGTGTTTTTGTCTTCCAAAAGTAACTTTCTCCATGATCTTGCCAGAGTTTGCGGTTCAATCTCTTCCCATGATTGTGCGATCCAATAAAAAACATATTTTATGTTCACTGTCCTTAGCTTATTTAGCATACCATTTCCATCGTCTATCGCCTCAATGAGCATACTTAAAAGCTTACAACAATATTTTTTCTTTAACGCTTCAAGCACACTCTGGTCCATAGGCTGACAAAACAAAGTGATATTAGCAGGAAGAAAAATCACTCTAATGTCCCCACTGATCAGTTCATCCTCATGAGGATGAGATGGCGCATTACACTGCTCTACAGCCAAAATGCTTCTGAAATAAATGTAGTCAAACTTTAATTCTGGGTCACTGAGAACGAAAATGATGCTTAAAATTGTTGATTGGCTCTAGTTTTCAAGATATGCTATTGGGTCAGTATATACGACCCTTGACTTGGGAATGGCGGAGGATAAGTGAGTTATAAAGGGAAGGGATCTCAATTTAAACCAGAAATGACTAAAATACATCTTTGACTGGATCTATGAATAAATCTATGACTGGGTTTGGACAGTACTTGCTTTTTAGGCAAAACAATGAATGATGCAATCTGAAGCTGGTATTGCGTCATACATTATATGAATTGCATCATGTTATTCCTAGAAGTCATCGATGATGCAATCATAACGAAGCTTACGTCACTCTGCTGAACAAATATATCAGCTTTAGAAATCATACAGTGTCGTGCTCTCTTATTTGTCAGTGTTTGATTTTGCAAAGGGACACATTTCTGTTTAGCCAAAGTGAGCAGAGATGCCTCGTACTTGTGTGAACAGTGCAGATAACTTCTGCTATGTTTGTGGTGAAGTGACTTTTGCATCACAAAAGCACAGTATAACCACTATGGTTAAGAAAGCCTATCACCTTTATTTTGGCTGCAAAATTGGAGATCAGGACAAGAGGTGGGCCCCACACATATGCTGCAACACTTGTGCAACAAATCTTCGCCAGTGGTTGAACAGGAAAAGGAAATCTATGCCTTTTGCAGTGCCGATGATTTGGAGAGAGCCAACAGATCATACCAGCAATTGTTACTTCTGCATGGTGCCTCCAGTTGGGAAAGGTGTGTCAAAGAAGAAAAAGTGGACTGTGCATTATCCAAACATTCCATCAGCCCAGTACCCCACGGAGAAGGACTGCCGGTTCCTGATGCACCAGAATCATTCTCACTTGAGTAAGACGAGGAAGAGAAAGAGGATGAAACTTCTGGTCCTGAACCATCAATGTCACAGGACCCACAGTTTCTCCCATCCTCCTCCTCTGAACCACACCTCATAACACAAGGTGAACTGAATGACCTTGTCAGGGATTTGGAACTACCCAAGAGTAAGGCAGAGCTGTTGGGCTCCAGACTACAGCAGTGGAATCTCCTGGCAGGTGATGTTAGGGTTTCCATGTTCCGTGACCGTCAAAAGGATCTTGTCCCATTCTTCTTCATGGAAGGTGATCTTGTAGCCTGCAACAACATCGATGGTGTGATGGCAGCCCTCAACATCGTTCACGATCCAGATGAGTGGAGACTGTTCATTGATTCATCGAAGACGAGTCTTAAAGCTGTTTTGCTGCATAATGGCAATGTGTTGCCATCAATTCCAGTTGGTCATGCAGTCCATATGAAGGAAACCTATGACAACATGAAACAACTTTTGAGGTGCATAAACTATGACCAACATCAGTGGCAGCTTCATGGCGATTTGAAGGTTGTTGATCTCTTGCTTGGTCTGCAGACTGGATACACAAAGTACTGCTGTTTTCTCTGCGAATGGGATAGTCGTGCAAGAGATTCCCACTACATCAAGATAGATTGGCCACTCCGACAGTCATTGGAGCCTGGGAGGAAAAGTGTTCAGCATCCACCACTTGTTGAATCAAGGAAGATTTTGTTACCACCCTTACACATCAAGCTGGGTCTGATGAAGAACTTTGTCAAGGCCATGGACAAAACACAAGCAGCTTTCCAGTACCTCCGTGGAAAATTTCCAAGGTTAAGTGAAGCTAAGATAAAGGAAGGTGTCTTTGTTGGTCCTCAGATTCGTGAACTTCTTCGAGATGATGCATTTGCACTGCGTGGCAAGGAAAAGACGGCATGGAAAGCCTTCCAGTTAGTGGCAATAAATTTTCTCGGAAACAACAAGGCAGACAACTACAGGTTGTTGGTGGAAAACCTCCTCAAGGCATACAAAAGCCTTGGTTGCAACATGTCACTAAAGATACATTTTTTGCATTCTCATCTAGATTTTTCCACCGAACTGCGGAGCAGTGAGCGACGACACGGCGATTTCCAGGACATTGCAACAATGGAGAAACGCTATCAGGGCAAATGGAGCCCATCAATGCTTGCAGACTATTGCTGGACAGTGACAGGAAATGCTCCATTTAATGAATACAAGAGACAAGCCAAGAAGCGCCGAGTAGACACTGAATAGGACTAAACTATGTACATAATAGTTTTTGCCTTTTGTTTCATAATAAATTTTATTTATATAACCCTTTGCTGATTTTTAAAGTGTTACATAAACAGGACAGGTGAAATATTATCATGTAAAGCAACCATAAACACATGAAAAGACCTAGGTTTACAATTTATGATTAAAACTCTACTATCTACACAATATACATAGACGTAAAATGTAAAAACTTAAATATCTTGGAAACAGTAGCCAATCAGTTGTTTTAATTGTCATATTTGAATTCAGCACATCAAAATACATAATAAATAGCACATTTTATCTCTGAAGCAGATGACTTCTAAAAAATTGTAGACCAGTGATATTTGGGCAAAAACTGGTTGTATATATAATTTTAGATTATATTAAGTAAAGCATTCCAAGCTATACAGAAGAAAAACTGTGTGACACTGTGCAAAGCAAGCAAGTGATTTCGTATCAGAGTTAAAGCAACAGAGGCGATTTGTATGCCATTTTCTTCTGGAAAAGAAATTGCTAATATAAGTGGAAAAAAGCATATGCACTAACACAGATGCATAATATGTTTACCTGAGCAGTAATCTGATATCTAAATAGTCAATGTCTGTTACGGTCCTGCATGAGGTGTTTTTATAGAAATGGATCAGATTATTTGCATGTAGTGCCAGTATCTGCCTTCTGGTAGCTTAAATTGTATGAAATCCTTAAAGCTATCTTGATGCATGGTGAAAAATATTTTGTAGAAATGTCCTGATGACATGTGGATTACAAAATTCCGTTGTGACTTACAATCAGTGCACTACCTTTTCACTTCAGTTAGTGCAGAATCTGAGATGTGAATAGAACATTGACCTGCCCCTAAGACCATATTCATGAATGGGACCTATCACAACTTCATCAGTAAGGGGGAAAAAAACAGGAGTACAGGAAGCTACTTCAGCACTTTATCATTTTATTAAAAGAAGAGACCAGCGTAGCATCAAAGTACCAGATTGTCTATTGGTGTAAATGGGAGGAGTCCAATGGAATTGTGTGTCTGTTTAAATTTTCAAAAATATTTGACTTCTCTTCAGGAAAGATTTAGCACTTTTTTCTTTCACTCATTTCTCTTACAGATGACTCTTAAATAATATATCATATTTGCGAAGTTTACTTTCCATGTTATGGAATCTGTTTTTCATATTTTTGTGTCTTAATTTCAACACTGCACAGTCTCTACTTAATAAACACTTGTACAGCTCCCATTCACATAAATTGGAGAGACATATAGCTGTCTTGGGAGGAACAGAGCTAACCATAAGGATAAAATGTATGCTGTAAGAATAATAGCACTAAATTATTATATGTATAATTGTATAGCAGTCTAATATGGTATGTGAGATAAACATACCTATTTAACAGACATAAACTATTTCAAAGAAATATGCACTGGTAAAAAACAACATTTTAAAGAGTTCTGTTATTAAAGTGTTTGGCTTGGCTATGATTATATTTAGAGATGGAAAAAAACAACCATACAATTTGTCCACCACATCAAGAAATTTTTACTCTATTCTTTCCACATGTCTTCATGACATTGACATCTCTATAGTACGTACCTACTCATGGCAAAGCATTGTCAGCCGACGGTCAGGAGAGTGTGTGTGTGTGTGTTTCCGAGAAAAGGTTTAACGTCCGTGTCTTTACTGCTAGGACCGAAGTCCCGTCGCAGAGGGTGACCAGCAGATCAACAGACGCCCCTGTTTATAGGAAGAGCTTATTACACCTCAGATTTTAACTGCTAGGATACAAAAATCCCTTCGCAGCGGGCAGCCTAGGACAGACTGAGAGGTGCCCCAACGGACCTGTCACCTGGGAGTGACACAGATCCAAACGCTCAGCTCTTCCTATACCTGTCCCTTATGACCAGCTGAGGTTCTTTTAAATTGTGCTTGGTTCTATTACAGCAACTGAAGGAGTCAGGTTAAAGCTTAAACAGTTACAGGTTTATTAAAGAAGCTTATAAATCATATGGTTACAATGGCTATTGCTCTATTTCTTAAATGCTAGCAAATATATATATAGAGAGAGATCTTAAAATGGTTACAGGACTATAAAAAAAAGTTACAGATAGAAGATAGAAATAATGGTACCAAGTGACAGCTTAATCTTTAAAGAGCTCTAAATCTATGTGTACACTTAAGACAAAGGACCACATCCAGGTACAATTTTTACCCCTTCTGTGCCTCTCGACTCCAGCGGTCAGGCCAGGGTCGGTCCTCAATTCCTCGGAAAGACGGATACGAGGCGGGCATCCTCTGGAACCTCGGGAGGTCAAACACCTAATCCGACCAGCAGATAGATGGTAGATTGACACTCAGAGTAAGTGTGCTGCTGGGCCGTCTTTATACCCCTGGGGGCCCGTATTCTCTTTCTTATCTTAAAATGCCAAATTGTACTGGTCCGTTTTGTGGCGCCAGTTCTTACAAGGGAGTTTCAAAATAATTTACACTTGTAAGAGAGGAAAATATCTAAATTAGGAGTGCCGGATGTTCTTTGCTGGGCGGGAGATTCCTCCCCGTGGGACTGTGTGTTCGTATCAATATGGGTTAAGTCAAGGGCACTCTTCTGCAGACTCTTGGTCAGCAATTAGTTTGACCACGCTCTTATCTCTGCTTACAGTTGTCCATGGTCACTGAGCCAGCATATCTAAACCTCCTGCTCCAAGGTTTTCAAAGATCATGCTGTTTTCCTGCTCTGTGTGCCCTGTATGTTTTCAAGCAGACAAAGATGGATGTTAAATGGGGGGGGGGGTTCATGTCTGGCTACAAGCATAAAAAAGAGTTATTCAATAGAAGTAGCAAGAGGGAGTGTAGTGTAGATTTTAAATAGAAAGCTTGACTTCAGCTCTCAGCAGTAAATTTACACTGATGCATTGTAGATTGCTTAAATACATAACATCTGAATGCCATTGCCTAACCAGACATTTTAAATTCTGTTTTCTGACTCACTGTTGTTTCTTGATTTCATGTCTTGTACTTTAGTAATATAAAATGTAACAGATCTATTTGACTCAGAAGATCTGATGTGCACTCTCGGGTGTTGCGGTTTCAAGTGTATTGAGTGGAAGAACTAGTTTGCCTTTCTTTACAATCCTGTGCCTTAAATGCTAAACTTGACTACCATGGGAATTGTCTTAGTGTTACGCAGCCTATGGGTATGTCTAAACTAGCCCCCTAGTTCGAACTAGGGTGGCTAATGTAGGCATTCAAACTTGCAAATGAAGCCCGGGATTTAAATATCCCAGGCTTCATTTGCATGTTCCCGGGCGGGCGCCATTTTTAAATCCCCGTAGTTCAAACTGACTGCCCGTGGCTTCATTTGCAAGTTCGAATGCCTACATTAGCCACCCTAGTTCGAACTAGGGGGCTAGTTTAGACATACCCATAGGCTGCGTCTAGACTGGCAAGTTTTTGCGCAAAAGCGAGTGCTTTTGCGCAAAAACTTGCCAGCTGTCTACACTGGCCGCTTGAATTTGCGCCAAGAGCACTGACTTTGTAATGTACAAAATCAGTGCTTCTTGCAAATACTTCACGCTCCGCTGGAAAAAGCCCTCTTGCGCAAGAATACTTGCGCAAGAGGGCCAGTATAGATAGCGAAGAACTGTTTTGCAAAAAGCCCTGATGGCTAAAATGGCGATCGGGGCTTTCTTGTCTAAAATCGTGTCTAGATTGGCCACGGATGCTTTTGCGCAAAGCACTTTTTTAAAAGCATCCGTGCTAATCTAGACGCTTTCTATGAAATACTTTTAACAGAAAAACTTTTCCGTTAAAAGTATTTCCGCAAAAATCATGCCAGTCTAGACGCAGCCGTAGAGACTAACAAAAAATGTAGATAGCATCATGAGATTTCGTAGGCACAACCCACTTCTTCAGATGATTGAACATGTTAGTTTTGAAATCTCTTGTCTATATTTTCTTTCTGTTTCACTCTAAGGCTACATCTAGACTGAAAGCTTCTTTCAGAATAAACTTATCTGAAAGTGATCTTCCGGAAAAGCTTATTTCAAAATAGCACGTCTGTATACAAAAAGTGCAACGAAATAGTGATGTGTTAGTTTGAAAGATAGCATCCACACTGATTGGATGTTATCTCTCATTTAAGGCAACCTGGAACCAGTTCAGGCAGGGCATTAGGTGAGCAGTTGCTTCTAGGTGCTGTTGCCTAAGGCTATCTGAGATGCGTGCTTAAAGGGATCCCCTGGACCGCCGTTTCTCTGCTTCTGCTGTATGCTTGCCTACCTCTCTGAGGGATAGCAAAGCAATTCCACTGCATGCTCTAGTTTCCCTGCTTCAGGACACCACAGCACTCCCTACCATGGAGTGGGAGCAGTGTCGGCAGCAATTTCTGTAGGCTGCCTTCCTTGAGAACTTCTGCTTGTGTGCGGGAGCAATGACCTTGCAACCACACCCCATGGTGGAGAGACGCTTCTGGAGGCTGGACACCAGTTCTGACTGGTGGGACCGGCTGGTGATGGAGTGGTGGGATGACCAGCACTGGTTCCATGTGACACCCAGATGTGACCCGCCATCCCCCCGGAGAAGTGGGTCACCATCCCTGTCTGGAAGCTTGCTATGCCAGACAGTTACTGGTCTGTGGGCAACAAGTTTGGTGTGGGAAACTCCACTGTCAGGGCCCTCCTCATGGAGGTAAGGCACTCTCGGACTGCAGTCGCTGAAGGGAATGGGGGAGTACTGGAAAGGGGGACCATAGGGAAAGGGTGGTTTGGGGATGTGGAGGGTTGCCTGGGGGTGGGGGGTGAGACCCCGCCATGAGGGGGGAATCTGCAGTCCCACCCTCACACAGCCCTGTGGAGGAAAGGGCCTCATAGGGGATGGGTGCTGGGATGTTTGGGGCGGGGGGAGGCTCGGGGACCTCCCAAAGGCTTAGACACGCTCTTTGATTCTCTTTTTCTGTCTTTGTTTGTCTCTTTCTGTAGGTGGTGAGGGCCATAAACTCTGTCCTGCTGTGCAGAGTCATCTGCCTGGGAGACCTGGACCCCATAATGGCCGGATTTGCAGCCCTGAGCTTCCCCAACTGCGGGGGGTGGGGTGATAGATGGAACCCACATCCCCATCCGGGCCTTAGAACACTGTGCCACTCAGTACATAAACCAAAAGGGCTATTTTTCCTTGGTCCTGCAGGCCGTGGCCAACCACCGTGGACAGTTTTCGGACATTTTCGTTGGGTGGTTGAGGAGGGCATACGACTCACACATGTTCAGAAACTCCAACCTCTACCAGAAATTGGAGGCTGGCACACTCTTCCCCCAGTGCAATGTCCTGATCGGGGACATGGAGATGCCTCTGTGGATTGTGGGGGATGCAGCTTACCCCCTCATGCACTGGCTTATGAAGCCGTACACCAGCCACCTGGACCCAAGCATGGACCATTTCAATGCTCGCCTGGGCAGGGCCCGCATCCAGGCCAAATGTCCCTTTGGGCACTTGATTGCACAGTTCAGGTGCCTCCTGACCCACCTTGATGTGGGGGAGCACAACATCCCAAAGGTAGTCTCCATGTGTTGTGTTCTCCACAATATTGTGGAGAGGAAGGGGGAGGCCTTCCTTCCTGGGTGCGGGGCAGAGGCTGGCCGGGAGGGAAGGGCCTTCAAACAGTCATGCACAGCTGCCGCCCATCAAGTGGGAGTGTGCATCCGGGAGGCCCTGAGAGAGAGTTTCTCTGAAGGACCCCTGTAAGTCTCCCCACAGCCTCCCCACTAGGGGCCTGTGCCTTGCCCCTCTCTGCCTTTCCCACAACAACCCCTCCCTTCCCTGTAGAGTCAATAAAAACAACAGTTTTGTGTTCCAAAAAAAAGTCTTTTTTGGGGGGAAAAAGTAACTGGGGAGCAGAGAGGCTGAGAACCTGGATATGGGGAGGGAGGATGAAGGCTGAGAACCTGGATATGGGGATAGAAGAGGGGGTCTGAGAACCTTGGATGGGGGAGGAGCAGCTCAGAACTGGGGCTGAGAGTTGTGCAGGTGGAAGTTCCACCTCGGGTCCAGCGACCACGGCGACCTCAGGGGTACTGTGGGAGGGTACAGGGAGAATAGGGGGATAGGTAGTTGCGGGGCTAAAGGAGGGGCAGGCATAGCCGGGGGTCAGGGGCAGGCATGGGAGAGGAAGGGGAGTGGAGGCAGGCATGGGAAGGGGGACAGGGACAGGGACAGGAGCAGGGACAGTAGCTAGATTGTCCATCATCTCCCGGATGGTGGCACAGATGTTGCAGCCCTGCTGCAGCAGCTCGGTCCACATCTGGGACTGCCATTGTGTGTCGTCGTGGACCTTCTGGCCCAGCGTCTGCTGCATGGCTCCCTCATTACGTCCTCATTGACCCTCTGATGCCTCCAGCTCCCCCCGGGGTCGGGCAGCTGGCTCTGGCTCTGGTGATCGACCCATAGTCACGGCTGGTCCATCTGGAGAGAATAAAGAGAGGTGGTCAGTCATCCCTAGAGACACTGTCCCTGAGGCCTTGCCCTGATCAGTGATCTGAGAGCAACAGTCCTTGGGGCAGAGGACAGTGATGTCCTAGGAGCAAGGCCATGTGTGGCCTAGACAGTGGGCCTTCCTCACAGGGGCCCAGAGGTGCCCAGGGGACCATACTTTCCGCCCCGCCACCCACGTCCCATGGACAAGCAGGCAAGGGAAGTGGATCCCATGGCACACTTGGATCCCATGGCAGGGAGGGGGGCCTCGAGCAGCCTGGGCTTCCATTGGGTCTGCACACACACCTGTGCCTAGCAGTGCTGTCCCCAGGAGTGGGTGGTGCCTTGAGCGTGCAGGCATGCCCGTGTGTCATGTGCGGCACTCCTCAGTCGGTGTGGAGTGAGGGCGTGCATGTGCCCTTGTCCCCAGCCTCCTTCCAGCAGTGGCTGGTAGCAGGAGGGCGTGCCCCCCTCAGGGGTCAGAAGTGTGTCTGGCCTCCCCAGAGCCTGTGAGCAGGAGCTTGGGAGTGCTCTGGGGCTGCCTTCTGGGGCTGCGTGGTGCAGACTGGCACTTCATGTGCATCCACACGTAGGGCATGTCTACACTAGCCCCCTAGTTCAAACTAGGGTGGCTAATGTAGGCATTCAAACTTGCAAATGAAGTGCGGGATGATTCATTTGCATGTTCCCTGGCGGGCGCCATTTTTAAATCCCCTTAGTTCGAACTGACTGCCCGCGGCTACACGCGGCAGTCAGAAGTTAATCTGAACTAAGTCCTTAGTTCAGATTAACTGTTACACCTCATTGCAGGTTCCCGGCCGGATATTTAAATCCCGGGCTTCATTTGCAAGTTCGAATGCCTACATTAGACACCCTAGTTTGAAGTAGGGGGCTAGTGTAGACATACCTGTACGGACTGCAGCGCAAGAGCCAGGCCGAGAAGGCTGAGCAATGATCTCACCGCAGACCCTCAGTGCCCGCCACACCTGCCCTATGTGTGTGAAAAACTAATAGCACTCACCTGCTGATTCCTCCCTGGCCTCAGAGGATGCCTGGGAGATATCCGGGCCCTGGGGTACTGGCTCCAAGGTGAGCATGGTCACCGTGCTGGCCATCTCCTCCTCCTCCTCCAGTTCCTCCTCATCCTGGTCCTCCTCCTCCTCATGGGCTGGGATCCCTGGCCGGGCAACAACAGGAGTCTCCAGCCCCAAGTCCACCAGCAGGTGTGGGAAAGGGGCTACACCACCCCGAGGATGTGGTGAAGTTCATTATAAGAGGGGCAGGAGTGGGGTCCTGACCTGGCATACCCTTGATGGAGCTCTTTCACCTTACTCCAGACCTGCTCTAGACTACAGTGGTAGCCCCTCATGGACAGGCTGTCAGCCATTCAGCCATAGCTGTCCACATCCCGGCATCTGGAGCAGAGATCCTGGAGGGTCTCCTCTTCAACCCATACCTCCAGGAGGGCCAGGATCTCCTCCCCAGACCAGGATGGCACATGTCTTTTCCTGCCCCAGGCAGGATCCTGGGAACCCTGGGCATACTCCCTGTAAGGGCCAGTGGGTTCTTGGGGGGCTTGAGGTTGGGACATAGTGCCCAGATATGTGGCAGTGGCAGCTGTGCGGTGAGTTGCAGCTCCAGCGCTGGCTTCCTGCCACCTGTCCCGGGTGTCTGCAGCTTTAAGAACTGCCAGGAGACAGGAACTATAGAGTTGTGATGAGTGTGGATGGAGTGGCCAGCAGGGCACCCACGTTATTTCCTGGAGGTTTCTTTTTTTTGACAGAACTCCCTCTTCCACATCCACACACATCTTTTTCCGAAAAAGATTTTTCCTCATAGAATGAGGTATACCGCCATTGCAAATAGCCCTCCCTTATTTCGACTTTTTGTCAAAATAACTCTATTGCAGTGTGGACACAAGTATCGTTTTTCTGGAATAATGGCCATTATTCCAGGAAAATGCTGCAGTGTAGATGTACCCTAACTTTCCCTACATTTTTGTTCACTACCTGGCCAGCTCCAGAAAGCAGTCTCAAAACTGCCATGATGATTTTAAAATATTTAACATTCAATTTTGATTTATTTTTAACAGATTACCAGACTATATAGCCTGTCATGATTTCAGGGTGTTGCATGGAAAGAGAAGTACGCACTTTGAGACAACTGGCAGTAGATTTCATTTGCTGTGCCCTAGTGCACACCAAAAACAGTAAATATTTAGTTGTTAGGGAAAGCCAAAAAGGGAGATTAAGAGAATGTGTTGCTCCAGATCTCCCCTGTGAGCTCAGACTTCTATTCTGCTGTTTGATCAAGTGGAGCAGGCCTAGCCAGAAGCAGGAAGATTTCCACTGTTTATATTCCCAATAATTTATTTTATCCATGGGGTCATACCAAATTCATGGCCATGAAAACCGTATTACAGACCGTGAAATCTTGTCTCCCTAGGAAATCTGTTATTTTGTATTCTTTTACCCTGCACAATATAGATTTCACTGAAGGCGTGGGCTGACCAGTTTTTCTCAAATTAGGGGTCTTGACCCAGAGGGAAATTTCAGGGGGGGTCACAAGGTAATTTTTTGAGATGTCACAGTATTGCCACCCTTATTTCTGTACTGCCTTCAGAGCTGGGCAACCAAAGACTGGTGTCTAGTGGCCACATGCCCAGCTCTGAAGGCAGAAGTAAGGGTGTGAATAATATACCATATTGCCTTTACTTCTGTACTGGTTTCTTCAGAGCTGGATGGCCTGAGACTGGCTGCTGCTAACTGAAGGCAGTGGGGCAGAAAGCCTTTTGGCTTTCCCTAACAACTAAATATTTACTGTTTTGGTGTACACTAGGGCATAGCAAATTAAATCTCCTGCCAGTTGTCTCAACGTGTGCCCCTTTGAATTGCTGCTGGAGTGTGACTCCACGGGCTGGGTGGACACTCTGGGGTCTGGGTGGTTCTCAAAGATAGAAACATTTAGACTCTGAGATGTACAATTGGATATTCTTATATTGATGGAGATCATCTCTATTTTAGGTACCTTAATATTTTAATATTTATATAATTATTAATTTATAAATATATTTATGTATAATAAATTATTTTAATATTTAAATATTTAATATATATATATATTTAATCAGACCTCATAAAAGAAGCTCATCACTAACCAAAATAACCTTGCAAAGAGGGAATACGTGGGACAGTGGAGCAGGAGGGAGGGTAAGTCAAAATAAAATAGGTTGCTTACACTTCTGTTTTAGTTCATTCTTTGATGCTCATCACAATCTCAAAACATCCACACTATAATAATAGACACTTCAGCTCCCAATTTGACTATGAAAAATATCTTGTATAACTAAACTCATGGGCACGTAGCCTCTCACGACAATGAATACCTGCTCAATCGATCTCTGTTACAACTGTTTTCTGTTTAAAGGATTTGGATTAATGTGAAATATTAGTCAGTTTCTCTATGTTCTAAAGGGTTAGATCCCCATGCAAATATTTCATTTTGATGCACTGGTATGAAGATAGTTGATGTCCCTTTCTGAAATGCATATAAAATCCACCATCTGCATTATATATTAAAAACAAAGAACTGATATATGTATTCTGCACATAAGATATGTGCTTTTGAGTATATAGACACACACATTCACATTAAAGCTATAGTCATGTGATGGGATGTAAATTGTGTTATATTGATTGAAATGACAATGTTAGGAGTTCTGTCAGAAAGCCTGCAGAGATCTCAAAGGAGTAGAAGGGTGGAAGTGTGGAGAGCTTTCTCTCCTAGAGAAAGCAAAGTGTGAGAAAGAGAACACAGGTATGGGGAGATGGAAAGGGAGGGGTTTGATTGTTTCTCTTGGACTCTAGGAATTAGAGTACACTGGGTGATTTAAGCAGGGTGATTTTTCTTGGTGATTTAAATTGTGATTTAAATCAAAGCGATTTAAATAATTGATTTAAGTCACGATTTCAATCACCAAGAAAAAATCATTGATTTAAATCAAGTTTCCCCACTGATACTTCTTCACATATTTCTTAAACAATGGTGCATATCTGATCACTAAAATTTGTTAATTTACAACTCAACACAGCATTTTATGACATCTGAGCCCTGGTATACACTAGGAAGTTATTTCAAAGTAACTCCCCTTATTTAGAAATAACAAGCAGAGCATCCGCACTACTAAGCCTGTTATTTTGAAATAATAACTCCTGCTTTCCATGAGGAATGACGCTTATTTCAAAATAGTTATTTTGAAATAGCATTAGTGTGGATGCTTCACTGCTGCTATTTTGAAATAACTAGTCCCCAGAGTCATGCAAAGTAATTACTCCCCAGTGCTTCCTGGGGCTCTAAGTCGAGGTAGCACGTCCACATTCGAGGTAGCACATCCACATTAAGGGAACCTCAGACTAATTTTGAGGCTTCCTTGTAGTGTGAATATGCTATTTTGAAATAGTTATTTTGGGAGTTATTATTTCAAAATAAATTATTTTGAAATAATTTCCTAGTGTAAACATAGCTAAGAGAGGTATACTTTGTGTATTTATTTCAGATAGCTTCACTTTCATTAATTTAGGAAATAGTATATTACCTGTATTAAGCTTAAGACGTAGCAGCAGTATATTAGGAATGGTGAGAACTAACTCACACACACAAAGACAATAACACTTTATTGTCAATAAAACTAAATCTTATATGTTACCACAATATTTCATATTTGCAAATGCAGCAGTCTCCTGAGTTGTCAGCTGACGGCTGTCCTTAAACTCTTTCAAATGTTATTAACTCTAACAGACATGTTCTCAGAGCACTAAATGTACGGTGTCCTGAAAACTTCTATAACTAGCTTTCATCTTCCCCACTTCCACTCTCATTGTGATTCACACACTGAAACAGAAATATGAGTTTTCCTGTTTTTTTAAACTCCCAGTTGCTTTCTTAGATTTGTGTGAATAATACCAAATGATGACAATATTCTCTCTGTGCCTGCAGAGCAAGCTACTGCTGTGAAAATTGGCTTAGCAACTGAAGGAAGTCTGTTTCAAGTGCCTGGCTAAAGATTTTACCAATTCAGGGGAGTGACTTTATTCAAAACATCATCAGTAAACATGTACTGATTAATGATTTCACTCCAGGCCTGACATTTATTATGACTGACATAACTGAGGAGTGATTTTGAGATGCCCATGCATGTCTTGGCAGCAGCAGCTTCTTCAGAAGATAGACATCTGCTTTTAAGAATGTTCACAAGAAAATGGGGTGGAGTTAGTGCTTGATCCATTTGCTTCTTTGTTGCCCATCATTTAAATTTCTGGTGAGGTATTTCTTTTATCGATATCCCTTGAAGTGCCTTCCAAATTTCAACATCAGCAATGCAGCAGCAAATTTCCCTGAAGTTTGTTTAAGGCTATGGGTAAAAGATTTCAGTATACTGACCATATCCCCATCATTCTTATTTAATCCAATGTTAGATACTTTGAATGAGATACTTCCTTCTATTTAATCATGGCTTTCTTTACAAATGTTTACGATAGGCAAAACTTAAAAATTTGTTAAAAATCAACCACAGAATTCCAGGTAACATTTTGAGAAAGAATTAGTTTGGATCATCCTGCTCTCTTCAGTGTAGCTGAAGCAAAATCGTTGTTATGGAAGTATTTTGTGACTTCAACTACATTTTCTTTAACTCCTGGAGAAACTACAGTACTGATGTCTTTGGCTAAAAGATGCATTAAATAGGCACATCAACCATATGTTATTAAGGAGCATCTTTCTGTTTCTCCTTCTAAGTATCTTCTCATCTGTGCCATGTTTGCAGCATTGTTTATGACAAAACTGTGCATGTGACAGTTGAATTTTTGTTCAGTATATTACAGCTTTCACTGCCACTTCTTTTAAATATTATTTTGTGTAGGCATTTCCCAATGTATCTGGCATTTCTATTGTCACACAGGCACATGTTACTGAATCACTTTATACATTACTCCATCCACAAAGGCTTAAACTAACAAATTTCCCTTCAGTATTTCTTGCAAACTGTTCAAGTTCCTTCTCATAAAGTGTATGCAGCAGGGATGGGCAAAATGTGGCCTGGGAGCTGGATGTGACCCACCTAACACTTTCATCTGGCTCACGGACTGCATCTAAATACTTTCTTTTTATATCCTGCTGCCCATGCCACCAAATTTCCAGGTGGTGACTCAGGCAGCAGTAACCTATTTAAATGGCTTATGGCTCTCGGTCACAGTGCTACCCCAGAAGGGGCGAGAGCAGCAAGTCCTTTAAATAGCTGCAGCAACCCCTGGTGGCTGTCAAGCAACACAGTAGCAGTGGGGCTGGGAGCTGCAATCCTTTTGTTGTGTTTTTAATTCAAAGCTTGCAGCCCCAGACAACTCTGGGAGGAAGCCAGTCTGAGCTCCACCCCTTCCAGATGGTGGAGCTGGCCCGCAAGCAGGTACTAAAATTCATTAAGTGGCCCCCTCATGATTGCCCACCCCTGGTATATAGCAGTGTCTGCTCTACAGTGTCTGCTCTAACAAGTGGAGAGTAGCCTGGTTGTAAAAACTCAACCATGACAATAAAAGGTGTTTATTGTTAACAATGTGAAAAGAAGGGTTTGTGGCATAAATTAAATCTTTTCATCTTTTCATAGTGTCTTGTTGGTATTTTCTGGTTCTTACTGCAAACTCATACCTTGTGATGATTTTACTGGATAACTGAAATCTTTTACTTGCTACCCATACTTTATGTCTGAAATATGTTTAGTTACAGAACTGCTTCTATAAGTACCAAAGGATGACTCTGAAGTTGTTGCATATAGACAATCCGAGTCTCTTATGCTTAAATGAGATACTGAAACAAATTTTAAAAAATGATTTTGAATAGTCGTTCTTCTCAGTTCTTCTCAATCTATTACTTAGTTAACCATTAATATTTTTTCCAGCAAGGAAAAACCGCTTTTTTTTTTTAAAGAAAAACAACTATATAATGGGGTTTCTTGGGGAAAGCTGAGGTACGCTGAAGTAAAATAGGGAATAGACGTATGTTATCATCATTATAGTTTGTGGCCAAGATGTTCCAAAATAAGGGACATTTTTTCTATTATATATTGTAGAGAATTTGTTTGCTTAATCAACAACTCCTCCTAAATGGGAAGAGCTAGGACCACCAAATTTGGTATATAGGTTCCTCTTCTCGTAACTTAAAACAAGGTAAAGATTTGGTTGTGCCAGGAAAATGGGATATGCCTGGATGGGATTGCTTCTTAAATCCTGCCTCCCCCCCCACACACACAGGAGGTATGTCTAGACTGCATCCCTCTGTCGGCAGAGGGATGCAGATTAGGCAGGTCAACATTGCAAATGAGGCAGGGATTTAAATATCCCATGCCTAATTTGCATAAAAATGGCCGCTGTGTTTTGCCAACTCAGCACTTTGTCGGCAAAAAGCGGCAGTCTAGAGGGGGATCTGTCGAGAAAGAAAGCCTTTTTCGACAGATCCTGTAACCCTCCTTGCAGGAGGGTTGAAGTCTAGACATACCCAAAGAGACAGAATCACCAAATAAAGTACAGTTTTCAAAACTGACATAACTGAGTGAATGTTGAAAGAGACTGACCCAAGATGAGCCAGAAAAATAGGACAAACCTGGAATGGGATTGTTTTTCAATAAACTTTACGGAAAAAAGATAAGATGGATGAATTGGGAGTAGTGCTCTCTTTTGGCACAGCTAAATTGATGCTTAAGGTTTAAAAATGTCTCCTAAATGGTAAGAGCTAAGCAAAAGCATCCCAAAGGGGGTGCAGTGCCTGGGGAAATGCCTCCTCCAGTGTCCCAGATTCAGGGCCTAAAGCAACCCCTTCCCCCACCACAGGCCCTGCTTCATCCCTTCCCTTAGCCTCACCCCTGCTCTGCCCGCACTCCTCCTCTTGCCCCCACTCATAAGCAACATGGCCCGAGGCATTATGGGGGGCCTGGCATGGTGACAGTGGCCCTCCCACTCACCATGCAAGCAGCAAGAGCCAGAGTGGCCTGGAAGTCTGCTCCACCCTGTCACGCTGCCCTCTCCCAGCCCACTGCATCCCACTTCTCTGCAGGGAGGGAAAAAGAGTGCCCTGGAGCGTGGCCACTCCACTTCCTGCCACCATGTAGAAGTAGAGTGCAGCGCGTCAGTAGGGTACTGCGGAGGAGCAAAACAGTCTCCTGGACTACTCTGGCTCCCACTGCACATTTGGTGAGTACAGAAGAGGGACAATCCCTACTGTCACCTCATGCCAGACCCCACAAATCCCCTGGGTTCCTCCTGTCCATAGGATGGTTGAAGTGACTGCCATGGTTCCCCAAAAAGCACAAGTTCCGGGGCAGACCCCTTGATTCATCCTATGGATGCTGTATACAGATTCCACAGATCATAACTTAAAGCAACATAAGTTTTTGATTATGTCAGGAAAACAGGATGTGCCTGGAATGGGATTGCTTATCATAAAACAGAAAACAGAGAAGAAACAGAATCACTAAATCAAGTACGGTCCTCAAAATTGACATTACTAAGTGAACGTTGAAAGAGACTGATCCAAGATAAGCCAGAAAATATAGGATGAACATGGAATAAGATTGTTTTTTCAATAATGCATACAGAAAAAAGAGAAATTTGGAGTAGTGCTCTGTTTTGGCACAGCTAAATCAATGCTTAAGCTTTGAAAACTAGAAGAAAATATTGAAAACCAAAATGAATATAGCCCTTTTTTATTAAAACTTAATGAATAATAAAAGTTTATAGGGATTAAGAAAACAAATACACTTGATGGAATTCCCATTTAAATAATCTCTCTCTATATATATATATAAAAATTTCCTTTTGGATGACAGAGTGATGTAATCATGTCAGAGTCAACAGTCTGGTGGGGGGAGGTGGAGTCGAAGTGGAAGGAGCCCCATGGACAGCATGATCCCCAGTGGCGGGACACGGTGGGCTCCCCGCTCACCCTCTTGGGAGCTTTCTTGCTTCTGTCCCTCCACCCAGCCCCCTCACTCGCCAGCTCCAGCTCAGCCCTCACCTTGTTTCCTCCGTAGCAGGGAGTCTGCAGTGGTGCTCCAGCCTTGCCTTCCCATGAGGTTCAAGTGCCAGCACCCGCTTCCTGCAGGAGGAAGTGGGGAAGCCCCAAGCCTCCTCTCCAGATCTGGCTTGCCAACTTTGCACACTGCTGTTTCCCATCCTCCTCCCCCAGCTGGGAGGACATGAATGTGCTTCCTGGAGGCTTTCCCCACTGCTCCCATTGGAACAGCGGGGAAAGCCTCTGATGCCTGGGAGCTGTGTGTGGTGCAAAAACAAGTAAGTGCCCCCCCAACCCTGCATGCCCAAACTCTGCACCCTCAACCCCCTTATGCATCCCCTTCCCCTCTGAGATCCCGCACCCTCAGCCTGCTCCTGCACCCTCCCCTCTGGCCAGACACCCTGCCCCCAGCCTACTCCTGCACCTTTCTCCCCTGGTCAGACACCTACCTCCAGCCTGCTCCTGCACCCTTCCCCCCTGATCAGACACCTACCTCCAGCCTGCTGCTGCTCCCTCCTTCCTGGCCAGAATCCGCACCCTCACCCCCTCCTGCACCCTGCCTCCCAATCAGACCTCGCATCCTCATCCCTCCTGCACCCCCAACCCTATCCCACTCATTGGCAGAGATGGGAGGGGAGAGCTCGCATGGGAGGAGGAAGGGAGGAAGCCGTACGGCTCCCACTTCTCCGGAGCACTGGGGATGGAGGAGGTTGTGTGGCTCCCACCTCCCCGGCTCCCAGAACATAGGGAGGGCAGGTGATGGAGGCAGCAACACTCTGCCCCCAGAATGCCTGCAGCTGTGATGATGTCATGATGATGTCATTCTGTCACCCAGCAGGAAAACCTTTCTTATATATAGCAAGATTAATCGTTATGTCAATTATCAATAATATTAAGTTGTATATTGTCAGTGATGCAAATGAACATTCTTATATGGCTCTTGGTTGACCATTTGTTCTGAATTTTGATGTAGTTTGGCTCTTTGGTTTGAAAAGATTCTTGACCCCTGACCCAGAGAGAGTAATGAGCGGGGGAGGGAGGGGGAGTGCAGCCCACTAGTTCACTAAAAAAAAAAACCCAGAAAAATTGTAAAAAATCCTTTTTTAAGGACTCCTGAAATAAAAATTTAAAAAACCTTCATAAAATTACACTGCATTTTTGAAAAATACATTGTTTAAATAAATCATGTACAGTTAAACCCTTAATTGAGTTATGGAACTGAGCAGCACAGTAAATCTGCTAGTGTAATAAAAAATAAGAAAATGACACTCAGTAGCAAATGGTAACTCTAGTTCTCTCTTAATGTAGTTTTCTGTGCTGTATCCTTTGGTGATAGATTTTAACCCTCTTTAACTAATTAAACAAACCATAATTCTTAGAAAAACTTAAAAAATAATGAATAGTCTAGCAGCACCTTAAAGATTAACAAAACATGGAGCTGGTATCATGAACTTTCGTGGGTACAACCCACTTCTTCAGATGAACCTACGAAAGCTCATGATACCATCTACATGTTTTGTTGGTCTTTAACGTGCTGCTAGACTATTTGTTCTTTTTAAAGTTTTTCCTCAACCAGACTAACTCATCTACCCCTGTGAAACATAATGATTATCTAAGCTAAACTTTTCTTTTCTAGCAACAGCCAACATAGCAAATTTGCTTGTTAAATCATATTTTTATTAAAAAGCATAGAGAGTCTTGAAGAATAATTCATTGCAAAGTGAATTATTTAAGTTAATAACATTTGATCCAACTTGTTCTTCAGGTGTATCTACATCTTCTCCCACATGATTTTCTCCCAATAAGCAGTTTTCCTTATGATGTTTCATTCTTGCCACTAGAGCCTGCAACTTCTTCATGCACTTGACACATTTTCTTTTTTTACCCAGGGAAAAAAATTCTTCAAAATATTCCCAGTTAGGCTGTCTCTTATGCCCAGAAGTCATGACTGTTTTTCTGTTACAAAAGAAGGGGGGATATGGGAAGCTGTGTGAGAGATGAATGTCTTCCCTTTTTCTTTCCAGTCTACTTAATGGTTCCTTTCTCTGCAGACTCTTTCCCTTTATACATAATGTCTCTACATCTTTAAAATAATATTGTAACAAACTCCTCTGCCATGCTTGACCCAGGTCCACTATCACATATACACAGAACAAACCAGTCCTATCCAGTTTGTGTCTCTTTGCGCATGTGACTTTAGTCTGAGGAAAAACAGAAATTGAAAGTCCAGAATTTTTAAGAAGCAAGAGCTTGTAGTTAGGCTGGATAGACTAAAGACATCAATTCATTTTTATGAGACTGTAGGTCTAGCTGTAGCATATTTGTGAAGAGATTTAATTGTGACTGTTATTTTTAAAAGAAAAAAATAGTATTTTTATTGATGAATTTTAAAAAATAAAAAAAATCTGATTTAAATAAAAAAAAACAAATTTAAATACAATAATCTGATTTTTTTTAAGGGATAGAGAAGAAGCAGTCCTGGAAGTGAGAGCCACTTGGGAGAAAAATGCCTTCATTATACCTTCAATGGCATAGGACCAAGGGCCTTCTAGATAGGGCTGGGCAAGATTATCCTCTCCCCACAGCCAGTTGGATATGAGCTGGGAAAAGGCAACCAGAATAAAGGCTGCCTGCTCTCTCATAGCAATGCATACGCCAGGAGATATTAAGAAGAAAAGGATGACCTGTTGAGCACCCTGAAACCCTATTAAGGAAAAGGGGTCAATTGCAAGAGAATGTGGCAAAGGCTCCATAATTAGCTAAACTCAGCTCCAGGGGGCAGAGCTGAAAGGGCCTGTGTAGGAAGGACCAAAAGACTGGGTTAACAGAACCCAGCTCTAGAGAGGTAGTTGCACAGACTCCTGTTTGAGAGACTAAATCAATACAGCCCAGCTTCAAAGAGCACAGCTGGGGACTTCTGCTTCAGGAAGGATGGAAATGGAGTAACACAAAGAACCAGAAAGGGTTCCAGAAACAGCAACTGGAGTCAGGTGTAGAAATGATGAGTCTTCTGATGGAATGAGCCAGAGAAAGAGCTAGTTGGATGAGGAATATCTCTATGTGTATCTGAGTGAAACCCTACTTATGGTAATGGCTGTGGTAAATATGTGAAACTCTGGGAAACAGCATGTTGTTAAATTAAAAAGGTCTGTTGGGACTTCTTCATAACCAGAGTGAAGGGAAGCAAGGCAGGGCTCACCTGCAGTGCTATGCCTAACTTGAAGGTGGTGTGTAGGGGTGGCTTCTAAGCCATCATTTATATAATCTTTCTTGGCTAACTCTAAAATGTTCCAATTTGGAGCAAACTTTCTAAACTATTGTTACTTTTATGGTGAACCAAACACAGAAAGAGTAAATCAAAAACAACGATGTAGAAAAAGTTATGAGCAGCTCATAAGGAGGTTTCTAATGCAGGTCTCTGCATAATCTTTTCTAGGTTACTTCAGGGGGTAGCCGAGTTAGTCTGTACAGGATAAACTTAAAAAACAACAAATAGTCTGGTAGCACTTGACAGACTAACAAAACATGTAGATGGTATCATGAGCCCAATAATACCCTCTGTTCTTTCTAAGCGGAGGTGTAATCAGCAGAGGTGAAAGATTAATGCTCATCATAATCGTCCTTTTCTTTTTTCTAATTCCCTCCAGGAAGTTTTGAGTAACAACTACAAAATGCTCTCATTAAGATATGTTGCACGGATATTTTTAAGTTCCTAGCCCCAGGAATATTGCCTATTTGCTACACTTAAAGGCTACATTTACTTAATATACTTTAAAAAGTATGTTTGTCATGGCAAATCTTGAATATTTAAATTCCTGTTTTTTTGTGGAAATGGCTTTCTGGTTTTTCACATGAGGCAACCCCTTTTCTCTTCCTGCTTTTTTCTTTTGACTGTGAAGGGGTGTTAAGTTTTTTATTACTATGATTTCTGGATGTCACACTGTTTAATTCTTGATGCCCAAGAGAAAAAAATGGAACTAAATCAAAAGCGCAAGATGCCAGATTCATTTTAATAGGAGTTCAGTGAAAGCCTGAGGTGACAAACTTCAGGAAATGTTAAGAAATATGTGCAAGCAAAAGAAAACTTGTGACTTCAATTTAAAAAGATTCAGCAACATGCCCTCAGAGGAGCATATAACAGCTTCTCAGAAGATTTGTACCATCACATCATTTTCATATGGATGTCCAATACACTGAGTTGTATAGCAGTCACTCTTGTAAAGTTGCTTCCCTCTTGAAAGAGCCACCTGTTCCATTGATGTCCCCTGTGATTAAAATAGGCAATGCAATGGACCCAGTAGTAGGTCTAAGAACAGAAGGTTTTTAATGTAACTACTGTATGTTTATGATGCTTGTGCCGCAGCTGGTTCAGGCTGTACATGATGTATAATTTTTAACTTTTCTGTGTTAGAAAGCATGGAAAGATTGGGTTCTGGCATGTGTTACTGTCAGCTCACCACATGGGAAACATTCATGCACTAATGCACATTGTATGAAGGTTAATGCAGAAAATCTATGCTGGATAGCAAAATCTAAGTCTGGTGAAAAACCTCAGAGCTCATTGTTTGATGAGCCTGATGTGGATAGACAGATGCTTAAAGACTGAAGAGGTGGATTGTATGTAATGTATAGTCTTTCTGAGCATTATAGTTCCCCTTTGCTGCCTGCCTTTCTGTACCAGTTGGGTGCAAGCAATCATTTTAAACCAGCTGTAAAGGTTTGTATTCCTCTGTCTGGAAATGAGGAATTGCACATTCTTTGCTATAGAGTTTGTAACAATTTCAAGCAATGCTCAGTAAAATGTATCTTATTTATGAGATCTGTTACAGTAGCTAGAAACATTAGGGCTTCTCAAGGGGGTTTGGGCAAAGAAGATCTGTAATAATTGTGGGGTTATATTTTTCCCCAAACGCTTTGATCTGTTTTAAGACTCAGATCTAACTAAATGAAAGTCCTGACTTCCATATTTCTCTATTTAAAAACTGGGGGGAAGCAGTGCATGCAGCCCTTTATATCTCACTAAGGCTTTCTACAGATCAAATGTATTTCTGAAAATAAAGATAAAACAGAATGTTGGTTTATGAAGCCCTGAATCGTTAAGCATTTCAACCACTTAAAACACTTCAAACGCACACACACACACAATCAGGAGAAGAAAGTAGGCTGGGAAATTATAGGCAAATTGCGGCTCTTTGAGACACCATATATGTTTATATTTTTTTAAATATCATCTCTTACTTGTTGTGGACTACATTATTGTTTACATGTATTTCCAAAATTGTTCATGCTAGATGGGGGGATTGTGTAAGTTACTACAGGCTGAACCTCTAAAATCTGGGACTCTGGTCTAGCAACATCCAGACCATGAATACTGTTGGACCAGAGAGCCGCAGCTGGCCAGGTTCAGAAGCACAGTCCAGTCTGGGCTGGCAGTGGGGAGCCCAGCCCCAGCTGGGCCAGCATGGTGGAGAGCACAGCCCTGGCTAGGGATGGTGGCAAGGAGCACAGCCCCAGCCAGGGCTGGAGGTAGCAGAGCCAGTGGCCAGGAGCACAGCCCTGGCTGGGGCTGGCACTGTGAGAAGCACAGCATCAGTTGAGGTTGGAGTCAGCTGGGCACACAGCCCAGGCTGGTGCCAGGGGCGGTGAGGGTGCAGCTCCAGCCCAGCATGCCGGGTTGTTGGCTGGAGGCAGCGTCAGGTGGCAGGAGCACAGCCCCACCTGGCAGCAGAGCCTGCAGCTAGGTAGGGAGCCTTGATCTCCCCTTATCCAGCAAATTCCATTGTTCAGGATGACTCAGGTCCCGAGTGTGCCGGACAAAAGAGGTCCGACCTGTACATTAGAAAATCCTATCACCATGACTTAACTCTTAAAGATTAACTTCAGAACAGCCTTTGCACATTCCTCTGCTGCACTGAATCTAACTGGAGATTCACTAACAAATACATTCCACATAATGACATGTAAGAATTAAAACAGAATTATGGCCCTCAGATACACACACAGGTACAATAAATGGGAGTCATATAGCAAAGGGCAGAAATTGGGAAAAAGAGTGCATATTTTGGATGCAAACCCTCTCACTTCCATCAAAATAAAAAACTTTAACAATAATCTCTCTGCAAATGATTTTAGTCAGCCAGAAGTTTGTATTGCACACAAAAAATGATATTTTTGTAATCTCATTCTATGACAGAAGTCAAAGGGAGATTTTCAAAGGGAGAAATAGAACATAGAGGTTCAACTTCCATTGGGCTTTAAAAAACAAACAAACAATGCAGTAACTACGACAACATCACTGAGTTTTACCAAATTCTCATTTTGGATCCAAAATCATTCCACTTAAACAGAAAATTTATGCATTTGTTTTTTCAACCAATTTAGCTTAAGAAATCATAGGTTAATGTCCTCCACTGTGGCTGAGGAATATTTGGCATGGCTGGAGAGTAGGAGAAGACGGTGCAAAGACTGTTTTTAAGCTACTTTTTGTTTCCCTGATCTTTAGATGCTTGTCTGGAGCCCATAAGTTAGGTGCTTCTATGATGGCTTCTCCCCACCCACAAATTTTCTTTCATGAGGGGAATCTTCTTGTAGCCAGTCAAGATGGGAGCATTTTGAGCTGATTTCATGCACCAAAGTATCTGATTGATGGTCCAGAAGCTTAATGGAAAATTATTAAAATCAAAGTCAATTTCTTTGAAGTTTGCTAAAATAGTACCACATAATTAATCATTTAGTATTTTAGTTTCTGATTTTAATAAGCTGGAATTTTCCATATTTATAATGCAGTCATTCTAAAACTCCCAAAAGTGCATTTATCAGGCTATTTTACGTAATCCTATATTTAAGATAATAAATCAGTTTGGGCCCTGACTTTTTTATATAAAAGCAATGTTTGTAGAGAAATTGCAGTGTCTTTTCCATGTAGTGTGAAATATAGAGATTAGTGCTGATTGTTGCTGTAGTACACCTCACAGGTATCAAACCACTTTATGTATAGTATAGAATCTTCATGGATCCTAGCACTAGAATATAGCCACGTCTAGAATAGCACACAATGGTCATTTTTGATCAGCAACATTATACAACAGTGACTTGAGAATGGAAGGGATGATTAGGAGAAGAGTGAATAATAACTTACATTTCCCACACAGTTTCAGTTGGTATTAATCAGAATGCAGCTACCAAGAATGGAAATTGAAAAGAGCACACAGGCTAACTCCCAGCAGTGCAATGGACTCTTTAGTGACTGTTCATCTCATCAAACATATTTATCAACAGGAGATTCAGATTATAATTAATAATCATGTCTGAAACACAAGCTGACAAGGAGGAATATATTAAGAGGAAAAGATAGAAATGTACATAGAAAACAACCCCCCTTTAACTCTGTTTCTACCCTTTTTGGTATCAGTCTGTTCATGGATTTTTTTATGCAATTTAATCCACTCTAAAGCCAATACTTGAGCTGAGAGAAAAAGTCCTCAGCCCCCAACAGTAAACATCCCTAGTTCTGTGTCTTCTGAGCAGCTGGGAACAGTAACACCAGATTTTTCTAGAAATTGTGAATGTTGCCCCAGACAATCCCTCATTTTTCCAAACCATATATATGTTCCATTCAACCCTGAAATTAGTAATTAAAATAGACGAAATAATTGTTTTTCTTTCTGGCAGCAAGAAGGGATATTATGATACCAAACCTAAGATAGTTTTATTGAAGAACTGATTTATTGTGGCCTCAGCTCATACTGAATGTTCCATATCCTTTCTGCATGTAAAAGTCCACTTGTTTTCCATATTCTTGTTGGTGATTGAGAATACTTCAATATTGAAAATCAGGTTACAACTGCAGCAGGAGTTAAAATACCTTTTCTAGCTTTAATCTAGTCAGTGCACTAGAGAAGACTTTGCAGCATGGACTTCATTGGTGGGTAACCACCCAGGTCATACCAAGGATCTTGGCAGGTTTATAGAAGGGCCAGTGGGTAGTCTGTGCTGCCATATTTTTACTACTATTGTTAATCACACTAGCTAGATTAAATCCAGTGTGACTACGCCTTCCTGTATTACCATTACACCTCAATTTCCAGGCAGGCATTGCACTGCGATTCAGTTTAGCCACTGAATGGGGACTTGTTTTCTCTGTTTTCATAAAAGCTTCCCATTTTGATTCGAAATGGAGTAGAAGCATATTGCATTGCATTCACAGCCATAATGGTACCTGAATTAGAGTAGTTAAATACCATATTTATCTGCAGTGGCTACTTTTTCTTCAAAAGTACATTCTCTTTTAAGAAGTACTGGCCATGGGGCAGTATGTCCCCTGCACTATAGCACAGTTAATGTCAGAAAGACGCTCATTTTGAATGGTCTTTCAGAAATGAATGTTCAGCTCAATTCAAGAGTTTTGCTATGCGGGAGACATGAGATGAGAAAAAATGTAATGCCTGAATGAGACAAAGTTTACATTCAATTTGGATCACCTCAAATCCACAGGCACTCTGAGAACTTCTGTTCAAATCTCAACAGACAGCAGCTGCATGGGGGAAAATAGTTTCAAGGCAACAGATCCACTCAAAATTGTGTATTAAGTCAAAACAAATCAATTAGAAAGGGGAAAAAACCTTGGAAGACACAAAGTACTGGATAATTAATCATTTCAAACAGAGACATAGTAAAATAAGAGGCTTTGCCAGTGGTTCTTTATTCCTGATGAAAGTTTGGACTGTCTTTTGTCATCTTCAAAGATTCAGTAGGAATTCAGAAGGGAAATCACCGAGTCACAGTCAATGCTGGAGAGAAGTAGATTAAAATAACTGATTGTGAATATCATGACCCAGAGTCTGTAACAGGCTATTAGTAGAGACTAGACAGTGTCATATGTATTGGCCTTTGACATCAATTGGCTGTAGTGATAACATCAATCAGCCTCAGAAATCCCTTTTTATTGTATCAGTGTTTAGAGCTGTCTCAAAGAAAAGGTTCAGCTGATTGTGTTCCACTTAGTCATTGTGGCTTCCTTTCCATACAGAACAGGGGAAGGTATTACCCTAGGTTACATAGGAGAAGAGAGCACTGGGTGGCCAAAAATCTAGCCTAAATATGTTAAAGGAATTTGGGAGATATAAAGTACGATAGGGTGGACCAGGCCCTGAGCCCCCCTTTGGAGGCCTTTCTCAGCCACACCCTACTCCAAAAGGCAACAGAGAAGTCCTCCAAGCATGCTAACATATCAGAGAAGGAAGCAATTAATCAGGAAGGCCTTGTAAAAAGAGCTTCAGGACCAGATAGCAGTCAGTGTTCTGGAGTCCTCAAGGTCTGCAGGCTGGAAGACTGGATGGCTGATAGAGCAATGTCACCATGGGCCATATCACCTCTGTGTGGGGAGCCATTGGACATTGCTGGACTATATGGGGACTCTGAGATAAAGCCCTGAGGTAAGGGTGGGGAAGTCCTGGGGGCATCACTCTCTGTGTGAGGGGAAACAGACTGACAGAAGAGACTCGGAGACACTATAGAGGGGACACTGAGATGGCCCACTGTTAAATGTTTACCCCAGAAGCTGTTTGTATAATTCTCAAACAGGATGTGTGACTTGGCTGGAGGGCTGAGTTGTCAAAGAGACTTTTATACAGAAGGGAGTGCAGGCATATACACTTGGCCACAGGGGAGCACTTGCAAGAAGGGAGTGCCACCTCATCACAAAAGGATTCTAAACTAAAATCCTCATGACAAATTCAGCAATCAGAACATGGCCTACATAAGGCCTGCTAGTATGAGTCCTGGCAGCAAAAATTTGTCTGCTTAAAGTACTTTAATCTTGGGGCCAGATTCTCAGCTGGTGTAAATAGGCAGAGCCCCACTTACACTTACACTTACACTGGGGCCAGTGATTTACACCAGTTGATATTCTGGCCATGAACATTTCTATAAAATCCATGAAAATGTATTGTGCCAAATTTTAGAGGGCACACAAAAACTTATTATGAGTCTGATGCAATTCATGTTGAAATCAATAGAAAGTTTTGTGCATGCAAAAGAATACTTAAATGATCAGTGTAAAACTCATGAAAGGTTTTGTAGCCTGCTTTTAAGATGTGATCCATGATATCTTTATGTATTGAGGCAGGGTCAGACAGATGGCTACAGGAAAATACTCAAAGGGAGGTTCGTTAGCCCTCGATTAAGTAGGTCTCTGTTCCCTAAGTAAACTGGCAGGGACTGGCCTAGAACCAGCAGGAACTTTCCAGAATCAGTCTGGACAATCAGGCCAGTTGGAACACATGGAGTGAATTTGGAGTCTTCCAGAGCCAAGAGAGTCAGGCTAGTCAGAACACCTGGGGCCAATCAAGGACCAGTTGAGCCTGGTTTAAAAGGGCTCCTCTTCTGTTAGTTCAGAGGCAAACAAGGAAGAGGGAAGGAGCCAAGGATGCAAGAGTGAAAGGTGTTTGAGTGAGAGCTGGGAACTACAAGTAAGGCAGAGTGCTGTGAAGGAGCAGGATAGGCTGCTCAGGTATCAGAGGAAAGATACTGGGAGGGATCATTAGAGGAAGTAGTCCAGGGAAGTAGGTGCAAGACTGGGAGTAGAACAAACCACATCTGTTGCTGCTGCCTCATGGTCCCTGGGCCATGGTTCTCCCCAGGTTCCCCCCAACTCTTCCCATGCTACTACAGAGTAGATAGGGAGATCGGAACTACAAAGGGATTTCACCTCACACTATGCACTAGCCTATGATGAGTATAGCTTAGTAGACTGTGACCTTTGCCTCAATAAAACAGGAGAGGCTGTGTGAAGGGTCACAGTGAGCCTCTGAGGCTGAACACTATCCGACAGAAGCTCAGGACCCACGGACACAGCCAGAGCTCTGCCAGAATATTAAGAAGTAATCTAGACTTAAAAGCAATTTAACAACAAAATCTAAATATACCTCTTGATTGCAACACTTAGACAATTACAAGGAACACACTCTATGTTGGTGGTACTCTATATTGAATAACAGGATAGGAAGAAGATACACTAAAGCAAATTCTATGTAGACACCCTTTCACATCAAATTTTATGAAGACATTATTTTCAAATGAATGTTAACTGATCCAGAAGAACTTAGGTTTACATTTTCATTTTTGAGCTGATGTGCTGTGCTTTGCAATGTCATGTTTCATCAGCCACATCACCCTTGATACAGGATGATGTGATGAATGCAGCCTGTCAATTTTTTTCGTGTAACTTGAAAATGTTAACAAAATATAGGTTCCTAGATATGCAGATTTTTTAAGAATTGTAACTTTGTTAGCAAGTCTTCATGCTTACCCTCAAAATCTTCAATTGTGCAATTGCCACCATAAATGTTTTCCAAGTTAATATCACAGACACTAACCTCCCGTCTATGGACAGTGTGAATATCTGGATTTAGAATGGCAAAATGGAGCTGCAGGTCACCTCTGATGTGGTATGGCAGAAATTTTCAGTGAAGGTGACATATCCCTTTCCTTGACTTTGCTTGAATTAACTTACTGTTAATTTTTCATATTCATTATTATAATGGGCGTGGCAGCGACTGCACTATTTCATTCTTAAAGCTTGAGCCAACTCTCCATGAGGTTAATAGAAAGACTTCCATTGACAAAACTAGGTGACTGGGCAACAAAATGGCAGATGAATTTTAATGCTGATAAAAGCAAAGCAATGAATATTGGAAAAAATAATCCCAACTATACATATAATATGATGTGGACTAGGATTGTTAAGAGGTGAGTATTTAACTAATCTAGTAGTCATTAGAAGTTTTATTAACTACTCAATTAGTCGATAGGCAGCCTGGCTCAGTCCCAGCTCACGCCAGGTGAGGGATCAGATCCTGCTGCAGCTCTGCAATTTAAAAGGCAGCAGTAGCCGGGAAGCCTCCCCCCACCTCCAGTTCCTACTGCATTTTAAATTGCAGAGCTGCAGTGGGGTTTGGTCCTTAACTGGCACAAACCAGGACTGAGCCAGGTTGCCTGCCCACCTGGCTTTTACTACATTTTAAATGCAGAGACCATGGTAGGATTTGGTCCCTCACTTGGCATGAGCCAGGACTGAACTGGGCTGCCTGCCCAGCCAGCAGGTAGCCCCTGTGCACGGGAGTCCGAGTGGGGAGTTGGGACCTCCAGCACACAGGGGCTGCTGCTGCGAAGCAGCCTCTATCTGCGGCCAGGCCATCATGGACAGGGGCTGCTTTGTGGCAGCAGCCCTCCCCCATTCCCTGCTGCCTCTGATAGAGGCAGAAGTGGGGAAGGGGGAAGAGTGGCACCGCAGAGAAGGTGCTGGGGGGAACTGGCTTTTAAGCTCCCTCCAGCACTGGCTTCTTCTCCCCCAGCCTTGCTGCCTCCGATACAGAGATGCAAAAAGTCAGCTCGACTACCCAATAAGCATAGGTTTATTGGGTAGTTGATTGGTCAACTACTCACTTATATCTCTAATGTGGACTAAATTAGCTGTTACCACTCAAGACAGAGATCCTGGAGTCACTGTGGATAGTTATCTGTGGAAAATATCCACTCAATTTGCAGCAGCGGTTAAAAAAGCAAACAGAATGTTAGGAATCATTAAGAAAGGTATACACCCATGATATTCCCACATTTTGAATACTGCATGCAGATATGGTCATCTCATCTAAAAAAAAAGATATGTTGGCATTAGAAAAAGTTCAGAAAGGGCAACAAAAATATTAGGGACATGGAACACCAGCTATATGAAGAGAGATTAATAAAACAGGAACTTTTCAGCTTGGAAAAGAGATAGCTAAGAGGGGATATGATAATGGTTTATAAAATCATGACTGGTGTGGAAAAAGTGACTAAAGAAGAGTTATTTATTCCTTCCCATAGCACAAGAACTGAGGGTCACCAAATGAAATGAATAGGTAGCAAGTTTAAAACAAACCAAAGTAAGTACTCCCCACATTGCACAAGCAACCTGTGGAACTCCTTCCCAGAGTATCTTGTGAAGTCCAAGATTATAACAGGGTTCAAGAAAGAGTTAAATAAATTCATGGAGGATAGGTCCATCAGATGGGCAGGATAGTGTCCCTAGCCTCGGTTTTTCAGAAGCTGGGAATGGATCGCTTGATGGTTACCTGTTCTGTTTATTCCCTCTGTGGCACCTGGCATTGGTCAGTCAGAAGACAGGATACCAGGCTAGATAACCATTTGGTCTGACTCAGTTCTTATGTTCTTATGTCATCAATGAAAGCTAAATCACGCGCTAATAGCCTATCTCTCTCTGGGTGTGTCTAGACTACACCTCTCTGTTGACAGAGAGATGTAGATTAGGCACATCAAAATTGCTAATGAAGCAGGGATTTAAATATTCCATGCCTCATTAGCATAAATGTGGCCACCGCTATTTTTCGAAACTGAGTTTTTTCGGGGAAAAAAGGCAGTCTAGACGTGGATCTGTCGAAAATAAACCCTTTTTCGACAGATCCTGTAAACCTCATTTTTTGAGGAATACAGGATCTGTCGAAAAAGGGTTTATTTTCAACAGATCCATGTCTAGACTGCCTTTTATTTCGAAAAAACTCCATTTATAAAAAAAGCGGCGGCCATGTTTATGCTAACGAGGATATTTAAATCCCTGCTTCATTAGCAATTTCGATGTGCTTGATTTACATCCCTCTGTCGACAGAGGGATGCAGTCTAGACGGAGAGAGAGAGAGAGAAGAGAGAGAGAGAGAGTACACCTTGCAGACAAAAACATTCAAACTTAAATATCTGAAATATGTAAGCAAAAATCATTTTTGTGAATTAGCTGTGTGGCCGGATTCATGCAACAGGAGATTTCACACCTGAGGCCAGAAACAAAGAAGGGAGTGAATAGATCTGACAAGAATGAATTTTTCATCCTATGTGATATTTGGATTCAGAAATATTGAAAAGTTTAATTTGGACGAGCTAAAATATTTTAAAATGTATATATAACATTTTAGTTTACAATATATAATATACAATTTGAAATAAAATTATATGAATTAATAGTCAGAGAAAAACTTTTTCATTTTATATTTTTTATCTTATTAAATTGAAACATTTCAAAATTATCAGAAAGAAATGGGACAGTTTGTTTACACTTTTCCCTATTAAAAACTTGGTCAAAACTAACATGGTTTCATTCTTTGAGGAAGAACTGGTTTTGCATAAAAGGGGGTTTTTGTGCAAAAAGGCACCATCTACACAGCTCCTTTTTGCTCAAAAACCTCTTGCGCAAAAGGGAAAGGAAGAGGAAATGCAAATGAGAGCGTGACATATGCAAATGAACACTCCATTTGCATTTGCTCTTCCGCAAGCGTCTTGTACTTTAAACGTAGCCAAAGTGTTTCGGTTTCAATTAGATTACATTTTTCCAGAGGAAAAAAAATATCTCAACTATCTCTACTACTGTGCCCAGATATCCATAGGGAAGATCAGAGATTTTTTAAACCCAACATCCCTGAAAGAGAAGAGTTCACAGACACATAGGAGGATGTGGGTTTTGCTGGGAGAATATTAATTGTTTCTGCTTTGTTCCTGTTACTTAAGAGAAAAGCCTGTTTAATTCAGCTTATACTGAAACATAAGATTAGATGAGAGTAAATATACAGAGAGGCTATTGCTTTAAAATCCTTTATCTTTGATGTTTTGTTCCAACTGCTAAATTAAAGATATTTCAAGAAGTCTGTTGGTCATGATCATCAATCCCAGATTCCCTAAGGAAATAAAGGCAAATGAACCTGCAGAATAAAAATGGTTGGTAGGATACCTGAGCTATGTCTAGACTATGGAGAAGATTTGAAATTCTGCAGGAATTTGCATATCTTCTTCCGATCTCATTTTCGAAAGCGGATCTCACTTTCATTTTTTGAGGAAGAGCGGCTTTTCAACAAAGAGGGGTGAGGGGGTTCGCTGAAAAAGCTGCGTCTAAACTACTTTCACTTTCGAAAGCTCCGCATATTCTCTTTCGAATTTTCCCCGTAGTCTAGACATAGCCTGAGTGTCAGTTTAAAAAGCAGAGGTGTAGCGAGAGTGTTATGCGCCTGGGGGCAACGGCAAAATTTGTGCCCCCATCCCCGCCTCTGCCACCGCGCAGCGGGGCCCTGAACCTGATGCATGTCTGAGCCCGACCCTGCGAGGAGTGGGGGAGCTTGGACCACATCTTCTCCCTCCTGTTTGGGGCTGGGCCCCCGCACACACTGGCAGAGATGGAGGAGGGTCAGGCTGGGGACAGAGAAGCAGGGAGGAGATGTCTCTAGTCAGTGGCGGGCGGAGGAGGAGCAGGCAAGATGAGGGATGACAGGGGGAGCGGGGGGAACTAAATTGGCGCCTCCCTAGTGTAGCACTCAGGGGCAACTCCTCCCCAACCTCCTTTGCTGTAAATAACCCACCTCTTAGCATATTTATCATTAGTGAATTACTTATTTTACTAACTACAGAAAATATAAATTATAGTTTTTGTGGTTTATATTCTGTTAAATATTTTTTCTCTTTAATTTGTTCCTATCCCATTCTCATCAGGTTCATGTCTTTTACATAAAAAGTGTTAAATGCTTAAAATATGTAAGTTTTATAAAACACAAGAAAAATAAATGTTATACAACCTAAATATAAATTTCATCACTATATTTCAATAAAGCATTTAAAACCACTGTTATAGCAAGCGAGTAACTCATTGCTTTAATGAATAAAAGGTAAAAAAGATTTTGAGCATATCAAATTTATTGTAAGCAATCTGCAATGCTTCCTAACTGCCTAGTTACCTACCTAGTTAACTTAGTTGTGTTTCATACTATCGCACAACGATAAACTACATCAGAGTTATGAATGTAAGGGTATGTCTACACTGCCACCCTAGTTCGAACTAGGGTGGCTAATGTAGGCATTCGAATTTGCAAATGAAGCCCGGATTTAAATACCCGGGCTTTATTTGCATGTTCCCAGGCGCCGCCATTTTTAAATGCCCCGTAGTTCAAACTCCCTGCCCGCGGCTACACGCGGCACGGACTAGGTAGTTCGAATTAAAGCTCCTAATTCGAACTACCGTTACTCCTCCTGCAGAAGAGAAGATTGAGGGGAGAGACATTGTTCTCAGTAGTGATGGATGGCAGAAAAAGGAGCAATGGTCTCAAGTTACAGTGGGAGAGGTCTAGGTTGGATATTAGGTCTCTTCTTGCCCTAGGATTCTATTGATTCTATGATTTTATGAGGCAGCGGGTGACAAGGGGCTAAATGCTTCTTACCCAGCTTCCACGGCCTGAGGATTGCACAGCAGCCTGTGCACATGGGTACACATGAAGCACTAGTCCAGACCACACACCCGCAATGAGGCTTCCACACAGGAACCTTGTGCTCCTGCTCAGAGGGTTCCTACATAGGCCTACCTTCCTCCTGACCCCATGGTGGGACACCTTTCCACCACAAGCCACCACTAAGGAGGATGACATCATAGACACACACACAGCAGCGCTGCACACAGCACACAAGCCTGCCTGCACTCTCATAGCAGCATCCACTCCCAGGCCAGCGTGGTGAGTTGGAGGACACTTGTCCCCTGCCAAGGGAGACTGCTGGGAGGGTGAGGAAGTTGAGGGGACCCCAGTAGCATCCTCCCTGACAAGCAGCATCTGCCATTCACACACACTTCCCCCAGCACCCTCCCCTCCTCTCTTCCAGAGGGCAGGGATACAGATCCTCTCCCTGTGGAATGTGACAACTGCCAGACCTGGTGTTGTGCATGGCATGGAGTGAAGCTGAGCTGCCCTGTCATGCCGCTCCCCCGTCCCCCCTTCCCCCCTCTCCCCCCCTGCCTGCAGGCTCCCCGGCCTTGCCAGGACCTTCTCATACCTGCTTGTCCCTGAGGAATGGGGGTAGCGAGGCTCCTCCTGGGATATCTATGCCCCTGAAGGATAGGGCCCACTCTCTAAGCCTTAGCTGGCCTTGCTCGAAGTGCATTGTCTTTGTCTGACCTGAGACCTTCTGGTGACAGCTCAGAGATCAGGGCTAGGCTTCATGTACAGTGTCTCCTGGGATGACTGCCCTTCTCTTTGTTCTTCACTGCTGAAGCAGCTGTGAGTGAGGCATAAGTCACATCTCCCACACTAGACTCCCGTCCCCATGAGACCTGCAGGCACCGCCAACCCCGAGAGGACCTCGAGCAGGAGCACATAGCCTGCCTCCATTCCCTTCAGCAGTCTCTGGAGTGGCAGGACCAGCAGATAGACGCAGACATGGAAGAGAACCATGCTGTCCAGGAGCTGCGCTGCTCCACCTGCTGGGAGCTGTCCCAAGAGACCCAGAGCATGTGCACAGCCTACAACACTGCCACCAACCACATGGTTACTGTAATTGAGTGGTCCAGGAGCCAACCCCTGCACCCACTCCTTCCCAAGTCCTCCCCACTCTCTCTCCCACTCCTTCCTCCCACTCATCCAGCTTCTCCTGCTAGCCCACCCCGTGGCTGCTGAGAGCCCCGCACATGAGGCAGACAGCAGTCCCAGTCCCAGCCCCGAGCCTCTCCTCCCCCTCCTGCTCCTTTCTCCCCATCCCATGTTCTTTCCCAGTGTCTCCCCAGTTACATTTACCCTAAATGGAAAAAAAAAGTTTATTCTTTCAAAATAAAAAAAGTGTGGTTTATTGTGCCTACAGGGGAGAGGAGGAAGGTGGGAAGAGAGGTGCTTGGGAGGAAAGGCACAGAGGGGCAATGCGGAGGCTTCTTGTGAGGAGGCCCATGGGAGAGTCTCACAGGTGTCCTTGTCTGAAACACTCCCTCAGGGCCTCCCAGATATGCACAGCCCCCTGTGGGCTTGTGGGATGGCAGCCATGTGTGGCTCCTCAGAGGTATGTCTGAGTTGCTTGGCCTCTACCCCTGACCCTGGAAGGAATGTCTCCCTCTTGTTTTCACACAGGTTGTGCAGGATACAGAAGGCCAACAACACCTGGGGAAAGTTCTATTCACTAAGGTTCAGGCGTGTAAGGAGACAGCAGAACCTCCCTTTGAGACGGCTGAAGGAGCCCTCCACCACAATGCAGGCCCTGTTGAGCCTGCTATTATAACATTCCTTGATTTCATCAAGATGTCCCGTGTAGGGCTTCATCAGCCAGGGGAGCAGATGCACATCGGCATGTCCACATCCCTGACCCTGAGGGTGCAGCTAGGGAAAAAAGTGCTGGTGCGCATCTTCTGGAAGAGGCTGAAGTTGCAGAATATGCGGGTGTCATGTGCCTTCCCCGACCACCCGACACTGATGTCCGTGAAGCGGCTTTGGTGATACTTGAGGGCCTGCAGGATGATTGAAAAGTATCCCTTCTGGTTGAAATAATCCAATGCCCGGTGGTCAGGGGCCTGGATGGGGATATGGGTGCCATCAATGACCCCACACACACAGTTGGATAAGCCCATGGTGGCAAAACCGGTGATGACGGGGTCCATGTCGCCTAGGATGATGACCCTGCACAGCAGGATGCTGTTGATGGCCTTCACCACCTGTAGAAGGAGACAAACAGGATATCACAGGGTTGCCTGCCTCATACCATGCAGTGCTCAATGTATGACTTGGTCTGCTCAATTAAGTAGAGTTCATAGGGAATCTTGTCCATTTTCCAGCCAAAAAGATGTGACCACATCATAGAGTATTCGTATTGATTGGGGAGGAAAGGAATATATTTCTGAGGAGAGAAACTGCAATAAAAATCTATATAAAAGGTAACTGGATTCTTTACTTCAAAAAGTACTTTCACAAATTAATGATAAATAGACCTCAGTACTCTTAAGAGGGAGAATATTGTAAGGTAATTCTTCAAAAAGGTTAAATATAGAGCAGTGGGACCATCCATCAAATATTTAAAATATAATGAGTAAAACGTGTTCATTTATTACAAATTTGCATGATGGTGCTGGGGGGAAGCAGTGAAGATTTAAACACAATGGTGCAGTTTTCAAACTAATTAGAAATCAATTTAGAAACAAATCCATTTACCACAAGAGTTTGGGAAAAAATTTGAAATGGAAATTATTCAATATTATTATTGATTATATTTATTTCAGTGCGACAGACTGTCTGCCTATATGTTTTCTGTCACCTGTGTCCTATTTGCCCATATTAAGAGAAAAGATATTTTTAAGTATTAGGAAAAGTGGTTTAGACAAAGGTTTTAAAGTGAGAAACATAATTTTAATTCTGAGTCATATTTGTATAACCCAAGGTCCAGTATGCTTCAAGCGCGGCCCTGGGAACTATAAGTTGCAGGCTACAAATTGTGGCATGTTTGAAGAAATTCCTGGTTCCTGCCCGAATGTCCTCTCTGCCCCTCCCTCCACCCCTGCCCAGCATGATCTCAGAACTGACTGAGCAGGGAGCAAGCAGCAAGAAGGCTACTGAAGTGTAATCCAGTTCTATACCCTGAAGAGGTAGGATCAAAAAGAGCTTAGAGAGCACCCTGAGAGGAGTTTAAGTGACACAACAGGAGAACATGGGATTGTTTGTTGTGGGGCTTAGTTATTCATTATTTGAGCTCCAAAGGCTCAATCCCGCCTGCTGGCAACCCTGGTGCATTGGCATTGCGTATATAAACCAATGACAATCCTGAGAAGCCATTTTTTCCATCTCAATGTATATCTTGCAAACGTACAAGTAAAGCTACTAAATGAAAAGGTCCTTGCATTGTTGTGAACTATAAATATTTTTATCATCACTTCAACCTATGTGGAAATCACAAAAATAAATAGATAAGGGGTTATTAACCATTCATCCCAATAACTTTTGTTTGGAAATCAAAATCTATTGATATTCATAGATCGATGGCTAAATCTATGAATTAGAATCTGTCTGGTTTTCTACAATGTAGTCTCTTGTGAATTTAGAAAGTCCACAATCATGAGGATATATATAATTAGCACTCAAGAATTACCTTGATAAACCCCCAAGCCAGATCAAGGAGACACACTCAAAAAGTGCCTGACATAGCTGTTGTGAATGATTGTTAAGAAGATTAAAGTTAGGTTTCAGGGAGGCTTACAATTTCCCCAATCCACCCTTCATGATAATGTGGACTAGGGGGCAAGCCCAACTAAACTCCCTGGTCTTACACTAGCATAAAGGTGTGGAAAGAGAGGACAGAAATTACCCTCTACTTAATAGTCAAACACAGCACTGAAAAAGGAAAAGGTGACCAGGTGTAAAACATAGCTCATGTGATACTGTCTTTGTTACTGCTGGTGATCTAATTCAACATGCTGTTACCCGCACAAATTTCTCTATCTCTTCCACACTGTAGGGACACACACCTTTACCCAGTTCCTAGGGCTCAAGATGCAACCCTATTAATTTATACACCCACCCTTACCCAATTCCTAGGGCTCAGGGCACATTTTCCTGTGGGTTTTGCAGGATCTTTAGCCACTGAAAGAGCCTCACACAGTAATATCCTTATCCTCTATTTATTAACAATTACCAAACAAGCAGAATGCACATGCTAAGCACAAAATGTCATGCTCACCAAGCCTGATAAAGGCAGGCAGACTTCCCCTGTTGGCCAGGCAATATCAGTCTGAGATCAGTCTGTCTGGTCTTAGGCTGTGTCTTGGAGGTGAGTTCTTCTTTTCCAGGTCTTCCCCCCTCCTCCTGGTCCTCTTCCAGCCTTTTCTTCCTTCTGTTACTTCTGATGATCTTCTTCTCCTTCTTGAAGCCCAGTTTATATAATGAAAACTGAGCCTTGCTTAGTTATACCTTAACCAATTATTTTAGTATAATTTTACTAACCAATCATAACAAAATTACCTAACCAATCATACCCCACCACCTTAATTGATTTACACCTAGAAAAATTAATTATACAGCAGACAGAAACAGTTACAAAGCAGACAGAGATCACACAGTCAAACAATAGGAAAGAGTAGTGACAATGCTCACAGGATGAGGATTCCACAACATCCTCTATTGCTAAGCAGTTTCTTGCCAGACAGAATTGTGTTACTTACGTTTTCTTTACCCATCTTGAGATCTGTTTCTTTACCTGGTGACAGTGGGGGAGCAAATCAGGGCAAAGTCCCCTCCTCACAGCCTGGTGTGACACTTTTTAATACAATTTAGATGGAACTATGAGTATGTGACTCCAGCCCTTACAGTAATGGCTGCTACTCTTCAGTCTGGCTACAGAAGGTGGCTTTGGTTGAGGCCTAGCACAGGCCTTCCAACATGGCTACAGAAAAGCCATATTGTTACAATGCATGCATATTAAATTACAAACTAAGAGAGATTTTGTGGTTTTTAAGCAAAGAAGATAACATTCACCCCTCCATGGAATGTTGTGTACCTTCATCTGCACTACTGAAGTATTACATTGAGGGCTTACATAGTGTGAAGAATATTTTAATTGTTATGTGATTGTAGTGCCATAGCACCTAATCATGGATAACATCCCATTATGCTAGGTGCTATACAAATAATGCCTATGTACTCTCATGAACTCCAGTCAGAAAGAAATCATTATGTTGTTCCTGCACATCCAGAGTAAACTCTTTTGTTATAAACTCTTTTGTTATAATTGTGTCTGTACTCTGAATGGATGGATTTGAAATGAATAGACGAAAAGGGTAACTACTTTAGAGAAATTCACACACCTTTAATAACCTTGCCAATCATTCTTGCTATCAAAACAATATCTAATACGGCTCTGTTGCTTCATGAAGTGGAGTGCACTAAAGTGGATCATTTTAGGACATTTATTTTAAAAAAGGGGGCAAGAGTTTAATCATCAAATTAGTCCAATTCATCCAGGCTTAATGGGGGGACTGAATTTGGCCCAGTCAGTTACTATTGAAGAAGTTTGAGCGTGGGTTAATAGAGGGATGAGGTTCTGATAAGTGAGCACTGAGAAGTTGTAATGCCAGCTGAACAACATTCAGGTTTCTTGTATCTGGATATTGAACTGTAAAGCTGAAAAAATCAGAAAACAAACAAAGAAAACCCAGCCTTTCTGTTTCAGCACTCTACTTCTGCAGATTCTCAGCCCCACTGTAAACAGCGCAAAGCAGACTAAAACTTTGGTTAAATGGCCATCTGAGGACTTCTATTGAACATAGTTCTTCTGTGGTGTAGAGCTCTCATGCCACCCCACATTGCTGCCTCTAGCAGAGGGAGTGTGGATGAGGGAAAAAGCATAACTATCTTCTGCTGTTCTCTGTCTCCCCAGCTACTGGATTAGCCACAGAGGAGCCATTATAGGTATATGCAAATTAAAACAACCCTATCACAGCTATGAGGTTTTGATGGGGACTAAATTGGCCCTTGGTCGATTTCAGGAACGGGGGAGAGGGGCAAGAAGTTGCATAGTCTTCAGATCCTGTGGTGGGTGAAGCTCACTACCCCTGAGGTGAAAATTGGGAATATTATATTGTCAGATGTTGTCATCCATGTCTGGAGTGAAAAGTTGTCTTCCTAGAAATAACTGAGAACTTTTGATCTAGAACAAATGTAATAATTTGCTATAAGATTCACTAATCTATTAGGTGATAAATTCTTAGTGGTACTATGTTTGGTTTTGGGACAGGCAGGGTTGGGACAGGAAAGTTTGGGTTAGGGCACTTGTCCAATCCTATTGCTTAAGGTCTGCCCTCATCATAATGTGCAGCTGCCTTAGTGCTATTCTAAGTTGCATCTGGCTACAATAGCCACCAAAAAAATATACAATTAGTAATTTAAAAACCATGTTCCTTCCCCCTTGCCATGTATCCAAGTCATTTATTACACCCAGTGAGGAATAGGGGTGGTGAGGGCCCACTATGGCCTATATCATCATGGGAATCCTGAACCCTGGGGGAATCTCAATGTTGCTAATTGGGTTGTTTTGAGGTGGTATTGCACCTCCATAGCAGCAAAATAAATAAGTTTTTGCATACAAATAATTTGTGAAGCAAAACTTCATCATATCTCAATTCCCTATCTACAATAGCAAACATCTTGCAGGTCTGGATTCAGGTTCATTCATAAGAGAGGTGTAATAGCTGAGGTAAATTTGCCTGAATCCTAGCCTGTATGTATAAGAGTACAGGGTTCAGACATTCAGCATTATTCCTAGCTGGAGCCTATACGATTAGTTTGTCTGAGCATCATATTTACCCACTGAAAAGAAACAAGGACTAATCAAGAGATAAAAATGAAATAAAAGTTTGACCTTTCCTGTGCTTGGGCTGTACACATGGCCAGGGCTTTGAAGGTTACATCCATTACTTTCAATAAGGCTATAGGACATATAGCTTAAACTTATGTCTATAGCAATGCACAAGTTCTCTTTCTTGGCAAGCTGCATTATGTTCTTCCTGAGACATTTAAGTCATGTTATTGTAACCAAGGGAAACTCAGAAAAAAGTCGGTTCTATAATTATAACTGACTCTGTGCTGGCTTTTGAGAAATACTGTTTATGCAATCATTATACTTGACAGCATGTCATTTTTACTTTATTGTAAGGTCTATTATGAGTGTACCAGAAGAAGCCCAGTTATGTCGATTTTCTAAGTGATGCGTCCACATTACCAAGCTTGCCCCTAGGTCAGCCAGATACAACTGTTTAGGGTACACTTTTATACACAGGCACAAACAAGTTACACATCACTCCTGATGTATCAGGTGCCCCCCTCCTGTTGTTTAGTTACCTCCCCTTATCTTGTACAAGGGGGGTTTGATCACCATCTATCATGCTATCCATTTAGACCTTGTCATGAACCTGGGTCAGTATGCTGGGGAGGAGGTTGGTACCAAAATATCTCTTAATTATGTGTTCTGTTACAATCCTTCTGAAATGTTCTTACAATCTATACTTGACTTTGAACCTTATTTATGCTTAATCTTATAAACTAAACTTGTTTCCAGCTCATAACTTGACTTTGATCTGACCAAAGTCTTTACTATTTCTTCTAGGCCTCAGGCTTCACACCAGGCCTGTGATACCTAGGCTTATGTTTCAGGTCCTCATCTTACTACATCTTGCATATCCTACTCATAAATGAAGTAGGGAAATGCAGCTTAGATGGGATAGGTGTAAAACTGGTTGGAAAATCATTCCCAGAGACTAGTTATCATTAGTTCATAGCTGAAAGGACATACTAAAGGGCTTGGGGTCCCACAAAGATGGGTTTGTTTCTGTTCAATATCTTTATATATGATTTAGATAATGGCATAGAGAACATAGTTTGCATGTGATACCAATATGGGGGAGGGGGTGTTGCAAGTGCTTTGGAGGACTAGATAAAAATTCAAAATGATCTGGAAAACTGAACAAATAGTCCAAAGTAAATAGACTAAATTCAGTAAGTAAATAAATTCATTAAAGACAAAAAGCAATGCTCTGTGCATAGGAAGGAATAATCTATTTCCCACATACAACATGGGAAATGACTGCCTAGGAAGGAGTAGTAGGGGGGAAATCTGGGGGTTATTGTGGCTCACAAGCTAAATATGAGTGAACAGTTCAACACTTCTGCAAAAAAAAGTGAACCTCATTCTGGGATGTATTAGCAGAAATGTTGTAAGCAAGACATATAAAGTAATTCTTCTGCTCTACTTTGTGCTGATTAGGCCTCAACTGGTATAGTGTGTCCAGTTCTAGGAACCGCATTTCAGGACAAATTGGGGAAGGACCAACGAAGAGCAACAAAAATAATTAAAGGTCTAAAAATATGACCTAAGTGGAAAGACTGACAAAACTGAGTTTTAGTCTGGAGTTAAGATAAGGGAGGGAGGGACATAACAATTGCCAGGTACATAAAAGGTTGTTACAAGGAAAAGGGTGAAGAGTTGTCCATGTTACATTTTGAAGCTAGGACAAAAAACAATGGATTTAAATTACAGCATTGTAATTTAATGGATTTGACTGAGCATTAAGAAAAAGCTCCTGAATGTCAGGGTAGTTAAGCCCTGGAACAAATTGTGTAGGGAAGTTGTGGAATCTCAGTTATTGGAGCCTTTGAAGAGCAGGTTATGTCAGGAATGCCTTTGTTCTTAAATAGTCCTGCCCTGAGTGCAGGGGACTGGATTAGATGACCTACTGAAGTCCCTTCTATTCCTGTACATCTATGATTCTATTAGATGTGAAACATACACATTGACTTCAAAAGGACTATTCACAGACATTATTAAATGTTTGCAAGATCAGGGACTAAATCACATATAGGTTTTCATTTTCATGCAATACAGCAGAAGAATGTCCACAACCAGCTCCTGATTCAGTAAAGCACTTAAGCACATAAGTCAACATATAAAAATAAATATAGGTGCACAGTTTTAAGTCCCCAAACTAGTAAAGTATTTGTTAAAATATAAAGAATTCAATTTAACTACTCATATGCTTAAAATTAAGCATCTTCCTAACTTATTTATAGAATCAGAGTGTTAAAGCATAGTACATGTTATATCTGTATGTCCACATATCTGAATATGAATGAGCATACATGACCTGAGTCAGGCTATGTCTACACTACGGGGGTTTTCTGGGATCCTGGCGGTATCCCGGAAAAACTCCGCTGCATCCAGGGAACACGTCTGCTCTTCTGCTTTTTTTTGCAGAAGAGTAGACATGCTCTTTCAGAAGCCGTGTTTTCCTCCTCCCACAAGGAGTGTAGATGGGCCAAATTTTGGAAAAGCCTCTTCCAAAAAAACTATCGGGAAAATGTACGCAAATTGCGGAGCGCAATTTGCATACCTTTTTCTGATAGATGTCTGTAGTGTAGACATAGCCTCAGAGAAAGCAGGACCTTGAACCTAGTTCTCCCACATCCCAGATAAGTACCCTAACCACTGGATTTTTTTACTAGAAATCCCATCCTACAACTGTGAAACCTTCCTGATAAAAATTTCTTCAAAACCAGAATTAAAAGTTTTGGTTTTGACAAATTGGCATTTTCCAGTGGAAAAAAAATATTTAAAAATTCCTGAGCAGCTCTAATTGCGACTGAAATCTTTACTTAAAGGGGTTCAGAATCTACTGTCAGACTAATTATTTCATCCTCTATTGTTTGCTTGTCAAATCCTCAACTGTAGCGTCAACCTAATGCCATTAAAGACAATGGCAAAATTGGTATGGTTTTCCTTAGGCTTGAAACAGTTCTCTTGTTAAAATTGTATGTTGCTCTGTCTGAACAGGCATAAGAGAACAGACAAGAGAACAACTTTAGCGATGTGTTGTCATGTTTAATCAGTGAAGATTGAACCAGTCACCTTGAGATTCCAAGAGCATTGTTCAATACCATTTAAAACATTGATTTTCTGTAACTATGAATCCTCTCAAGTAGTCATTAGACAGATAGCAAGTTACCCAAGGGTTGTTTAATACATAAAAAATTAGAAATATAGAAATCTATCCTCAAAGAGGCAACCTAGAAATTGAGGAGTGGTTTGTCAGGCTGGAAGCAGAGGAATATCACCCAGGATTGCTAGGACGTTATTCATCTGATTCTAAGAAATAGCAAGATCCACCTTTTCACCTTTCTTCACTTGACAACAATATTTCCTAGATGAATAACAGCAGATAGAAAGTGGTGAGAGAGTTTTTTTAAGGAAATAAAGAAGAGATAAGGCTTGGATCTCTCTTTCTGCAGAGTTAACATTACTCATGAATGTTTACTGCCAACAGATGTTTCACCGTAAAAGAAATTATTTGAAAATATTGCCCAAGACCATGTGAGTCTTTTCTTCAGCAGAAAGTTATTTTCCAGACAGCAAAAGTATCTCTCTAAGGCGTGCTCTACACTAGACTTTATATCAACTTTCGTCACATATGGTTGATTTTCTAATTGATGTGTCCACACTACCAAGCTTTCCACATTGACCTTAAGGGCCATAGAAGTCGATTTCTGTATTCCTGGTTTTCATGAGGAATAATGCTATTTCTTACCTTGCAAGTTCCCTACCTTTCATAAACCCTGGAGCTTTTTCCCTTAGCGGTATCCATTGGGCCAGCCAGGGAGCCCTCTGGAGGGGCACCACTATATCAGCACATATATACCACTGTTGGCTTTCTATCCCCTCAGTTCCTTCTTTCCAAAATCCTCTGATGAAGGGGAGGCGTGTTCGATTTGGAATGGATATGAGCAACACATCTCGAAGAACAACAGTTATGAGGTAAGTAACCTTTTTTTCTTCTTCAAGTGCTTGCTCATGTCCATTCCAGTTAGGTGACTCCCTAGAAGTAGCACTGGAGGCAGAGTGGGAGACTAATCTGTAATGGACTGCAACACATCCCTACCAAAGGCCACATCACCTCTGGCTTGCTGTGTGTATAGAGGACCATGTGGCTGCTCTGCAGATATCTAGAATAGGCACCTGTGCAATGAAAGCTGTCGATGAGGCCTGCACCATTGTGGAATGGGTCATAAATAGGGGCACTGGCCTATTAGTGAGGTCATAACAGGCTCTAATACAGGATATGATCCAAGAGGACAAACACTGTGACAATACCAGGAGGCCCTTCATCCTCTCAGCTATGGAAATAAAGAGTTGTGGTGACCTACAAAACTCTCTCATCCTATCTATATAAAAAGCTGAAGCTCTCCTGACATCTAAGGAGTGCAGGGACCACTCTTTGGGCATTGAGTGTGGTTTCAGAATGAAAACTAGGAGGTAGATATCCTGGGGCATGTGGAAGTGGGAAACTACCTTAGGGAGAAACATGGGAAGAGCGTGGAGCCTAACTCTATCGCTGAAGAAAACCATATACAGAGGCTCAGATGTGAGGGTCCTCATCTCCAATACTCTCCTGGCTGATGTATTGGCCACTAAAAAGGCTACTTTCCATGACAGGTGCTGGAAATAGTGGCAGGCCATTATCTCCTGCCACCCCACTCCTGCCTGCAGGCTCCTGCTCTGGCTAGCCCCTTACCATGCCTGTCTGCCTCCAGACTGAGTGTGTCCTGATGTTCCCTTGAGACATTTGAGCACCTGTTTTAAAGTGCCCTAGAGCAAACTTTTTGTCTTCCATGGAACACATCGCCTTTCTCTTTACAGAGACCTTTGGTGTATGCTAACAGATTAGGGTTAGGTTTAACAAAAGTATTTGCTATGAAGTCTGCCCTTATAACTCTTCTTTGCAGCCAGCTTGGTTCAAATTCCCCCTCTTTCCAACATCCAAGGTGTTCAGGGACCAAAATGAGGGTGTACATGCCATCTAGGGTGCCACCACAGTTAGAACAGTCAGAACCCCATCACAGCAAAATCGTCCACCATGGTGTCAACATTTCCCAGAGTCATGATTGTCTGTAGCAGAATGTTATTGAACACTCTAGCTACTTCTATGACAACAGCCCCCACTGTAGATTTCATCACTCCGAACTGATTCCTGAGTGAGCAGTAGCTGTCTGGCATGGCAAGCTTCCATAGGGCAATTGCTTCTCCATAGTTAGAACATAAAAACAGCCATACTGGGTCAGACCAAAGGTCCATCCAGCCCAGTATCCTGTCTGCTAACAGTGGCCAGTGCCAGATGCCCCAGAGGGAGGGAACACATCAGGTAATCATCATGCCATCCCTTTCCTGTCATCCATTTCGAGACAAACAGAGGCTAGGCACACCATGCCTACCCATCCGGCTAATAGCCATTGATGGCCCTAACCTCCATGAATCTATCTAGCTCTTTTTTGAACTCTGTTCAAGTCCTAGTCTTCACAACATCCTATGGCAAAGAGTTCCACAGGTTGACTGTGTGCTAAGTGAGGAAGAACTTCCTTTTGCTTGTTTTAAACCTGCAGCCTATTAATTTCATTTGGTGACCCCTTGTTCTTATATTGTGGGAATAAATAAATAACTTTTCGTTATTCACTTTTTCCACACCAATCATGTTTTTATACACCTCTGTCATATCCCTCCTTAGTCTCCTCTTTTCTAAGATGAATACTCAAATTCTTTTTAATCTCTCTTCATAAGGGATCCATTCCAAACCCCTAATCATTTTTGTTGCCCTTTTCTGAACCTTTTCCAATGCCAATATATCTTTTTTGAGATGAGGGGACCACATCTGTACGCACTATTCAAGATGTGGGCGTGCCATGGGTTTATATAGAGGCAATAAGATATTTTCTGTCTTATTCTCTATCCCTTTTTTAATGACTCCTAACATTCTATTTGCTTTTTTGACTGTCACTGCACACTGAGTGGATGTTTTCAGAGAACTATCCACAATGACTCCAAGATCTTTCTCTTGAGTAGTTGTAGCCAAATTAGTCCCCATCATATTGTATATATAGCTGGGCTTATTTTTTCCAATGTGCATTATTTTACATTTATCAACATTAAATTTCATTTGCCATTTAGTTGCCTAATCACTTAGTTTGGTGAGATCTTTTTGAAGCTCTTCACAGTCTACTGTGGTCTTAACTACCTTGAGCAGTTTGGTATCATCTGCAAATTTTGCCACCTCACTGTTTACCCCTTTCTCTAGATCTTTTACAAATAAATTGATTTGAATAAGTCCCAGGACAGACCCTTGGGAGACCCCACTAGTTATCTCTCTCCACTTGGAAAACTTACCATGTATTCCTACCCTTTGTTTCCTGTCTTTTAACCAGTTAGCAATCCGCAAAAGGACCTTCTCTCTTATTCCATGACAACTTACTTTCCTTAAGGTACCTTTGGTGAGGGACCTTGTCAAAGGCTTTCTGGAAATCTAAGTATACTATATCCACTGGATCCCCCTTGTCCACATGTTTGTTGACCCCCTCAAAGAACTCTAGCAGATTAGTAAGGCATGATTTCATTTTACAGAAACCATGTTGACTTTCCCCCAACAAATTATATTCATCCATGTGTCTGACAATTTTATTCTTTACTATAGTTTCAACTAATTTGCCAGGTACTGACATTAGACTTACCAGTGTGTAATTGCCAAGATCACCTCTAGAGCCCTTTTTAAATATTGGTGTCATTAGCTATCTTCCAATCATTAGGTATAGAAGCCGATTTAAAGGATAGGTTACAAACTACAGTTAATAGTTCCAAAATTTACCATTTGAGTTTTTTCAGAACTCTTGGGTGAATGCAATCTGGTCCTGGTAACTTGTTACCGTTAAATGTAACAATTTGTTCTAAAACCTCCTCTAATGACACCTCAATCTGGGACAATTCCTCAGATTTGTCACCTAAAAATAATGGCTCATTAGCTTCTCCGCTATAACTTTATCATCTTTGAGTGCTCCTTTAGCATCACGATCATCCAAGGGCCCCATTGGTTGTTTAGCCGGCTTCCACCTTCTGATGTACTTAAAAAACATTTTACTATTACTTTTTGAATTTTTGGCTAGCTGCTCTTCAAACGCCTATTTGGCTTTTCTTATTATATTTTTACACTTAATTTGACAAAGTATATGGTCCTTTTTATTTTCCTCACTAGGATTTGACTTCCACTTTTTAAAAGATATCTTTTTATCTGTCACTGCTTCTTTTACCTCGTTGTTAAGCCACTGTGGCACTTTTTTGGTTCTTTTACTTTTTTTTTAAAATTGGGTCTCTATTATGGTGTCTTTGAAACGTTTCCATGCAGCTTGCAGAGATTTTACTTTTGGCACTGTACCTTTTAATTTCTGTTTAACTAACTTCCTCATTTTTGTGTAGTTCCCCTTTCTGAAATTAAATGCCACATTGTTGGACTTCTGAGGTGTTTTTCTCACCACAGGGATGTTAAATTTTATTACATTATGGTCACTATTTCCAAGTGGTCTGGTTATATTTACCTCTTGAACCAGATCCTGCACTCTACTTAGGACTAAATCAAAAATAGCCTCGCTCCTTGTGGGTTTCAGAACCAGCTGCTTCCAGAAGAAGCAGTAATTTAGAGTATCAAGAAATTTTATCTCTGCATCCCATCCTGAGGTGACGTGTACCCAGCCAATATGGGGATAGTTGAAATCCCCCACTATTATCAAGTTTTTTAGTTTGATAGTCTCTCTAATCTCCCTTAGCACTTCATAGTCACTATCACTGTGCGGATCAGCTGTGCTCATTGCACAAGGAATAATGCTTCTTCCAAAATAGCTACTTTGGAAAAGGGCATGTGTGGATGCGGTACAGGGAGTTATTTTCAAATAAGGTTCCTCCAGAAAATCCTACAGGTGCCCTGCTGGCCACTCCATCCACATGCCTCAGGACTTTATAGTACCTCTTCCCCTGTAGCTTTTAAAGCTGCAGACACAGGGGAAAGGGCTTGTGGCAGAAAACTGGCCCTCACAGCCTCCAAGCCACACTGCAGCACCACTGCACATCATCTGGCCAGCATGACAGATCCTCATGATAGTGCCCATCCCAAGGAGCACTCAGAGGGCTCCCAGGAGCCTGTCAGCCACAAAAGATGGGCGCTGTCCTGGTCTGGGGTGGAGATCCTGGCCCTCATCAAGGTGTGGCACTAGGAGGAAAACCTCCTGAATCTCTGATCCAGATGGTGCAATGCAGACATCCATGGCCAGATGGCCAATAGCCTGGCCTCAAAGGGCCACACCTGAAACCAGGAGCAGGTCCAGAGCAAGGTGAGGGAGCTCCATCAGACCTACACCAGGGTGAGGGGACACAACTACTGCTTTGGGGCAGACCCCCACTCTTGCCCCTATTTTGAATACCTGCACCACACCCTGGGGGTGGTGCAGCCCCTTCCCCACACCTGGTGGTGGACTTGAAGCCCATTGTTGCCTGCCCAGAATTCACAGCTGGGGAAAAGGAGGAGCAGTAGAAGGATGAGGAGGACCCTGATGCAGTCATCTCTGTGACCATGCTCGACCTGGAGCCAGTACCCCACAGCCTGGATGTGTCCCAGGTAGCCTCTGAGGCTGTGGAAGGATCATTAGGTGAGTGGTCTTAGTTTTCTCACACAGACAGGGTGGAGGTGGTGAGCACCAAGGGGTTGTGGTGCGATCATCACTTGGCCTTTTCAGCCTGGGCATCGCGCTGTAGTCCATGCATATGGATGCAAGTGCAGTGCTAGCCTGCACCACACAGCCCCCAGAGACAGCACTGGAGTACCCCTGGGCTCCTGCTCACACGCTCTGGGGAGGCCAGCCATACTTCTGACCCTCCCACCATGAGCCACCACTAGGAGGAGGCTGGAGACAAGGACACAGACACACACAGTGTCCTGGGGACAGCGCTGCCAGGTGCAGAAGTGTGTGCTGCTCACACTCCTCTTTCCCCACCTACACCCTCACCCCTTCTCTCCCAGTGGTGAGGGATACAAGTTCTCTCCCCTTGGGATGCCACCACTGTCAGACACGGCCTGTGCCCAGCACCGATGGAAGCCCAGCCAGCTCAAGGCCCCACTCTTGCACATATGATCCCAGTGTGGGCGACAATTTCCCATGCTTGCTTGTCCCTGGGACGTGTGTGTGTGGGGGGAGGGGGAGTGGTAAGCATGGTCCTCTAGGGATGTCTCGGCTACTGTAAGAAAGGGCCCACTGTCCAGGCCACACGTGGCCTTGCTCCCAGGACATCACCTTCCTCTGACCCGGGAACTGTCGGTCTTGGCTCACAGATAAAGGTAAGGTTTCAGGAACAGTGTTTCCAGGGATTACTGACCATCTCTCTTTATTGTCCCCCACCAGACCAGCTGTGACGAGGGGCAGGCAACACCACCCAAGTCGCTGCCTGACACTGGTGGAGCCGCAGGCGCCAGAGGACCCAAGAAGTCCCGATGTGGGAGCACGTCTCCATACTCCAGGACCGCACGAGATGCTGGCCCAGAAGGTCCAGGAGCACACACAGTGGTGGAGAAAGACATGATGGAGCTGCTGCAGCAGGGACACAAAACATGTGCGTGACCATGCAGTCTCGCCTCACCCACCCGGAGCCAGCTCCTGTTTCTGTTTCTGCCCCTGCCCCTGCCCCTCATGCCTGACCTGCTCCAGCCCCCCTCCTGCTTATCCCCCTAGTCTCCCCAGACTCCCCCACCCCTGAGGTCATTGAGGTCCCCACACACGAAGAAGAAGAAGCACTCGAGCCACACACCAGTCTCAGCCCCTGCCCTGAGCCTCTCCAGCCCCTCCTCCTCCTTTCAGCTCCCTCCCCCATTCAAGGTTCTCATCCCCCCTCCTTCCTTCTCCAAGGTTCTCTCCCTGCTCCCTCCCCAAATAAATCACAACACAGTTCTGTTTTTATAAATCAAACAGTTTTTCTTATTGTCTCTACAGGGGAGCGGGGTGTTGTAGGAAAGGCAGAGAGGAGCAAGGCACAGGCCCCTAGTGGGGACGCCCTGGGGGGAGTGTTCCTGGAGTCCTTGTGAGAAACTCTTTCTCAGGGCCTCCTGGTTGTGCACCCCCCACGTGATGCACCTGCTGGATGGCGGGTGTGCATGGCTGCTCAAAGGCCCTTCCCTCCCGGCTGGCCTCTGCCCCCCATTCTGGAAGGAAGGCCTCACCCTTCCTCTGAACTGTGTTGTGGAGCTCACAACATGCAGACACCACCTGGGGGATGTTTTGCTCCCCCACAGCCAGGCAGGTCAGGAGGAATCTGAACTGTGCCTTGAGGCACCTGAAGGTGAACTCCACCTGCATGCGGGCCCTGCCGAGCCATCCATTGAAGCTGTGGTGTCTAGTATATGGCTTCATTATCCACGGCATGAGAGGGTAGGCTACGTCCCCCAAAATGCACAGTGGTATGTCCACATCCCTGACCCTGATGCTGTGCTCAGGGAAGAAAGGGCCAGCCTCCACCTTCTGGAAGAGGCTGGAGTTTCTGGTCCTCATGCGCCTTCCCTGACCAGCCAACGAAGATGTCTGAAAACTGGCCGCAGTGGTCAACCAGGGCCTGCAGGACCATTGAAAAGTATCCCTTCCAGTTAATGTACTGAGATGCCCCGTGGTTCGGGGCTTGGATGGGAATGTGGGTGCCGTCAATAGCCCCCTCCCCCCACCCTGCAGTTGTGGAAGCCCGTGGTGGCAAAGCCAGTGATGATGAGGTCCACGTTGCTGAGGTGGGTGACCCTGCACAGCAGGATTGTATTGGTGGCCCTCACCACCTGCAGAAGGAGACAAAGAAATAAACAAAACAAGGAAGCAAAGGGGTTCCACAGCCCTTTGGAGGTCCCCTGTCCCTCTCCCCTTTGGCCCCAAACATCCCAGGAGCAGGACTGTGTGAGGGCAGGACTAGAGAACCACCTGGGGATGAGGACAGTGTGATGCGTCTGAAAAATCTGCGCTCCCAGACACGTGTCAAGAGTCTCCTCAAAAACCTCAGGGTCATGTTCCTGAAGGGCCTGGAGGGCAGCCTGCAGAAACTGCTGCAGAAAATGCAGCATGACATTCAGGGGCTGTCGCATGCCCAGAGGCAGCTGTGGCTCCGTAGCAGCTTTTCCACAAGATGTCTTCCAGAAAAGTTTGTTCCGAAATTAGCTTGCAGTGTAGACGTACCCATAGGTCTCGCTGGTAACACAACACTGCTTTACTAAGGGACTGAGCCAAATTATGCTGATGCCAGAGGAATTATCTATTCTATTCTATTCTATTCTATTCTATTCTAGTGTTATACTTCACCCTTCCCTGAGGTATTTGAGTATAGACTAATTCAGAAATACAGCATAAGTAATAGAAACATTTACTTGTCAGTGTACCATTTTAAGAAGTAATACCATCCCTCATCAAGGCAATCAGAGCAATGGCAACTGCTGAAATATAACTTGCACAACCAGGGGGTTGTCTAGAAAGGTTACACTTGGAGATACCTTAAACTTTGTATATCACACTTTCAGAAAATCCTTTTACCTGAAATATAAAGAAAAATATTCTTACCAAATAAAATTAATAAAACTATTACTAAAAATCTGATTTCATTTAGCAAGGTATAGTTCAATAATCTTCACTATTCCCCTTTCCTCATTTGTAACATTGCATAGTTGAGTAATTGCTTTTGTAGAGGCAATTGTGTGAATTATTATTATTATTATTATTATTATTATTATTATTATTATTATTATTATTTTGCAATAATATGCACAAGTCCAGCCATGGACCAAACCTCTTTGTGCTAGATTTTGTCTTCTGACACATTAAGTACTGAAACCGCTGGAGAAAGCATAAAACATTTAAGTGGACCAATGGGCGTGACCCACTTTTACAGTGATCAGTTTAAAATGTTGTTTTATTTCTGCCTGTCCTATGCAAGTATACAAGCAAAATATTTATTTTAGTGAAGAAAGTGTGGGCCCTATATTTTTTTAAGATGAGTGGGTTAATTTTTTGCTGTGCTTTTACACATTATAAAGCAACTGCAAGATAAACAAATGTGTGCATTTAAAGACTCTCAGATATTTCAGTGATGGCTCAACATACCTAGATAGAATGTATTAGAAAGATTGTACATTTTAGATGGCAACTTCATCTCCTTCAGCTTTTCCTATAGATACCTATTTTGGGGAGAAAATGGATTTACCCACAAAAATATGTTTCTCTATTATATTTTGTATAAATGTATTCGAGTGAAATGAATTGGTGATGTATGTATATTTGTGCAAAATATTGTCTTTACAAGAAAGCTGAAATGTGTTTTTCACAAACGAGGGTCTTCTTATTTTGTGTGCATCCACTCTAAATCACTGAAAGCAGGAACACTGGATCAGGCCCTATATGTTTACTTAAATGTTTTTCATCCCGCTTCATGAGGTAGCTTATGCTATTAGGACTGGGCCAGTTTGTGCTTTTAAACACACATTTTTGGGAGGCAGTATTCACTATTGGTTAGCGTCCAAGACCAGAAATGAGAATTCCTGGAATTGTTCATAAAAAGTAGAAGTTGGTCCCTTTTGGAAGAAGTCCAAGGGCTGATCCAAAGTCTATGGAAAGCAGCAGGAAGATACTGGGTGCTGACTTCAACAGGCCTTGGATCAGACTTTCACAACCAGCAACAAAAATGTTCAGAGATGCTGAATTCTTGGGATCAAACAAAAATAGTGAGAGGTGCTGGAGGGACTAAAGTTTGGCAGGACGACTGGAAGTGGTATATGTCCCAGATCTCCATCTCAAACATACATTTCCATCCCAGGTATATGGGCGGAATGTTGGGACACTAGAGACAGTAGCAGCAATGAATGAGTAGCACCATGACAGATAGCCCAAGATTGAGTTTCAGGGGAGTAGGCTTTAGCAGTGGCTCATCTGCAGAAGTAGCTAATTTCTATATAAATATGAACAGTTTGAAAGTATAGAAAGCTCACCTTCTGTGCACAGGTCTAGTTTCCAATAAATGTTTTATATCTTATTAAATATTAAAATCCATTAATAACAGATGAAATTCTGATTTATATTAATATATTAATATCTTTTGTATTGTACATGCTAAAGATGTTTGGCACATTAGATTAGGTTTTATTCTGGAGTAGAGGGAATATTTATTATTAATTATTCTTATTTATAGACATGTGCATCCTAATGTTAGCCAATTCGTATATAGTGTTGGGATGTTAGGTTAACTGAATGTATTATACTCCACCTATAGTTCTGCCCACCTTGTAATATATTCTGTAACACCCTGCATTAGTTGAATTCAATTTTAGGAAAACTGTCAAGATTAGGACATATTGGGTGTTTTACCATAGCAACAGGTAGGAAGTTATTCTCACAGGTCAGTACTACAATACCCCAAAAGAAAAGGACAAGATGCATGACTGTTCTATTCTGGTAGAAATCTAGGAGGTTCCTTGATATCTCTTGGAACCTAGAATGCATGCATTCAGAGCAAAGAGATAAGGAATATACCATGATACCAGAAAAACAATGCAGAAAACTGATGAGTTACACCTAGTTTCAGATGATGCATATATACAGGATGTCTATAAAAAGAATAGCTTTTGGGGTGTAACTTTGGGAGAATGCCTTCTTTGTATGGTAAATATAATAATGCTGCATAAGACAGCTCTCCAGAACTGATATTGTATGAAGCCACTCTTCCTGGACTTGGCTGTTGTTCTTATAGCAATAACCCAGACTGATATTGGTTATTAGATCCTTTGAATATATTTCACAATGAAGTAAAATGTAATCAAGCTACTGACTGGACAATTTACCAGTGGTATGGTTCCATCACTTTATAAACATCTAATATAAATTGCACAAGATCCCAATCCCATCACAATTCCATCATAAAATCCATGGGGTTGGGATCTTGTGCTGGATGAGAACACAATCCACAGTAAGAAAATACACATTTCCAAGTTGATCCAAGGGCATCTCAGAAAAGAAATTAAGCTCCAGAGGCTGATCTGTGGCATTGACTCCTATCCTGCCTCAACATTATTTGAGATTAAACATCATTAGATCAGTGAAATCCATCTATTTTTTTCTCACAAAGGTAAAGGTAAATTTGATTACAGAAATGTATCACCAACAGTCATGATGGATGCTGACTTCATGGACAGTCCAGGGATCAAGAACCTGCTGAAAGAAATAAAAGATGCTCAGCATCAGCAAGGTCAGATTAATCTTTTGTGGGACGCAGCACCCGTATCATAGCCCTGTCCCATCCCTCACTCCACCTCAATGCCTTGTCCCTGCTTGACTCTGAGGCCCCACCTCTGCTCATCCTCTTCCTTCTGAGGCTCTGGCCACTACTCTGCTGGGAGGCCCAACCCCCACTCATCCTTTTTCCTCCAAGGCCCACCTGTGATCAAATTTGAGGTTCCACCATCTGCTCAGCTTCTTCTCCCCAGGGCGGGGCCTGTGCTCTGCCCTAAAGCTCCATCCCCATTAAGCGTCTTTCCTCTGAGGCCCTGACCTCTCTGCTCACACAGGAGGGAGAGAGCGGAGAGGAGAGGAGCAAGCACCACTGGCAAAAACAAAAGTCAGCTCTGGTGCCAACAGCTGTAATCTCCAAATCAACAAATCCTCCTACTTGGTTATTTTAGGTTTTTTGGTGTTTATGCTGTTTATTTTTTAAAGAAAATAGAACAATGATTTAAAAAATATCTTTCATTCTTTGGAAGATAGACACAGGGCACTGCATTTTTACAACTAATGAAGGTATGAAAGGGGGTGGAGTACAGCAAAGGGTTCGGGTGCAAGCAACTAAGATTCCCTTGCTCTAAATCTAGGGTTGCCTGTCATGGAAGAGTGTGGCCCTCAACTACTAATGCCTGCCCCAAAACCTTCACCCACTCATCAGGTGGCGGAGTAGCCTCCCGGGGTGGGACTCCCTGGTGAAGGCCCAACAGACCTGGCATATCAGTGAAAGACTTTCCCTCTTTCCCCAAAAAGGTCGACATTTTCTTTAAAAACTCTACATCTGAGGGAGGGGCTGATAAGGGCTGGCTCCCAGTGGTTATCACTGTCTACTCGCTACCTTCCACTGCTATCCTGCCTGGGACCTGTAGAGGGTCCACAGCTGATGGCAGCTCGCATAGTACAGCAAAAGCCCCCTGCTCCCTCACAAACATGCACCCACGCATTTTGCACTTACTCAGGTACTCAGTGGAAGCCCTTAACATAGGTTCTATTGAGCCCTCATCGAATGCCTCCGGCACCTCCGGCACCAGAAGACAGTTCTCAGGGTTAATAGACATCCCCTTGCACCAGTCCTCTAACAAGTGTAGGGCCATTATACAAACAGTAAATTTCCCGAATCTAACAGATCAAAACACCAACAACAGGAATTTTGGGTTTTCCCAATTAAATGGATTGCTCGCAATGTGCTTGAGCGCATTGACCCAGATGATCCCGGACGAGCCCCCAAAAATGTAACCCTTCTGCCAGGCCGAGTAAATAGCAGCAAGGGCAGGGTTCAGTATCTAGGGGTCTCCTCCCAACAAGGTAATACAACACCGGCTCGAGCCCCCACGCAGTGATCTGGGAAATCTTTCATACACCTCTGGGTGCCTCAAAGAGGCAATTCTTCCCCTCTTGCAAGCACAGAGCCTCAGTATAGCAGCAAAACCTTTTATAACATGAGGTAACCGACATCAGCATTAAATTGGGAAAACACCACAACTCAGATTTACAGACCAAACATGAGCAAAGGAACCCATGCCCCTTGTCTAGCGAGTGCTACTTAGTTTACAGCGAATCCCTCTGTCATAAACAGTTCCACCATTTCATTGTCCTTGATTCGCATAATCAGGGTAACAACACTTTTATCCCCCCTGCCTCAATAACAGAGAGACTGGGGATCCCACAGTGGCCAAAGTGACCATTTGGGCTGCTGTGAGCACATACTAGACAGGGTGGGTGTGTCTATGCAAATTGGGATGAGCCCCTGAAGTCTCTTTGTACCACTTGCCACAGCTCACCACCAGATGTCAGGGTAGAGTTTACCCTGACCCCGCTTACATCTACAAGTCAGAGTACATGTCTATGTCTTTTATTTTGTTGGTTCTTCCATAGATTTTTTTCAGAAAAACTCTCTGAATTAGAATTACAAATGATCAGTCTCGTGTCTCTAGACAGCCTTGTGTCACAGTGGGTATTTGTTCCAACAAGATAATCCTCTAGACTACCATTAGTATGTGACAGACTGAGTAAGGCAGACTAAAGAGAATTACAGGTTAAACCTCTCTAGTCCAGAACCCTTGGGATTTGACCATTCCGTAAGAGAGAATTTTCTGGACCATGGGAGGTCAATATTGTCTAGCAGCATTACCAACACTTCCACTGCTTACTGTGCTGTTAGAGGACATTTAGGGGTAAATTAGAGGTAAATAAAAGCACAGAAATCTGAGTGCTAGGACTGGTGGCTGTAAACAAACTTTATGGGACTGTGGGGAACTTGGCTACATCTATGAAAAGTGGACATCGGGCTAACTAAAATCATTCTGGATGATGGATGTTTATGGATGAGAGCGTTCTGGATTAGAGAGGCTCAACCTGTAGAACTAGGTTCAAAATAAAAAATGACAATAGAGATTTTTATGCACCAATAAAATATGGACAAGCATCTTTCACCCATGATCTCATCTAAACCTGGAAAGAATATAACTGTAAGGTCAGTCCAAGCCTCAGAAAGAACAAGTCATGCATACAACATGCATGCATGCATGCATTAATCCCTTTTTGTACTTCCTTGTTATTTGTCTTGGGGTATGTCTAGACTATATGGTTCCATTGACGGAGCCATGTAAACTAGTTTACCCGGCATAGGCAAAGTTCATTAAAATAAACATGGCCGCCATGCTGTGCTGACAATCAGCTGATCCGACACAGCACGGCAGTCTAGATGTGGATCTGTTGGCTGGGGAAGCCTTTGCAGACTGATCCCTTATGCCTCATGAAACAAGGTTTAAGGGCCTGCCTCTTAGTCACAGCTTAACTCTGCTTTATATTAGCAAAGTCTTGACCGTTACTGTCTAGGCCTCAGGCCTCATACCCAGCCTGTGATACATGGGCTTATGTTTCAGACCCTCATCTTACTACAGACACGTCTTACTACAGACCCTCATCTTACTACAGACACATTCATTTACTACAGTATACATGTGTACATGTGATACCACCTTATATCCAAATATGATAGGGTATATCTACACTACAAAGTTAATTTGAAATAAGAGGAGTTATTTCGAATTAACTTCAATAGCGTCTACACATGCAAGCTGCTATTTCGATTTTAAATCGAAATAGCGGAGCGCTTATTTCGAATTTGGTAAACCTCATTCTTCGAGGAATAACACCAAATTCGAAATAGCTAATTCAAAATAAGTGCTGTGTAGACACTTATTTAGAATTAGGGGGCCTCCAGCCCTTCCCAGTTTCCCCTGGTGGCCCCTCTGGGCACAACCAGGAAAACTCTTCTCCTCTCCCCCAGCCTCGGGTCCCTTAAAGGGGTAGAGTCTGGCCACTGGGCACGTGCGAGAGCCAGGCCTGCCAGCAGCCGCAGCCCCTCACCCAGTGGCTGCACAATGCCATCCAGTGGCAGCCAGACGTCCCCTGCCCAGTCCCCCAGCACCCAGGGTCCAGCCAGGGGCTGTAGACAGCGTGCGCCCTTGTGGACTAGTGCGGAGATCATGGACCTCATTGAGGTTTGGGGGGAGGCCCCCAACGTCCATGATCTCCGCACTAGGCGGAGGAACGCAGCCGTCTACGGCCGCATAGCGGCCACCATGGCCAGGAAAGGTCACAGGTGCACCCTGGAGCAGGTGCGCCTGAAGGTGAAGGAGCTGCAGCAGGTGTACGCCAGGGCCACCAGGGGCGGCGCCGCATCAGGGGCTGACACCTGCCCCTACTTCCCTGCCCTCGACCGAATCCTGGGGGGTGGGGTGGTCCACGCCAGCCTGGAAGGCAGCGAGCCGGGAGCTGAGGACCCTGACCCGGGCACAGCAGAGGGGCCACCACCAGCTGTCCCGGCACCGGAGTCGGCAGGGTCGTCCGGGGAGGCCATATCAGGTAAGTGCCAGCACTGTCCCCCACCCGGGAGGGAGGCGGGGAGGGAGACCAGGGACCGCATGCGTGGGCCATGCCTCCCACGGATCACGCAGCCACCTGTGCACATGCGAGCACATGCCATGCCACCCTTGGGCAGGTGGCTCCAGCTGTGTGACACCCAGGGGCCATGGCCCAATAGGCACGTGTGTGTGTGAAGAGACCTGACACACTTCCGACCCCAGGGCGGGACCCAGAAGAACGCCCTCCCTTCACATGCCCCCTCGACACAGAGGCAGGGGACAGCTCTCCCGCGCCTCGGCCACACTATACATGGCACAGGGGCATGGGTGTGGTCTTGGGGCAGCTCCCACTCCCAGGGAGAGCCAGACATCCCGACCATGGCCTCTGTGCAAGCACGTCGGCTCTGACGGTGCAGGGCATGGTCATCCGCACCTCGCAGGGGAAGCTGGGCATTATCCACTGCGTCCCCAGGGAGAAATGACCATTCCCCTTCTTTCTACACAGCCGCACCAGCTGCATGTGCAGGGCGCACCACCCCGCCGGGGACATGCTCCCGCACCCGAGGGGTCCTCCAGACCACCAGCACGCGGCAGGGGTACCAGGACCAGCACCTGGGGCCCTGCGAGCCCTGCACTGCACCATACAGGCCTGGGTGCAGGAGGACCTGCAGCTCTGCCAGGAGCAGCTTGCCCAGGACCGTGCCATGTGCTCACACCTGCAGGTCCTGCTGCAGAGCGTGCTGCCCTGTGCCGCCCCAGCACCTGCTACCCCCCCCCCAGCTACTGTTCCTCTTTCCACTCCTGCCCCCCCCAACCTACACACGCTCCTCCCCATCCCCCCAGGGACGCCAAGGCCCCGCACCTACCGTGCTGGGAGACATGTGGCCCAACGAGACCCCCATCCCTGAGCGCTGAGCTTCCTCCCCTTCTTCCCTTGCTTCCCCCTTCCAGCTCCCTCCTCCCAGGTTTCCCCCTCCCCTCTCCCACCTCCTTTCCCCAGTCTCCCCAGAGTTTCATTCCCCCTCCCCAGTTTTGTTAAATAAAGACAGTTCGTGTTTATGAAAAAAACATGTATTTTATTTGACATCAGGAAGGGGGGCTAGGGCAGGGTAAGTGGAAAGACGTGAAGGAGGAATGGGGCATGAGCCCCCGGTGGGGAGGACCAGGGTGGCTCTGAGGGCTCCTCGGGGTGAATGCTCTCCTGCAGGGCCTCCTGGATCCTGACAGCCCCCCAATGGACCTCCCGGATGGCAGCCTGCAGCAAGTGCAGCCGGGCTGATGGCAATGACCCCACGAGACGTACCGGCATGCCCAGGGACAGGTCTGGTTCCATGTTGCAGAGTGCCGTGGTGTCCCGAGTGAGGGCAAGCAGAGCACTCTGAGACACAAATGCTTTGCTGTCCCTCAGCGAGGTAGACCAGCAAGCAGGGAAACCTGAGAATTGTCTGTCCGGGATGGGGGGTCGGGTCCCTTTCAGCACAGACCTCGGATAGCCTGAGGCAGCAGCCCCACACACTAAGTCCGACCCTGATGCCCTGCTGGCACTGGTTCCAGCCAGTCTTACCTTCGATTCAGGGTCCACTCAGTGTGGACGCGCTATTTCGATTTAGAAAAATGCAATTTCAATTTAGTTTTTGTGTCTAGATGCGTTATTTCGAATTAGCTTAATTCGAATTAACTATTTCAAATTAAGTTAATTCGAAATAGCACTGTAGTGTAGACATACCCATAGTGATTTTCTAATGTAGTCTGGCTCTTATTGTATTGCAGATGGTAACACCCTCTTTTTAGGGCATTTACAGTGATTATCTCTGTGATTATTGGTTGAAGGCTGAGTTTTTTGAAATACTGGGGTAGGCATTGTTATAGTGTGTCCCACAGGGCTATGATTTTGAGACGTAAAACAGAAATTTGGAGTAGTGACATTACAAATGAGGCCTTTTTATTTAAATGTCTTGTAAGATCCCATTATTATATAGCTATTTTTTTCTGATTTATTACCAGCAAACCCCCTGTCAGTAAGATACCAGCTACTAGAGACATAACCCAGGAAATCTTTTCTTCTAAATCCCATCACTTGCTCTAATAGACAACCCCATAATAATAATGATTTGAGGAGAAACCAGAATTGAATCTTCTCACTTTGGAACAGGAACTAATGGCACAGTGTTCCTTTCAAATGTATGTTTCTCATGTTACTGAAGTTTTCCAAAAGGGTTACACATTTGGTGATAGTCAACTTCATTGCAAACTATTTTTTACAAGCTCTTGTGCGGAAGTAATAACAAACCTGGACAAGCACCTTTTTGAAATACATATGTGACAACTTTGGATACTAGGCCTAAAATTTCTCTGTCAGTTAGATTTTTTTTCTTTGTAGATTTTGAAAAATAAATCAGGTTGGATGAAATTTATCCCTGGAAAATCTCCAATGAAGCCACAGAAAAGAAAAAAAAGTTGTCAGAAACAAGTAATAGTGAAATGGAGACAGATGAGTCTCTGTGCTTTAATCACAACAGGGTTTCAAACTGATGGTGGTAAACACATCTGTGTCAGAAAGAAGCCAAATCACAATTTTAATTACAATAAAATAATTAAAGTTTTGTTAAAAGCTTTGTAGTGTACATAAGTCCTATGAACCTTCAAGTTCTCAGTGGGATTTATTCTTCTAAATCAGTTAAGTATTTTTGAAATTCCTTTTTTTTTTTGCCTTGTTATCACAAACCCATTTCCCTTATGACCATATGAACACTTTTTTTATTTTCTTTGTCACTTCTGCTCTTCATTCCAATCTGTTTCAGAGCAAAGAATATGTCCCTTCACTATTACAGTAAATGGAGAATGGAATGTGTTTGAATATTTGCGTGCTGCAGTGAAAGGCAAGTTTCAACTGTATTTACTATATCTCAGGAGAAACTACAGAAGACTCCATTCAGATTATTAGAATTTTAGACATGATAGCATGCTTCAAACCAATGCTTCATTTAAAACAAAAGAATCCTTCTTTAATTTTTGTTATGACTTTTGTGCCTTTGCACTAATGCATTTTTTGATGTAAGACTGAGAACAAGAACGCGCTATCGAAGAGATTACATGTATTTTGTGCCTACAGACAAAAATGAAAGAGAGAGATTGATCTGTCAATTAGACATGAGCCCCAGTTGTGAAAATGGGAGTGGTGATGGTGAGTATAGTTCTTTGGGTCTCTGCTAAAAGCATATTTTGAATAGTGGGTAATGGAGAAGTATATTAAGTAATAGGCATTAAATCATTCAGCTGTTCTTTTCAGACTCAGTCTTAATCAAAGTGACTTCAGAATAGTCTCTATGTAGGACAAAATTGATTCAGGAGCTATTTTTAATTATTGATACCCTCTATTTCTATCTGCCAGGCTAATTCATGTCTACATTTCAATAAAACACCCATAGGTGGCTCGTGTCAGCTAACTTGAGCTGGAACTGTAAGGCTATGAAATCGTAATGTAGACATTTGGGTCTGGGCTGTGGCACAGGCTCTGAGACTCTCCCCCCATCACAGGATCCCAGAGCTCAAGCTCCAGACTAAGCCTGAGCCCTACAAGCCTGAGGCAATTGACATGTGCCAGCCATGAGTGTTTTAGTGCAAGCCTGGCATATCTTGAGTATCCTCATAGTGTAATTTACACAGGCTTCTATGCAACATTCATCATCAAATTATGTAAATGGCCAAGGTCATACATTTCTGGTTCTAAATGTTCTCTTATAGAGGTGGTTACCAACCAGTAGATCGGGATCTACTGGTAGATCTTGGAGCCTCTGACAGGGGATCCTGACTGGTTTGGCCAGGAAGCTATCAAGTGCTGGCACTTCAGTTGCCCCTTCCCCTACTATCATGATGCTCCTGTACTCTGCCTTGGAGCTGCTCCTTGGAAGCCTCCTGCTTGCTGTGCAGGATGTGGGAGGGAGATGGGGGGCACTGAAGTCAGGGTGTTCCTTCTCCCCCCACTCCTGTACCCCATCTCCACACAGAGAGAAGGGGATGGAGGGAGCTTGGCAATGCAAATCTCTGTCACTCACACACTGTATGTGTCTGTCATTCTCACAAACACACACTGCCTTTCCCTCTTGTCTCCTGACCCAATATGTATGGGGGGGGGGGTTGTTACTACTTTTACTGCTGGCAAAGTGGGTTATTTTGGGTTTTTGACTGGACTGTGCATTTCATAACTTTCATTTCTCTCTCATGCTTACATTTAATTCTTTGAGTACTAAAATGCCAAACCTGTCATGTCTGGAGTAATTATACCTGTGGTTGGTTGTGTACCTGGGGGTGGCTGGCATGTCCCTGCAGCCCCCTGAGAAGATCAGAGCAGGGGTTTTCCACATACTGTACTGTCCTTGCCAGTAGACACCACTCCTACAGCTCCCATTGATCAATAATGGATAACTATGGCCAGAGCCTGTGGGTGAGAAGCAGCACATGGTTAAAAATGTTGGAAACCACTGTTCTAAAGGATTACTTTTTTTAGTTTTTAACTCTGTTTACTAATTCTTTCTATATTTGTTGTAAATTTCACTAGAATTATAGCCCCCTTTTTCTTTTGTGAACTGATACTGATTTTCAGGGGATACATTTTCTTTATTGATAATGTATTTGCTGAATAATTTTGATGAACATTTTTCATGCAATGGGTGGTCTGGTAATTATTCACTTTGACTATTTGTGACTGATTACCTAGAGGAGGGGTTGGCAACCTATGGCTCACAGTCCATCAGGGTAATCCACTGGCAGGTTCTGAGACAATTTGTTCATATTGAGTTTCTGGAGGCGTGCCCCCCGGCCCAGCTCCCATGGCTCCCAATGGGAGCTCTGAGAAGTGGTGCAGACCACAGAGACATGCTGACCGCCAGTCCCAGCAGGGCCCATAGTCCTGGAATGGTGATCAGATTGTTCAATTCAAATAATAACATGCTAACTTATTGGCCAAAGAAAATTCCAGTTTTGTATTATAACCTTGTTATCTTTGCATAATGGTTCTGGATTTTAAGAAATATTATTCCCCATTGTCAAAGGTGAAAGGTGGCCACTGAGAACTGTGGGGACTGTGCCTACAGACAGCTCAGTGTAAACAAACTGTCTCATGGACTGCCAGCAGATTACCGTGAGGGGCCATAAGCCACAGGTTGCCGACCCCATGACCTATGTTGCTTCTTCTCCTCAAATGGATGCTTGAAACTTTTTAACACAAGAGGATAATGAAGAGAAATGATGATAAATAGCAAATAAGGAATAATGCACTTCCAAAATGCACTGCTGAGCAACCAACCATTGTTTCATACAATTCTTGAAAAATTTTGAAACTTGTGAATATTTTCATGAATATTCCATGGCTATCCCAACACCATTAGCCCTATAACCACACTCTTTCATTTCTTTAATTCCCTTTTTTATCTGACTACACTCCATTTGTCTTTATGTGTTTATATTTTAAGAAGATGTTATTTTTATGGACTTATTATAATGCACGTGGCTTTGTTTGGGTTATACCTTTTTAACAACACTCTTAAGTCTTGTGTCAGAGATGGAATATTGATTGCTATATAAATTATTATCTATGGTGAAGGCATTTCTTTACATTAAATGTAAGGAGATAGAATTATAGAATCCCAGAACTGGAAGAGACCTCAAGAGTCCAGTCCCCTTCCTCATGGCAGGACCAAATACCATCTAGATCATTGCTGATAGATGTTTATCTAACCTTTTCTTAAATATCTCCAATATCTTCTGTCCTGCACTTGGGACGGAAGAATCCCAAGCATTGTTACAGGCTGGGGACTGAATGGCTAAGTAGCAGTTCAGCAGAAAAGTACCTGGGGATTACAGTGGATGAGAAGCTGGATATGAGTCAACAGTGTGCCCTTGTAGCCAAGAATGCTAATGGCATATTAGGGTGCATTATGAGGAGCATTGCCAGAAGATCCAGAGAAATTATTATTCCCCTTTATTCGGCTCTGATGAGTCCACATCTGGAATATTGTGTCCAGTTCTGGGCCCCCCACTATAGAAAGGATGTGGACGCATTGGAGAGGGTCCAGAGGAGGGCGACCAAAATGATTAGGGGGCTGGAGCACATGAACTATGAGGAGAGACTGAGGGATTTGGATTTGTTTAGTCTACAGAAGAGAAGAGTGAGGGGAGATTTGATAGCAGCCTTCAAATTCCTAAAGGGAGGTTCCAAAAAGGATGGAGAGAGGCTGTTCACAGTAGCGATGGATGGCAGAACAAGGAACAATGGCCTCAAGTTGCGGTGGGAGAGGTCCAGGTTGGATATTAGGAAAAACTATTTCACAAGGAGGGTGGTGAAGGACTGGAATGGGTTACCTAGGGAAGTAATGGAGTCTCCATCCCTAGAGTGTTTAAGTCTCGGCTTGACAAAGCCCTGGCTGGGTTGATTTCGTTGGGATTGGTCCTGCCTTGGTTGGATATTAGGGTGTATCTAGACTACATGGCTCCATTGACGGAGCCATGTAAATTAGTTTATTCGGCATAGTCAAAGAAGCGGAGATTAAAATAATCCCCGCTTCATTAAAATAAACATGGCCACCGCGCTGTGCCGACGATCAGCTGATCCGACACAGCGCAGCAGTCTAGATGTGGATCTGTTGGCTGGGGAAGCCTTTGCAGACCGATCCCTTATGCCTCATGAAATGGATCAGCTGATCGTCGGCACAGTGCGGCGGCCATGTTTATTTTAATGAAGCGGGGATTATTTAAATCCCCGCTTCTTTGACTATGCTGAATAAACTAATTTATATGGCTCCGTCGACGGAGCCATGTAATCTAGACACACCCTTAGAGGTATCTTCCAACTCTATGATTCTATGATGGAGATTCCATAACCTCCGTAGGCAATTTATTCCAGTGCTTAACCACCCAGACAGGAAGTTTTTTATAAAGTTCAATCTAAACTTCCTTTGCTGCAATTTAAGCAATTGCTTCTTGTCCTATCATCAGAGTCTAAGAAGAATTATTTTTCTTTCTCCTCCTTGTGACACCCTTTTAGGTGCTTAAAAGCTGCTACCATGTCCCCTGTCAATGTTCTCTTTTCCAAACTAAACAAACCCAATTCTTCCAGCCTTCTCTCAAACATTATGTTTTTTAGATCTTTAATCTAAGCTCTTCTTTGGACCCTCTCCAATCTCTCCACATCTTTCCTGAAATATGTTGCCCAGAATTTGACACAGTACTCCAGTTGAGGCCTAATTAGTGCAGAGTAGAGTGGAAGAATGACTTCTCATATCTTGCTCACAACACTCCTGTTAATGCATCCCAGAATCATGTTTTCTTTTTTGCAACAGTGTCATACTGTTGACTCATATTTAGCTTGGGGTCAACGATGATCCCTAGATCTCTTTCAGTAGTACTCCTAGATGGTCATTTCCCGTTTTGTGGCTGTGAAACTGATTGTTCCTTCCTAAGTTAAGTACATTTATTGAATTTCATCCTATTTACCTCAGACCATTTCTCCAGTTTGTCCAGATCCATTTGGAATTAGGACCCTATCTTCCAAAGCACTTGCAACTCCTCCCAGCTTGGTATCATTTGCAAACTTTATAAGCATACTCTCTATGCCAGTATCTAAATTGTTGATGAAGATATAAATTGAACAGAACTGATCCCCAAACTGATTGCGGTAGAACCTCTTTTGTTATACTCTTCCAGCATGAATGTGAATAGCTACTCTCTGAGAAGACAGTTGGTCTCCTTTTGGTTGTTTCTCTCACACTTGCAAAATTAGTTCATTTATCTGAACAACTTTTAACTTTAGGTTCACATACTGAAGAGATGGAAGAAGATTGTCTCTCCTCTCTAAGATAAATTATTCAGACTTACATATATTAAACATAAAAAACAACAAATGGTCTGATAGCACTTTATAGACTAACAACACTTCCTCATATTGTTCCTAAATATTACTCCTCACCTAATCCCAAAAGTTCATGTCCTGATATTAGGAAATTCATTACTGAATGCAAGGTCAAGTAGTATTGTCCTTTGACTGCAGATCCTAAGGAGTGGAACAGTTAAAAGATTAAACATTTAATCCTTTGAGCTATTGCATTGCCCTATTTTATTAGCAGGCTTACAAAAGTGTTACAGGCCATGAGGTTTGTGTAATGTTGCAATATTAAACTTTGTCTTCTTATATGCTAGCAAAAGAAATAAACTGTTCCTAACTATGGAACAGTCCCTGTGAGAATCCATACTGCTTGTGTCTCCTTCAGATAGGGTATGTCTACACTAGCCCCCTAGTTCGAACTAGAGAGGCTAATGTAGGCATTCGAAGTTGCAAAGGAAGCCCCAGGATTTAAATATCCCGGGCTTCATTTGCATCTTCCCGGGCACCGCCATTTTTAAATCCCCCTTAGTCCGAACTCCGTGCCCACGGCTACACGCGCACGGAGTAGGTAGTTGAATTAGGATCTCTAATTCGAACTACCGGTACTCCTCATGGAACGAGGTGTACGTGGTTCGAATTAGAGATCCTAATTCGAACAACCTACTCCGTGCGTGCGGGCACGGAGTTCGACTAAGGATTTAAAATGGCAGCGCCGAAGATGCAAATGAAGCCGGATATTTAAATCCCGGGCTTCCTTTGCAACTTTGAATGCCTACATTAGCCTCCCTAGTTCGAACTAGGGGGCTAGTGTAGACATACCCAAATATACCTGAAAGTAGATTAAGTATTGTTTCAAGCATGCTTTTAGTAATATCATTTTGCTATTGCATCTGAAGCAGAGCAGCTGAGTACATTAAGGTGAATCAGGTGAATCAGGTGTATCAGTGTCCTTTGGTAAATAGTTGGCTATATGACCAGCCTTGTACAGTTTCACACTGGCTGATTCATGTTAGAGAAGAAACAGGCAGCTCAGGAGCAGATGGGGTAAATGAAACTGTTTTATTTCCCACGCACATTTATCTTGGACATTCAACACAGTGTCTGAGTGGCAACAAATTGGCAATAATTATATCCTTTTATCTATTTTAGTATGTTAATTCACACATCTATCACTACTTTCCCTAAAACCTTATTTAGTAATGTTAACTCCTACACAATGAATATTAATAAGCAGGTGATTAATACAATTATAGCCACCCCTGTTTGTTGTTTGTTGTGGTTTGTAGTTGAATCAGCATTACACACTGTCTTAATTATCGGGAGGGGGCAAGCGCTTCAACCCCAAAAATGATTTTACAGACAAGTGCGAAGACAAAACAAGACATTGTTCAGTGCAACCATCTTGCCAGGACAAAGGAGAAAAACACGTTTAAAGGGCAATGGCAATAGCTAGACCCCTTACCCACTGTTGTATAGTCATCCCAGACTCTTTTTAATTTTTACATATCCCAACAATTCAGAATGGTTTAAAACCCCACAGAAGGATCCTCACCTCTCATAGGCTTCTAAATAAGTAATGTTCAAAATAATAACCCCTGAAATAGCTATTTCAAAATAACACGTCCATACTACAAGTCCCCAATGAAATAGTGCAGAATTATATTGAAATAGTGCATCCACACTCATTGGAGGCTGAATCACATTTAAAGCCTCCTGGGAAGCATTCCAGGCAGGTCATCAGGACAGCAGTCACTTCCTGTAGCTGCTTCCTGAGGCTATCTGAGGCTCATGCTCTACAGCTGCATCTCACACTTCTCTTCTCCATTGCATATGTCTTTGAAGGACAGCAAACTCATGCCACGTGCTCTGATTGTCCTTGCAGATGGTTGTCCACAGCACTTCCACTATGGAGGCAGACCTGCTGCAAAGCAGTCACCGGCTCTTAGACCTGCTGCTGCAATTCCTGGCACAGTGTATGAGGGCTGACCTCGTGGTGCTGCAGGGTCACAACAACCAGCTCAGAATGGGGCACCTCCTCATCTCGGCTCAGGTGCTCCTCATACCCCACAGTCCCTTCCATCCTCCCCTGTACACCATGCAACACCACTTCTGGTGCCAGGAGACCAGTTCCAGCTGGTGGGACTGAATCATCATGGAGCAGTGGGATGACCAGCAGTGGCTCCAGAAATGCTGCTTTTGGAAGGAAACCTTACTGGAGCTCTGTGACTGACTTTCCTGCCAGGGTGAGGGGCAGAGGCACAGCAGCTGGCCATGACTTTTGAGCAGCCAGGCACTGCTGCCATTCAGAAAGCCCATCAGGGGCTATGTTCATCAGGGAGGCCATGAGGGAGAGTTTCAGCCAAGGCCAGCTGTGAGACTCTCCCCTGGGCCTCCCTACAAGGGGCCCTTGCATTGCTCTGTGTGCCTTTCATCCCCCATGCTTCCCTTCCTCTTCCCACTCTTCCCACCTTCCCTCCTCCCCGCAGACCAAATTAAAAAGTCTTTTTGTTTTGAAAAACAACTCTGTTATTTTTATTTGCAGAATATGTAACAGAAGAGACTGGAGAAAGAACCAGGGAGGGGAGAAGTAGGGGGGAAGAGGGGCTCAGGGATGGGGCTGGGACTGGCAAGAGGTCCCACCACCATGTGTTCATGGGCCTCAGCAGCTTGGGGCTAGGAGCAGAAGCCGGGGGGCAGAGGTAGGTCCTGGGAGTGAGCAGATGAGGGTGGGGGTCTGGGAGTTGGCAAGTGGACCACTCAATAGGCATGACCAGGCACACCACAGGGGGGCAATGGAGGACCACATGGTCTCATATTGGTAGAACAGATCATCCTCCTCAGCTCCTGGTTGGTGACCCACTCCTGGCCCTCTTCCTCAAAGTTTGGTTTGGAGACCAGAGGCACTTGAGGTGTTCCTGCACCAGGTCATTGTGGGGTCACCTTGGCCTGTGACTCTCACAGAGTCAGGAGGGTGGTGCAGGAGATGTTGGACACACCACTCTCCCATCTAGTCCAGCTGTGAAGGAAAGTGACCAGGGCAGTCAGCCCAGGAGACACTGCGTAAAACCTAGCTCTAATCTCTGAGTCGACATTGAAGTTCTTGGTTCAGACGATGGCGATGTGCTTTGAGTAAGGCCATTCTCTAGGCAGACAGTGGGCACTTTCCTGCAAGAGCTCAGATATCCTGGTGAGCCTCACTATGCACACATCATGGGAAAAAGCAGGCATGGGAAGGTGCCAGCCAGGCCGGGAGCCTGTAAGTGGGGTGGGGGGCGGGAGAGGGGAATGGGGTGGCTCAGATTCCTGCTGATGGGGTGGCTCAGATTCCTGCTGTGTCCCATACACACCGGGTCAGGTAGTGAACACATCCCGCAGAGAGAGAACTTCTATTCCTGGCTGCTGGGGGGTGGGGGGGGAGGAGGGGAAGGGTATTGGGGGAGGTGTTTGTGTGCTGCAGAAGCCACTTGCCAGAGCGCATACTACTGGGATTCTTTCCTCTTCCTCCCCCTGGGTAGGTTCTCATGCAGGGGATCGATTTCCTCCACCTTGACATGCTTGACTGGGAGCAGATGCTGCCTGAGAGCGGACATGAGCCTGTACCAGGTGCAGCACTGCTGTATGGTTCCATACCTCCTGCCTCCTTAGTGATGGCTTGTCATGGGAAGGTGTGCCACCATGAAGTCTGGAGTAAGGCAGGTATATGCAGGAATCTTATGAGAAGGAGCAAGGGGTTCCTGTGTGAGATCGTCATGGGGCTGAGTGATCCAGACTAGCACTTCATGTGCACCCATGTGTACAGGCTGTTGTGTGATCCCCAGGCCAAGAAGGCCTAGCGAGGCACACACAGCCCCTCGCAGCCCACAGCCTACCCCTGTGTGCATATAGGTAAAGTGATGGAACTCACCTGAAGTGCCTTCTCCAGGTTTGTCCAAGCCCTGGGAGATATCCCAGGAGTGGGGACCGGCTCCAGGCTGAGGATAAGCTCCTGGCTGTCAGGCATGGGATCCAGGCTGACCTGCTCCTCCTTCTCCACAGCACCACCGTCCTGGAGGGTGATGATGGGCGTGTCTAGGCCAGAGCTGACATTCGGGGATAGGGGGAGGTGACCAGTCCCCTTCCCAGGATGACATCTAGCTGCTAAAATTAGCAGCAGGTGTGTGGTGCCAACCTAGAGTGGGAACTTGGTGTTGGTGTATCCCTGCTGCAGTTCTTTGATTTTCATACTGACCTGGTCTAAGCTTCTCGTGTGCCTCTTCTGGGCCAGGCTCGCAGACATCCAGCCATAGACATCAGCATTTTGCCATCTGTTGCGTAGATCCTGAATGTTCCTCTCCTCGCCCCAGACCTCGATGAGATCCAGGCTCTCCACCCCAATCCAAGCTGGTGCCTTCTTTTGCCCCTGGCCAGGACCTTCAGAGGTGGCTGCCATCTGGCATGGTGATGGAAGGTCTCATGTGGCTCCACAAGCCCCTGTAGGAGAAGGGAAGCATTAGAGTTGTCAGGGCTGTGGCCAGAGTGACCACAAGGGCAGCTGTGAGAGGCCTCTGGTGGCTAATTTTTTCAATATAACTAGCTGAGGGTATGTCTACACTACAGCACTAATTTGAACTAACTTAATTCGAAATAGCATGTCCACATTGAGTGGACCCTGAACTGAAGTTAAGGCTGGCCGGAACCAGTGCCGGCAGGGCATCAGGTTAGGACTTAGAGTGTGAAGCTGCTGCCTCAGGCCAGCCGAGGGCTGTGCTTAAAGGGACCCGACCCCCACCCCGGACAGACAGTTCTCAGGGTTCCCCGCTTGCTTGTCTAACTCGATGAGGGAGAGCAAAGCAGTCCTGTCTTGGAGTGCCCTGAGTGCCCACACTCGGCACATCACAGCACTCGGCCATCAGCCCGGCTGCACTTGCCGCAGGCTGCCATCCGGGGGGGCTCAATCGGGGGGCTGTCAGGATCCAGGAGGCCCTGCAGAGAGCTTCCACCCTGAGGAGCCTGCAGAGCCACCCCAGTCCTCCCCATCAGGGGCTCAAGCCCCATTCCTCCCTCACCTCCTTCCACTTACCCCTCTCTAACCCCCCCTTCCTGATGTAAAAAATAAAGGACACGTGTGTTCAAAAATAGAAACTCTCTTTATTTAACAAAACTGGGGGGGGTTAACCTCTGGGGAGACTGGGAAAAGGAGGTGGGAGAGGAAGAGAGAGGGTGGGAGAGGGAGGGGAAACCTGGGAGGAGGGAGCTGGAAGGAAGCCAGGGAAGAAGGAGGAGGAAGTATAAAACTATGGTACGCCATATCTTCAGTACTGTGTACAGATGTGGTCTCCTCACCTCAAAAAGATATTTTGGCCTTGGAAAGGGTTCAGAAAAGGGCAACTAAAATGATTAGGGTTTGGAACAGGTCCCATATGAAGAGGCTAAAGAGACTGGGACTTTTCAGCTTAGAAAAGAGGAGACTGAGGGGGGATATGATAGAGGTATATAAAATCATGAGTGGTGTGGAGAGGGTGAATAAAGAAAAGTTCTTCATTAGTTCCCATAATATAAGGACTAGAGGACACCAAATGAAATTAATGGGTAGCAGGCTTAAAACTAATAAAAGAAAGTTCTTCTTCACACAGCGCATAGTCAACCTGTGGAACTCCTTGCCACAGGAGGCTGCGAAGGCTAGAACTATAACAGAGTTTAAAGAGAAGTTAGATAAATTCATGGAGGTTGAGTCCATGGAGTGCTATTAGCCAGGGGGTAGGAATGGTGTCCCTGGCCTCTGTTTGTGGAAGGCTGGAGATGGATGGCACGAGACAAATCGCTTGGTCATTGTCTTCGGTCCATCCCCTCCGGGGTACCTGGTGCTGGCCACTGTCGGCAGACAGGCTACTGGGCTAGATGGACCTTTGGTCTGACCCAGTACGGCCGTTCTTATGTTCTTATGTTCTAAGCTCAGGGCTCAGGGTCGGGGGTCTCACAGGACCAACTTCATTTTCATGCAAACCTGCTCCTGGGTTCGCATGTGGCCAGGCTGGCAGCTATCCTGCCCTAGACGGCCGCATTCCTGTGCCTAGAGTGGAGATCATGGACGTTGGAGGCCTCCCCCCAAACCTCGATGGGGTCCACGATCTCCGCACTAGACCAGGTGGGCGCCCCGCCTCTTGCGGCCCCGGGCAGGCTCCTGGGAGCCGCCAGCCTGGTCCTGGGAAGAGGTGGAGGGCTGGGTGGCAGCGGGTGGCTGGCTCATGCTGTGCCAGGTGCAGGGTCTGCTGGCTGGGTGCTGGCAGGCTTGCAACTGGCACAAGCACTGTAGCCAGACCGTGCCCCCTTTAAGGGCTCCGGGGCCAGGAGCGGGGCAGAAGAGTTTCCCTGGTTTTGCCCAGAGTGGCCACCAGGGCAACCTGGGAAGGGCTAGCCTCCAGCTAGTTCGAATTAAATGGCTACACAGCCCTTAATTCGAACTATTTAATTCGAACTAGGCATTACTCCTCGTAGAATGAGGTTTACCTAGTTCGAATTAAGCGCTCCGCTAGTTCGATTTAAATTCGAACTAGCGGTTTGTATGTGTAGCCCCTATTAAAGTTAATTCGAACTAACGGCTGTTAGTTCGAATTAACTTTGTAGTGTAGACATACCCTGAGTGTCCACACAAACCCTATTTTAAAACAACAATTTCTAAATAGGCATTATTCCTCATGAAAAGCAGGGTTATTATTTTAAAATAACATTCCCATTATTTCAAAATAATTTCAAAGTAATGGGCTTGCTGTGTGGACACTCATCTTGGTTTTTCAAAATAAGGGGAGTTATTTCAACTTCAGTGTAGACATGCCCATAGAGATGATGTCTGAAGGGATTACCACATTTTGTTTTTAGCATGAGAACATAGCACTGCATGCTGACACAGCTGCATTCCAGAGATAATCTTCCCTTTCCAGGGGAGTTTCTTCACAATAAAACTTTAGGACAGAAGTTCATGAGAAAAATTCCCCCAAATTCATCATCACCTTGTGAAAGACTAAAACTTCATTTAATTCAGCCTTAAATCTGATCCTTAGTCTAAATGTAAACTGGCTCTCGACTTGACAGCTGCTTTTTCAGGCTCTCTGAAGTATTTAGAGGCAATTCTACTCAACTTTTTCCTATATCTCTACTTATTTTTATTGCTAGGAAAATATGCATGAAACAAGAGAATTATTTGTCTTGATATATTTGAATTCTGATTTTGTAGACCCATTTAGTGTAATAATTTTCTGCTTGCACCATCACAGTTACCTGCTAAGGAGATAAAATGATCACAATGGATTATGATTGCAAATGAAAAGTGAGCAGCAAGGGCAGATGAATGCCTAAGAATCTTTTAGTTGAAAAGAAAAACAAAATTGTAAATATAGATAATTCATGTTTTTCTAAGTAACATTTTCACAAACTTTCCATGAGGTGTTATTTTTATTTTTGATCTATTTAATAGTTAGATAAAGAATAATAAAGAATGATCAGAGTAAAACATTGCAAGTTTAAAATACTAAAAAAAACCAACCCACATTTATCTAGGAGCAGTTTTCTAAGTAAAATAATTTAAAGATGAATAATGACCATTTGATATGCAAATGGTTAATTGATAATTGCTGAATTATTATTAATATATGTATTGATTTGGATTAAATGTTCTACCTAGGCGTCCTTCACACAAATTAAGACAGGTAATATCTTATAGAGGCCACGATTACAGAATCAGTTTTTACTGGTGACACCACTGGAATGCTTTGAGCAAGTGATTCCCAAAGAGTGAGAGAGCTCCATTACTGCACCCATAATGAGAATAAGAAAATAAAACTCTCTCTTCTTCAAATAGCTGCCTACTCCCTCCCCAGCAGACTGGGAAAATAGATGTAGTTTGTACCATGATGGAAATATTAACAAATCTAGATTCTGAAAAATTAAGGGCATGAGTATACTCTATAATCAAGCAGACCTTATGCTGAAAAAATTGCAAGGAGCTGGTTTTTGCATATATCAGGGGAGCTCTAGCTCAAGTTCCTTAGCTGATCTCAGCTCAATAGATGACAAAAGGAGAGAAGCCAGCCTACTGAAACCATCTAACTCCACCAAGGTTATTAGAGCATCATAGCAATGCTCTAATAACCTAGAATTAATGATATTGAAGCCACTAACAGAGTGAATAGAATGAACATGAATGTTTGACCTCTGTTCAAAGGTGTGATGTGTTTGGTTATAGAAATCCCCTTGGAACTGTCACTTGATATGCTGATATACCACTGAGCCCCTTTACCATCCCTCACTGGTACACCTCAACTCTGTCCTGCTGAGCCAGGCCCTCTGACCCCCCTCTAGCAGTCACACAGAAACTGAAAAATTATAAACAGGACTATGTAGCACTTTAAAGACTAACAAGATGGTTTATTAGGTGATGAGCTTTCGTGGGCCAGACCCACTTCCTCAGATCAAATTGTGGAAGAAAATAGGCAATTTGATCTGAGGAAGTGGGTCTGGCCCACGAAAGCTCATCACCTAATAAACCATCTTGTTAGTCTTTAAAGTGCTACATAGTCCTGTTTTTTTGTTTCAGCTAAACTAGACTAACACGGCTACATCTCTATTACTATGAAAAATTATACTCTGTGGTATAGTGCAACCAGTGAGCTCATCTCAGCTGTGGGAAAGCTCAGTCAAAGGAAAGCTCATGTTTGCCACCTTTTTCAGGGTAAAGAGCGGCATGCACAATTCCTTGTCTCCCCCAGGTAAAAATTATTTAAATTGGGTTTATTAATAAATAAAAATCAATGTATTAATTATAAAAATTAGGATTTAAGTGGGCATAAGAGATAGCACACAGCACAATGAAGGTTACTAAAAAAATAAAACAGAAAATGCAAGATAAACTTAACACACTAGGAAAGTGGTTACATGCTGTTCTAATAAGCTTTTTTTTACCAACTGAAAAGCCTTCTAGTCTGGGCTCCATCCTCCTATCCCCTGTTCATCCCCTTAGATGTTTCCAGCAGTCATTTTGGGTGGGTATCTAGGTAAAATTGATGACCAATATTACCTTGCTCTTCACCCTTAAATAGGTTTTGCATAAGGTGGGAATCCTTTGTGTTCATTCAATTTAATCTTTTTTTCTCACTTGCAGTAGAAAACTATGGTATCTGAAATGGGTCCCAGCATCAGGTGACATGGCCACATATCTTGGTAGGACGAAACATAGCCTCTCATCCCAGGCTTACAGGATAAACAAGTCTATTCACAGATCATTTTCCTGAGAACTGGGCCATTAAGTTCTTTGAGTATTACTAATGGCCCTCACTTAGCATGACTAAATCAGTAATACAGGATTATAGGTTTCAGATTCCAAATACAGGAATGATACGTGCATACAGATAGGCTATACACGTTCAGCAGATTATAACCTTTCCAATGATATGTCACATGAAGTATCTCACAAAAGCATATTCCAGTTACATGATACTCATAAGCATATTCCCATAAAGAATATGAGATTGTCCCCTCACAAACACCAAGAAGAGCTCCTCTATCACTTCATTGGCATTGACTCAGGGCCATGTACAGAACCAACTGCTCCTTGGAAGGGATCTAGTCTGGTGGACTTACTGGCTCACTACCACCTTACTCATGGCAGGCCTCCATTACTACATTTAATGATTCTTAGAAATGCAAGACCAGGATTTTTAAAGTATATTATTTTATATGGTTTCTGCATATACACACACAAAATACACATAATTAAATTTAATACTGTTGCTATTGTAAATGAAAGATGAATACACTGTTAAACATTTAATATAATTGGCATCCATGATAAACCTATATTTTATGGTACATTAATATTAATTTGGATAAGAAATATATACTAGTAATATTCTTCAACTTCAAATTAGCTATATTGATAGGAAAGTATTATATGTTATTTTCAGGGGCACCATTTCAGATTTTGATGTAGGGAGGGGCAACCTGTGCATGCCATGATGGGAAAGAATGAGAGCATGGGGAATGAACTGAGGACAGAGGCTTCAGCAATTATACTGAGCATGCTCAAAACAAGCCAAGCATCAAATGGGGAGGGGGGAACCAATCCCATCTGCCCTCCCCGCCACACACATTATCTCTAACAAGGGGCTACCAAGGCACTGGAAAACTCTACTTTTTTGGCAGGCAATGTAGCTAGTAGGAGCACTATAACTAATTCCTCTATCAAAGAAAGAAAATTAAATAAATATTGGAGCCACTCAGCTCTAACACTAACATATTCTGACATCCTGTGGCAAGTCACTTAAGAGACACTGGTGAACCTTAACATTTTAATGTATATTCTTACTTTGTTACTAACTTTGTGGAGTGAGAAAGACCCCGTTAGGATTCCTGGGCTAACATGAAGGGAAAAGGAGTCCAGAAGAGTTGGCAGTATTTTAAAGAAACCTTACTGAAGGCACAGGAATAAGCCATCCCGATGACAAGTATGGTAGGTGACCATCTTGGCTTAACAGTGAAATCCTTGGGGAACTTAAACACAAAAAGTAAGCTTACAAGAAATGGAAACTTAGACAGATGACTAGGGAATAGTAGAACTATATTTGCTCAAGCATGCAGATGTATAATCAGAAAGGACAAAGCACAATTGGAATTGCAGCTAGCAAGGAATGTGAAGGATAACAAGAAAGGTTTCTACAGGCATAATAGCAATAAGAGGGTGGTCAGGGAAGCTGTGGGACTATTACTGGATGAGGGAGGTAACATAGTGACAGTTGATATGGGAAAAGCTGGAGTACTCAATGCTTTTTTTGCCACTGTCTTCACAGACAAGGTCATTATCAGACTACTGCACTAGGCAGCACAGTATGGGAAAGAGGTGGGCAGCCTTCAATGGAGAAAGAACAGGCTAAGGAGAATTTAGAAAAGTTGAACATACACAAATACATGGGGCTGGATTTAATCCATTCCAGGGTACTGAGGGAGTTGGCTGATGTGATTACAGAGCCACTGGCCATTATCTTTGAAAAACTCATGGAGATCGGGGGAGATCCTGGATGATTGGAAAAAGGCAAATGTAGTGCCCATCTTTTAAAAAGGGGAAGAAGAACAATCTAGGGAACTACAGACCAGTCAGCCTTCCCTCAATCCCCGGAAATATCATGGAGGGGATCCTCAAGGAATCCATTTTGAAGCACTTGGAAGAGGGGAAAGTGATCAGGAATAGTCAACATGGATTCACCCAAGGGCAAGTCATCCCTGACCAACCTGATTAGCTTCTATGATGAGTCTCTGTGGACATGGGGGAGTCAGTGGATGTGATATACCTCGACTTTAACAAAGATAACAAAGAGAGGAAAGTGATCAGGAATAGTCAACATGGGTTCACCAAAGGCAAGTCATGCCTGACCAGCCCGATTGCCTTCTATGACAAGATAACTGGCTCTGTGGATATGGTGAAGGTGCTGAGTGTGATATACCTTGACTTTGGCAAAGCTTTTGATACTGTCTCCCATAGTATTCTTGCCAGCAATTTAAGGAAATATGGATTGGATAAATGGACTGTAAGGTGGATAGAAAGCTGGCTAGATTGTTGGGCTCAATCTGTGGTTCGATGTCTTGTTGGCGGTGTCAAGTGGAGTGCCTCAGGGGTCGGTTCTATGGTCTGACCTGGATGAGGGGATAGATTGCACCCTCAGCAAGTTTGCAGATGACTCTAAGCTAGGGAGAGAGGTAGATACGTTGGAGGGTAGAGATAGGGTCCAGAGTGACCTGGACAAATTGTATGATTGGATGAAAAGAAATCTGATGAGGTACAACAAGAAGTGATGAATCCCAAGCACTGTTGCAGGCTGGGGACTGACTGGCTAGGCAGCAGTTTAGCAGAAAAAGAGTCCTGCACCTCCCACCTGCCTTGACTTCTGCACCATGATGACCTCCTTCCCCCATGAGTCCCCCAACGTCCTTTCCTCTGTCCTGAGGCCAGCACCTCCTGCCTTGAGCCCCGCTAACACCTCTCAACCTTCTGCCCTCATCCTCTCCTTAGCTTCACTCCAGCCTTCATTTTCCTTCATTTATTAAAAACAAACAAAAGCAAAAAAAAATTCTTCAGTTGAAGACATGAACAGTGCCAGGTACATCTGCTAGTCTATTATATATAGAGAGTAGAACGTCTTCTTTGATGAGAGATTTTCCAAAAGGCCCAGTGTTCAATGTTCTATGACTTTTATTAGGTTATAGTTTAATTAATTATTGTTGTGTATCATCATAACGGATTTGTATAAGCATTTGTATTATATGCATATAATTCCTTTACTTCAAATTCTGTATCTTTAATTTAATTTTACAAATAACTCATGCATGCATGTTTGAGAGTCCACATTGTTCTCTGATAGTTGTAAATAGAGATAACTTTGGGGAAATCTGTGAATGTCCATATGGTTGTGTTCTTGCAAATGTGCTTGAGTTAAGTGGTTACTTTATAAGAATCCGTACAAAGCATTGTGCTCTGATCCTTTTACTTTCGCTTGATAGCTTTCTTGCATTGTGAATACAGATGACAGTATCACAAAATTAAATTTCAGTTGTATGACTAGATGAAGTAAATGATAATCCATAAAGATATAAACATTCAATCTTCAGCCAAGTATTTATCAAACACTGTTCAAACTCTCTTTGAATTAATAAAATTCTGAGTGGTTTTCTTTTGTTTGTTTTGTTTTACTTGTGAAATCAGCATTATAATTTTATGTAATAACCTAAGTGAGCATTTATGGGAAAAACATTTACTTTACAGTCAGAACTAAATCAAATTATTTTGGAAAGCTTTATATATGCTGTCAAGGCTGTCCCCGACTCTGGCCCTTTGAGTGCCTCTATAGCAGGGGTGGGCTAAAGGGCTTCCACAGACCAGATCTGGCCCACCATGTGGATTGATCCAGCCTCTGGAGACTCTGCCACTCCCCCACCCCCAGGTCAATTAGGGTCTGGAAGCAGGGGGAAGCTCACAAAGTTTCCTCTGCCCTGCAAGGAGCGTGCGATGCTTAGAAGTGTCACGTGCTCCCGGCAGGGCAGGAGGAGACTTTGTGCACTCCCCTGACCCCAAGACCTGATTGGTCTGGGGGCAGGGCAGGGGAGTGCACGATGTCTCCTCCCACCCTCCCAGGCGCGTGTTGCGCTTCTAAGCTCTGCATGCTCCTTGAAGGATGATGGCAGGGTAGAGGAAACTTCATGTGCTCCTCCACCCCCAGGCCAATCAGGAGTCTCCACGTGCTCCTGGCAGGGCAGAAGGAGACTTTGCACACTCCCCTGCCCCCCAAGCCCTGATTGGCCTGGGGGCAGAAGGGGAAGCACATGAAGGACAGACCGCCTCTGCCCCTCCAAGGTGGATACTCCCTGCACTGACCCGGCAGTCGCCCTCACGCTCCTAGGGGCAGACCGGAAGGCGCAGAGACCTTGTCCGCCGTGCACAGCCGCAGCGGCTCAGCTGAGCAGTGGGGGCGGGGTTAGGCGCACGGGCAGAACGCGGCGGCAGGACACACCCATGGCGGCGGGGTCGGCGGGTGACGTCAGCATGGCGAGGGGACATGCCCCCGTCAGCAGGGTCGGCGGGTGACGTCAGCAGGGCGGGAGGGTTTAAAAAGGGGCTACCGGGCAAGCGGAGGGGGGGCCTGGCAGGGAGAGGTAGGGCACCGATCCAAAAGGGGAAGGAGGAGGATTCTGCAAAGGGCGGAGAGAGTGCGGAGAGTATGCGGACAGCAGGGTAGGAAGCAGCCCAGGGCCGGGCCTGAAAGTGTGGCCGGTGAGCCGGTGAGTTGCGGGCTAAAACCCCCGCCGGCTGGACGGGTTCGGTCGAACCTGTCCTTAGGGCCCTGGGCTGGGGCCCGTGAGAGACGGTGGGCCCGGGCTCCCCTTCCCCACGGCCACCTGACGGTGGAGGCACCAGTGTTCAAGACCCAGGGCACTCGTGACCCTGGCGCAGGGGAGACCCCAGGACTAGACCCACCCCCTTAGGGTCGACAGGACAGCGAGTGGCAGGCTGAACGGGCACGGAACTGGCCCCGATAGGCCCCCACTCCTATACGTGGTGGAGAACATGGGTACGCGACCCCGGACCCCGAGAGTGGGGAGAGTTAAATTAAGTGGAAACAAAAAAAAAAAAAAAAAGGAAGGAGAGGGGTTTTTTTTGTTGGGCCGTTTGTGTGGGGGGTTGTTCTTAACATTCGAACCAGTTTCAGGTGTTTGGGGTAACGATACAGGACATTGGAAGCGGCGGATGTGTTTAAGTGGCTCACTGAGAATCAGCGGCAGCAGCAGCAGCAGCAGCAGCAAACCCTGCTGCTACAGCAGCTGTCGGCCCAGCAGCAGGAGCAACAGAAACAACTTATGAAGGACCTGGCCGAACAGTACCAAGCCCAACAAGACCGGTGGGTAAAACAATGGGGGGCCCTAGGGAGAGGGCGCCCCCTAACCCTAGACGGGGAAGAGGCTGAGGGGGGGCACTGGCCCAGTTACCCTTACGGCTAGCTAAAATGGGGCCCTCGGATGACCCGGAGGCATTCCTGATAACTTTTGAGAGGGTAGCCACCGCAGCCAGGTGGCCAGAACAACATTGGGCAACACTTCTAGCTCCGTATCTATTGGGACCAGCCCAGATGGCCTATCAGAGCCTAGATCCGCAGGATGCCCTACAATACTATAAAGTAAAGGAAGCTATCCTTGATCAACTAGGGATCACTCCGGAAACCTACCAGCAGCGCTTTAGGCAGGAAAAGTACCCCGCAGGAGCCCGGCTGCGAGTCATGGCCCAGAGATTGCGGGAAGCGGCCTGGAGCTGGCTGGAGCCCGACCAGCAGACCGGGCCCCAGATAGCCGAGACCGGGACCCCAGACCGGGCCCCAGATAGCAGACCGGGCCCCAGATAGCCGAAAGTGGTGCTAGAACAATTCATGCACATCCTGCCCAGGGCAGAGCAGTGATGGGTACGTAGGCACCACCCCTCAACCCTAAGTGAAGCTGTAACGCTTATGGAAGATTACCTCACGGCCGAGGCCGTGGAGGGACCAGGCGGCGGCCGACGAGAAAATATCCCTGGGGGAGGGAGGGAGGGATGATCCTCTCACCCCGGGGAGAGTACAGATCCGGGGGGCCCTCACGGTGCAGGGAGGGGCATCGGGAGGCAGCTGGCCCGGTATGGACGCAACCCACGAGGGAGGCACCGACACAGTGGGGACCTCCGTGAGAGAACCCAGAAGCCAGCTTATCCCAAACTCGGCCGGCACCAGGAAGTTGTTACCAGTGCAGCCAAGAAGGACATTTTAAAAAGGACTGCCCCTACATGGACTGCTCCTACGGACAGGTAATGAGGGGGCGGGACCATGGGAGAATATTACGGGAGGTTGAGGTCGCAGGGCGCGCCGTCACCGCCCTCGTGGACTCTGGGTGTGGCCAAACGTTGGTGAGGGTGGAGCTAGTCCGAGAAGAGAGACCTAAAGGCCCCCCCATCTTAGTCCAGTGTGTGCACAGATACGTGGAGTCCTACCCCACGACCTGGGTGCAGATTAAAGAGGGAGAACAGGAGGGGTGGTGTTATGTGGGCCTTGTGCCCCAATTGGTGTACCTGGTCCTATTGGGTAGGAATTGGCAGGGGTTTGAATGGGCCATTCACGAGTGGCCAGGACCGGGAGAGGGACATGAGAAGGAAGCCCTGACCGGGGAACTAAACCCCGGGACACCGCCAGGTCGGCACCCCACAACCCGGAACCCACCCCGGCCAGCCGAGCCAGATGAACCAGGAGACCCAGGGTTGGAGGCAGGGGCAGTAGACTGGACCAGGGACTTTGTACGAGAGCAGAGGGAGGACCCCCTGCTGGGGCAAGCATGGGAGGCGGCCGCTTCTAACATGAGTGCGGGAGGTAAGCCTCGACCGGGATTAGCGTACACCCACTTTGAGATCCAGGGGGACCGGCTGTACTGCATCACGGTGGGAAGAGGGGAGGGAGAAATAGTATCCCAACTGCTGGTGCCTGGCAAATATCATTACCGGCTCCTAAAGCTGGCCCACGACAACCCCTGAGCTGGGCACCTCGGATACGAAAAGACCGTGCGGCGGTTACTGCAGAGGTTTTATTGGCCCGGTATGTACCACGCCGTGAAAGACTTTTGTAGCTCTTGCCCAGAGTGCCAAAAAACAGGGACGGGGAACGTGCCCAAGGCCCCCCTGGTGTCGCTCCCTGTAGCGGACGTCCCCTTTCAGCGGATCGCGTTGGACTTTGTGGGGCCGCTGGAGAAGACGCACAACCGGTATCAGTACATCTTGGTAGTGATCGACTACGCAACTAGGTACCCGGAAGCCATCCCGCTGAGGAACACTACGGCACCCACGGTGGCAGAGGAACTAGTGAAGGTCTTCTTGAGGGTGGGGATACCTCAGGAAATCTTGACCGACCAGGGAACAAATGTGACCTCGACACTTATGAAAGAGTTATGCCACCTACTACGGGTGAGGACCTTAAGGACCTCTGTATACCACCCACAGACATATGGACTAGTTGAGAGGTTTAATCGGACCCTAAAAGGTATGTTGAAAAAGTTTGTAGAGGAAGACCCCAAGGGGTGAGATCGGGCCCTGCCAGCACTGCTTTTTGCGGTACACGAAGTGCCCCAAGCCTACACAGGCTTTTCACCCTTCGAGTTACTCTATGGGTGGCAACCCCGAGGCATTTTGGATATTATCAGAGAATCGTGGGAGGAGCAGATGACTAGGGTGCAGGGGTCAGTCCCGTATATCCTTAAACTAAGGGAAAGACTACGCCGTCTCAGCGAGTTCGCCAAACAGAACCTAGAAGAAGCTCAGGGGAGGCAGGCGCAGTATTACAACCAGAACGCCCGGTTACGGGTCTTCCAGCCCAGGGATCGGGTCCTCCTGCTGTTACTGGAGCAAAACTCTAAGTTGCTCACTCGCTGGCAAGGCCCATTCGAGGTGCTACGCCGGGTGGGGGAAGTAGACTACGAGATCCGGATGCCAGGGAGGAGGAAGCCCACGAACATCTACCACGTCAACCTTTTGAAAGCATGGAGGTCGCGGGAGAGCCTGTGGGTCAACCCAGTGGCCGAGGCGGCAAGCAAAACGCAGGAAGAACCCGGCAGTGAGGAGGCCCCTCCCTTACAACTGGGCCCCGCGCTCACCCCGGCACAGCACGGGGAACTCACAAGCCTCCTATGTAAGTTTCCTCAGGTGTTAACTATGACGCCGGGCCGAACAACGCGGGCGTACCATCATATCGCTACGGAACCAGGAAAAAAGATCCGAGAACAGATTCGACCGTTGCCGCGAAGGCTGTGGGACACGGTACGTGAAGAGGTGGACAAAATGCTATGGTAGGGGTAATAGAGGAATCCCGAAGCGAGTAGAGGAGCCCCATAGTCCTGGTCCCGAAGGCGGATGGGTCAACAAGATTTTGTATCAACTTCCGAAAGGTCAATGCCGTGTCCCGCTTCGACGCTTATCCTATGCCCCGCGTCGACAAACTCCTGGAACGGCTAGGAGCAGCCCGCTATATATCCACCTTAGATCTGTCAAAAGGCTACTGGCAGATCCCGTTAACGCCAAAGTCCAGAGAGAAGACCGCGTTTTCCACACCATTCGGACTATACCAGTTTGTGTGAATGCCGTTCGGACTGCATGGGGCCGCGGCCACATTTCAAAGGCTGATGGACCAAATTCTATGCCCCCACGAACGTTATGCGGCGGCATATATAGACGATATTGTGATTTATAGCGCGTCATGGCCAGAACACTTACAATGAGTGGAGGCAGTCTTGTCTGGGGGGAGGCAAGGCTGACGGCCAACCCTCGCAAATGTCACTTCGGGGAGCAGGAAGTGTCCTACTTAGGTTACACCGTCGGGGGAAGGAAGCTCCGACCGATTGTAGACAAGATCGAAGCCTTGCGAGCTTATCCAACACCAACCACGAAAAGGCAAGTATGTCAGTTTCTGGGGCTCGCTAGCTATTATCGGCGGTTTGTCCCGAGTTTTGCGTCGTTGGCCGCCCCACTAACAGACCTAACCCACAACGCGGCCCCCAAGAAGGTACAGTGGAGCCGGGAGTGCGAGAGGGCCTTCAATGCGCTTAAACAGCGACTAACACAGGCGCCGGTGTTAACTCAGCCTAATTTTAACAAACCGTTTATCTTACAGACGAATGCATCAGAGGTAGGCCTAGGGGCCGTACTGTCGCAAGAGGAAGTGGGGGGAGAACACCCTATTGTATATATTAGTCGTAAGCTGTTCCCCCGAGAGTGTAAATACTCAATGATAGAGAAAGAGGCATTAGCGGTAAAGTGGCCAATTGACATGTTGCATTATTACCTCTTAGGTAGCCCCTTTAAAGTGGTAACAGACCATGCACCCCTCCGATGGCTCCAGGCCATGAAAGACTCGAACGCCTGAATAATGAGGTGGTACCTAGCACTACAGCCCTACCGATTTGAAGTCAGCCACCGGGCCGGTAAGGCCCACGAGAACGCGGACTTATTTTCGAGGATTGCAGAAACAGGGACTGAGAGCAGGTTGGATATAACAAAGGACTTAAGGGGGGAGATGTGTGACGGGACAGACCGCCTCTGCCCCTCCGAGGCGGATCCGCCCCGCACTGACCCAGCAGTCACCCTCGCGCTCCTAGGGGCAGACCGGGAGGCGCGGAGACCTTGTCCGCCGTGCACGGCCGCCGCGGCTCAGCTGAGCAGTGGGGGCGGGGTTAGGCGCACGGGCGGAACGTGGCGGCAGGATGCGCCCACGTCGGCAGGGTCGGCGGGTGACGTCAGCACAGCGAGGGGACGTGCCCGCGTCAGCAGGGTCGGCGGGTGACGTCAGCAGGGTGGGAGTGTTTAAAAAGGGGCTACCGGGCGAGCAGAGGGGGCGCCTGGCAGGGAGAGGTAGGGCGCCGGTCCAAAAGGGGAAGGAGGAGGATTCTGAAAAAGCGGGGAGAGAGAGCGGGAGAGTAAGCGGACAGTGGGGTAGGAAGCAGCCCAGGGCGGGGCCTGGAAGTGTGGCCGGTGAGCCGGTGAGTTGCGGGCTAAAACCCCTGCCGGCTGGACGGGTTTGGTTGAACCTGTCCTTAGGGCCCTGGGCTGGGGCCCGTGAGAGAGGGCGGGCCCGGGCCCCCCTACCCTGCGGCCACCCGACGGTGGAGGCACCAGTGTTCGAGACCCAGGGCACTCATGACCCCAGCGCAGGGGAGACCCCAGGACTAGACCGACCCCCTTAGGGTCGACAGGACAGCAAGTGGTGGGCCGAACGGGCATGGAACTGGCCCCGATAGGCCCCCACTCCTACAGGCGCCTAGAGGGAAACTTTGGGGGAGGTAAAGACTTCACACACTCCCGCACCCTCAGACCAATCATGGTCTGTGGTTGGGGAAGCAGGGAAGTATCCTGTCTCTGTCTCTTCCACTTGAGGCCCCGCCCCTTCTGGTGCAGCCCAGGGCCACTTCAGAAATTTTTGAAGTGGCCCCTGGTGAAAAATTATTACCCACCCCTGCTCTATAGGCTTCTGCTTAAAATCTCCCAAAGTCACAGATTCTCTGACCTTGGGAGGCATGTTGCCAACACCCAAGCAGGAAGCGAGACACTGGGAAGTGTTCCCTAGCTCTGGCCCCCAGAACTGCCATGATGTGGGCAGCAGCACAGGGCGAGGTGAGGCGGGCAGGGTAAGCACTGGGGGCTCAAGGGGTGGGGCTAGTGCGGGGGTGCTCTGGATGCTGAGCTAGTAGTGGGTTGCTATGGAGGAAGAGCTGGCACTAGGGGGCTCTGGGGATGGGGCTAATATTGGAGGCTAGCACAGGGGGAGGCTCTGGGGGTTTGGGTGCAATGAGGCTTTGGAAACAGGAGGCTGGTACTGGCGGGGTCTGGTGGGGGGGGCTTAAAGGGGCAGGGGTCTGACACTGAGGCATTTGGGATGGGGCTGGCACTGTGGGGCGCTGGGGGTTGGGTGCAGGGGACTCTGGGGTCAGTGGCAGGTGCTGGGGATCGAAGCTACTTTTAATATGCTAAAAAAAAAGTCCAAAATGAGACTAGCCACTATTCATTTGTTGTAATTAAAGTCAACGATACAGAACACAACTTTAAGTATTGTCCAGTTGATGGATTTAAGCACGTGCTTACGTGTCTTTCTGAATTAGAACATATTTTCCAGCCCCTAACCCATTCCTCTTAGCAGATGGCTCATAACTACTCAAAGTGGGGAGAAAAAATAAACTAGATAAATTAAATAAATTCATTCATTTTAAACATTTTTTCTAAACCGCAACATGTATTTGACTCTTTACTAGTAAGTGAATCATGCAGCAAGATCAGTGACATGGAATGAACAGAATGTCTTCTGCCTATTGCCAGTCTAATGTGCATTAGGATTTGACACTTGTCAATCTTACAATATGCAGTTTTGAAGTTATCTAGATTTGTTCAAAGATGCTGCCATATGCATAAACACGTAGTATCCTGCTGATGTTATCCAGACATAAACACTTTACACTGACAGTAACATGAATATAAACAAGATAGCTAGTTTCAAGTCTATTTAAATACTGATTTCATGCATTTTGTTTCCATAAAAATACAATCATATGACTATATAAATTAAACAACAACAATAATAATAATTAATAATAATAAATAAAATGTGCCCTTTAATAACCTACCATGTTTAAATATTCAAAAAGAATCAAATTAAAAATGTAGGTCATATGCATCACAGACCATCAATTCCCCAGCACTACAAATGTGTGCAAAATTCTGTGTTCTAAATATCATTAGGTTAATTTTTTTAAGAAAATAGGGGCGCAAATTCCAAACCTGAGGGGTCTCTAGCTATGGAAATTCTATCATGATTAGCAAAATTTTAAATATAAGAAGCAACTGTTAGCTTGAGATTCCCAGCAAACTTGAATAAATCAGCATTTTGTATTGAATCCACAAAGGAATACAGAAAGAGTAATGTCCTTAGAGAACTGGGGTGAAACCCTGTCCCCATTTAAGACAATGGCAAAAATCCTATTAACCTGAGTGAGGATAGGATTCACCTATCCACCTGTAACTTCCGACTGGTCCTCATGTGTATTCCCAAATGCAGTGCAAAGTAACAATCTACTTTGTAAGTCACAATGGCAGAGGAATACTATAGCAAAATCTGGACCAGAAAGAAAAAGACTCAACAGAAAACTATCCCAAAGCATAGGAAAGACAGAAAAACTAGTAAAAGGACAACATGGCTCCATTGGGAAATTTTGTAATGACCTGAAAATCAAAAATGTGTTCTACTATAGGAGAAATGTGGACAAAATCAGAAAGACCAAGGCAGAAAATGATTTGCACTTAGGCTATGTCTACACTGGCGCGATCTTGCACAAAAGTGGCTGCTCTTGCGCAAAAACTTGCTGCCTGTCTACACTGGTCGCGTGTTCTTGCGCAAGTAAACTGACGTTCTGATGTATGAAATCAAGGCTTCTTGCGCCAGAACTCTGACGCTCCCGCTCAGGAATAAGCCCTTTTGCACAACTGTTCTTGCGCAAGAGGCCAGTTTAGACAGGCAACATGAATTTCTTGCGCAAGAAAGCCCTATGGTTAAAATGGCCATCAGAGCTTTCTTGCGCAAGAGAGCGTCTACACTGGCATGGATGCGCTTGCACAAAAGCACATCTCTTGCGCAAAAGCACATGCCAGTGTAGACGCTCTCTTCTGGAAGAGTTTTTGCACAAGAACTCTTCCGAAAAAGAGTTCTTGCACAAGAAGCTGCCAGTGTAGACGTAGCCTTAGTGAGAGACATAAAAGACAGTAAGAAAAGATTCTAGAAAAAAATCATTAGCAGCAAGATGAAGATGAAGATGAAGAAAACTGTAGATCCACGACTTGAAGGTCAGAAGACCTAATAATGGATGACCTCCAGAGAGGTGAGGTATTTAATACCTATTTTGCTTCACTAAAAAAAAAAGTTAATTTTGACCAGATGCTTAAAAGAATCATATCAATGAGGAGAAGAAATGAGACAGAATAGAGAAAGAACAGATTAAATAGCATTTAGATAAATTAGATTTAATCAAGTAATCAGGGCCCAATCTGTAACTGACTGTGAGCAATCAATTTTGATAACCAGGGCCCAATGAAATTAACCCTAGTATACTTAAGGAACTAGTTGCAGTAGTTTTGGAACCATTTGTAATTATCTTGGGTAACAGATGAGTAAACATAGTACATATCTTTAGAAAGAGGGACAGAGATAGCAGCATATGGGGATTTATAGACCAGTCAGCCTAATTTTGAAACTCGGAAAGATGATGAAAGAAATAAATGATCAGTTTGTAAGGAAAGAAGTAATAGACAACATAGATTTGTAAAGAACAAATCACCCCCAAATCAACCTAATTGCCTTCTTCGATAGTGTTACTGTCCTAGTGATTTTCATAAGACTTTTGACATAGTCTCACATGAGATTCTGATAAGCAAACTAGGGAAATGTGATCTAGTTGAAATTACTATAACTCGTTGAAGGACTGTACTAAAAGAGTACAGTATCAATGGTTCACTGTCAAACTGAAAGGACACATATAGTCCTGGAGGGGTCTGGTTCCAATATTAGTCAATATTTTTTATTAATGACTTGGATAATGGACTGGAGAGTATTATAACATTTGTGGATAGCATTACTGTGAAAGAGGTTTGGAACTCTTTGGAAGACAGGATAAAAATTACATATTACCTTGACAAATTAGAGAACTGGACTGAAATCAATAAGAAAAAAATAAAGAAAGAAAGAAAAATGCAAAGTACTTCACTTAGGCTAAGTCTACACAGCGAAGCCATTTCGAGATACCATAATATGCTGAAATAGCTATCCTGTCTCTTAACAGTAAGCCTGTTATTTCAGGCTTCCTGTTCCAGCATCCCTGTAAACTTCATTCTGCGAGGAGTAAGGGACGTTTCGGAACAGTGCTTTATTTCAAAATTTGGCACTGTGTAGACAGTGCCAAATGACAAAATAAGCTATGTTGAAATACCATCAATATAAGATATGCAATTTGTGTAGCTCAAATTGCATATCTTATTTTGAACTAGAGTGCAATGTAAATGTATCCTTAGGAAGAAAACCTGGAATGCACTACTACAAAGTTGGAAATAGCTTCTAAGTGGCAGTACTGTTAGAAGGAATCTGGGGAATATAATGGATCACTGATTGCATATGAGCCAACAACTCACTTGCAAAAAAGGCTACTTTTATTTTGGTCTGTATTAATGGAAGTGTTAATAACAGGAGTAAATGGAAGGCAATTATACCATTCTACTCAACACTATTGTATTCAGTTCTGGGCTCCACTCTTTAGGAAGGAAGTGAACAAACTGCAGAGAAGTCCACAGAAGAGCAATAAAAATTATAACATTTTGGAAACCTGATCTTTGAGCAAAGATTTTTAAAAACTGGGCATGTTTAGTCTTGAGAAAAGAAGACTGAAGGAGGACCTGATAACAATGTTCAGAGATGATAGGGGCCATTATAAAAGGAATGATAACTGAGTGTTCTCAAGATCCACTAAAGGTAAGCCAGTATGGGATATTTAGGTTTTACAGTTCCTAATATTTATCTTTAGGGACTGAAATACACTTCCATAGGAAGCTTTGGGATTGACATCATTGCAGGTTTTCAAGAACAGGATAGGGAAACATGGCAGGGTAGGGAAACTCTCAACTTGGCAGGGGGTGGAGATGGACTAGATGACCTCTTGACGTTCCTTCCAACTCTCCATGTCTATGAGTCTATGAAATGCTTACCAGATGTAGGCTGTTATGGACAGGAGGAGTGCTGACCAGCACCCAGTTTAACTAAGGGGTTAAACTCAGGTAGCTAGCAAAGGTGTTGGCCAGGGGGCCGGGAGAACCAATTGAGACAGAGGGTTGAAATTTGAATTGGATATAGATTCCTTGCCTGCTTTCTTTGTCTGGGAGAGAAAAACCAGGAGTCGAGAGACACAGAATGATTTAAACCCAGAGGGGACTACCATGTCTCCAAGGAATTTGGGGCATGGGAGTGGACTGAACAAAGAGAAAATGTGAAGTAAGGGGAAAAGTGAATCTAGTTGCATTCAGGGTAATTTTTATTTGTTTTGCGGTTTGGTTTGAACTGCTCTGTGTGAATCTATGCCTACCCTCCCCATTTACCATCTAGCACTGTTCCCAGAGACTTTCTCCGTGTGTTAATTTGTTTTCCTTAGTTGCTCTGTAACATCTAGCAACCAAGTATGCTTTATTAAGTTTATCTTTTGTTTTGTAATAAAAATCACTTTTTTAAGGTGATGATTTGATTCTTGTGTCCTGGAAAGTCTGTCTGTCTGTGTGTATCTGCATGCCTCAGACTGAGGGGTCAGCTACCAAAGACTGCAGCTTGTTTTTCTTTTTTCCTTTTTCAAGCTCCTTTAGGGCAAAAAGGCTTGGGGTACCCCTAGGGTGGGTTCAAGAGTTCACCCCTCATTTTTTAGGGATAAAAATCAGTTGACTGTGGCAGAGATTCCCCAAAATCTGTGTATTGTGATTCGGGGGGAGGGTGAGTTTTTGTAACTAGTGTCTGTTGAAGCAAAGGGTTTTTTTTTTCTTTTGAGCTCCTTGCAGGCCCCCATCTTCTGTGCTTGGAATGGCAGACTGGGGAACAGCCCAGACGTAGGTCAAGAAGAAAAAGGAATCTCAGCCACTATCATCTCTAGTGATTTCAGGGGCAGAGAAAGCTCTTATGAAATCCTAAACTGCAAAGTATTTGGACAAAAATTTGGCAACCCCCCGGACAAAAAGCATCCCTGTCATACCCTCAATTTTCCAAGCCACTATCACCACATTTATCATTTTCTCCAGATTCAAACATGCCAGTAACTTTTTTCTGCCAAGTCACAGCTTTGTCTAGAGAGTAGGAAAGTACAGGCACTGTACACCATTTAGGTCTGATGAAAAATGAGGCAGAGAGGTGCATGTTCACTACATATTACTAGGGACAGTGTAGTTTGTCACCCCATTAACCTAACATACTCTTCAGAATGGAATTATAGAATTGCTCTACAACATACTCATGAAAGCTAGACATGAAAGCTATGATGACTGCTATAAAAATAGTAAAAGAGTAAAAGAACCTTGATAGCATAGGTAACAGCATTGCAGCCTTCCTCAATTCCAATTCATAGAGCCCAGCATGGATGCAAAATTTGTATCCACATCTGAATCTACAATCAGCAAAAATGGTCCACAGGGAGCTGCATAAGGTGGATATCTATGGATTGTAGGGCTTACGCATTCATTACTTATATTGTTTGTAACTTGGTTATTTACTGTTCTGTCTATCTAACATGCTATTGACAAAGAAAAGCTAGTGGAGGAGAGGAGTTAGGCACCTAACTGCCAATTTTGCCTTTTAAAATCTCCTCTGTTGTCATGATTTTCCACTCTATTCTGCTGAGTATATTTTGGTGTAACTACATTGATACTAAAGTTTTTGGTTTGTAAGAAACAATAAACTAGTACCATCCATAAGCCTCTGCCAAAAATATTAAATAAGATTTTTCTTCAGGTTATTATTGATAAGCACAATTTTTAAAACTATTCCAGAAGTAGCTAAACTGCAAAATTCATTTATAAGAGAGGAAAAAATAGAAAGAAGGGATCTTTCCCTTTCAGCAAAAAAAAGCCTTGATAACTTGCATAAACCAAAACCAAAACAACCAATATCCTTCCCCGCAAAACAGCAATAGTTAATCCCATAATTTTAAACTATCTGTTTAAACATTGCTGGCGCACTGTAGCATACTCAGGGAAGGAAATAGGAGAGAAATCTTGTACAACACAAGACCTCTGCATCTCAATATGACTCAGTGAAGCAATGGGAGCCCCCTGGTATACCTCAGGAAATTGGCAGCTGGCAGTCTCTCTAGCACAGCCATGGAACTGCAATTATTTTTCTTTAATAAAAAGTTGTTTTCCCCACTATGACCATGTCAGTAAACAACAACAAAAACAACCACCCCCACAACAGCTAATTTATCTTTGTTTAAATACTGACACTTTTTAAATATCTTCATTGGCAGAGGCCTACTCTGGACCATTTCAGCCTGAAATTTTTCAGATCATTGTACACATCTGAAAAGGTAAGTTTATAATAGAAACCATTAGGTAACTTTAAATGCAGTACTTAGGGATGTGAATGGTTAACTGGAAAGCATCACCTTTGCTGAGTGATGCTTATCAGTTACGGTAAGCTCCTGCTTCCTCCACGGAACTCTGCCTTACTCACAGTCTCAGCTCCCACTCAGAACAACTCTCACTCTCAGATCTTGGGCTTGTGCCCTTCCTGCAGGGAAGCCTTACAAACATGACCCAGAAGGCCTTAATGGGCTGTATGTGCCCTGATTAGCCTGCTACTTCTGGCAAGCTCTTAATTGGCCCCAAGGTGCCTCCTTTATTATGCTGTGCTAGGCTCAGCCCTGTTTACTCAGTGAAGAGAAAACTATTGACCCAGAGCCCAGTGTACCTTCCCTCCATTAGAGTGCAGCAGCCAGCTAGTCTGGGTCTGTCACAATATGTTTAGATTCTGTTTTGGATTTTTTATCACTGGCATGTTAGTAAACAGTATGTTTTTTCCATACAATAGAATGTTTGTTTATTTATTACTTTTGGATTTTGGAACTTGAATTCTGAGAAGTAATATAGTTTGTGTATATTAATAAAATGTTCAACAATATTGTCTACTAATATTTTTAAGACACTGTAACACTTATTTTATTAAGCAGGCACAGAGGTGATGAAGTGTTTTAATAACACTGTTTTTTAATGTGTATCTTACATACAATTTTAACTGCATTTTCCCGACATACAATATATAAAAACGTGATTAATATATAACAAATAGACTTAGTGCAGAGAGACTTGTTTTTGACCTCTCATCTTGAGTGCAAATTTAAACATAAAAAATAATGTGCAAGCCATAAGACAATATGGTAGAAATATTTATGAGTCAAACTGTGCTCTGGGACCCAGGTGGGGAAATAACACTATACAGAAGCAGAGGGAGAGGGGGAAAGATTTTTGTGCCACCAGTAGCAGTTACAAAACAAGTGTAGACAGAGCAATGATATAGCTCTGGGACCCATGATGTTTGGGGAAGATCCCATGGCTCACTGCACAGTGGAGTGACACTGATGCCCATGGAACAATTCAGGATCAGGTCTAAGTCTGTAGTTTAGAGTTATTTGATTTGAATTGGTGAGCACATCAGTTATGTGCTCTCACAAAATGTTTTGGAAACTCTTTATAAGCTTTATAAACTTGGTAGGAAATGGAGCACAGCCAAACTAATTGTCAGTTCTTTTTCGATGACTTACAGTACAGCAGATGTAGCTTGACAGTTCAATAGCATTGTTTGCAACCAGCTTAAAAGAAAAAAAATTTGAAACAATTGGCAGATAAGATTTATTAAAAACAACCACAAGGTTCTGTGTTTCTATTGTAATAATGTCTGCTGCAATACATATCTGAATGGTAAATACAAAAATCTGATATGCACATCTGAAAAAGAAAAGTCGAAGATAGAACTGATTATACTGTGCTTCCAATTCTTAGTGTCAGGAAATCTTGAACCATCTGATGCAGGATATCAGTATGCTAATGTTGTCATTGGAGTTTTTATATTTTTCATCACAATAGGGAGCCAACATTCAGTACTGACTTTGATGTAAGCAATTATCACCAGTGTTGGGAACAATGAGTTTCTGGAATCTGGAGCCTTTACAACCACAAATGTCACTTTACATTCATACCAAATTTTGTAGCCTTTGGTCACAGTAACACTTACTTAAGTGAGCAGCATAATTGGCTTCAATGGGACTATTCAGATAAATGTTACTCAGTGCAAGTAAGAAGGGTAGAATCTGGCTCTTAGCACTGAATTTTCCTTTATCATGTGAGCATTCCCAACCACTCCCAGGGGATTTCTTGCTTAGTGAAATACTATATATTGTTAGGAAGGTGGCACAATTAGTTCTTCAGTTATCAGTCATAATATAGTGTTATTTTGCATTGCTATAAGACAGTGGTCTCCAACCTTTTTAACCACAAGATCACTTTTTCAATTTAAATGCAATGTAAGATCTACCTCAAACCCAAACACCCTGGCCTGGCTTCCTTCCCCCTGTCTCTGGGGCCCTGCCCCTGCTCCACCCCTTCTCCGAGGCCTCACCCTGCTCACTGTGTTGCCCTTCCTTCTTGAATCTCATTCACTTTCACCAGGCTGGGGTAGGGTGCAGGCTCTAGTCTTGGGTGTGTGGCAAACACCCTATCGCCTAGGCCAGAGTTTCTCAACCTTTTTTTTTATAAAATACCCCTTTTTCAAAAAAAACTTTATAAGTGCCCCCATTACCTACAGTTTTCACACACAATTTTTTTTACACCATTGTAACATATTTGTTTAAACAACTTAATTGTAGCTGGGTGCATGGTGAAATATTTGGGTGTAAAAATACAAAAATAATAAAATGCTGTAAAACTTAAAACAAAAATTCAGTTTTCTCCACATCTCAGTTGTGTTGATATGCCCCCAGACTTCTCTTGAGTACCTCTAATGATACTTGTACTGCTGGTTGAGAAACACTGCCCTAGGCTACTCTGGGGTCTACCCTGCTGCCTTTGGGGTCCCTTGTCCTGCTTTGCTAATGCAGGAGCCTGGTTCATTCCTGGGGCAGCTTGTGTTGGCTGTCTAGCTGCTCCCAGGGCAGCAACCCACCACCCTGTGCTCTTGCCCTTGGGTGACTCCAGAGCTGAGGCCTCCCCATCTCTCATGGGGTCTGTATCTTGTGTTGACTGGTTGATCCCAGGGTGGGTGGGGCTTGGGCAGGGGAAGGTGGCGATTCCAACCCACAACCCTGTCCTCCTCAGGTAGGTGGTGTATCTCCTAGTCCATACAAGGGCCCACCCTGCCTCCTGGGGGGGGCCTTTGTCCTGTATCTGTTTGCTCCAAGGCTGCTGGAAGGGAAAGACTGAACTTGAACCACCAACCTGTGTTTCCCAGGCAAATATCTGATCCTCTAAGCCACTCTAGAGCCCACTGCACCACCTTTCCTTCAGCAGGTCCCTTATCCTGCCTTCCTAGTATGGGAGCCAGGTCCATCCCTCAGGCAGCCTGTGTTGGCAGCCCAGCTATTGCCTGAGTGGGTGGAAGGGTTGGGATTAAGCCTACCACCCTGTGCTCCAGTGGCTGATGCCCATCCCGAAGTTTACTGGAGATCCCATTCCACCTCCCTACCTTCAAGCCCACCCTGGGACTGACACAAGATAAGGGACCCTATGAAGAGAGGGCAGTATGATGGGCTCTAGAGTGGACTAGAGGCTAGGGCAACCACCTAAAGAGCACAGAGTAGTGGATTCAAGCCCCAACCCTGTCCCACCCCCCTCAAAGCAGCTGGCATGTACAGCAATGGCTCTATGTGCTGCCCCTCATCCTCAGGCACTGACTCCCCTGGCCACAGTTCTCCATTATTGATCAATGGGAACTGCAGGAGTAGTGCCTACTGGCAAGGACAGCATGTGGAAAACCCCTGCTCTGACCTTCTCAGGGGGCTGCAGGGACATGTCAGCCACCTCAAGGAACACAACCAACCACAGGGATAATTACTCCAGACATGACACCTTAGACATTTTAGTACTCAAAAAATGAAATGTAAGCATGAGAGAGAAATGAAAGTTATGAAATGCACAGTCCAGACAAAAACCAAAAATAACCCACTTTGTCAGCAGTAAAAGTAGTAACAACCCCCAATCTACATGTTGGGCCAGGAGATGAGGGAAGGACAGTGTGTGTTTGTGAAAATGACAGAGATACACACAGTGTGTGAGTGACAGAGATTTGCATTGCCAAGCTCCCTCCAACCCCTTCTCTCTGTGTGGAGACGGAGTACAGGAGTGGGGAGAGAAGGGACACCCTGACATCAGTGCCCCCCTCTTCTCCCTCCCACATCCTGCACAGCAAGCAGGAGGTTTCCAAGGAGCAGCTCCAAGGCAGAGGACAGGAGCAGCATGACAGTAGAGGGAGGGACAACTGAAGTGCCAGCACTTGATAGCTTCCTGGCCAAACCAGTCAGGATCCCCTGTCAGAGGCTCCAAGATCTATGGGTAGCTCCCAATCTACTGGTTAGTGACCACTGCCTTAGAAGTTATTCAAAGCACATTGACATTAATAGTAATAGAGATGTAGCCATGTTAGTCTGGTCTAGCTGAAACAAAAGACAGGACTATGTAGCACTTTAAAGACTAACAGGATGGTTTATTAGGTGATGAGCTTTCATGGGCCAGACCCACTTCCTCAGATCAAATTGTGGAAGAAAATTGGCATGATCATATATACCAAAGGGATACAATCAAAAAAAGTGAACATATATAAAAAAGGACAAATCAAATTTCAGAACAGAGGGGGGATGAGGGGGGAGGTTAATGTCTGTGAGCTAATGATATTAGAGGTGATAACTGGGGAAGCTATCTTTGTAATGGGTAAGGTAATTAGCATTTTTTGTTGAGACCCAGGCGTAAAGTGTCAAATTTAAGCATGAATGACAGTTCGGAGGTTTCTCTTTCAAGACTTGTGTTAAAATGTCTTTGAAGCAGGATGCAGGTAATCAAGTCGTTGAGGCAATGCCCTTTCTGGTTGAAATGGCAAGAAACTGTTTTTTCTTTGTGATACTGTCTGATGTCTGTTTTGTGTGCATTGATTCTTTTGCCAAGTGTCTGAGACGTTTGTCCAATGTACATAGCAGACAGACACTGTCGGGTCTCAACAAAAATGCTAATTACCTTACCCATTACAAAGATAGCTTCCCCAATTATCACCTCTAATATCATTAGCTCACTTAACCTCCCCCCTCATCTCCCCTCTGTTCTGAAATTTGATTTGTCCTTTTTATATATGTTCACTTTTTTTGATTGTATCCCTTTGGTATATATGGTCATGCCAATTTTCTTCCACAATTTGATCTGAGGAAGTGGGTCTGGCCCACGAAAGCTCATCACCTAATAAACCATCTTGTTAGTCTTTAAAGTGCTACATAGTCCTGTCTTTTGTTTCAGATTGACATTAATGGAAGTCTTCAGCTTTTGTTGTATGTATTCATCCCTAATTACTGTTCTGATGGTTTTGCTATAAAATGCCCACCACATTCTCAGCCAAACATGGCTGGTGTGTGAAGATACCCTCAACTATCCTTACATTACCATTCTGTGGAGATAATGCATGATGTCCCTGCACTTTATCAGACAATGGGCACATTTGTCCAACAGAGAGACTAATGTATGGTTAGGAATATTTAGAAACTGGATTGAGTAGAGACAGATACGAGGTGGTAATTTGGTCTTTGCAGACAAATGAGTTGGCAGGGTTCAGTGTGGGTGACAAGGTAAAAGAGGCCTGCTCTCAGAGATAAATGTGAGAAATGATATGGGTTGGCTTGTTACACAGGAGGAAGAGGCCAGAATCTTTGGAGACTGATGTACCCTTCTTGAATATTCTTTCTCTCCCTTACCAGGGGAGACAGTGAGGATTCAGGGATGAGTCTTAGGGATCAGGTTGAATGTGGTTATTTAGTGTGGAAACAATTTAGTACTGCACAGGACCCAAGTAAATACTTGTCTTTTGGTCATACCTCCCAAAAGTTTATATTGAATAAAGTTGTAGGTTTTTCCTTAAAAAAAATGCATCCCCATTTTTGTATTTCAATCTATGGCATGTCCTGATCAATGTAAGGAAGTGATATAAGTGAACAAACTTTCCATTCATTTCAATTTAGTTAACGTTTTTTACAGTAGGACTGGGATACATCAATTGAATATATTTGTTGTTATTATATGGTTATAAAATACTTCAAATTTATGAACACAACCACTGTCTTTAGGTAAAATATCAGCGTTATGCACAAGCTCATGGAAATGAGGCAGCATCACCAGATAGGATATTTTTACTTGCAGCAAAATTATTTTCAAGCTATTTATTTTAACAGTTGCTTTTGAATACAGACAGACAGTAATTGCAAATTGTGTTGAATTATCTTTAAGCCCGCACTTGTACGCCAGGGAACAAGAGGATAAAAGACAGTTCATTTTGATTTGTTAAGCATGTTAGCATTAATGTTAATCTCTCTTTTGCTTTAAGAAATTTTTATTTGATAATGGGGCATAACATTTTAAACCAGAATATTATGCAAAGATAACAAGATTGTGATGCAAAACTAGAAATCTCTTTTGGCCAATTAGTTAACATGTTATTATTTGAATTGTTTGACCTTAAATCTGGTTATGGGCAACAAAAATGGCCTCATGTCCTAAAGCAAAGACAGAGTAACACATATTTTCCTATGGTCTAATACTCATTTATATTATATCTATTCTGTAAATTCCCTTATCAGATGTATTCACATTGACACCCACACACTATCTAAAACTCATAATCTTTTAGGCACCTGCCAGGCACACTTGTGTCTTGCTACTTAATTCTGGTGCTCTATGAATTTCATAGGTCCTCTCTAATGGGAGCAGCAAAGCAGAGCAATCAGCTAGGTCTGCACACAGGGAACACTATCTTTGTGTTTATGGATGCATACATCTTAACTCCATAAGGTCCATGTGTTTAGTCCCATTTCCAGTCCTGATTAGTCATTCTTTTGGAATATTGATGGTTATAAGTAGGATTACAAGGTTGTTGGCCAGAATATGGGTGTGAATTAATGTTGCTTTTGCAACATATATACATATTAATTAGGAGGGGAAGCATTAAGATCCCAGTCTTAGAAGCACTAATGTTTATGCTTAACTTTACTACTGCAAGCAGCCACTGTCACATTATTAGATTTTAGTGAGAGTAGGTAGATCATTGTTGCACTCACTATTGTGGGTTTGCCACAAATTTTGTTCAAAGTGGGCCATGTGATGTGATGTATGAAAGCTTATGCTCTACTGACTCTGTCTATGCTACTCATATACTTGTACGATCTTTGTGTGTAAAGCTATGAATATGGGCTTTGTATTTCTATTTTAAATGTTTTCTGTCTAGGAGATAGCAATAAGTGTCAACCACCTATTGTGAGGGGTGGTTGCTCAGTGCTGGACAAGGGCTCTTAAGGGTTGCCAATTGACACCTGAGGTGTACACAATGGCTCCTTGTCTGAGAAGGACACACCTGGATACTCCATGGCTCCTGGCCTAGAAAGGACATAGACTGGTTTGCTGGTCATGTGATTCCATCTTGTCTTCCCTCCTGCCCTTTACTCCAGAAGCACCTTTGCTAAGGACAGAAGGCCCAGAAAGATTTGTGGACCCATGATAACATAGAATATACACCAGAGACTTTTAAGCTGGCAATTGGTTACATCTCTGCTAAGAGACTGCATCATTACACACTATGGCTGTGTCTACATTGGCACCCTTTTTCGGAAAAGGGATGCTAATGAGACCAGTCGCAATTGCAAATCTGCGGGGGATTTAAATATCCCCGCGGTATTTACATTACATAACTGCCGCTTTTTCGGCTCGGGCTTTGCGGAAAAAGCGCCAGTCTAGACGGGGATCTTGCGGAAAATAAACCCTTTTCCGCAAGATCTCTTATGCCTACTTTCAAGTTTATTTTCCGCAAGATCCCGTCTAGACTGGCGCTTTTTGCGGCAAAGCCCGAGCCGGAAAAAAGCGGCAGTTATGTAATGCAAATACCGCTGGGGATATTTAAATCCCGCGATTTGTAATTGCGACTGGTCTCATTAGCATCCCTTTTCCGAAAAAGGGTGCCAATGTAGACACAGCCATAGTGTGTAATGTATTTTCTTTCACAATCTTACTCTCAATCCTTTCTTTCTTTTATTAATAAACTTAGATTTTAGATTCTAAAGGATTGGCACAGCATGATCTTTTTAGTATGATCTGAGGTATAAATTGACCTGGGATTGTGGCTGGTCTTTTGGGACTTGGAGAACCTGTTCAGAGTTGATAAGAATGGTTTTCATAACCTCTCATCTGTGTAAGCTGTGGTGCTGATTGTGGCAAAAGTAAAGCTGAAGTGTCTAAGAGGATTTTCTTGTGCAACTTTTCATGGCCATATTGGCAGCTGGAGTGCCATATGTGACTGATTTGGTGCCTTATGAGGAGGACCCCAGTCTTGGGCAGTAATTAGCTCTGGATCTAAGCAATTTGCCCTGATTTGACCTTCTCATCAGTGCCACAGAGAACCTGTTATATTACAGCCACATTGAAATCAGTGGATCTTCTCACAATAGTAAATTAAGGAGTAAGTGTTTGCCTAATTGAAACTTAAGACCCATTGTATAATTTGACCCTAATGACCCCTGATATTTTGGTTCATCAAAAATGACCAGTATGTATGCTCAGCAAACAATTTTATTATGCAATAGACCAATAGGAAACACAGTTTCACTTTAATCATATTAAACAAGTTAACAAAGTGTCTTAAAATATAAAATTAATGTTTCAGATATTTAAATATTTATCCAGACTTCTCAATATGTATAAATATTTTGCAGGCACAGGAAGCAAAAGGAAGCACAGAAGAAGGAGTGAGAGACAAAAAAGGCATAGTTTAAATAGTGGACGTTAATTCCAAAGCGGAAAATAGAAAGAAGTGTAAACAAAGAGTAAAAATATGGTAAAAACTCCAAAAAAAGAATTTGAAGAATAGCTAGCCAAAAATTTCCATAAGTAATAGCTAATTTTTTAAGCACATCAGAAACAGGAAGCCTGCTAAACAACCAGGGGCCACTGAATAATTGAGATGCTAAAGGATGATAAAGTCTTTTCAGATAAACTAATTAATTCTTTGCATTATCCTCCATGTCTGAGAATGTAAGGGATATTCCCATACTTTAGGCATTCTTTTTAGGTGACAAATCTGAGGAATTATCTCAGATTATGGTGTCATTCAAGGAAGTCTTGGCACAAATTATAAACTAAACAGTAATAAATCATTAGGACAAGATGCATTCAATCAAGAGTTGTGAGAAAACTCAAATATGAAATTTTAGGTTTACAACCTATCCTTTAAATCAACTTCTATAGCAAATGACTAGAGGATAGCTAATGTGACACCAATTTTTAAAAAAGGGCTCCAGAGAGCATCCCAGCAATCAGAGGCCAATAAGTCTAACTTCAATACTAGGCAAACTGGTAGAAACTACAGTAAAAAACAGAATTCTCAGGCACATAAACATAATTTTAGGGGGAAGACTCAACATAGTTTTTGTAAAAATAAATCATACCTCACCAATCTACTAGAATTCTTTGAGGATGTCAACAAGCATGCGGACAGGGGGGATCCAGAGGATATAGTGTACAGTACTTAGATTTCCAGAAAGACTTTGACAAGGTCTTTCACCAAAGGATCTTAAGCAAAGTAGACTGTCATGAGGTAAGAGGGAAGGTCCTCCCATGGACTGATAACTGGTCAAAAAATAGGAAACAATGGGTAGGTGTAAACAGTCAGTGTTCAGAATGGAGAGATATGTCCCCCAAGAGTCTGTAATAGGTCCAATCCTATTAAACATATTCATAAATGATCTGGAAAAAGGGATAATCAGTGAGGTGGTACAATTTGCAGAAAATATAAAATTGTTCAAGATAGTTTAGTGCACAGTAGACTGACAAGCTTTAAAAGGATCTCATAATACTAAGTGAGTGGGCAACAAAATGTCAGATGAAATCCAATGTTGATAAAGGCAAAGTAATGCATATTGGAAAACATAATCACAATTATACATATAAAATGATGGCGACTAAATTAGCTGTTGCCATTCAAGAAAGAGATCTTGGAATCGGTGTGGCTAGTTCTCTGAAAACATCCACTTAATGAGCAGCAACACTCAAAAAAGCATACAGAATTCTGGGGATCATCAAGAAAAGAGATCATATTAAGGCAGAAAATATCATAGTGCCTCTATATAAATCCATGATACTCCTACAACTTGAATACTATGTGCAGATGTGATTACCTCATATCAAAAAAGATATATTAAAACTGGAAAAGGTTCAGAAAGGGACAACAAAATGATGGAGTGTATTGAACAGCTGCTTTATGAGGAGAGATAATAAGACTAGGATTTTCAGCTTGGAAAAAAGTTGTCAAAGGGGATATGACTGATGTCTATAAAATCATGACCAGTGTGGAGAAAGTATATAAGGAAGTGTTATTTACTACTTCCCAGAACACAAGACTCACCAAATGAAATTAATATGCAGCAGGTTTAAAACAAACAAAATGAAGTATTTCTTCACACAATGCACAGTCAGTCCATGGAACTCCCTGCCGGAGGTCAAGAATTTATCAGGGATCCAAAAAGAACAAGATAAATGTGTGAAGGATATGTTCATCAATGGCTATTAGACAGGATGGCCAGGGATTGTGTTGCTTGCTTCTGTATGGTCAGGACTAGGAATGCATGAAAGGGGATGGATCAGTTGAAGACTACCTATTCTCATTCCTTCTGGTGCACCTGACATTGGCCATTGTTGGAAGACAGGACACTGGGCTAAAAGGACCTAAGGCCTGATACAGGATGGACATTCTTATGTTTGTGATATTTTATAGCAATTCCTTGTAAAATCAGTGTTTACTTTACAACTACAACATAATGGCTTGTGTTTTTAACTTTACCATGTACCCACTCAATAGAATATATGAGCATTATTTGTGCTTGCATAAATTCCCTTTAGAGGCTAAAGGGAAAGTGCTCCTGATTAAAGTGGATTATGGGGGGGGAAGGGTTCCACATTGCTTAACCAAAAGGGGCATATAAGAAGCATTATAGAGATTAATATGATACCTAGCAAGGCTTTTTTTTTTCTTTTAGGGATTACAGCAAAAGAAAGAATTTATTTTATACCATTGAGTTTAGCCAATCCTTACACTTAAAAGTTCTTATTGTTTTTCAGCATCTGATAAATGAACCCTCAAATTATTAGCTTTTCTCTTCACATGAACTGAGAAATGTTTGCATGTTCCTTTTTCTCATGCAGTTTATACACTAGAACTATCTTTTCCATTTGTGTCATTTTGTGGAGTTTTAGTGGTGCTATGTCTGATACTCACCAGTGTTAATGAGCAGAATCAATGTCCTAGCAGGTAGATGAGCAGAGCAAAATAAAGGTTTTCTTCACTACTTTGTCAGAGCTAAAACATGAGTCCTAGTCTTGATGTCATAGATACATTATGTGGCTAGGTAATGATGACCCCACTTTTTGTATATGTCCAACAGCTGTAATAACAAAGAATTAATATATCTTCCATATAGTCAGGCCCACCGAGGGGGGGAGGAGGGGCAAAGGGGCAGTTTCTCCAGGGCCCAGCAATTCAAAAGGGCCCAGCGTGCTGGGTCATAGTCTCAGGCCCTTTAAATTGCTATCAGAGCACCATGCTATCTGCTCCAGGCAGCTCTAAGCGCTGAGAAGGGAGGTGTCATGGCACATGGTGGACAGCCCTGAGAGCTGGTTGCCCCCAAGCCCACCCCTTCCATGCAAGGCCTCACTGTTTCCAGGAGTGTGGAACCACCACCCCCCACCCTCCACCCCCCCACACACACACCTTGCCCAGGGAACTGGCAAGTCTATTCCTTCCCCCTTCCCAAATATGGAGAAATATCTGCCTCAAAAAGAAATGGGTTTAAAGCAGGGAAGCTAGTTAAAATTAATCTTACTACATTTATATTTCTTCTGCAGCTGACTCACTGAGTATGAATAATTGCTGGAAAGGATTGCAATCCAATTTCTGACTTGTATCTGTAACAGAACAGTTGAATTGCATTGATGCTAAACTTTGGCAATTTCACTTAAGTGAACTCCCTGTCTGAAGAACAAATGAATAAAGTGGAGAAAATGTATTCTTCTAGTTAAATTTATCATGGGAAAGAAATACAATTCATGCTAATCTATAATAGAGACTGTATTTGTCAGTCATTTGTCCTAAATTCTGTTTCAAATCAGATACCTTAATGCCAATCCACGGGGGAGATGCCTTTTAAAAGATATGTGGAATGGGAATCAAATAGTCTGTATTGGGAGCTCAATTTGATCATTTTGAAAGTCCCAATGAGGAATTTCAATTTGGAATAGAAATGTTTTATAAAATTCTCAAAGATGAAATTCCAACACTGTTTTGCCACATTTCATCCAAGACTCCCTACCTCTGGATAAATATACCTCCACTAGTGCGAATCAGCTTAAAGGCTGTGACTCGCTAGAGCTGATCAATTATACGCTTTGTAAGCTACCAATACCAATGACTTAAGTGCATGATTTTTATCTTGCAACACAGCCATGTTCTTACAGCATAAAAGGAGAAAGTGGAACCCAAAGTATTAGGAAATACTGTCTGATTAGATGTCAGATGAATCTTTCTATGCAGAAAACCGAAGGTTCAACTGGCATTGACAAATTTGGTTCTGGATGGCTGGAGGAGAAACTAAAGTACTTACTAAGACCTTTATTATATTTTTGCCTGCATTCCAGCTCCTGTTAATGTTATCTGTGACAACACTGTAGCATCTGTCTCAGCATTTTATTGAATTAATGGAAGCCTACTTTGCTCTGACAATGCCAGTAGGAAGGATGGATATCTACCTATCATGTGTGTAGTGACACAAATCACAACATTTCTGACCATGCTATTGTATGCCATATATTGTATGCCATATATATATATATTTAAAGTGTGGTCTGAGAGAAAGTTATGGTCTAATAGTATATGCATGAGATTAAAGGCTGGACCCTTCTGAGTTCTACTCTTGGCTTTGACATGGATATCTTCCCTACTCTTAGGCACATTTCCTCCTGTAAAATGATGGCAATTCTTGCTTATCTACATCACTGGAGTAGAGTTAATTAATAATGCAAAAGTGATTTGAAGATGAAAATCACAATGAATATTTTTATCATTACCATTATTTTATTTCATATGTGCTTGGTCCTGCTAGATGCTCAGCACTCTTCTGAGGAGTTGGGTATCCTCATCTCCCACTGAGTTCTTCACATGAGCACTTTGTAGGACTGACTCCTGAGAGATGGTCTTGGTCTTGTGCATTATCTATCAACTTTGATTACCTCCCTGATCTAACTAACAGGGTAACCTTAATTTGTTTCTCTTTGCTCTTTTCTCCATTGTCCCCCAGATGTGTTGCTGACAATGTTCTCTGTAAGCTGTGTATTTGGGTGGTCACTCAAGGAGAAATTCAGATGCACATATTTACACATGCCCCCCATGGATGGAAAAAATTAGAAGGAATTTCCAGAGTCTCCAAGGATCACTTCCTCTTTTCTTCTGATCCTCTTCACAAAAAGTCTGATGAAAGAAGAAAGACATGGCTAATTTTCCTCTCCATCAAAACCAAAACAGAAATACAAAGGAACAGTCAAAATGCAGACAAAGCAGATATGTTGCCTGTTTTGTTTCCAGTTTTGCATTGTGTTTGTAGTCCCTGAGCTTTGTTCTGCTCTAAGTTTCCCATTAGGTTTGTAAACTTTGATATGAGGCAACAGTAATTCTCTACTATTGCCCCTCTCACTCCCCTTCCCTACAGACAGAGAAATCTTATTTATGCTTGTAGGCATAAATGCAAAATGTGCAGAAAAATATTGTTTTGATTTGTTTGTTTTGCGTGTGAAACATTTTGCACAGTGTTTAACGGCAGTATTTTGTATGATTTCAATGCACTTTACAAACACTGTTTGAACTATTCAGCTAACCCAAGAGTTAACTAAACATTAAGGCTGTGTCTACATTGGCACCCCTTTCCGGAAAAGGGATGCTAATGAGACACTTCGGAATTGCAAATCCGCGGGGGATTTAAATATCCCCCGCGGCATTTCTATGAACATAACTGCCGCTTTTTCCGGCTCGAGGTTTTGCGGAGAAAGCGCCAGTCTAGATGCGATCTTGCGGAAAATAAACTTTTCCAGAAGATCCCTTATTCCTACTTGAAAGTAGGAATAAGGGATCTTCCAGAAAAGGGCTTATTTTCGGAAAATCGCGTCTAGACTGGCGCTTTTCTCGGCAAAACCCCGAGCCGGAAAAAAGCAGTTATGTTCATGCAAATGCCGCGGGGATATTTAAATCCCCACGGATTTGCAATTCCGAAGTGTCTCATTAGCATCCCTTTTCCGGAAAGGGGTGCCAATGTAGACACAGCCTAAAAGGAAAATTTCATAGCCTACTAGATAGAGATTTGACTTGCCTAAAGTCACAGACAAGATGAGTCTTAGCTTTGGGAACAGACAAAAGATTACTTTGCTAGCCAAAACCCAAATATAGAAGAAACAAATCAATTGGCAATAGATGTTATTACGTCTTTAAAAGGCTTGTCTATACTTACTGGAGTAACGACACTCTGGCAATCGATCTTCCAGAGTTCGACTTAGTAGGTCTAGTAAAGACCCACTAAATTGATCACTGAGGCTACATCTACACTGCGGCAGTTTTTTGGAAGAGGAAATGCAAATGGAGCGCTCATTTGCAAATCTTGTTCTCTCATTTGCTTATTATTTTCCAATCCTTTTTGCAGAAGGGGTTTTTGCAATAAAAATCCCTGTATAGACGGTGCCATTTGTTGAAAAAAAACTGTTTTGCGCAAGATCCTGTAAACCTAATTTTTTGAGGAATAAGGGAATCTTGTGCAAAGCGGAGGTTTTCCAACAAATGGTCCCGTCTACACTGGGCTTTTTATCTCAAAAACCTCTTCTGCAAAAAGGATCAGAAGAGAAGATGCAAATAAGAGTACGATATTTGCAAATGAGCATTCCGTTTGCATTTCCTCTTCCGAAAAACTATCACAGTGTAGACGTTGCCTGAGGGTGCCCCTGTTGACCACGATACTCCTTGCAAGGAGTAAAGGAAATAGATGTCCTACTGTGGGGCCACCCCAGAAAAGTCGATGTAAGGTATGTCGACTCCAGGTACACAATTGTTGTAGCTGGAATAGTGTATCTTACATCAATTTTCTTCACCAGTGTAGACCTAGTTTTGGAGGAATGAATGTTCATGACTTAGCAGAGAATTCATGTAAGTCATCTATGTAAGCTTTATGTACTAGAACTGGGAGGAAACTGGATTTCCTGTCCCTTAAATATTTTTAAGAATTAAAAAAAAAACACATCTTGAATCAAGATAAAAGGGATAGTCTCATTTTTTTTATCATGAACTAAAAATCTAAAAGAAATAGAAATAAAAATCAGATTGCTCTATCAGTTAATTTTATTTCAACTAACAGTTCTCCAATTGAGGGAGTCATCAAAGTGGTCCTGTGCTATAGAACAGTTCAGTTTCAGCAAGTCAGCCTCTCCAAAGGGAAAAACAGTACATTTGGTAGTCGGTAAATTCCTGACACACTGTATCATTTACTTCAGCTTTACATTGACTGTGAAGACTTCTCTCTAGCATCCTCCCGAAACACACCCATACAGTTGGGCACTACTGAATGTAGGCTCTCTCCCCTTGGTAGTATGTGATTGTTCTGTTTCATTTTGTTACTGTATTTTTGAAGAACTTTTTGAAAAGTGATCTAGACATTTTTAGGGACACATTTGGTTCTTAGAGATACCCCAAGAACCTGAGGTGACTGTGGAGTACTTGGGTAGAGACTAAGAGGGAGTAATCTTTCCTGACAAGTCATGAAGCAATATTGGAGTTGTCCTAAGGCCAGTCTAATGAAGCTATTCTCAAGCCTAAACACACATGGTTTAGGAAACAGCCAGTAGTTAGGCAAAGTGGTGAGCCACTGGCCCCATCCACAGCCATGCAATGAGTGCTCATGGAGGAAGGCAATAAGGAAGGTATTCACATACTATGATGATAAGGACCATCTAAGTAGCCAAAAAGGTGCACTTTTCTGCCGACTTCTGAAATTTTGACTCCTCTTACTCCACATTGAGTAAATATGCTGAATTCTGTGCCCCACAATTTGGGTTGGAATTGGAGCAGGGCTGGGGTTTAGTTTTCAGAAGATGTCTTTCCCTCCCTCCCCCCTCTCCTCCATACCTTCCAAGAGAGAGACTAGCCCCAAGGCCAGGCTGGCATGTATTTTGACAGACACAATGATATAATGTTTTTATGTTTCTCAAAAAAGATCACTCATGTTAGCAAAGGTTTTGGCAGAAGATGATAGAATAAGCACCAGTGAATTATATACTTAGTTACAACTGACAAACAACAGAAGGGAAGTCAGACCCAAAACCCATTTTAGCAGAAAACTCTTCACTCATTCTTTCCACACAAAATAAATCTGTCTTAGCTGAGACAGTAACATTAAGGGTACGTCTAAACTACAAGCCTCTTTCAAAAGAGATTGTCTAGACAACCACAAGACTTTCGAAAAAGCAATCCGCTTTTCCGAAAGAGAGCACCCAGGCAATCTGGATACTCTCTTTCGAAAAAGCCGTATTTGTGGTCAAGAATGCCTTTTTTCTAAAGAGCTCTTTTGAAAAAAAGGCATTCTTCCTTGTCAAAGTAGGTTTACCAATATCGAAAAAACCACCGCGTTCTTTCAATTTAATTTCGAAAGAACGTGGCAGCAGTCTAGATGCAGGTGAAGTTTTTTTGAAAAAACTCCATAGTCTAGACATACCCTAAGTCTCTATAAAATTTGGATCACAGCTGAGATGTGATGTTCCTACCTTTATGAAGAGTTATTCCATAACATATGACTATTGAACGGAAATATTCTAGATTTCCTCAAGCTCTAGTGTAGTGCACTTCTGCTTAAAAGGACTGTACTTTTCCCTTTTATATTGCAATTTAGTAGGGCTGGTTTCAGCATATTTTTCAGGGAGCAAGATAATGGAAACCCCTGTCATAGACATCTTTTTGTCAATCGTATTAGAGGGCACCTTTCACAACAGTATCTTCTGTCTGCTGTATATCCATAGACAACTGCTTGTACCTTGTTTCATTACACGGCAGTGGCTATTGACCTTCCTTTACTCTCATCTCAGCCTTACAAAAAATTGAGGGTGGTTTAGGGTCAGGATAAGTTGAGGCACCCCCACTGGCAACATATTAGTGAATATAACTGGCAATGATTACTGCTGTCCAGTGGACATACTTTGTATCAAGAGTGTTGTTCAGATGTATATGAATGTAGCTCTGGGACTGTAGAAGCTGGGCTGCAAAATCCTCATGCTATTACATGTAACAAAGTTTCCCTTTTAGCTGAAGCAGTAGGGATCAAATCTCTTATGTTGTGTTCTCTGAAGAAGATTAGCAAAGTTTCAATCAAAAGTATATAAAAGGATGCATTCTTTGAGATAGGTATCAAACTACGCTGACTAATTTTTAGATCAGCCAACCTCAAAATATTCTTTTGGCCAATTAGCCTGAACAGGATGAACTGAGAAATGAGGATATTAAAGAGACAGAGAGAGAGAGAGAGAGAGATCTTTGCTCAGAAATGTATCTCGTGAGATAATGCAAGGAATCAGAATAATCTAAAGTATATGAGAAGTCCGAGATACAGGTGATGGCTCTGAAACACTAAGGGTACGTCTACATTGCACGCTAATTTTGAAATAAGCTATTCTGGAAGAAATACTCCGAAATTGCTTATTTCAAAATAGCATGTCTACACTACAGAGAAGCCTCAAAATTAATTGGAGGCAGGCTTCCCTAATGTGATTGTACTACCTAGATTTAGAGCCCCAGGAGGAACTGGGAAGTAATTAGTCTGAATGGCCCTGGGGAGGAGCAATTTCAAAATAGCAGCAGTGGAGAGTCCACACTACAGCTATTTCAAAATAGCTATTTCAGAATAGGCATTATTCCTTGTGGAATGAGGTTTACAGAAGTCGGAATAATCCGTCCTTTATTTTGAAATTATTTAGAACTAACTGAATTCCTGTGTAGACACTCGCATTGTTATTTTGTAATAATGGCCATTATTCCAAAATAATGCTGCTATGTACACTCACGCTGAGAGTATTTCTTAACACATTTGCAATGTCTGGATTTATAACTTGGACAAGTTGTAAAGTTGCATAATTGTATTAGTTATCCTGTGAGATGTGCAATATTTGGTGACATATATAAGGTGTAAATCTTTTACCCTTTAATATTTTATTGTGAAAGAAAATTAATAAAAAGTTATCACACAGAGTCACAATCTGATTTCATATGAATCTGCCCCTGAGCCTGAAACCTGGAATTAGAAGAAAACCAAAACCAAACAAGCCCTCCAGAAAATTAGTTAGATTTCCCTGAAGACTTGTAAGAAAAGGCCAAAAACCTATCGTCTACAGGAGAAAGCAGTACATTTGTCAAGTCTGCATTGTTCAGCTATTCTGAGAAAAGGACAGGAGACTCTCAATATGGCACTGTTGGTTCGTCACACATCTTCATACCTCAATTGACAGATCTATGCTAGCAGAAGTCTGTAGTATAGATGTGCCAAATGTGACAGTGCTTTCGTGATTATGCTAGGAGTCCCAGCCTATGTACATAGAAGGCAGGTAATAATCTTTGGTTCCTACTGACCTGGGATAGTAACTCTTTTACATCATGTATTTGCAAGAGAGGAAAATATGGATCTTAAGGACTGGCCCTCAAGTCATCCATCTCACTTAGCTCATTTCAGATGCAGTTCATATGCCTTATGTATAAAAGCTTGTAGATAATTCATCAGCAAAACTTTTTCTTCTCTATCATTAACTAGCTTGCTGCTTTTTTGGCTGCAGATTTGATTACATGTTGTACCTGCTGTAAGCAGTAGTTCCAGCCACCTGAGTGTCAGGCATACATTGGGTAGATTGTAGCAGTGAGAAGGAAACAGACGGTGCTATCGATCTTCATGACTCCTGATGCACATGACTGCATTTCTCCCTTCCTAAGTGGAGCGTACAAGGTGATTAAGTAATCAGCATTATTACCCTTGAGGAATATAAATCCCTGAAGCAGCCACTCAGAACAGTGCTTGCCAGTTTCAGAAGCGGCAGAACAAGCAAGAGACTGCAGTGCAGTGTCCTAAATAGAAGATGTAATACAAAATGAATTTCAGGCTTCTGCATGGGCAGATGGATTTCAACTGAGGAAATATGGTCTTGTCTTTCACCTCTTTTTTCCCCTTCAATTACAGTTCAATCATGTACTATGCTTATTTGTCCAAAGATTAAAGTGAGTTGACATTGCAGTGTGTGCCAAAACACCTTTATTTTAGTGGTGGTGGGAACTGACAATGCCCTACGTAAAGATATTTACTGGGATATTGACCCTTTAAATTCCATCAATTTGTGTTTTAAAGTGTATTTGATCTTTTGACATTAAACTGGCAAAGGAAGATAAATCTAGATCACAAATGATTTTTGGGCATCAGATAGGAAAGCATTTTACATGTTGATATTTATCCATTTCTGTATGTAATAACTTTGTTTCCTGGAATAACAGCACACTATTACAAATCATGACCCATGTAAGCCAGAATTTACTTGTGCTTAGTACTCTGAAGATCACAACCAAGTCCTTTCAACATCAAGTGTTGGTCCAAGAATTGCAGGTAATTTCTTTAGAAAAAAAGGTCACCACAAACTATGGTTTTCATGCAAATAATTGCAATTTTCAGAAGATTTTGCAGTTTTTGAAATATTATGGTTTTATCCTTTTAATCAGTTTTAATCTAATACTTTTCAGTAATCAAAATGTGCCACATGCCCATACTAACTTTATCATTAACTAGTTATAAAATGGAATACAATAAAATGATTGTGATAATGTAATGGGAGACATCAAAGCTCAGAAAGCAATTCCAAGATCTCAGAAACATACGGGACTTAAGCCTCAACTGTAATAAAATTAAAATTCATCGTGAGCATGATGAAAAAAATCATGTAAAACATGCTTAATCCACAAAAAATGTACTAAATAATCCATGGCCAGATGATTCTCTATATGGAAAATCTCCCAGATGCATTATTTTATCTTCCTTCTTTTCTACCTTGACTATTGTATCTGCAGAGGGATGCATCCAGTCTGAATAGCTTACAAGTAGGGTAGTAGGAGCTTCTCTAAGTAAAACACACTGCAAATGTGTAAAACTGAAAACACTGTCAGTAAACATTAAGGGTCCTTTCATATTTCCATTTTTAAAAATGCATCCTGATCAAATGAGACCTTCAGTAATTCTGTTAACAAATAATATATAAGGGTATGTCTACACTTGTAGCCATCTTCCTGGCCGGGCACCATTTTTTGAAATTTACAAGCCCGGAATAACTGCCCGCATCTACACGCGGCAGTGATACAGGTGTTCGAAATAAAGCCCTATTTCAAACTACCTGTTATTCCTCCTGAAATGAGGTTTAACAGGTAGTTCAGAATAGGGCTTTATTTCAACGCCATCACTGCGGCGTGTAGATGCGGGCTTGTAAATTTCAAAAAATGGCGCCCAGCCTGGAAGATGCAAATCAAGCTCGGGATATTTAAATCCCGGGCTTGATTTGCAATTTCGAATGCCTACATTTGCAGCCCTATTCCGAAATAGGCTGCAAATATAGATATAACCTAAAATTCAGTGGAGCGACATCAATTTTATATTGACTGAGAATATGTCTCAAAGACAACTCCGTGGCAATGTCTACACTTGCGGCTTCTTGTGCCAGAAATATTCAAATGAGGCTAAGCGTGGAATATCACCGAGACTCATTTGCATACCTAATGAGCTGCCATTTTTGCAGAAGAGGCTCTTGCGCCAGAAGGAGCTGTCTACACTGCCCCCTCTTGCGCAACAAAAACCCTCTTGCACAGTGCCGTTACGCCAATTACTTTTCAGGAAGAACAGCATTGCGCAAGAGGGTTTTTGTTGCGCAAGAAGGGGCAGTGTAGACAGCTCCTTCTGCCACAAGAGCCTCTTCTGCAAAAATGGAGGTTCATTAGGTATGCAAATGAGGCTCGACGATATTCCATGCTTAGCCTCATTTGCATATTTCTGGCGCAAGAAGCCGCAAGTATAGACATAGCCCATGAGTGCTTAATTTGTAATGGAAGAGGTGGTGGTACTCAGGATTTTTTTTTAAACTTTCATATCTAATACAGCAAGCCCAGAGGGGCTGGTAAAATGAACTTCCAAGCAGTGAGCTCTACCATCTAAAATCTAATTAATATGAGTGCTGGTTTTGCTATTTGTAGATTATTGTATAAAACTTTTTTACACTATAATCCTTGTTAAATATTTTTCATTTCTTTGTTCTGGTTGTTGGCTTATTTAATCATAGTTCTGAAAGCTACAATTCTACAGTGACATTTTCAGCTGTAGATAAACCCCTCCCCCCACAGAGTACAACACTACCTAGGTAATAAAAACACTTTTATCTACAGCAAAATTAAATCACTTATTTTCAAATAAAACGTTTAGTAGCTAAAGAACTTGTGTTCTTGGTGATAACAAAAAAAATTATACACATAAAATGAAGATGATTAGAAATGGAAGAGCGAAAAATTTAAAATGAACCTGACATCTGAAATATATCAAAATAACAAAGACTCCATTTTTTTGTCACAACTTCATTGGAGCTATATTGATTTGCACCGGCTTAGTATATATATAGTAAATAACTCATTAAGATAAAGCAGTACAATGATAACATAATAAATTCTATGTCCTGCTGTTAATTAATTCCTTTCACTTCATAAAATATTTCCTTTTTCACATAGTTTCATCTTGTATAGCTTCTCCACTGCTACACCTTGAAATTAGAATTAGTCAAGTTAGAGCTATTAAGTCAGAATATGACCTGGTGGAAGTGGGTGTGTTCCCCATAGAAGTCTCTCAATCAGATCAGTGGTGATGTAAATTGTGGTGCAAATTAAACATTATACATAAATTGATACAAAAGTAAATGGTAAATCAATGTAATAATACAGCGCTAGTACAGAGTGTGCGTTGAAAATGAGTGTAATTTATACTACATGGGAATGGGAAGGAGTAGATCTGTAAAAATTAATCAAAGGGAGTAAAGTAAGGTGTGGGAAGATGTTTTATTTTATATCCTCCACTTAGTTGCTTTTCCTGAAATGCCCATTTGAATGATCATAAGGACAGTTATACTGTGACAGAACAAAAGTCTATCTAGCCCAGTATCCTGTCTGCCAACAGTGGCCAATGCCAAATGCCGCACAGGGAGTGAAAAGAACAGGTAATTATCATGTGATCCCTCTCCTGTCATCCATGTCCAGCCGTTAACAAACAGAGGCTAGGGACACCATTTCTACCCATCCTAGCTAATAGCCATTGATGGACCTAACCTCCATGAATTTCTCTAGTTCTTTTTTGAACCCTGGTAGAGTCCTGGTCTTCACAACATCCTCTGGCAAGGAGTTCCACAAGTTGACTGTGTGCTGTATGAAGAAGAACTTCCTTTTGTTTGTTTTAAACCTGCTACCTATGGCAGAATGTTCTCTGAAACGGTGGCCAAAGCATAAAGGGGTATATGAACGTTAAACATATATTTAATGTAAATACCTTGAAATGTCAGCTACAAAAGTGCCATGTGAACACCTGTTATCACTTTCAGGTAACATTGTCAATAAGAAGCAGGCAGCATTGTGTCCCATAACTGTAAACAAACTTTTAATTTTTGCAATTGGCTGAACAAGAAGTAGGACTGAGTGGGCTTGGAGGCTTTAAAGTTTTACATTGTTTTGTTTGTAACAAAAAAAATCTGCATTTGTAACTTACACTTTCATTTTAAAAGGGTTCTACTATAGTACTTGTATTATGTGAATTGAAAAGTTTATTTCTTTTGTTTATCATTTTACAGTGAAAATATTTTCAATAAAAGAGTATAAAGTGAACACTGTTCACTCTTGTACAGGTTAAGCCTCTCTAGTCTGGCACCTCTGGACCTAACTGGTGCCAAACCATAGAATTTGCCGAAGCACAGGAAATCAGTATTGTGTAGTAGCATTACCAACACTTCCACTGCTTATTGGGCTCATAGAAGACATTTAGCTAAACAATAGCATAGAACACTGAGAGCTAGGACTTGTGGCTGTAAACAAACTTTATGGCTGTGTCTACATTGGGACCCCTTTCCGGAAAAGGGATGCTAATGAGACACTTCGGAATTGCAAATCCGCGGGGGATTTAAATATCCCCGTGGCATTTGCATTTACATAACTGCGCTTTTTTCGGCAGGATAAGCCGGAGAAAAGCGCCAGTCTAAACGCGATCTTGAGGAAAATAAACCCTTTTCGGAGGATTTCTTATTCCTACTTGAAAGTAGGAATAAGAAATCCTCCAGAAAAGGGCTTATTTTCCGGAGAATCGCGTCTAGACTGGCGCTTTTCTCCGGCTTATCCCCATGCCGGAAAAAAGCGGCAGCCATGTAAATGCAAATGCCGCGAGGGATATTTAAATCCCCCGTGGATTTGCAATTCTGAAGTGTCTCATTAGCATCCCTTTTCCGGAAAGGGGTGCCAATGTAGACACAGCCTATGTGACCACAGGAAGCTTGTCCACAGCCATGATAAGTGGACATCCAACTAACTAAAATCATGCCAGATCACGGCTGATGCCAGACCACAGAGTTCCGGACTAGAGAGGTTCAGTCTGTATTGGAATAGAAATCAATATATTTGAAAATATATTAAATATTTTGGATGTTTTATACATTTCAGTAGGCATTCTCTTGTTTAACAATGTGATTAAAACTATAATTAACAACAATTGCTTTTTAAAATCACAATTTTTAAAATTGTAATTAATTTGAAATAATTGGGTAAGTTAAATGTGATTAATCAACAGGCCTACAGAATAACATTTCTTGCTGTGTGGTTGAATGCAAATACAGGGCATCTTTAAATCAACCAAATAAAAAAAGATCAGTGGTCTCTTTCTCTAATCTTATTAAAAGATCCAAGATGTCATTCTAAGATTTCAGTTCTGTTTGTTGTGTCAAAATTAGCTTTCACGTCCAACAACCCTTTATTTTCATGACCATCATATGATGGTCTTGCATTCTTCTTCCACACCATTGGCTTATAAATCAAGTATTGATGTAGTTGCTCTTCATATTAAGCCCTATGTTTTGATGATGTGTTTCTTTTTAATCTTAGAGAAACAATAATAAGTACAATTACATCAGCTATTGCTATCTTGTGAGTGTGTGAATGTGGTTCCTCACAAGAAGAAAGAAACAAGCACTGATAGGAAGAGGATTTTATAACTAACTTTATTGTCAAGATTGTGAAACCAAATATAATTTTCCCACTTGTGGAACAAGGAGGGAAAAAGTCATGTAAAAAAATAAAAATATTTGATAAAGATTTCACATTCTCATCTTTGCCCCAAAGTACAATTATTTACAAAACGTTGTTTATGTAATGAAAAAGCCAGAAAAAAAAAGATTCACAATGCAGCTGAATCTGAATGTTGAATCAATGGCAATGGCGCATGCTAAGTACATCTGAAAATTAGGCTCATAGACCCCAGTTCAGGCAAATATACCTATTCAAGGAGCTCAGGGACACTTTAAAGACTAACAGATTAGAATATTAGAGCATAAGCTTTAACAATCAGTGGGACACAGTCATACCAGGGTACAATATATCATAGAATCATAGAGCTGGAAGAGACTTCAGAACGTCATCAAATCCAGCCCCCTGCCCAAAGCAGGATAAATCCCACCTAAATCAACTCAGCCAGGGCTTTGTCAAGCCAAGACTTAAAAACCTCTAGGGATGGAGATACCACCCCCTTCCTAAGTAACCCATTCCAGTACTTCACCAACCTCCTAGTGAAATAGATTTTCCTAATATACAACCTAGTATATTTTCCTAATATACTCCCCCACTGTAACCTGAATATATCAGGACAGAATAGGTTGTGCTGGTGGGGGAGTGGCACTATACGTAAAAGAAAATGTAGAATAAAATGAAATAAAAATCTTAAATGAGCCAAAATGTTCCATGGAATCTTTATGGATAGTAATTCCATGCTCCAATAATAAGAATATAGCAGTAGGGATATATTATTGACCACCTGATCAGGACAGTGCTAGTGACTATGAAATACTAAGGGAAATTAAAAAACTTGATAATAGTGGCAGACTTCAACTATCCCCATATTGACTGGGTACACGTCACCTCAGGACAGGATGCAGAGATAAAATTTCTTGATACCTTAAATGACTGCTTCCTCTGGAAGCAGCTGGTTCTGAAACCCACAAGGGGAGAGGCTATTATTGATTTAGTCCTGAGTGGAGCGCAGGATCTGGTTCAAGAGGTAAATATAATTGGACAGCTTGGAAATAGTGACCATAATGTAATAAAATTTAACATCCCTGTGGTGGGAAAAACACCTCAGCAGCCCAACACTGTGGCATTTAATTTCAGAAAGGGGAACTACATAAAAATGAAGAAGTTAGTAAAACAGAAATTGCAAGGTACAATGCCAAAAGTAAAATATCTGCAAGCTGCATGTAAACTTTTCAAAGACACCATAATAGAGGCCCAACTTAAATGTATACCCCAAATTAAAAAACACAGTAAGAGAACCAAAAAAAAAAAAAATGTCATTGTGCCTTAACAACCAGGTAAAAGAAGCAATGACAGATAAAAAGATATCTTTTAAAACGTGGAAGTCAAATCCTAGTGAGGAAAATAGAAAGGACCATAAACTTTGTCAAATTAAGTGTTAACATATAATAAGAAAAGCAAAAAAGGAATTTGCAGAGAAGCTAGCCAGAAACTCAAAAAGTAATAGTAAAATGTTTAAGTACATCAGAAGCCGGAAGCCAGCTAAACAGCCAGTGGGGCCATGGACAATGGAGATCCTAAAGGAGCACTTACAGATTATAAACTCATAGAGGAGAAGCTGAATGAATTCTTTGCTTCAGCCTTCATGGGAAGATTCCTAAACCTGAGCCATTCTTTTTAGGTGACAAATCTGAGGAATTCTCCCAGACTGAAGAGTCATTAGAGGAGGTTTTGGAACAAATTGATAAACTTAACAGTAACAAGTCACTGGGAGCAGATGGCATTCTCCCAAGAGGTCTGAAAGAACTCAAATGGGAAATTGCAGAACTATTACCTGTGGTTTATAACCTATCCTTAAAATTGGCTTCTGTACCTAAAGATTGGAAGATAGCTAACGTGATGTCAATATTCAAAAAGGGCTCTAGAAGTGATCCTGGCTATCACAGACTGGTAAGTCTAACATCAGTACCTGGCAAATTAGTTGAAACTATAGTAAAGAATAAAATTGTCAGACACATGGATGAATATAATTTGTTGGGGGAAAGTCAACATGGTTTCTGTAAAGGGAAATCATTCCTTACTAATCTACTAGAATTCTTTGAGGGGGTCAACAAATAGGTGGACAAGGGGGATCCAGTGGCTATAGTATACTTAGATTTCCAGCAAGCCTTTGACAATGTCCCTCACCAAACGCTCTTACATAAATTAAGTTGTCCTGGGGTTAAAAGGGAAGATCCTTTCATGGACTGATAACTGGTTAAAAAACAGGAAACAAAGGGTAGGAATAAATGGTAAGTTTTCTCATTGGAGAGAGGTAACTAGTGGGGTCTCCCATGGGTCTGTCCTGGGACCCATCCTATTCAACTTATTTGTAAAAGATCTAGAGAAAGGGGTAAACAGTGAAGTGGCAAAATTTGCAGATGATACCAAACTGCTCAAGGTAGTTAAGACCAAAGCAAGCTGTGAAGAGCTTCAAAAAGATCTCACCAAACTAAGTGACTGGGCATCAAAATGGTAAATGAAATTTAATGTTGATAAATGTAAAGTAATGCACATTGGAAAAAATAATCCCAACTATATATACAATATGATGGGATTTATTTATTTATGATGGGATTTCATTTACCATTTTGATGCTCTTCACAGCTGCTGGTCTTAACTATGAGCAGTTTAGAATCATCTGCAAATTTGCCACTCACTGTTTACCTTTCCCCCTCTCCTTCATGGAGTGTGTGCTGTAGTGGCAGGTGGAAACTGTTGGCTTCTAATTAAAGTTTGAATTCTAGAAGCCTCTGCTGATTGGCTGAGCCTTGGTAGGGGGAGGGACTTTCAGGCAGTCCAGGGCTTTATAAAGCAGTGAGCAAGTGACCAAGGAGCTTGCGAACAGGTGACTGCTAACAGGAAGTTTAGAGAGGGAGTTCTCCAGGTAAAGGAGAAGCAGATACAGGACTCTTGAGGGAAGTGGCTGTCTGCAGTATGCATTGTGTTTGTGGCTTTCTTGCTGTGTGCTCAGCTTGTGTTTGTGAGTGAGGTTCCCCCGTGTTTGTGAGTCAGGCTTTTTTTTTCCTCCCTTCCACTTTCCTCTCCCCCTCCCCTTCACGGAGTGTGTGCTGTGACAGGCAGGTAGAAACTGTTGGCTTCTAATTAAATTTGGAATTCTAGAAGCCTCTGTTGATTGGCTGAGCCTTGGTAGTGGGAGGGACTTTCAGGCAGTCCAGGGCTTTATAAAGCAGTGAGCAAGTGACCAAGGAGCTTGCAAACAGGTGAGTGCTAACATGGAGTTTAGAGAGGGAGTTTGGAAGGGGAGAGGGAAGGGGATGAGGTTCTCTTTCCTTTCCTTTAAATCCTTTCTCCAGGACAGCAGGTATGGATGGTGATAGGTCTGCTGTTCTTACCTGCACAGCGTGTGCCATGTTTGTCTTCCTCCCGGAAGAAAGAACGGATTTCATCTGCACTAAGTGCAAGCTGGTCGCCATTTTGGAAGAAAAGATTAGAGGGCTGGGAGCCCAAGTGTCAACCCTACGCTCGATCAGAGAGGATGAAGACTTCCTCGATAGAAGGCAGAATTTAATCCTGCAAGCACGGCAGGTGGAAGAGCAAGAGAGGGCAGTACGGGACCAGGAAGAGAACTGGCAGCATGTCACTTCTAGAAGGGGAAAAAGGCCAGCACAGGAATCCCTCAATGCTACAGAGGTAAGTAATCGCTTTCAGGCTCTCTCCACAGGCTCTGCAGTGGTGAATGCTTTGGAAGAGACCTCACAAGGAAGAAACCGCAAGGGAACACCATCTACTGGAAGGCATGGGATGCGTAGACGTAGGGATGGGTGTTCCACGACCACTCCCCCCAAAAGACGACGACGGGTGGTGGTGGTCGGGGACTCCCTCCTAAGAGGGACTGAGCCATCCATCTGCCATCCAGACCTGGAATCTTGAGAGGTGTGCTGCTTACCGGGAGCTCGAATTCAGGATGTGACTGAGAGGCTTACCAAAGTGATCAAACCTTCGGATCGCTACCCCTTCCTGCTTCTCAACATGGGAACTAACAATACGGCCAAGAATGACCTTGAGCGGGTTACTGTGGATTATGTAGCGCTGGGAAGAAGGATCCAGGAATTTGGAGCGCAAGTGGTGTTCTCATCCATCCTCCCTGTTGAAGGGAAAGGACTGGGCAGGGATCATCTAATTCAGGAAGTAAATGCGTGGTTGCGCAGGTGGTGTCGCAGAGAGGGCTTCGGTTTCTTCGACCATGGGACTCTGTTCCGGGCACAAGGATTGTTAGGAAGAGATGGGATCCACCTAACAAAGAGAGGAAGAAGCATCTTCGCGGGCAGGCTTGCAAACCTAGTGAGGAGGGCTTTAAACTAGGTTTATTGGGGGACGGTGACCAAAACCCTGAGGGGAGTGGGAAAGTTGGATATCGGGAAGAAATGCAAAGAGGAACGAGCAAGAAAGGAGGACCCCTGATTCGAATGGAGAAGATAGGGCGATCAACTGGTTATCTGAGATGTTTGTACACTAATGTGAGAAGCCTGGGCAACAAACATGAAGAACTGGAGGCCCTAGCCCAGTCCAAGAAATATGATTTAATTGGGATAACAGAGACTTGGTGGGATGACTCGCATGGCTGGAGCGCTGTCATGGAAGGGTATAGACTGTTCAGGAAGAACAGGCAGGGGAGAAAAGGAGGAGGAGTTGCACTATACATAAGAGAGCACTATGATTGCTCTGAACTCCAGTATATAGAGGGAGAAAAACCTGTTGAGAGTCTATGGGTTAAGTTTAGAGGTGCAAACAGCAGCAGTGATGTTGTGGTTGGTGTCTCCTACAGGCCTCCGAATCAGGTGGATGAGGTAGATGAGGCTTTCTTCAGACAACTGAGAGAAGCTTCCAGATTGCAGACCCTGGTTCTCGTGGGGGACTTTAATCACCCTGACATCTGTTGGGAAACCAATACGGAAGTACACAGGCAATCCAGGAAGTTTTTGGAGAATGTTGGGGATAACTTCTTGGTACAAGTGCTGAAGGGTCTGACCAGGGGCCGTGCGCAGCTTGACCTTCTGCTCACAAACAGGGAGGAACTAATAGGGGAAGTAGAGGTGGGTGACAACCTGGGAAGTAGTGATCATGAGATGGTAGATTTCAGGATCCTGACCAAAGGAAGAAAAGAGAGTAGTAAAATACATACCTTGGACTTCAGAAAAGCAGATTTTGACTCCCTCAGACACCTGACGGGCAGAATCCCATGCTAACATGAAGGGGAAAGGAGTCCAGGACAGCTGGCAGTATTTTAAAGAAGCCTTATTGAAGGCACAGAAAGAAACCATCCCGATGCGTAGCAAGAGAGGCAAACATGGTAGGAGACCGGATTGGCTTACGGGGGAAATCCTTGGTGAACTTAAGCACAAAAAGGAAGCTTAAAAAAAGTGGGAACTTGGACAAATGACCAAGGAGGGGTTTAAATGTATAGCTCGAGAATGCCAGGGGGTTATCAGGAAGGCAAAAGTGCAAATGGAATTGCAACTGGCAAAGGATGTGAAGGATAACAAGAAAGGTTTCTATAGGCATGTTAGCCAGGAGAAGGTGATCAGAGAGGGTGTGGGGCCTCTACTGGATGAAGGAGGTAACCTAGTGACACATGATGTGGGGAAAGCTGAAGTACTCAATGCTTTCTTTGCCTCTGTATTCACGAAGAAGGTCGGCTCCTGGACTAATGCGCTAAGTGATGCAATATGGGACGGAGGTGGACAGCCCTTGGTGGGTAAAGAACAGGTTAGGAACTATTTAGAAAAGCTAAACGTACACAAATCCATGGGTCCGGACTTAATGTATCCGAGGGTACTGAGGGAGTTGGCAAATGTCATTGAGGAGCCTTTGGCCATTATCTTTGAAAAATCATGGAGATTGGGAGAGATCCCGGATGATTGGAAAAGGCAAATATAGTGCCCATCTTCAAAAAAGGGAAGAAGGACGATCCAGGGAACTATAGGCCGGTCAGTCTTACCTCGGTTCCTGGAAAAATCATGGAAGGGATCTTTAAGGAATATATTTTGAGGCACTTGGAAGAGAGGAAAGTGATTAGGAATAGTCAGCATGGATTCACAAAGGGCAAGTCGTGCCTGACCAATCTGATTAGCATCTATGATGAGGTAACTGGCTCTGTGGACATGGGAAAGTCAGTGGATGTGGTATACCTTGACTTTAGGAAGGCTTTTGATACGGTCTCCCACAATATTCTTGCCAGCAAGTTAAGGGAATGTGGACTGGAAAAATGGACGGTAAAATGGATAGAAAGCTGGCTAGAAGGCTGGGCCCAGCGGATAGTGATCAACGGCTCGATGTCAGGATGGCGGTCGGTTTCTAGCGGAGTGCCCCAGCGTTCTAGGACCGGTTTTGTTCAATATCTTTATTAATGACCTGGATGAGGGGATGGATTGCACCCTCAGCAAGTTTGCAGATGACACTAAGCTAGGGGGGAGAGGTAGATACGCTTGAGGGCAGAGATAGGGTCCAGAGTTACTTAGACAAATTGGAGGATTGAGCCACAAGAAATCTGATGAGGTTCAACAAGGACAAGTGCAGAGTCCTGCACTTACTTGGGACGGAAGAATCCCAAGCATTGTTACAGGCTGGGGACCAACCAGCTAAGTAGTAGTTCTGCAGAAAAGGACCTAGGGGTTACACTGGATGAGAAGCTGGATATGAGTCAACAGTGTGCCCTTGTAGCCAAGAAGGCTAATGGCATATTAGGTTGCATTAAGAGGAGCGTTGCCAGCAGATCCAGCGATGTCATTATTCCCCTTTATTCGGCTCTGGTGAGGACCCATCTGGAGTATTGTGTCCACTTCTGGACCCCCCGCTACAAAAAGGATGTGGACGCATTGGAGAGGGTCCAGCGGAGGGCAACCAAAATAATTAGGGGGCTGGAGCATATGACCTATGAGGAGAGGCTGAGGGAGTTGGGTCTGTTTAGTCTGCAGAAGCGAAGAGTGAGGGGGGATTTGATAACAGCCTTCAACTTCCTGAAGGGAGGTTCCAAAGGGGATGGAGAAAGGCTGTTCTCAGTAGTGACAGATGGCAGAACAAGGAGCAATGGTCTCAAGTTGTGGTGGGAGAGGTCCAGGTAGGATATTAGTAAAAACTATTTCACTAGGAGAATGGTGAAGCATTGCAATGCGTTACCTAGGGAAGTAGTGGAGTCTCCATCCTTAGTGGTGTTTATGTCTCGGCTTGACAAAGCCCTGGCTGGGTTGATTTAGTTGGGATTGGTCCTGCCTAGAGCAGGGGGCTAGACTTGATGACCTTCTGAGGTCTTTTCCAGCTCTATGGTTCTATGATTCTATGATTCTATGACTTATTTAGCTACAAGAACTCAAGAGAAAGATCTTGGAGTCATTGTGGATAGTTCTCTGAAAACATCCACTCAGTGTGCAGCAGCAGTCAAAAAAGCAAATAGAATGTTAGCAGTCATTAAAAAAGGGATAGAGAATAAGACAGAGAATATCTTATTGATGCTATATAAAACCATGGTATGCCCACATCTTGAAACTTACCATTTAAAACTTACCAATAGAGTAGGGTATGTCTACACTGCAGTGCTATTTCGAATTAACTTATTTCGTATTAGTTAATTCGAAATAAGCTAAACCGAAATAACGCATCTAGACACAAAAACTAATTCAAAATAGCGTTTTCCTATTTTGAAATAGCGCGTCCACACTGATTGGATGCTGGATCGCATTTAAGGGCAGCTGAAACCGGATCCAGCAGGGCATCAGGTCAGTAGTTCCTTGTGTGGCTGCTGTCTGAGGCTACCTGAGGGTCGTGCTTAAAGGGACCCCCCTGGACAGCCGGTTCTCAGCTTTCCTGCTTGCATGCCTACCTCGCAGAGGGACAGCAAAGCGTTATCCTCTCCGCTTGCTTCGGTCGCTCTCCTTTGGGACACCGCAGCACTCGGCACCATGGAGCCAGGGCCGCCCCAGGGCACTCTGGTGCTCATGTTAAACGTCTTGCTACAAGCCTGGAAGCAATTGCTGGAGGCTGCCTGGCGCCTTCTGCTGCAGGTCAGCCCCCTGGCCCTCCCCTTGCCCCCCTTGGGGGCCCTGGAGGAGCGGCGCCCAGACGCCATCGTGCCCTGCCGCATCTGGTGTCTGGACACCAGCAGCCACTGGTGGGACCTCATCGTCCTGGAGCGCTGGGGAGACCAACAGTGGACCCAGAACTTCAGGATGAAGGAGGACACCTTCCTGGAGCTCTGCAAGTGGCTCGCCCCTGCTCTGCAACGATGGGACACATGCATGAGGCCTGCCATTCCCCTCCACAAGCGGGTGGCCATCGCCCTCTGGAAGCTCTCCACACTGGATAGCTACCGATCCGTCGGGAACCAGTTTGGTGTGTGGAGATCCACCGTCAGAGCGGTGCTCATGCAGATATGGCACTCACCGGCCACTGGGCCAGGACAGGGGGCTGCAAGGAGGACGTGGGCTGCCCCAGGGAAAACCGGGGGGAGGTGGTGTAAATGCCCTGCCCGGGAGGGGTCGGTCCATCCCGGCCGCGCTACAGACCGCCCGCGGTGGCCAGGATTGCAGCAGGGGTTGCTCCTGGGAGTGGGGCATGGGGCAGTGGCGGGGAAAGAACACTCCCAGCCACCCAGGCTCCCCAGTGACCCTCGGTTTTGTGCGTCTCTCTGCAGGTGGTGAAGGCCATCAACAGGGTGCTGCTCCGCAGAGTAGTCCGCCTCACCGACCTGGACGCAGTCATCCAGGGGTTTGGCGCCCTCGGCTTCCCCAACTGCGGGGGGGCAATCTACAGGACACACATCCCCATCCGTGCCCCGGACCACCAGGCCTCCCTCTACATCAGTGTTTCCCAATTGGTGCTCCGCGGAACCCTGGGGTTCCGCGAAGCAAAACTAGGGGTTCCGCGAGGAGCCGGCACTCCCCCGCCTCCCTCTGAAAAAGAGAGAGCAAGCCAGCTAGCTCCAGCCCCCCCGCGCATCCTCCCACGCAGAGGCGTACCGAAGGGGGGGGCGGGGAGCGGGCAATTGCCCCCAGGCGCCACGCTAGGGGGGCGCCGGGCCGGCGTGGGAGCGATTGCACGCTGCGCAGTCTCACCTGACACTTAGATCAGTGAGCCGGCAGCTGGGCCACGTGCTGCCCTCCGGGAACTCACGGAGCAGAGGCAGCCGGCAGGAGCAGCCTCTTTTAAAAGTAAGATTAACTTGTCTGACACGTTCTTCTGCCTCTGTGGGGGGGGGGAGGCACTGGGTTGCTTAGCACTGAAAGAGGAAGATTTAGTGGAGGGCTCAGGGGTTGCCTGTCTCTGAACGAGGGGATTTGGTTGGGGGCTCTGGGGTTGCCTGTCTCTGAAGGAGGGGATTTGGTGGGGAGGGGGCTCTGGGGTTGCCTGTCTCTGAAGGAGGGGATTTAGTGGGGGGGTTCTGGGGTTGCCTGTCTCTGAAGGAAGGGGATTTAGTTGGGGAGGGGAGTTCTGGGGTTGCCTGTCTCTGAAGGGGATTTAGTTGGGGAGGGTTCTGGGGTTGCCTGTCTCTGAAGGAAGGGGATTTAGTTGTGGGAGGTGCTGGGGGTGCCTGGCTCTGGCATCAGCTGGTAGAAAACCTGCCAGTCTCTAGCGGCAGCCCCTGGTTGGGCAGGCCAGGGCCAAGGGGCATGGAGCAGGGGGTTGGGGGCCAGAGGCATGTAAGGGCAGGCAATGGCAGGGGGAGAGTACAAGTGGGGGGTGGATCTTGGGAGGAAGAGGTAGGTCAGGAGCATTTTGGGGGGGTGGGACAGTGTGTGTGTGGGGGGGCCTTGGGGCAAGAACAGCAGGGTGGGGATCACGAGTCTGGGTGCTTGTGCCCCCCAACCGCACGTTTTGGGCACTTCTGTGATTCTGGGCTATCAAAGTTGGGTCTGCCCCGGAGCAGTTCCCAGCCAAAGCAAGGGACAGCACATGTTAAAGACCCGGAGTAAAGCGATGGCTTGGCTGGTGGGGAAGCGAGAAGAGCTTTGTCATTTGTGAACTCCGCCCGCAAGTGCTGGGAGCGGAGGTGTGGGGAGCCCCCTTCCTCGTATGCTGAATTTGCCAGTGACCTGCCACCTGGCACCCAGTTCCCTACCCACTGACATTCAGCCACTCACCCGTCTGTCACTGGACTGCCTCATTTGATTTCATCCAGACACAAAGCACTGTCAAGCAATGGATGGCACCATCCGCCCACTGGAATGGTACCAAGTCCGTGTGACCAAGGCAAGACTTGTCCTTGCCAGCCCTTGCTCTGCCCATTGGTAACACTCAAAGGGCTTTCCCGAGGAGGCCAACATTATTCCCATTTTACAGCTGGGGAAACTAAGGCACATTGGTGGCTGTGACATGCCTGAGGTCACGCACTGGGCTGGACTAGAAGCTCAGTTTCCAGTGTTTCACGGGCTGTCTACACAGGTAACAAAGATGTGAGTGCAGCACAGACCAGCATAAACCCGGCTCACTGCAATCTGATTAATGTGGGGAATAACCGTAGAGTGGGGGGGGGGGGAGGGGAGAAACCAGGAGCCCTGAAATGACCTCCCCTGGTCCAAAATCCTCATCTGGGACCAGTTAGGTCCAGAGGTGCCAGATCAGGTGGTACAACTCCTACCCAAGTCCTCCTTGCACCCTCCCTCGTAGCCAGACACCCTACCCCAATCTGCTCCTGCTCCCTCCCCTGGCCAGACACCCTATGTCCAGCCTGCTTCTGCACCCTACCTACCACTCAGACCTTGCCCCCTTCCGCCCCCCACCTCCCTCCCAGATCCTGCACCCCATCCCCATCCCGCTCCTTGGCAGCCCTGCCATCCACCCTAGCACCACCCTGGCCCTGGACCCAGCACCCTGCCATCCATGCTAGCACCCAGCAGCACCCTGTTCCTTGTCCCAGCACCCTGCCAGTCATTCTAGTGCCCAGCAGGACCATGTACCTGACCCCAGCACCCTGGCACCTGCCTGCCCCAGCACCTTGCCCCAGCACCCCGCCACCTGAGCCAGCATCCTTCCACCCAGCAGCACCCTCTCCCCAGCCCCAGCACCCACTTTCACTCTGTCCCCTGCCCCCACCAGCACATTTGGGACCACATTAGTGAGGCTTGGGGTTTTTTTGAGGGTTTGGGTTTTTTTTTTTTTTTTTTTGCTTGACAAACCTAGGGGCTCCTTGAAATTCTGAAAAGCTGAAAAGGGTTCCTCGGCCAAATAAAATTGGGAAACACTGCTCTACATTAACCGCAAGGGGTTCTTCTCCGTGATCCTGCAGGCCGTGCCTGACCACCGGGGCCAGTTCACGGACATCAATGTGGGCTGGTCCGGCAAGGCACACGACGCGCTGGTGTACAGCAACTCCTCCATGTGCCAGAGGCTGCACGCCGGGACTTTCTTTCCCGACCGCCACATCAGGTTCGGGGATGTGGACATGCCAGTGTGCCTGCTGGGGGATGCGGCCTACCCCCTATAGCCCTGGCTCATGAAGCCCTACACGGGACACCTCAGCCTCTCCTGGCAGGCCTTCAATGCCAGGCTCAGCAGGGCCCACATCGTGGTCAAGGGGGCCTTCGGCCGACTGAAAGCACGGTTTAGTGCCTCCTCACCCGCCTCGACCTCTCCCAGCAAAATATTTCGCACATGCTGGCAGCGTGCTGTGTGCTCCGAGGGGCTGGCCGCATCCGGGAAGCCCTGCGGGAGAGCTTCCAGGCGGACGAGGACTGAAGTCCCCCTGGCATGCCCACTGGGGCCTGGGGCCTTACATTCCTCCCTCACCTCCTTCCCATTTCCCCTCCCTAACCCCCCTTCCTGATCTACAATAAAAACACCTATGTCGCCACAAAACAATGTCTTTATTTCACACAACTGGGGTGGGTGGAGGGGAGGAATGAAGGTGGGAGAGGGGAAGGGGGAAACCTGGGAGGAGGGATCTGGAAGGGGGAGGCAAGGGGAGGAAGGGGGAAGGGAAGCTCAGGGTTGGGGGTCTTGCTGGCTCTCCCGTCTCGCAGCACTGCGGATGCGGGGGCGTCGAGGGGTAGTGGGTGTGGAGGGTGGGGCAGGAGGGACGGGGGGTGCGGAAGAAGCGGGAGGGGGAGCAGGGATGGGAGGAGGAGCGATAGCTGGGGCAGCCGCAGGGGCTGGAGCAGCAGGAGGCAGCAATCAGTCCGCCAGGGCCTGCAGGTGCTTGTGGAGGGCACGGCCCTGCTTCTGGAGCTCCCTCAAGTTCTCCTGCCGCAGCTGCAGGTCCTCTTGCACCCACTGCTCCTGGCTGTGGACCTGCCATCCTTGCAACCACAGCTGCTGCCTCTGGAACTTCTCCAGGTTGCGGGTGCACTTGCTGGCCCAGGTTCGGGTGGAGGGTCCAGGCGGGTGGTGCGTCCTGCACTCGCAGGTGCTGCGGCTGTGGTGAAACAAGAGAAGTGGTCAGTTCTCCTTGGGGACACAGTGGGTGAAACACAGCCTCCCTCTGCAAGGTGAGGACGGCAGGTGTCTGCACCATCATGTCCTGCTATCCCTGGGAGTGTGAGCTGGCCCAGGACTGCACCCCAGCCCCTTTGCTGCCTACAGTGTGGTGGGAGGGGAGGGGAAGGGAGATGTGCCTGCCTCTGTGTAGAGGGGGTGTCTAGAGGGAGGGCAGCGTGCAGTCTCTCTCCCCGGGGTAAGGTCCCTGGGCTCCCCCTTCCCTCCCGCCCCGCATAAGGGGACCGTGATGTCACTCACATGTGGAGGCCTTCCCAGCCTCAGATGAGGCTGCTGACGGGCTCTCCAGTTCGGCTCGGCATTCCTGGGTGCAGGGCAGGCTCCCTGCAGGCTCCAGGCTGCTATCGTCCTCCTCCTCCTCTTCCCCTGTGTCAGGGGCAGGGCCCTCTGCCCTGGGGTCAATGATGACCAGGGGGGCACGGACCGTCTGACCCCCCCAGGATGCCATCCAGGGCCTCATAGTAGGGGCAGGCCTCCGGGTCAGCCCCTGGTTACGAGGCCCTGGCATAGGCCTGCCGCAGTTCTTCTATTTTGCTCCGCACCTGCTACTGGCTGTGCATGTGGCCTCTGGTGGCCAGGCTGGCAGCCATGCAGCTGTAGACAGCCACATTCCTGCACCTAGTGCGGAGATCGTGGGCATTGGAGGCCTCCCCCCAAATCTCAATGAGGCCCACGATCTCCGCACTTGACCAGGAAGGTGCCCGCCTTTTGCAGCCCCTGGCAGGCTCCTGGGAGCCGCCAGCCTGGTCCTGTGGAGCGGTGGAGGGCTGGGTGGCAGTGGGTAGCTGGCTCATGGTGTGCCAGGTGCACAGTATGCTGGCTGTATGCTGGCAGGCTGGCAACTGGCACAGGCACTGTGGCCAGATTCTGCCGCTTTAAGGGCTCTGGGACTACGGGGGGAGCAGACAAGTTTTTCTGGTTTGGCCCAGAGTGGCCACCAGGGGGAACTGGGAAGGGCTGGAGGCCCCCTAATTCGAAATAAGTGTCTACACAGCACTTTTTTTGAATTAGCTATTTCGAATTAGGTGTTATTCCTTGTAGAATGAGGTTTACCTAATTTGAAATAAGGGCTCCACTATTTTGAATTTATTTCGAAATAGCGGTTTGTATGTGTAGACAGCTATTAAAGTTAATTCGAAATAACGCCTGTTATTTCGAATTAACTCTGTAGTGTCGACATACCCGTACAGATGTGGTCACCTCATCTCAAAAAAAAGATATAATGGCATTGGAAAAGGTTTGGAAAAGGGCAACAAAAATTATTAGTGATTTGGAACAGGTCCCATACAAAGAGAGGTTAAAAAGACTTGGACTTTTTGGCTTAGAAGGGAGGAAACTAAGGGGGGATATGATGAAGGTCTATAAAATCATGACTGGTATGGAAAAAGTGAATAATGAAAAGTTATTTACTTATTTCCACAATAAAAGAACTAGGGGTCACCAAATTAAATTAATGGGCTTAAAACAAACAACAGTGCACAATCAACCCATGGAACTCCTTGCCAGAGGATGTGGTGAAGGCTAGAACTTTAACAGGTTTCAAAAAAGATCTAGATAGATTCATGGAGTTTGGGTCCGTCAATGGATATTCACCAGGATGGGTAGGAATGGTGTCCCTAGCTTCTGTTTCTCTGCAGGAGGGTGACAGGGGATGGATCACGTGAGGATTACCTGTTGTGATCCGTTCCTCTGGGGCATCTGGTATTTGCCACTGTCAGCAGATAGGATACTGGTGTCACATTATTGCATTTTAAGGGGAGCAGACAGATCACTGGTGCACCCATGGGGGTGGAGTGTTTGCCCAAAGTCTGTACAAAGTGGGCAATGTGAGGTGTCAAATGAAATTTTATGTTCTACTGATTCTATGTATGCTATTCATGTACTTGTGTGATATGTGTATATGGAGTGATGAGTATGGACTCTGTGCTTATACTGGGAATGTTTTCTGTCTTAGACTGCCTGTTGTAAAGAGCAATTGTTCAGTCAATGACTATGCTAATTAGCGAGGCTCCAGGAACAAGGGCTCTCAAGGTGCCCAATACACATCTGAGGAATGCTTCTGGAAACCTGCAAACCAGCCAATATCATGGCTGCTGGCATGGGACACAGGGATAGGTCACTTGGCCATGTGATCTGCTCCAGCTTGGAAGGTACTGGTGATGGATATAAAGTGCCATGAGGCGGACTCCATCTTGTCTTCAATTCTGCTACTGATCCCACATACAGCCTTGCAAGGGACAGAGAACCGTGAAGTATTGTTGACCCGTCCTGACAGGATGTACACCAGAGACTTTTAAGATAGCAGTTTATAACATCTCTGCTGAAAGCCTGTATCAAGAACCTGGTGACTGGTGCATGTCATGTATTTTCCTTAACAACCTTACTCTCAACCTATTCTTTCTTTTATTAATAAACCTTTAGATTTTAGATTCTAAAGGATTGGCCCAGAGTGAACTTGTGGGTAATATCCAACGTGTAAACAGACCGGGAATCTGTGGCTGGTTCTTTGGGACCAGGAGAATCCTTTCCAGATATAGACTGGAGAACAAGTGCTAGTAATAATAATAGGGCTCAGATTTTCCTAGATGCGATAGCTGATGAATTCCTTCATCAAGTAGTTGCTGAACCAACAAGGGAGGATGCCATTTTAGATTTGGTTTTGGTGCGTAGTGAGGACCTCATAGAAGAAATGGTTGTAGGGGACAACCTTAGCTCAAGCAATCATGAGCTAATTCAGTTCAAGCTGAATGGAAGGATAAACAAAAATAAATCTGAGACTAGGGGTTTTTATTTCAAAAGGGCTAACTTTAATAAATTAAGGGAAGTGGACTGGACTAAAGAATTTATGGATCTAAAGGCGTAGAAGGCCTGGGATTATTTTAAGTTAAAGTTGCAGAAGCTATCAGAAGCCTGTATCCCAAGAAAGGGGAAAAAATTTATAGGCAGGTGTTTTAGACCAAGCTGGATGAGCAAGCATCTCAGAAAGGTGATTAAGAAAAAGCAGAAAGCATATAAGGAGTGGAAGATGGGAGGGACCAGTAAAGACAGCTACCTTATTGAGGTTAGAGCATGTAGGGACAAAGTGAGAAAGGCTAAAAGTCATGTAGAATTGGACCTTGCAAAGGGAATTAAAACCTATAGTAAAAGGTTTTATAGCCATATAAATAGGAAAAAAACCAAAAATGAAGTGAGACTGCTAATCACTGAGGATGGAGTGGAGGTTAAGGATAATCTAGGCATGGCCCAATATCTAAACAAATACTTTGTTTCAGTCTTTAATGAGGCTAATGAAGAGCTTAGGGATCAAATGGGAATAAGGATATGGAGGTAGATATTACCATATCCGAGGTAAAAGCCAAACTCGAGTAAATCAGGGGGCCTGGATAATCTTCATCCAAGAATATTAAAGGAACTGGCACATGAAATTGCAAGTCCATTAGCAACATTTTTTAATGAATCTCTAAACTCGGGGTTGTACCATTTGACTGGAGAATTGCTAATATAGTTCCTATTTTTAAGAAAAAAAGTGACCCGGGTAATTACAGGCATCTTTAGTATGCAAGGTCTTGGAAAAAATTTGAAGGAGAAAGTAGTTAGGGACATTGAGGTTAATGGCAATTGGGACAAATTACAACATGGTTTTACAAAAGGTAGATCGTGCCAAACCAACCTGATCACCTTCTTTGAGAAAGTTACAGATTTTTTAGATAAAGGAAATGCAGTGGATCTAATCTACCTTGATTTCAGTAAGGCATTTGATACAGTACCACATGGGGAATTATTGGTTAAATTGGAAAAGATGGGGATCAATATGAAAACTGAGAGGTACATAAGCAACTGGTTAAAGGGGAGACTACAGCGGGTCATACTGAACGGTGAACTGTCGGGTTGGAGGGAGGTTACTAGCGGAGTTCCTCAGGGATCAGTTTTGGGACCAATCTTATTTAATCTTTTTATTACTGACCTTGGCACCAAAAGTGGGAGTGTGCTAATAAAGTTTGCGGATGACACAAAGTTGGGAGGTATTGCCAATTCAGTAAAGGATCGGGATATCATACAGGAAGATCTAGATGATCTTGTAAATTGGAGTAATATCAATAGGATGAAATTTAATAGTGAGACTTGTAAAGTTATGCATTTAGGGATTAATAACAAGAATTTTAGTTACAAGCTGGGGACACATCAGTTGGACGTGACGGAAGAGGAGAAGGACCTAGGAGTCCTGGTTGATCACAGGATGACTATGAGCCGCCAATGTGACATGGCCGTGAAAAAGGCTAATACGGTCTTGGGATGCATTAGGCGAGGTATTTCCAGTAGGGATAAGGAGGCGTTAGTGCCGTTATACAAGGCATTGGTGAGACCTCATTTGGAATACTGTGTGCAGTTCTGGTCTCCCATGTTTAAGAAGGATGAATTCAAACTGAAACAGGTACAAAGAAGGGCCACTAGGATGATCCGAGGAATGGAAAACCTGTCTTATGAAAGGAGACTCAGGGAGCTTGGCTTGTTTACCTTAACCAAAAGAAGGCTGAGGGGAGACATGATTGCTCTCTTTAAATATATTAGAGGGATAAATACCAGGGAGGGAGAGGAATTATTTAAGCTCAATATCAATGTGGACACAAGAACAAATGGATATAAACTGGCTACCAGGAAGTTCAGACTCGAAATTAGATGAAGGTTTCTAACCATCAGAGGAGTGAAGTTCTGGAACAGCCTTCCAAGGGAAGTAGTGGGGGCAAAAGACCTATCTGGCTTCAAGATTAAGCTAGATGGGTTTATGAAGGGGATGGTTTGATGGGATAACGTGATCTTGGCAACTAATTGACCTTTCACTATCAGTGGTAAATAGGCCAATGGTGGGATGATAGGAGTTACTATACAGAACTTTTTCCTGGGTGTCTGGCTGGTGAGTCTTGCCCACATGCTCAGGGTTCAGCTGATCACCATATTTGGGGTTGGGAAGGAATCTTCCTCCAGGGTAGATTGGCAGAGGCCCTGGAGGTTTTTCGCCTTTCTCTGTAGCATGGGGCATGGATCACTTGCTGGAGGATTCTCTGTATCTTGGAGTCCTTAAACCATCATTTGAGGACTTCAATATCTGAGATATAGGTGAGAGGATTTTTCTAGGAGTGGGTGGGTGAGATTCTGTGGCCTGCATTGTGCAGGGGGTCAGACTAGATAATCATGGTGGTCCCTTCTGACCTTAAAGTCTATGAGTCTTTCAGAGTAGGTGAGATTGGGTTCTATAACCCCTCACCTGTGTGTAAGGCCTGGGGCTGATTGTGGCACAGGGAGAGCTGGGGAGTCTGAGGGGTTTTGTTCATGAGGCTTCCTGCTGGCTTGATTGGTAGCTGAAGAGCTCGGTGTGACTGGTTTGTGACCTGTTTGGGAAAGGTATCCAGTCTGGGGCTGTAAGCTGGCCTGGTTTTGAGCAATTCGCCCTGAGTGGGCACCCTCAGCGGTGCCCAGACCTGGCCCGGCCCATCACAACTGGGCTAGATGGACCTTTGGTCTGACCCAGTATGATTGTTCTTATGTTCTTTCATGAGCTACAACTCATTCTGTATTACTGTGTGTGCACCATATTTGGCATCTAGGGGTTAAAGCCAAATAGTTTTTAAAAGTCAGTTAATTTCCCCCTCTACTCTTCATTTTGTAATAGATTTACCTCTAATTTCGTTTTTTCCCTGACACTCTCAATTGCAACCATTTAACACAATAGAAGACAAGAGATCTGTTGGTGCCAGCACTTCCACATACTCAGGATGCGTCTAGACAACGTCTCTGTCGACAGAGAGATGTAGATTAGGCACATCGAAATGGCTAATGAAGCAGGGATTTAAATATCCCATGCCTCATTAGCATAAACATGGCCACCACTTTTTTTCAAAATTGCTGTTTTTTCAAAGAAACAGCAGTCTAGAAGCAGATCTGTCAAAAATAAACCCTTTTTCAACCGATCCTGTAAACCTCACTTTTTGAGGAATACAGGATCTTTTGAAAAAGGGTTTATTTTCGACAGATCCGCATCTAGATTGCCATTTTATTCAAAAAAACTCTATTTCAAAAAAAGCGGTGGCCATGTTTATGCCAATGAGGTGCAGGATATTTAAATCCCTGCTTCATTAGCAATTTCAATGTGCTTGATTTGCATCCCTCTGTGAACAGAGGGATGCAGTCTAGATGTAGCCTCAGTTACACACAAAGACATACAAGGTCCAGAAGGTCTTCTTTGTAACATAACAGCAAGGTAAATTCACTTAGCAATTTACAAAAACAAGTGCTCACCTCTAGGGCAAGAAGCAGCTTTTAGAACATGAGGGGTCTATTACAGGAGTGGGTGGGATTCTGTGGCTTCCAATGTGCTGGAGGTCCACTAGATGATCATGATGGTCCCTTCTGACCTTAAGGCCTGTGAGTCTAATTCTAGCCTCCCACTTGTGTTAATCACCTCCAAACTTGTCAATAGGGCACCGCTGCAAAATGGAAGTCAGGAAATCTCCTGTACCATTCCAATTTCTATTTTGTTGGTGATCTGTGAAAAGAAAACTATGGCTACATCTACACTGCAGGCTTCTTGCGCAAGAACTTATTGCACAAGAGTTCTTGCGCAAAAGCACATCCACATTGCCATATGCTTTTGTGCAAGAGCATCCATGGCAGCATGGACACACTCTTTCACAAGAAAACTCTGATGGCCATTTTAGCCATAGGGGTTTCTTGCACAGGAAACCCCTGTTCTCATCTACAGTGCCTTCTTGTACAAGAGGTCTTGCACAAGAGGGCTTATTCCTTGTGGGGAAAGGAATAACTCTTGTGCAAGAAGCCCTCTCTTCTCATACTTGACTGTAAATTTACTTGCAGAGGAACATGCATGCAGCAAAGACACTCTGCAAGTTTTTGTGCAACAACAATAGTTCTTGCACAAAAAGCCTGCAGTGTAGACATATCCTCTAAGTTTCAATGAAAGCTGGAGCAGAAGGTAGAAAGATGAACTCGGCTTGTTATAAACTGAATATAACTCTCACAGTGAGCTGCACTTACAACACAAAAAGGAATGAAACCTCAGGAAGAGAATTTGTACAAGAAAACACTTTGACAAATCAAATCCTTCTCTAAGGAGTGGCACCAGATTCAGTGCTTCCCCAATGCCTTTTCCCTGGGTCACTTCCCCAAATGCTCTCCTAGCACCTCCTTCCTGGTACCTAAGCAAATATTTCCGGCTTTAGTTCAACTACTCTTTCCTTTTTTGCAGTCTCTAGCCACACAATTCCTCTTCTGAGTCCTTCACTCTTCTCCTTCCCCCTCCCTTACCTGGAGGAACCTCTTAAAGTAGCCCAGCAGGCCTTAATTGGCTGCAAGTGCCTGATTTGCTTGCTGCTTCAGACAAGCTCTTAACTAGACTCAGGTGCCTTGATTACATGGCTGCAGTCTCTGGAATTTTATTTGGGAAACAGAAAACCATTCGCCCAGCTCCTGGTATGTCTGTCTTCCACCAAACTATTGTAGCCAAATGCCCTGGGTCTGTCACAATGTATATGTTACACAACAATGACAGTGGCACAGTGGATAAAACAGTCTATAAAGATATAGACATTTCTGTGATCAGGAGATTGGAAACATGCCAAGTTTATGACAAAGGCAAGCATTTGACAATCAAATATACATATATACCATCCAGGGGAAAATGCCTACCTAATGAATGCAAATACCTATACCAGAATACTTAGATTAGATCATATTAGCTTCCTGACTATAGGAGAAATTCTCATCCCTGCTCTAACCCCTGTATAATGGGTGAAAGGCCAGAGCAGTATAATCTGATTCTAAAAGCCAGGAGAGAATTCTCCAGGTGAAGGTACTGAGAAAGGCAAAACAAGACCCCCTTAAAAGCTGAGCTGAGGGGATGGGAATGGGGCTAGGATTCAGTCACAACACAGCAGAAATGTGATTCAGGGAAACACTACTTCTCATTGGACAGCCCAGGGCTATAGCTCTAAATTCTGGACTCTCACCATCTTGAGCTGTTCCACCTGTAAAATATGTGACCTTAAATTTCACAAAGTAAAACAAAGTATACCAAGTTATAAACATTATCCTGAAATTATATTGTCAGGGATAGATCTTGTTTAGTTTTTGAAATATTTATCTTATGAAAAAATAAAACTTAGTTCTGCCACTAATATACATAATGCTAAGAGATACATGTTGGGAAACTATGAGAAAATAGCTGGCTAGTGTTCAAGCCTTCTTGGAGTGGTGCAGTTCTCCATCAATAGCACTTAATAGCATTGTAAACTCTAATTTGCTTTCAACTTCATCTTTGTGGTACTGCTCATGTAGGGCATTAGCCTATAGGCCCTATAAAAATATAAGCTTTGTAATTCCTTATTGAGAAACTCAAGGAGATCTTTTTTAGTTTTTTAATATATAAATTTGGCATTTTTCATATTTTTATTGTATGCATTTTGTGTCCATGTAGGGAGACCCTAGTAAGTGGTAGGGTCAGGTAGTGCCTCTGGGAGTGGGAGATCTTCAGGGGCATTGTGGAGCGAGTCCTCACCATACTCACTCTGTCCTAGGGGCTGGTCCTAGCTCCTCCTCCAGAAGTAGCAACCTGTTTCATAAGCTCATAGAACTGCTCAGGTTCGGTCTGACTGAGACCCTGTCATGATACTGTAAGGACATTTGGATCACATTTGAGTGGTGCTGAGGACCCTCCATGCTAGACGTTGGAACTGGACCCACAGAACAGAAGCTCCAGAAGCTGCAGTGGGAGGATGGGGTTTTTTTTTTCCATTTTATTTCATTTTATATATTGTAATTTGTGGCTTTTTACATTAGTGAAAAAATATGGGTGTCTATTCATGATCTATCTGCATAGTGTCAAACTAGGAGGACGCATTTAGCAGGGTCCCACAGAGGTCAGTTCTGAATGTGATACTATTCAATATTTTCATTAATGATTTGGATAATGGAGTGGAGAGCATGTTTACAAACTGGGTGGATGACATCTAGCAGGGAAGGGTTAAAAGTGCTTTAGAGGACAGAATTAGAATTCTAAAAGACATTGACAAATTCAAGAATTGGTTGGAAGTCAACAAGATGAAAAACAATAAAGACAAGTCCAGAGCATTTCACCTACGAAGGAAAAATCCATTTAAAATGGGGAATAACTCACTAGGTGGTGGTATGGCTGAAGAGGATCTCTCGTCCATAGTAAGTCACAAATTGAATATGCATCAATTTGATGCATTTGCAAATAAGGCTAATCTCATTCTAGGGTGTCTTAATAGGAAGGTCACAAGTAAAACACGGGAGGTAATTGTCTCATTCTATTTGGCACTGGTGAGGTTTCCCCTAAAGCAGTGTCCAGTTCTGGAAGCCATCCTTTAGGAAATATGTGGACAAATTGGAGAGAGTTTGCAAGAGAACAACAGGTTTAGGAAACCTGACCTATGAGGTAACTGGGTTTGTTTAGTCTTGAAAAAAGGAAATTTGGTTGGAAAGTAATGAGCACAATCTGCAACAGGAAGATTAAAGTTAGATATTAGGAAAAATTTTCTGGTTATAAGGATAATTAAGCACTAGAACAGACTTCCAAGGGAGATTGTGAAATCTCCCTCATTAGAAGTTTTTTAAGAACAGGTGAGACCAGTGGTCTCCAACCTTTTTAACCACAAGATTACTTTTCAGAGGTGTAGAGAGGGTGTTATGTGCCTTGGGGCAAAGGCAAAATTTGTGCCCCACCCTGACGCTGCTGCCACACAGTGGGGCCCTGAACCTGGTCATGGCTGAGTCCAATCCTGGAAGGAGGGGACGCTTGTACCATGTTTTCCTCCTCTCCCTCTAGTTTGGGGCCGGGCCCCTGCACGTACTAACCCGCCAGCAGAAATGGAAGAGGATTAGGCTGGGGGCAGAGAGGCGGGGAGGAGACGTCTCCAGCCATTGGTGGTGTGCAGAGGAGGAGCAGAAGAGCTGAGGAATGACAGGGGAGTGGAGGGAAACTAAATTGGCACCCCCCCTAGTATGGCACCCAGGGGCAACTCCCCCCCATCCTCCCTCGCAACACCACTGTAAATAATCCATCTCTTAGGATATTTATCATTTAGTGAATTACTTATTTTACTAACTACAGAAAATATAAATTATAGTTTTTGTGGTTTACATTCTGTTAAATATTTTTTTCTCTTTAATTTGTTGCTATCCCATTCTCATTAGGTTCATGTCTTTTACATAAAAAATGTCAAATGCTTAAAATACGTAAGTTTTATAGACCACAAGAGAAATAAATGTTATACAACCTAAATATGATTTTCATCACTATATTTCAATAAAGCATTTAAAACCACTGTGATAGCAAATGAGTAACTTGCTGCTTTAATGAATAAAAGGTAAAAAAGGTTTTGAGCATATCAAATTTATTGTAAGAAATCTATAATGTTTCCTAACTGCCTACTTACTTACCTAGTTAGCCTAGTTGTCTTTCATACTATCGTACAGAGATAAACTACATCAGAGTTATGAATGTAAGAGCTTAATTTACCTGTTAAAATAACACTCAGAAAAACTTTTAAATAAAACTAACACACAACACAAGAATCACCCTCACTTTCTTGAAGGCATTTGAAGCGTGGCTTTCTGTCTGCCACAAGGACTTTTTCCTTCAGGGTGCCATGAGATTCTATCCTTAAGTAAAGGAGAGAGGTCTCTCTGAGCGGGCTTTTCCAAATTTCATACAAGTCATTCAACTGAAGCCATAGATGTCAAGATTCAAAGCCAGACTTGCCTTTGGCAGACTGCCTCGCCAGGTGTTCACAACATCTGAACACGTATAAGACTTTTAGTTGAGAAAGCCATGTTAATTCCAAATCTCTGCTAACACTGGGAGATGTGGGTGACCTATAGAAAACACCAGCATTTTCTTTGGAAAATCCACAACAAAACGTGGTGGGATCGATCACCTCAGTAATGCCAACTCCTTTAGAATGGAGGCCCTGATTATCCAGCACCAGCTGAGGTAGAGCGGGCACTGTGTGCACATTTGATATATTTTACCAAAACTGCTTCCTGCCCAACTAGCCAAAGGAGAAAGGAAACAAGAAGGCCAAAAGAAATGATTTAGAGCAGTGTTTCTCAATCTTTTTTTTAAATAAAGTACTCTTTAAAAAAAAATTATAAGTACTCCCAAAGCACCCACCCCTCCCTCAGAGCCAGGCACTCCAGCCCATTGCTCTAAACCAATGCACCCACCCCTCCCCCAGAGCCAAGCCCCCCAGCTCCCCGCCACTCTAATCCAAGGGCCACGCATCCCCCAGAGCCAGGCACCCCCAGCCTCTCCACCCCCCGCTCTAACTCAAGGCACCCACCCCTTCCCCAGAGCCAGGCACCAGAGGTACGGGTAACCCTAATTTCAAAGTGGCCACTCCCACCACCCAGCCCTGTCTCGGAGCCAAAGGAGATTGCACAGGAAGCACATGGCCCGGCAGCTCCAGGCTCGCTGCGACATGTGGGGCTGTGTGCTCGGCTCCCACCCCAGTCTGGTACCCCCTAGCATGGCGCCCTGGTGCATCTGCCCCCCTTTCTCTCCTGGGTTGGGGATAGAGGTTTGGGGTGCAGGTTCTGGTCTTGGGCCAAGGGGTTGGAGTGTGGGAAGGGCTCTGGGCTTAGCCCAGGGTGGGAGATTGGGGTCCAGGAGGGTTTTTAGGATGCAAGTTCTGGGAAGGAGTTTGGGTGGAGAGGGACTCATGTCTGGGGCAGGAGGTTGGGTGTAGGAGAAGGTTCAGGGCTAGGACAGGAGTTCAGGAAGCTGGCTCTGGCTGGGCTCCGTTTGACTGTGACAGCTTCCAGGTGGTGGAGCAATGGAGCTAAGGCAGGCTTACTCCTGCCCTGGCCCTGCACCACTCCTGAAAGCAGCTGGCAGGTACAGCAATGGCTCCGTGGTGCCATGTGTTGCCCCTCTTCTACAGGCAGTGAGCCCACAGCTTCTACTGGCTACAGTTTCCTTTATTGATCAATGGGAGCTGCAGGAGTGGTGTCTGCAGGCAAGGACAGCATGCGGAGACCTCTTGGTCTGCCTTTCTCAGGGGCTGCGGAGACATGCCAGCTACTTCCAGGAGTGGCAATTACCATGGGGATAATTACTCCAGCCATGGCAGGTTAGGCGTTTTAGAACTCACTACTCAAAGAATTTAATTTAAGCATAAGAGAGAAAAGAAAATTATGAAATACACAGACCAGTCAAAAACCAAAACTAATCCACTTTGCCAACAGTAAAAGTAGTAACAACCCCCATCTACATGTTGGGTCAGGAGATGAGAGGGAAGGAGAGTGTGTGTTTGTGAGAATGACAGACACACACAGTGTGTGAGTGACAGAGATTTGCATTGCCAAGCTCCTTCCATCCCCTTCTCACTGTGTGGAGATGGGGTACAGAAGTGGGCAGAGAAGGAACCCCCTGACATCAGTGCCCCCCCTTCTCCCTCTCACACTCTGCAGAGCAAGCAGAGGCTCCCAAAGGGACAGCTCCAAGGCAGAGGACAGGAGCATCATGACAGTGGGTAGAGGGGCAATTGCTCCTTCTTGCGCAAAAGCCCCTTGCACAAAAATGGTGGCTCATTAAGTATGCAAGTGAGATGTGGTAATATTCATTGCTGTGCCTCATTTGCATATGTTCTTGTGCAAGAGAGCATAATGCAGACGTAGCCATACTGTCCTTGCCAGTAGACACCACTCCTGCAGGTCAATAATGGAGAACTGTGGTCAGTGGAGTTAGCAACTGTGGGGCAGCACATAGAGCTATTACTGTACATGCTAGCTGCTTTGTGGGGGTGGGGCACAGTTGGGGCTTGAACCCACCACTCTGTGCTTTTTAGATAAATGCCCTCTCCCCTAGTTCATTTATTTTTATAGGGTCCCTTACCCTGGTCTGGTACCAGGGTAGGCAGAGGGGATGGGCTTGAAGGTAGGGAGGTGCAGTGGGATCTCTAGTGAACTTGGGGATGGGCATCAGCCACTGGAGCACAGGGTGGTGGGCTCGATCTCGACCCCTCCACCCACTCAGGCAATGGCTGGGATGCCAACACAGGCTGCCTGAGGGATGGACCTGGCTCCCATACTAGGAAGGCAGGATAAGGGACCTACTGAAGGAAATGCAGCAGCGTGAGCTCTAGAATGGCTTAGGGGCTCAGGCATTTGCCTGGGGAAATATAGGTTAGTGGGTCATGTCCAGTCCAGTCCCACCCACCCCAGAAGCAACCAGACACAGGACAAAGTACCCTCTAAAGTAGGTGAGGTGGGCTGGGCTTTTGAGTGGACAGGGGGATACAGTACCTGCCTCAGGAGGACAGGTTTGGGGGGCTGGAGCCTCCATTCCTGCCCAAGACCCACCCTTCATGTGAGCAACCAGACAGCCAGCACCAGATACAAAATCCACAGGAGGCAAGGCTGGTTGTTTTAGCTCCGGAGTGGCCCAAGGGCTAGGGCACTTACCTAGAGAACACAGCCTGGTGGGTTCTAGTCCTGGCTGCCCTGGAATCAGCTTCACCATACTCATACTAAAATAGTTTTCCTAATATCCAACTTAGATCTCCCCACTGCAACTTGAGACCATTGCTCCTCGTTTTTCCATCTGTCACTACTCAGAACAGGCTTTCATCATTCTCTTTGGGACCTCCCTTCAGGTAGTTAAAGGCTGCTATCAAGTACCCTCTCACTCTTCTCTTCTGTTGACTAAACAAGCCCAAATTCCTCAGCCTAGGGTAAGTCATGTGCTCCAGCCCCCTAATAATTTTTGTTGCCCTCCTCTGGACCCTCTCCAATGTGTCCACATCCTTTCTGTAGTGGGGGGCCCAGAACTGGACACAATACTCCAGATGTAGCCTCACCAGTGCTGAATGAAGGATAATAATCACTTCTCTAGCTCTTCTGGCAATGCTCCTCTTAATGCACCACAATATGCCATTAGCATTTCTGGATACCAGGGCACACTGTTGACTCATATCTAGCTTCTCATCACTGTAATCCCCAGGTCCTTTTTTGCTGGACTACTGCTTAGCCAGCTGGTCGCCAGCCTGTAACAGAGCTTGGGATTCTTCCGTCCCAAGTACAGTACTCTGCAGGTGTTTCACTCTCCACTGTATTACAAATTATTGACTTCAGAAATGTTATGTTTTATAACTTGAAATATGTCCAAGGAAGTGAACCCTAAGTAATTTCAGATTACTTACTTCCTGTATTTAAAATAAAGAAAACCTCTCAACTCCAATAGAAAGTAAGTGGAGACCCAGAGTTTAGTCTAAGGAATTTCAGCAAGGATTACACAGTCAGCATCCCTACATTCAAGTATCAAAAGAAACCAAAGAAATTAATTTATTTAAATAATTTCATAAAATCTTATGGAGAAATACATAATCATCTAATTTTTACAAAATAACATAATCATTTTATAACCCAAAATACATTGTTTTCACAGTTACAACACAAAGAGAAAACCAAAAGTAAGATTTGAATAGTTCAGTCCTCACAAAGCATAATAAGATTCCTAGAATCCTCAAGGTCTGCCTCTCCTATTCCAACCATCCTTTATGCCAAATACCAGGTTCTTAACTTTTCGCTCATCGTTCATTCTGCAGATATGCCTGAATTGTTGTAATTTCCGTTGTATAACCTTCTGCAGTAGGTTCTCTTTCAGCTGTATCTCCCTATATAATTCCTTGTTGGAAACCTTCTGCATCCATTCTATTCTCAGGATCTTTCTATAACAACTCCTCTCAAATGCCAATATTCTTCTCTTTGAATCTTTCGTTATCACCCATGTCCTAGACAGCCAGCTAACTGATTAACCACTCAGTTAACTCACAAGAATACAGACTTAAAGAAAACCCTGTTACTAGAAAATACAAAAATTAAGAATAAAAAACCAGAAATGACTCTTTCCCCATTACTACATTTAAAGAGGAGCTGAAGAATCCCACTGACTGAGAAAGTGAACTAAAACAGTTTAGCTGAAATCAAAACAGCATTTAAAGCATCCAATTAACACAGAAGAAGGCATCTTTTCTCCCAGTTTCCCCTTGCTATAATTAACATTGCCCATGTGCCCTGGTAGAGGGCATCACTATTTGCTGCAAAGTGCTTCAGTGTGAGAAATAACAGCCTGCTCTCTGCTCCTGGCTCAGCTTCTCCCAGCTCCTACAGGACCCAAGGCCCTTAGAAAAGCAGCTGCCCTGCCTAGTTGCTCATGGAGTCTGACCCCAAACTACCACACCCAGCTCTGGAAGCTTCTGGGTGTGCAGTGCTAAATCTGCCCAGTCACAGTAACACTCAACTCACGCCTACCCCTCCCACAGAGGTCTCTTAAATGGAGTTTAAGGGGTTCAGTTTTCAAATAAATAGCACAGAAAGGGGATGGGAGGGAAGAGGAAGAAAAAGAAGAAAAAAAGGGAAAGAAATGTCAATTAGTGTCCATGATAAATGAAGCTGATAAGAGCCAACAGTACCCACTTTAAGTACCCTTTGTTTTTTTATGTCATTAGGATGTGGAATGTAGCAGGCCATCCAGCGAATGTCTTTGTTTAGGCTTCTGTTGGAGGAATCAAACTTGGAAATGAAATTAAGTTCTGTAGCTTCCCTGTGGAGCTGGCTTTTGAAATTAGTTTGAAATAATATGGTGACTTTGAGATCCATCAATGAGTGCCCAGTCAAGTTAAAATATTCCCTAACAGGTTTCTGTGTGTTGCCCTTTCGGATATCTGTTTTGGTTCTATTAATTCCTTATAGTAGAGACTGTCCAGTTTGGCCAATATCTATGGCAGAGGAGCATTGCTGGCACTAGATGGCATAGATCTCATTAGTGATGTGTGGTTGTACGAGCCTCTGATGTGGTGGTTTATGTGATTGGGTCCTGTGATGATATCTCCTGTATAGATGTGTGGACAGAGTTGGCAGCAGGGTTGATTGCACGGGTGGGGTTCCTGGATGAGATTGATGGAGGTGTGCTGCATGGTTATTGGAAAGAATTTGTTTGAGGTTAGGGGGTTGTCTGTAGGTGACAACTGGTCTGTTCTCCCCTCCCAGGCTTGTGAGATGTTCTTAGTAATTCATCAGTTGCTTTTAAGACAAATCACACTGGCTGTGTCTACACTGCACCCCTTTTCCGGAAAAGGGATGCAGATGAGACAAGTCGGAATAGCAAATGAAGCGGGGATTTAAATTTTCCCCGCTTCATTTGTATAATAATCGCTGCCGCTCGCTCGGGGCTTTGCCGAAAGCGCCAGTCTAGACGGGGATCTTTCGGAAAATAAAGCCTTTTCCAAACGTCCCTTATTCCTGATTTTAAGAGGAATAAGGACCTTTCGGAAAAGGCTTTATTTTCCGAAAGATCCGTCTAGACTGGCGCTTTCGGAAAAGCCCTAGCCGGAAAAAGCGCAGTTATGTTATACAAATGAAGCGGGAAAATTTAAATCCCCGCTTCATTTGCAATTCCGACTTGTCTCATCTGCATCCCTTTTCCGGAAAAGGGGTGCAGTGTAGACACAGCCACTGAGTCTGCTCCAAAGCATGCTTAACTTGTACATGCCAAAGGTACTCTGAGTTTATTCACGCTTGGCCTCATATTTGTACCCCTTGTTATTCATACATATAGGCTTTTCACCACCAGAGAAGAGCTACAAAAAACGAGGCAAAATTGTCAATTTTTGTTTCAATTCTGATCCTTTGTCCAAAAAGCAGTTTGCCTAAATTATGTGTAAGTAAAAGTAAATGATTCATCTCTACAAAATGAGGTACACAAAATTAGTAAAAGCCGTCTATATTAATTTAATTCAGTACCAAGAATAAATATTTTCTGCTGAATTACATTTATCAAAAGAGATTATCAAAGCTTGATAATTAATTTCCAAACAAATGTGAATTAGCATATATTGTATGAATATTGTGTATTAATCAACTAACATCAAGTGAAGTTCTTACCTATGCATGCCCAGGAATTACAGAATTAATGAAAGATGGCATTACACAAAACTGTAATTAATTAAGCAAGACATCAAAATATAGATATTTGATTGACAATCTTAAATATGAGTTATCATATTTACGTGGTAAATTTATAGCAGCATTCAATGCTTAGAAACATACCATGTGTTCTTAACAGCTATCTTCTGCTCTACTGCATGCATTCTGTTTCTTTATATCCTCTTTACTTTTCTCCCTATATATATAAAAAAGTTTTTCCTGACGCATGACAGAATAACATTATCAGCCTACTTGAAAGTGGAATCTCAGTGTCTGGCTTACTTGCACTTCAGCCAGAACCAACTGCGAAACTGAGATCTGTCTGTAGATCCATCTGTAACATGTAGTATGTGAGCAATAGACCAATTAACAGGGTTTTTTTCTACACAGCTTTGTTTGTTTACTTTTCTATATAATCAGTGCAAGATTAACAGGCTTTCTGGCCATGAAAGCAGACAGGGGAAGGAGAGGTTGGGAAGCGTAGCGAGAATGGGGCACAGCTCCCTAATAATGTTTAAATAATTAAACAATAAAGATTTATCTAGCAGTTTGAAGGTAGTTTGGACAGGAGACAATGAAAGAGATCAACACTCAAATTCAGGGTAGGAGGAGATATCACAATTGCTAAATGGATATGTTAATCATTGTTATGCCATGATACATGAAAATTTGAGAATAGCAGGTTGTCATAAAAGCAAACAATTTTGCAACTGACCATACACAAGATATTATTCTAAGAGATGCTGAACATTCACAGTTTCCATTGACTTCCAGTCTTCCACTGAGTGGCAGGAGTGTATTGTGGGTCCGGGGAGCTACTTTAGTCAATGGAATGAAGCAATTTCTATAGAACTACACTTTAGCCTGAGGATAGAAATCTTTCTCAGGGTGTGTCTAGACTACATGGCTCTGTCGATGGAGTGGTCGACAAAGGCTTCCTTTGGTTGGTTCCGGCTGAAGTGCAAGTAAGCCAGACACTGAGATTCCACTTTCAAGTGCGTCTAAACTGCCTCGCTGTGTCGGATCAGCTGATCGTCAGCACAGCGTTGAGGCCATTTTGATGTAAATGAAGCGCGATTATTTAAATCGCCGCTTCATTTTGCTATGTCTAGTAAACTCATCTACATGGCTCCATCGACGGAGCCATGTAGTCTAGACACACCCTCAGAGAGCTCTCCATGAAGATACCCATGGCATGGCCCTTTCCTCAATCTGGCTCTAGCGTAAGTGATTGGAATATCACATATACAATGATCAAAATGTTCATCTAAATGCTCACAGTAGTGCTCGTTGAACAGTTTTCCATCTATGGAAATCACTTGGTCAAAATTGAAACTTTCTGTAAGGGAAACATTAATTTCAGTATGAGTAAAACATTCCATTTCAATTTTACTAGAATGTATCATTTTGATTTTGCACTTCTAGCTATTTATCATGTTTAAATTCACTTTATATTATTCTAAATATTGCTAAATATAAAATAATTCAAAATCAGAAGAAACTGTTTTTGATTTTACTAACATTGATATTTTTCAAAGTCTTCAATACATTTCATGGGGCAAAATTCCCTTTTCCAGCCAGCTCTACTCTCAGAAACCTCTCAGGTGTTCTGCCTTTCTTAGGCTCTAATCCTATAAACACTTATTACCATGCTCAGTGATACTCCACTGAGCTTTTGGTAGTGAGTGATTATTTTTATTTATTTAATTTAACATACTTTTAGACATACTGCTTTTAGGTTGTAGTACTTCTGGGAATTGTATCATAGCATTAGTCAGTCTTGTAGTGGCTAAAGGAACCTATATCAAAGCCAGTAAATTACAACAAAATACAGTAAGGAAAGGGAAATGCAGGTGTATGTAGCATATTAAAGATCAGGAAATAAAAATGGAGGCTTCCAAAGTCCATGTTTTAATGAGATTCCATTGCCTTGTTACGGATCAGCTCTTTCCTCATTTGAATATATCTATTTGAATCTTTTCCACCGTAAGTTATTTTCATGAAATAAGCAAAACATTTCTAAGTTTGCATGGAAAATGATTAAATAACCTTCAGGCTGGGGGTTAAATTCTGTTGCTTCAGAGATGTGTGAAAGAGAAAGGGCTAATTTATTCTCACACCAACTTTTTCAGAATGGAAGTATCTTAAAAAATGTTGTCATTCTGTAGACATTGAGTTATAAATTTGGTAAATCACTGAATTCCTAGTCATAGCTCTCAGTTTAAATGGACATTTGCTTTTAGACTGATCTATCATTTATATTGCCTTCTAAAATATGATAAAATACCTATAATTAAAAAAGAAACCAGATTATGCCATTGTTTCATTTGATTTTTTAACTGGACATCAGGTGAATGATGTGAAAAACAGGCTGAAATTATTAATAACAAGGAGAAGCTTTTCTCTGGATATGGACAGTTTACTGCAACACAATAACATGACATGCAGTAGGTATTAGAAAGTACAGGGGCCATGAAAAATTATACTAAACAGAAATTCAATATATATAACATTATCAGTATCAATTTTGATAAGAAACTACATCAGCTTTTGTTTTGTTTTATTCCTGAGGTACTTGATATCATATTCTTCTTTGAGTGATTGCTCATGTCCATTCCATTCAGGTGTGCACATGCTGCGTACATGCGTCATCAAAGATTTTCCCTTAGCAGTATCCGTTGAGCCAGCAGGGGAGCCCCTTGGAGTGATGCCGTTATATTGACTAATATATACCCCGGCTGGCTCTCCACCCCCTCAATTCCTTCTTACTGCTTGTGATGCTTGTTGGACTGTGCTTTGCTCTTGCTCTACAAGCGCCTCTTAACAGTTCTCTCTCTCTCTCTCTCTCTCTCTCTCTCTCTCTCTCATTTAGTTCATTGTTAAAGTTTTCACAGTTCATTGTTTCTTATCTAGTAGTTAGTAGTTGTTAGCAGTTGTTAAGTATAGCACTTGGGGTATGTTTACCCTACAGCACTAATTCAAACTAACTTAATTTGAATTAGTTAATTTGAAATAAGGTAATTCGAATTAGTGCATCTAGACCTAAAAACTAATTCGAATTAGCATTTTGCTAATTCGAAATAGCACATCCACATTGAGTGTACCCTGAATCGAAGGTAAGCCTGGTTAGAACCAGTGCCAAAAGGGCATCAGGGTCAGACTTAGTGTGTGGGGATGCTGCCTCAGGCTAGCTGAAGGCTGTGCTTAAAGGGACACGACCCCCCCATCTTGGACAGACAGTTCTCAGGTTTGTCTGCTTGCTGGTCTACCTCACTGAGGGACAGCAAAGCATTTGTGTCTCAGAGTGCTCTGCTTGCCCTCACTCGGGACACCACGGCACTCTGCAACATGAAACCAGACCTGCCCCATGGGACTCTGCTGCGTCTTGTGGACACGTTGCCGGCAGCCTGGCAGCACTATCTGCAGGCTGCCATCCGGGAGGACCATCGAAGGGATGTCAGGATCCAGGGGACCCTGCAGGAGAGCTTCCACCCTGAGGAGTGCTAACAGTCTCCCCGGTCTGCCCCACTGGGGGCTTGTGCCCCATTCCTCCCTCTCGTCCTTCCACTTACCCTTCCCTAGACCCCCCTTCCTGATGTCAAATAAAAGACACGTATTTTCAAAAATAACAACTCTCTTTATTCAACACAACTGGGGAATGAAACTGTGGGGAGACGGGGGAAAGGAGACAGGAGAGGGCAGGGGAGAGAGTGGGAGAGGGGAGGGGGAAAACTGGGAGGAGGGAGCTGGAAGGGGGAAGCAAAGGGAAGAAGGGAGAGGGGAAACTCAGAGATCAGGGATGGGGGTCTCGCCGGGCCAACTGCTTCCCAGCACGGCGGGGGAGGGGGCCTCAGCTTCCCTTGGGGGATGGGGAGGAGGGTGCGGAGGTTGAGGTGGGGGGTGTGGACATTGAGGAGGAGGGTGTGGAGGTTGAGGAGGAAGAGGTGGGAGGGGGGGCAGGAGTGAGAGGAGGGACAGTTGTTGGGGGGGCAGCAGGTGCAGGACCGGCACAGGGCACCATGCTCTGCAGCAGGGTCTGCAGGTTAGCGTTTCTGGCTCAGTCCTCAGCCAGCTGCTCCCGGCGGAGCTGCAGGTCTTCCCGCATCCAGGCCTCGACGGTGCGGGCAGGGCTCGCAGGGCCCCTAGGTGCTGGTCCCAGTACTCCTGCCACATGGTGGTGGTCTAGAGCAGGCCGCGGGTGCAGGAGCATGTCCCGGGCGGGGTGGTGCGCCCTGCACGAGCAGCTGGTGCAGCTGTAGAGAATGAAGAGAAGTGGTCAGTTCTCCCTGGGGACACAGTGGATGATGCCCAGCCCCCCCTGCAACATGAGGGCAACCATGCCCTACACCGTCAGAGCCGCTGTGCTTGCACAGAGGCAATGGTCAAGATGTCTGGCTCTCCCCGGGAATGAGAGCTGCTCCAAGACCGCACCCATGTCCCTGTGCTGTGTATAGTGTGGCCAGAGCGGGGGGGAAATGTCCCCTGCCTCTGTATAGAGGGGGTGTGTGAAGGGAGGGCGTCCTGCTGGGTCCTGCCCCGGGGTCGGAAGTGTGTCAGGTCTCTTCACACACGCATGTGCCTATTGGGCCATGGCCCCTGGGTGTCACACAGCTGGAGCCACGGGCACAGGTGGCTGTGTGATCCGTGGGAGGCATGGCCCACATGCGCGGTCCCTGGTCTCCCTCCCCACCTCCCCCCCGGGCAGGGGACAGTGCTGGCACTTACCTGGTATGGCCTCCCTGGATGACCCTGCCGACTCCGGTGCCAGAACAGCTGGCGGTGGCCCCTCTGGTGTGCCCAGGTCAGGCTGGCATGGACCGCCCCGCCCCCCAAGAGTTGGTCAAGGGCGGGGAAGTAGGGGCAGGTGTCAGCCCCTGCTGCGGCACCGCCCCCAGTGGCCCTGGCGTACGCCTGCCGCAGCTGCTTAACTTTCAGGTGCATCTGCTCCTGGGTGCGCCTGTGTCCCTTTCGGGTCATGGTGGCCACTATGCAGCCGTAGACGGCCGCGTTCCTCCTCCTAGTGCTGAGATCATGGACGTTGGGGGCCTGCCCCCAAACCTCAATGAGGTCCATGACCTCCGCACTAGTCCAGGAAGGTGCGCACCGTCTATGGCCCCTGGCTGGCCCCTGGGTGCTGGGGGACTGGGCGGGGGATGGCTGGCTGTCACTGGCTCCCTGGCTCATCCTGGGGCCACTGGGTCAGGGGCAGAGACTGCTGGCAGGGCTGGCTCTGGCAAGTGCCTTCTGGCCAGAGTCTACCTCTTTAAAGGCCCCAGGGCTGGGGGAGAGGAGAGGAGTTTTCCTGGTTTGGCCCAGAGTGGCCACCAGGGGGGAACCTGGGAAGGGCTAGCCTCCAGCTAGTTCGAATTAAGTGGCTACACAGCCCTTAATTCGAACTACTTAATTCGAATTAGGCGTTACTCCTCGTAGAATGAGGTTTACCTAGTTCAAATTAAGTGCTCCGCTAGTTCGATTTAAATTCGAACTAGCGGTTTGTATGTATAGCCGCTATTAAAGTTAATTCGAACTAACGGCTGTTAGTTCGAATTAACTTTGTAGTGTAGACATACCCTTGGCGAGTAGTTCTTAGCTGTGCATCCCCAGTGCATCTGGCGGGGCATGTCCGGGACTCAAAGCTTCAAGTCCTGCAAAAAGTGCCAGAAGCCTATCCCCAGTGGGGACCCTCCCGGAGCCTGCCTCAAGTGCCTTGGTGAAGCTTGTCTGCGTCTTGCAAGATCTGCAAAGGCTTCAAACCACACACTAAACAGGAAAGGGAACCTTTCCTCAAGATTATCCTCATGGAGGTGGCCCTGTGACTGGCGCCAACATCTGACCCAGCTCCGGTGACCCAGAGCACATCAACTTCAGTGCAGGAGGCACCTAGCCACTCGTGCCTCTCCGGTGCTGTGCAGGCCTCAGGTCTCAGTCCCCAGTGCCACAGAAGAAAAGGACACCTTCAGGCAGGGCACGTGTCACCAGTGAGCACAGTACCATTGCATTCAGGTTGACACTGCCCCAGCCCAAGCCAAGACCCTGGTCTAATGGTGGACCTCCCAGAGTCCTCCACTCCAGATGCCTTCAAGGCGGCAAGGGACCTGATTGAGCTGACCTCATCCCTGACCTCGGCAGTGGGTCCAGCTAAAGAGCCTGACACCAGACAGCACAGGACTTCAACCACAATACCCAGAACTCCAGCCTCGGAGGCGAGAGGGCATCACTACTCCACCACAGCACCAGTGCCAGGTGTAGTACAGCCCCTGGTGATGGCACCAGCCCTAGCTTCTGCCTCGACCTAGGCACTGGCACCGGCGCCAGAGTCCGTTCTGTCCCAGGGGCCTCACGCGGCACTGACCCAGGTGTCAGGTCTCTCAGATGTAACACTGAGTGGCCCAACATACCACCTCTGGCTATGCCTCCACTTCCCCCTCAGCACTGAGGGAAGCCTGAATCTATGGCCCAGCACACCCAGGTTGCCAACTGCCATGACCACCATGTTGCTCTGGTCGACATATGAATACTCGACCAACTCAGAAGCGGAATTGGTGTGGTCTTTGCAGGGTTCCAGATCAAGATCACGCCACTAACCTACTCCCACCACTTGTCATGGCACCGCAGCATGTCAGTGCACCTGCAGCAGCAGCAGCCCTGGCCACAGCCTACCCCGGTGCTGGGGTGCAACACTCGTGGCCCCACTGCTCCAGGCCCCAGCTCAGTGGCCTTTTTCGATCCCCTGGGTGTACCACCAAAGCCAGGTTGTCTACTGCCTACTCCAGGCCCAGGGTTCCCCCATTGGTAACCCCACTGACCCATTCCCTGACATCAGGACAGTATCTTCCCCTGGGGCAAGCCTCACCTGGGCTTGTGGGAGAGAGAGGTCCATCTGTCCCCTGGCCCTGTAAGGCGGCCTTGTCAGTGACTTCCAGGCACCCTCGGAGGTCCCTGACCCAGCAGTGGTGGGGATGAAGAAGTCATCGTCCTCCTTGCCTACACCATGGCCACGGGACTGGTCTCACACTTCCGCTCATGGCTGCAGGGATCTGGAGTCCTGCCTGAGCTCCAGACTATTATTCAAGACCTCCCTTTTGAAGGGCCATCCCTGCCCTCTGAACAGACTGACCAGCAGCTGCATGGCTTTAAAGATACTCGGGCCACCCTAAAGTTCCTTGGGATTCACACCCTGGCTCCCCAGAGATGTTCCTATCTGAGTAGGAACTCTCTAGATCTGCCCAACAGGGTGCAAGGTTGGATATCCCTCACCATAGGGAGAGAAATGGGAACAGAAGAAATAATAGGTGCCATTCCTGCCCTGCCTCAGATCAAGGCCAGGGCCTCTCCAACAAGCCCCAGGGGCCCTGTCAAGACTTTTGAGAGCACACCCAAGGACAGCCTACCAGCCTCCCCCCTTCCAGTTCCGGGATTATCTATTTGCCTTCCGCTATGCCTGAGAGTCCATTACATAGGACCAATGAGTCCTACAGATGGTGGGGATGGGATATTCTACCCCAGTGGTCTCCAACCTTTTTACGCTCAAGATCACTTTTTAAATGACAGAACAAGCCAAGATCTACCACCCTGCCCCTTCCTTGAAGCCCCACCCCTTCCTTGAAGCCCCACCCTCTCTATTCTCCTCCTCTCCATCACTTGCTATCCCCAACCCTTATACTGCTGCTTTTTTCCCAATTCTTCTGTAGGAAGAGGTTTTTCCAACATTTGGCCTGTCTAGACTGGACCAAATGTCAGAAAAACCCCTTCTTTTGGAAGCCACCTTATTCCTCGTGGAAAGAGGAATATACAGGTGACCGAAAGATCATGTTTGCTCTTCCACTAAAAGAAGCAGAAGAACAAACGCATCCCTGGATGCAGAAGAGTTTTTCTCCGGAATCCTGAAAAACTCCTGCAGTCTAGCTGTACCCGCGCTGGGTTGAGACAGGATATGTAGGCTCTGGGGTGGGAATGAGGGATTTGGGTGTGGGAAGGGGTGAGAAGTGCAAGCTCTGGGAGGAAATCTGGATGCAGAAGGAGGTGGATAAGGGGATGCTGGCTCGGGGAGGGGGCTCCAGGCCAGGCAGTGTTGGGGTCAGATGTAGGGTTAGGGTACTAAGCAAGCCACAGACTTCTGGATGTGAGGGTTCAGGAATCTGGGTTGGGGTATGTGAGGGGCTCAGAGCAGGGGGTTTCAGTGTATGATAAGCTTAGATGTAGGGTCTGGGGGAAAGAGGAGTGCAGGAGTGTTATGATGCTTTGGCCAGATGTAGGCTTGGCCCCAATTGGGGGTTTGTTGGCCAGGCTTCATTTTTAAATAAAATACTATGTCAAAACACAAAAAGTTTCTGCATTGTCTTTATTTCTGAGAAGGGCAGGGAACCTGTTTTAAGTCAGGGGTCACTGACCCACAGAAAAGTCAGTTGGGGCCACACAAATGAGATGCAAAAAAACCCTCCTCCAACCCCGAGAGAAGGTTCTGGAGGCTGGACACCAGTTCTGACTGGTCGGAACAGCTGGTGATGGAGCAGTGGGACAAACAGCAGGGGCTCCGTAACTTCAGAATGAGGAAGGCCACCTTCATGGAGCTGTGTGCTTGGCTCGCCCCTGCCCTCTGATGATGGGACACCCAGATGTGACCCGCCATCTCCCTAGAGAAGCAGGTCGCCATCTGGAAGCTAGCCGCCCCCAACAATTACCGGTCTATGGACAACCAGTTTGGCATGGGAAAGTCCACCATCAGGGCACATCTCATGGAGATAAGGCACTGTTGGCTGCAGTCCCTGGGGCGGGGAGTACTGGAAAGGGGTACCCTCGGGAAAGGGGGGCTGAGGGCCAGGAGTGGACTGGGGGGGAAGCCCCATCCCTGGGAGGTTCTGCAGTCCCGCCCTCACACAGCCCTGCAGGGGGTCAGCCTCAGAGAGGGTGGCTCCTGGGGTGTTTGTGTGGGGGGGAGGAGGGAGAAAGGGGCAGGTTTGTTTGTATCCTTCTGCAGGTGGTGAGGGCCATCAACTCTGTCCTGCTGCGCAGGGTCATCCACTTGGGAGACCTGGATCCCATTGTGGCCAGATTTGTCGCCCTGGGTTTCCCCAAATGTGGGGGAGCCATAGATGGAACCCAAATGCCCATCCGGGCCCCAGAACATCAAGCCACCCAGTACATTAATGGAAAGGGCTATTTTTGAATGGTCCTGCAGGCCCTGGTTGACCACCATGGGCAGTTTACAGACTTTTTTGTTGTGTGGTTAGGGAGGGTGCACAACGCCTGCATGTTTCAAAACTCCAGCCTCTCTCACAAGCTGGAGGCTGGCACATTCTTCCCCCAGCATGACTTCAGGGCTGGGGACGTGCAAATGCCACTGTGCATTGTGAGGGACATGGCCTACCCCTCATGCCATGGCTGATGACGCTCTATACTGGCCACCTGGACCCGAGCAGGGACCATTTCAATGCCCGCCTTGGCAGGGCCTGCATGCAGGCTGAATACACCTTTGGCCACTTGAAGGTGACGTTCAGGTGCCTCCTGACCTGCCTAGATGAGGCGGAGCACAACATCCCCCAGGTAGTCTCGGCCTGTAGTTTTCTCCACAACATTGTGGAGAGCAGGAGGGAGGCCTTCCTTCCAAGATGGGGGGCAGAACCTGGCTATGGGGAGGGAGGAGGAAGGAGGGGGGGCTCAAAGCTGGGGCTGAGAGTGGCACGTGATGTGGTGGGAAGTTCGACTTTAGGTCCAGGGGCCTCAACAACCTCAGAGGTGCGGGGACAACAGGGGATAAGCAGGAGTGGGGGCTGGAGCGGGATCAGGCAAGGCAGGGGGAGCGGGGTCAGACATGGCGGGGGGTAGGGAGAGGCATCACGGGGGGGCAGGGACAGGAGCAGGTACTGCAGCCAGATACGCCATCTTCTCCCAGGTGGTGGAACAAATGTTGTGGCCCTGCTGCACCAACTCAGTCCACATTTGGGTCTGCCATTGGGTATCATCCCAGACCTTCTGGGGCAGGGTCTGCTGCATGTCCCAGAGGACGGACACATGCTCCTTCATAAGGTCCTCCTGGACCCTTTGGTGCCTGCAGCTCCCCCAGGGTTGGGAGACTGACTCGCCTACCGGTGATCACCCCTCAATCACAACCGGTCTGGCTGTGGAGAAAGAGAGAAAAGTAGCCAGTAATCCATGCAGACACTGTCCCTGAGACCTTGCCCTCTCTGTGAGCTGGGAGCAACAGTCCGCGAGGCACAGGACAGTGATGTCCCGGGAGCAAGGCCATTTGTGGGCTTGACAGGGGGCCCTGCCTCAGGGGCCCAGAGGACCATGCTTTCCATGCCCCTGCCCCATCCCATAGACAAGCAGGCAAGGGAAGTGTCCGGTCACAATGAGATCCTATGGGCAGGAGAGGGGCCTGGAGCAGCCTGGGCTTCCATCAGGGCCACACACACGCCTGTGCCTGGCAGCACTGTCCCTGGGAGTGAGTGGTGCCTCGAGCAGGCAGGCATGCCCATGTGCTGTGTGCCCATGTGCTGTGTGAGGGAGTGCATGTGCCCTTGTCTCCAGCCTCCTTTCAGTGGTTGCTGGTGGTGGGAGGGCGTCCTCCCCGGGGGTCAGACATGTGTGTGTCCTCCCCAGAGCCTGTGCCCTGGAGCCTGGGTCTGCTCCAGAGCTGCCTCCTGGGGCTGCGTGGCACAGACTGGCACTGCATGTGCATCCATGTGCACAGACTGCAGTGTGAGGGCCAGGCCAAGAAGGCCAAGCAACAATTGCACCCCAGCCCCACAGGGCCTGCATCCCCTGACCTGTGTGTGTGAAAATCAAAGAACACTCACCGGCTGATCCCTTCCTGGTCTTGGAGCATGCCTGGGAGACATCCAGGCCCTAGGGTACCAGCTCAAAAGTGATGGTGGTGGTGCTGGCTGTCTCTTCCTCCTCCTCCAGCTGGTCATCCTCCTCCTCCTCCTCCTCCTCCTCCTCCTCCTTGTCAGCTGGGACCTCCAGGCGGGCAATGATGGGTGTCTCCAGCCCCGAGTCCACAATCAAGGGTGGGGAAGGGGCTGCCCCACCTCCCAGGATGTGGTGGAGCTCATTAAAATAGGGGCAGGAGTGCACTCCCTGGCCCTGGCATAGCCCTGCCAGAGCTCCTTTACCTTGCTCCTGATCTGATCCAGAGTCCTGGGATGGTGCCCCCCATCCAGCTGTAGATTTCCATGTTCCTTTGTGTGGAACGGAGATCCTGGAGGGTCTGCTCTTTGCCCCAGACCTACAGGAGGGCCAGGATCTCCACCCCAGACCAGGACAGCGCTCATCTTTTGGTGCACCTGACAGGTTCCTGGGAGCCCTGTGCATGGTCCCTGAGAGGGTCTGTGGGCTCTTGGGGGGCTCCTCCTGCAATGAGGTTTAACAGGTAGTTCGAAATAGGGCTTTATTTCGGACGCCCATTTCACTGCTGCGTGTAGACATGGGCAGTTACTTCGGGCTTGTAAATTTCAAAAATGGCGCCCGGCCGGGAAGATGCAAATCAAGCGCGGGATATTTAAATCCCGGGCTTGATTTGTAATTCCGAATGCCTACATTTGCAGCCCTAGTTCGAATTAGGCTGCAAGTGTAGACATACCCATAGAGAATGTGGGCATGACCCAGCCCCTGAAGTAAGGGGTATATGCACTGTGTGTTTACAAAAGAAAAAAAAAAGAAAACAGAGAGGGAGAACCAGGAATGATTCTAGAGGCAGTCAAGTGGGTGGCCAATATGGCTGGATGGATCTGAGAGTAGTTGACTGCCCTATCGGCCCCCCACTTATCAGGGACTGTCCATGTGGCCTATCGGGGACTACCGAGGGAGGTGCCCCAGGATTATGAGCAAACAAAAGTGGCTGTTATAGAGACACTTCTAGGGAGGCTGGATGCAGCTGTCATTCTGGTCCTGGCTGACTACATGACCATGTTTCCCGAGGCCATTCCACTCTGAAATACTGGAGTATGGATCATCACTTCCAAGCGAGCTCTCTGGCCGGCTTTTTATATCTCTGGCCCTGCCTCCTGGCTTCCTTTCAGGTGTGTTGCTAGGGCCAGGTGCTGTCCACCAAGGCTCAGGGAGGGGCTCCTCCTCTTTGGGGTCAGTGGGCCACTCCGCCCCACGACACCCCATCCCTGTAGTTCAATCAATAATGAGATGGTTATTCAATGAACATGAGCCTTTACTAGAGGAAAACAGGGAAGTGGAAGAACTAGGAACTAGAAGGAGTGAAAGGGGCTCAGGAATGGGTGTGGGACTGCTTCTTCCTCGTGAGGGTCTGGAGGCTCCACTGCCCATTGAATCCTCCCCATGTCCTGGGGCCACAGCAGCTCCTGGACGCTCTGGGGGTGGAAGCCATAGGGCTGGTGGAAGAGGGACCGGGGGTGTCATTGGGATGGGCGGGGTTCTGGAAGGTGGCCCTTTCGAGGCATGACACCACATGCTCTATAACAGTGGTCAGGGAGGTGAACATGGTCTTGTGCGGTCTCAAAGTGCTCTCTGGCACCTCTCCTCTCCTACCACACAGTGATCTGGTCCTGCTGCTCTGCCCACATATCTGACACAAGGGAGTGCACACACTCCATCTGCTCCCAGAACGTCTCCTCCCTCATTCATTTTCACCTGTGGATGTGAGCCAGGTGAGTAGATGCTGTAAAGAGGGGGCATGCACACCGAGTTGGCTGCTGGCCCAGCTTTAAAGAAACAGGCAGACTTTACAGCAGATACATTGAGTTAAACCTACCCCTAATCTGTTAGCCTACACCAAAGGTCTCAGTAAAGACAAAGGAGGGGTTTTCTGTGTAAGGCCAATCGTTTGCTTTAAGGCCAATCGTTTGCTTTAAAGTGTGTACTTTACAGCAGGAACCCAGACTTCTCAGGTGAGCATCAGGACACACATGGTCCGGAGACAGGCAATCATGATAAGGGACCAGCCCAGGCAGGAGCCTGCAGGCAGGAGGTGGGTGGCATCAGAGGGCAGATTCCCACTGTGTCCAGCCCACATGGTTTCCTGGACCAGTGCTACTTTACCAGCCAGTGCAGGAGCCTGCAGGCAGGAGGAGGAGGGAAGGGGCAGGTTGGTTTGCCTCTGTGTCTGGCACATGCTGGGTCTGTCACATGCGGCCTCCCAGGGAGATTGGCTCCTTCTTTGCCTGCAGGGGTTGGGTAGTATGTGTGTCCAGCAGATACAACCTCCCGGGGAGAGTACTAATAGGTTCCCCCCCTCCTTCTTGCAGGTTGTCATGAGAAATATCAGTCTTCTCTGAATCACACCAAATGATCAGGAGTGGAGGCTGACTGACTGGGGCCATAAACCTGCACTGCTTCGTGGTTCAATGATGACAGATCACTTACTGGTGGCTTGGTGTGGGAAGGTGTCCTACAGCGGAGGATGGCATAAGGCTGGCCACCCCAAAAACCTTGTATGATGGACCCCCCTCCCCATGGGCATGAATATACATAACTCAAAGGTGCTTTGAGCAAATTATTTCATGTAACCTATCAATCTTCATGTTATGGTCCACTGGTTCTATTTATCTTATTTTGATGTGTGTATCATTCTTGTGTGTAAAATTAGACATATGGAGTAGGGAATACATTATGATTTTTAAATGTGTGAATGAAAGTCATCAAGGGAGGCCTCAGTGTCTGGGCAATCATATGCAAATAGTCTTTTGTCCTTATGTCTTAGCAGTAGTTGGTAGGGAGCAGCCGGGTGACTCCCCATGCAATAAGAGAATTCCTTAAAAAGAATAGGAAGATAGGCGACTTTTGTCTTTTGGCTGGGCTGCACTTGGAGGAAGGAGCCAAAGACCCAGGTTCGGAGGGGCAGCAAGAAAAGAGGTTTTGGGGTGAGTTTGAAAAAGTTTTCACTGAAGAGTCAGTGAATTAGCGAAGTGTTTTTGTTTGTTTTTATTTGTAATCTACTTTGCTCTGCCTGTTCTCACTTATTATCACTTAAATCCTACTGCTTGTACTTAATAAAATCACTTTTATTTTCTATCAAACCCAGTGTAAATAATTGTTACCTGAAGGGGCACCCAGTGTGCACATTCTCCCTTCCATTGCTAAAGGGAGCTTACCCAGGTAATTCATTGTGGGTTTTGATACCATTTGGGGAGTGGTATCCCAGGAAGCTGGGCCCAAAACTGCACTTTCTTTGGACCTGAAGAGGTTCAGTGTCTGTACTGCTTCTCAGGGGGGCAGGGATCTCAGCTCGGGGTCTTGGCTGGGGGAGACCAGCAGAGCTGGCCCACCAGGACCAAGTGGTGAGACACCCCAGAGAGCAGGAAGGTGAGTGGCAGTGGCAGTGGCTATGTCAGAACTCCAGGAGGCACCTCACCATGTCACACCTTGTAAGAAGGATTAGAGAGCTTCATGGAGAGCTTCATGTGAGAGCTGTGAAGACAAGACATGTGAACAAGCTGTTCCACGATCCTCGCTCCGTGTAGACACAGAATGCACTGCACCTCTCCCCTTCCCCCATTACCCGAACCTGCTTGTACTTAGACAAAGTTTGTGAACTCACCAGAAGTGCCTTGCCCAGGGTTGGTGCTGAACTGGGCAACTTCCTGGGAGAGGGAGGACTGACTCCAATGACATGACCAGCTCATGGCTCTCAGAGATCAACAGCTGGCTACTCTGCTCCTTCTCTTTGTCCTCCTCCTCCTCCTGCCCCTTTGCCACCATAGTGTCCTCCAAGCTGATGCCAGGCATGTCTTGGCTGGACTCAGTGGCCATGCTGAGGACACTGTCTAGGCCACCCCAAAAAATGGCATCCAGTTGGTTGAAGATTTCGGAAGAAGTGGACGATGCACTAAGCTGGCTGCTGCAAGATTTAAGGTGCTGCACCAGACCATCTCTTTTCTTTCTTTGTCTTTTGGTAGGACTGGCACATCTCTCTGATCATGACATGGCACTTTTGCGCATCCCAGAATATCCTTTAGCCCCCATGCAGCTTCCAATCCTACCATATATCTCAACATTCCTCCTGTTGCTTCAGGCTTATTCAGGATGATTTCATCTCTCTCCCCCACCCTTCCCACCCTCCCCCCACGCACACACACACACACACACACACACACACACACACACACACACACACCCTCGATGAGGTCCAAGATATCCTGGACATTCCAGGCAGGCCCTTTTCTGCATCCTTGGGAACTGTAGCCTGTGGGAGCAGAAGTCCTTAAAATCATCACACTGTTGTGATTACTTAATGCCATCTGCACATGTGCAACAGTGTGCTGCTCTCTCACAAATGGGCTTGCAGTGCTGCCCACATGGGACAGGTCCTTTTACTGTTCCCGGGACTTTTTGATCTCACCAGGGAGAGCAGTAGAGATGGAAGTTGTGGTCAGAGCAGTCAGAGCTGGAAGCTGCAGGAGGCCTCCCAGAGGCTAATACCATCGACTTTCCTGCAATGCTACATCTACACTAGCATAAATTCGACTGTGCAAGGTCAGGAATAGCTTTACTCCTCATGGAAAGCAGGAGTACAGAAATCGACTTCCACGACCCTTAAAGTTGACATGATAGGCTAGTGTGTATGCATCACTTAGAAAACTAACCTTATATGGCTAAAGTCAATCTAAACTAATAAACCAGACCACATTGTTATAGATGGAACAATCTCTGGCCAGGTGAAGGGAAAAGTAACTGAAGTGTTAACTCTGTGGAGCTACAGGTAACCCTTATTTTAAAAATCCAGATCAAACTGGGGGTGGGAATTATTTTAATATATTTCTCAGTTCTAATAGTTTGATGATATTTGTCTGCAAGAGTGACCAGCAAACAACTCATTTAATATAAAAGAAAAGATTAAATGAGGCTATGCAGTTGGAATCATTCCAGGTTATACTTTAGAGACTGTCACTGCCTCTTTAGCTGTAGTTAAGATATGAACATCTTTGAAAAGAGTGACTGAAGAAAAAGATCAAGCCTTTCTTATTTATAAAGTGCCTAAGCGCTGTCTTGAAGGAAAACAGAAACTTTCAGACCATGGACACAAATGGTCTCCGGGGATGCGCATTGTTGAAAGGCTCCTCTTCAGTTGAAACTCAAGTTATGAGACTGAAGTGACACAACTGAAGGCTATGCTCATCATTAAGTGCACTTCCCTCCAATAAATTTTTGCAATTTTTAAACTACCTAAGAAAGCTCGTAACATGTTTTTATTTCTACAGCCTTTCAAGTGCAGTTCAGTCTGCTGTTTGGATTGACAATGGTGAACTATTTCTCCAGAAGGGCTTGGACACAAAATAAACTCCTCTGACATGTGGCAGGTTTTCTTTTCTTTTTAGAAACGGAGGCGGTGTTGTGTTAGCATTAACTGGAGTTGGTGTAGTGTCCTTTCACTGAAAGGTAACAGGATCTATACAAATGGCAAAACATTCAGATGACATTCATGGCAGGAGGTCATATGTATCATTAAAGACTATTATTATTATTATTATTTATTATTTTATTCACTATGATCAGAACTTTGAGGCACTGAATTACAGGCCACAAAAAGAAAGCTTATAAGAACTAGAAATTTGGACAGATGACTAGGGAGGAGTACAAATATATTGCTCAAGAACGCAGAGGAGTAATCAGGAAGGGGAAAGCACAATTGGAAATGCAGCTAGCAAGGGATGTCAAGGGTAACAAGAAAGGTTACTACAGGAATGGTAGCAATAAGAGGGTGATCAGAGAGGGTGTGGGACCCTTACTGGATGAGAGAGGTAACCTAGTGACAGATGATGTGGGAAAAGCTGAAGTACTCAGTGCTTTTTTTGCCTCTGTCTTCATAGACAAGGTCAGCTCCCAGACAACTGCACTAGGCAACGCAGTATGGGAAGGAGGTGGGCAGTCCTCGGTAGAGAAAGAACAGGTTAAGAACTATTTAGAAAAGCTAAACATACACAAATCCATGGGTCTGGATTTAGTGCATCCGAGAGTACTGAGGAGTTGGCAAATGGCATTCAGGAGCCTGTGGCCATTATCTTTGAAAACTCGTGAAGATCGGGACAGATCCTGGATGATTGGAAAAAAGCAAATGTAGTGCCCATCTTTAAAAAAAGGGAAGAAGGACAATCCAGGGAACTACAGACCAGTCAGCCTTCCCTCAGTCCCCGGAAAAGCATGGAGGGGATCTTCTAGGAATCCATTTTGAAGCACTTGGAAGAGGGAAATGTGGTCAGGAATAGTCAACATGGATTCACACAGGGCAAGTCATGCCCGACCAATCTGATTAGCTTCTATGATGAGGTAACTGGTTCTGTGGATGTGGGGAAGTCAGTGGATGTGATATACCTTGACTTAGCAAAGCTTTTCGTATGGTCTCCAACATTATTCTTGCTAGCAAGTTAAGGAAGTCTGGATTGGATAAATGCACTGTAAGGTGGCTAGAAAACTGGCTAGATTGTTGGGCCCAACAGGTAGTGATCAATGGCTCGATGTCTGATTAGCAGTCAGTTTAAAATGGAATGCCCCAAGGATCGGTTCTGGGGCTGGTTTAATTCAACATCTTCATTAATGACCTAGATAAGGGGATGGATTGGACCCTCAGCAAGTTTGCAGAGGACACTAAGTTAGGGGGAGAGGTAGATATGCTGGAGGGCAGGGATAGGCTCCAGAGTGACCTAGACAAATTGGAGGATTGGGCCACAAGAAATCTGATGAGGTTCAACAAGGACTAGTGCAGAGTCCTGCACTTGGGATGGAGGAATCCCAAGCATTGTTACAGGTTGGGGATCAACTGTCTAGGTAGCAGTTCAGCAAAAAAGGACCTGGGGGTACGTCTACACTTGCTCCGTAGTTTGAGCTAGGGATGCAAATGTAGGTGACCGAAATTGCTAACAAAGCAGGGATTTAAATATCCCTTGCTTTGTTAGCATGATCTCACTGGTGCGTTACTCTGCTCAACAGCTGATTCGAACCAGGAAGTGCGCTCTGGGACTCGTTAGTTTGAACCAAACCCCTTGGTTCAAACTAATATTACTCCTCAAAAAATGAGGAGTAACGTTAGTTCGAACCAAGGGGTTTGGTTTGAACTAACGCATTGTGGCACGCACTTCCTGGTTTGAATCAGCTGTTGAGCGGAGTAATGCACTGGCGAGATCATGCTAATGAAGCGTGGGATATTTAAATCCCCGCTTCATTAGCAATTTCGGTTGCCTACATTTGCATCCCTAACTCGAACTAGTGAGCAAGTGTAGACGTACCCCTGGGGATTAGAGTGGATGAGAAGCTGGATATGAGTCAACTGTGTGCCCTTGTAGCCAAGAAGACTAATGGCATATTAGGGTGCATTAGGAGGAGCATTTTCCGCAGATCTAGAGAAGTGATTATTCCCCTTTATTCAGCACTAATGAGGCCACATCTGGAATATTGTGTCCAATTCTGGGGCCTCCACTACATAAAGGATATGGATGCATTGGAGAGGGTCCAGCAGAGGGCAACCAAAATGTTTAAGGGGCTGGAGTTCATGACCTACGAGGAAAGGCTAAGGGATTTGGGCTTATTTAGTCTGCAGAAGAGAAGAGTGAGGGGAGATTCGATAGCAGCCTTCAGCTTCCTGAAGGGAGGTTCCAAAGAGGATGGAGAGAGGCTGTTCTCAGTAGTGATAGATGGCAGAACAAGGAGCAATGGTCTCAAGTTACAGTGGGGGAGATCTAGGTTTGATATTAGGAAAAACTGTTTTACTAGGAGGGTGCTGAAGTACTGGAATGGGTTACCTAGGGAGGTGGTTGAATCTCCATCCCTAGAGGTTTTAAAGTTTTGGCTTGACAAAGCCCTGGCTGGGGTGATTAGTTGGGGTTGGTCCTGCTTTGGCTGGGGAGCTGGACTCAATGACCTCCTGAGGTCTCTTCCAGCTCTAGGATTCTATGATTCTCTGATTCAGTGCCAATATTTAAATGATAATGAATATGTGGTCAAGTGAAATCAATTAGAAAATTGAAATTAGCTGGAATACATGTTAAAAAATGCTAAGAGATGGTACGGCTGCCTCTGTCACATTCTTGGATGCTGGCAGCTTCTCATGCCTCTTTTCAAATGAATTGCTCTAGGTTGTAGCACAGGAGTACTACCTACATGGTCCAAGTTAGAGCCACCCAGATTGAAGCATCAGGGGCCTTATTCAAAGTCCATGTAAATCTCCTGAAAGATTCCCATTGGAATGTGTTTTAGATTAAGGACTGAACATGGGGAAAGCATCTCAACTATGCAGCAAGGAGATGGAGCCATCACAGACACACCCATGCATTAGCAAACTTAGTGGGAAATACCCATCCCATAATGAAGCCCTGGAAATTACTCTGGTCAGTAGCACAGCAGGAGATGTCTACACTAGGAAATTATTTTGAACCAACTAATTTTGAAATAATAACTCCTGAAATAACAAAATCAAAATAGCATGTCCCCACTATGGGGGAACTTCGAAATTAGACCAAGGCAGGCGCCGTTATCGTGGACATGCTACCTCGACTTAGAGTCTTGGGAAGCACTGGGAAGTAATTATTTTTAATTACTCTGAGGAGTAGTTATTTTGAAATATTAGCAGTGGAGCATCCACTCTAATGCTATTTTGAAATAACTATTTACAAATAGGCATTGTTACCCTAAGAAAGCAGGAGTACAGATTTCGAAATAACCAGCCCCTTATTTTGAAAAACAGGCTTGGTAGTCTGGATGATCTGCTAATTATTTTGAAATAAGGGGGGGTTATTTCAAATTAACTCCCTACTATAGACCAGGGCCAAGAGAGCTTCAGGATTGTAGTATTGAAGACTGTGCTTTTAAGAGCTGAGCTGTGCAAACTTGAAGTCTAGGCAGGGCATTGCAAGGCTCTTGTTATATACAGCTCCTTGAAACCAGAAGGAGACTGAAGAAAACTCTTTTGATCACCTAAAGCACTAAAGTGATCACTGAGCACTACAAGGTTATATTGTATGTTTCTGGATCACAGGGACTCCAACTGCTCCTCCAGTCCCCCTGAACTGTGCACACCTTTAGCTTGGACAGAATATAGCTAATATGATCTAATCTTAGTAATCCTAGCTAATATAAAATATTGCTTTAATTTTTAGTGTTGCCATGACAGCACTGGGATTTGAAATACTCAAGAGCTACAATAGATAAAAAATAAGGCTGTCAAATTATCGTAGTTAACTCATGCAATTAACTCAAAAATTATCACGATTAAAAATATAATTGTGATTAATCACTATTATAATTGCACTCTTAAACACCAGAATGCCGATTGAAATTTATTAAATATTTTGGATATTTTCCTGCATTTTCAAATAGATTGATTTAAATTACAACACAATACAAAATGGACAGAGCTCATTTACATTATTTTAATTACTAATATTTGCACTGTAACAATGACAGACAAAAGAAATAGTATTTTTCAGTTCACCTCATACAAGCTTTGTAGTTCAATCTCTCTATTATGAATGTACAAAAAGTTCTGCACATAGAATGGAAGAATCCCATGTAGCCGTCAGCCTACAGGCTGAGAACTGACTGGCTATGTGGCAGTTCTGCAGAAAAAGACGGGATTACAGTGGATGAGAAGCTAGATATTAGTCAAAAGTGTGCCCTTGTTACCAAGAAGGCTAATGGTGTTTTGGGCTACATTAGTAGAAGCACTGCCAGCAAATTGAGGAAAGTGACTGAACTCCTTGGGGGAGTATTGTATGTCTCCTGCTGTGTGTTTTACACACATTCTGTCATATATTTCATGTTGTAGCAGTGTCAGATGATAACCCAGCACATGTGGTGTGTTTTAAAAACATTTTCACTACAGATTTGACAAAACACAAAGAAGGTGCCGAAGTGTGATTTCTGAACATAGATACAGCACTCAACCCAATCTGAAATGCTTCCCAAAATGTGGTAGGGATGGCACATGAAGCATGATTTCAAAAGTCTTAAAAGAACAAGACAACAATGAGAAAACTACAGACTTTGAACCCCAAGCCTCCTCCCAAACTTCTACTGCTGGCATTGGACTCAGATAATAAAAATGAACATGCATTAGTTCACACCACTTTGGATGGTTATCAAGCAGAACTTGTCATCAGCATGGATGAATGTCCTCTGTAATTGTGGCTGAAAAATGAAGGGAAATCTTTTGGGCATCTGGCACATACATATTTTGTAACTCCAGCTACAACAGTGCCATGCACATGCCTGTTCTCATTTTCAGGTGACATTGTAAACAAGAAGGGGGCAGCATAATCTGCAAGTGTAAATAAACTTGCTTGTCTGAGGGTATATCTAGACTACATTGTTTTTTCACAAAAACTGGCCTTTTTTTGGAAAAAACTTCACCTTCGTCTAGACTGCAATCGCGTTCTTGCGAAATTAAATCGAAAGAATGCAGGGGTTTTGTCGATATTGATAAACCTCATTTTACGAGGAAGAATGCCTTTTTCAAAAGAGCTCTTTTGAAACAAGGTGTGTGTGGACGCGGGAGAGGCAGTTCTTTTGAAAAAAGAGGCCTCCAGGAAAAAGCGAAGGTGCCCTGGTGGACATTCTGTCTATACTAATCACAGCTCTATAGTTCTTGTCTCCAGCCAGGACTTAAAGCTGCAGGCACCTGGGGAAGGCATTGTGTCAGGAAGCCGGCCTCAGGGCAGCATACTGATCGTGCAGCTCTCCCTGCCACACCAGCCAGAAGCCATGGCTGAGCCACAAGGCCCCTGAGGTCCCATAACCCTTCCAGGGAGCCTCTCCAGGGGTCCCAGGACCCACCCAGGGGCACCACACACCGGGCCCCATCCTGGTCAGGGGCTGAGATCCAGGCCCTCCTGAAGCTCTGGGCCCAGAAGGAGTCCCTCCAAGCCCTTCAGTTGCAACGCTGAAACGCCGACACTTATGGCCAGATGGCCGAAGCTCTGGCCCACAGAGGTCACTACCATCGCACCCTTTACCAAGTCTGGGCAAAGGTCAAGGAGCTGTAGCAAGGCTATGCTCGGGCCCATGAGGCCAGCTCCCATTCCGGGACAGCACCACAATCGTGTCCCTATTCCTGGGAACTTAATCAGATCCTGGGGGATGGGGAAGCCCTGTCACCATGCATCATTGTGGAGTCTGGGATCAGGGCCGGCCTTAGGCCGATTCGCCTGATTCCCCCAAAGTGTGCCGGGCGTGCTGAGGGAGGGGGCGTTGGCCCCTGAGGAGGAGTGTGGCAGCTGCCTGTGCCGCAGGAGGTGTGAGTTGAGCGCAGGGTTTCTCTGCACCACGGGGGGGTGGGGTGGGGTGGGGAAGGTGTTAGCTACCTCCGGGGTTTGGCGGGAGAGAGGTAGCTGGGGATTTTTTGTGTGCCTTGTTTTTTGCTCAACCAAAATTCCTGGGCCCCTTGTTGAAACTTTTGTGTGTGCGGTTTTTTTTTTTGCTCAACCAAAATTGCTGTCTGTGGGGCCCCGTCGAAATTGTTTGAATTGGGCCCCGCACTTCCTAAAGCCGGCCCTGTCTGGGATGGAGACACCCATTGTCACCCTGCCGGAGCTCCAGGGAGAGGAGGACGATGACAATGACCAGCAGCTGCAGGAGGAGGAGGAGGACCCTGCCAGCATTGTCACCCTCAGCCTGAAGCCAGTCCCCCAAGCCCAGGAGATCTTTCAGGCATCATCTGACAGCGGGGAGGGAACATCAGGTGAGTGAGGTGAGGTTGCCACATACACAGCGTGGGGGAGGGGGTTGCACTGGGAATGGGGCGTGATCGTCACTCGTCATGCTCAGCCTGGATAGTGTGCAGCTGGCTGTGCATGTGCAAACACATGCAGTGGCAGAGTGTGACACATGATCTAAGGAGCCAGTCCCAGAGAAGACATGGGCTGCTGCTCACGGCCTCGGGGGAGGCCCCACACACGTCCGACCCTTGGGAGGGACATCTTCTCCCCACCAGGCACTGCCAGAAGCGGGCTGAGCACAAGGATGCGCACACAACCACATACAGACCGACGAGTGTTGTACATAGCACACGGCCATGTGTGCATGCGTGAGGCACCACCCGCTCCTGCAGACAGCGCTGCCAGGTGCAGGTGTGTGTGTGTGTGGGGGGGAGAGCAGCAGGGAGGGCCAGGCCACTCCAGGCCCATCCCCCACACCTGGGAACCCCCTGTGGCTGGACACTTCCCTTGTCTGCTTTTCCATGGAGGGTGGGGAGAGCAGGCAGGATGGTCTGCTAGGCACCTCAGGGCCCCTGTGTGGCTGGGGCGGCTGGGCGGATGGGCAGGTCACGGAGGAGGGCATGCCCTCAGAGCCAGTGTGTGCAGGGATGACTGATGGCCTCTCCTTCTTGTACTCCACAGTCAGATCAGCTGATGATGAGGGGCGAGCCACACCAGCCCAGCTGGCCAGATGAAGCTGTGGGACCTGCAGGCACTGGCGACTTCACCATGACCTCATGCGCCAGCACATCACAGGCATTAACAAACTTCAACCAACCCTCACCCAGAAGTCCTGCAAGGAGGCCGAGTGGCGCAAGCGCATGTGGAGCGAGCTGGTAAGGCAGGGAGATAACATGTGTGCTGCGATCCAGGAGGTCATTGCCTACCTGGGTCCTGTTCCCATTGTCATTCTCCCTGCCCCCTCTGCTCCTGCCTCCCTGCCCTCCTTCCCCCCAGCCCCTCTGCCATCCCTGAGGCAACTACAGCCCCCCCCCTCCTGCCCAGCCCCCTGTTGTCGCAGAACCCAGTGGGGGAGGTCTATGTTGGATATTAAGAAAAACTATTTCACAGGGAGGGAGGTAAAGTACTGGAATGGGTTACCTAGGGAGGTGGTGGAATCTCCATCCCTAGAGGTTTTTAAGTCTTGGCTTGACAAAGCCTTGGCTGGGTTGATTTAGTTGGGATTGGACCTGCCTTGGGCAGGGGGCTGGACTTGATGACCTCCTGAGGTCTCTTCCAGCTCTATAATTCTATAATTCTAACCCACCCAATCCCGAGTCTGTCGAGGTCCCTTCCACACGCCACTCCCAGCCCTGAGTTCCCCTCCTAGTTCCCAGCCCCCCTCCAGGTTCTGAGCCCCATCCCCCCTCCATGTTCTGAGCACCCCTCCTCCTCCAGATTCTGAGCCCCCCTCAACCCGTTACTTACTTTTTCTACAAGTTCAAACAGTTTATTTTTAAATAAAAAATGGTGTCTTTATTGATTGTGCAGGGAATGGAGGAAGGGAGGGGTTGTGTTGGGAATGGTATTGGGGGCCAAGGAACAAGCCCCCATTGGGGAGGCCCTGGGGAGAGTTACTGGGCTCCTTCAGAGACCCTCTCCCTCAGGGCCTCCTGGATGCGCACCCCCAGCTAATGGGCCTAGTGGATGGCAGCTGTCCGGGACTTTTGAAACTGCTTCCCCATACCGCCAGCAGGTGTCCCCCACCCCGGGAGGAAGGCCTCCCCTTTGCTTTCCACCAGGTTGTGGAGCATGCAACATGCAAAGACCATCTCGGGGATGTTGCACTCCCCCATGTCGAAGAGAGTCAAAAAGCACCTGAACTGGCCCTTGAGGCACCCAAAGGTGCATTCCACCTGCATGCGGGCCCAGTTTAGTATACATTAAATTGTTCTCTGGTGGGGTCCAGGTGGCCAGTGTAGGGCTTCATGAGCCACAGCATCAGTGGGTAGGCAGTGTCCCCCACGGTGCAAGTCAGCATCTGCAGGTCCCCAAGTACAAAATCCTGCTGTGGGAAAAATGTTCCAGCCTGCAGCCTGCAGTAGAGGCAAGAGTTCCTAAATATGCGGGCATCATGTGCCCGGCCCAACCACCCGACACAAATGTCTAAATTGTCCCCGGTGGTCGACCAGGGCCTGCAGTAGCATCGAGAAGTAGCCCTTCCTGTTAATAAACTGGGCCGCTACATGGGGCGGTGCACGGATAGGTATGTGTGTCCCATCGATCACGCTTCTGCAGTTTGGGAACCCCAGGGCAGCAAATCCAGCCACGATGGGGCCCAGGTCTCCGAGGCGGATGATCCTGCGCAGCAGCTCAGAGGTGATGGCCCTCACCACCTGCAGAAAGACACATAGAAACACACAACACAGAGAATCATAGAATCATAGAACCATAGAGCTGGAAGAGACCTTAAAAGGCCACACAGTCGAGCCCCCTGCCCAAGGCAGGACCAATCCCAACTAAATCAACCCATCCAGGGCTTTGTCAAGCCAAGGCTTAAACACCTCTAGGGATGGATACTCCACTATTTCCCTAGGTAACCCATTCCAGTGCTTCACCACCCTCCTAGTGAAATAGTTTTTCCTAATATCCAACCTGGACCTCTCCCACAGCAAATTGAGACCATTGTTCCTTGTTCTGCCATCCATCACTACTGTGAACGGCCTTTCTCCAGCCTCTTTGGAACCTCCCTTCAGGAAGTTGAAGGTTGCTATCAAATCCCCCCTCACTCTTCTCTTCTGCCTGCAGACTAAATAGACCCAACTCCCTCAGCCTCTCCTTATAAGTCATAATCTCCAGCCCCCTAATAATTTTGGTTGCCCTCCGCTGGACCTCTCCAATGCATCCACATCCTTCCTGTAATTGGGGGCCCAGAACTGGACACAATACTCCAGATGTGGCCTCACCAGAGCCGAGTAAAGAGGAATAATCACATCTCTGGATCGACTGGCAATGCTCCTCTTAATGCAACCTAATATGCCATTAGCCTTCTTGGCTACAAGGGCACACTGTTGACTCATGTCCAGCTTCTCATCCACTGTAATCCCCAGGTCCTTTTCTACAGATCTGCTACTTAGCCAGTTGGCTCCCAGCCTGTAACAATGCTTGGGATTCTTCCGTCCAAGTGCAGGACTCTACACTTGTCCTTGTTGAACCTCATCAGATTTCTTGTGGCCCAATCCTCCAATTTGTCTAAGTCACTCTGGACTCTATCCCTGCCCTCCAGCGTATCTACCTCTCCCCCTAGCTTAGTGTCCTCTGTAAACTTGCTGAGGGTGCAATCCATCCCCTCAGACAGGTCATTAATAAAGATGTTGAACAAAATCGGTCCCAGAACTGAACCTTGGGGCACTCTGCTATAAACCGACTGCTATCCTGACATCGAGCCGTTGATAACTAGCCGTTGGGCCCGAGCTTTCTATCCATCCAGCTTTCTATCCATCTTACCGTCCATTTATCCAATCCACATTCCCTTAACTTGCTGGCAAGAATATTGTGGGAGACCGTATCAAAAACCTTGCTAAAGTCAAGGTATATCACATATCCACTGACTTCCCATATCCACAGAGCCAGTTACCTCATCATAGAAGCTAATCAGATTGGTCAGGCACGACTTGCCCTTCATGAATCCATGCTGACTATTCTGATCACCTTCCCTCTTCCAAGTGTTTCAAAATGGATTCCTTGAGGATCCTCTCCATGATTTTTCCAGGGACTGAGGTAAGACTGACCGGCCTATAGTTCCCTGGATCGTCCTTCTTCCCTTTCTTAAAGATGGGCACTACATTTGCCTTTTTCCAATCATCCGGGATCTCTCCTGATCTCCACGACTTTTCAAAGATAATGGCCAAAGGCTCCTCAATGACATTTGCCAACTCCCTCAGTACCCTCGGATGTATTAAGTCCAGACCCATGGATTTATGTACGTTTAGCTTTTCTAAATAGCTCCTAACCTGTTCTTTCCCCACCAAGGGCTGTCAACCTTCGTCCCATATTGCATCACTTAGCGCATTAGTCTGGGAGCTGACCTTGTCTGTGAAGACAGAGGCAAAGAAAGCATTAAGTACTTCAGCTTTCCCCACATCATCTGTCACTAGGTTACCACCCTCATCCAGTAGGGGTCCCACACCCTCCCTGATCTCCTTCTTCTTGCTAACATGCCTGTAGAAACTTTTCTTGTTATCCCTCACATCCCTTGCGAGTTGCAATTCCAATTGCTCTTTCACCTTCCTGATAACTCCCTTGCATTCTCGAGCTATACATTTATACCCTTCCCTAGTCATCTGTCCAAGTTTCCACTTTTTGTAAGCTCCCTTTTTGTGCTTAAGTTCACCAAGGATTTCCCCAGTAAGCCAATCCAGTCTCCTACCATATTTGCTTCTCTTGCTACGCATTGGAATGGTTTCTTTCTGTGCCTTCAATAAGGCTTCTTTAAAATACTGCCAACTCTCCTGGGCTCCTTTCCTTCATGTTAGCATCCCAGGGTATTCTGCCCATCAGGTCTCTGAGGGAGTCAAAGTCTGCTTTTCTGAAGTTCAAGGTGTGTATTTTACTACTCTCGTTTCTTCCTTTGGTCAGGATCCTGAAATCTACCATCTCATGATCACTGCTTCCCAGGTTGTCACCCACCTCTACTTCCTCTATTAGCTTCTCCCTGTTTGTGAGCAGCAGGTCAAGCTGCGCAGAGCCTCTGGTTGGATCCTGCAGCACTTGTACCAAGAAGTTATCCCCAACATTCTCCAAAACTTCCTGGATTGTCTGTGTACTGCCATATTGGTCTCCCAACAGATGTCAGGGTGATTAAAGTCCCCCACGAGAACCAGGGCCTGCGATCTGGAAACTTCTCTCAGTTGTCTGAAGAAAGCCTCATCTACCTCATCCACCTGATTTCGTGGCCTGTAGCAGACACCAACCACAACATCACTGCTGTTGCTTACACCTCTAAACTTGACCCATAGACTCTCAACAGGCTTTTCTCCCTTTATATACTGGAGTTCAGAGCAATCATAGTGCTCTCTTACATACAGTGCAACTCCTCCTTTTCTCCCCTGCCTGTTCTTCCTGAACTTCCATGTCAGAGCGCCAATCATGCGAGTCATCCTACCAAGTCTCTGTTATCCCAATCAAATCATAGTTCTTGGACTGGGCCAGGGCCTCCAATTCTTCCTGTTTGTTGCCCAGGCTTCTCGCATTGGTGTACAAACACCTTAGATAGCCACTTGATCACCCTACCCTCCGCATTCGAATCAGGGGTCCAGCATTGTTGCTCGTTCCTCTTTGCATTTCTTTCTGGTATCCGACCTTCCCATTCCCCTCAGGGTTTTGGTCACTGTCCCCCAACGAACCTAGTTTAAAGCTCTCCTCACTAGCTTTGCAAGCCTGCCCACGAAGATGCTCCTTCCTCTCTTTGTTAGGTGGATCCCATCTCTTCCTAACAATCCTTGTGCCCAGAACAGAGTCCCATGGTCAAAGAAACCGAAGCCCTCTCTGCGACACCACCTGCGCAACCACGCGTTTACTTCCTCAATTCGACGATCCCTACCCAGTCCTTTCCCTTCTACAGGGAGGATGGATGAGAGCACCACTTGAGCTCCGAATTCTTTGATCCTTCTTCCCAACTCTACGTAATCTGCAGTAACCCGCTCAAGGTCATTCTTGGCCGTATCGTTAGTTCCCACATGGAGAAGCAGGAAGGGGTAGTGATCTGAAGGTTTGAATGAGAGGAGGTGCCTGAGCTCTTGGGAGGTGCCCATACCCCTTCCCTATGCCCAAGGACCACAGGGAGCCACTCCTCCTCATGAGGCCGCCCCACTGTCCAGCAGCAGGGCCGGGTGAGGGCAGAACGCCCCACTTCTGGGGCCTTGCTCCCACTCCCACTCCCCCCCACTCCACCTGCCCTTTCCCGACAGGGCCCCTTTTCCAGTCCCTTCCCCCGCAGGGACTGTCCCCCGAGAGTGCCTTACCTCCATCAAGACGGCCCCGAAGGTGGACCTCCCCACGCCCTGTGATGCGGTTTTAGTGGCCGGTTCTAACCACCCGCCTCCTTGATCCAGCGGGCCACCGCCCTGGGGCATTCCCCGATGCCATACTTATAGGCACGGAATTTTTGTCTGTATGTTTCGGGGGAGATACCCAATTGATCTAATATCGCCTCTTTAACCTTGTAGTAGCATAATGCGTCCCGATCTGACATACCTCGGTAGGCCAACTGGGCTGGGCCTGAGAGGTAGGGGGCCAGTATCGTGGCCCAGTGCTCCTGGGGCCATCGCGCCGCCGTTGCCACCCTCTCAAAGGTCACTAGGAAGGCTTTGGCATCGTCCTCAGGCCCCAACTTGGCCAATCTTATCGGGAGTCGTGCGCTCACCACCCCCTTGTCGTCTCCCGTAGGTCCCGTACCTTGGGCTCGGGCATCCGAGCTGGCAGAGCCTCCCTCCTTCAGCTCATTGACTAGCTGCCGTTGTTGCTTCTGGAACTCCGTCGTGAGTTGCTGCAGCACCTCCGTCTGCTGCCGCTGCAATTGTCTTTGGTTCTCCACCAGCCATTCAAGTATCTTGTTCGGCTCCATGGTGTGTTTCCCTTTAAACGACAGACCTGACTACTACACCCTCCCCCCTGCCCTTTTTACAGGGCGGGGATCGCTAAGCCCACATTCTCCACCACGTGTCACACGTAAGGGAAAAAGGGGGGGGGCCAATGTGCCCTCCGGGCCCTTCCCCCTCCTTTATCACTGTTCTGGCCACGCGAGCGACGCGGCTACGCTTCCCGCCGGCGGGGTGGGGTCCGGGCCCTCCCTCACTCCCGGACCCCGGCCCAGGGCCCTAACACCAGGAGCACCAGCTCCCGATGGAAGCAGGTGGGGGCTTGCCCCTAAACTCGCCTGCTCACGGGCTCCACGACCCTCCCTGGGCCCGTACACCCCGCCGGCCGTCTTCACCCGGCGCCTTTCTTCCCTTCACTGCGGGGCTCCGCTCACCTCCCCGTTCTCTCCTCTCTCCTTCCCTTGTCCCCTTGCGCCCTTTGCCCTCTGCCGCTTCCCCGCGCTTCCTCCCCTGCCTCTCTGCCGGCGGGACTTTTATCCCCGGCGTGCTTCTCCCCTCCCTCCTCTTCCGGGTGCCCCGCCCAGCCTGCCCCGGTCGTGCCGGTGACGTCAGCCGATGTCCCTGGCGCGCCTGGATGATGCCTCCTCCCGGCCTCCGGCCATCCCGGCGAGGCTGGGGCTAACCCCGCCGCTTCGCCGCCTGCGGCCGCTCCTCCAGGCACCGGCTGGTGACGGGGTTGCTTCACCCCGTCACACTGAGTCTATGTCTACACTACAAAGTTTTTGCGCAAAACCAGCCATTTTGGGGCAAAACCCCACAGAGCGTCGACACCTCAAGCGCGTTTTTGTGCAAGATAATCTACAGTCAATCAACAGAACAGAGGGCTTTTAGCGGTGCAGGTATACCACCTTCTATGAGGCATAACTCCTTTTTGCTCAAGAGTTCTTGCGCAAAAAGTGTGTGTGGACACTCAACAGGGGTTTCTTACGCAAAAAGAGCCTATCACAAATAGCACAGATGCTCTGATGGCCATTCTGTGAATGGCAATCAGAACTTTCTTGTGCAAGAGTGTCCATACAGTGTGGATGCTCTCTTTCACAAAAGCGCAAGTGGAAGATCTCTTCTGCAAAAAGCTTCTTGTGCAAAAACCCTGCAGTGTAGACAAAGCCCGAGTGTTTGACTGAATAAGACAGAACTGAGTGGACTTGTAGGCTCTAAAGTTTTACACTGCTTTATTTTTGTATGTAGTTTTTGTACATAATTGTACAACAGCAAGTTCAGCTTTCATGATAAAGAGATTGAACTACTTTACTTGTATTAGGTGAACTGAAAAATACAATTACAGTGCAAATATTTGTAGTAAAAATAATATAAAGTGAGCATTGTACCCTTTGTATTCTATGCTATATTTGAAAACAATATATTTGAAAATGTGGAAAACCCCAAAATATTTAAATAAATGGTATTCTATTAATGTTTAACAGGACAAGTATCCCACAAGGTTTCAAGTAGTATTTCTCTAAATTTCATTTTGTTAATAACAAAAATAGTAAAGACATTTATATTCATTCTCCCTTATTGTCCTTGAAAATAGCATTTCAGCAATATCCTTCCAAAGTACAGTTTGTCTTGAATCCAGTCTTAAATTTAATGTTGAAGAATGAGAACAATGCAGTTTCTTTTGCATAAGATAACATTAGAATGAATAGGAATTTTAGCAACAGGTTTTTTCTGTTTCTATCACATTTTTCTGTCTTTCAAATTTTTTCCTGCCTTTTCCCTTTTCCTTCACGAATTAATGATCAAAGGTTCCCAATTTGTAAGCCACAACTGATGATGCTGTTTAGACAGGTAGCACAAGTTTATACTGAATAAGCCAACTGATTTCCCCAATATTGTGGATGCCAGCTTGGTGACACCAGTGCAACAAGTTGTCATGATTTCATCATAAAACACATGATATTTGGTGTTTTTCTCCAACCCACAGCTCCTGAAGGCATGTGATCAGCTGAAAGTCTCAGCTATCATTTTTTTAAATGGCTGCAGATAAGATATTGGTCATGTGACCTGCATGCTCCCTAATGGAAACGAAAAAGTTATTTTAAAAAATCCCATGATATTTGGATTTTCGGCTTTATGATTTTTGAATGTTTGTTGTTGACAATACTGTTACATGGAATAGCCTAGGTCATTCCAATCTGAGGAAAATCCTACAGGAAGAATCTCTGGGGAAGGAAATCTTTATACTCTCACCACAGGCACCTTTCCAAATTGTTATAGCCATGGAATCCCAGACTACACAGAAGCCTTTCTCCTCATTATTTGGAGGAAAGAGGCAGTATTGAGGAGGTGCCAACTTTCTTGCCATGATCCCTTCATCTTCCTGGCTTGGTCTTGTCTGATACAACCAAATAGAACAACAAAAATGGGCTGGGATTACAGTAATTAATGCACAACTATATGGCTGTACGGAACTGGTGTGTTCCCTTCACTGTTCATTTCTTGACATAAGATTTGGGTATAGAATTTTGGTAAAGAATGAGTTATATTTTGGGTGCTAGCTGGTGTCCACCAGTGGCTTTACTACTCATTTTTGTTAGTAATAGACACATTCCAATACATTTTCCATTTCAATTTTTTGAAATAGTGAGCTTGAATTTCAGTGCCTGGGAAAGATTCTCTAACCCAACATCTCAGAATCCCCCTAGTTGCTGTCTCTGTGCCATACATTCATTCCTGACCACACTCGGCACAGTGGGTGTTCTGAGGGCATGCCCAGAGTGAAGAAACTGGGTTGATGGGAGCTATTATTCGGGTATGTTACTGGAGCTGTGCAAGGTACCAAACTAGCTCCTAGCTATCCCCCTGTAATGGACAGGAGTGCTGACCAGCAGCCAGTGCTAAGGGTACTCAGGAACTATCAAGGTGTTGGCCAGTGAGCTGGGAGAACCAATCAGTTGAAATTTGAATTGGATATAGGTTCCTTGCCTGCTTTCTTTGTGTGGGAGGAAAGACCAGGAGTTGAAAGACACAGAATGATTTAAACCCAGGCAGGACTACCATGCCTCCATGGAATTCAGGGCATGGGAGTGGACTGCACAAAGAGAAACTTAGAAGTAAATAAAGGGAAAAGTGAATCCAGTCACATTCAGGGTATTTTTCTTTATTTTGTATTTTGGTTTGAACTGCTTTGTGTGATTCTGTGCCTCCCCTCTACCATCTAAGCCAGTGGTCACCAACCAGTAGATCAGGATCTACACATAGATCTTGAAGCCTCTGACAGGGGATCCTGACTGGTTTGGCCAGGAAGCTATCAAGTGCTGGCACTTCAGTTGCCCCTCCCCCTACTGTCATGCTGCTCCTGTCCTCTGCCTTAGAGCTGTCCCTTGGAAACCTCCTGCTCACTGTGCAGGATGTGGCAGGGAGAAGAGGGGGGCACTGATGTCAGGGTGTCCCTCCTCCCCCAAATCCTGTACCCTGTCTCCACACAGAGAGAAGGGAATGGAGGGAGTTTGGCCATGCAAATCTCTTTCACACTCACACACTGTGTGTGTGTCTGTTATTCTCACAAACACACAGGCTATGTCTACACTCACGGCTGCTAGTGTCAGAAGTATGCAAATGAGGCTAAGTGTGGAATATTGCCGAGCCTCATTTGCATACCTAATGAACTGCCATTTTTGCAGAAGAGGCTTTTGCGCCAGAAGGAGCTGTCTACACTGCCCCTTCTTGCGCAAGAAAAACCCTCTTGTGCAATGCTGTTACACCAATTATTTTCAGGAATAATGGCATTGCGCAAGAGGGTTTTTCTTGCGCAAGAAGGGGCAGTGTAGACAGCTCCTTCTGGCGCAAGAGCCTCTTCTACAAAATGGTGGTTCATTAGGTATGCAAATGAGGCTCTGCGATATTCCATGCTTAGCCTCATTTGCATACTTCTGACGCAAGAAGACGCAAGTGTAGACATAGCCACACTGTCCTTCCCTCTCATCTCCTGACCCAACATGTATATGGGGGGTTGTTACTACTTTTACTGCTGGCAAAGCGGGTTATTTTTGGTTTTTGACTGGACTATACATTTCATAACTTCGTTTCTCTCTCTTGCTTACATTTAATTCTTTGAGTACTAAAATGCCAAACCTGTCATGTCTGGAGTAATTATCCCTGTGGTTGGTTGTGTTGCTGGAGGTGGCTGACATGTCCCTGCAGCCCCCTGAGAAGGTCAGAACAGGGGTTTTCCACATATTGTCATTGCTAGTAGACACCACTCTTACAGATCAATAGGCTAGTTGAATCACTGCATGTGGATGAAGGGCAGCACATATGTGGGTGGAGCAGGGCTAGGCCTTGAACCCACAATGCTGTGCTTCCCAGAAAATTGCCTTAGCCCCTAATCTACTCCAGAGCCCACCATTTGGCCCTATCTTTATAGGGTCCCTTATCCTGTGTCTGGTCATTCCCAGGGTAGGCAGAGGGTGTGGGCTTGAAGGCAGGGAGGTGCAGGGGGATCTCCAGTGAACTTGTGGATGGGCATCAGCTGCTGGAGCACAGGGTGGTGGGCTCAATCCTGACTCCTCCACCCACTCAGGCAATGGCTGGGCTGCTGACACAGGCTGCCTGAGGGATGGACCTGGCTCCTGTATTAGGAAGGTAGGATAAGGGCCCTGCTGAAGGGAAGGTGGTTGGGTGTGCTCTGGAGTGGCTTACAGGAGCAGGCACTTGCCTGGCAAACCCAGGTTGGTGGGGTCAAGTCCAGTCCCCCCAGACAGCCACCAGACAAGGGGCCCCCTGAAAGTAGGGAGATGGTGTCAGCTCTTGAGTGGACTAGGAGAATACAGCACCTGCCTGAAAAGGACAGGGCTGTGGGTTGGAGCCTCCATTCCATACTGCCCCACACACTCTGCAAGCAACCAGACAGCCGATACAGAACACACCAGAGATGGGCCAGCTTCAGCTCTGGAATAGCCCAAGGAAGAGGGCACCCACCTGGAAAATGCTGGGTTTAAGTCATGGGAGCAGCTAGACAGGCAATACAAGCTGCCCCAAGGACAGACCAAGCTCCTGCATTACAGGGGCTGAACCCCAGCATGGCCTAGGGCAGTGTCTCCCAACCAGCAGTACTGAGTACTCAAGTGAAGCCTGGGGCTACACCAACACAACTGAAAAGTGAAGAAAACTAATTTTTTGTTTTAAGTTTTACAGCATTTTATTATTTTTGTACATTTTACATCCAAATATTTCATCACTCACCCAGCTACAATTAAGTTGTTTAAACAAATGTGTTGCAACAGTTAAAAAAAATTGTGTGAGAAAACTGTAGGTACTGGGGGTACTTTTTTTTTTTTTTTAAATGGGTATTTAAAAAAAAAAAGGTTGAGAAACACTGGCCTAGGGGATAGGGCATTTGCCACATGCCCAAGACTAGAGCCCGTATCCCTACCCCAGCCAGGTGAAAGTGAATGAGATTTGGGGAGGAAGGGCAACAGAGTGATCAGGGTGAGGCTTCAGCGAAGGGGTGAAGCAGGGGCAGGGCCTCAAAAAAGGAGTGGGAAGGAAGCCGGGCACGGGTATTTGAGGTTGAGGTAGATCTTACATTGCACTTAAATTGAAAAAGTGATCTTGTGGTTAAAAAGGTTAGAGGCCACAGATCTAATCACTTGTCCTAGAGATTTTCTCTGTGGTTTTTTTTTATTTGTTACCCTTAGTGCTCCATACTAACTAGCAACCAAGTATGCTTTATCAAGTTTATCTTTTGTTTTGTAATAAAAATCACTTTTTTAAGGTTATTATTTGATTCTTATGTACTGGAAGCTCTGTCTGTGTGTATCTGCATGCTTCTGACTGAGAGGTCATCTACCAGAAACTGCAGTTTCTTTTTCTCTTTTCCTTTTTCAAGCTCCTTTGGGGCAAAAGGTACCCTTGGGGATGATTTCAAGTGTTCACCCCTGGTTTTTTGGGATAAGAAGAACTTGCTGGTGGCAGCAATTCCCCAAACTCTGTGAATTATGATTCTGAGGGGAAGTTTTTGTAACCATTGCCTTTAGAGGCAAAGTTTTGAAGCTCTCTTGTGGGCCCTCACCTTCTGCACTTGGAGTGCCAGAGTGGGGAACAAGCCCCCCTGAAACTTCCCATTCAGATTTGCATCTAGCTATGACCTCCTCAGGTGGTCTTAGGTGACAGTTGAGGATCTCAGCCAATTTTTTATCTTATCTCACTATTACTTCTTTGCTAACTGTAGTTCCAATACTGGATTTTGAGTCATGACTCTTGAGCCGATTCTGATCTCTGCTAGTGTATCCCTGTTCTCTCTGGACAAATCACACATGCTTTGAGTACCAGAATAAATCCAGCTGTTAAATGGCAATAAATATTCTCAGAAGTGTCATGAACCTTACCTAAATAAGTATTGTAAAACATTTTGAGAGCTGTTGAAATATAACTGTGTAGGTATAAAACAGAAGATAGATTTTGCAAATATATCTGCATGGGTACACAGATTCCTTACAGGATCAATTATTATTTTATATTTATAAATGTCAGCAGCTCTTATTTTTGTTTTTTCTATAACACCATAACACAAATACAAACTTTTTTTTGCCTTTCACATTACAGCAGTTTTCTAAATATTATTTAATCCCATATATATCCAATACTTATGTTTCCCTGCACTCCAGAGCATTACAGCCAAAGTGAAGAAACAAAAGTAAAATCACATATCTATGGATATACAGTCAAAAAACCCAAAAAATAACAGCAATTACAAGAATTGGAGTTTCCATGTCTTGTTAGGTGAGATTTAACCAACTGAAAGATATATACATTCTTAAAGTAAAAACAGTGAGTTGTATTGCCATACTATATGAATTATTGGCAGTTAAGTTTTTCCAAACCTGTTTTTTCAGCATTTAAGCATCCAGTTACTTTCACTCATTCTAGAGGTTAAAACTAACTGTTTTCAAAACAATTTAAAATCCCAACAATGGTTCATAGTTTCCATGAGCTGTGTGTAGTCTAATACCTATCCTTTGGACATCAGAGCTAAAGCATGGAACAAAACTATTCTTGTTTTAAAATGCGTGCCAGGATAGAACCAAGGCCATGCTTTTAATATTTTGACCACTATTTTTCTTTCTTGTGTCAGAATAATGGAAACATACAGTTCTTTAGAAAGTGTAGTACTGTGACATTGCCTCTTAGACTGTAAAAATTAATCATATTAATTAAATTAATTAACGTGTTACCTTTTCAGTAGTTGTTTCCAAAATACATTTGCTGAACACTAAGCCTGAGTGACATGGTGTGTAATTGTGCTGACTTATAAGACTCAATGAAATATTAAGTTGAAATACATCCCTCTTTCTTCTGGATATATTTAATAGATCACAGATCACCTCACAGACTATGTACTGTACCCCTCCAAGTACACCTTCAGGTTCACTCATCAGTGAGGTAAGAGAAATTAAATTTTAAAATGGAGGTTAGGGAAAGAAACTATATAAAAGCTGAGGACAACATTTCATGGACTTTGATGTGAGACTATCCCATGGCTCTAGCATTATGGACTACATTACACAAAAGACTGTCAGCAGAGGGAGCCATTATCTACCTAGAAATCAGGTTGAACATTCACAGGAGAGAAAGCATTAGAGCACAACCATTACTGAATAACTTCAGGGCGTCTAGATGGTTAGAGGGGTAACAAGAGTAAGGGGAAACTTTACCCCCCTGCTTCAGATCTGTATAAGTCATCAGAGGATGAATTCTGATATTGGTTCCCTGGATTTCTTGAGCTGTAAAGTGAATGTGCAATACAACAGCCTAGTGCATGTGTTTGTCTGCTCCTAGTGGCTGACCCCAGCAACTACACAGCTTGCTAGTGACTCAAAGACAAGACACTTGGACTATGTCTACACTGCAGGCTTTTTGCGCAAAAACATTTTGTGCAAGAAAAGTTCTTGTGCAAGAGCGTGTCCACACTGCCATGTGCTTTTGCGAAAGCGATGTGCATCTCTTGCACAAGAAAGCTCTGATGGCCATTTTAGCCATAGGGGTTTCTTGTGCAAGAAACCACTGTTGCCTGTCCACACATGCTTTTTTGCACATGAGCTCTTGTGCAAAAAGTCTTATTCCTTGTAGAAAGAGGAATAACTCTTGCACAAAAAGCCCTGTGTTCTTATGATTTACTGTACTATTTCTTGCACAAAATATTGTAGTGTGGACACTCCGCATGTTTTTTGCGCAAAAACAGCTGTTTTTGCACAGAAACTCTGCAGTGTAGACGTAGCCTTGGTTTCCTTAATTTTAGTGGATTTTTGCTGTTTCAAGATGTTTTATTCCTCACTGAGCACACAAAGGTGGAATTTCAGGAGGGGGGCAGCAGTTGTGCGCTTAGGGACACAGCTTACTTTTCATTCCGTTCCCCAGCCGATAATGGAGTGAGGGGAAAGTACTTGCATTCCATGCATGCCTCTCACTCCTGGCTGGTGAGCTCCCTTCTCCAGGTGTGAGAGGTATGCACAGAATGTAAGTACTTTCCCCTCACTCCCATAGCGGGGACACCCTCCTGAAATTCTGCCCTTGTGAGCAATGTGTGTGTGTATTGCATGATATTTGTTATAAGTGGATTTTCATGGGGAGGAGGAGAGATGGCAGTCTGGTTAGATAGTTGGGGTGCAATTTCAAGTCAGTGCTCTTGTGAATAGGATTGTAAACAAATAAGGTGGCATTGAAATGAGGATTAGAATTTGTTGGTAGCTTCCATACATCAAATTCTAGAATTTTAAATAAGAACCTTAAGGCTACGTCTATACTATGAGCCTCTTCTGCAAGAGGAAATGCAAATGGATCCCTCGGATCCCTTTTGTTCACGAGGTTTTTGTACAAAAACCTCAAAAAATGAGGAAGAACTGCTCTTGTGCAAAAGGGGGTTTTTGCACAAAAAGGAGCCATCTACACAGAGCTTTTTTGTGCAGAAACCTCTTGTGCAAAAGGGATCCAAGGAGGAAATGCAAATGAGAACGCAACATATGCAAATGAGCGCTCCATTTGCATTTCCTGTTGCAGAAGAGGATTGTAGTATAGATGTAGGCTTAGATAGAGACCTGGTTATCTAAGCTAAAGATATAAACAGAGAGACTGCAATTCAGTGACAAGTTTAGTAGGCATTAAGTTGGAGCAGCTGCTGGTGGCGATTTTGAAAGTAACAGAAACAAGAGTCAGCATGTTGTAGTGAATAGAACAGGAGCATGAGGGACTGAGTTCTAACTTCAGTTTTGCTCCAAAATAATTTTTGAACTTGGGCAATTCTTTTAAAATCTCTGTGGGGATAGCACTAAATGGAGATAAAAATAGAGAAAAACTACCCTTTTTTAGTCAAAATCTAAACTTCTGATTTTTTTTCACAGACATGTTGAAATCTGAAAAATAAAAATCAACCAGTTTTACTTTCCCCATCTGCAAAGAGCTTTGAGATCTACTACTCTGAGATTAATGTACTTTGGAGGAAAATGCTGTGTATGTGCTAAGTATTATTATACTCATTATAACAAAAGAATGAATATGTTTGGACAAGAAATAAAATGTGCTGGCCAAATTTATCAATAGCCTAACTCTACTAAATTAGCAGAGTTATAGCTGGGATGAATTTGACTTTGAGGATAATACCATAGTTATATCTTCCTGACTATTAGCATTTCTGTAGTGCTTTCACTATAATGTCTAAACATTAATTATAGAATTATAGGATCCAGGTTAGAAATTCTTATGTTCCTAAAAAGTTTGCTGAGTGTAGATATATTTTTAAATAAATTACAAAATACTGAAACATGATCTATCTTCAACTTCTCTCACTCAACATGGAAAACAACCAGTTTTCAGAGTTCATATCTTCTTGACTGCCCCAGAAGCAAAGGCAGTTTACCATTATTTTTATGCAGTGACATAGTGCTCTCTCCGTGCAGATGCAGAACTCACTAGTGTTATTAGCAATAGAAAAATATGTTAGTGAGTAAATAGGCCAAACTTTATATACTGGCAATGTTGATAGCAGCCACTACCAATATTTCAATTTTCTTTAACCCATTCAGTGCAGATACTTCTTCTGTCAAGCTAGCACCACATGTTGACTATTTAAAACTAAGAATGAGTAAGAACCTAAAATAGGACAATTGTGTCAGTAATAACAATGACAAAAAAACCTCAAATTCAAACCATCTTGAAATTGTACATGAAATGTTTTAAAAAATGTTTTTAAAAGTCGCACAAAATAGAGAAAGCAACACCATTTTCAGAGTCTTCAAATGGAAGTGCACTAATTCGTTTGAAAACCTGAGCACCACAAACAAGCTCTCTCACCTGCATTCATTAATGTTTTAGTACTCTTGTTTTTACAGGCATGTGTTTTGATTTTTACATGTCTCCATTCATTTTATGTTAGAATTGCCATTGGTTATCAGTGAGTGACTCTGAATTGATCTTATTTTTCTGCTGTCTCAGAAGTAACAAAAGTATATGCTTCAAATGGAGCTATTCAAGGTGTTCAAACTTTCCAGCCAAAAGAGTCACAGAGCAATTTTGTAAAAGTTGCAGTTCATTAAAAAGATAAACTTTGGGTCAGCTTCATCTTTTGTTCTCAAATCATCTCAGCATTAAAATTGATGAAGAGATTTATCAGATTCAGAACCATTCAACCATAACTTACAGAAATGCAGAGCTCCTTGTATGGCCTCATCTGTCATTGCCATGAGACATTTACGGTCCTTAAACTTTTATGCAGCAGTGCATTGAGTTACGTTTTGAAATAGTTCTTCTCATACAGTTGTAGAATCTCTTTTGAATTCTACAATTATTTTTTTTAAAACCCAGAAACCTAATGAGACATCTTTGCTGCCCCAAATATCTATGGTTTCAATCTAAAAGAGGATACTTCTTCTGCCATATTCCATCTTTACCCTTTATTTCAGTGGGAGCTTTACCTGACCCAGACTGAGCAAGTAATGCTGAATTTGACCCTAAATTATGCTGTATTTTATTTCAAGAACCAAGTACTGAAAAATGAACTTGATACTTCTACAACAACATTATACATTTTCATAGTACTTTATACCTGGGTTAACCAGCTGATTAAAATCAATGCAGCCATTCATATGATTAGCTGAAGCAAATTATAATTAGTTTGTAATTAAGATAATTTGTAAGCATACATGGTGTGCATAATTCCTAAATCAAGTTTATATATCAAGAAAACTGATCAGAATTGTTTGGCTGTGTTGTTTTGTAATAATTTTTATTTTCTTCTCTCAGGTTTTTATCTGAGAGCTTTATTTTCTTTTTACTTGTAAGAGATAGAGTGTAGAACTGAAGAAGTTGGCTTGAAAAATAAATAGGAAAATATTTTTGAATGAAAAGAATAAAAGGCTAAATTTTCAAAATGTATTTAGATGCCTAGAGATGTAGATAGGCACCTAGTTGGATTTTCAAAAATGTCAATGCATCCAACTTCCATTGAAATTAAGGGAATTGTGAGCTGTGTATCTACAATCCATTAAAAATCCCATTAAGCACCTACCTGCATCTTTATGTACCTAAATTCCTTTAAAATGTTGACTCCCAAATACCCCCACTGATCATAGAAGATTCCATATTTAAGAGATACCATGCTGCTTAGTTTTGTTGGAATCTGGGGCAGGAATAACCTGTGCATATAACAGAGAAGAGCAGAGTGCAGAGGACCCTTCTGCATCCTTAGGAAAAGGTTGCCATACTGAATCCTCTACTGCATGGAACAATGACCTCAGCAGTGTATGGAATGGAGGTGTCACGTCTTCATCGTGCTTTGTTATAGCATGAGGCAAATATTTCCTTCACCTTTGTACTTCCAAATCTCTCCAGACAAAGGTTGGTGTGATCAATAGAGGAAAATGAAAATATACAAGACAAATGGGGAATTACAGGGCTCAGAAACAAATCTCTTACATGTTTTACTATTGGAGTCCATTTGCCTATAAAAATTGTGAACAAGAATGTGACAGCAGAGTAATGGTTTAAAAGGAATGGCTGTGGATATCCTTCCACTTTTTTATGAAAGTAAATAGATTGGTAGAAGAAAGAAAAGGATTTTTTTTTTGTCAGGAAATTCCCTTTCACAAATACAATATCCAAAGATCAGACTGCCCCTAGAGAAGGAAAGTGGGCATCCACACCTCTTTTTGCCAGGACAGGAACATAATTATATACGCTCTTTTTGTTGCCATTTGATAGATAATAAATGCCAACAACAGCCAATTTCAGAATCAAGATAATTTTATCTGTAATTTCATAACCAGAAAAGAAATCTAATAGTAATATTGGCCTATTGCTCCCATTCATTCTATTTCATATACCCAGGCCAGTGAGACACATTCTTAATACTCTTACTTGCTGTTAGCATATACATATTCAGGTCTGTCTTACCACTCCCCTCACCCCCACAATACCACCAATATAGGGGTATAAAAACAAAGAATCAAAATCACAGTCTAGCTGTATATGATCATCTGAAGCCTTGTTCTTACAGCTAAGGCTTGTGGCTACACAGCAGGGATGTCCATAAGCTAGAAAATGTACAGTCATGTCCTGACACATTTCAAACCAATCGGATTGAAATTGGACATTTTGGGGCTGTTAGAAAGATGGTCCAATCTATTGCCTCCAGATAAAGGGAAAAGCCCAGAAGATTTAAAGACAATTTAGGTTGATAGCTTGCTGTCTGACAAGGATCCACTTACATACAGTAAAACCTATGTTATCCGGCATGCCTGGGGATTAGGGCGTGCCAGTAACCTAAAAATTCTGGTTATCTGGGGGGGAAGGGGGAGTCGTGCGGGGCCTACGGGGGGAGGCATAGGAGCTGTGCGGGGGCTGGGATGTGGCCTGCTGGGGGGGTGGGGGGGCACAAGCCCTGGGGAAGCAGGATGTGGCCTGGTGAGGGGGTGGAAACCAGGGGGTGAGAGGCAGAGATGGGGGGGGCGGCCTGCTGGGGAGGGGAGCTGTGGCGGGCTGGCCTGCCAGGGGTGCCAGGAACTGCTGGAGGAGCTGAGATGCTTGCTGCTTGCTTCCGGCTGCCATTCGCCCCTCCCCCAGGTACATGCTGAAGGCTCATCTGGGGAGCGGCCCGGCACTAAAAGGGCCAGTTTCCTTTTTTTGTTGTTTTTGTTTTGTTTTGTTTTGCTTTTCCCGGCATCAGAAATTTGCTAGTTTCTACAGTTTTCTGGATGCTTAAGTTCCGGATAGCTAAGGTTTTACTGTAGTTGGGATTGCTAAATTATCATTTCTTTATTGTTTTGTTATTATGCTCCCTGTAATTGTTATTGTTTATTGTTTATCTCTCTGATTTCTGGTTCTTTGATTTGTTTCTGTCTGCTGTATAATTAATTTTGCTGGGTGTAAGCTAGTTAAGGTAGTGGTATATAATTGGTTAGATAATCATGTTACAATATGTTAGGATTGGTTAGCTAAATTTCAGTAGAATGATTGTTTACCTGAAAATATTACTATACCTGAAAATACCTAATACTATACTTAAGAATATTATTATATTCATTGGGGGCATAGGAAGTAAATGGGAAAAACAAGGGAACAAGGGAAAAAAGAAAAGTAAACTGGATTCATACAATAAACATTGAATTGTTTGTATCTCTGCACTTCGGGTATTGCTCTTCTCTGTTCATGTGAGAAGAACCAAGGAAGTGAGAAGGTGAAAGGATAACATCTTGGTGACATGACTCTGATGCATCACTTTGGACAGGTGAGTGGCAGCCTATAAGTCCCCTTCCCCAACAGCCTGTGCAGCTGCTTGGGGGGTATGTCGAATTCTCGTGATAGTAGTAGCTGGTTCTGGCAAGCTGAGGTAACAGATTTTTTAAATGAATGGATAAGGAAAAACCAGTGCACCTACCAGGTACAGGAGTCAACCTGAGAAGAGATTGAGAAGAAGATGGGGGAGGTTTTGGGAAACCTGAAGGGAAAGGAGTGTAGGAAAAAGGTTTGTGTGCTGGGATAGAGTACTGGGTAAAACGGAAGCTGATCTCCTCCAACACATTAAGGATTTGGAGGGCATTGTGGATCAGTAATTGATTTTAACAGAAAAATCCATGTTCACAGTAGAGGTAGCTGATTAGAAGGCACAGGATGCTGCATGGACAAGGACTCTTTTGAGGCAATCCAGTGAAAGAGGGAAATTGCCGGGAAGAATAGCAGACTTAGAGGATGAATTGTATCAGTGTAAACATGGAAGTAATAGATTTGGGGCCCCCAAACCATCTGCCCCATCAATGCAGTTTAAGAAAACACTCCTCCCCAAAAGCATACACTATATCCCAGGGCTACTCAACAAGCGGCCCATGGGTGGATCCTTTGAACATGGCTTCCCTTGAGAACACGCTCCATAATGGTGAGTGAATATAATGGTCTTCTGCTGATATGTGCTTAGTACTTAAATTCCTGGACTGTCATTGCTCATTAAAAGTGCTGTCTCATGGGTGGAAATCAGGTAAATATTGCATTTTATTAATATCAGCAGAACTGACTTAAATGGGGCCTGTGTGTTGGGTAGTCTTGCCTTAATCTTTGTATTCATGCCCATCAGTGTGAAAGAAGCTATTTGCATAGATTTGCATACACATTTGTAACCACATTTAAGTTGTGGCCCTCGACATGTGCTGTGAGTATCATTGTGGCCCCTGGGGCTTCCACAGTTGAGTAGCCTTGCTATATCCACTGCAGCCTATTAATGTTGTAACCTGATAATCCACAGTTACAATCCTTGCAAGACAAGCTACCTAGTGACCAGATTTTCAAAAATATGCAGTTTCCAGCTGTTTTTCATGTGACAATTATAGTCAGATTTTCAGCTCAAGACCCAGTGTGCTGAGTTATTTTGGATAGCTTGTCCCAGTTGTGAACCCTGAGAAAGTTTGCAACATAGTTTTTGTGACAATTGGTTCAAAATCGGTAAAGACAGGATGTTAAGGCTTTCCAGCCTCCTGATACCTTTTAAAGGGCAAATTAACTCATTTCTGAAATATAGTGGGATGGGAATTTTCAAACAAGTCTAAAGAAGTAAGTCATCCAAATCCCATTGAAATTCAGTGGCTCCTCAAATCCTCTCCCACAGACATAATTCCCTATTCTGAAAATTAAAGGTAGTCTTTGATTTTGATAATTTGTTGAAAGTTAAATTTTCTACTGTCAATCTTTATGCATGCACACACATACAGAAATCTCATATGAAACAAGATATCTTGTAACAAATTCAGTCAGTACTTTATGGTTTCATCAACTTGGTAAAAACCTCTGGATTCTTCTACTTAAAGCTATTAGAATTTGTTTAGTCTTAACATTGGGTTATTCTTATTGGGAGTTCAAAGCGAAAATGCCAAACTATGCATGAAGGCAGTTGTTCACCATACATTAAAACCTTGTTTATTTTATAACAGCTTGAAAACAACATAATGACTGAGGACTTTCATGATTTACAGAAGAAAACAGAATTGTGCAAGTAACAGATGGTTCAGATATTAGCCTTTCTGGGGAAAAAACATATTTTGGGGCTTTACACATATTTTAAACACAAATTTCAAAACAAAAAGTCAATTTGAACTGAAAAATTTGAATACTTAATTTGAAAAGTATCAAACATTTTGACTTTTTCAGAATATTAAAAAATACCTAAGCTATTTGGTGAAATCAGCATGAATTCAATAAGGGTATGTCTACACTACAAAGTGAATTCGAAATAACAGCAGTTATTTCAAATTAACTTTAATAGCATCTACACAGCCAAACCGCTATTTCAAAATAAATTCAAAATAGTGGAGCCCCTATTTCAAATTTGGTAAACCTCATTCTATGAAGAGTAAAGCCAAATTCTAAATAGCTATTTCGAATTAAGTGCTGTGTAGACACTTAATTCGAAATAGGGGGCCTCCAGCCCTTCCCAGGGAGCCCTAGTGGCCACTCTGGGCACAACCAGGAAAACATACTCTCTTCTCCCCCAGCCCTGGAGCCATTAAAGGGGTAGACTCTGGCCACAGTGCCTGAGCCAGCTCCAAGCCTGCCAGCCCAGAGCCAGCAGTGGCCACCGGGGCCCCTGACCCAGTGGCCCCAAAACATGAGCCAGCAAGTCACGGGCAGCCAGCCCTCCACCGCTCCCCAGGCACAGTCTGCCAGCTCCCAGGAGCCTGACAGGGGCTGGAGAAGGCGGGCGCCTTCCTGGTCCAGGGTGGAGATCATGGACCTTATTCAGGTTTGCGGGGGGATGCCCCCAACGTCCATGATCTCTGCACTAGATGGAGGAATGCAGCCGTCTATGGCAGGATAGCTGTCAGCCTGGCCACCAAAGGCCACATGCGAACCCAGGAGCAGGTTAACATGAAAATCAAGTTGGTCTGGCAAGACCCCCAACCCTGAGCCCTGAGCTTCCCCTTCCCCTTCTTCCCCTTGCTTCCCTTCCAGCTCCCTCCTCCCAGGTTTCCCCCTCCCCTCTTCCACCCTCTCTCTTCCCTTCTCCCACCTCCTTTTCCCAGTCTCCCCAGAGGTCCATCCCCCCCCGAGTTTTGTTCAATAAACCCAGTTTCTATTTTTGAACACACGTGTCTTTTATTTGACATCAGGAAGGGGGGCTAGGGAGGGGTAAGTGGAAGGACATGAGGGAGGAATGGGGCACGAGCCCCTGGTGGGAAGGACTGGGGAGTCTCTGAGGGCTCCTTGGGGTGGACGTTCTCCCTCAGGGTCACCTGGATCCTGACAGCCCCCCGATGGACCCCCCAGATGGCAGCCTGCAGCAAGTGCAGCTGGGCTGTTGGCAATGACCCCACGAGATGCACCGGTGTGCCCAGGGGCAGCTCTGGCTCCATGTGGCTGAGTGCTGTGGTGTCCCGAGTGCGGGCACTCAGGGCACTCCAAGACAGGAGTGCTTTGCTGTCCCTCATCGAGGTAGACAAGCAAGCGTGGAACCCTGAGAACTGTCTGTTCGGGATGGGGGTAGGGTCCCTTTAAGCACCGAGCTCAGTTGGCATCAGGCAGCAGCCCCACACACTAAGTCCTAACCTGATGCCCTGCCGGCAATGGTTCCGGCCAGCCTTAACTTTGGTTCAAGGTCCACTCAGTGTGGACGTGCTATTTCGAAATAGCGTTTAAATAGTTTTTGTGTATAGATGCGTTATTTCGAATTAGCTTAATTCGAATTAACTATTTTGAATTAAGTTAATTTGAAATAACAATGTAGTGTAGACATACCCTAAATGTTTCAGTTACCCTGAATCTGCATTTTCTGAAAAAAAAACAGTTTCAGCCAAAAGATTTCACCGAGAGAATATTATGCTGTCAATAAAACCATAATAATAATTTGACAAAGAAGCAAAGCAATTTAAATATCAAGATAAATGTTTAATTTCAATTGCTAACTCACACACTGACCTTGGTGAGCACTTTTCTGGAAGGGTTGTCAAACTAAAACAATAGTTTATAATGTTAAAAAAAATTGAATTGCCTAAGTATAATTAAAAGAGTGAACCAAAAAGACAATAAATGCAAGTAAATGTTCAGGTCATGTCTTTATTAATAGCATTTCATTAAGCACACTGAAAAAATGCTAACTGTGCCATATTTAGAGCTAAGTGAGAGCAGAACCTCATTAGCTATAACAGGAAATTTCAGTCAGACAATGGCGGAGTTGGGAACATTTACTTTTGTATAGTCCATCCTCATTAAAGGGCCATTTAAAGGAGCAAAACACCTCAAATATTCCAATATAGTAGATTGGTTTAAAACTCTTTGGAAATTCCAAAACTATATACCTGACTTCCTAAGAATCTATCAGCCTGTTGTACTGGCTAGTGCCGTGTTTACAGAATCACAGACTCCTCCTAGGGCTGGCAGAGACCTCAGGAAGTCATTGAGTCCAGCTCCCCACCCAAAACAGGGCCAACCCCAACTAAATCATCCCAGACAGGGCTTTGTCACGCTGAGACCTAAAATCCCTTAGGGATGCAGATTCTACCACCTCACTAAGTAACCCATTCCAGTGCTTCACCACGCTCCTAGTGAAATAGTTTTTCCTAATATCCAAAGTAGACTTCCCCCATTGTAACTTGAGACCATTACTCCTTGTTCTGCCATTCATCACGAATGAGAACAGCCTCTCTCCATCCTCTTTGGAACCTCCCTTCAGGAAGCTGAAGGCTGCTATCAAATCCCCCCTCACTCTTCTCTTCTGCAGACTAAATAAGCCCAATCCCTCAGCTTCTCCTCCTAGGTTAAGTGTTCCAGCCCCCTAATCATTTTGGTTGCCCTTCTCTGGACTCTCTCCAATGTGTCCACATCCTTTCTATAGTGGAGGGCCCAGAATTGGATACAATACTCCAGATGTGGCCTCATCAGTCCCAAATAAAGGGGAATAATCACTTCTCTAGATCTGCTGGCAATGCTCCTCCTAATGCACCCTAATATGCCATTAGCCTTCTTGGCTACCAGGGCACATGGTTGACTCATATCTAGCTTCTCATCCACTGTAATCCCCAGGTCCTTTTCTGCTGAACTGCTACCTAGCCAGTTGGTCCCCAGCCTGTAACAATGCTTGGGATTCTTCCGTCCCAAGTGCAGAACTGTGCACTTGTGCTTGTTGAACCTCATCAGATTTCTTTTGGCCCAACTCTCCAATTTGTCTAGGTCACTCTGGAGCCTCTCCCTACCTTCCAATGTATCTACTTCTCCCCCTAGCTTAGTGTCAACTGCAAACTTGCTGAGGGTGAAATCCATCCCCTCATCCAGGTTATCAATAAAGATATTGAACAAAACCGGCCCTAGAACCAATTCTTGGGGCACTCCACTTGAAACCGACCACCAACCAGACATCAGCCATTGATCAGATTGGTAACGCATGACTTGCCCTTGATGAATCCATGTTGATGATTCCTGATCACTTTCTCCTCTTCCAAGTGCTTCTAAATGGATTCTTTGAGGATCCCCTCCATGAATTTTCTGGGGACTGAGGTAAGGCTGACTGGTCTGTAGTTCCCTGGATTGTCCTTCTTCCCTTTTGCTCTAAGAGCTAGAGGAAAATACTTGTCTAGAATAGTTCAGTGTCTCAGGAAATTATTCTCTAAGGGCATCAGGGTTACTGAAACAATTTTTATAGGGGAGGTGCTGCTGATTGAAACTATGGAAACCATGTATTTTGGTTTTGTTATTACTACTTCAAGACAGGTGATGTGGTAGCATCCCCATTATCCTTAGTTTGAGCACAACTGAAAGGCATGTGTAAAATATATTTTCGTCTCAGTCCATTTCGCAGAAAACAGGCCACTGCATTCTACTTTTCAAACACTCACTACTGCAATATTACATACTTTTACAACATCACAAGTATCTCCCTTTCTCCCTCTTGCCTTTGTCTCTCAAAACCTGTTCCCCAACCCTGTCTTTACCTCACTGTGTCCTCAGTTCCTCAGATCAAATAGTGGAAGAAAATTGTCACAACCATATATACCAAAGGATACAATTAAAAAAAAAAATGAACACATATGAAAAGGACAAATCAAATTTCAGAACAGAAGGGGGATGGGGGGGGAAGTAAATGTCTGTGAGCTAATGATATTAGAGGTGATAATTGGGGAAGCTATCTTTGTAATTGGTAAGATAATTAGAGTCTTTATTCAAATTTGAGTGTAAAGTGTCGAATTTAAGCATGAAGGATAGTTCAGAGGATTCCCTTTCAAGTGTAGTCTTAAAAGGCCTTTGAAGCAGGATGCAGGTAATCAAGTCATTGAGACAATGTCCTTGCTGGTTGAAATGGCAAGAAACTGTTTTTTCTTTGTGATCCTGTCTAATATCTGTTTTGTGGGCATTGATCCTTTGGCGAAGTGTCTGAGACGTTTGCCCAATGTACATAGCAGACGGACACTTTCGGGCACATGATAGCATAAATTATATTTCTGGATGCGCAGGAATATGTGTTCTTGATCTTATAACTCACTTGGTTAGGTCCAATAATGGTATCAGCAGAGTGAATATGTGGACAAAGCTGGCAACAGGGTTTGTTGCAAGGGAAGGTACCAGGGTTGGTATTAGTGTGGTATGTCCTGTGGTTGTTGGTAAGAATCATCTTGAGGTTAGGTGGTTGTCTATAGGAGACTATGAGTCTGTCTCCCAGAGCTTCTCGGAGTTTAGTATCTCAGCTCTGCTAGGCTACTATGACCATGCAAATTACAGTAAACTCGAGGAGCTCATGGACAACCTTCCAGAGGAGAAAAGTCCCCAACTAAAAGTCATCATTCAAGAGAGACACATAATAGTGCAGACAGCACTTCAGTCAACTCCAGATGTCATGGACTCAACTGCTCAAGTGACAGAAACAGTAGTTGTGATGTACAAGACATCAGGAATCCTGAACAACCTTTTAATCAAAGAGAGAAACAAACTTTTCTCCTTAAAAACAAATGAGGTTCTTCATACAGTAAAATACTTTTGTGCCACCCTGAACATGCTTGGCAAATACATACCACCGATCAAGTGTACATGCTATATACCAGGGCTACTCAACAAGTGGCCTGTGGGCCGCATGCAGCCTGTGACTTGTTTGTTTGAGGCCCGTGGTGGGGTTTGGGTTTATGCGGGGCTCAACACGTGACCCATGGGTGGATCCTTTGAACATGGCTTCCCCTGGGAACACGCTCCATAACGGTGAGTGAATATAATGGTCTTCTGTTGACATGTGTTTTAGTACTTAAATTCCTGGACTGTCATTGCTCATTAAAAGTGCTGTCTCATGGGTGGAAATCAGGTAAATATTGCATTTTATTAATATCAGCAGAACTGACTTAAATGGGGCCTGTGTGTTGGGTAGTCTTGCCTTAATCTTTGTATTCATGCCCATCAGTGTGAAAGAAGCTATTTGCATAGATTTGCATATACATTTGCAACCACATTTAAGTTGTGGCCGTCAGCATGTGCTGTGAGTATCATTATGGCCCCCGGGGCTTCCACAGTTGAGTAGCCTTGCTTTATGCCATACAAGAGACTCAGAGACTTCACTTTCTACTGACAGCAGCATCAACACTTTGACCTCAATAGATCAAAGCAAATGTCACAAAGGAGAAGACCACCTCAGACCAAGATTTCATCCTGTCAACCACACAAATCTCAGTTTTCAAGGTTTGATTGAGGACCTGCTTATGGTCTTCAAAGCACACTTTCACAGAATAGTATGAAATCACCTTAGAGCCCATTCCTCACACATCAGTTGGCCTAGAAGTGCTAACCTGCACTCTCGATATGTGACTCCAAATCCTACCTTCCTCATGGGGACTGCTCCATGGAGCACCCACAGGGACACCACTTAAAGAAGTTATTCACCTTATGCAGTAACAATGGTTTTTTGAGATATATATTCCTGTGAGTGCGTCATGACCAAGCCTCCTCACCTCTACTTTGGAGTCCAGATACTCAACTCCAAGGTAGTGAAGGAACAGAGAAATGTCAGGATGAACACGCAATACATAAATGTGAAAGTCACAAGACAGCTACTGTGCATGCATGGCTCAACCGACCACTGCTGTAAAAATCATTCAGCTGCAGTGCTGGGACTCATTGACACCTAGAGTGGAGCACCCACAGAAACACACATCTCAAAGAACCATCATTACTGCATGAGGTGAGTTACTTCTCGGAAGTAACCATTTTCACTACATAGGAATACAATTCAGGCCATCATTCTTCTATTCAGAATCCTAAACATGTTTAATTATAACAAAAAGTTGATTTAATAACAGCATGCCCCCTAGAAAATGATGCTTTCTCACTATACAATTAAGAAGCAGGCTGAGAGGTTCTGAGGTTTAGTATGTGTTGTGCTGAATGTCATTAAGACCTTGAGCAGCAAATTACACATGTGTAATTTTACATACCCATGGGGATTACACATTGTCACTAAAGATCATCATGCACAAATCTTTGCAGGAATGAGGCCTTAGTGTTGAACTGCTATAGATGAATTCATAATGCCATGCTATAGTACAATGTAATCTCTGTAAATATGATGAATCATTTAAAACTAGAGAGCAGCCTGGCAGCCTTACAAAAATATCTGTGTAATCGGAATGTCTGAAACCCTAAATCTTTCTGTATTGGTGGTTTGAACTAAAACAACACCAGTACAGCAGTTTAGGGATTTTAAAAGTCAAATATATGTCATTTGAATACAAGAGTAAATGTGTCTATGGAACATGCTGCCTTAATTGAAAATACAAATTACCAAGGATTGCTACTGTTCAGTAAAACTTTCAATGTTATTGAATGAAAAATCAATAGCTGTTTTATTGTGGATTTCTCTCAAGCACTCATTTCCTCCATCATAAGATTTTTATTCTCCTAAGCTTAATATTTATAGCACTTTTTTCTTCCTTCTTCAGCCAAACACTTGCAAGTAACTGATGTAACAAAAATGCAGCTCATTGATTAGTTTTAGGGATATTCAGATGAAGGGATATTCAGATTAGGGAGCCCTCACAATGCTTATTAAAGCATTCCAGTGGCAGACTGGCTGGAGAGAAGGCACAGTATTTGATTAATCTTGGCCTGGGTCTGAATAGGCTTCAGGAAATATCTATTTCACCCTAGGCATGCTCAGAGCTTTAATCTCTGTGTTAGTCTTGTCATTCCCATACTAATAATTTAATTATTAGGAATTAAGAAAAATGTAATGGAAACCACAGGTAAAAGATAAATGTGAGAAGGCAGAGGTTGCAAAATTTGTAGAATGGAAGCAAGTAACAAGTTCAGAACCCTGCATTGGATGTGGTGCAGTGGCTATGAAGAAGTCTGATATTCAGAGGGGAGCACTTTTGCTGCTACCCCCTTTTAGGATGTACATTTGTACTTTCCTGCATATTAGGGCTAATGTGTGCTTGTGCATGTGGTAGCAGGGATATCACTCCATGCCAGGCTGTCCATCTCAGTCACAGTTTGGGTGGCTCTGATCCTGGAAGAGAACAGAAGCATTGTGCATTTTTTCCTACACATTGTGGTGCACACAAAGGCAGAGAGAATTCTTCTTGTATCTGACATCCCACTTTCTTGTGCAGTATCAGGACAGAAACTGGATTGCACTAAAGTTGTCTGCTTAATAGTTGCTGGTATCTGTCCTACGATTGGCTAATAGGATATTGCATATTCTTGGAGTTCCTGTCCCACCCGTGTCTGGCCATTAAACATTAAACACTTCTAACTAGGTTGTTAGAAGCTGAAACTTATTCCATACTGCATAGTAGTAGAGCAAAAACCAAACATGAGTTTTTGTAGATTTATATAATAATTGTATTAATTTACAAGAATGAATGTTTAATAGAACTCATTCAATTCCAAAGTACAAGGTCATTGATACTGACTGTAAGAGATAGCTTGGTGTTTCCTGAAATAGCCTTGAGATAAGTTTATGTATTTTTTAGATATGTATGTAAACTCCATAGGGGGGGATGTAATAGATATTGCAACCACATGCAATATTTTTTGAGTCCATTATTTTAAATAAATGATTTATATGTGTTTTGGGTTCCACTCTATAGTGGAGGGCTATCATAGCCCTTAGAGAGTAAAAACAGTGGGTAATGATTAAAGCAAAACAGCAAAGTGGTAACATCCCAGAAAAGTTCAAACTAGTTTCTCTAGAAACCAACAAAGAAAGGATTTTTGGATAAATAGCCTGACTTTAACCTGATTCAAGGCCTTCTTTTTAACTTCTGCAGAAGGGGGGGGAGGTTTAAGGTGTTGGATGTGACCAACTAGAGCTCCATATGATTGAGTGACCTTTGTAAGCATTTTAGCCTTCATGCAGATCCTTTTCTTATTTCAATATGTTTCCTCTTTAATGCTTTTACCTTAAGAATAAATGTGCTTGCTTAGGGAAAGATGTGTGGTAATGTGTAACTACTGGCAATTACACTGTTCACAACCTTTCGAGAAAAAAACAAAGTGCATATCCTGGCCTGTTTTGGCAATCTAGCTTGCCTGGGAATATCACAGTGTAACGTAGGGAACTGTGAAGCCTGAAAAGTTTTGGTCATGAGGAAAATAGACATGGATCTCTGCCAAACAGAGGTGAAGAATAGGACTCTGGGACCCTAAAGTGGGGGCCTGTGGTAGATCATGGAAGGGAATAAAGGTGCAATTAACCTGGATTCTGATTCTGTTACCTGTACAGATAGTATCACTAGATCAAACATATCTTTGAAGTCCAGTGCACATGATCCATTTCCCAAATTTACACTGCTACTTTAAAGCATCCATTGCTTTGTAAAGGCTATGTCTACACTACAGGCTTCTTGCGCAAGAAGCTTTTTGTGAAAGAGATCTTCTGCAAAAACTTCTTGAGCAAGACAGCATCCACACCCAAAAGTGCATCAAAAAAGCAATGCACTTTTGTGAAAGAGAGCATCCACACTCATTGGATGCTCTCTTGCATATAAAGCCACCCAGAACCAGTTCTAGCCAGGCTTTAGGGCACCAGTTGCTCTCAACTGCTATTGCCAGAGCCCTGCAGAGACACATGCTTAAAGGGACCCCCCTGCACAGCCATTTCTCTGTTTCTGCTGCCTGCTTGCAGACCTTTTTTGAGGGTCAGAAAAGCTTCAGCAGTGACTGCTGTGGTTGCCCTGTTCTTTTTTGGGACACCACAGCTTTTTTCCTTGGTGTGTGCCATGGAGCTGGAGCAGCCCCATGGCAGGCAATAACCCCACACAGCCATGCTGCAGTTCTTGCAGAATTTGCTTCCAGCTGCCTACATCTTCATGCTGGATGTGGACTCCGAACTCCTTCTCGGGACCCTCTGCGTGGCTGCGGCTGCTCCAGTCTGGCTGCTGCACCCCAGTGTACAGAGACATTTTTGGAGGCTGGAGACCAGCTTGGACTGATGGGGCCAGCTGGTTCTGGAGCAGTGGGATGACCAGCAGTGGCTACAGAACTTTAGAATGCACAAGACCACCTTCCTGGAGCTCTGTGCCTGGCTCGCACCCACCCTCCAAAGATGCGACACCCACTTGCGGCCCACCATCCTCCTGCAGAAGTGGGTTGCAATATCCCTGTGGAAGCTCACCACCCCAGACAGCTATCACCTCACGGCCAACCATTTGGGGATGGGGAAGTCCACCGTTGGGGCCCTGCTTATGTAAGTAAGGAGCTCATGGGCTGCAGTCCCTGCCTGGGGTGGAGGGAGGAAGGGAGAGTGTTAGATAAGGGGGAACCTCAGGAGAGGGGGGCTGCGGACTGAAGGGGATGGAGTAGAGGTGGGGGGAAAGCCCTGACCCTGTGGGCTTATGCTGTCCTGCCCTTCACACAGCCCTGCTGCTGAGGGGTGGGGGAACGGGGTCATAAGGGGTGGCTCCTGGGGGATTTGGGGGGGACAGAGAAGGGGAGGGGATGAGCACCTCCCAAGGGCTCACGTACCCCCTCTCTCATTCTCTGTTTTGTGTGTTTCTTTGTCTCCTTCTGCAGGTGGTCAGGGTCATCAACTCCCTGCTGCTGCGGAGACTTGTCCTTCTGGAGGACCTGGACACAACCATGGTTGGATTTGCTGCCCTGGGGTTCCCCAACAGCAGGGGAGCCATTGATGGGACACACATCTCCATCCAGGCACCAGACCATCAAGCAGCACAATTTATAAGCAGAAAGAGCTACTTTTCTGTAGTCCTGCAGGCCCTGGTGGACCACCGGGGGCAATTTAAGGACATTTATGTGGGGTGGTTGGGCAGAGCACACAATGCCCGAGTGTTTTGGAACTTCAGCCTGTGTGCCAAGCTGGAGGCGGGCACCTTTTTCCCCCGCCAGGACTTTGCAGTGGAAGACCAGAACATGCCGGTGTATATAGTGGGGGACGCGGCATGCCCTGACAAATGAAGTGTGAAAGTAGAAAGAATTATATTGTAAGAGAAAGATGAATTATACTGTAATAATTGAATAAGTTGAAGGAACACTGTTTGTCTCTGAACAGGAAAGAGGAAATTATGTTAATGTTGTTTGTAGGTATGCAGATCAGAGTGCTAGCCAGGTATACCTGGGGTAACAGAAAAAGGAAACATTAGGTGTTAGGCAGAAAACAATTGAGATAACCAGGGAGATATGGACAGGAGATTGCTGTGTGCTTGATGTGGAAATGAAGATACTTGACTAGCCTCATACTAATCATGTGAAGTTTTGCCTCTCTTTTAATCTTGTTAACTTGGCTTTCTTTTGACTGTATAAATCAAGGAGTTTGAACCTTGTATAGTACTCACATTTTCTGGGTGCATTAGCAGAGCGGCTTTGCTAATAAACAGAGCAGTCTGACAAATCTGTGAGTCCTGTCTGACTTTGACAATTTGGAGGTTCCACCGAGATGGCAACCGTCTTCGCTGAGGCTGTGTGATCCCTGACCGTCTTGCAGGATGACCGTGGCAGCCGGCACCTGGGCATTTGGCCCGAGCGGTCCTCTGCCAGAATGGAAAGGTGCACAATCACAGCAAAGTCTACGCCATCGAACCTGTTGGTTCCAGCTCTGTTCTGGTAGGGATCCCAGGATCTAACATCAGGGCTCTGGTCAGGTAATTATTTCTATGTTTTGTCCGGACTGAGGACTGTCTTGTCTCTTTGTCTATCTATCTTCCCTGTGGTGTGAGTGAGTCTCTTTGTCTATCGATCTTCCCTGTGGTGTGAGTGGCCGACCAAGGGGCTCCTGTCCCCGCAGTCTGTGTGACTGGAATCTGCACAATCGCAGCCGCACCGCGCCTTGGATAAAATCCTTGGAGTGAACGCAAGGGCGATTGAGGCAGTAGCCTGTGGGCTTCTTTTGTGTGTTGTACCGGGCACCACTCTGACGAACCCGAATTTCCTCCTTGTGTGATTGGTGTATGAAGTCCTCCTGTATGGGTAACCAGACGTCTAAGCGGGGGTAGTTCCCTAAAGGGACCCTGGCTCAGTTTATGTATTTTAGAAAGGGTCTGGACCCCTGTACATTTCTGGAAAAATGGTCTAGATTGACTCTGGGGGATCCCAAATCACAGTGGCCACTGTTAGGATCTTGGGACAAAGACCGAGTGACGTCTTAAAGGACAAACTTGGCCTCCCCAAAACTAAATTGGCTAGAGGAGAGGTAGATTGCTTCATGAAGTGGTGGGAAGAGGCAAATCGTAGATGGACTGAATCGAAGCTCGCCTCCCTTAAAAATTCTAATTATAAGTTAAAAGCTTTATAGGAAACCTCCTCTCCACCACCAGACTGAGTGCTCCCCTTTACCCCGTCCTCCGAGAAGACCCAGACTGGTCCCACTTGGAGCTATAAAACCGGACCCACACGGAGCTCCACTCAATTGTAAAAGGTTTTCCAAAGCCCCAGGAAAACCCAACCAAATTTGCAGAGGAATTTTTGCTAGTGTGCAACGCCTATGAACCCTCTGAGGCAGCCCTCCTGCAACTGTGTAAGCTACTTGTAACCCCTAGCGAGCATGAAAAAAAAAATGGCTCCTGACAGCAAATTGGCCCACTGCTGAGCGTCCTTCTAATTTGCCAGACACTGGTCCCAAAGCTGCCTACCAGAACAAACATAAGAATCAAGCTAAGCACCTGCATGAGGCCATTCCCCAAGTATGGACTCCAAAAACCAACTGGGCGGCCATACATTGCTGTAAACAGCAACAGAGAGAAAGCCCAGGCAACTATCACCCCCAACTGACTGATGGGTTTTTTTCTGCAACATTCTGGTATACAGCCACCAGGTGAAAATGGACAGGGCGCCCTGGCACATGCATTTGTTAATGACCTCCTGCCTGCTATTAGCAGTATGTTAAAGCGAATAAGTGTTGGATGGGAGGCCAAGACCATGGACAAATTGCAAGCAGTGGCAGAGCATTGCCACCGCACTCTAAAAGGGAAAGAGGAGCAGTCCTCACAAAAGTTAATGGCTCTGCAAATACAGCATTATTCAGGGCAGGGCAGACAGTACTGGGAACGGGGAGGGTACCAAGAACGGGGATGAGGTCAGAGAAGGGGTCGTGGGACTGGGTTTTTGGGATTTAGCGGTTTCAGCTCCGGTCATGTCCACCCTGAGGGAACAAGGCATTATTGTCCCTGTTCCAGCCCCTGTAACACCCCTATCCTCCCAGTTTGAAAGGCTGATGGGAAATCATGGCTGTTTGTTCAGGATCTTTGAGCCATTAACCGCTTTGTTGTACCCACCTTTCCTGTAGTCCCTAACCCAGCAACTATTCTGGCTTCTATCCCGCCAGATGCAACTCATTTTACTGTTGTTGATCTGTGTTCTGCTTTCTTTTCTGTCCTGGTTCACCCTATGTCCCAATATCTTTTTTCCTTTTCTTACAAGGGGCAGCAGTACACATGGACCACGCTTCCCTAGGGGTACACAGAAAGCCCATCTTACTTTTCCCAAGCATTAGCCAGAGACCTCGCTGACCTGGTCTTCCCTTCTGGGTCCACATTGGTCCAATATGTAAATGATCTACTCCTCTGTTCCCCTTCATTATCTGCCTCAGAAACTGACTCTTTAGTGCTTCTTACTGCCCCTGCCTTAGGGTTACCTAACTACTGTAAGCCTTTTACCCTTTTCTGCCACGAGCAATCTGGTTGTGCATTTGGGGTTCTTACTCAGGAGCATGGTGACAAAAATCATCCAGTGGCTTATTTCTCTGCCACCTTGGATCCTGTTGCCCAGGGTTTACCCCCCTGCCTGCGTGCTGTGGCTGCCGCAGCACGCCTAGTTAAAATGTCTGAGTCCCTTTCCTCTGCTCTCCTCTTTCTCTCATGGTCCCTCACTCTGTAGAAACTCTCCTGCTACAACGTAATACAGCTCACCTTTCCTCCACCCGTCTCACTAGGTACGAACTTTTACTCCTTTCGGCTTCGCATATCACCATAAAGCACTGTTCTCAGTTGAACCCTGCCACTCTCCTTCCTCTGTCTGATGACGGTGAACTTCACGACTGCCTTGCAACTGTCTCTGCTGCCACCGTCCCGCGCCCTGACCTTTCTGATGTCCCTCTCTCTAACTCTGACCTTGTGTTATTCACTGACGGTTCCTGCTTTTGAGACAGCCAAGGTCGTCTCCTTGCAGGATACGCTGTGGTATCACTCTCTGAAACCCTAGAAGCTGCGCCTTTACCTTCTGTGACCTCAGCACAAGTCGCTGAACTAGTTGCCCTAACCCGCGCTTCTTTCTGGCTGAGGGATGCTCCGCCACCATTTATACTGATTCTCGATACGCTTTTGGGGTTGTACATGACTTTGGCACCCTCTGGCAAGCTCGGGGTTTCCTTACCTCTGCTGGTACCCCTATCAAGAATGGCCCCTACAGAGGGTGCCCCTGCATTGCTGCTCTCCTGTATGCAGTTTTACTTCCATCTGCCTTAGCTATTGTTAAGTGTCCTGGCCACTCCACAGCAGATACTGATGTTGCTAAGGGTAATGCATTTGCTGCTGCTGCTGCTGCTAAACATGCTGCTGCCATAGAACCTTCCCCAGATGTGTTTCTCGGTTCCCTTTCTGTTTCTGTACCACTGCCGTCCCTTTCTGACATCACCCTGCTCCAAGACTCTGCCCCAGAAGCAAAAAAAGACTCCTGGGTTGCCCAAGGTTGCTCTCTACACCCCGATTCCCTTTGGCGCTTGCCTACTGGTGCCTTTGTGGCCCCCTTTTCACTCTACCCATCTCTGGCCGCCCTGCTTCATGGTGTTACGCATGTCGGAAAGGAGGGGATGGTACCTGCTGTAACTAAGGCAGGATGGTGACCCCCACATTTCAGCTCTTTTGCAGCCCGCCACTGTGCCGCCTGTACCACTTACCAAAGCTACAAGGTTGGCAAACCTGTAAAGGTAGCTCAAGGGTTCCAGGGCCTGCCCCAAGCACCGTTCTTGCATTGGCAGCTTGATTTTGTATAAATGCCTAAGTGTCAACGATATGAATTCATTTTGGTTATGGTATGTTTATTTTTGGGTTGGATTGAAGCCTTTCCTTGTCGCAAAGCTGATTCACTGTTTGTTGCCAAATGTTTGTTAAATCATATTATGCCTGCCAAAGGAATTCCTGCCACTCTGTCCAGTGATCGGGGTACACATTTTACAGGACAACTTGTTCAGCATGTGCCTCTGGTGGGGCCTGTTCCTCGGCCACTGGTGTCTTAAGGTCTGGGGAATCCACAATGACAATGACAATTCTTTTATTCACTAGCAAGTATGGATCTCTCAGACCCTTAATATCTCTAATTGCTGGGTCTGCAGCCACATCCCAGCCCACTCACAAGCTGGTGTTCCTGTCTTGGCAATCCCACTTAATTCCCCAGGCCTCACCTGAGGACCTCATCTGTTTAACAAGACATGGAACAGTAATGACACTTGGGAAGCAGTGGGAATAAATGTATCTAAATGGATAAGTGTGGCGGAGGGAAAAGGTCACTGGTGTTGGGTGTGTAATGGGATGGGGCTGAATCTGGGGAGGAGCAGTTGTCTCCATCATATTGTAACCAATGGTGTATGGGGTTATTCAAACAAGATTGGAGAATGGCAGACCGGGTATGGAGATATGAATTTTTTCTCAACCTGGGATCAAACAGGGAAATCACTCTCATGCTCCCCCTACAGCCACCCTAGTGAGAACAGTACAATCTTTCAATGCCATGTAAATAACACCACTCCCCGTAAGGAGAATTACCATGTGCCCTTCGTGGGATATTACTCCTCCTTTGTAGACACCTATATGACAAATGGGTGCAACCAACCCTTCCCAGCTTTGATAGGGCATCATTGGGTCTGCGGGACAAAAACCTATACCGCGTTACCAGTTAACTGATCAGGTATCTGTTATCCCGCCCAACTCTTCCCACAATTCCGAGTGTTAGAGTCCTTCTCACGAGAAAGCCTCCGTAATTTTAGGCGAAAAAGGAGGGACTTGTCAGATGCCCAATGGTATGTGAATCACATAAGCCCCTTAACTTGGGAAAAGGCTATTGGTGGTTCCTTTATCCCATTTGGGGGAGTAATACATCATGCAAAAAGGCTCCTGAGGTTACAAGCAGTAGTTGAAATCATGGCAAATGAAACCAGAGAAAGTTTAAGGGCCCTGGCCAAAGAAACAGGAGTGATCCGACAGGTGGCCCTCCAAAACTGTCAGGCATTGGATATAGTGCTGGCAGCAAAAGGAGGGACCTGTGCTCTCATTGGAAAAGAATGTTGTGTATATGTACCTGACAACACCAACGATGTAATAGATTGTGCTAGCCACTTGGAACAGATTGCATACCTTCCCCACGAAGAGCCAAATTCCCTGTGGAAATGGCTAAGTAACTTGTCCAATTTCTCTGGCATAGGAAACTGGTTGTTTCAGAGAGCCCTGACTATCCTATTTGGGATCTTAATGATTTTTGTATGTTTTCAGTTAAGCTCCTGTTGTATCCAAAATTGTGCAACTGTTACCCCTAACCAGAGTGCTAATCTGATGATTTTAAATATCACTGATGAACAGAGAGACAAAGAACCGTTAATGTGTGGAACCTAGTAATTGTTGGTCATAGGCGTGGCTTGACCAAAAGGAGGGATTGTGAAAGTAGAAAGAATTATATTGTAAGAGAAAGATGAATTATACTGTAATAATTGAATAAGTTGAAGGAACACTGTTTGTCTCTGAACAGGAAAGAGGAAATTATGTTAATGTTGTTTGTAGGTATGCAGATCAGAGTGCTAGCCAGGTATACCTGGGGTAACAGAAAAAGGAAACATTAGGTGTTAGGCAGAAAACAATTGAGATAACCAGGGAGATATGGACAGGAGATTGCTGTGTGCTTGATGTGGAAATGAAGATACTTGACTAGCCTCATACTAATCATGTGAGGTTTTGCCTCTCTTTTAATCTTGTTAACTTGGCTTTCTTTTGACTGTATAAATCAAGGAGTTTGAACCTTGTATGGTACTTACATTTTCTGGGTGCATTAGCAGAGTGGCTTTGCTAATAAACAGAGCAGTCTGACAAATCTGTGAGTCCTGTCTGACTTTGACAGAAGCCATATACTGGCTATCTTGATCCCAGAAGGGATATTTCCAATGGCTGCCTCAACCAAGTGAGGATGCAAGTGGAGTGAGCCTTCGGGCGCCTTAAGGCATGCTTCTGCTGCCTCCTCACCCGCCTGGATGTCGGGGAGCAGAATATCCCTGAGGTGGTGATGGCACTGTGTGCTCCCCAATATTGTGGCATGCAAGGGGGAGGCCTTCCTCCCTGGGTGTGAGGCAGACACTGGCTGTGAGGGCCGTGCATTTCAGCAGCCCTGGACAGCTGCCACCTGCCAAACCCATCAAGTTGGGGTATGCATCCAGGAGGCCCTGAGGGAGAGGTTCTCTCAGGCAGCCCAGTAATTCTCCCTGGGGCCTCCCCCACAGGGGTCTCTGCCTTGCAGCTCTCTCCCTTTGCCCTCTCACCACCTCCCCTTGCCCCTTCTCTGACCTCCCAATAAACAGACCTGTTTGTTTTGAAAAGAGGAGTCTTTCTTTATTGTACATAAAGAAAAGGTGGACGGGGCAGGGGGTTAGAGCGGAGTCAGGGTTGGCAGGGGGGGCAGGAGGAGGGGCTATAGGCATCAGTTGGGGAGGGTGTATGGGCATTGCTAAGGGAAGGAGCAGAGGCCTGGCATGGGGAGGTATCAGAGGCATAGTAGGGTGGGCAGGCGGATGGGCAATGGCCATAGCGGGGGTAGGGGTGGGCAGGAGGGTGGAAACCAGGAGCAGTGGAATTAGGAGGGTGTTCCACCATGCGGGAAATTATGCTGCACATGGTATCACACTGTGCCATCATTTGCTCCCAGGCATGCTCCCGCCATTCGAGGTCCGCATTGACCCTGCACTACAGATCTCGTGGATGTTGCGGAGGACGCCAACGAGTTGATGCATCAGGGCCTCCTGCACTCTGGCTTGTCTGTGGGTGCTCTGGACTCTGGCAGGTGACTGCGGTGGTGTGGCTTGGCCCTCTGTCTTGGTTGGTCTGGCTGTGGAAAACACACAAAAGGAGAGGCCATCAGTCCTACCTGCACACACATTCCCTGTGACTGTGCCCTCCTCTGAGCGGCAACCACAACAGTCTGCAGCCCACAGGAGAGGGGTGTCCCAGGTGCAAGGCCATGTGTGGCCTGCACAGCACGGCCTGTCACACAGGGGCCCCAATATGCCCAGAGGACCATGCTGCCCCACTTCCCTCTCCCCCCACACACACAATGGACAGGCAGGCATGGGAAGTGTCCGGCCATAATGGGATCCCCTCATGGATGGCAGAGGAGTCGGGAGCAGCCTGGCCCTCTCTGGGGTCAGCACCTGCTGCGTCTGGCTGTGTTGTCTGTGGGAGTGGCTGCTGCCTCGCATGTGTGGGCATGCCTGTGTGCTGTGTGCAGCACTCCTAGGTGTGTCTGGGGTCATGCCTGCACCCTTGTGACTAGTCTGCTTCCAGCCAGGCGTGCTGCCTCCTCCCCACCTGGGGGCAGGATGTGTGTGGCCTCCCCTGAGCCTGGCAGAAGGATCCCAGGCATGTTCAGGGGCTGCTAGCTATGTCAGTGTGCTGCATCCTCCTGCTGCACGTGGTTGCATGTGCATGGATTGCAGCACCATGTGCAGCCCGAGCATACTGAGCGACACTCCCCGGCCCCACTCCCTGTGCGCTTGCCTCCTCTGTCCTATGTGTGTGACAACTCACCGGAAGATCCCTGTAGCGGGGTACATTTACCGCCACAGCGCCACCTGCTGTCGGTTCTGGGAATTAGCTCTGCTGGCAGGTGGCGGGATCCTTTTCAGGACACTGCCCTCCGGCAGTGCCCACCACAGTCTGAGTTGCCCCCTTCCGGGGGTGGGTTGTAGGCCAGTGGGCCTTCAGGAGGCGGTTCCTCCGCCTCCAGTACAGTGGGCGACATGCCTGTCCCACTGCGCTACTGTGCCTAAAAATAGTCCAAGTCAGTGAGTCTATTCCCGGCCTTGCTTCAGGTCAGGGTGAGAGGCAATAGTTCGCGTGCCCGGCCTTGCTTCAGGTCCGGGTTGCAGGGGAAGAAGTTCACCGTATACTCAAGCTTCTTAGCTCACAGTTCTGGGCAGGGCAACAGTCCTAGTCCTGCCCCTTTAAAAGGTCCGGCCTGACTCCCGGCCGGCACCAAAGCACAGTTGGTAAGCCTGAGCCCTCGAGCAGGGCGGGGCAACAAACACCGGGTGCAAGCCCAGGCCCTCGAGCAGGGCGGGGCAACAAACACCGGGTGCAAGCCCAGGCCCTCGAGCAGGGCGGGGCAACAAACACAATAAGCTGAACCCAGGCCCTGGTGCCAGGCGGGGCAGCTAATCAAAATGGCATCCCGGCCCTAGCTCAGGGCAGGGCAGCAAATGGTGGCCAGGCCCTAGTGCAAGGCATGGCCGCAAACAAACACAGTGAGTAGGCCCAGCTCCAGCTCCAGCTCCAGCTCCAGCTCCAGCTCCAGCCGGGGCTCTCCCTGCCCTACCCAGTCACCACCCACCCGCCTGCCTGCCGAGACCTGCTCCCCCTGGACAACGCTGCTGTTGCTGCTCCAGCCCACCACCACCACCAGCTGCTGCTGCTGCTGTCTGCAGGGAGAGGGGGGGCTTGCCGGCTGCCCCCCCTCTCCCTCCACTCCAGAGGAAGAGGATCCACCTGCACCCACCACCCGGAGGCCTTCCCTTGCCGGCTGCTACCCGCCCACTGCTGCTGCTGTGCCCCGCCGAGGAGGAGAAGAGGAGACCGCTGCCTAGAACTGTGGAGGGGGCTTGTTTTAGAGACTTAGTGTTTTTCATCTGCTCCTGGGGTGGTGTGCATAGAACTGAGCTGTTAAGACGGGGGGCCGGGGGAGAGGCTTAGAGCCCTCCCCAGTCCAGCTGCCCCCCTCTTCCTGCTGCCACCACCCCACTGCCCTCCACCACCTTTATCACCACCGGGACTTCTCTTCTCCCCTTGGTGGGGTTTACTGCTCCACCTGCCCCCTGGGACTGTTTGCTGCAGCGGTGGGCGAGGTTGAGCCCCCACAGCGCTCGTGGGTGTGCTCCCTCCCCACCCCCGTGGACTTGGCCCCTCCTCAGTTACATTTGGCAGGGGCCCCTCACCCCTGCTCACCCCACCCTACCCCAGCAGCTTTTCCTTCCCACTGCCAGCCCAGTTTGTCCTTCCTCCCTAAGGTTCCTTGCCTGCCACACCCACTCCCACAGCTAGTTACCTGCCACGCCCCTGCCCCAGCTAGCCTGGCTGTGTGCCCCTCCCAGCTGCTGTCTTGTTTCCCAAGTCCTACCTTCCTAGAATCTCCCCTCCCCAAGTTCCCGCTGGCCTTTTGGCACCGCTTTGCCTGCCCGGACTCCTCCTCTGAGCGCCGTGCCTCGCCCCTTTTAGTTAGCCCCTCGTACACTTCACTCCCTCACTGATCCCATAGCCCCCTTGGTACCCCAGTGCAGCCGGAGGAGCCGGTCCCCGCCTCTACATACGCTACTGTGTCCCCTGTCCCATCCTGCCAGTGCCCTCCTCCTCTGTGTCCAGCCTTGCAGGGAGGAGTGGTAGCTGGCCCTCGGTTCCCCCTTTTTACCCAGCCCCTGCCAGCACCCTCCCTCCCTGCAATCAGTCAGCGGGAGAGAGTGGCTGCTTCTCCCTTCCCCTCCCCCCTCAACTGTATATTCCCTTGCCCTGGTGCCCTTCCCCCTTGCAATAGCGCCCTCCTCCTCTGCCACAGTCTTAGCAGGGAGGAGTGGCTGCTGACCCTCCCCTTCCACGGTTGTCCCGTCCTTGAACCAGTGCCCTTCCCTTTTCACCCCACCCACCCCTTCATTGATGCCCTCCTCCTCTGCCTGTTGTTGGGTGAGGAGGAGTGGCTAGCCCTTACCCTTCCTCCTTCCCATCTGTGCCTCCTTCCACCCTTTTCCCACGATGGAGGAGGCCCTGTCCCCGCTGGCCCCACGGTCCCCACACTGCCACCGCCCAAACAACTGCTGCGGCCGACCTCCCGACCCCAGCCCGAGCTCCGCCGCTGCCACGGCCGATCCCCCCCTGCTACGGGTGGGCCTTCTACCTCGGCCGGTAAAAGGGCCGGGAGGAAGAAGGGCAAAGGCCCGGCCCGAAAGCCGACCCTCCGTGGCCGAGGCCGCCCGCCCACTGCAGCCCCGCCACCTGCTGCAGCCCTCCTCCCTGCTGTTCCTCCACCGGCTCTGGGGTGATCCATCTACGGCCCCAGAGCGCACGCCCAGGTGGCCGCTGCCGCCCCACGTGCCGGGTCATCCGCCCCTACTGCCGCCTCCAGCTCCATCCCTGGGGCCGGGCCCTTTCCGCCCTGACCAGGAGGCACGGCGTCCGTTGCCTCCTGGTCGCCGCCGCCCCACGCCGAAACTTACGCGGCGGGCGTTGGCGAGGTGGTGGGGCCTCGGCCGTGGTGGCGGCCTCCAAATTGTACGGCAAAGTGGTGTTCTTCCTGCCTCGAGGCCGCGCCCAGGAGGCGGAGGAGGGGCCTGGCGGTGGGGCGTGCACGTGCCCTCGAACCGCTGGAGGACCTGGGCGACGGGTGGTCCTTACCTCCGTCCCCGCCTTCCTCCCTAATGCCGCCCTGCTGCCTTCCCTCTCCACTCTGGGAGGCCCATTTCTACCATCAGCCCTCTCGTTGGGCTGTAAGGACCCCGCCCTCCGCCACGTCTTGTCCTTCCGCCGGCAGGTTCAGCTGCAGCTGCCGGCGGGCGTGGCGGGAGGCGCCGAGGGGTCCTTCATGGTGCCCTACCAGGGGCCTCTACCGGTCCATTACTCCTCGGGGAGTCCCGGTGCTTCCTCTGCCGGGTGATGGGGCACGTCCGAGGGACTGTCCCTTGGCCCGGTCGGAGGAGGCGCCCGGGCCCCGGGCCCGGAGGGCGCCGGCCCCACCACCGCCGGCCCCTGGCAGTCCGGCCTCGCGGCCGCCTCCTCCAACCGACGGCTCTGCTCGAGCCGGGGAGCCCCCTCCGGCGTGCCCGAGCGAGCAGGCGGGCCCCGCTTCTATTCGATCTGTCTCTGCGGGGCCCGAGGGGGAGAGGGCGGTGCGGTTGTTGCCGGCGAGGAGAGGGCTCCCAGGTGGGGGTATCCTTTCCCTTCCTTTCCAGCCCCCTGCAACAACGCTCCCGAAACCAGCGCCTCGGCCTTGCCCCTGCTGACCAGCCCTCCACCTCCACCTCGGAGGGCTGCACGCTGCTTCGGGAAGCGCAAAGCCCGCCATTCGCTGGGCCCCATCTCCCCTTCGATGGGGAGGGTGGGAAGGCCCTCCGAAAGATCCCGAGGGGGCCAGCGCTGAGAGCGCCCCGACGAGCTTCAGCAGGAGGCACCGGACGAGGAGGCCGTGGCAGCGAGGGGGGACGACGTCCCCCTCCCTGTGGAGCCCCTCCAAGAGGAGGCCTCGGGTGGAGCCCCCCCGGCCCCAGCTCCAACCGAGCCCCCCTCCGTGCCCGCCGAGGTAATTGTTGCCTTGGCGGCCGGAGGGGAAGGCTCTGGGGCCGAGGGGATGGAACTTAGCTCCATCTTCGAGGAGATCGAGGCCCTGGGTCTGACCCTGCTCACTCAGGGGGAGGACGACCCTCCGCCAGCGGGCCTCGGTCTGGGCGGTGACTCTGCGGCGCCGCCCCCTCCTCCCCCCAACCCCAACCCTGTGTCCCAGGTGGCCGACCCCGTCCTCACACTCGGGCGCCCTGATATTACCCACTGGCCCGGCCGACTGAGCGCCGAGCCGATGCCGAGCCCTCAGGGGCGACGGCAGGCGCCGAGCGGCCGGGTCCCGATCTGGGGCGCCTCTCGTAACCGAGGCGGGCGGTCATCTCCCTTCCCGCTGGGGGCCCAGCAGAAGACACCACCCTAGCCGACGCCGAGGTATCAACTCCTGCCTCTCCACCTGAGCCCGGCGCCGGCGTGGGCCCCTTCCTGCTCCTGAATCCCAGGTCTCGGGAGGCGCCGCAGCCTGGTGGGATAGTCACGGGGACCCCCTCCCAGACCCCGCCAGGGACTCTGATCCTCCCGTGTCCCGATCCTCCCCACCCTTGTTTCCGCCTCTATGAACCCATCTCCAGCCCCGAGTCCTCTCCTGTTCCCGATTCCTTTCCCACCCCTGCCTCTCCTCACTCCCCAACCCCGAACCCTTGTCCGGTCCACAGCCCACCCTCCTCCCGCCCCTACCACCAAAACACCCTTCCGCTGCCGCCTGCCTTTCCCAACCCGGTTCCCTCCGCGACACCTGATCCGCTCCCACTTGCCTCCCAAATGTCTCTAGTGCCACCCCACGGGGCCGCCTCGCCTCGCTTAGCTGCGGGCGGCCCTCGGGGGTGGTATTTGAATCGGTCCCCAACCCGTTAGGGCTGCCTTGTTCCTCCGCCGCCTCTTGCCGGGTCGGGACGGCAGCGCGGCGCCGGGTGTCGGCGCCGCTGGGGATCGGATCCCTGTTTGCCCGCCTCCGTGGCCCGTGAGCTCCACCCGGGGCCCGGACGGAGGAGACTCCTGGTTCCTCTCGGCGCTGAGGAGCGAGCTGCGCCAATTCCTCGCGGATAACCGCGGGCGAAAGGGAAGGTGCAGCTCGCCTCCAGCGCTGGGGGACTTTCATTCCATTCTTCAGGCCACCAGGGGCCTGTTGCAGGAGGAGAGGGACCAATAGGCAGGACGACGCGCCTACCGCCGACCCGCAGATTTCGAGACGCTCCTGACTTTCGGGTCGGGAGCGGTCTGCTGCGGGCCTGCGGGGGCCGCCGATTCACCTGCCCGCGAGGATCCACCCCAGCCCTCACCATGAAGTACACCACCCTAGCAACATTGAATGCCCGGGCTGTAGGGCGGGTCCGCAGGAGCCGGGTGCTCTCCTTCCTTCGGGAGGGGGTACTCGGTGGCCTTCCTGCAGGAGACCCACACGACTCCAGCCGCCGAGCTGGCTGGCGGCTGGAGTGGGGACGGGGTATATTTCAGCCACCTCGGCGCCGCCGGCCGGGTGGCCACCCTGTTCTCCCTGCCCTACGGCCCGAGGTGCTGGGGACCGCCGAGGTTGTCCCGGCCGCTTGTTGCACGTCCGGCTCGCGGAGGGGCTGACGCTGAACTTGGTCAACGCCTACGCCCCGAACGCTGGCCCGACCAGGTCGCTTTACCGCAGGCGCCACCTTCCTCGGCACTCTGATCTCGCGAGTGCCTGGTCCTGGGCGGGATTTCAACACCACCTCGATGACCGGGACCGTAGGACTCGCGAACTGCCAGGCCGCAGCGGACGCCTCAGGAGATCGTGACCATCACTCCTGGTGGACGCCTGGCGAGACCACCACCCGGACGACAGTACCACCTTTACTTACGTCCGGTGGGGACGATCGGTCGAGCCACTCCCGGTTGGATCGCATTTACCTTCTCGCTTCCACCTGGCACGGGCCCACTCTCCAGCATCCGCCGGCCCCGCTTCACGGACCACCATTTGGTGGCCGTGAAAGCCTCTCTGAGTTCGAGAGGCTGGGGCCGCCTATTGGCATTTTAATAATAGCTTGCTGGAGGACGGGCTTCGTGGCGCCCTTCCGAGTTCTGGCGGCCTGGCAGGGGCAGCGCCCGCCTTTCTCGGCGCGCGATGGTGGGACGTGGGAAGGTGCGCGCTCGGCTCTTCTGCCGCGACTACTCCCGGGCGCCAGCCGCGGAGGGATGCGCGATAGAGCAGTTGGAACGGGAGGTCTTGAAGCTTGAGAGGCGCCTGGTGTCCGCCTCCGAGGATCCATCCTCCGCGAGGCGCACCGGGAGAGGCGGAGGAGCCCGGGCCCTGAAGATCACAGGCCCGGGCGCTTTGTTCGATCTCGCATCCAGCTCCTTCGGGAGATGGATCATGCTCCCGCTTCTTCTACGCCCTGGAGAAAGGAGGGGGCTAAAGCACGCCACCTGCCTTTTAGCAGAGGACGGCACTCTCACGGATCCGCGGAGATGCGTGGAAGGGCCAGGGCCTTCTACGCCAGTTTGTTCTCCCCGGATCCGACCGGCCGACGCCTGCAAGGTGCTCTGGACCGAGCTCCCGACGGTCAGCGGGCGACCGAGACCGCTAGAGCTGCCTCTCACTCTGGCCGAGTTCTCGAAGCCTCCGCCTCATGCCCAACAATAAAACCCCGGCATGGACGGGCTGACCGTGGAGTTCTACCGCGTTCTGGGACGCCCTCGCCCAGACCTCGCTACCGCCTGGGCCGAAGTTCTTGAGAGCGGGTCCTCCTCTGTCAGGCAGGCGAGCGGTGCTCGCCTTATTGCCGAAGAAGGGGGACTCGCGACCCACGGAACTGGCGCCCCGCCTCGCCCTCAGCACGGACTACAAAGTCGTGAGCGAAAGCCATCTCGCTGCGACTGCGGTCCGGTTGGCGGACGCGGATCCATCCCGACCAGACCTACACCGCCCCGGCCGTAGTATTTTTGACAACTTGTATTTGGTCCGGGATCTCTTAGAGCTGGGGTGTAGGGACGGCTTGTCGCTCGCCTCCTGTCCCTGGACCAGGAGAAGGCGCTCGACAGGATGGACCACGGTATCTCCTGGGCACCCTGCAGGCCTTCGCTTCGGGCCCCGCTTTTGTGGGTTTTCTCCGGTGCTGTACGCTCGCGGAGTGTCTGGTCAGGCTCAACTGGACCCTGACCGAGCCGGTCAGCTTCGGGCGGGGGTACGCCAGGGGTGTCCGCTGTCGGGCCAGCTGTACGCTCTGGCGATCGAGTTCCTCCGCCTCCGTAGGAGGTTGACGGGGTTGGTGCTGCGGGAGCCGGAGCTGCGGTTGGTCCTGTCGGCGCACGCCGATGACGTGCTCCTCGTGGTCCAGGACCCGGCGACCTGGCGCGGTGGAGGCCTGCCAAGCCGCCTACTCGCAGCCTCCTCCGCCCGGGTCAACTGGGTCAAGAGCTCTGGCCTGGTGGTCGGGACGGGTGGCGGGCCGGCTCTCCCACCCGCGCTTCAGGCCATCAGGTGGAGCGGGTCCGCTGCTCTATCTGGGCGCCTATTTATCCGCCACGCATCCTTCTCCGCCGGAAAACTGGCAAGGTTTGGACGCCAGGTGGGTGAGCGGTTGCGGAGGTGGGCAGGGCTGCCCCGGTGCCTCTCCTTCGCGGGAGGGCACTGGTGCTAAATCAGCTGGTCCTGTCCATGCTCTGGCACCGACTCAACACCCTGCGCCCGCCCCGGAGGTCCTGGCCAAGCTCCAGAGGACAGCTTTGGAGTTCTTTTGGCCAGGACTGCACTGGGTCTCTGCAGGGGCCTTGTCTCTCCCCTGGAGGAGGGGGCCAGGGCCTGGTCTGCGGCGCAGCCAGGTCCGGACCTTCCGCCTCCAGGCCCTGCAGAGACTCCTCTTAGTGCAGGTAGTCCGGCATGGAGCACTTTGGGGTGCGCTTTCCCGCCGCCTCCGAGGGCTCCGACACGACCGCAGCTCTTATCCATCCGAGAGGTCTTCCGCGAGACCTCTCAGAGCTGCCGGAATTCTACCAGGACCTCCTCCAGACCTGGAAGCTGTTCTCAGCGACCAGGTCCGCTTGTGCCGAGGAGCAGACCTCCTCGCGGAGCCCCTGCTCCACAATCCAGCCTTGTGCGTGCAGGTGGCGGAGTCTCTTCGGTGCGCCGGAGGCTGATCCTGGCAGAAACCACCAAGGTCGGAGACCTCCTGGACTACGACGGGGACTGGGTGGATCCTCGTGGCGCCGCTGGCCGCATGGGGCTTTCCACCCTCGAACCCCTCTGCGCCTACTCCGGGAGGTGAAGGCGGTTTTGCCGCGCCCGCTCTCGACTTCCTGCAGAGAGCCCTGCAGAGGGTACGCCCGCCCCTCCCTTCCTGCAAACCTCCGTCCCTTATTATCGGGCCCTGTTCCGCGGGCCCCGGCCTTCCCATCCTGACCCCAGCCGGCTGCAAAATCTGCAGCCGGTCTGTTTTCGAACCGCGCCTAGGGAACATCTGTACACGCCGTGCTCCACACTCTGCATTTCCTCACCATGTCCCGCCCCGATACCAAGTGGCGGGACTATCTAAGACCCACAGAGGGTGGGAAACCCCGATGGGCCAGCGTCTATTCCAATCTAATCCCACGGCCCATCGGGACATAGTTGGCGGCTCCTTCATGGAGCCGTGAGCACGGTGTACCTGGCGCGGTTCACCCCATCCCGAAGCCTGCCCTTCTGCGGCGTGAGGGAAAACCTGGCGCACGCATACCTCGAGTGCGCCAGGTTGCAGCCCCTATTCCGGCTCCTCCAGAACCTCTTGTTGAGGTTCTGGCTGCACTTTTCCCTCACCTTTTATCTATGCACACGATCCATGCCCCACAAAGTCGCGGGACCTCCTCGTCAACCTCCTCCTGGCCTTGGCTAAGGTCGCCATTTATAACACCAGGAGGAGGATGCTAGACGAGGGGGTTTCCTGCGACTGTGGGGCCTATTTCCATTCCTCCCTTGTGTCACGTATCCGGGCAGAGTTCCTCTGGGCGGTGTCCACTGGCTCCCTGGACAGTTTCGAGGAGCAGTGGGCGCTGTCCGGGGTTCTCTGCTCGGTGTCCCCATCTGGTACCCTAGTTATTTACCTCTAGCCTGCACTCCTTGTCCCTTTTGTCATTATTTGTCCCCAGTAATTAATTGGACACGGGTCCAGTCGTCCCTCCCGCAAGGCTGGGGGAGGGGCTTTTAGAAAGTGGGCGGGCTTTGCCCGCCCACTCCCCCGTGGTTTCCAAATAGTGCACTACAATCCCTCCCAGGCCTGCTTGGAGGCCTGGGAGATGTCCTGGCTAGCAGTGACTGGCTCGAGGGACACTATCACAGTCCCTGGCTCCTGCTCCTCCTCCTCCGGCTGGGGCTGGCGCTAGCCCTCCAGCTTGTATTCAGGGGCAACCTCCAGGCAGACAACAAATGGGGTTTCCAGCCCTGAGTCCACCATGATGGGTGGGGAAGATGTTTTCCCACCCCCTAAGATATGGTGGAGCTCGGCATCGTAGGGGCAGGTGTGCAGTCCTGCCCCTGAGCATGTGCTGTGCTCCGTGACCCTAATCTACCCCTGACGGAGCGCCTTCACCTAGCTCCGGACCTGCTCCAACATAACATGCACCACTGGATAGTTTTTTGTCTGGATATGTATTAATGTGTTTACTTCTATTGTCACAGCACACAATACATTGAAAAGGTAATAGAGCTTTTAAGATTAGAAGAAACCAGAATATTTCTCAGTTCAATTCTCAAAAGGCTCTGCTCCCCTCTAGATGTAAAATATTACCAGTCAGTCTTAACAAATTGCACACAAGTTTTGTTTCTGCCTGGCTTGGAAATGCGAATGTTGCTAGAATATGGTGTTGTTAATAAAGAGAGTCTGTATTGTATTTCCGGCTTGTGAGCCACATTCAGCTCTCAGTTACACCTGTGCAATCCTACTGAAGTCAGCTACATTGTGTGGGCATAAGTGAGAGCTTGAGCTTGACTTTGAAATTCTAAATGCTGTGTATACCCAAGAACATGTAACACAAGACATTCTGTTAGTCTTCTTGTCACACACGATCCATGAGAGCCGCTGCCAACTGAATCAAATGGAAATGTGTACTAAAAGGTAGCCAAATCCCATGCTCACTTAATTAGCAAGACTTCACTAGAATGCTGCACTAATTCATTCTTTCCCAGATGAATGAATATTACAGCCGAAATAGCCTGATGCTGAGTAATTTCATGTACCAGAGGTAATAATTACTCCCAGAGCTTATCCCTTCCACCATGCCAGTATACTTGTGTTCTTGAGGGAAGATAATCCAGAACCTGTTAATCCCCATTGGGCAAATCCTAATTCATGCCTAGAACACAACATAATGGCCACAAACCCAGGTCCCTGGAGACTAAACTAACAGGGCTTTCTCAGAAGAAAGAAATGCTTGGGAAAAGCTCAGCAACTCACATAAGTATTAGGACATATGTGTGAACCTCAGCCCACAATAAAACCCCTAAAACCATACAGCCCCCACTACATATGCTTCTCCAGCTGGGCAGATGCTAGGAGAACAAACACTACATGACAAAAGAACTTTAAACAAAATAGGTGAAAGTATAAAACAGTCCCTCTTTGTTTCTCTGCCTACCTTTGGTGGAGAGTATGATAGGAGTCAAAGAAGTGAGGGGTTATTAGACTTAGGGCCATATAGTCAAAAGAGTTTCTTGGTCAGTAGCTCCCATTTAGCCACCTAAAAATGTGGTGGAAGTCACTTGTGCAACAGACACCCCAGTCTAAAAACAGTTTTGCCTCCTCTGTGGAAAGTGTATTCAGTTTCTTAAAGCTGCAATAATACTCCATTGGCATCAACTGGCATCAAACATGCAAAAAAATTATATGCACTGTAACCCTCAGTAACATTGTTGGTGATGAGGAACATTCACTTTGAAAACTGTAGTTGCATTGACAAAATGATGTCTTGATGGCCAATATAACAAACTATGTTTTGTACACTATAAACTCATGAGTGGGAAACAGAGTCAGATTTATCTTCTGTTACCCAGAACTGATTTCATCAGCCAGCTCCCCAAAAACTGGCAGTAACAGCAAGTGCATAGCAGGCCTTTTACACGGTAATGGTGACCAACAAAAACAAAACAAAAACAAAACTACTATGTGAATGTATCGCATTCCACAATAGTTACATGTGAAACAAAGCAACTCAAGTGATTTACCTCTGAAAATAACATTGTTTTTTGCACTGGTAGGCCAGACCTACAAGATTAAAATCAAATGACCTAACTAGTGTTCAGCAAAGAACACTTTCTATATTACTGTCCTTTGAGCTAATAGCACCCTTTCTGCAACTCATTATTTCAAAATCCTTGAACTAGTGGGGTATAAGCCACTGTGCTGAGAGTAGGGTCAATGAAATCACTAACTGACTCTCTTTCGGGATATAATGAATATTGACACTCATCACCAGGGACTTTTTAAAGTATGACCCTAGTGTACGTCTACAGCTCAACACACTGCAAAGCAGTGACTGTGAAAATGAATCTATATTCATGCTGCTTCTTTTTAATGTCCTGCTCAGTAATGTTTCTGTAAAGAATTACTTAAAACTTAATATTGAATCCCACAGAACAAAAAGAGTATTTCCACTATAAAGACACATCTTCAAACCTTGCAAGCCCCCCTCTATTAAAAAAGGAAAGAAGAGAGAGAGAGGAGCAAAATATTTCCAGCTGGTTAAGGAATAATAATATGATTCATGAATGGCCACTAGTATGAATTACAGTATCCCTTAGAGAAATACAATTCCTAGAGGGAAAAGGTCAGTTAGCCCCCTCAAAATGCATCTCCAGAGGGGGTATTTTCTTAAGCAGCACTCACAACAGCATATTTTTAAAAGTTGCAAAGGTATTATCAGCCACAACTGCTCATAACATTTTTGACAATTTTTTTTGTCAGAATGTGCCTATTTATTGCAATGTAAACTTTCCTCCGAGATATTTCGGTCAACAAAATTCTGGTGAAAACCAGTTAGACATGGTTATGAAATATGCCCTCCGTGCCAATTGGTTTCTGTCAGTTTTGTGTCTGGTTTCTGACAGTTCCATGATTAGATTTTTGCCAGTTTGTCCACCTGTCTGTTTGACAGCCTAGGCTTAAGACTAAAGGGAAGCACGAGCCTGGCCCTGACGATATACAAGCAGTTTTCCAGGGATCAATACATTCAGATAAAGGTTTCTCTGCCTAGACATTGTGAACTGAGGGAAGTCACAGGATGGGTTTGGGCGGTCCCAAAATGACGTCTGGTGTTAGGAGGTAGCAAACAGGCTGTCATACTTCAGTGGTCCATACTGTCAGTGTTTCAGTGTTGTCTGGTCAGGGTTCTCGGGGTTGTCCCGGCGCGCTCCTGATAGGACCTCTACTCCATCGGTGATGATAAACTTTTGGCTGCGTGCGTAACTATCAGTGCTCCCTTTACCTAGAATGTTAGATCCCGTGCACTTGGGTCAACACAGGAGATCTCTGAGAGCCCCCGGAAATGACAGATACAGGCAAGGTTTGAAATCAATCGAGCAGATTTATTGTCAAATGTGAAGCTCTAACAGTTGGTAGCAGAGATCCTACAATGCTACACCACTGCGCCTTTGGCCTGCGTTGACAAGGTACCAACACATAGCAGGCCTATTGCCATATAACACATATTAACAGTAGTTAGTTAGAGTTAAGCCACTGTGCATTCTGTAAGATTCGGCAATGACACCTGTCGTTCAGGCGCCTAGTGCGCCCCTCCCCCCCCGGTTCGCCAGTGTGCATCATTTGCGGTGTCCTTTTATAGACATGTACAAACAACTTACATCATTTCTTTACATACCAGGTTACCACCCTCTGTTGCCTAGTTACCACCCCTCACCTTGTGCAAGGGGGGCTCACCATCTATTCGTCATCCTGTCGGTTTTGACCTGATCCTGAACCCAGATCAGTATGTGCATAGCTCCTAGGGAGTCCTTTGTGACAGGGTCAGGCCAGGGAGCTGCTGCAGAGAGGGGAAAAGGCAGCCCAAAAGGGAAAAACCCCTGTGAGAGAAGCAGAGAACTGCAGCCCAATTAGATGCAGCTGGGAGGGAGCTGGCTCAGGCTAATTGGGGCCAGCTGACTTCTCTGCTGTCTGGCTGAGGGCCTTTAAAAGCCTCAGCAGTTGGAGGCTGGAGAGGAGAGGAGAGGACAAAAGGAAGGTGGTGGAGAGGCAGAGAGAGAAGAAACCAGAGAGAACAATTTTGACAGGCATTAGGTAAAGGCAGCTAAGGAGGGAGCCTGTGGGCACGTGGCCCGGGCTCCCTACCATTGAGACCCGCTGCAAAACCCCTAACTGGGGGGGGCTAAGGGGAGGAGGCCTCCCCAGTAGTGGCTTGGGGAAGAGGGGCCCTTGCCACACCTTGTACTGAGACATTCCTTACTAAGATGTTCTGCTACTCCCCTTTGGCTTACGGTCTGTGCTTGGTGCTTCCCTATGTCCTTCCATGCTCCATCTAACTTATACAATCACACATTTATCAATAGGGCCTCTTTCTTGACTACTGTGTTGCTGAACCAAAGTCTTGCTCACTAGATTGCAGATCTGTTACTGCTTTCATGTTACAGGCCTCTATTCAGACTACATGTTACTGACCCTCAACTTACTACACAGGCAAATGCCAAAGGCCCCTTGACAGAGGGCGGTGGGGCTCAGACTTCAGACTCTTGAATGGGGTGCAGTAATCAGGAATGTATGAGAATCTTTTACCTAGAAAGTTCCTTGCAGCTCCTCAGTGGCTCTTCAGCAGCTTGCCAGGCTAAGGTTTCAGCTGCTTTTGTGGAGAATTATGAAATGCTTGGTGTTTATTCCTGTGATGGGGTGGACAAAGCCCGACCTTCCTGCTGGAGGCCTTTCAGTAACCTGGCCAGCAGCAGGAGTAGTGGAGAGGTCCTCCAAGCAGGGTAGAGGGACAGCCTTCACTGCAGCCAGTCAGGATGTGGCAGGCTGCTATATAAGGAGCTGCTAGCTAAGGCCTGTAAGTTCCTTCCTGAAGTTCAACCCAGGCAGATCTCTGGGCTGACTGGGGAACGCCAGAACCTTGGACAGCTCCGAGTGGAAGCTGGGCGCTCCTAACTGAGCGGAGCTAGATCCTGTGGCTAAAGGCTAGCCAGCAACAACTCTGCAGATCCCCGGACAAGGCGAATACAGCAACAAGGCCCTAGAGAAGGGCTGGATGAAATGGCATACTGGGGAAGTGGCCCAGGAATGTGACCACAACTACAGACTTTGAAACTTGGCAGGTAACTGCTATGTATAGGGTCCCTGGGCCAGGACCCAGAGGAGTGGGCAAGCCTGGGTCCCCCCAGCTGCCCTGCCAACCACACCCAAACAAGGGGAGGGGGCAAAAGAAGAGGCCTGAACCCCGGCCATGGACTAGACACTGACTTGCCCTCTGACAGGCGAGTAAATATTGTGAGACCCCCTTCAGCCACCAAGGGGTGCTCGCACACAGGACCGAACCTGTTACAATTCCAAACCAGCAAGAAACCCAAGTTCAAAATATTAAAATCCTCCTTGAATTGGAATGATCTTGCTCTGCCCAACTCTGTTATTAGCCATGTGTAAAATAACTTTCAGAAAACTTTCAGAAAGACTGCATATTCGCTTTCCTCTCACATAGGATTACAATAATTCTTTTGAAATGTACAAGTGATTTTCATGTACCCCAAATGACCCATATGCATTTTGGGAGCTCACTAGCTATGTTCTGACATATGATGTAGAAATAACATTGATTTCAGTTTGATTATTCATTTAATGAATTTACTTTTAATTATGGCAAAAGGGAGAGAGGAAGACTGATATCATGGTGAAAGTAGTAGACTGGAAATCGGGAGAATCAGGTCAGTTCCAAGTTCTACTATAGATTTCTTTCATCACCTTTAGCAAATCACTTACTTGACTTTTGCTATGGGCACCAGGTGTCTAAATACCTTTATGAGTCTGGACCCTTAAATCTCCCTGTGGACTCTCTTCCCCAACTGACTTAGTTCCTGCTTTCAATAATTTGAAATCTAAATATCTGTGTGGCTATAGATTTCTTTCATCACCTTTAGCAAATCACCTTTAGACCTGAGGGTCTGCGGCTGCTGGCAGGCCTGGCTCTCGGACGTGCCCAGTGGCCAGAGTCTACCCCTTTAAGGGCCCCAGGGCTGGGGGAGAGGAGAGGAGTTTTCCTGGTTTGGCCCAGAGTGGCCACCAGGGGAAACTGGAAAGGGCCGGAGGCCCCCTAATTTGAAATAACTGTCTATACAACACTTATTTCGAATTAGCTATTTTGAATTTGGTGTTATTCCTCGTAGAATGAGGTTTACCAAATTCGAAATAAGTGCTCCACTATTTCGAATTTATTTCGAAATAGCGGATTGGCTGTGTGGATTTATTAGTTAATTCGAAATAACTGCTGTTATTTCGAATTAACTTTGTAGTGTAGACATACCCTCTGAGGGTACATGGCCCTTTCCAGAATGGTTGCTGAAGATCAGGTTTGGGGATCTTCTAGAAAGCACAGACTATTAATACAAAAATGCTAACACATCTGCTTATGGTATTTCATTCTCCAAGCTTGTTCTTTGAAGTGCCTGGATTTCTTCAGGGTTTGTTTATTTTATATATTAAAAAGCATGACTCATCTTCCATATTGAGCCTGAAAAGGTAAGCTTTATTATATGAAGCAAATAAATACATAAGCTGGCTGCAGAGTTCTTCAACTAATTAGAGTTGGACTAATATAGAAGATGATGAATCACTAATCCCAGAAGAGCTGGTTCATTTGGTTATTACGGTGCTTCTTTATTGCTCTACCATTTAAATAATAAACAGGGTAATTATTCTAAAGCTTCAGTAGTTTGGACACTAATAAAGACAGACTATTAATTGTTATAAGGCCCTTTTTAATATTATATTCTACTTACTGACCAAAATGTATACTTTGAGATTCTAATAATCATGTTTAAGCCACTTGTGTAATAGGATGGCAGGAAGCAGGGCTCTATTGCTGACCCACTATGTTAACAAGACTCAGAGGGGTAGCTGTGTAAGTCTGTAACTTTAAAAAAACCAATAGAATTCTACAAACAGCTGCAGAGTTAAGTTCTATTGCCTCCTTGCAGATAAAACTCTGTCAGGACATACAAGAGGTGGTCAGAGGGAATATAGCACAGAGCCAGAGAAGTCCTGCAGGAAACCTTGGATTCAATCAGACTTGATAAGAAAACTTAATCTCATGTTTGCATTCTGTTATTACATGTATTACACATGAGGTCAAACAATAAAGCTGGCTTCATATAGCACATATCTAAGCTTTATTTGGAGTAAAAGGGAAACATTATCTACTTTCACTTGGTGTTGAGAGTGGAAAAATATTCCTATCTGGAAAGAAAAAATAACTTCAGTAATTTCAACTGTAATTCCAGAAGACCTTGCTGGAACACCAGATCAAAATAGATATGGCTGCAACACTCTATTATGGCCAGCTGGCTTTATAGCTGAAGCTATAGCAGCTCATTCATTGAGATCCCAGGTTCAGTTCTGCCTGTTGGGTGTTACACTTCCTCCAGTGCTCAGATCTGGAGTATTGCATCCAGTTCTGGACACCCAATTACAAAAAGGATTTGGATGCATTAGAGAAAGTCTAGTGGAGGGCAACAAAAATGAGCACATGACTGGAGTACATGACTTATGAGGAGATGCTGAGGGATCTTGGTCTACAGAAGAGAAGCGTGAAGGGGGCTTCCAAAGAGCCGGGAGAGAGGCTGTTCTTAGTGGTGACAGATGACTGAACAAGGAGCAATGCTCTCAAGTTGCAGTGTGGGAGGTTGTATGTTAGGAAAATCTATTTCACTAAGAGGGTGGTGAAAGCACTGATATGGGTTACCCAGAGAGGTGATGGAATCTCCATCCCTAGAGGTTTTTAAGCCCTGGCTGGGATGGTTTAGTTGGGATTGGTCCGGCTTTGGGTAGGAGGTTGAACTCAATGACCTCCTGAAGTCTCTTCTAAAACTATGATTCCATGAAACAGCAACAAATGAAAGCATTCTAGGAAAAATTGATGCAGTGTCTTCAAGTGAATCAACCAGGATAACATAACTAAGAGATAGAAGATGACTTAGAGGTTTACCTGGTTGCTTCTGATGATGTGACTTCTGAAGGAAACCTGGGCTCCCTGTTTAATCTCTTCTCTGATGGAAGAGGCACATTGGTCTGGTAGACATAGTTCTCTCTAAGCTATGCAGCTGCACATCTGCCTAGCTAGTGCTGTGGAGGTCATTTATGTTTTCTGTCTCAAAAGGAATCCTATGTAAGGAGGTGAAGAGGGCTGCTCCACCCCCAGTCTAGCCTGCAGCATAGTGTCCAGGGGAGGGACAGCCTGACCCAGGTCTCTCCCCCAGCCTGAAGGTAACCGTGGCCTGGCCCCAGCCCCGACTGCTGTGACTGGAATAGTGATGTTAAATTCTCGGGAATAAACTTTCAGAGAATATTCTTGAGAATGTTCTTGAGAATATTCTCCCATGTGAGAATTTTTGAGAATTTTCTATTAAATACTTGTTAAATAGTTTTTAAAGAATTTTACTATTTATGATAATGTCTTTCTTTAATAAAACTTCAAGAATCATGAAAGTTTCAATTGTTAAGATGAAAATTCAGGAAAGTAAAGAAAAAAAGACAGAGGTTTAAATGACTAGAACTTTTATTACAAATCTTCTGTTGCAGGATACAATATTTTTAACTTTCTGGATTGAATACAAGTCTAATCAGAATCTGCACTTTCCGAATCTGACCCATATATTTCTATCTCTTCTTCTTCCTCATACATATCCTCTTCTTTGACTTCTTCTTCTTTCTCTTCACCATCATCAATTTCCTCTTCCTCATTTCTCTGGTTCTGTTTCCTTTTTTCTCTTGGGGTGTGTCTAGACTACAGGGTTTTGTTGACAAACGTGGACTTTTGTCAACAAAACTATACCTGCATATCTACACTATCACCGTGTAGTGATAGTGGCAGTTTTGTCGATGGCAGTAAACCTCATTCTACGAGGAATAATGCCTTTTGTCGACAGAGTTCTGTCGACAGAAGGCGTTATTGCATTTACATTGTCCTTTGCGTCTACACTCTCATGTCAACAAAGCAGCTTGCTTTGTCGACAGAACTGGATGCAGTCTAGACGTTCTTTGTCGACAGAAGCTTTGTCAACAGTATCTGTTGACAAAGCCTCTGTTGACAAAAGCCTGTAGTCTAAACGTACACTTGGGGATTTCAACGGAGCATCATTTAGGTTTTTAAGAAGCTTTATATTATGGGCTATGAATGTCAGCTTACCTGCCCTTTCTTGTGTTAACTTGTTTCTTTTTGCATTATGAATGATACTGTAAGTACTGAAACTTCTTTCAGTTGCTGCCATTATTGGTGGCATATTCAATATGTTGATTGCTGCTTTCCCTAATTTTGATCCACAGCAAAAACCTTTCCACCATGTTACTGCATCTACTGAGCCAGCTGATTTTGTTACATATGATTTTCCAAAAAAAACTTCTTTAGCATGATACTCTGCAAGCTCTGCAATGACTTTTGCTGAGTGATCAGTGCCATACATTCTTGTGACTAATTTATCGATGAATTCAGTTCCTTGTATTTGTTCATTTCTAATAAGGCACTCACCATTGAATTTTGGATCTAGAATATTTGCAGCATAGTGAATGTCTTTTAGAGCCATATCTTTTCTTTTTTCAAAATTTTTCATCACATCCTGTTTTTTTGTTTGGTAAGTGGACTTTCAGGAAGTAGCTTATCAAAATGATCGCTTAATTCCCTGAAACATTCAGGAACTTCGCTCATTTTTGGCTGGTCAGATTCAAGCAGCATAATCCATTTAACAACAGGACTTATCAGTGCATGCAGTTTTTGGATCCATACCCAAAATACATCTTCATCCAGGATTGAATTCCTGGTACGTTTGCTCAGTTTAGTCTGTAAATCTTCATGGACAGCAAGGCATTTTAAGACATTTTTTTATTTCAATAAGCTTTTCAAACAATATAAAATGGAACCCCACCTAGTTTTAACTGGCAATTTAAGTGCACAAGTTTGATTTTTTTCTTTTTGAAATGCAGTAAAATGAGCTTGTAAAACTTGTGATTTGTTAATTTCCTTCACAATAGTTTTACAGGTAGCTTCAATTTCTTGAACAGATTTTGAGTTACTGATGTCACCAATTAACAAATTTAGTGTATGAGAAGCACAAGTGTACATAGCAATGTGATTGTATTTTTTGTTAAGCATTGATAAGGATTTCACCATTGCTGCAGCATTATCAGTGACAATGGCACCAAATTTTTCAGTGCCTATTTCTGTCATTATTTGCCACTGTCTTGTAAAACACTGGTTGGGGTGTTGATATAATAAAATTTATAAGAGATTCATTTCTTCGGTTGCTCCAAGCATCACATTGCTGTGCAAGAGAAGAGGCTTCAGCAATTTTTGTTTTTATAAGAGCATCAACACGTTGATATTCAGCTTCCTAAAGTTTGTTAGAAAGTGTGTACCTGGATGGCATCTTGTAAGATGGTCTTAATTTTGGCATGAAAGTAATCCAATCTTCGTTTTCTACCAGTGAAAGAGGCGATCCCGATGGGAATATAGCTCATGCAAAAAATTCATCCAAAACTTTGTTTTCAGTTTCATTCATAGAATCAAAGTAGCAACTTATACAGTGACACACCTTGGCTGAACTAGATGTGGAAGGTGGTGATGTAAATTCACTAGCACTATCACAGTGTTCTATAGATGTTAATGCAGGTGATGGTTGAGGTGATCTGCTTCAGGACTCTGAGAATTTTGTTGCCTTTTCCTTGATGTAAGCAGGAGTCTTCAAACAATTGGAAATATGCTTTCTCATCCTTGTCGCATTTCTGATGTATTCAGTCTTGCAGTACTTACATTAATATAACACTTTGTCTTTAAATGTTTTATGAAGGAAATAATCCCACACATCACTTTTAGGCTTAGTTCTTCTTTTCATACTGATGAAAACACAATTACACCTTTCACAAAAAGAATAAATGTGTTATTACCTCTTTATATACTTTTTGTGATGCTTCCAGAAAGTTCCATAACAGTCAGAATTCCTGACTCATGAATATTCTAGAAAGTTCCATAACATCTAGATAATTCTCAAACTATCTTGAATGATCAAGAAAGCTCTTTAACATTCAGGGTGTTCTAAAAGTTGAATACAATATATTATTTCAAGAGGAAATGAAAAGTTAGAAAATTCTCAAAAATTCTCGGGAAATATCTTTTGGAGAATATTCTGAGAATATTCTCATTCTCAGAGAATATTCTCCAGAGAATATTCTCACCTCACATCACTAGACTAGAGCAGCCCAGCCACAGACCCCCAACCCTGTGGTGACATAGCCCTGGAGCTCCCTTGCCATGGCTCATTCCCAGACCACCCCCATGTTGAAGTTGGAGAGCCCTGAGCAGCTGGGCCAGCCCAACCCCCCTGTCTTGCCATGAGTGAAGGTCCCAGGCCCCCTCCTGCAAGCCATCCAAGCCTGAGTCCCCCCATGCCTCAGCCTGGCTATGAGTCTCACTCACACCCTTTGCTCTAGCCTACCCATGAGCCTACACCCTCAGCCAGAACCCTTGCACCCCATTCCTCTACCCCACCCCAGAGCCCACATACCTAGTCAGAGCCCCTCATACCTAGATCTGCCCCAGCACCCCCACACTCCTGCACCCCAACCCTCTGCCCCAAGCCTGAGCCCCCCTTACACTCAGAACCCCTTGGCCCAGCCACACATATTTGTTATGTGCACCAATATGAAGGTGATGTGTCACACAAGGGTGGGAAAAACTAGAGGGGAACACTGCTGGCAGGGCTCAGTCAAGGTCATGGTCATGAAGAATAGTATATTAAATGAATGGGGAATCTCAGAGGAGAGATACTGGGAGAAGTTTCATGGCAAGTCCGTTTCCACAGCAGTGCAGCCATACACATTTGCTCAATGTACAACAGACTGCATGATTTCTTGGGTCAAGGCCAAGGCCAAGATCTACAAGTATGGGAATTGATGTACATAATCAGAATGAAACATTACTCAGAAAACTTGCATGGCAGGGTGCAGAATGGAATACACCAGCATCAGATATCCATGATAATTAAGCTGTGTAGCAAACACAGGGAAAACCTAGATGCTGAGCCACTAGAGAGAACAGCAGAGCCACATAGCAATTTATTTTCTTGGTATCTCCTCATACTGATTCTTAACACATCCCTGCACATGTGAATGCCAAATTATTGCACTCTGTCAGGTCACTGGAAGAGAATGCAAGCTTAAGTAGCTAGTATCAGACACGATGCTTCACATTTTCAGGCTGTCTGCCACAGTCACAGCTATTGAGACCAGTGATGCAGCCCCACTTTGATCATTTTGTCTCTAGACCAGTTGATTTCAATGTCATATAATCTAGCATGGTGCTACAGTGAGTGATAGATGCTCTACAGGTGGGAGCTGGAGTGGTTACAAGCTACAGAGTGTTTATCAATCTTTGTATCAATCTTTCCCCCATAACTTAACCCTTCCTTGGTTAAAGGACAATATTAGGGATTTAAAGTTGGAAAATAAACTTTGTTGTGATTCTAGTTGACTCAGTATATATCATACAGCAGATGTTTTGGATCTATGCATTTTGAGCTCTACTGTAGAAAAAGCTTCCTGGCATTTGTTGGGAGGTGCAATACCTGTGAGGAAGTATAGGGTGTTGAGGGTGTTAGCCACATTGCAATCATATGGTTAGATAACGTACAGACTGTAACCAGTTGGACACGACCCGTCTTCCTTCTTTTCACTGGTGTCTAGCTGATCAGACATACTCCTCTGCTTTTTCCTTCTCACTGACCTTGTCTTTCTTAGTTATAATTTGTTAAGCTTTTTATCATGCCTTTGATATGCTATCTGTAGTACAATGCAACTTCTTGTACTCAAGGCTATGAGGACCCATTTTGCTTAGAAACTATATTGCTTATGAATATGTATGTAATCTGTGGAATGTGTGTGAGGTGTGAATGAGAAATACCCAACCAAAAGGCAGTTTAGGATCTGTGACCTTTTAAGGCAGACAAAGATCCTGCAAGCAGATAAATTAACAGAAGCAGCCAGAATCCCGCCCTCCCTCCCCCCACCTTGGACAAAATGTAACATCACAGCAGAAACCTTGGATCAGCCCAGAGAAAGTGAAGCCTCCTACAGATCCGAAGGGATCTCCCAAGGAACATCATGGTCGAGTGTCCGGGAAGCTGACACCTGGCCAGCACTCCAGCCACCAGCAAAATCAAAAGTAATCTACACTTAAGAATCTGTGCCAATAAACAACCCCAAAAGTAATAATGCTCCAGCCCACCCTTTGTCCGGGTTTGTTCCTCAGAAGTACTGAGGAAGTTCAACAGTGACCACCATTCTTTTTCAGTTAACCTTCAGCAAAGTGTGCAAACTGAAAATTAGAAATCTGTTATTTCTTCAAGAATGAAGGTGCTTATGGGTTATTTATTTGCACAGAAATAATTATTGCTGTCATGCCCCGGAAAACAATAGTGCTATATTTTTCTTTAATGTAGGTGATGCAGTATATCTAGATTGTAAGCACTTTGGGCCAGAGCCCATTTTTTTCTGTGCTTGTACACAATGGAATCTTGGTCCATGAGGCTGCTTAGTAGTTCTACAATATAAATAATGAAAAATAGCTATAGTAATACAGGCATGTTTTTCTCCATAAAGGTGTAGTATGAAATTGAAGGAATGCTAGAGTGAAACCTGCCTGTCTGCAAACAGAAGTATTTTCTATACAGTGACATGAATTAGATCCAATTCTATTGATTTATGTGTTTGAAGTAGTAACAATAATACTGACTTTCAAACACAAAGTACAGGTATTTAATGATTGTGTATATAAGAAATAAATAAAAATAGTACTCATCCTGCTAGAAAAGCCCACAGTATTATGGCGACAGCTAAGGGTAAATTTACACTGCACCGTTATTCTGGAATAACAGCCATTATTCCAGAATAGTAATGCTAGTGTCTAAACAGTAATTGCATTATTTCAAAAGAAAATTGAAATAATGGACGCTTTTTCTGATGTTTGTAACGCCTCTTCCAAAACTGTTATTCCAGAAGACAATGTTTGTGGACACGGCACAGGGAGTTTTTTCGAAATAGGAGGCCTCCAGGAAATCCCACAGGTGTCCTGCTGGCCACTCCATCCACACTCCTCAGGACTCTATAGTTCCTCTTCCCCTGCAGCTCTTAAATCTGCAGACACGGGGGAAAGAGGTTGTGGCAGGAAGCTGGCCCTCACAGCCTACAACCACACCGCTGCTGTCACTGCACATCCTCTGGCCAGCATGACAGTCCCTCATGCCCTACAAGAGCCCCCTGCCCATCCCAGGGAGCACTAAGAGGGCTCCCAGGAGCCTGCCAGACACCGCAAGAGGCGTGCGCCATCATGGTCTGGGGCAGAGATCCTGGCCCTCATTGAAGTGTGAGGTGAGGAGGAAAACCTCCGGGATCTCTGCTCCAGATGGCATAATGCTGACATCTACAACTGGATGGCTGATAGCCTGGCTACCAAAGGCCATATCTGGACCCAGGAGCAGGTCTGGAGTAAGGTTAAGGAACTCCACCAGGCCTATGCCAGGGCAAGGGAGTGCAGATCCCGCTCCAGGGCAGAAACCCACTCCTGCCTCTATTTTGAAGACCTGCACCACATCCTGGGGGATGGTGCAGCCCCTTCCCCACCCATGGTGGTGGACTTGGGGCTGGAGATGCCCATCATCACTTGCTTGAGGATCACAACCATGGAGGAGGAGGAGGACCCTGACATGGCCAGCATGGTGACCACCATCACCCTGGAGCTGGTACCCCATGACCTGGATGTGTCCCAGGCATTCTCTGAAGCCAGGGAAGGATCATCAAGTGAGTGGTCTTAGGTACCTTTTTGAAAAAGGATGCTAATGAGACCAATTACAAATCGCGGGGGATTTAAATATCCCCAGCGGTATTTGTTTACATGGCTGCCGCTTTTTCCGGCTGGGGCTTTGCGGAAAGCGCCAGTCTAAACGGGATCTTGCGGAAAATAAACCCTTTTCCGCAAGATCTCTTATTCCTACTTGCAAGGAGGAATAAGAGATCTTGCGAAAAGGGTTTATTTTCCACAAGATCCTCGTCTAGACTGGCGCTTTTTCGGCAAAGCCCCGAGCCGAAAAAAGCGCAGTTATGTAAATGCAAATACCGCGGGGCATATTTAAATCCCCCACGGATTTGCAATTGCGACTGGTCTCATTAGCATCCTTTTTTTGAAAAAGGGTGCCAATGTAGACACAGCCACAGGGTGGGAGTGGCAGGCGCTGTGGGGCTGTGGTGCGATCATCGCTCAGCCTTCTTGGCCTGGGCATTGTGTTGCAGTCCATGCACGTGGATGCACATGCAGTGCAGTCTGCACCATGCAGCCCTAGGAGGCAGCACTGGAGCACCCTTGGGCTCCTACTCATAGGGTCTGAGGAGAACGGCCACACTTCTGACCCCCAGAGGGGGGCACCTCCCCAGGACACCCTCCCACCACAGGATGCTGCTAGAAGGAGGATGGGGAAAGGACACACACACACACACACAGAGAGACTCTGGAGTGTGGCACCTGGTATATAGCACCCACTCCCAGGGACAAAGCTGCGGGGCACAGGTGTGTGTACTGCTCACACACATCCTACACTGTCACTCCCTCTCCCTCACTGTCCAGGGATACAAGGTCCAGGGATACAACCCCTTGGGATGCTACAACTGCCGGACTCTGTGTGGGCCGGCACTGATGGAAGCCCAGCCAGCTCGAGGCCCCTCTCTCCCTCACTGGATCCCAATTTCCCATGCCTGCTTTTCCCCAGGACGTGGGGGGGAGGGGCGGGAGGCATGTCCCCTGGGGACGTCTGGGCCCCTGTAAGACAGGACCTGCTGTCCAGGCCACACATGGCCTTGCTCCCAGGACATCACCTTCCTCTGACCTGGGAACTGACAGTCTCAGCTCAGATATGAGGGCAAGGCTTCAGAGACAGTGTCTCTAGGGATGACTGACCATCTTCGCTTATTCCACAGAAGGGCCTGGCACATAAAATAAACTTTTGGGTTGCTGAACTTAAGAACCTGAGGGGAAAAGGACACTGCTGAACCTACTTAGGGTGCAGTGTCTTTTACCACTCAAGGTTTATGTTTATGAACGTTGGTTGCAGTGTTTTTCCTCCTTTGATTAAAAAATTATTTTCTACACCAGGACACTGTTCTTGTGAGTGGAGAAATATTGCTCAATCTGATTCTATGTTGTTTCTATGGAAAGGACCCCTAGATTGAACTGGGCCCTGGTTAATGCTGGTTCCACCTGGCAGAAGGCTTAGAAAAACAAAAAAATGGAACTGGAGGTTTGGCTGAGTGCAGATGATCCATTTAAAGATTTATCTGAACTATCTAGATCCTGTAGGTTTGCAGAGGCCTTTCTTATGATTTCCACTGTTTCTTGCTTTCTCTGGACTGGAAGTATCAAGAGTAGAATTTCTATTGGGTCATTTATGTTCTGTCTCAAAAGGAATCCAGAAATACAAAATCATAGAAAAATTAAAAATCCAACATAGATAACTGATTTTATTTCCACACAAATAGTTTGTTTCAAGTTCAGAGCAGATTCAGAGGTGGGGTGGGGCTCTTATTTTAGGGGAAATGGTCCCAATCCTCATTTACAAACCCATTTCTAGAACCTTTCAAGTAATTAGCAAATTCCATTTTGTCACTGACAGTAGCAAGAAGTTAAAAGACAAATTCTACTGATGCAAGGTTTGTTTGTTTTTTTAAGAGAAAACAAACAAAAGAAGTTTGAGAGAAACTTCTGAGAAAAGTTTCCAGATCGCAGGCCCTGGTTCTCATGGGGGACTTTAATCATACTGACATCTGTTGGGAGACCAATACAGCACTACACAGACAATCCAGGAAGTTTTTGGAGAATGTTGGGGATAACTTCTTGATACAAGTGATGAAGGATCCGACCAAGGGCCGTGCGCAGCTTGACCTGCTGCTCACAAAAAGGGAGGAACTAATAGGGGAAGTAGAGGTGGGTGACAACCTGGGAAGCAGTGATCATGAGATGGTAGATTTCAGGATCCTGACCAAAGGAAAAAAAGAGAGAAGTAAAATACACACCTTGGACTTCAGAAAAGCAGACTTCAACTCCCTTACAGTATGTCTACACTAGCCCCCTAGTTCGAACTAGGGAGGCTAATGTAGGCATTCGAAGTTGTAAATGAAGCCCGGGATTTAAATATCCTGGGCTTTATTTGCATGTTCCCGTCCGGTCACCACTTTTAAATTCCACTAGTCCAAAGTAACTGCCCGAGGCTACACACAGCAGTGAAACGGTAATTCGAACTAAGTCCTTAGTTCGAATTAATTGTTACTCCTCATTCCATGGAGTAACATGATCTCCTGGATGACCAGGGATAGAGTCATAGTGACTTAGACAAATTGGAGGATTGGGCTACAAGCATTTTGATGAGGTTCAACAAGGACAAGTATAGAGTCCTGCACTTGGGACAGAAGAATCCCAAGCATTGTTACAGGCTGGGGACCAACTGGCTAAGTATCAGTTCCTGGGGACCTGGAGATTACAGTGGATGAGAAGCTGGATATGAGTCAACAGTGTGTCCTTGTAGCCAAGATGGCTAATGGCATATTAGGTTGCATTAAGAGGAGCATTGCCAGTAGATCCAGAGATGTGATTTATTCCTCTTCCTCTGGTGAGGCCACATCTGGAGTATTGTGTCCAGTTCTGGGCCCCAATACAGGAAGGATGTGGATGCATTGGAGAGGGTCCAACGGAGGGCGACCAAAATGATTGGGGGAGCATATGCCCTACGAGGAGAGGCTGAGGGAGTTGTGTCTATTTAGTCTGCAGAAGAGAAGAGTGAGGGGGGATTTGATAGCAGCCTTCAGCTTCCTTAAGGGAGGTTCCAAACAGGCTGGAGAAAGGCAGTTCATAGTAGTGATGGATGGCAGAACAAGGAACAATGGGCTCAAGTTGCGGTGGGAGAGGTCCAGGTTGGATATTAGGAAAACTATTTCACTAGGAAGGTGGTGAAGCACTGGAATGGGTTACCTAGGGAAGAAGTGGAGTCTCCATCCCTGGAGGTATTTAAGTCTCAGCTTGACAAAGCCTTGGCTGGGTTGATTTAATTGGGATTGGTCCTGCCTTGGGCAGGGGGCTGGACTTGATGGCCTTCTGAGGTCTCTTCCAGCTCTATGATTCTATGATTCTATGAAAAGCAAAGCATACAAGCAGTTTCCACAAGCAGAAAACTTTTCATTATGAATATTCTGACAAAGACCTTCCTGATCCTTGGTGGGTCCTGTGTTTTCAGGTGGATTAGTTGCCTCAGAGGCTGATAGCAGCCCTCAATTTAGACACCAGCTTGCAGTTTGTTGAGCTACTCTCATCATTTGCCAGCATAGGGAAAAGAAAGGAAACCAAATGTCACAGTCTCTGTGGCCCCTCCATGAGGTACAGGGCAGGACAATCCCTTGTATCAAAGTCAGGCTTTTTCTAGTACTTAAAATGGGGAGTTGGTGGTGGTGGGAACCTGGGCCCATCCTCTAGTGCAGGTTACAGCCCAGGGACCTTGTAATAGCAGCTGTCTATAATGTCTCTGATATCAGCTTCTTGGCAGCTGCAAATCCCAGGGACACTTCCCCAGCACCATCCTTAACATAGGTTCTTCCTCCTGGTATCTGCTTGCTTTTTCTCCTCCCAGACTTTCCACAACACTTTCTCCAAGGAGCCCCTTCCTCACACATCGAACTAACAGAAGGGAAGCATTTTTAAGGTGTTCTGATTAGTCTGACTCCCTTGAGAGGTGTTTTAATTGGCTTGAATCCTCTGCTTGATTTTAGCAGGTTCCTGCTGGTTCTGGATTAGCTCTTGTTAATCTACCCTGGGAGCAGGGACCTATTTAATCTAGAGCTAATATATTTCCTTTTTATCACTCTCCTATAGCCCTCTGGCCTGACCTTATCACAATATGCTAATATACCGCCAGTGTCAGTACAACACAAAGTGTCAAATTTACACTTGGGACAAATTCATGAAAATTTATAATTGAGCCTAACTTGTTTCTCATTTTATTCTGTGATGAAAAGGTTATTAAACAGCATTTTGCTGCATGACTTTATTCACCCCTCCATTGTCTTCCTATCTTTTCAATACAGATAGATAGCTGTATTTCTTTCCCTGATGTCTTGATGGCATGCAAGGGTCACTGTAAATGTTGTGTATCCTTAATTCAATATAAAATGCATTGGTATTCCTGGTTTCCGATAGGATATATTGCAATTCCTACTGGATATTAGATGAAACTCAGAAAAATAAGCATTGGAAAAAAATACTGGAAATTAATATAATTCACTTGCCAACCCTTTTGCAGAGCATGAAACAAAAAAAAGGGGCAGGGGATAAACCGAAGTGAAATCTAGTCTACTAAGTCCATCCATAATCAAAGATATTAACCCAGATATTTTCATATATAAGTAGAGTTTCCTCCACAACTTAAGGTTTGAGAGATGGTTGGTCAAACAACAATTGCCCATTTTTTCCTATAAAACATGTAATTTAGAACAAATTGAAATGTATGTATTGTTCATATTTTCCAATTTTTCAGAAATGAAAACAGAAATTTCAAATTGATTCAAAATAAAATATCTTACTTTTAATATCAGTTGAATTAATTTTTTCTCTTTTATATGAACTCAGTATTAAACATTTTTTATTTGAACTTGATTGTTGAAAAATCCAATTTCTGAGGCTATGTCTAGACTGCAAGCTTCTTTTGGAAGAAGCTTTTGCTGAAGAGATCTGAAAAAAGTTTTTTCGAAAGACAGTGTCCACACAGCAAAGGTGTAACGAAAAAGAGATGTGCTTTTCGAAAGATACGTCTACATTGATTGGACACTATCTTGCATTTAAGTTGTGATTAGTATGGATTGAGTAGCCACTAGGGCACCTGTTTTATTTCTTCTGCGTCCACACGCACCTTTTTCCAAAAAATCTTTTTCGGAAAAAGGCTTCTTCCTCATAGAAAGACGTTTACCGCTGTCGGATAAACTCCTGTGTTCTTTTGACTGTCTGCCTAAAGAACACAATAGCAGTGTGGATGTAAGAATTGTTTTTCAGGAAAAACTGCAGTTTTTCTGGAAAAAATGCTGCAGTGTAGGTATAGCCAGGGCTCGACAAATACACTCACCCACGGCGAGTAGATTTTTACCAGCTGGCGAGTGCAGGGGTGGACTGGCCCGGTGGGCCGTTGTGACGGGCTGGCGGAAGCCCGCACTACGGGCGGCGCGGCCCCATCCGATCTGCCGGCCGGCGGAGGAGCAGAGCAGCGCCGGGGAGGGGGAAGTGCGGCGATTCTTGCCACCAGGGTGCCTGCGTTAGCTCCGGCGCGAGGAGGCGGGGCGCGAGCCAGAGGGCGGGAGGCCAGCAGGACGTGGCCCCACCGATTTTAAAGGGCTGAGGCAGCTCAACTGTGGCCGCGTGTCCCTGGGAGCTGGCTGCGGTGCGCGACGCAGCCAGACCCTGCCCCGCCCCGCCAGCTCCAGTCCTGCCACGGCCCCAGCCCCCTCGCCAGCGAGAGACCGCTCCCTGTCGACCGCCTGGCTCGCTGCGCCCGGCCCGCGCCCCTTTGTCTCCGCACCACCCGTTCCCCACGCCGCCCCTGTGCCCCGCACCCTGCTCCCCTGCACCCCGGACCCCCTGCTCTCCCTCTTCCCTGTGACTCTCTGGCTCTGCACCGCCCTTGCACCCTGCTTCCCTGCGTCCCTGCGTCCCTCTGTGCCTCCTGTTCCCCGCGCCACCCCTGTACACCCCCACTGTTCCCTGCACCCCTCTGGCTCTGTGCTGTCCCTGTACCCTGCTCCCCCTGTGGGTCGGGAGTGAGGGGTGCTTGTCCATAGGGAGGGGCTGGACAGGGCAGGGAAAAGGCTGCTGTGACCCAGCAGGGAGTGAAAGGGGGAGTTCACTTGAAGCGCCTTTACGGAAAAAAACGAATGAATATGCTATTTGCTATTTATAGGGCTAAAATGCGGGGACAAAAATGAAAACAAACAAACAAAAACCCCATTGCAAAATGCAAATGTGTAAAAGACAACAAAAAAGGGGGGGGCGGCCAAAAATGTTTTGCTTGGGGCAGCAAAAAAACCTAGAGCTGGCCTTGGGGGAGGAAGGGGCTGGGCTGGGCTGGGCAGGGGAGGGGAGGGGAAAAATATGGGGAAGGAGCTTGTGCTGAGGGGAGGGGAGGGGAGAGGAGGAGGTCAGGAGAAGAAGAAAGGGGAAGGCATCAAAGGACAGGGGTGCAGGAGAGACAAATCCCAGGGGGCCAAGTGCAGACAATGAGGAAAAGGGCAGGAGGGGAGGTGTCAGTGGGAGGGGGGAACAGGGTGATACTGGGAGAGGAGAGGGTAAGGGCACTGGGGCTAGAAGGGGAGGGGAGGTGCTGGGAGAAGGCTTGAAAGAAGGGGTGGGCATGAGGAAGGCGGGATGGAGCAAGGCATGTGTAAGGGCACAGGGGCATGAGGGGAACAGGGGCAGAGGGTGGTGAGGGGTGGGTATCAGGAAAAAGAGGGCAAAGGGGCAGGGGCAGTGAGGGATGGGGAGGCACCAGGAGGGTGCAGGTGCCAGGGATTCTGGGGTGAAGCAGAAGGGCAGACACCTGCAGGGGAGGGACCAGCACCAGAGGAGAGAGGCAGGGCAGGTGTGAAGAGGGAGGTGTTAGGAGCGGGGATGAGGAGGGGTAGCTCACATGAGCAGAGTGGGGCTACTGGAGGAGTGGGCACAGGGGGGAGAGAAGGGCTGGTGGAGGGGGCAGGTCTCAGGAAGGCTGAGGGCAGTGAGAAGGGCAGGAGTCAGGACAGCAGAGGAGGGTGAGGGGTTGGGGGGCAGCAGGCATCAGGGGAGCTGATGGAGCAAGGGGAGGAGACATGGCAGCAGAGGGAAAAGGTAGAGGTTTATAAGATATTTATTAATAACTTGGGTGATATTTATTAATAACGTATTAGTATTATTCTTATTAGGAATTTATGCCATTAAAAAACACTTTTTGGGGCGGAGGGTGGCGAGTCCCTTTTTTGTCTGGTGAGTAGGGTTTTTCATAATTTGTCGAGCCCTGGGTATATCATTAAAGGGAAAAGTTAAAGGAAAAAAATCCTTCTTAGAATTTTTATTGAAAATATTCCCATTTTTGACCATTTAAAGACCTGGCTTTAAAAGTGTTCTAGTCAACAGATCAGTGTGAAATAGTGGTGTGGAGGGTCTGTAAAGTTCCAGTCAGATGGAATCAGAAAACTATATCTATTAAGCAAAGCACTTATCTATAAGCTTAATTTTAAAATTATGCATAAGTCTATTTAACTTTAATAAGACTTAAATACACACCAACAGTTAAGCACATGCATATAAAGGATTTTCTGAAAAGGGAATAATTTAAGTGTGTACTTACATGCTTTGCTCAATTGGAAGGGGAGGCAGCTTTGCCCCAGTGGTGAAATCCAGGCCACATAGAAGTCAATGGTGAGACCCCAAAGACATTTAGGCTATGTCTACACTACGGCTTTTGCTGGAAGAGGCAATGCAAATGAAGCGCGGATTAGCATTTTCTCGCACTTCATTTGCATAATCTCTTCCGATACCTTTTTGTGCAAGGGGTTTTTGCACAAAAACAAGCAGTATGGACGTTTCCTTTTGGCGCAAAACCCCCTTTTTGTGCAAGATCGTTATCCTTCCCCCGTGCTTCATTTGCATTGCCTCTTCTGGCAAAAGCCATAGTGTAAACATAGCCTAAAAGGGTCAGTTTTTTTCAGATGGGTAAGAGGGACTGGATGTACCAAATGGTATTTATTACATACATTTTTAGTTTGGATCGTTTAATTTTATAATGTCCAGATTTGCTTGATCTGTGTGTTAAAGTGGAATGGCTGTCTTTAGCTTCAAAACGGTGTAAAATCTTCCCTGCAAAATGTCAATGTTTTCAATTCGATCCTCTACATTCTTGTTGTACATTCACAAACACACATTTACCCTTCCTCTGTACACACTGGAATTCCTCAGCAACTTTTCTCATAGAATTTTGAATTTTAAATTAAGATAGAAGGACAAAAGAGCAGTGTTTAGTTCTACTTCTTCAGTGTTGTTAAGATAACTGCAATAACCAAGTTAAACCAGCTAATCTAGCTATTTTGGGTATGGTTACTTGTGAGGAGCAGATATTTTTCTGCTATCTTCAGGGAACTACTAGATTTTCTATCCTGGATCTCTATACTTTCATAACTAAATTGGAACATTCAGTTTTGAAATAATAGTTAGCGTGATTTATTATTTAACAAGGTACTGAAGAAATGTACTTGAAAGAAGTCAGTAGCAAATTGCATTCGATTTGCACAATACCACAAATAAAATGTTTTATGGAGGCAGAGCTGCTGTTTCAAGTGATATGTGATGCATAATAACAACTCCAGGATGTTTGCGTCTTTATTATATTCAACACTTCATTAATCACTTTCTTGAAAAAGGCAAAAAATAAAAATAAAAAGGATGCTGAGTCTAAGAAAGTGTTGATTATGGTTCTGTCATTGCAACACATTTGTCTTACAGTGCTTATCTGTAGAGTCAAATGTATATCGAGGTTAAAAAAGCCCTCTTTTTTAAGCCTTTGGAATAAAAACAGGTGAAATTACGTATCCTGTGTCAAAAAGGTTGTCATAAAAACAATGGATCTGCTGTTCCAGTCTGATGAATTAACTGAAAGGCATTGTTAGCAAATAAGTACAGAGCTGGTATGCCTAATGGCTCACAAATAATTTAATTCACACTAAAATAATTTGTATAGTTGTGAATTCTTATAATTGAGCCTGTTAGAAATGTTGGTGCCTTCTCCGAAATCACACTGGAATATCTTTTAAAAAGGGATGACTCGCTGAATTTTTTGTGCCTACAAAGTCAATGATGGGTGCAATCCCATTACTGCACCTCTAACTATGTGATTTGCTCCTCCAGCCAGGCAGTTGATGCCACAAATACGCAGATATGGGCCTACAGGTCAGTTCAATATCATGTATTGCAATTGAATAATTCAGGGATAGACAATCTGTCCAAAAGTTCTCAAAAATTCAGAAGAGTTGTACCTGAATCTACATCCATTGAAGTTATGTAGAATATTCTCCCAGAAATGTTGGTTAGGAATAAGTACATTGTCCTGTCTCCTCCCTCCCCATCCCTTTACCCTCTTTAATGCTGTAGTTTCTTGGGGAAGCAAGAAGGTAGCTCATGTACTACAATTGTGTCTGGCTTCTTGGTGAGCAGATCAAAGTTAAGGGGACTTCTCTCCTTTTGTACATCTATCCAACAGCTAGGCACAGTCTTATGCAGAGAATTTTGGGGCCAGAGTTATCAGTGTATTGCTGGGTTTTATCAAGAACGAATTTACCTCATGAAGTGGACTGGATATATAAGAATGCAGGGCCGAGTTTGCAAAGGCTTTTATATGCCTAAAAATGCAGGTAGCCACCTAAGTTGCTCCCGCATCAGGTCTTCCTGGATCCTCCGGCACCTGTGGCTCCCCCGCGGTTGCGCAGCTGGCTCAGGTGTTGTTTGCCACTCCCCCTGTCACAGCTGGTCTGGCTGGGGACAATAAAGAGAGATGGTCAGTCATCCCTGGAGACACTGTCCCTGAAGCCTTACCCTCAGTTATGAGCCGAGACTGACAGTTCCCATGTCAGAGGAAGGTGATGTCCTGGGAGCAAGGCCATGTGTGGCCTGGACAGTGGGCCCTTTCTTACAGGTGCCCAGATGTCCCCAGGGGACCATGCTTCCCACTCCCTCCCCTGCCCCCCACGTCCCAGGGACAAGCAAGCATGGGAAATTGTTGGCCACACTGTGATCCAATGGGTGGGAGGCAGCCCTCGAGCTGCCTTGGCTTCCAGTGGTGCCACACATGTTGGGTCTGGCAGTGGTGGCATCCCAAGGGAAGAGAACTTGTATCCCTGGCTGCTGAGGAGGAGTGAGGTTGTACAGAGGTCGGGGGATGTAACCAGCACACACACCTACACCTGGCAGCGATGTCCCATGGAGTGAGTGCTGCCTTGAGCGAGTAGGCATGCCCGTGTGTTGTGTGTGGCACTCTAGAGTCTCTCTCTGTGTGTGTGTGTCCTTGTCTCCAGCCTCCTTTTACAGGTGGTTCATGGTGGGAGGGTGACCCCTCAGAAGTGTGGTTGGCCTCCTCAGAGCTTGTGAACAGGAGCCCAGGGGTGCTCCGGTGCTGCCTTCTGTGGCTGCATGGTGCCGCCAGGTGCTGCATGTGCATCCACACACATGGACTACAGCAGGATGCCCAGGCCAAGAAGGCCGAGTGACAATTGCACCACATCCCCTCAGTGCCCGCCATCCCCACCCTGTCTGTGAGAGAAAATTAAAACCACTCACCTGATGATCCTTCCCCAGCCTCAGAGGATGCCTGGGACACATCCAGGTCATGGGGTACCAGCTCCAGGGTGATGGTGGTCACCATGCTGGCCATGTCGGGGTCCTCCTCCTCCTCCTTCTCCGTGGCTGTTATCCTCAGGTGGGTAACAACGGGTGTCTCCAGCCCCAAGTGGGGAATGGGCTGCACTGTCTCCCAGGATGGGGTGCAATGCTTCAAAATAGAGGCAGGAGTGGGTTCTGCCCTGAAGTGGGATCTGCACTCCCTTGCCCTGGTGTAGGCCTGGTAGAGCTCCTTAACCTTACTCCAGACCTGCTCCTGGGTCCGGATATGGCCCTTGGTAGACAGGCTATCAGCCATCTGGCTATAGATGTTGGCGTTACTCCATCTGGAGCAGAGATCCTGGAGGTTTTCCTCCTCGCTCCACACTTCAATGAGGGCCAGGATCTCCGCCCCAGACCAGGACAGCACACACCTCTTGCGGTGTCTGGCAGGCTCCTGGGAGCCCTCTGAGTGCTTCCTGGGATGGGCAGGGGTCTCTTCTAGGGCTTGAAGGTCTGCCATTCTGGCCAGACAACGTGCAGTGACATCAGCGGTGCGTCTGGAGGCTATGAGGGCCAGCTTCCTGCCTCAAGCTCTTTCCCCTGTGTCTGCAGCTTTAAGAGCTGCAGGGGAAGAGGGACTATAGAGTCCTGAGGAGTGTGGATGGAGTGGCCAGCAGGGCACCTGTGGGATTTCCTAGAGGCCCCTTATTTCAAAAAAACTCCCTGTGCTGCGTCCACACATGCCCTTTTCTGAAATAGCTATTTTGGAAGAGGCTTTATTCCTCTTCCAAAAGTGCAATAAGGTTTACCAATGTGAGAAAAAGCCATCCATTATTTTGATTTTCTTTCGAAATAACACAATTGCTGTGTAGATGCTAGCATTGTTATTCCAGAATAACGGTGCAATGTAGACGCAACCTTACATGGTTAAATATATTGTGCACGAGTATGTGACTGTACTGTTCATGGCTGGTAGTGCAAAGCCTTCTGTCCAGAACTCTGGCAAATTGGAAAAAAAGAAAAGCAGGGAACAGTCTGCTCCACTCACTGAGACTTGGGCAGCACATTTTGATTAATTTCACGGTCATAGGATTTTAAAAATGGTAAATGTCATGATTTCAGATATTTAAAAATCTGTGGTTGTAGCTGCCAGGGTCTGGATCCCAAAGAAGTTGTGTGGGGGTTGCAAGCTTATTATATGGGGTTGTGATATTGCAACCCTTTCTTCTGCACAGCTGGTGACAGCAGCATTGCCTTCCGAGCTAGGCAGCTGGAGAATGATGGCTGTTGGCCAGAAATCAAATTCTGAAGGTAGAGCTACCGCTAGCAGCAGCGCAGAAGTAAGGATGGTCTGGTATAGTGTTGCCACCCTTATTTCTGTGCAGCTGCTGCAGAGCTGGGACCTTTTTGTCAACACCCAGCTGCGGCACTCTGGCCTCCGCGGCATCTAGGGAGCTCCAGCCTGGGGAACCACAGCTGGGTAGGCAACAGCTGTGCCATGCTGGAGCCCTAGCAAGGAGCAGCAGTTCAGCACAGGACATGTTGGGAGGGACTTCCCCTCATTCTTAGGTAGCTGGACGAGCAAGGCAGGTCCAATCTGTACCACCCTTACTTCCACATTGCTGCTGGGAGGGGGGGGGGGCTGCCTACAGAGCTCGGCACCGGGCCAGCATTACAACCACCCATCTCCAGTTGCCCAGCTCTGAAGGCAGTGCAGAAGCAAGGGAGGCAATACTGTGTCCCTCCTGAAATAACCTTGTGATGCCGCTGCAACTCCCTTTTGGGTCAAGACCCCCAATTTGAGAAATGCTGGTCTCCTCCATGAAATCTGTATAGTACACAGTAAAAGTATACAAAAGGCCAGATTTCACAGGAAGCACACCAGAGCGAAGCACACCAGATTTCATGGTCCGTAACCCGTTTTGTATGGTTGTGAATTTGATAGGGCCCTACCTATGAAGCAGAGAATTGCTTAATATTCGTGTGACAAGAGACACATGTAAATCTAACTGCAGCCCATAATATTGCAGCCACTTTTCCTTCTGGCAGTATAGTTGCAATCAAAGCTTAACATAGAACCAAAGAAAGAAAGGGGTTTAATATATCATTAAATCACCCACTTTTTTGCTAATTTAGACATCCTGTAAATCCAAAAGGCTGAAATTTCTTTGACTAATTATGAATAATTAACTGATTCCTAAAAACCAGGATCTGGTTCTTAAAACAGTAAACAGGGAAGAAGGAATGCTACATTTATCAAATGAACAAGCTGGACATCTGAAATGGTCAGAGCAATTGTGACTTCATGCTTTGCCTAGATAATCAACATGAAATTCAAGATCTACAGCCATATTTCAAAGTGCTCTATGCAATGAACTACTATCCCAGTGAAAGGGTTAAGCATTACACTGGTACCGTTCACAGAATGAAATTCAGAATAGGTTGATAGGTTAGGATTGTTAACAGAATTGAAACATGTTGTCTTAACATTAAGTGAGATAAATCACGGGGCCATTGATCTAGCAGACCAAAGGTCTTTAAAATCAATATGGGTGATTTCTGAGTAAACTGAGATTTCTCATGTAACTATAGGCTTTGTGTTCAGTGTACAAGACTATAATCTTGACATTCCAGCATCTTAAGTGCCATTAACAGGTGGCATTACAACAATATCCTAATGAAATAAAACAGTTTAGGAAAGCACTTTTCTGCCAGTGCAGCAATTTCTTCCTTTTCTTTTATATACAGAAAAGTTGTTTACAGCAAGATGCTTTAATAAAAAGTGTATTCTAAGGTTTAGTTATAAAAATTGCATGTATGCTAAGTACAGGGACCTGCAGTGAAGTCCTGTGCCGTAATAAGTTTATCAAGAAGTGTTTGGGGATTCTTTTCTAAACATGCTGCATTTTGAAACTACATTTTCCTTAGCTGAGAAAGGTGGGAGGACAGCTGATCTGCCAAATAACCTGAAATGTGCTTACTGAAACTCTTAATAGTTTGTTTCCCAAAAGAAATGCTTAGCATGTTGTATTGAGTTGATAGTATTGCACTTGAAATGGGAAGCACATCCATATCATATGTATGTCTAGCACAAAAAGTAAAGAGATTCTCACTAAAAAGAATCCAATGAGAAGAAAGGAAGACACGTGTCATGTAGTGCCCACCGTAAACATATCAAAATGATCTTGAGGAGGACAAAACAACAATAAACTAGAGAGAGAGAGAAAGAAAAAAATAATTCACAATATGAGAAGCAATTAGGGCTGACCAACCTTTTGGTTTTTTTTCATGTTTGTCAATACAGTTTTGACCAAAAATGGAAAACAGAATCAAATGTGAGGTTCCCCCCTTTTTATCCATTCAGTCCCTCTCTGCCCACACACATATACATATATTCCCATGGGGATAAAAGGAGGGAAAGCAGAAAAAGAAAGGAGAAATAAAAACTTAACATGTTTTACTTTTTGTTTCTTCAAAAAATCTGCAAAAAATTCTGAACAAAATTAAAATGTTTGTTTCTGTTGTTGTTTTTTTTCAAAATAGTTTCTATTTTTCAAACCAGCATCAATGATGTATATGACTTCAGTTAGTTTATTTGAGAAAGTAAAATATTTAGTAATATTAATAAGCATCAAAGTAAGTGCTGATGCTATCACCAGAAAACACATGGATTTGCCTTTGGCAGAACCAAAGGTATTTTGATGACTTGGAGGAGCTTCTGTTCTTTCCAGGCTACGGATAATTGCTCCCAAGCAGGAATCAATTTCCTCCTTCCGACCCTCTTTTTGTTCTGATAAACCTTTTCCTCTGTCTTAGATCAGAGATTGAGATTTGAATAATTATACACACATCCTATCTACAGTTCTTACTGTAAATACATGTAAATACAGGAACATTATAAGGAAATGAGCTATAGTACATCCCCTCAGCAACCGTACACTGCCTCTCATACCTTTTCCAGAATATCTGTGAAGCTGTGGGATGTCTGATAGGGACATATAATAAAATATAGAAGCATAAATAAATAAAACAGGTCAGTATGGAAGCTGACAGGACAAATAGAAGAGAAAGCACAAGAAGGTAGTAGCTAGTGTCATGGATTTACACTCAGATTCACAAAGATACTTAGGAGCCTAACACCTTTATAGATATGGGCCTTGGTAGCAGTATTTCTCGATCCTCCCATTCTTAACCATGTTCTACAGACTCTTCCAAGCCTGAGAAGAGTAAGGCAGTAAGGCAACTGTACCCTATTACTACATCAGCTAGCCATGCCAAGTAGCCCCAGATTAATATTATAACTGCATCCTGGTATATCAGAAGTAGAAACAAAGATGTTTCTGGGATTGTATTCAAAGTCTTTGTTTTATTGTAGGCAGTGTTTGGGTCTCATTTTGGTTGTGGTGCATGTGTTACCATTTACCTGAGCCTGTAGCCTGTGCAAACAACTCTTAGTGTACGTCTACACTGCAAGCTTATTTCAAAAGAGAGTGTCCACGTGCCAAAAATGCAACAAAATAGCCACGTGCTGTTTCCAAAAATAATGTCCACATTGATTGTCCACAATGATCTCACTTTTAAGGCCACCTGGAACCAGTTCAGGCAGAGCAATAGGTCAGCAGTTGCTTCCGGGTGCTGCTGCTTAAGGCTATCTGAGACAAGTGTTTAAAGGGACCCCACTGGAGAGCTGTTCCTCAAGTTTTTCTGCTTGCTTGCCTACCTCTCTGAGGGACAGCAAAGCATTTCCTCTGCATGCTCTGGTTGCCCTGCTTCAGGATACCACAGCACTCCTTGCCATAGAGCTGGAGTTGCCTTTGGGCATGCGATGGACTCACACTGCCATACTGCAGTTTCTGCAGTAGTTTCTGCAGGCAGCCTGCATGGTCCTGTAGGAGCTCGACCCTGAGCTCATCTTTGAGACCTTCTGCCAGTGTGCGGGAGCAATGCCCTTGCAACCACACCCCACGCTTCTGGAGGCTGGACACCAGTTACGAGTGGTGGGACTGTTGGGTGATGGAGCGGGGGAATAAGCTTTTCCAGAAGATATCAGTTTCTGCAGCAATTTCTGCAGGCTGCCTTCATGGCCCTGCATGAGCTCGACCCCGAGCTCATCTTTGAGAACCTCCGCCCTGTCCCCGGGGGTTCTGTAGTCCCACCCTCACACAATCCTGTAAGGGGGGGGTGGGCTTCATGGGGGAGTTGCTGGGGTGTTTGGAGGGGAGGGGAGGGAAGGAGGAGGGCACCTCCCAAGGGCTCAGGCACCCCCTTTGATTCTCTGTTTTGTTTTTTTGTTTATCTCCTTCTGCAGGTGATAAGTGCTATAAACACCATCCTACTGCGCAGGGTCATCCGCCTGGGTGACATGGACCCCATTGTCACTGGATTTGCTGCCCTGGGCTTCCCCAACTGCAGGGGGGCTATTGATGAAACCCATGTCCCTGACCACAGTGCAGTATATTAACTGAAAGAGATACTTTTCCAGCCCTGCAGGCTCTGGTTGACCACTGTGGACAGTTTACAGACATTTTCGTCATCTGGTCGGGTAAGGCACACAATGCCCATGTCTCATAGAATCATAGAATCATAGAACCATAAAGCTGGAAGAGACCTCAGAAGGTCATCAAGTCCAACCCCCTGCTCTAGGCAGGACCAATCCCAACTAAATCAACCCAGCCAGGGCTTGGTCAAGCTGAGACTTAAACACCTCCAGGGTTGGAGACTCCACTACTTCCCTAGGCAACCCATTCCAGTGCTTCACTACCCTCCTAGTGAAATAGTTTTTCCTAATATCCAACCTGGACCTCTCCCACCACAACTTGAGACCATTGCTCCTTGTTCTGCCATCTGTCACTACTGAGAACAGCCTCTCTCCATCCTCTTTGAAACTCCCCTGCAGGATGTTGAAGGCTGCTATCAAATCCCCCCTCACTCTTTGCTTCTGCAGACTAAACAGACCCAACTCCCTCAGCCTCTCCTCATAAGTCATATGCTCCAGCCCCCTAATCATTTTGGTTGCCCTCCGCTGGACCCTCTCCAATGCATCCACATCCTTTTTGTAGTGGGGGAATATCCTTTTTGTAGTGTGGGAGACCCTAAGTCTCCCACAACTCCAGCCTGTACCTCAAGCTGGAGGCTGGCACTTTCTTCCTTGAGTGCAACATCAGGGTACAGGACATGGACTTGCCACTCTGTATCATGGAGGACACAGCCTACCCCCTAAAGCCGTGGCTTATAAAGCCCTACACCAGCCACCTGGACCAGACCAAGAACCGCTTCAATTACTGCCTGAGCAGGACCCACTTCAGTGTGGGGGAGCACAACATCCCCCAGGTGTTGTCAGCAAGTTATGTGCTCCATAACATTGTGGAGAAGAAGGGAGAGGCCTTCCTCTGGAGTGGGGGACAGAGGCCAGCCGGGAGGGATGGGCCTTCAAGTAGCTGTGCACAGCTGCCATCCGCCATGCCCATTAGATGGGGGTGCACATCCAGGAGACCCTGAGGGAGAATTTCTCTCAAAGACCCCAGTAACTCTCCCCAGGGCCTCTCCACTAGGATCCTGTGCCTTGCCCCTGTCTTCCTTTCCTCCAACAACCCCTCCCTTCTCTCCTCCACCCCTCTTCCCTGCAGACCCAATAAACACACTTTTTTTTATTTTGAAAAAAAAGAACTCTTTGGTTATTTATTTGTGATAGAAGTAATTGCGGAGAAGGGGGGGCTGAGAACCTGGAAATGTGGAGGAGGGCAGTGGGCTGAGAACCTTGGAGGGGGGAAGAGAGTCTCAGAGCTGGTGCTGAGACTGGCATGGCTCGAGTGCTTCTTCCTCCTCATGTCCAGGGACTTTGGCAACTTCGGGGCTGGGGTGGTCCTGGGAAAACAGGGGGATAGGCAAGAGGGGAGCCTGGAGGGGGGTCAGGCATGGGAGGGGGAGTGGGTTCAGGCATGGAAGGGGGGGTCAGAGACTGGAGCAGGGACTGGAACTGGTGCCGGGTAGGTCATCATCTCCCAGATGGTCGCACACATGTTGCAGCCCTGCTGCAGCAGCTCAGTCCACATCTGGGCCTGCCATTGTGCATTGTCCCAAACCTTCTGGGCCAGTGTCTGCTTCATGTCCCGGAGGATGGACACATGCTTCCTCATGGACCCTCCGATGCCTGTGGCTCCCCCGGGGTTGGGCGGCTGCCTTGGCTGGTGTTGATCGCCCCACAGTCACAGTTGCTCCAGCTGGGATGAATAAAGAAAGGTGGTCAGTCATCCCTGGAGACACTGTTACTGAGGCCTTGCCCTCATCAGTGAGCTGAGAGCAACAGTTCTCGGGTCAGAGGAAGGTGATGTCCCAGGAGCAAGGCCATTTGTGGCCTGTACAGCAGGCCCTGCCTTACAGGGGCCCAGAGGTCCCCAGGGGATCATGCTCCCCACTCCCCCCCATGTCCCATGGAGAAGCAGGCAAGGGAAATGGCCATCCACCCTGGGATCCAATGGTCAGGAGAGGGGCCTTGAGCTGCCTCAGCTTCCATCGGGGACACACACACACCTGTGCCTGGCAGCATTGTCCCCAGGAGTGGATGGTGCCTCGAGTGTTCAGGCCTTCCCCTTGTGCTGTGTGCGGCACTCCAGAGTCTGTGTGCATGCATGCATGTGCCCTTGTCCCCAATGTCCTTCCAGCAGTGGCTCCTAGTGGAAGGGCATGCCCCCATTCTCATTGGGGGTCAGAAGTGTGTCTGGCCTCCACAGAGCCTGTGAGCAGGAGCCTGGGGGTGCTCCGGGGCTGCCTCTTGGGGCTGCATGGCACAGACTGGTGCTGCACTTTCATCCACGTGCACAGACTGCAGCACGATGTCCAGGCCGAGAAGGCTGAAAGACGATCACACCACATCCCCTTAGCACCCATTACGCCCACCCTGTCTGTGTGAGAAAACTAAGACCACTCACCTGATGATCCCTCCCTGGCCTCGAGGATGCCTGAGACACATCCGGGCCATGGGGTACTGGCTCCAATGTGAGCTGGTTGCATTCTCCTCCTCTTCCTCCTCCTTCTCCCAGGCTGAGACCCCCAGGTGGGTGACAAAGGTTGTTTCCAGCCTGGAGTCCACCACCAGGGATGGGAAAGGGGCAGCACCATCCCTCAGGATGCGATGCAGTTCATCAAAATAGGGGCAGGAGTGGGGTCCTGCCCTGAAGCATGAGCTGCACTCCCTTGCCCTGTAGTACGCCTACCAGAGCTCCTTAACTTTACTCTGGACTTGTTCCAGAGTCTTGGTATGGCCCTTCATGGCCAGGCTGTTGGCCATCCAGCTGTATATGTCCACATTCCTGCATCTGGAGCAGAGATCCTGGAGGTTCTCCTCATCACTCCATACCTCCAGGAAGGCCAGGATCTCTGCCCCAGAGCAGGATGGCACACGAATTTTGCGGCCTCTGGTAGGCTCCTGGGAGCCCTGTGCATGCTCTCTGGGATGGGCAGGGGACTCTTGGGGGACATAGTGCCCAGATGTTTAGCACTGGCAGCTGCACTGAAGCTGGAAGTTCTCAAGGCCCGCTTTCTGCCACAAGCCCTGTCCCCTCTGTCTGCAGCTTTAAGAGCTGCCGAGGAACAAGAACTATAGCGTTTCAATGAGTGTGGACAGAGTGGCCAGCGAAGCACCTGTGGTATTTCCTGGAAGCCTCTTTTTTCAACAAAACTCCCTATTCCACATCCATACACACAACCTTTTCTGAAAAAGCTTTTTTGGAAAAGGGCTTATTCCTCATGGAATGAGGTTTACCGCCGACAGAAAATGCTGTCCGTTATTTTGACTTTCTGTCAAAATAATGGAATGGCAGTGTGGATGCTAGTATTGTTTTTCTGGAATAATGGCCATTATTTCAGAAAAACAGTGCAGTGTAGATGCACCTTTAGTTTCAAAAAGAATTACAAATAAACTCTAACTCCAGATATTTTAACAAGGGGCATTTCCTTTCTCCAGACAAATCCAAACCTCCATGAGATGTCTTTGTCACCCTTTCCACTCCTATTTTATATCATATATTTCCTTCCGAAGGTTCACCCAAAACTACATTAACTATTGTTTCCATTTAGCAGCAAACATATTGGGTCTTGTGGATCTTGTATGCTACATATCTGAGTTTTAAAGTTTAAGGTTAATTGCATTTTATTTTCAATAGTTAATTTATTTAGTATGAATTCAAACTATTATTTGGTCTTTGGTTGCTTGTAGGAAGATTCCAGCTGAGTGTCTTGCATCTGGAGTAATTTGTTTTATTATATGCAGGGCAACAAGCATTTTATATACTGCTAGGGAGTAGGGAGTGAGATTATTGGATAGCAAGAAGGGCTGGATTAACTCTTTGGAGCCCCAAAGTTACTGGATTTTGTGGGGCCCCCTAGGATCTGGGATGGGGCCAATAATTAGGCGATCAATGTTTGGGAGCAGCTGGGGATCGATGCAGGAGGGTGGGCACAGTGCAGGAAGGGGTGAGAGCTCTGGGCTAGGTCTGGGGATGAGGCATTTGAGGTGCAGAGTACTCCAGGCTGTGGTCAAGGGATTTGGAGTATGGGAGGGACCTCAGGATAGGAGGTTGGAGTGGGGATACGGGGTCTGGCCAGGAGTTTGGGTGTGGGTGAGGACTCAGGGTTAGGGTGTGGCATGTAGCATCTGGGGAGAGTTAGGGTATGTCTACACTACAGCACTATTTCGAATTAACTTAACTGTTTAGTCTGCAGAAGTGAAGAGTGAGGGGGGATTTGATAGCAGCCTTCAACTTCCTGCAGGGGAGTTTCAAAGAGGATGGAGAGAGGCTGTTCTCAGTAGTGACAGATGGCAGAACAAGGAGCAATGGTCTCAAGTTGTGGTGGAGAGGTCCAGGTTGGATATTAGGAAAACTATTTCACTAGGAGGGTAGTGAAGCACTGGAATGGGTTACCTAGGGAAGTAGTGGAGTCTCCATCCCTGGAGGTGTTTAAGTCTCAGCTTGACCAAGCCCTGGCTGGGTTGATTTAGTTGGGATTGGTCCTGCCTAGAGCAGGGGGCTGGACTTGATGACCTTCTGAGGTCTCTTCCAACTTTATGGTTCTATGATTCTATGATTCTATGATAAATAGTTAATTCAAATTAAGCTAATTCAAAATAACGCATCTATACACAAAAACTATTTCGAAATAGCGTTTTGCTATTTCAAAATAATGCGTCCACACTGAGTGGACCCTGAACCGAAGTTAAGGCTGGCCGGAACCAGTGCTGGCAGGGCATCAGGTTAGGACTTCAGTGTGTGGGACTGCTGCCTGAGGCTAACTGAGCTCCGTGCTTAAAGGGACCCTACCCCCACCCCGGACAGACAGTTCTCAGGGTTCCACGCTTGCTTGTCTACCTCGATGAGGGACAGCAAAGCAGTCCTGTCTTGGAGTGCCCTGAGTGCCCGCACTCGGGACACCACAGCACATGGAGCCAGAGCTGCCCCTGGGCCTGCCGGTGCGACTCGTGGGGTTGGTGCCATCAGCCCGGCTGCACTTGCTGCAGGATGCCATCCAGGGGGTGCATCGGGGGCCTGTCAGGATCCAGGAGGCCCTGAGGGAGAGCGTCCACCACGAGGAGCCCTCAGAGCCTCCCTGGTCCTCCACACTGGGGGCTCGTGCCCCATTCCTCCCTCATGTCCTTCCACTTACCCCTCCCTAGCCCCACTTCCTGATGTCAAATAAAAGACACGTATGTTCAAAAATAGAAACTGGGTTTATTGAACAAAACTAGTGGGGATGAGCCTCTGGGAGACTGGGAAAAGGAGGTGGGAGGGGAAGAGAGAGGGTGGGAGAGGGAGGGGAAACCTGGGAGGAGGGAGCTGGAGGGGGGAAGCAAGGAGAAGAAGGGGGAAGGGAAGCTCAGGGCTCAGGTTTGGGGGTCTTGCCGGACCAACCTGACTTTCATGCAAACCTGCTCCTGGGTTCACATGTGGCCTTTGGTGGCCAGGCTGGCAACTATCCTACCATAGATGGCCGTGTTCCTCCATCTAGGGCTGAGATCATGGAAGTTGGGGGCATGCCCCCCAAACCTGAATAAGGTCCATGATCTCCACCCTGGACCAGGAAGGCGCCCGCCTTCTCCAGCCCCTGTCAGGCTCCTGGGAGCTGGCAGACTGCTCCCGGGGAGCGGTGGCAGGCTGGCTGCCAGTGGCTTGCTGGCTCATGTTTTGGGGCCACTGGGTCAGGGGCCCCGGTGGCCACTGCTGGCTCTGGGCTGGCAGGCTTGGAGCTGGCACAGGCACTGTGGCCAGGGTCTACGCCTTTAATGGCTCCAGGGCTGGGGGAGAGGAGAGTAAGTTTTCCTGGTTGTGCCCAGAGTGGCCACCAGGGCTCCCTGGGAAGGGCTGGAGGCCCCCTATTTCGAATTAAGTGTCTACACAGCACTTATTTCGAATTAGCTATTTTGAATTAGGTGTTATTCCTCGTAGAATGAGGTTTACCGAATTCAGAATAAGAGCTCCGCTATTTCGAATTTATTTCGAAATAGCGGTTTGTATGTGTAGACAGCTATTACAGTTAATTTAAAATAACTGCTGTTATTTCAAATTAACTCTGTAGTGTAGACATACCCTTAGGGACTTAGGCTATGTCTATACAGCAGTGTTATTTCGGAATAACTGATGTTATTCTGAAATAACATAGTCCAAGTCTACACAGCAAGCAGTTATTTTGACATAATGTCAAAATAATGTCTAACTGGAGGACTTCTTACATCAACTCCTGTAACCCTCATTTTATGAGGAGCTTATTTTGGCTTCAGTCCTGCTGTTTAGATGTGCCCTTAGGGTGCACGAGGGGGCTGAAGGTACAGGGCCTGGGTGAGAGTTAGAATATGGAAGAGGTTGAAGCCAGGGGATAGGATGCAGGCACTTGCCCATGGCAACTCCCATTTGGTGTGTGGTGAGAGAAACAGGTGGCACCATGTGGCCTGCACTGCCATTGGCCAGGTATCACAGGCTTTAAGGACAGAGCCTGCAGGTGAGGGGAGCATGGGAACAGAGCTTCCCTACTCAGCGCATAGGAGCTCTGCAGACATGGGGGGAGGAGTAACAGCAGCATTTGGAGCTACCTGCACCCCACCACACACCAGGGAGAGCCAGCCTGTAACATAGCACACAGGGACTCTAAAGCCCCTTTCTTAATCTGACCCTGGCTATAAGAAATCTGCAGTTCATATTCATATGAATTTCTGAGTTTTCAAGTGGTTTGAATACTGAGCTGAGTTCAGAACTTCTTGATTTGAATTCTAATCCCAACTCTGCTGGGGACCTCTTCCTGTGGCATTGGGCAAGCCTCCTAAGCCCCTCCTTGTTTTATGATAATACTGGCATACATCATAGAGCACGGTGAGGATTAATTTCCTAGTATATTTACTAAGCATGAGGAAGATGCAAACGCTCTCCAAGGGAATGTCTAGACTACATCCCTCTGTCGCCAGAGGGATGTAAATTAGACATACCAAAATTGTTAATGAAGCAGGGATTTAAATATCCCATGCTTCATTAGAATAAAAATGGCTGCCACTTTTTGCCGACGCGGCACTTTGACAGCAAAAGCGGCAGTCTAGGTGGAGATCAGTCGACAAGGAAAGCCTTTTCCGACCGATCCCTTATGCCTCGTGCAATGCTTTTTGCCGGCAAAGTGCCGCGTCAGCAAAAAGCGGCAGCCATTTTTATTCTAATGAAGCACAGGATATTTAAATCCCCGCTTCATTAGCCATTTCAGTATGTCTAATTTACATCCCTCTGGCAACAGAGAGATGTAGTCTAGACATACCCCAAGTGCTATTGTGAGAGGTGGTAGACTGCTCCTGTTAAAAAATTAGGATCCTTGTCTGGTTTACTCTTTAGGAAGAACCATGCAATCATTTGAAAGATGGCATGCCAATATTTGATTGTTGAAGCCAGATTATGAGCAGAGGGGACAGTTTTATCACAGCAGACCCATATATTAAGTTTGAGGAACCTCTGGCATTATTTAATGAGTGATTTCAAATTATTGTTATCATGGGCAAACTTCAAACAGAGAGGGTATGTCTACACTGCCACCCTAGTTCGAACTAGGGTGGCTAATGTAGGCATTTGAACTTGCAAATGAAGCCCGGGATTTAAATATCCCGGGCTTCATTTGCATGTTCTCAATGACGCCATTTTTAAATGCCCATAGTTCGAACTACCTGCTACATGCGGCACGGACTAGGTAGTTCGAATTAAAGCTCCTAATTCGAACTACCGTTAAACCTCCTTGCAGTTTGAACTAGGGTGGCAGTGTAGACATACCCTAAAAGATGTGACTTGAGAAGTAAATTACTCATTGTGAATTATTTTCCTACTACTTAGGAACTGGAGAAAGTCAATACCATGCTTTTCACCCAGATATGGCAGAGAAGAGGGCGTTTTGATGATATGGAAGACAGATGCAAGGCAAAATTATCCTCTCCTGCAGCAAAGCCCATGTGAAGTAGCTGGGGAGAAGGAAATCTCCAGGAGGAGGTTATATGCCCCACTTCAGCCCCCCAACTGCAGAATAGGCTGCAGAGCCCCCTCCTCAACCTGAAAGAAGTTTCCTTCCTGCACGGAACTGCTGGAGGCCAGAACCTGCCCAATTATCCCTAGTGGCCCCTTCAAGGCAGGAAGGCTTTAAAACAGTTCCCCAAGGCTGCCTAAGCCCCAGCAGACGGGCGGGGCATGAAGCCAGAAGAATAATGGAGTAAATCCATCCATCCATGTGGACAACTGCATTTCAAGTCAGTGGAAAAATATAAATCATACTTCCCAGAAGTTATCTAAAAAATCTGTAGAGAAAATTTTTCTAATATAAAAATGAAATTTGGAAATGTAGAATGTGCACTTGGATAACAATTTATTTGACTTGTTATTTCAGACTATAACATTCTGAAGAAGCTAAATAAAAATCAAGGAAAAGCCATTATTTTCCACCTGGTACCACAACAACATTTCTAATATGTGTAGTAGAAACTGGAAATCTCAGATGCAATGGTTTTTCAGTTATTAGCAAATTAATGGCAACCATTCTATTTTAAATATGTTGTACCAATAAATTATTTATTGGGAAAGAACCAGAAAAATATATTGGGTTATTAATTCATTTTTATATTTGTCCTATGTAAATTTGTAATAGTTCCTTCTGGATCATCAACTCACTGAAGCCTTCATCATGCAAGGTGCCTAAGTATATACTTAATTTTAAGCATGGAAGCAGTCCTACTGAGGTGCCTAAAATTAGACACTGAACAATTTCAGTAAATAGGCTTAAATTCATAATACAGTAGACTTCCCATAATCCGGAACGTATGGGATTTAGGTGGTGCCGGATTATCAAATATGCCGGACTATCAGGAGGTACTATAAGCAGGTTATATATATACTGTATACATTATATACTGTATATAAAGTGTTCTTAACCCTTTTTATTGTACATACTATATACAGTATACTGTAATGTTTTAGTTTTTAAGCCTTTTTACCCTTTTGCTCAGTTCAGCTGCTGCCGCTGTTACCTTGTGACTCATTTTTGAAGCTCACTCACTAGGCTCTTGCTATTTTGATGCCGGACTATCAGGAGTGCCGGACTATTGGATGCCGGACTATTGGAGTTTTACTGTACATTATCTAAAATCTTTTTAAGTACATTGTGCACCATGCACCATAATAACCTTTATAATGTACATAATTTGCATTTCATATACATTGTTTCTGTCAATCATCTCAATTTTTACACACTTATGTATGAAACAAATACATAAGTACCAAATACTTGGTACCAAATACACAAGTACCAAGAGAGGATGTTTTAATGATATTCAACTTGAAAGTTAGAAAAGAAAAAAAATTGAGAAATAAATCTAACACGCCATTTTAATTTGATTTACTTAGCCTGCGCATACTGCAGAGGTGTCAGATCAAAGTATGTTATGTATGTGCTGCCAAATTATAGCACAATAGGAAGAATTAAGGGAGAAGACTTTGACCTTTTGACTTTGAATTTTTGAGTTTTGTCAGTTTCACCGTAACTTAAGTGCAGAGGAGGTGCCAAGATCTTTTTTTTAAATTAATATACTCTTAGTAATTTCATTCTTACAACAGGGATTTCATTGCATTGATTCTGACATATACATCATGTAAATTTAAACTCCTTCTTCTTTTAAGGGAAATTAAAATATTGGTCAGCATTTACAATAAATGCTGACTGGGAAATCCAATTGTTAAATGAGGCAGTCTCATTTGTACAGAACTAGCAAATTATTTCTCTATGCAAAGATTAGCAGTCATTTCTGATCTTGATATTTGATTAGCAACTGGCATTTCTCCCCTTTCTTTTAATTTAACTAAGCAATGTTTATTTGCCCTTGAATATACCTGCATTTTTTTCAAGAGTTCCTTAGGAGACATTCAGTAGAGTGATGCCTATGCTTTTCTTTCTAAAGTTTCTCAAACTTTTTAATTATGTGAGTCATCATTTTCTGACACAAAGTCCTTTAGTGACAATGGACAAGTAAGAACCAGCAGTAAGAAGTTTCAACTCTACCAAAAAAAGATCATTTAATGTACTTCCCCCCACAGCTACATTGTTTCATAGCTTTGTACAGGGAGGAGGTAATCAAATCTTGTTGCATAGTGGAGCTGGAACTGGGGATGCTGCCGCACCCTCTGGCTTCAAGTAGTAATAACAAATACTAAATATATGGTTTGTGTATGTGTGGGAACGAGAAAGAGGGGGACAGTCACTGTCCCAAACAGCATACAATCTAAGACCAGAGACAACACAGCGGAACACAGGAAACAGAGACACGGTGGCTGCGTCTAGACTGGCAAGTTTTTGCACAAAAGCAACCGCTTTTGCGCAAAAACTTGCCAGCTGTCTACACTGGCCGCTTGAATTTGCGCAAGAGCACTGACTTTGTAATGTACAAAATCAGTGCTTCTTGCGCAAATACTTTCACGCTCCCGCAGGAAAAAGCCCTCTTGTGCAAGAATACTTGCGCAAGAGGGCCAGTGTAGACAGCGAAGAACTGTTTTGCGCAAAAAAGCCCCGATGGCTAAAATGGCGATTGGGGCTTTTTTGCGCAAAACTGCGTCTAGATTGGCCACGGATGCTTTTGCGCAAAAGCATCCGTGCCAATCTAGACGCTCTTTTCTGCAAATGCTTTTAATGGAAAAACTTTTCCGTTAAAAGCATTTGCGGAAAATCATGCCAGTCTAGATGCAGCCACCATGATGAGCATGATTGGTTATGTTTTGCAGCACAGTAGGGGCACATCTAAGGTACGTCTACACTAGCCCCCTAGTTCAAACTAGGGAGGCTAATGAGGGTGACCAAAATTGCAAATGAAGCGCAGGATTTAAATATCCCGCACTTCATTAGCATGTTCCCGGGTGGTCGCCATTTTGGAAACTGACTAGCCGGAATAACTGCTTGGCGTCTACGCGGCAGTGAAGCGGAGTTCAAAGTAAACCCCTTAACTCGAATTGGCTGTTAAACCTCATTCCACGAGGAGTAACAGCTAATTCGAGATTAGGTTTACCGAACTCCGTTTCACTGCCGCGTGTAGATGCGGGCAGTTATTCCAGGCTAGTCAGTTTCCAAAATGGTGACCGTCCGGGAACATGCTAATGAAGCGCAGGATATTTAAATCCCATGCTTCATTTGCAATTTCGGTCGTCCTCATTAGCCTCCCTAGTTCGAACTAGGGGGTTAGTGTAGACATACCCCTACACAGCAGGGTTTAACTTGAAATAAGATGCACAAACTGAGCTACAACAATTGCTCAGCTTATTTCAAAATAGCTTATTTCGCATTCTGGGCCTGTCCACACAGCACTTATTTAGAAATAGAGCGCTCTTCCTCCGACTTCCCTTATTCCTCATAAAATGAGGGTTACAGGAGTCGGAGTAAGAAGTCCTCCAGCTTGGCAGTTTTTCAACATTATGTCAAAATAACTGCCAACTGCGTAGAGGTGGACTTTGTTATTTTGGAATAACACTAGTTTTTTCAAAATAATGTTGTTGTGTAGACATAGCCTAGGAGACTAGCCATTGTCAGAAGGATCATAGATGCAGATTCAGCAGCAACAGCATGTGCTTAACTATTTTGCTGAATAAGGATGGATTTAAGTTCATGCTTACATGCTTTCTTTAATTGGCATCACAGAATATTATGGGTCCAATTGCTGTGTTACAAATGTCTGTATTATGTTAGGTAGTCATGAGCAAATTAATGGGAAAACTTTATAAACATCAGTAGAGTTCTAAGTTCTCAGGGTTACAAATCAAAATCTTTTGATTGGCAGTTTTCACATTGAATGTACACAGTTACATAACCATAGAATTTTCACCAGTACTTAGACCTCCAGCTATCATCAGCTACATTAGGAGTTGGGCTATTTAGCCAGAAGAGTAGAGGACTTTTCCCTTCTATGGATACCCTCATATAGCTGTCAATGGGGCTTACCTGATCCTGAGTTTCTACTTTCTTCTGCTGGGTACTGCCAAAGAAGTATTTGTCTTCCCATAGGTCATGTGTGTTCTTAATTATATTCCTTGAACTACAGTTTTAAAGGCACAGATACTATAACAGTGTGGCTTATCTAATTGCACCCCTCTCCTGTATAGCCATAATCAGCAGGCATAGGTTAGCTTATCCAATTGTTTAATATCCTTCCTCTCATAGGTACTTCAGCCTGTCCCTCTGCCATTTCTCAAGGTCCATTCTCTGTTCTTCCATCATCTCTCCAGCATATTTCTTCTCCCTTAGGGTATGTCTGCACAGCAAAGTTATTTCGAAATAACAGCCATTATTTCGAAATAACTTCCCTAGCGTCTACACAAGCCAACTGCCATTTTGAAATTAATTTGAAATAGCAGAGGGCTTATTTCGAAATTGGTAAACCTCATTCCATGAGGAATAGTACCAATTTCGAAATTGCTATTTCGAAATAAGCACTGTGTAGATGCTTATGTCAAAATAGGGGGGCCTCCAGCCCTTCCTAGGGTGCCCTGCTGGCTGCCCTGGCCACAAGGTAACTTCTGACCTGATACCCTGCCAAAACCAGTTCCGACTGGCCTTAAATGCGATTCAGCATCCAATCAGTGTGGAAGTGCTATTTTGAAATAGCAAAAAGCTTTTTCGAAATGCATTTTATGTGTAGACATGTTATTTCGAAATTAGATATTTTGAAATAACTATTAGATAGTTATAGATCATTTATGGATCTCCAATCTTAGGGTATGTCTACACTACAGCGTTATTTCGAAATAGCTATTAGATATTTCGAAATAATGTTGTAGTGTAGACATACCCTAAGACTGGAGATCCGTAAATGATTCCATTGGAATCTCTGTGCTCAGTCAGCTTTATCCATCATGTACTAACCATAACTTAAATCAGCAGTGGGCAATAACTGGTCTGTAGACTGGACGTGTTTTACCAGGGTTGGCTCCAGGTGGGCTACCAACACTGTATTTACCTGTACCTTCACAGGTACAGCCATTTGAAGCTCCCATTCACTGTGGATTGCCATTCCTGGCCAATGAGAGCTTCAAGTGGCCATACCTGCAGAGGTATGTACCTCATTACCCATCCCTGATTTAGACTCTGGGCTTTTTCCACTTCACCTCCAATATCCTTTTCTGTTGTTGACACACACAAAGTGAAAGGCTTTAGAAAAATGTTTAAAAACCCACCTGCTCTTCCTCTGAAGTTGAGCTGCAACCAAAACACCAACTTGTGAGATAAGGTTTTTAGGATTTGAATTTCAAAGCTGGCTTTTCCTTTTAGCTTTGGGGAAAGGAGTATAGAGGGTTAAAACCTAGATCCAATTTTTGTTTTTTAAGCCTCTATATTCATCTCCTCACTATTATAGCATAAACAGTGTTCCCTTAGGGTATGTCTACACTTGCAGCCTATTTCGGAATAGGGCTGCAAATGTAGGCATTCGGAAGTGCAAATCAAGCCCGGGATTTAAATATCCCATGCTTGATTTGCATCTTCCCAATGAGGCACCATTTTTGAAATTTATAAGCCCGGAATAACTGCCTGCATCTACATGCGGCAGTGAAACGGGCGTTCGAAATAAAGCGCTATTTCGAAATACCTCTTATTCCTCCTGCAATGAGGTTTAACAGGTAGTTTGAAATAGGGCTTTATTTAACGCCCGTTCACTACGCGTCTAGGCGACGGGCAGTTATTCGGCTTGTAAATTTCAAAAATGGCGCCCGCGGGGAAGATGCAAATCAGCGTGGGATATTTAAATCGGCTGATTTACAATTCTGAATGCCTACATTTGCAGCCCTATTCCGAAATAGGCTGCAAGTGTAGGCATACCCTTAAAGCTTTGTGCTAAGCCAATGAGCAGTCACAGATTGCCAGCTTTGTTTTATGGGTCAAAGGGTATGTCTACACTAGTCCCCTAGTTCGAACTAGGGAGGCTAATGTAGGCATTCGAAGTGCAAATGAAGCCGGGATTTAAATATCCGGGCTTTATTTGCATCTTCCTAATCGGCGCCATTTTCAAATTCCACTAGTCCGAAGTAACTGTCCGCGGCTACACGCGGCAGTCAAATGGCAATTCGAACTAAGTCCTTAGTTCAAATTAACTATTATTCCTCCTGGAATGAGGTGTAACAGTTAATTCGAACTAAGGACTTAGTTCGAATTACCGTTTCACTGCCGCATGTAGCTGCGGGCAGTTACTTCGGACTAGTGGAATTTAAAAATGGTGACCAGATGGGAACATGCTAATAAAGCCCGGGATATTTAAATCCCGGTCTTCATTTGCAACTTCGAATGCCTACATTAGCCTCCCTAGTTCGAACTAGGGGGCTAGTGTAGACATACCCAAAGTGTTTGTGCTTGTCTACTTCAAGGATGTTTCCCAATTTCTTGAGATGCTGAATAGTTTATATAAGAAGCATTGAATTAAAATTGTCAGTCCTTCTACATGTGGCAATGCAACAGAGCCTAGTAACACACTTTATGACAGGGCTACTCAACACGCAGCCCATGGACCCCATGCGGCCCGCGGCCCATTTGTTTGTGGCCCGCGGTGTGGTTTGAGTTTACGTAGGGGCTCAACACACGGCCTGTGGGGGGGATCCTTTGAACATGGCCTCCATTGGGAACATACTCCACAACGGTGAAGTGTCTCCCAGGCAGGATGAGCATTAAAAGACGCAAGCAGATGGGCTGGCTGGAACAGACAGGTACAGGGTGTCGGCATTTCTAGCCCCCAGGGAGGAGTTGCTGGGAGTGCTGGGGGTACTGTATGAAAGAAGCTATTTGCATACATTTGCAATATATTTGCATGTATATGCAACCACACTTAGGCCCTTGGCAAGTGTTTTGAGTATCATTGTGGCCCCCGAGGCTTCCAAAGTTGGGTAGCCCAGCTCTATGATATTATTGCAGTAGGTAATTGTTTTGGAGAATTGGTGCTCATTCTGCAGCTCATCCATGAACAAAGCAGTATTTGAAAGAATATGGAGGATATCTATATTTGAAGTATTGTGATTTTCCCTTTAACTATGTTTTTGTTTTATATCCAGCGCTCTTTAATATGAACAGTTTAGATTACTTCTATTAATTAAACCTTTCCTTAAAATCGCTGTTATTGTGCAGACTGTAATGAAGAATACCAGAGATGTGAAACATCTTGAGATTATCAAGTTTAATTTCCCCCAGGAAGTTTTTATCGAATCATTTCCCCCCAGGAAGCTATCCAATCACACTAACTGTTCTCTTTTTGATACAATAAGATTCAATCTTCAATTTCAGAAATACCATCGTTTTCTTATGCTCTTCTTTTAAAAAGGCACTGAAACAAGGCATTGCTATTCATTTAGGGTTCTGTTATGTATTTTTTCATAGTGTTACACCTCAAGGAACACAATGAATATCTCAAACTTTGGATTTTTAAGTGTGCTGAAGATATAGGATAAAGCTGAAAGCATAAAGCCTATGCTTGCTGAGAAATTTATGTAGATCTTACTATTAAGCCCTGTCTCTAATAATGGATGACCTTTAATCTGGTGTTTATTGAGTCCCCTAATCTCCCAGATTGTAACTGTGTGAAGATACAAGGCTTCATGAAAAAACGGCATATCACAGGAAGATAATGATTTTTGTGTAAACCATGATTTTCCAATTATTCCTCTTAGATGGGATGAAAAGCCATCTAATTGGCTATACGTTTTTATTTAAAATAATCCTTTTGCAAGTGTTTCTTATTTTGATTAAATGCTTTTACTTGTGCCTCTTTTAGAAAGCAAGATATTCTTAGGACTCTGTGTTCATGAAAATTGTGGGGATTTTTTTGGTTTTTCCCTAAGGCAACAAAGCATGTCAGTAAAAACAATTCACTTGCTAAGATAGAGAAAATGACTGTGATAAATAATATGAATTGATAACAATGTTTTATTATCCTTATTTATTTTTTAAAGAGAAACAAAATAAAACAAAACAAAAATTTGTGCATGATGCATTTAAAAAGGCAGGTCTCTGGGAGATGAGGTCCTTTCCTAAAACTTTTATTTTTGAAACATGTTAAACATGATTTTTAGACAAAAATTAATGTTATGGTATTTAAAAATATAGAAAAGAATGTATTTATTATGACAATAGGGGAAACAGAATGTGGAAGCTATTAAAATTAACTAAAATGAAATATACAAAATCATTTGAAGAACAGAGAAGTATTTGAGCAGGCACAGATTTCAAATAAAAATAAATAGAAACATTGCTCATAATGTTTATCCTCAAAAGAGAAACATGCAAGTCTGTTAAAGAAACTGAGCAATTTACATTGCATTCAGTAATAGAAGGAAATCCTATAATATGAGTATATGTGGAAAAGAATTTCAAAGTACCATGGGAAAACCATTAACCCTTTTTTGTTCACATTCATGCCTCCAGTTCCTGACTTTGCTTTTAGTTTCTCTCCACAATAATGGGAACGAATAAACATTGCCAGTCCTATAGGCCCAAAGAATCCATTTTCAGAGAGCTAGCGGTAATATTGTTTGAGGAGTTACTGGACTTTATTGATGTAGTGAAGTGGTTATGATAGTATGAATGGTATTTCCCAGAGTATTTGGAAAAGGGGCCATGGTCCATCCTCCCTTCTTGTCTCAATATCCCCTACACAAACTCTGTTGTGATGCAGTTAAATAGACCAAGAAGTTCTAAACCTAGAGTCCTTTGAGTAGATTTATTTTATGTTACACTTAGTGGTCCTCTTATGAAAATGGTGAAGAAGAAAAGAGAAGAATAGCAACTTATGGGATAACTGAGGAGCTGAATGCAGAAAATGAGGACTCATAGCAGTATCTTGAAAGACTGGGCCACTATTTCCTTGAAAATTAGATTTCAGATAAAACAAACAGAAAGCATTTTTTTCAGTATCTATGACAGTAAAATCTGTTCTCTGTTAATGAGTTTGTTACAACCCCAAAAACTGGGAGATAAAAATTTAGAAAACCAGAAGAACTTTTTAACAGAACTGTATACACACAGGCCAAACAGAGTGGAGTGTTTCAGGTGTCAGAAAAGGTTGAGGAGGCAAAGTAAAGCTGTAATTGTGTATGAAGAAGAGCTAAAATGATTACCTGAATATTTCCCATCTGGAAATGTTCTGGAGGATGTGTTATGGGACATACTAGATTGTGGTATTAATAATGAGATAATTCAAAAGCAAAAGATGATTTCTGGAAGAAGGGAACCTAACCTGGCCCAAATCATTTGAATTAGCAACAACAAAGGAAGCAGCAGTGAAAAAGTTATAAGATTCACATTTAGAATGCCAAGATAATCACACTGATTGTTCTGGAAAATTTTTTTAGTGGGGATGCTGATTAAGGAAACTGTGGAAACCATGTATTTGGTATCACACCCAATGTCTTGAAGTACTAACAGCATCCCTAGTTATAATACCTCTAAACTGACTCAACAAACGCTCAGTAAACTGAAAGCAACTCAGGATCCAGAGGTGTGTTTCTGCTGTGGAAGGCATATTTTTGTATCAGTATGTATGATCAAATTTTAAATGGGCCAGTGTCATAAATACCTCAAGATGGGACATTTAGCCAGAAAATGCCAAAGTGACTATCTAATAGCCAGAGGAAAAGGAAGAAAGCAGGGGGCTTTTTATATTGTGGGGGAAGAAGACACAGAAGACAAGATACAGGTTGGACCTCTCTGGTCCAGCACTTTCAGGATCTGACCAGTCCCGAACGAGGGAATTTGCCAGCCCAGGGGAGGTCCCCTGCTACCAGCCCATCAGCCCACCTCTCCTCCCCACTGCTGGCCTTAGCTGTCCCCTCTGCCAGGCTGCTGCTGCGACCCCAGTAGCCCAGACAGCTGCATCCCTGGCCCCGCTATCCGGGCTGCCACAGCCCCAGCTGTGCTACTGGGGCTTGGGCTCCAGCCCTGGCTCCAGCTCCAGAACCACCAGGTTCCAAACTGCCAGGCCTCTTGCCCCTGGGGCTTCCAGCCAGGACTCCCTGGTCCAGGAACATCCTTGGTCCTTCCAGACCATGGATGTTGCTGGATGAGGGAGTCCCAGTTTTGGAGGTCCAACTTGTGCACACACTATATACTATCTCAATGGGAAGAAAGTGGGGCATTACAAAGCCATAGTAGAGAACATTCAGGCAGATACAGGGGCTTCTGCTACTATGATCAATGAAAATACATATCACTAGTGCAAAGAAAGACAGCCCACTAGTGAATTCAGGTGTGATCCTGCACTGGAGAACTCATCCCAGTACTAGGTTCCGTGCTTGTCACTGTAAAATATAAAAGCCAAAAGAAAAAAATTACAAGTCCTAATGATTGAAGGTCAAAGGAAAAATCAGCTAGACAGAGATTGGCTGCAAGAACTAAAAGTGAATTGGGAGAAATGTTCAAATTAGATGTTATCAACCACCTGTAAATCCTGAACACTCACTGAACCATTGTTAAAGAAGGGCTAGATCTTTAGATGGTGTGTCAACCAGATTTGTATCCAGGATGGAGTTAAGCAAAAATTCCTTGTCACTAGACCAGTTATTTATGCCCTCAGATAAGAGCAAGGCTTAGTTAGACAATCTGGAAGGTCAGTTTCCTGAATGGACCTGTAATGCCCATGATTAGATTAGACCATCTCATCTGCAGAAATTATAAACCTATGGTGAATCAAATCACCAAGTTACAGTGACTCCATTCTGCCGACATTGAAAATGCTGGAAGCACTCACTGTATGGCGAGGGCATCACAAGTGTAGTAAGCTGGACATGTTGCAGGTTTACTAGCAGATGAGGCAGGGGAAGAAACTGAGTAGTATAAACACAAGGGCTTACACCATACATAGCTTGCCATATGGAATATTGTCAGTACCTATAATTTTCCAGAGAACCATGTAAAAATTGTTGAAAGGTATCCCATTTGCAATAATCAGGATTAACAACATCCTGATCACAGGGATAACACTGGACAATTGGCACCACAGGGGAAAGATTGGAAGCAATAAGACTTGACTTAAAACAAAGTGAATACTTTTTTATGAAATCGGATGCCAGATGCTGATCAGTATAGACAAAGTGTAGGCAGCACCGTGTGGCAGACAAAGTCACAGAAGTTGAACAGCCTCAGCCCCCAGAACGTAACTTACCTTCAAGTATATTTGGGTGTGTTAAATAATCACCACTAATTCCTTCCAAAAGTTTCAGGCCTTTTAGAGTCCTTGTATCAATTCTTGATTATTAACTAATGAAAGATTTTAAGTGATTACAAGTGAGGATGAATATCACTAGGTATTGGTTATAAAAGAAAATAAGAGTAATATTCAAACTAATACCTGAGATGGGAAGAAGAGAGTTGAAGGCCACTGTTTCCCATATTTATCCCACTCTCCCCTATTCAAGGATTACCACCAAATAGTGTTCAGGTAGCAGTAGCCTTTTGTGGCTGTGAGGATTGAACTGTCTTTGTGATTATATATATATATTGTGTTTATACTTTCCTGTTGCTGAAGAATCATGAATCATAGAAGATTAGAGTTGGAAAAGACCTCGGGAGGTCATCTGGCCCAATCCCGTGCTCAAAGCAGGACCAACCTCAACTTAAATCATTTCAATCTGACTTGAAAACCTCTAAGGATGGAGATTCCACCATCTCGCTAATCAATCCATTCCAGTGCTTCACCGCCCTCTGAGTGAAGTAGTTATTCCTAATATCCAACCTAGACTGTCCCCACTGCAACCTGAGACTATTGTTTCTTGTTTTGTCATCTTGTTTTGTCACGACTGAGAATAGCCTAGCTCCATTCGCTTCAGATTCGCTCCCTCCCCCCCTTTCAGGTAGTTGAAGGCTGCTATCAAATCTCTCCCCACTCACATTCTTCTATTCAGCCCGGATTAAGTGCGGATACTACAAAGGACTAGGTATCAGGGCCTGTGTTTAAAGGACTAGGCCGCAGGGTCTGTTTGTGAAGGACTCGACCCCAGGTCCGAGCTGCGCGGGGCTAGACACCCCATGACAGTGGCCCAAAACTGGACTCATTTCTAGCCTCACCAAAGCTGAATAGAGGGGGGACTAATCATTTCCCTTAATTCGCTGGCAATGCTGCTATTAATATAGTCCAATATGCTGTTAGCTTTCTTAGCTACAAGGGCACACTGTTGACTCATATCCAGTGTCTTGTCTACTGAAATCCCAAGGTCCTTTTCTGCAGAACTGCTGCTTAGTCACTCAGTCCCCTGCCTGTAGCAGTGGTTGGGACTCTGCACATGTTGTTGAATCTCATCAGATTTGTTTTCGCCCACACATCCCATTTTCTAAGTAACTCTAGACTCTATCTGTATCCTCCAGTATATCTACCTCTCCTCCCAGCTTTGTGTCATCTGTGAACTTGCAACCCATCCCATCATTTAGATCTTTAAGGAAGATGTCGAACAGAACCAACCTTTAAAATAATAGAATCATAGAATCATAGGGCTGGAAGATACCTCAGAAGGTCATTAAGTCCAGAACCCTGCCCAAAGCAGGACCAATCCCAAATAAATCATCCCAGCCAGGGCCTTGTCAAGCTGAGACTTAATAACCTCTAGGCATGGAGATTCCACAACCTCCCTAGGTAACCCTGGCTGAACTCCCATTCCAATACTTCACCACCCTCCTAGTGAAATATGTTTTCCAAATATCCAACTTAGACCTCCCTCACTGTAACTTGAGACCATTGCTCCTTGTTCTGCAATCTGTCACTCCTGAGAACAGCCTCTTTGGAACCTCCCTTCAGGAAGTTGAAGGCTGCTATCAAATCCCCCTCACTCTTCTCTTCTGCAGAATAAATAAGCCCAAATCCCTCAGCCTCTCCTCGTAGGTCATGTGCTCCAGCCCCCTAATCTTTTGGTTACTCTCCGCTGGAGCCTCTCCAATGTGTCCACATCCTTTCTATAGTGAGGGGCCCAGAACTGGACGCAATAGTCCAGATGTGGCCTCACCAGAACCGAATAAAGGGGAATAATCACTTCTTTAGATATGCTGGCAATGCTCCTCCTAATGCAACTTAATATGCCATTAGCCTTCTTGGACACAAGGGCACACTGTTGACTCATATCCAGCTTCTCATCCACTGTAATCCCCAGGTCCTTTTCTGTCGAACTGCTACTTAGCCATTCAGTCCCCAGCCTGTAACAATGCTTGGGATTGTTTCATCCCAAGTGCAGGACTCTACACGTGTCTTTGTTGAACCTCATCAGATTTCTTTTGGCCCAATCCTCTAATCTGTCCAGGGCACTCTGGACCCTAACCCTGCCCTCCAACATAAATGTCTCACCACCTAGCTTCGTGTCATCTGAAAACTTTCTGAGGGTGCAATCCATCCCCTCATCCAGGTCATTAATAAAGATGTTGAACAAAAGCGGTCCTAGAAGCGATCCTTGGGGCATTCCACTTGAAACTGACCACCGACCTGACATTGAGCCATTGTTCACTATCCATTGGGCCCAATAGTCTAGCCAGCTTTCTATCCATCTTACAGACCATTTATCCAATCCATATTCTCTTAACTTGCTAGTAAGAATATTGCGGGAGACCGTATCAAAAGCTTTGCTAAAGTCAAGGTATATCACATCCACTGACTTTCCCATATCCACAGAGCCAGTTACCTCATCATAGAAGCTAATCAGATTGGTCGGGCATGACTTGCCCTTTGTGAATCCATGTTGACTATTCCTGATCACTTTCCCCTCTTCCAAGTGCTTCAAAATGGATTCCTTGAGGATCCTCCATGATTTTTCCAGGGATTGAGGTAAGGCTGACTGGTCTGTAATTCCCTGTATTGTCCTTCTTCCCTTTTGAAAAGATCATAGAATCATCGAATACCAGGACTGGAAAGGACCTCGAGAGGTCATCGAGTCCAGTCCCCTGCCTTCATGGCAGGACCTAGTATTGTCTAGACCATCCCTGATAGACATTTATCTCACCTACCCTTAAATATCTCCAGTGTTTAACCACCCTGACAATTAGGAAGTCTTTCCTAATGTCCAACCTAAACCTCCCTTGCTGCAATTTAAGCCCATTGCTTCTTGTTCTATCCTCAGAGGCCAAGAAGAACAATTTCTCTCCCTCCTCCTAGTGACACCCTTTTAGATACCTGAAAACTGCTGTCTCAATCTTCTCTTTTCCAATATAAACAAGCCCAATTCTTTCAGTCTTCTTTCATAGGTCATGTTCTCTAGACCTTTAATAATTCTCGTTGCTCTTCTCTGGACCTTCTCCAATTTCTCCACATCTTTCTTGAAATGTGGTGCCCAGAACTGGACACAATACTCCAAGTGAGGCCTAAGATAGGCACTACATTTGCCTTTTTCCACTCATCCAGGATGTCTCCCAATCTCCACGACTTTTCAAAGATAATGGCCAAAGGCTCTGCAATGACTTTTGCCAACTCCCTCAATACCCTCGGATGCATTAAATCTGGACCCATTTGTGTACGTTTAGCTTTTCTAAATAGTTCCTAACCTGTTCTTTCCCCACCAAAGGCTGCCCACCTCCTTCCCATACTGCATTGCCTCATGCTTTAGTCTGGGAGTTCCTTGGGGCACTCCGCTAGAAACTGACCGCCAATTTGACATCGAGCCATTAATTACTACCAGTTGGACCCGACAGTCTAGCCAGCTTTCTATCCATCTTACGGTCCATTTATCCAATCCACACTTCCTTAACTTGCTGGCAAGAATATTGTGGGAGACCATATCAAAAGCTTTGCTAAAGTCAAGGTATCTCATATCCACCAACTTTCCCATATCCACTGAGCCAGTTACCTCATCATAGAACTAATCAGAATGGTCAGGCATGACTTGCCCTTGGTAAATCCATGTTAACCATTCCTGATCACTTTCCCCTCTTCCAAGTGCTTCAAAATGGATTCCTTGAGGATCTCCTCCATGTTTTTTCCGGGGATTCAGGTGATGCTGGCAATTCCCTGGATTGTCCTTCTTCCCTTTTTTAAAGATGGGCACTACATTTGCCTTTTTCCAATCATCCAGGATCTTTCCCGATCTCCATGAGTTTTCAAAGATGATGGCCAAACACTCTGAAATGACATTTGCCAACTCCCTAAGTTTCCTCAGATGCATTAAATCCGGACCCATGGATTTGTGTAAGTCTAGCTTTTCTAAATAGTTCTTAACCTGTTCTTTCTCCACTGAGAGCTGCCCACCTCCTTCCCATACTGCATTGCCTCATGCATTAGTCTAGGAGCTGACATTGTCTGTGAAGACAGAGGCAAAGAAAGGCATTGAGTATTTCAGCTTTTCCCACATCATCTGTCACTGGGTTACCTCCCTCATCCAGGAAGGGCCCCACACCCTCTCTTATCACCCTCTGATTGTTAACATGCCTATAGAAACCTTTCTTGTTACCCTTCACATTCCTTGCTAGCTGTAATTCCAATTGCACTTTCGCCTTCCTGATAACTCCCCTGCATTCTCAAGCAATATATTTATACTCCTCCCTAGTCATCTGTCTAAGTTTCCACTTCTTGTAAGCTTCCTTTTTGTGTTTAAGCTCACAAAGGATGTGCCTGGTAAGCCTGGTAAGCCAATCTGGTTGCCTACCATATTTGCTTTTCTCAATGCGTATCGGAATTGTATCTTCCTGTGCCTTTAATAAGGTTTCTTTAAAATACTGCCAGCTCTCCTTTCCCCTTCATGTTAGCATCCCAGGGGAATCCTGCCCATCAGTTCTCTGAGGAAGTCAAAGTCTGCTTTTCTGAAGTCCAAGGTGTGTATTTTGCTACTCTCTTTTCTTCCTTTTGTCAGGATCCTGAAATCTACCATCTCATGATCACTGCTTCCCAGGTTGCCACCCACATCTACTGGCCCTACTAGTTCCTCTGTGTTTGTGAGCAGCAGGTCAAGCTGTGCATGGCCTCTGGTCAGTTCTTTCAGCACTTGTACCAATAAGTTATCCCCAACATTCTCCAAAAACTTCCTGGATTGTCTATGTACTGCCGTATTGGTCTCCCAACAGATGTCAGGGTGATTTAAGTCCCCCATGAGAACCAGGGCCTATGATCTGGAAGGTTCTCTTAGTTGTCTGCAGAAAGCCTCCTCTATCTCATCCACCTGATCCAGGGGTCTATAGCAGACACCAACCACATCATCACCCCTGTTGCTTCCACCTCTAAACTTAACCCATGGACTCTCAACAGGTTTTTCTCCCTTTATATACTGGAGCTCCATGCAATCATACTGCTCTCTTACATACAATGCAACGCCTCCTCCTTTTCTCCCCTGCCTGTTCTTCCTGAACAGTTTATACCCTTCCATAACAGTGCTCCAGTCATGAGAGTCATCCCACCAAGTCTCCATTATTCCAATCAAATCATAGTTCTTTGACTGGGCCAGGGTTTCTAATTCTTCCTGTTTGTTTCCCAGGCATGACTTGGCCTTGGTGAATCCATGTTTGTTGACTATTCCCTAACCCTAACATTTTCCCCTCTTCCAAGTGCTTCAAAATGGATTCCTTGAGAATCCCCTCTATGATTTTTCTGGGGACTGAGGTAAGGCTGACTGATCTGTAGTTTCCTGGATTGTCCTTCTTCCCTTTTAAAAAGATGGCCACTACATTTGTCTTTTTTCAATCATCCGGGATCTCTCCCGATCTCCATGAGTTTTCAAAGATAATGGCCCACCCTTGGGGCACTCTGCTTGGTCAGGCATGACTTGCCCTTGACGAATCCATGGTGATTGTTCCTGATTATGTTCCTTTACTCCAAGTGTTTCGAAATGGATTTCCTGAGCATCCGATCCATGATTTTTCCAGGGACTGAGATGTGGCTGACTGGTCTGTGGTTCTGCACATCCTCCTTCTTTTATTGTTTAAAGATATGCACTACTGTTGTCTTTTTTCAGACATGTGGGACGCTCCTCCCCTCCCATCAGCATGAGTTTTCAAAGTTAATGCCAAATGTCTCTGCAATCACATCAGTCAATTCTCTCAGCACCCTTTGATGCCTTAGCTCCTGTCCCTAGGATTTGTGCACAGCCGACTTTTCTAAATAGTTCTTAACCTTTTCTCTCTCCACAGAGGGCTGCCCACTTCCTTCCCATACTGCACTGCCCAATGCAGTAGTCTGGGAACTACCATTGTCTGTGAAGACAGAGGTAAAAAAATGCATTGAATTCTTCAGCTTGTCCACATCTGTCACTAGATTGCCTTCCCCATTCAGAAAGGGTCCGTGCTTTCCCTGGCCTTCTTGTTGCTGACTCACTTGTAGAAAACATTCTGGCTATCTTTCACATTCCTTGCTAGCTGCATCTCCAATTACATTCTGGCCTTCCTGATTGCACCTCTGCAAGCTTGAGCAATATTTCTATATTCCTCCCTAGTCATCTGTTCAAGTTTCTACACCTTGTAAGCTCCCTTTTTGTGTTTAAGCTCTCTGAAGATTTCTCTGTTGAGCCAAGCAGGACTTCTGCCATATTTACTATTATTTCTGCACATAGGGATGGTTTGTTCCTGTGCCCTTGTAACAGGCTTGGCGCTCACTTCATGCAAGCACCTCCTTTTGGCTGAGGGCAGGTCCCTGCATTTTGTCTAATGCCGAAAGCTTCTTTGACAGCTCAGCCCTCTGGCCAAGTCACTGTTGATAAATCTGAACCCTTTCTGGGATAGATTTCTAACAGAGGCCCATCCTGGTGCTCTCTTTAAGTGTCTCTTAGTTCAGGCCTTTCTCTCAATTCATTATCCCCACTCCATTCAGGTGCTTCCCCTCCTGGAGACAACTCCCTTCCCCTTACCTTAGGGCATTATCTTCAAGTCTCTCAGCAGGTTTTTGCTGAGAGTTGTCCATTGTGCTGCCATTCCCTCAGCCAGCCAATTACCCCTCTCCTTCAGGGCTCCACTTCGGGAGTAATCATACTGCTTTCTTACACACAATGCAACTTCTCCACCTTTTCTCCCCTGCCTGTCCTTCTTGAATATTTTACCAATAGTTCTCACTTATGAAAATATCATCCCTTCTTTTAGCGATGAGCCTATCCTCTGAATGTTCCATATCTCAATAATCCATTCCACCTAGCAAAGTTGTTCAAGGCTCCATTTACTTTTACTAACCAAGATTTTCCTGAAAAATTTGAAATCACTAATTCATGATTACAGTGTTCATTCAACTAAACTCTAAGGCTGCGTCTAGACTGGCAAGTTTTTGCGCAAAAGCAAAAACTTGCCAGCTGTTTACACTGGCCGCTTGAATTTGTGCAAGAGCACTGACTTTGTAATGTACAAAATCAGTGCTTCTTGCGCAAATACTTTCATGCTCCCGCTCGGGAAAAAGCCCTCTTGCGCAAGAATACTTGCGCAAGAGGGCCAGTGTAGACAGCGAGGAACTGTTTTGCGCAAAAAAGCCCCGATGGCTAAAATGGCGATCGGGGCTTTTTTGCGCAAAATTGCATCTAGATTGGCCATGGATGCTTTTGTGCAAAAGCGCTTTTGCGCAAAAGCATCCGTGCCAATCTAGATGAAACAAATACTTTTAACGGAAAAACTTTTCCGTTAAAAGTATTTGCGCAAAATCATGCCAGTCTAGACACAGCCTAAGTGTAAAAGTAGCTGATTGTCAATCCAAATTATACAAATGCTAAACAAAGAGAAGTTTGCAGCGTGAATTTCCGATACAACAAATCATCTGTAGTATCTAAGTTGTACTCACATTGATTCCTAATCACTCAAGGAATTGTTTAAGATTTTTAACTAGTGTCTAGCATGACAGTATTAGTAAATTAATCTCTTGAGTACATTGAGGCTCAACACACCTACGACTGCAAAAACGTATTTCTGTTATCTACAAATTGTCTTGGAATGCAGTATATACCCACAGGGTCAAAAGAATTGCCCTTTGAATACATGTACAATAATCTGTATATCCCAAGGTATTCAACTGGCTAATTAAATATCAAGTAATTGCTAAAACTACTAAGTGACATTTAATTAGTATGTTAATTGATATCAAATTTGCTCTTGCTATCTTGTTTTATGTTAATAAAATCCCTAAACATTTCTTGGAAATAGATTAGGAAACAATACGCTTCAAACGTATTAATACAAAATAGCCTTAAGCATCACTGCTGCCTGCGGTACAATTTACTGCCTTAAATGTTTAGCCAGAATCAAATAAGGGTCAGGATATTTGTAAACAGATTTATAATTAAGGATACATTTCATTTTCCAGTGTGAGCATCATTTGTACCTGATTGCATAAGGCTTAAGGAAAAAGGAGGTCTTTACACACAGGTCTTATGGAATCATATTTAAATGGTGATGAAACCCCTAGCCAGACTATATTCAGAACCAGTGCTGATGCAGAGGGATGAGGAACTTACAAGGAGCCATTCAACCCCTCATTTCCCTGCCACATAGAAGCCAACCTCAATTGTATTCCTTGAATGATGTGTCTGATCAGAACTAATACAAGCCTGTACCAGGAAGGGAAGAAGCTTGGACCATGACTGCTTCCTTTTTCCCCTGAAACCAATCAGCAGAGATGACCAGATGCAGATGGGAGCATACAACACCTCACAGGCAAGGGCGCCATTTCGGGCGTGTGGGGGGAGGGACAGCAGCCATGCACTCCAAGACATAGCTGGCTTTTCATCCCATTTCCCAGGCACTAAGGGAGTGAGGGGAAAGTGCTTGCATTCTGTGCATGCCTCTCACGCCTGGCTGGTGAAGGGAGCTCACCAGCTCTAAGCCAGCCAGCCCCCTGCCTTTGGCCCCCCTCTATGCCCTTTCCCCCAGCCAGGCTGTCTGCCCTGATGTTATCGCCCTCCGCCCCCAGCCCTGGGCTACCAAGGGCGTCCAAAGTTCTTCAGCCCTGGCACTGCACTGTGGCAGTTCCCTGGCCCCATGCTGCTGCAGGTGGCCAGATTTTCCTAGCTCTGCACTGCCATGGGTGTCCAAGCTTCTTCTTCCTCCAGCCCCATGCTGCCATGGGCATCTGGGATTCTCCAGCCCCTGGCTCTGCACTACTAGGGTTCTCTGTTTCTATGCTACCATGGGGGGGCCTGATTTCCCCAGCTCTGCACTGCTGCGGGCAGCTTAGCTTCCTCTTCCTCCAGCCTTGCAGGCTGCTGGGTTTGTCTAGCGCAGCCCCAGCACTTTTGTGGGGCTTCAGCCCTACTGCCCTCGGGCTGGCTGTTGGCCATCCTGCCATTAGGCTCCTGGACTCTCTGGACCAGAGAGTGCTAGTCTTCAGAGGTTCAACGTGTAGTGGAAATAATAATAATAATAATAATACTTATTATAGTTGTTGTTGGTTGTTGTTTGTTGTTGTTGTTTGTGCATCTGTCTATGAGTCTGTCTGTCCATCTGTGAGTCCATTTGTTCAAGAACTCCTCCTAAACAGTAAGAGCTAGGGTGACAAAATTTGGTATGCAGCTTCCTCTTATCCTAACTTAAAGCAAGGTCAGTGTTTGGTTGTGCCGGGAAAATGATCAGTGCCTGGAGTGGGATTATTTTCCATAACATGGAATGGGATAGGGCTGATAGAAGGACAGCTATACTGTAGAGTTACTGCTGGGGGTAACGAGCAGAGAGAACAGTCATATTGTAGAATGACCACTGATAGCAGCCAAACCAGTGCAAGAGTTGCCAGAGGGTAGGGCTCCACATTCTGGCTACTAGTCTAGGTAAGTGGCCCCCTGTCCCAAACAGTGCTGGATGGGGGATAGGTGTCCCCCACCCACTGGCCCCACTAACCAGCCCCAGTGCTGCAGCCTCCCCCACCCCAGGGCCAAGCCCCAGGAGATAACCTCCCAGAGAAGAAGCTGGAAACCATGGCCAATTCACACACCCCCTAGAGGAAACACACACACACCCCACCGCCTGAGGAGAGGCTAAGAGCTGTGGCTCACTCCCTCTTTCCTCAAGAGACACCCTCACTGAGAATAAGCTGGCCCACAGAGTCCCGACCCCCCCAACAGGCTGGAAGCCAGGGGGTCAAGTGAGGCTGGGGCCAGCCCATGGAGACCCAGCCCCCCATACCAGCTGCAGGGGGGCAGCTGGAGGCCAGTGCTGGACCCCAGAGCCCCTCTCCCTCCCAGTCAAACTGCAGGGCATTTGGAGGCTGGGGGACAGCCTGTGGAGCCCCTGCTATCACTTCCTGGACACGTTGGAGGCTGGGACCACCCCACACAGCTCCACCCACTGCAGAAGGAGCTACCAGCGAACCGCAGACAATGTGAGCCCCAAGGCTCCATGGCTACGGAGCAGGTAAGGAAAGAAACTGGAGCAGCCCAGTAGCAGCTTCCTCAGAGTGGGTCCGTGGGCCACTTTGAGAAACACTGCTCTAAGATCTTTGTCTATACAGCTAAAATTGATTGTGGTCCTTATTTGCCATCTTGATGCATTTCTGTTTGGTCTTTCTGACACTCACATCATCACCATCAAATCCATTCAAAGTATCACTACTAAAATATTCTTTACCATTTCTGCCATGCTTTTATAAGGATACTGAAAGATACTTATTCAAAGCCAGGGTTGCTGCGTTAAATCCTGTTGATAAAGAAGATTTTCATAGCATTTTCCCCATGTATTGATGATGGAAGAGGAGGTTCCTACCATTGGACCTACCATTGCCTTCTCAATAGAACCTGTGATGTTTTTAAAGAGAAATGAAGATGAGATTCTAGCTTTTCATGCTATATTCCTGAATTTTCTGAAGAAAAAATGGAAGAGTAGTGCCATTCTCATGCTTAATCTTTACTTTGCCTAATCAATACACGTAGTTTTGTTTTATGCAACTTGATAACCCTATAGGAGGCTGAAAACAAAAACCTGAATGGTAATTTTGAGTTGCATGTGCACTGAAACCAATGTTTAATCCCTTATAACATTATTCCTAATTTTCTTTTGGAAAAATGATCATTCCACTTTAAGTATATACTGAGTAAAAAGTTTTGACTTTCAGAGGTATGGAGAAAAAGTGGAATGATATTTTTAAATGCGGAAAATACAATCACCTTATTCAAAAATGACTGACCAGATTTAAAAAGAAAAATCAAGCAAATAAAGTTAAAAGGAAAGTTGCTTTAAAAAAAAAAACCCACCAAACCCTATACGTACAAATTCAAATGCAGGGCTGGATAATAAAGGTGGCTTTGCAACTTAAACTGCAACAATACAATTGGTACAATATTCATCCATGATGAATAAGATTGGAAACACCACTTACACATTGGAGATTTATACAATATCTTCTAATGGAGGATATAACGTTTAAACACGATAGGTTTGAAAGGATCTCTAAAAATCTCTGAAGACATTTAAACTCTTGTTCACAAGGCCTCAGTCCCTATTTATTAGTAAAATGGCCATTTTTTAGATGTTCCATTACTGTCCTGAGTGGCACCAAGATGAAAGCTACACATGTGTGACAATGATTAATGTGCAAAACTGCTCTATCAGCTACACCGCTATCGATCAACATGATGTAATTGCTGCGGCAAAGTAGAAATAATACCACTCATTTATATGTACATATGACAGTGTGTACCAATCCCGCACTGGCCGGGGGGGGTGGAGGACAGGCTTATTGGGTGGAGCAGGCCCCTCCCCCAAAGCCCTGCTGGGCATGCTCGCACGGTAGCCCTACTATAAAGGCCAGAGAAGCTGATCAGTTAGGGCTGACCAATGGGGGGGGTGGGGGGGAGGAAGGGGAGGAAGGAGCCCTTGTGCTAACCCAGGAGCAGCAGCCTGCAGAGCAGCAGCCTGAGGAGCAGCTTGAGCCAGGGGAGCAGCAGCCTGAGGAGCAGCAGCGGAGGGAGTGACAGCTTGCGGAGTGGCAGCCTGATGCCGAACCACACCTTCCGCAGCTGGACAGTGTTGGAAGCAGCCCATGGCAGGGAGCTAAGAGGCAACCCAGTGAGCTTGGTGCGTTTCAGAGGAATTCTCCTCTGAGCTGGTGGTTGGAAATGCACCAACCACCAACAGGGCCCTGGGCTGGGGCCTGGTGAAGAGGATGGGCCCGGGCTTCCCTACCCCCACCCCTGTGACCCCAAGGAGGGGGAGCACTGATCTTGTGAGGGACTAGGCCACTGGGCCTGACTGTGAATGACTAGGTTGCTGGTCCTGACTCTGAGGGTATGTCTAGACTGCAGCCCTCTGTCGGCAGAAGGATGCAGATTTGGCAGGTTGACATTGCAAATGAAGCGGGGATTTAAATATCCCACGCTTAATTTGCATTAAAATGGCCACTGTTTTTGCCGACTCAGGACTTTGTCGGCAAAAAGTGGCAGTCTAGAGGGGGATCTGTCGAGAAAGAAAGCCTTTTTCAACAGATCCTGTAAACCTCCTTGCAGGAGGCATAAGGGATCTGTCAGAAAAGGCTTTCTTTCTCAACAGATCCCCCTCTAGACTGCCTCTTTTTGCTGACAAAGTGCTGAGTCGGCAAAAACGGCGGCCATTTTTATGCAAATTAAGCGTGGGATATTTAAATCCCCGCTTCATTTGCAATGTCGACCTGCCTAATCTGCATCCCTCTGCTGACAGAGGGATGTAGTCCAGACATACCCTGAATGACTAGGCCGCTGGGCCTGACTGTGAAGTGACTAAACTGCCAGGGACTACTGGTGAGTGGTCAGTTTGCGGGGTGTCACCCCTCAGAAAAAGGCACGGGGCAGGAGGCCCCGTCACAACTGGTGGACAACGTGGGCATAGCTTAAGTGATCCCTCCTCCCACCCCCCCGTGCAAAGGGGAAGGTCAGGTGCTTTGGAACAAGGTCCCTCCCCCCCAAAAAAGAGAGAGAGTTATTTTTGTTGGTGTTGTTCTCTTTTGAGTTTTTTCATCTTTAGAGTGAGAGGGCAGGTAACCAAAGTGGGCTGCCACGATGGACCCCAGTAAGCTGTTTGAGTGGCTGATGGACCACCAACAGAAGCAGACAGCCAACAGCAACAGCTGCAGAACCAACTACTCCAAAAGTTGGTGAGCCAACAACAGATGCAGGCCACCCAACAGCAGGAGCAACAGCAGCAACTGCTGAGGAAACTTGTCAGCCAGCAACAAGCCCAACAGGAATGCTGAATGCAGCATATGGCATTGCTGTGGAGGACAACCCCCTGCCCCGCCAAGATGTGGCTGCAGGAGGTGCCGGGGGTGGACTAGCGGGATTACCCGAGGCTCACTGAGATGTGCCCCACAATGAGCCCAAGGCCTACCTGGTAATGTTTGAATGGGTTGCGACTGCTGCAGGGTGGCCCCCAGAACATTGGGCCACTTTGCTGGCCCTCTAGCTGACTGGACCAGCTCAGATGGCCTATCGCAATATCGACCCCTGGGAGGTGATGGAATACCTGTGGGTGAAGGCGGCCATATTGGACCAAGCAGGAATCAGTGCGGAGATGTACCTCCAGCAGCTATGATAAGAGAGGTACCCTGCAGGAGCTGGACCCTGGGCTGTAGCCCAGCGAATACGGGACCAGTGTTGGTGGTGGCTAGAGCTGAACCAGAGACCTGCAGCCCAGGTAGCTGAACTGGTGGCCGTGGAACAGTTTGTGAAAGTTCTACCCTGAGGGAGGAAGGAGTGGATACAATGCCACCACCCTGAGACCTTAGCCTGAGCTGTCTCCCTCATGGAAGACTATATGGTGAAGGAGGAAACCCCAAAGACCAAACAGAGAATGTGTAACCCAGGGATGCTGGGAAAGGGGCAGAACTGGGGGTCCAGTAGTACTGGGAGAGAGGGGTTGTGGCATAGTGGGGGTTCTGTCTGCTCTGTAACCTGGTGTCCCCCTGCTCCGGGATGTGAGATTCTCACTGACTCACCCAAATGTGTATTAACCCAAACACCTGGGCTCAGCCTCCCAGGGAGAGAGACAAAGGGAGGAAGGCGGAGACCAACACCTGGCTGGGGGGAAGTAAGGCAGTTGCTGTATGGGAAGCATGGAGAGAAGAGGCTAAGCTGGGGCCTAGGGGTGATGGACCCCTAACCCTAGGGTCTGAGGCATCCTGGTCCTGGCCCCTGTAGCCACATCACATATGTGCTGTGCTGTATCCTGAAGGAACAATAAACCCCTCTCTATTCTACAACTGGCGGAGTCTGTTCTTGCTGCTACGGGGCTGCAGGATTTGGGGGAACCCTGACTGCGTCGTCACGGGGGTCAGTGACTCACATGGTAGCAACGCAATCACCTAAGAACAGCCTGTCAGGAGGCCTGGCTGGGAAGCCCCAGTTCGGGGAGAGGCTGATCCACCCCAAGAACGATGGATGCCCCCTGCCTCCCCCCCTGGGAAAACCTACCAGTAGGTCCAAGCCAAGCCCGCTGCTACGAGTGCAGCCAGGAGGGTAATTTCAGATGAGAATGCCCATTCATGGACCACAGCTATGGACAGGTACTGGTGGCGGGGCACAATCTCAGAAAAGGGGCGGAGCAAAGACAGTAATTCCAGTCAGGGCAAATGGGATAGTGACTGTGGCACTAGTGGACTCAGCATGTAGTCAGACCTTGATATGGGAGGGATTGACCACCAGGCCCGACCGGTGGGGCATGTCAGTGTAGCTTCAGTGTATCTATGGGGACGTGATGGCGTCCCCCATGACAAGGGTGTCACTTGCCATGGGTCTCTACAAGGAACGCTGTATGGTGGTGGTGGCCCCAAAGTTGGCATACCTGGTGGTATTAGTCCAAGATTGGCCCTACTTTACAGACAAAACCCCTGGAACCTGCCGAAGGGAGGAGCCTTGCCCCACTCCAGCAATGTTGGCCAGGTGAGAGCTGGTGGAGGACCCAGGGGAAGAAACCTCAGAGACACCGACGGAGGGAAAGGCCCTGGCCCCAGGACGCAGTGTCATCCATAGACCCCTGGCAGGCAGGCATTGACCTAGAAGTGGACTTCCTTGAAGAACAGAGGAACGACACAACCCTCAGCTGGGCCTGGGAGCAGGTGGGGGAACCCTGTCCGGATGGGACTCAGTGACAGTGCAGAGCTCATGGACCCCAGTTTGAGATCTGAAACAATCTCCTCTATCAGCTGGACTCATATCCTCAAACCCAGGTTGAGATTTGCCAGCGACTGGTACCCCAGTGATTCCGGCGAGTGTTACTCCAGCTAGCCCACGCCATATCATAGGCAGGGCACCTGGGCCATGAAAAGATGCTGCATAGAGTGGCACAGCGATTCTTCTGGCTGGGGATCCACCAAGAGGTCAGCGACTATTGTGTCTCATGCCTGGAGTGCCAAAAGACTAGCCCGGTGGGGTCCCATGGGTGCTGTTGATACCACTACCAGTAGTAGGGATGCTGTTCGAGCGCATAGGCCTGGATCTGGTGGGCCCTCTGGAGGGGAGCACAAGTGGGAACAAGTATATTTTGGGCATCGTGGACTATGCCACCCTTTACCTGGAGGCGATCCCCTTACAAATCACAACTGCCCGGGGCATCAGGCTTCTGAAGGAGATCCTGACGGATCAGGGGACAAATGTAACTTCAAAGCTCATGGCTGAATTGTGCCTCCTGCTGAACATCCGCATGCTAAAGATCTCCATATACCACCCCCAGACATATGGATTAGTGGAGAGTTTTAATAGAACTCTCAAGGCCATGCTTCACAAGTCCACAAGACCTGCGGCTTTGGTTGCCAGCTCTCCAGTTTGTGGTGAGGGAGGTACCCCAGGCTTCCACCTGGTTCTCTCCCTTCAAGTTATTGTCTGGGTGCCATCCACAAGGAATCCTGGACCTAGTGAGGGAGACATGGGAAGAGCAGGAAACATGAACCCAGGGTCCGTCCACTATGTGCTGCAGCTGAGGGAGCGGCTGAAGGAGTTAGGCCAACTTAGCCTACGAGAACTCCGCAGAAGGCACAGGAGGACCAGGTGTGACATTATAACCAGGAACAAAGGTGAGGACCTTCTAACCTGGGGATTGGGTGTGTTGCTCTTTGTTACTCCTAAGTAATAACAGGAATACAATAGGAGTTTGGAGGAGGGAGTTCTCCAGGTGAAAGAGGAGTAAAACGGGACCCTTGTGGTAAGTGGCTGTCTGGAGTGTGTGTTTGTGTGTGGGGGAGTTATTTGCTGTGTGCTGAGCTTGTGTTTATCTGTTTGGTTGGTTTGTTTGTTTGCTTGAAGGAGCTTCTAAAAGGTTTGAAATCTAGAAGCCTCTGTTAATTGGCTAAGCCTCAGTCAGGGGGAGGGGCTACCAGAGCTATATAAGCCTGTGACTCAGCGACCAGGGAGCTTGGGAACAGGAATTGCTAACAGGGAGTTTGGAGAGGGAGTTTAGAGGGGGAGGTTAGAGGGCTCTAGTGACTTCTGGCCTTCTTTAAAACATAACTCTTATAATAATCTATATTCCAGAGGTTTAAAAAGAATCCCAGTTTATACTTAAATTTATTCATTAGAAAAATGGAGACAGAAGCCCAGCAGCAGAGTGGGGCTATCCTGTTTATTGCCGAGTGTAACATGTATGATTACCTGCCCTGTGGGCGGCTTGCGATGTGTGCACCCGTTGCAAGGAGCTCCTGACCTCAGAGACCGAGTTCGGGCTTTGGAGGCCAGGGTGGCTGAACTGGAGGAGCTAAGGGAGGTAGAGAGATGTGGATGAGACTTTCTGGGACACTGTAGTACTGTCCCACCTCCAGTCTGAGAGCCCCAGTGCTCTTAAGGAGGATGAAAGTCTCAAGGGAACAGAGCATTCAATGGGAGCAGAGGGAAACCATCCCGTAGTTGGGACCCTCCTCCCAGAGGATGTGCGGTATCCTCTCGCACTGAGGATACCTCTGAGGGGGAGGAATGCCAGTTCGGAAGAGGCAGGTGTTAGTAGTGGGTGATTCTGATCGTTAGAAACATAGATAGTTGGGTTTGTGATGACCGGGAGAACCGTATGGTCACTTGCCTGCCTGGTGCGAAGGTTGCGGATCTCTCGAGGCATCTAGATAGACTTATGTGTAGTGCTGGGAGGAGCCGGTGGTCGTGGTACATGTAGGTACCAATGACGTAGGGAAGGGTAGGAGAGATGTCCTGGAGGCCAAATTTAGGCTGCTAGGAAAGAGACTGAAATCCAGGACCTCTATGGTGGCGTTCTCGGAAATGCTTCCAGTTCCACGCGAGGGCCAGGTAGGCAGGCAGAGATTCAGAATCTCAATGTGTGGATGAGACGATGGTGTAGGGAAGAGGGGTTTGGATTTATTAGGAACTGGGGACACTTTTGGGAGAGGGGAGCCTATACAGGAAGGATGGGCTCCACCTAAACCAGGGTGGAACCAGACTGCTGGCACTAAACATTAAAAGGCAGAGAGCAGTTTTTAAACTGAGAGATGGGGAAAGCCGATTGGTGCGGAGATGCACGAATCGGAGGGAGACTTCTCTTAGAGGAGAATCCATTGATAGAGATTCTCTAAGCTGTAGTCAGAAAGAGAGGAGGGAGAGGGCAAACCATGGGACCAGAGCAGACAAACAACACATAAAGGAATCCAATGCATCAGGGAAGGGCAGACAAATAAGCAGTGGCAAATTTTAAAGTGCTTCTACACAAATGCTAGGAGTCTGACTAATAAGATGGGTGAACTAGAGTACCTAGTATTAAATGAGGAGATTGACATAATAGGCATCACTGAAACCTGGTGGAATGAGGAAAATCTGTGGGACACAATCATACCGGGATATAAAATATATCGAAAGGATAGAGCAGGCCGGGTGGGTGGCGGAGTGGCACTGTATGTGAAAGATAATGTAGAATCAAATGAAATAAAAATATTAAATGAATCAACATGTTCAATAGAATCGCTATGGATAGTAATTCCATGCTCCAAAAATAAGAAATTAGCAGTAGGGATATATTACCGACCACCTGACCAGGACAGAGATACTGACATTGAAATGCTGAGGGAGATTAGAGAGGCTACCAAAACAAAGAACTCTATAATAATGGGGATTTTAATTACCCCCATATTGACTGGATACATGTCACCTCAGGAAGAGAAGGAGATAAAATTTCTCAATGGCTTAAATGACTGCTTCTTGGAGCAGCTGGTGCAGGAACCCACAAGGAGAGGCAATTCGATCTAGTCCTGAGTGGAGCGCAGGATCAGGTCCAGGAAATAACCGTTACAGGACCGCTTGGGAATAGTGACCATAATATAATAACATTCAACATTCCTGTGGTGGGAAAAACACCTCAGCAGACCAGCACCCTGGCATTTAATTTCAAAAAGGGGAATTACACAAAAATGAGGAGGTTAGTTAAACAGAAATTAAAAGGCACAGTGACTAGAGCCAAATCCCTGCAAGCTGCATGGAAACTTTTTAAAGACACCATAATAGAGGCCCAACTTAAATGTATACCCCAAATTAAAAACATAGCAAGAGACCTAAAAAGAGTCACTGGCTTAACCACCATGTAAAAGAAGCAGTGAGGGACAAAAGGCATCTTTTAAGAAGTGGAAGTCCAATCCTAGTGAGATAAATAGAAAGGAACATAAACACTGTCAAATCAAGTGTAAAAATGTAATAAGAAAAGCAAAAAGATTTTGAGGAACAGCTAGCCAAAAACTCAAAAAGAAATAACAAAATGTTTTTTAAGTACATTAGAAGCAGGAAGCCTGCTAAAAAACCTGTGGGTCCCCTAGACGATCGAACTATAAAAGGCGCAATTAAGGATGATAAAGCCATTGCAGAGAAACTAAATGATTTCTTTGCTTCAGTCTTCACGGCTGAGGACGTTGGGGAGATTCCCAAATCTGCACCATCCTTTGTGGGTGATGAATCTGAGGAACTGTCCCGGATTGAAGTGTCATTAGAGGAGGTTTTGGAACAAATAGAAAAACTTAATGTTAACAAATCTCCGACCGGATGGCATTCATCCAAGGGTTCTAAAAGAACTCAAATGGGAAATTGCTGAACTATTATCTGTGGTTTGTAACCTATCCCTTAAATCGGCTTCCGTACCTAATGACTGGAAGGTAGCCAACGTGACACCAATATTTAAAAAGGGCTCTAGAGGTGATCCTGGCAATTACAGACCGGTAAGTCTAACTTCAGTACCTGGCAAATTAGTCAAACAATAGTAAAGAATAAAATTGTGAAGCATGTAGAAGAACATAATTTGTTGGACAAAAGTCAACATGGTTTCTGTAAAGGGAAATCCTGTCTTACTAATCTATTAGAGTTCTTTGAAGGTTAACAAACATGCGGACAAGGGGGATCCAGTAGATATAGTATACTTAGATTTCCAGAAAGCCTTTGACAAGGTCCTCACCAAAGGCTCTTGTGTAAATTACATGGCCATGGGATAAGAGGGAAGGTCCTTTCTTGGATTGAGAACTGGTTAAAAGACAGGAAACAAAGGGTAGGAATAAATGGTAAATTTTCAGAATGGAGAGGGGTAACTAGTGGTGTCCCCAAGGGTCAGTCCTAGGACCAATCCTGTTCAACTTATTCATAAATGATCTGGAGAAAGGGGTAAGCAGTGAGGTGGTAAAGTTTATGGATGATACCAAACTGTTTAGGATAGTCAAGACAGAAGCAGACTGTAAGAGACTCCAAGAAGATCTCACCAAACTGAGTGATTGGGCAACAAAATGGCAAATGAAATTTAATGTGGATAAGTGTAAAGTAATGCACATTGGGAAAAATAACCCCAACTATACGTACAGTATGATGGGGGCTAATTTGGCTACGACAAATCAGGAAAGAGATCTTGGAGTTATCGTGGATAGTTCTCTGAAAACTTCCACACAGTGTGCAGCGCGGTCAAAAAGGCAAATAGGATGCTAGGTATTATTAAGAAAGGGATAGAAAATAAGACCCAGAATATCTTACTGCCCCTGTATAAAACTATGGTACGCCCACATCTTGAATACTGTGTACAGATGTGGTCTCCTCACCTCAAAAAAGATATTTTGGCCTTGGAAAGGGTTCAGAAAAGGGCAACTAAAATGATTAGGGGTTTGGAACGGGTCCCATATGAGGAGAGGTTAAAGCGACTGGGACTTTTCAGTTTAGAAAAGAGGAGACTGAGGGGATATGATAGAGGTGTATAAAATCATGAGTGGTGTGGAGAGGGCCGATAAAGAAAAGTTATTTATTAGTTCCTAAATAGAAGAACTAGAGGACACCAAATGAAATTAATGGGTAGCAGGTTTAAAACTAATAAAAGAAAGTTCTTCTTCACACAGCGTGTAGTCAGCATGTGGAACTCCTTGCCAGAGGAGGCTGTGAAGGCTAGGACTATAACAGAGTTTAAAGAGAAGCTAGATAATTTCATGGAGGTTAGGTCCATAAAAGGCTATTAGCCAGGGATAAAATGGTGTCCTTGGCCTCTGTTTGTCAGAGGCTGGAGAGGGATGGCAGGAGACAAAGCGCTTGATCATTGTCTTCGGTCCACCCTCTGGGGCACCTGGTGCTGGCCACTGTCGGCAGACAGGATACTGGGCTAGATGGACCTTTGGTCTGACCCGGTACGGCCGTTCTTATGTTCTTATGTTCTTATGTACCCTCAGCTGAGTCCAAGATATTGGTGAAATGGCAGGGCCCATTCAAAGTGATCCGAAGAGTCCCATAGACTATGAGGTACGGCTGCAGGGGTGGCACAAAGAGTGCCGTATTTACCATGTGAACCTCCTAAAAGCCTGGAAGGAACAGGAGGCTATTCTGATCACCCCTTGCCATCCGGAACCAGAACTCACGCTGAAAGCTGGGGGCTCACAGAAACACCATCCAGTGGATCTCGGGCAAGGTCTAGGGGTAGAACAGCGGCAACAGCTACAAGAATTGATCACCCAATTCCCACAGGTCTTGTCAGACAAGCCAGAGAGGACCCGATTAACCAGTCACCACATCATTACCCTCCCGGGCTAAAAGGTGAGGGACAACCACCGCCCACTCCCCAGGAAGATGTGGGACACTGTTAAGGAGGAGCTGGGAAAAATGCTGGTGCTGGGGTGGCTGAAGAGTCAAAGAGTGAGTGGCAGAGCCCCATTGTATTAGTTCCCAAGCCAGAAGGGACAGTGAGGTTCTGCATTGACTTCCGTAAAATGAACGCCATCTTACGGTTCGACGCATACCCCATGCCCCAGGTGGACAAATTGCTAGAGTGGTTGGGGTATGACGAATACATCTTGATGCTAGATCTCATGAAGGGGTACTGGAAAATCCCGTTGACCCCCTCGGGAAAGGAAAAGATAGCCTTCCCAACCCCCTTCGGGCTGTATCAATTTACAATGATGCCTTTTGGGTTGCATAGGGCTGCCGCCACATTTCAGCACCTTATGACTCAGGTGATGGGCCTGCATGACGAATACGCAACTGTATACATTGACAACATCATTGTGTATCATGTGAGCTGGGAAGAACACCTACAACATCTAGAGAAGGTGCTACGGGCCCTCGGGGAGGCTGGATTGACGGCAAATCCCGCTAAGTGTCACCTGGGCCAACAAGAGGTGACGTACCTGGGATACAGCGTGGGAAAAGGGAGGGTGTGACTGTTGATTGATAAAGTACAGGCCCTCTGGGACTACCCCACACCTACCACAAAGCATCAGGTGTGGCAGTTTCTGGGTCTGGTGGGGTATTATCGCCAGTTTATCCCTAATTTTTCCACCATAGCTGCCCCGCCGACTGACTTGACCAAGAACCAACAATCCCGAAAGTGGTCAGGGGAATGCGAGACAGCGTTATGAACCCTATGAGACCAGCTAACTCAGGAGCCCGTCCTTGCCCAGCCCAACTTCATGAAGCTGTTCGTCCTGCAGACAGATGCCTCCGAGGTGGGCCTAGGGGCTGTGCTGTCCCAGGAGGTAGACGGAGCAGAACATCCTATTCTTTACCTAAGCTATTTCCCTGCGAGACCGGTACTCCGCAATAGAAAGGGAGGTATTGGCAGTGAAATGGGCCATTGAGGGCCTTAGCTATTACCTGTTGGACAGTTCTTTTACCTTGGTGACAGCCCATGCCCCACTTAAGTGGTTATAAACAATGAAAGACTCCAACACTTGAATTATATGTTGGTATTTGTCCCTGCAGCTGTATTCATTTCAAGTGGTGCACTGGCCAGGGAAAGCGCATGCGAATGTGGACTTCTTTTCCCACCTCAGCCCCAATAGAGGGGAAGAAGAACAACCTAGGGAACCTCTCTTAAGGGGGACAGTGTGTGATGGGGCGTACCAACCCTGCACTAGACAGGAGGGTGGAGTACAGGCTTATTGGGTGGAGAAGGCCCACACTGAATGCTTTCACTGCAGTTCTAGTATAAAGGACAGAGAAGCTGGTCAGTTAGGGCTGGCCACTGTGGGGGAAGGAGCTCCTGCCCTAACCCAGGAGCAGCAGCTTGCAGAGCAGCAGCCTGAAGAGCAGCCTGAGCCAGAGGGAGCCGCAGCCAGCAGGAGCCACAGCCGGAGGAGCCAGAGGAGCCACATCCAGAGGAGCAACCATCTGAAGAGCAGCAGCCAGACGAGCGGCAGCCCTCAGAGAAGCAGCCAGGGGAGCGGCAGCCTGAAGCCGAACCACACCTTACGCAGCTGGACAGGGGTAGAAATTAGCACAGGGTAGGGAGCCACGAGGCAATCCAGTGAGCTTGGTGCATTTCAGAGGAATTCCCTGCTGAGCTGGTGATTGGGAACATGCCCACCACCAACAGGGCCCTACGATGGGGCCTGGTGGAGAGGGTGGGCCCGGGCCCCTCGATCCCCACCCCTGTGACCACAAGGAGGGGGAGCACTGATCTTGCGAGGGACTAGGCTTCTGGGACTGACTGTGAATAACTAAGCCGCTGGGCCTGACTATGAACGACTACGCCTCTGGTCCTGATTGTTCATGACAAGGCCGCCAGGCCTGATCGTGAATGCCGAGGCTGCTGGGCCTGAATGTGAAAGACTAGGCCACTAGGCCAGATCTGGTGTGACTAAGCCACCAGGGACTACTTGTGAGGGGTCAGTTAGTGTGGTGTCACCCCTCGGAAGAGGCACGGGGCAGGAGGTCCCGACACAGTATACTAACATATCTATAATCTGTTAAATAAGAAAAAATATTTCATGTATTTATAATTATTACTATTTTATATAATACACTGAAATTGATCTATAAATGATAGTCAAGCTTCTTTGTTTCCTCAGCTTACAGTTCCCCTATAAAAATAGTGTATGATGAAATCAAATATCTTACTATTTTCCTTATATAAAATATAAACTATAGAAATATTCTGAGATCATTATATCCTTGTAAGTTAGCTTCTTACTATATCACATTCCCCATAAATAAATATAAGTGTAATAAACTGCATAACATACTATTCAGAGTACTTTATGCCTCTTTGCATTGATAGTTTCTCATCATACTCATGTTTTCGAATATGTCGTTATCCACTGAAAATATACACATCAAATACACAAACTTAAATATGTGCACATGTCCCCTCAGATACATGACACACAAAAATCTAAGTTAAAAAATGTTAAAGAGGCAAAGTCAAGCACTCAGAAATTAGAAAATGTGTAGCCCTGAGAGAATTTAGTTGCAAGTCTCTACTGAATATGTGTAAACTCAGATTTTTCAATGGCATATAACTTGGCCAAATGTGGAATTTTATTCACAGCTACATAACAAGGCACAAAGGCCAAATTTCATATCCCTCCTCCAAACATGGGGCACTAGAGCTTCTGAATGAAACGGTTGTTTGAGCATTTATAACATGGACAAAATAAATTATTTTCCCTTTATCTCATTCTCTGAAACATTTTAACTGAAACTTTCCAAAAATGTCCTTATTAGGCATATCTATGTGGCATAGAAAATTTCAGCCAGAAGGGATAAAATTTGCTTGAGTTATGGTCTTATAGTGGGAACTATCATGCAATCTTTTATATAAGCATTGCTTCCATTTCTGCCTGTGACATACCCACTGTATACATGCATTTAATTGATATACTGTACAATGTAGCACTGAGAGACTCACCTAACTTAGAAATATTATTGCTCAAACCAGTTTCTAGATATGATACTACTACAGGAAAAAACTGCAGTTGAGGAACTGTATTGAGGTGGCCATAAGACTGACCATCTTGAATTTCTGAGGATCATTCCCCTCTTCCATTTGAATTTCAGAGGGGGAAGTCTTGAAACCAAGGATATCACATTGAACCCAGGGTTCATTGCCACAGAGATGGAAGCATTTGAGTGAGAAATTGGCCTCTCTCTGCTGCTTTGCACTGATTCTCTTGATAGAATTCTTTAGTCTCTAGGGCAGTTAATCAGTCTTGTAGGGTCCCAGTAGAGAAAAATAGTAAAACGCCGTGATGAACTCTGCTGAATTACTAGCTATACTATTGAAGAGACCTGAGCAAAGTGACGCTCTGCTCCTTCACATATGAAAGCATTCCTGGTCTAATTCATTCTCTTTACTTCTGCTTTAGTGGATGGTATAATCATCTAGTGAGTTCCTCAGAGTGGGAAATGCCAACGAAATATGTCAAACTTCAAAAGGAGCATTTGTGAGACTTTTGTGTTCAGAAGCTAAAGTTGAAGCATAATCTAAATAAGTTCTCAACAGGATTCAAGTTTCTTTAGTGAAAAAGTAGTAACAATCAAAACTAAAGTGCAACATCTAAGAGACAGCAGAGTAGAAATCTTACAAACTGTTTTATTAATGGATATAACATAATATAGAGACAAATCATAACCTAGTGTTCAGTGAGTGGTATCCTCTGATTAGATATCATAAGTTGTAAAAAACGGGTTGGCTGTCATGATGCAGTCATTGTGCCTTTGATTGGCTCAGGTTGGGGATAAAGAAATTTTACTGAAGGCATAGGAACAAACCATCCCAATGTGCAGCGAGAAAAGTATGGTATGCGATCAGTTTGGTTTAGCAGTGAAATCTTTGGTGAGCTTAAAAACCAAAAGGAAGCTTATAAGAAGTGGAAACTTGGACAGATGACTAGGGAAGACTATAAATATATTGCCCGAGCATGCAGAAATGTAATCAGTAAGGCCAAAGTACAATTGAAATTGCAGCTAGCAAGAAATGTGAAAGGTAGCAAGAAAGGCATGTTAGCAATAAGAAGATGGTCAGGGAGGGTGTGGGACCCTTACCTCCCTCATTAAGGAGATAACCTAGTGACAGATGATATGAGAAAAACTGAAGTACTCAAAGCTTTTTTTGCCTCTGTCTTCTTAGACAAGGTCAGCTCCCAGACTATTAAACTAGGCAGCACAGTATGGGAAGGAAGTAGGCAGCCCGCAATGGAGAAAGAACAGGATAAGACATATTTAGAAAAGCTGGACATACACAAATCCATGGGGTCAGACCTGTTGCATCTGAGGGTGCTGAGGGAGCTGGCTGATGTGATTGCAGAGCCATTGGCCATTATCTTTGAAAATTCATGGTGACTGAGGGAGGTCCCAGACAATTGGAAATGTAGTGCCCATCTTTAAAAACAGGAAGAAGGAGAATCCAGGGGACTGCAAGTCTATCAGCTTCACCTCAGACCCCAGAAAAATCATGGAGTAGATCCTCAGGGAATCCATTTTAAAGCACTGGGAAGAGAGGAAAGTGATCAGGAATAGTCAATATGGTTTCACCAAGGGCAAGCCATGCCTTTTATGATGACATAAGTGGCTCTGTGGATATAGGAAAGGTGGTGAATGTGATATACCTTGACTTTAGCAAAGCTTTTTACCAGGTCTTCCACAGTATTCTTGGCAGTTAGTTGAAGAAGTATGGATCAGATAAGTTGATTGTAAGGTGGCTAGAAAGCTGGCTAGATTGTTGAGCTCAATGAGTAGTGATTAATGGCTTGATGTCTAGTTGGCAGTTGGCACCAAAGGGACTTCCCCAAGAGTCTGTTTTAGGGCCAGTTTTGTTGAAGTTCAGAGGTGACACTAAGCTAGGAGGAGAGGGTAAGGATAGGGACCAGCGTGACCTGGACAAATTGGAATATTGGGCCAAAAGAAATCAGATGAGGTTCAACAAGGATAAGTGCAGAGTCCTACACTTGAGAGGGAAGAATTGCAAGCACTGCTACAGGCTAATGGCATATTGTGGCTCATTCATAGGAGCATTGCCAGCAGATCTAGGGAAGTAATTATTCCCCTTTTATTCAGCACTGGTGAGGCCACATCTCAAGTATTGCATCCAGTTCTTCCCCCATCCCATTACAGAAAGGATATGGATGAACCATTTTGGGCAGGGGATTAGATTTGATGACCTGAAGTCTCCTCCAACCCTATGATTCTATGACTTTATAAATGGTGGGTAGGGGTTGGAGGGAGAGACCTCTTCTGAAAGAACAAGAAAGCATCAGGAAAAACACTTTGCAATCCTTACATTTTTGGTGGCTTTTGCGCAAGAAGTAGTATTGCAGTTCATTTTCTATTGTGGCAGTTTGCATCAAATAATTGTGGGTGACTGCATGTGCACAGTTCTAGTTCACTTGCACAATTTGACTAGAAAAAGCAGGAAAGTGAATGTTCTTGTCTAGTCACAAGAGAGAAATACAGAAGTGGTTAATTCAACTGTAGAAGAGAATGCCACTGGCCTACTTCTCTCCTACTATTGTCTGCCACTGCAGCTATCTTTTCATTGCTGGCATATCTGCTGCCCCCTGCCCCAGCTGTTTCCAAAGATCATACACCTTTTGGATGTCATCTACACATACACTCACACATTGTTCCTTCTTACTCTATCTCTGCATTCTAAACAGTCAGATAAGCTGACAAATGGTTGTGCCACCACATTCCACTATCTCTGCTGTGATGGAACATGCCCCCATCTCACTGGTAGGAAGGGTAGTCAGCATTCCTGCCTTCAGGTAATGCCTATTAGATATAACTGAAGAGTATGCTTTACCTGGAAGGGGGAGCTGGAATAGGTAAAACTGGCCACACAAAAAAGTATTGGGAGAGTTTGCACTGTAGTAGGAAAGGTGTGAGGAACTGCTGGTGAGTTCCAGTAACAAGGGGTACCTAGTGTGAGGCAGTGGCCAGCCTTTCTTTTCTCTCTGACTTCTAGTTGGGACAGACTAACAGTGTGAGCTTGATATACTCAAGGGGTGCTGGAGAGGAGCTCCCATCCAGTGACCTGTGGCAGGAGGTGGGAAGCTTCTCCAGGAACTACAAGCAAAGGAACTATGGGTGAACTCTGAAGAAACTGTGGAAGAGATCTGAGATCCTTCCAAGAAAGCAAGACTGCCCAGGAATCATAGAATCATAGTATTACAGAATCAGAGACTACTAGAACTGGAAGGGACCTTGAGAGATCATCACGTCCAGTCCCCTGCCCTCATGGTAAGACCAAGCACCAACCAGACCAGGGGTTCCCAAACTAGGGGGTGCGCCCCCGTGGGGGGGGGGTGAAGAAATTTCAGGGGGGAGTGAGGTGACCCTACCCCCCGTCAATCCTCCCCAAGAAAGAGCTCGGTCCATCTGTCCACTCGGGCTAGCTGGGGCAGACTTCTAAATGGCCGCCTTAAAAGGGCAATACCTGCTCTTCTCTTAAAAGGCCAATTTTTTTTTCTCAACAAGATTTGCTGCTATTTTTTTTTCGGTCTCAGTCCTTTACTCTGAGACCTAATCAGCTCAGAGTAAAGCAGAAGAATGGCTTCTTATGTCTTGTTCACAACATTCCTGTTCATGCAGATGGAGCCCATATTCATAATTTCACATACAAACATCATACAAGTACATGAGTAGCATATATAGAATCAGTAGAGCATAAGCTTTCATTTGACACTTCATATGGCCCACTTTGTACAGAATTTGCGGCAAACACCACCCATGGGTGCAACAGTGATCTGTCTGCTCACTTTAACATCGAATAACATTATTCTCCCTATCCTCCAAAGCAGTTGCAACCCCTCCCAGATTAGTATCAACTGCAAACTTAATAAGCGTACTCTCTATGCCATCATCTAAATTGTTCCTAAACCGGCTTAGGACTGGTCAGGGCAGGTGCGGTTGTCTACTGCATAAGTGGAATTTGTTGCCATCTCCAATTTGTGATTGTGGCAGTCTGCAAACTATGCATCACATTGTTGCAGAATGCCCAACACGAAAATTCACTGGCTCATTGGAGGATATCGACAATCTAATCAGCGATGCTGTTCACTGGCTGGGGAGCTTGGAAGTCCAACTTTGATGAAGAAATATAGCGTTGAACATGACATTCAAAGAAGAAGATCTAAATCATTGATGAAGATATTGAACAGAACTGGTCCCAAAACAGACACCTGTGGAACCCTTCTTGTTATTCCATTCCAGCATGACTATAAACTGTTACTAATTACTCTCTGAGAATGGTTATCTAGCCAGTTATGAACCTACCTTATAGTAGCCCCACATAAGTTGTATTTGCTTAGTTTATTGATAAGAAGATCACGCAAGACTGTATCTAATGCCTTACTGAAGTCTAGATATACCACATCTACTGCTTCTCCCTTATCCACAAGACTTATTATCCTATCAAAGAAAGCTATCCAATTGGTTTGACATGATTTGTTCTTTACAAATCCATGCTGGCTGTTACCTATCATCTTTTTTTTTTTCAGATGTTTGCAGATGAATTCTTTCACCACCTGCTTCATTATCTTTCCTGGCACAGAAGTTAAACTTACTGGTCTGTCGTATCCTGGGTTGTTCTTATTTCCCTTTTTATAGATGGGCACTATATATGCCCTTTTCCAGTCTTCTGGAATCTCTCCCGACTTCCATGATTTTTCAAAGATGATAGCTAAAGGCTCAGATACCTCCTCTATCAGCTCCTTAAGTCTTCTAGGATGTATTTAATCAGGCTCTGCTTACTTGCAGACATTTAACTTTTCTAAGTAATGTATAACTTGTTCTTTTATTTTAACTTCTAAACCTACCCCATTTCCACTAGCATTCACTATGTTAGGCATCCCTTCATCATCAAACTTCTTGGTGAAGAACTCCCATAGAGGATATAGGGGCATGGAACTCCACGGCTATGTCTACACTGCCGGGTTATTGCGCAAGTATGGCTGTTCTTGCGCAAGAATCCGCAGAGCATCTACACTGCCTGCCTGCTCTTGTGCAAGGAAATTTACAGTATGACATGGTAAGAGACGGCTCCTTGCGCAAGAGCTACACTCTTTTATAACAGGTGTAAGCCCTCTTGCACAGGAGCTCTTGCGCAAGAGGGCAGTGTGGACGCTCAGCAGGGATTTCTTGCGCAAGAAAGCCCTATGGCTAAAATGGCCATCAGAGCTTTCTTGCGCAAGAGAGTGTCTACACTGCCATGGGCGCTCTTCCGCAAAAGCACAGCTCGCACATGGCAGTGTGGACGTTTTCTTGCGCAAGACTTCTTGCACAAGAACCCTTGCACAAGATGTTCTTGCTCAAGAAGCCGCCAGTGTAGACATAGCCCACAAGATTATGGCCACATTCTGCTTGAAGATCATCTGATTATGCTACTAATGAAGGCGACTGCAAACCTGCACCTCCACAATACTGCTGCTCTTTGAAATTAAAATAGTTTTGGTCCTACTCCTCTGCAAAAATCTCATTAATTCCTTACCTCTTCTTCAATGCCCAGCATACAAAGGTCTTTCAAAGGAAAGATAAATGTTTTATGCAATCTATGATATTTTATATATATGTTTGCTCCATTGTTATGCAGAAATTAAAATCAATTTAGATTAAAATTGTTGAATATGAATGTCTAAAACATAAAAATAACTTTGTCAACCATGCACATTATTGGAGCAAATTGTCATGTAGACCACTCTGTCTGTAGTTTCCTTCCCTGGAGGTGGTCGGGAGATGATCATGCATTATGTTCAGGCACATAATGTAGGAATCTCTGTAAGAATCAGGAGTGAGAATGGGACAGTTCTGAACATTAGTAGCAGTAGTGAGGATAACGTGGAATGGTAAAGCAACATTGTCCATGTATTTGTGTAGATGGATGCCCCCGTGGTTACCAGGACAATACTATTTTTATCTTTTATATTTCTGGCATCTATGGTGGATGAATTGACTAAAAAATCCTGCATACCTTCTAACAGCACAAAACAAATTAGTAAGACCAACATTTCTACTACTCTCCTAGAAGTGTTCCTTTTTGTTTTTTCCCCAATGTATACTGTGTATTTGTGCTGATTTATGGGAGGAAGAGATGAGAGACTTCTGAAGAACTGTGCTGATGAAAACTGTGTGTGTGTGTGTCCTGAAATGATTCAACCCCAGACTTCTTTATTCTCACCCATTTCTTTCCATATGATTCTTCTTGAGTGGTTTGTGAGATTACCTTTCACTGTTGCCAAAAACATGTTTTCTTTATTGCAAAACTACTTGAATAAAAAAAACTTTAAAACTTCCCTACAAAATGATTGTTAATGACAGTTAAAGCCATGCAGAAGTTTTTGTATCGCAAGCCAAGAAAATCACTGTTTCCTACATTATGTTCAAACAGCTTTGAGTGGTAAGAAAGGAATATAAAAATGGCTAATTGTGTTAATTTCCCATTTTACAAGCTTTTAAAAAATCTCCATTTTCTATGGCTACAGTTAAAAACAAAACACAGATATCAGCACAGGAAATTATGTAACAATCAGTGTAGTTATAGTGATCTAAAAGGTAGAGTAATGGGGACTGGGAAACTATTCATTAGTCCTAATGGTTTTCTAAAATAAATACAAACATTTTTTTCTGATCCAGGCCAATCCATCCTGCATATGCTGAAAACATAAGAATACTGAGTGAGCGTACTCAGTGATGTGCAAATATGCTACTGTGATTGAATATAGAAGCTAAGAGTCTGAATCATGGTCAGTGCAAACTGAATTTTTGTAAATGTTAGTAGCAAGCCTCTAAAAAATAATGATGCACATATGCAAAAGGTGATTTTCAGGGGATTATAGGTCAAATATAGGTGGATGATCATAGAAACATCAAAAGGTGTCTCCCTTGCCCCACGGAATCATCCATTTCAGATATCAATCTATGAACCAAAGTGTACAGAAGTCTTCAATGACATGAACTTAAAAATAAACAACAACAACAAAAAGACATTGGCAAAGCAACTTATTTCCGATCAACTTTATTCTTGAAAAGAGCTGAACTGTCTTGCTGAAATTATGTGAATTGGATGAAAATTTCTTGTTAACTCGTGGAATCTCACGTGTCTGATTTCTTAAGACCCCATTTTCACAGTGATACCTAAAGTGATATATATGTTAATAAAACATACCAAGTCCAACAGCATAAGAAAACTAATGTCCACAGAGTTAAATTAATATACTATAACTATTAAGGTATCTTTATAACTGAAAAAATTCCTGGTTAAAACATATTTTTACATCTTGTTAGCAGGGTGAATGGTTTGAAACCAGTCTATTGATTTAGCCCTGCTTCTCACACCAATTCTCAGCCATGTTGGAGTTGTTCATTAAATATCTTGCCTTAAATCCCCCATCTATCAAACTGGGATAGAAATACTTATATTACAGGAGTGACTATTAATTAGTTAACATTTGTAAAACAAATGGACAGTGGAAAATGCTATGTGAAGAGTGACAACACAATTATCCTGGGCACCCCTATTAAGTAGAAATATAAGCTGCGAATTCATATAATTGGGCTAACAGTTTTAAGCATAATGTGATCTTTTATATGTTCCTTAATTAGTCTATATGTGTAGCTTTTTATCCTGTTCTAAAGACTATTAGAAAAAACAATTAATGTGTTACTTACTAATATTCTTGGTGTTGCAGACAGTAACAGACAATCAAGTTTAATGCACCTATCTGATTACAAGCTGCTCTTTAGGTGTAGGACAAATGACTACAAGATGCCATTGTCAAAAGTGTGAAACATTTAAGCAATGAAATATTAATGAAAACTCATTGCACTTATTGCTCAATGACATCTCAATCATCTCAATGGGAATCAGATTTCAGACCTAGAGGGCTTGCAGCAAATTTCTACAATGTTAAAAAAAATCCAATGAACTTTAAAAATGTCAGCCAGCGGGGATTTCAAATACATAATTTACTATTTTGTTGGCTGCTTATAAATGGATAATAATAAACTTCTGGCTGAATGCAAGCTCATAAAAACTGGATCAAAAATGTGAAGAAGACCATGAAATGATAAATGTGGAGCTTTATGATACTAATTTTCTTCTAAGTAATTACAGTATGAACAGAAAATGTAACTGTAGTGTTAAAATGTGAATGGAAATTTTGACATTCTGCTTGTAGAGTGCAAAGTTTTTTATAGAGACAGGCTCAGTGGCAATATTATTTTCTGAACCACTATAACAATGCAATATCAGCATTGCTGGTATTGCTGCTTAGGTTGGATGGACTTCAATGGGTGATATATTTTCATAACTATTCTCAGTATTATTTGACTTCTTGATGTATTCTCATACTTATTTATTTAACCATCTGACTAATAAAGAGCACAATGCAGAGATTTCTCATCTGGAGTTCTAACAGTTCTTGCTCAATATTAAGTTCTTACACAGAAAGGATTTATTATTCAGTTTAGCATAATTGTATACATTGAGGCTACGTCTAGACTGGCATGATTTTCTGCAAATACTTTTAACGGAAAAGTTTTTCCGTTAAAAGCATTTGCAGAAAAGAGCATCTAGATTGGCACGGACGCTTTTGCACAAAAGCACTTTTTGAGGAAAAGAGTCCGTGCCAATCTAGACATGGTTTTGCGCAAGAAAGCCCCGATCGCCATTTTCGCCATCGGGGCTTTTTTGCGCAAAGCAGTCCTGAGCTGTCTACACTGGCCCTCTTGCGCAAATACATTTGCGCATGAGGGCTTTTGCCCAAACGGGAGGGCTGTGTCTAGACCGGCAAGTTTTTCTGCAAAAGCAGTCGCTTTTGCGGAAAAACTTGCCAGCTGTCTATACTGGCTGCTTGAATTTGCGCAAGAGCACTGACTTTGTAATGTACAAAATCAGTGCTTCTTGCGCAAATACAATGATGCTCCCGTTCGGGCAAAAGCCCTCTTGCGCAAATGTATTTGCGCAAGAGGGCCAGTGTAGACTAAAAAGTGTTTTATAAAAAAGCCCGATGGCGAAAACAGCGATCGGGGCTTTCTTGCGCAAAACCGCGTCTAGATTGGCACGGACGCTTTTCCGCAAAAAGTGCTTTTGCGCAAAAGCGTCCATGCCAATCTAGATGCTCTTTTCCGCAAATGCTTTTAAAGGAAAAATTTTAAAATCAGAATCCAAAACTTCAGTCAGACTCTGCAGAGCCAGCATGGAAACCTTTTTCTGTTTACATTCAGTCTGTGTCTAGACTGGCAAGTTTTTCCGCAAAAGCAGCTGCTTTTGCAGAAAAACTTGCCAGCTGTCTACACTGGCCGCTTGAATTAGCGCAGGAACACTGACGATCTAATGTATGATTGTCAGTGTTTTTGCACAAATACTATGCTGCTCGGATACGTCTAGACTGGCATGATTTTCCTGCAAAAGCAGCTGCTTTTGCGGAAAAACTTGCCAGTCTAGACACAGACTGAATGTAAACAGAAAAAGGTTTCCATGCTGGCTCTGCAGAGTCTGACTGAAGTTTTGGATTCTGATTTTCAGCAATCACCGTCTTCTCTCCCACTGTGACCATGATCTCCAAAGACAGATCTCCAGATTCCATGGGAACAATGAAGCTGTCAGCTCATGGAAGGAGAAAAGAAAATGATGGAAAAAGAACTTGAGAGAGGCTGGACCTAGTGCATAATGATCACTTCCACAAGAAATAAGAATTACGAAAGTACAGGCTGTACCTTCCTTGTCTGGCACTGTAGTGGGCTCTATTTGGAAACCACGGGGGAGTGGGCCGGCGAAGCCCGCCCACTTTCTAAAAGCCCCTTCCCCAGCCTTGCGGGAGGGACGACTGGACCCGTGTCCAATTAATTACTGGGGACAAATAATGACAAAAGGGACAAGGAGTGCAGGCTAGAGGTTAATAACTAGGGAACCAGATGGGGACACCGAGCAGAGAACCCCGGACAGCGCCCACTGCTCCTCGAAACTATCAAGGGAGCCGGTGGACGCCGCCCAGAGGAACTCTGCCCGGATACGTGACACAAGGGAGGAACGGAAATAGGCCCCACAGTCGCAGGAAACCCTCGTTTAGCATCCTCCTCCTGGTGTTATAAATGGCGACTTTAGCCATGGCCAGGAGGAGGTTGACGAGGAGGTCCCGCGACTTTGTGGGGCCGCGGATTGGGTGTGCATAGATAAAAAGGTGAGGGGAAAGTGCAGCCAGAACCTCAACAAGAGGTTCTGGAGGAGCCGAATAGGGGTTGCAACCTGGCGCACTCCAGGTATGCGTGCGCCAGGTTTTCCTCACGCCGCAAAAGGCAGGCTTCCGGGATGGGGTGAACGCGCCAGGTACACGCCGTGCTCACGGCTCCGTGAAGGAGCCGCTAACCAATGTCCCCGATGGGCCGTGGAATTAGATGGGAATACACGCTGGCCCATCGGGTTCCCACCCTCTATGGGTCTTAGATAGTCCCGCCACTTAGTGTCGGGCGGGACATGAGGGTGGGGAAGTGCAGAGTGTGGAGCACGAGCGTGTACAGATGTTCCCTAGGCGCGGTTCGAAAGCAGACCGGCTGCAATTTTTGCAGCCGGCTGGGGGTCCAAGGATGGGGGGCTCGGGGGGGCCCGCGGAACAGGGGCCCGATAATAAGGGACGGAGGGTTTGCAGGAAGGGAGGGGCGGGCGTACTCTCTCGCAGGGCTCTCTGCAGGAAGTCGAGAGCGGGCCGCGGCAAAACCGCCTTCACCTCCCGGAGTAGGCGCAGAGGTTCGAGGTGGAAAGCCCCATGCGGCCAGCGAGCGCACGGGATCCACCCAGTCCCCGGCGTAGTCCAGGAGGTCTCCGACCTTGGTGGTTTCTGCCAGGATCAGCCTCCGGCGCACGAAGGAGACTCCGCCACCTGCACGCACAAGGCTGGATTGTGGAGCAGGGCCCGCGAGGAGGTCTGCTCCTCGGCGTTACTAACGGACCTGGTCGCTGAGAACAGCTTCCAGGTCTGGAGGAGGTCCTGGTAGAATTCCGGCAGCTCTGAGAGGTCTCGGAAGACCCTCGGATGGATGAAAAAGAGCTGCCGGTCGATCGGAGCCCTCGGAGGCGGCGGAGGAAAGCGCACCCAAAGTGCTCCATGCCGGACTACCTGCACTAAAGAGGAGTCTCTGCAGGGCCTGGAGGCGGAAGGTCCGGACCTGGCTGCGACGCAGACCAGGCCCTGGCCCCCTCCTCCAGGGGAGAGACAAGGCCCCTGCAGAGACCCAGTGCAGTCCTGGCCAAAAGAACTCCAAAGCTGTCCTCTGGAGCTTGGCCAGGACCTCCGGGCCGGGCGCAGGGTGTTGAGTCGGTGCCAGAGCATGGACAGGACCAGCTGATTTAGCACCAGTGCCCTCCCGCGAAGGGAGAGGCACCGGAGCAGTCCTGCCCACCTCCGCAACCGCCACCCACCCTGGCGTCCAAACCTTGCCAGTTTTCCGGCGGAGAAGGATGCGTGGCGGATAAATAGACGCCCAGATAGAGCAGCGGACCCGCGCTCCACCTGATGGCCTGAAGCGCGGGTGGGAGGGAGCCGGCCCGCCACCCGTCCCCGACCACCAGGCCAGAGCTCTTGACCCAGTTGACCCGGGCGGAGGAGGCTGCCGAGTAGACGGCTTGGCAGGCCTCCACCACGCCAGGTCGCCCGGTCCTGGACCACGAGGAGCACGCCATCGGGCACGCCGACAGGACCAGCCGCAGCCCGCCCCGCAGCACCAACCCGCCAACCTCCTACGGAGGAGACGGAGGAAGGGCTCGATCGCCAGAGCGTACAGCTGGCCCGACAGCGGACACCCCTGACGTACCCCCCGCCCGAAGCTGACCGGCTCGGTCAGGGTCCAGTTGAGCCTGACCAGACACTCCGCGAGAGCGTACAGCACCCGGAGAAAACCCACAAAACGGGGCCCGAAGCCGAAGGCCTGCAGGGTGCCCAGGAGATACCCGTGGTCCATCCTGTCGAACGCCTTCTCTGGTCCAGGGACAGGAGGGCGAACGACAAGCCGTCCCTACACCCCAGCTCTAAGAGATCCCGGACCAAATACAAGTTGTCAAAAATACTACGGCCCGGACGGTGTAGGTCTGGTCGGGATGGATCACGCCGCCAGCACGGACCGCAGTCGCAGCGAGATGGCTTTCGCTACGACTTTGTAGTCCGTGCTGAGGAGCGAGACGGACGCCAGTTCTCAGAGGTCGCTGGAGGTCCCCTCTTCGGCACAAGCAGCACCGCCGCCTGCACGACAGAGGAGGACCCCGCCTCCAAGGACTCGCCCAGACGGTAACGCAGGTTCTGGGCCGAGGACGCCCCAGAACACGCGTAGAACCCACGGTCAGCCCGCCCATGCCCGGGTTTTATTGTTGGGCATGAGACGGAGGGCTTCCAGAACTCGCCAGAGTGAGAGGCAGCTCTAGCCGGGTCTCGTCGCTCGCGCTGACCGCCGGGAGCTCGGTCCAGAGGACCTTGCAGGCGCCGGCTTCGGTCGGATCCGGGAGAACAAACTGGCGAGAAGGCCCTGGCCCTTCCACGCATCTCCGCCGGATCCGTGAGGGGGTGCCGCCCTCTGCTAAAAGGCAGGTGACGTGCTTTTTAGCCCCTCCTTTCTCCAGGGCGTAGAAGAAGCGGAGCCGCGATCCATCTCCCGAAGGAGCTGGATGCGGATCGAACAAAGGCGCCCGGCCCTGTGATCTTCCAGGGCCCGGAGCTCCTCCCGCCTCCCGGTACGCCGCGGGAGGGATGGATCTCGGGGCGGACACCAGGCGCCTCTCAAGCTTCAAGACCTCCTGTTCCAACTGCTCTATCGCCGCATCCCTCCGCCGGCTGGCGCCCGGGAGTAGTCGCAGAAGAGCCGGGCGCGCACCTTCCCACGCCCCACCATCGCCGCCGAGGGAAAGGCGGGCCGCTGCTCCTGCCAGGCCCGCCAGAACTCCCGAAGGACGCACGAAGCCCACGTCCTCCAGCAGGCTATTATTAAATGCCAATAGGCCGCCCCAGCCTCTCGAACTCAGAGAGGCTTTCACGGCCACCAAATGGTGGTCCGTGAACGGGCCGGCCGGATGCTGGAGGAGGCCCGTGCCAGGTGGAAACGAAAGGTAAATGCGATCCAACCGGGAGTGGCTCGACCGATTGTCCCCACCCGGACGTAAGTAAAGGTGGTACTGTCGTCCGGTGGTGGTCTCGCCAGACGCCCACCAGGGAGTGATGGTCCACGATCTCCTGAGGACGCCCGCTGCGCCTGGCAGTTCGCGAGTCCTACACGGTCCCGGCCATCGAGGGTGGTGTTGAAATCCCCGCCCAGGACCAGGCACTCGCGAGGATCCAAAGTGCCGAGGAAGGTGGCCGCTGCCGGGTAAAGCAGATTTGGTCCGGGCCCGCTTCGGGCGACGCTGACCAAGTTCAACGCCAGCCCTCCACGCGGGCCCGGACGTGCAGCAGGCGGCCCGGGACGACCTCGGCGGTCCCCAGCACCTCGGGCCGTAGGGCAGGGGAGAACAGGGTGGCCACCCCGGCCGAGCGAGCGCCGAGGTGGCTGAAATATACCCCGTCCCCCCACTCCAGCCGCCAGCCAGCCTCGACGGCTGGAGTCGTGTGGGTCTCCTGCAGGAAGGCCACCGAGTACCCCCCCTCCCGGAGGAAGGAGAGCACCCGGCTCCTGCGGAGACCCGCCCTACAGCCCCGGGCATTCAATGTTGCTAGCGTGGTGTACTTCATGGTGAGGGCTGGGGTGGATCCTCGCGGGCAGGTGAATCGGCGCCTCGCAGGCCTCGCAGCAGACCGCCTCCCGACCCAAAAAGTTAGGAGAGCGCCTCAAATCTGCGGGTCCGGCGGTAGGCCGCGTCGTCCTGCCTATTGGTCCCTCTCCCCTCCCGCAACAGGCCCCTGGTGGCCTGAAGAATGGAATGAAAGTCCCCCCAGCGCTGGAGGGCGAGCTGCACCTTCCCTTTTGCCCCGCGGTTATCCGCGAGGAATTGGCGCAGCTCGCCTCCTCAGCGCCGAGGGGGAACCAGGAGTCTCTCCGTCCGCCCCGGGTGGAGCTCACGGGCCACGGAGACGGGCAAACAGGGATCCGATCTCAACGCGCGCCGACACCGACGGCGCCGCGCTGCCCGTCCCCGACCCCGGCAAGGGGGGGGGCGGCGGAGGGAACAAGGCAGCCCCTAACGGGTTGGGGACCGGGGATTCAAATACCACCCCCCGAGGGCCGCCCGCAGCTAGCGGGAACGAGACGGCCCCCGTGGGGGTGGCACTGGAGGACATTTGGGGGGGCAATGGGAACGGATCAGGAAAGGAACGGGGGGGCGGCAGCGGAAGGGTGTTTTTGGTGGTAGGGGCGGGAGGAGGGGTGGGCTGTGGACCGGACAAGGGTTCGGGGTTGGGGAGTGAGGGAGAGGCAGGGGTGGGAAAGGAATCGGGAACAGGAGAGGACTCGGGGCTGGAAATGGGTTCATAAAGGGCGGAAACGAGGGTGGGGGGATCGGGACGCGGGAGGGGATCAGAGTCCTGGCGGGTCTGGGAGGGGGTCCCCGTGACTATCCCACCGGCGCGCTCCCGAACGGGACCTGGGATTCAGGGGCAGGAAGGGGGCCCACGCCGACGCCGGGCTCAGGTGGAGAGGCAGGAGTTGATACCGGCGCCGGCTAGGGTGGTGCCTTCTGCTGGGCCCCTGCGGGAAGGGGGAGATGACCGCCCGCCTCGGTTACGAGGGGCGCCCAGATCCGGGACCCGCCGCTGGCGCCTGCCGCCGCCCCTGAGGGCTCGGCGGCATCGGCCCGCGCCGAGTCGGCCGGGCCAGTGGGTAATATCAGGGGCGCCCGAGTGTGAGGACGGGTCGGCCACCTGGGACACAGGGTTGAGGTTGGGAGGAGGGGCGGCGCCGCAGAGTCGCCGCCCAGACCGAGGCCCGCTGGCGGAGGGTCGCCCTCCTGAGTGAGCGGGTCAGACCCAGGGCCTCGATCTCCTCGAAGATGGAGCTGAGTTCCATCCTCGGCCCCAGAGCCTTCCTCCGGCCGCCAAGGCAACAATTACCTCAGCGGGCACGGAGGGGGCTCGGTTGGAGCCGGGCCGGGGGCTCCACCCGAGGCCTCCTCTTGGAAGGGCTCCACAGGGAGGGGGACGCCGCCCCCTCGCTGCCACGGCCTCTCGTCCGGTGCCTCCTGCTGAAGCTCGCCGGGGCGCTCGGCAGCGCCCCTCGGGATCTTTCGGAGGGGGCCTTCCCACCCTCCCATCGGGGAGATGGGGCCCGCGAACGGCGGGCTTTGGCGCCTCGACGAGCGCCCAGCCCTCCGAGGTGGAGGTGGAGGGCTGGTCAGCAGGGGCAAGGCCGGGGCGCTGGTTTTCGGGAGGGCGTTGTTGCAGGGGTGGGAAGGAAGGGAAAGGGATACCCCACCTGGGAGCCTCTCCTCGCCCGGCAACAACCGCGCCACCTCTCCTCCTCGGGCCCCGCAGAGACAGATCGAGTAGAAGCGGGCCCGCCTGCTCGCCGGGCACGCCGAGGGGCACCCCGGCCCCGAGCAGAGCCGCCGGTTGGAGGAGGGGCAGCCGCTGAGGCCGGACTACCAGGGGCCGGGCGGTGGTGGGGCCGGCGCCTCCGGGCCCCGGGGCTCGGACGCCTCCGACCGGGCCAAGGGACAGTCCCTCCGGACGTGCCCCATCGCCTCGGCAGAGGAAGCACCGACTCCCGAGGAGTAATGGACCCGGCAGAGGGCCCCTGGTAGGCACCATGAAGCGACTCGAGCGCCTCCTCACACGCCGCCGGCAGCAGCTGCAGCTGAACCTGCCGGGCGGAAGGACAAGACGGGCGGAGGGCGGGTCCTTACAGCCCAACGGGAGAGGGCTGATGGTGGAAATGGGCCTCCCAGAGTGGAGAGGGAAGGCAGCAGGGCGGCATTCGGGAGGAAGGGCGGACGGAGGTAAGGACCACCTGCACGCCCAGGTCCTCCAGCGGTTCGAGGGGCACGCACGCCCCACCGCCAGGCCCTCTCCACCGCCTCCTGGGCGGCGGCCTCCGAGGCAAGGAAGAACACCACCTTGCCATACAATTTGGAGGCCGCCACCACGGCCGAGGCCCCCACCACCCTCGCCAACGCCCGCACGTAAGTTTCGACGTGGGGCGAGGCGGCGACCAGGAGGCAACGGACGCCGTGCCTCCTGGTCAGGTGGGAAAGGCCCCGCCCCCAGGGATGGAGCTGGAGGCGGCAGTAGGGGCGGATGACCCGGCATGTGGGGCGCGGCAGCGGCCACCTGGGCGCACGCCTGGGGGCCGAGATGGATCACCCCAGAGCCGGTGGGGGAACAGCAGGGGAGGGGCTGCAGCAGGTGGCGGGCCGCAGTGGGCGGGCGGCCTCGGCCACGGAGGGGTCGGCTTTCCGGCCGGGCCTTTGCCCTTCTTCCTCCCGGCCCTTTACCGGCCGAGGTAGAAGGCCCACCCGCAGCAGGGGCGCGGCCGTGGCAGCGGCGGAGCTCGGGCTGGGGTCGGGAGGTCAGCCGCAGCAGTTGTTTGGGCCGGTGGCAGGGGGACCGTAGGGCCAGCGGGGACAGGGGCCTCCTCCATCATAGAAAAAGGTGGAAGGAGGCACAGATGGGAAGGAGGAAGGGTAAGGAGCTAGCCACTCCTCCTCACCGAACAACAGGCAGAGGAGGAGGGCATCAATGCAAGGAAAGGGGCGGAAAAGGGGGCACTGGTTCGAGGAAGGAGCAACCGAGGAAGGGGAGGGTTGACAACCACTCCTCCCTGCTAAAACTGAGGCAGAGGAGGAGGGCGCTATTGCAGGGGGGAAGGGCGCGAGGGCAAGGGATATATGGTTGAGGGGAAGGGAGAAGCAGCCACTCTCTCCCACTGACTGATTACAGGGAGAGAGGGCGCTGGCAGGGGTAGGGTAAAAAGGGGGGAACCAAGGGGCCAGCTACCACTCCTCCCTGCAAGGCTGGACACAGAGGAGGAGGGCGCTGGCAGGCAGGCAGGGGGCAAGGCAATAGGTGCAGGGCGGGGGCCGGCTCCTCCGGCTGCACTGGGGTACTGAGGGGCTATGGGTCAGTGAAAGGTGCAGTGCACTGGAGGGGGCAACTAAAAGGGGGGGCACAAGCGCCGAGGGGGAACCTGGGTACTCAGGGCAACAGCAGGGGACTATTGGGAAGCTGGGGAGGATAGAAACACTAAGGAAGCTGGGGCAGCAGGAGAGGCAGGCTACAATCAAGGGGGCGGGCACACACAACAGGCTAGCTTGACGAGGGCGTGGCAGGTAAGAAGCTCTGGGGTTGGTGTGGTGGGTAAGGAACCTTATGAAGGAAGGGGAAAACAAACTGGGCTAGTAGGGCAGGGCAGGCTGCTAAGGTAGGGTGGGGCAAGCAGGGGTCCCTCAGCCAAACGTAGCTGAGGGAGGGGGCCAAGTCCAAGGGGGCGGGAGGAGCACACCCACGAGCGCCAGGGGCTCGACCGCCCACCGCTGCAGCAAACAGTCCCAGGTGGAGAGCGGGCAGCAAACCCCACCAAGGGAGAAGAGGCAGTTCAGATGTTAAAGGGGAGGGAGGCGTTGGGGTGGTGGCAGCAGGGGGTGGGGGGACAGCTGGACTGAGGGGAGGGCTCTGAGCCTCCCCAGCCCCCTTTCAATGGCTCAGTTCAACACCACCCTGGAGCAGATGACAAAACTCAGTCTGATGAATAAACCTCCACAGTTCCGGGATGGTAGTGTTCCTCTTCTCTCCTCCTCGGCAGGTGCAGCAGCAGTGGCGGGTGGCAGCCAGCAGGGGAAGGCCTCTGGGCGCTGGTGGGATCCTCTTCCTCTGGAGTGGAGGAGGGGAGAGGGGGGGCAGCCGGCAGGCCCCCTCTCCTCAGGCAGCAGCAGCAGCCGGTGGTGGTAAGAGGCGGCGGTGTCCGGGGGGAGCAGGTCCAGCAGCACGGAGGTCTCAGGTGGTGGCTGGGTGAAGCAGGGAGAGCCCCGGCTGGTGCAGGGAGCAGGAGCAGGAGGGGAAGAAGGAAGAGGGCAGCCCCTGCACCCTGCTGCCTCTCCTCCTTCTCTGGAGTGGGCGGGGCACTCATTTGGAAAACCACGGGGGGGCGGTGGCTAAGCCCGCCCACTTTCTAAAAGCCCTCCCCAGCCTTGCGGGAGGGACGACTGGACCCGTGTCCAATTAATTACTGGGGACAAATAATGACAAAAGGGACAAGGAGTGCAGGCTAGAGGTTAATAACTAGGGAACCAGATGGGGACACCGAGCAGAGAACTCGACAGCGCCCCACTGCTCCTCGAAACTATCAAGGAGCCAGTGGACGCCGCCCAGAGGAACTCTGCCCGGATGCGTGACACAAGGGAGGAACGGAAATAGGCCCCACAGTCGCAGGAGACCCTCAGCCCAGCATCCTCCTCCTGCTGTTATAAATGGCGACTTTAGCCAAGGCCAGGAGGAGGTTGACGAGGAGGTCCCGCGACTTTGTGGGGCCGCGGATTGGGTGTGCATAGATAAAAAGGTGAGGGGAGGTGCAGCCAGAACCTCAACAAGAGGTTCTGGAGGAGCCGGAATAGGGGTTGCAACCTGGCGCACTCCAGGTATGCGTGCCAGGTTTTCCTCACGCCGCAGAAGGGGCAGGCTTCCGGGATGGGGTGAACCGCGCCAGGTACACGCCCGTGCTCACGGCCCGTGAAGGAGCCGCTAACCAATGTCCCCGATGGGCCGTGGAATTAGATGGGAATATACACGCTGGCCCATCGGGTTCCCCACCCTATGGGTCTTAGATAGTCCCGCCACTTAGTGTCGGGGCGGGACATGAGGGTGGGGAGATGCAGAGTGTGGAGCACGAGCGTGTACAGATGTTCCCTAGGCGGTTCGAAGCAGACCGGCTGCAATTTTGCAGCCGGCTGGGGGTCCAAGGATGGGGCTCGGGGGCCCGCGGAACAGGGGCCCGATAATAAGGGACGGAGGGTTTGCAGGAAGGAGGGGCGGGCGCACTCTCTCGCAGGGCTCTCTGCAGGAAGTCGAGAGCGGCCGCAAAACCGCCTTCACCTCCCGGAGTAGGCGCAGAGGGGTTCGAGGGGTGGAAAGCCCCATGCGGCCAGCGAGCGACGGGATCCACCCAGTCCCCGGCGTAGTCCAGGAGGTCTCCGACCTTGGTGGTTTCTGCCAGGATCAGCCTCCGGCGCATCAAGGAGACTCCGCCACCTGCACGCACAAGGCTGGATTGTGGAGCAGGGCTCCGCGAGGAGGTCTGCTCCTCGGCGTTTAACGGACCTGGTCGCTGAGAACAGCTTCCAGGTCTGGAGGAGGTCCTGGTAGAATTCCGGCAGCTCTGAGAGGTCTCGCGAAGACCCTCGGATGGATAAAAAGAGCTGCCGGTCGATCGGAGCCCTCGGAGGCGGCGGAGGAAGGCGCACCCAAAGTGCTCCATGCCGGACTACCTGCACTAAAGAGGAGTTCTGCAGGGCCTGGAGGCGGAAGGTCCGGACCTGGCTGCGCACGCAGACCAGGCCCTGGCCCCTCCTCCAGGGGAGAGACAAGGCCCCTGCAGAGACCCAGTGCAGTCCTGGCCAAAAGAACTCCAAAGCTGTCCTCTGAGCTTGGCCAGGACCTGGGGCCGGGCGCAGGGTGTTGAGTCGGTGCCAGAGCATGGACAGGACCAGCTGATTTAGCACCAGTGCCCTCCCGAAGGAGAGGCACCGGAGCAGTCCTGCCCACCTCCGCAACCGCCACCCACCCTGGCGCCCAAACCTTGCCAGTTTTCCGGCGGAGAAGGATGCGTGGCGGATAAATAGACGCCCAGATAGAGCAGCGGACCCGCGCTCCACCTGATGGCCTGAAGCGCTGGTGGGAGGGAGCCGCCCGCCACCCGCCCCCGACCACCAGGCCAGAGCTCTTGACCCAGTTGACCCGGGCGGAGGAGGCTGCCGAGTAGACGGCTTGGCAGGCCTCCACCCGCGCCAGGTCGCCCGGGTCCTGGACCACGAGGAGCACGCCATCGGGCGCACGCCGACAGCACCAGCCGCAGCCCGCCCCGCAGCACCAACCCCGCCAACCTCCCACGGAGGAGACGGAGGAAGGGCTCGATCGCCAGAGCGCATAGCTGGCCCGACAGCGACACCCCTGACGCACTTCCCCGCCCGGCTGACCGGCCCGGTCAGGGTCCAGTTGAGCCTGACCAGACACTCCGCGAGCGCATAGCACCCGGAGAAAACCCACAAAACGGGCCCGGCCGAAGGCCTGCAGGGTGCCCAGGAGATACCCGTGGTCCATCCTGTCGAACGCCTTCTCCTGGTCCAGGGACAGGAGGGCGAACGACAAGCCGCCCCTACACCCCAGCTCTAAGAGATCCCGACCAAATACAAGTTGTCAAAAATACTACGCCCGGACGGTGTAGGTCTGGTCGATGGATCACGTTCGCCAGCACGGACCGCAGTCGCAGCGAGATGGCTTTGCTACGACTTTGTAGTCCGTGCTGAGGAGCGAGACGGACGCCAGTTCAGAGGTCGCGGAGGTCCCCTCTTCGGCAATAAGGCGAGCACCGCCGCCTGCACGACAGAGGAGGACCCCGCCTCCAAGGACTCGCCCAGACGGTACGCAGGTCTGGGCCGAGGACGCCCCAGAACACGCGTAGAACTCCACGGTCAGCCCGCCCATGCCCGGGTTTTATTGTTGGGCATGAGACGGAGGGCTTCCGAGAACTCGCCAGAGTGAGAGGCAGCTCTAGCCGGTCTCGCCGCCCGCGCTGACCGCCGGGAGCTCGGTCCAGAGGACCTTGCAGGCGCCGGCTTCGGTCGGATCCGGGAGAACAAACTGGCGAGAAGGCCCTGGCCCTTCCACGCATCTCCGCCGGATCCGTGAGGGGGTGCCGCCTCTGCTAAAAGGCAGGTGACGTTTTTAGCCCCCTCCTTTCTCCAGGGCGTAGAAGAAGCGGAGCCGCGATCCATCTCCCGAAGAGCTGGATGCGGATCGAACAAAGGCGCCCGGCCCTGTGATCTTCCAGGGCCCGGAGCTCCTCCCGCCTCTCCCGGTACGCCGCGGAGGGATGGATCCTCGGGGCGGACACCAGGCGCCTCAAGCTTCAAGACCTCCTGCCCAACTGCTCTATCGCCGCATCCTCCGCCGGCTGGCGCCCGGGAGTAGTCGCGCAGAAGAGCCGGGCGCGCACCTTCCCACGCCCCACCATCGCCGCTGAGGGAAAGGCGGGCCGCTGCTCCTGCCAGGCCCGCCAGAACTCCCGAAGGACGCCACGAAGCCCACGCCCTCCAGCAGGCTATTATTAAATGCCAATAGGCCGGCCCCAGCCTCCGAACTCAGAGAGGCTTTCACGCCACCAAATGGTGGTCCGTGAACGGGCCGGCCGGATGCTGGAGGAGGCCCGTGCCAGGTGGAAACGAAAAAGGTAAATGCGATCCAACCGGGAGTGGCTCGACCGATTGTGCCCCACCCGGACGTAAGTAAAGGTGGTACTGTCGTCCGGTGGTGGTCTCGCCAGACGCCCACCAGGGAGTGATGGTCCACGATCTCCTGAGGACGCCCGCTGCGGCCTGGCAGTTCGCGAGTCCTACACGGTCCCGGCCATCGAGGGTGGTGTTGAAATCCCCGCCAGGACCAGGCACTCGCGAGGATCCAGAGTGCCGAGGAAGGTGGCCGCCTGCCGGAAAAGGCAGACCTGGTTCGGCCCGCTCGGGCGACGCTGACCAAGTTCAACGCCAGCCCTCCACGCCGGCCCGGACGTGCAGCAGGCGGCCCGGGACGACCTCGGCGGTCCCCAGCACCTCGGGCCGTAGGGCAGGGGAGAACAGGTGGCCACCCCGCCGAGCGAGCGCCGAGGTGGCTGAAATATACCCCGCCCCCACTCCAGCCGCCAGCCAGCCTCGACGGCTGGAGTCGTGTGGGTCTCCTGCAGGAAGGCCACCGAGTACCCTCCCGGAGGAAGGAGAGCACCCGGCTCCTGCGGAGACCCGCCCTACAGCCCCGGCATTCAATGTTGCTAGGATGGTGTACTTCATGGTGAGGGCTGGGTGGATCCTCGCGGGCAGGAATCGGCGTTCTCTCGCAGGCCTCGCAGAGCAGACCGCCTCCGACCCAAAAGTTAGAGAGCGCCTCGAAATCTGCGGGTCCGGCGGTAGGCCGCTGCCCTGCCTATTGGTCCTCTCCTTCCCGCAACAGGCCCCTGGTGGCCTGAAGAATGGAATGAAAGTCCCCAGCGCTGGAGGGCGAGCTGCACCTTCCTTTGCCCCGCGGTTATCCGCGAGGAATTGGCGCAGCTCGCTCCTCAGCGCCGAGGGGGAACCAGGAGTCTCTCCGTCCGGCCCCGGTGGAGCTCACGGGCCACGGAGACGGGCAAACAGGATCCGATCTCAACGCGCGCCGACACCGACGGCGCTGCGCTGCCCGCCCCCGACTCGCAAGGGGGCGGCGGAGGGAACAAGGCAGCTCAACGGGTTGGGGACCGGGATTCAAATACCACCTCGAGGGCCGCCCGCAGCTAGCGGAACTAGACGGCACTCGTGGGGGTGGTACTGGAGGACATTTGGGGGCAATGGGAACGGATCAGGAAAGGAACGGGGCGGCAGCGAAGGGTGTTTTTGGTGGTAGGGGCGGAGGAGGGGTGGGCTGTGGACCGGACAAGGGTTCGGGTTGGGGAGTGAGGGAGAGGCAGGGGTGGGAAAGGAATCGGGAACAGGAGAGGACTCGGGCTGGAAATGGGTTCATAAAGGGCGGAAACGAGGGTGGGGAGGATCGGGACGCGAGGGGATCAGAGTCCTGGCGGGTCTGGGAGGGGGTCCCCGTGACTATCCCACCGGCTGCGCGCTCCCGAACGGGGACCTGGGATTCAGGGGCAGGAAGGGGGCCCACGCCGACGCCGGGCTCAGGTGGAGAGGCAGGAGTTGATACCTCGGCGCCGGCTAGGTGGTGCCTTCTGCTGGGCCCCTGCGGGAAGGGGAGATGACCGCCCGCCGGTTACGAGAGAGGGGCGCCCGATCCGGGACCTGCCGCTGGCGCCTGCCGCCGCCCCTGAGGGCTCGGCGGCATCGGCCCGGCGCCGAGTCGGCCGGGCCAGTGGGTAATATCAGGGGCGCCCGAGTGTGAGGACGGGTCGGCCACCTGGGACACAGGGTTGAGGTTGGGGGAGGAGGGGCGGCGCCGCAGAGTCGCCGCCCAGACCGAGGCCCGCTGGCGGAGGGTCGCCCTCCCCTGAGTGAGCGGGTCAGACCCAGGGCCTCGATCTCCTCGAAGATGGAGCTGAGTTCCATCCTCGGCCCCAGAGCCTTCCTCCGGCCGCCAAGGCAACAATTACCTCAGCGGGCACGGAGGGGGCTCGCTGGAGCCGGGCCGGGGCTCCACCCGAGGCCTCCTCTTGGAAGGGGCTCCACAGGAGGGGGACGCCGCCCCCCTCGCTGCCACGGCCTCCGTCCGGTGCCTCCTGCTGAAGCTCGCCGGGGCGCTCGCAGCGCTGGCCCCTCGGGATCTTTCGGAGGGGGCCTTCCCACCCTCCCCATCGGGGGGAGATGGGGCCCGCGAACGGCGGGCTTTGGCGCTCCTCGAACGAGCGTCCAGCCCTCCGAGGTGGAGGTGGAGGGCTGGTCAGCAGGGGCAAGGCCGGGGGGCGCTTTCGGTTTTCGGGGAGGGCGTTGTTGCAGGGGTGGGAAGGGAAGGGAAAGGGATACCCCCACCTGGGGGGAGCCCTCTTCCTCGCCCGGCAACAACCGCGCCACCCTCTCCTCGGGCCCCGCAGAGACAGATCGAGCGGGCCCGCCTGCTCGCCGGGCACGCCGAGGGGGCACCCTGGCCCCGAGCAGAGCCGCCGGTTGGAGGAGGGGCAGCCGCGAGGCCGACTACCAGGGGCCGGGCGGTGGTGGGGCCGGCGCCTCCGGCCCCGGGGCCCGGACGCCTCCGACCGGCCAAGGGACAGTCCTCCGGACGTGCCCCATCGCCCGGCAGAGGAAGCACCGACTCCCGAGGAGTAATGGACCCGGTAGAGGGCTCCTGGTAGGCACCATGAAGGACTCGAGCGCCTCGCACGCGCCGCAGCAGCTGCAGCTGAACCTGCCGGGCGGAAGGACAAGACGGGGCGGAGGGCGGGTCCTGGCAGCCCAACGGGAGAGGGCTGATGGTGGAAATGGGCCTCCCAGAGTGGAGAGGGAAGGCAGCAGGGGCATTCGGGAGGAAGGGCGGACGGAGGTGGACCACCCGCCCAGGTCCTCCAGCGGTTCGAGGGGCACGCACGCCCCACCGCCAGGCCCCTCTCCACCGCCTCCTGGGCGGCGGCCTCGAGGCAAGGAAGAACACCACCTTGCCATACATTTGGAGGTCGCCACCACGGCCGAGGCCCCCACCACTCGCCCAACGCCCGCACGTAAGTTTCCGACGTGGCGAGGCGGCGACCAGGAGGCAACGGACGCCGTGCCTCCTGGTCAGGGTGGGAAAGGGGCCCGCCCCAGGGATGGAGCTGGAGGCGGCAGTAGGGGCGGATGACCCGGCATGTGCGGCAGCGCCACCTGGGCGCACGCCTGGGGGCAGATGGATCACCCCAGAGCCGGTGGGGAACAGCAGGAAGGAGGGGCTGCAGCAGGTGGCGGGCCGCAGGGGCGGGGCGGCCTCGGCCACGGAGGGGTCGGCTCCGGCCGGGCCTTTGCCCTTCTTCCCTCCCCGGCCCTTTACCGGCCGAGGTAGAAGGCCCACCCGCAGCAGGGGGGGCGCCGGCCGTGGCAGCGGCGGAGCTCGGGCTGGGGGTCGGGAGGTCAGCCGCAGCAGTTGTTTGGGCCGGTGGCAGTGGGGGGACCGTAGGGCCAGCGGGGACAGGGGCCTCCTCCATCATAGAAAAAGGTGGAAGGAGGCACAGATGGGAAGGAGGAAGGGTATAGCCACTCCTCCTCACCGAACAACAGGCAGAGGAGGAGGGCATCAATGCAAGGAAAGGGGCGGAAAAGGGGGCACTGGTTCGAGGAAGGAGCAACCGAGGAAGGGGAGGGTTGACAACCACTCCTCCCTGCTAAAACTGAGGCAGAGGAGGAGGGCGCTATTGCAGGGGGGAAGGGCGCGAGGGCAAGGGATATATGGTTGAGGGGGAAGGGGGAAGGGAGAAGCAGCCACTCTCTCCCACTGACTGATTACAGGGAGAGAGGGCGCTGGCAGGGGTAGGGTAAAAAGGGGGGAACCAAGGGGCCAGCTACCACTCCTCCCTGCAAGGCTGGACACAGAGGAGGAGGGCGCTGGCAGGCAGGCAGGGGGCAAGGCAATAGGTGCAGGGCGGGGCCGGCTCCGGCTGCACTGGGGTACTGAGGGGGCTATGGGTCAGTGAAAGGGGTGCAGTGCACTGGAGGGGGGGGCAACTAAAAAGGGGGGGGCACAAGCGCTCGAGGGGGGAACCTGGGTACTCAGGGCAACAGCAGGGGACTATTGGGAAGCTGGGGGAGGATAGAAACACTAAGGAAGCTGGGGCAGGGAGAGGCAGGCTACAACTGGGAAGGGCACACACAACAGGCTAGCTTGACGAGGGCGTGGCAGGTAAGAAGCTCTGGGGTTGGTGTGGTGGGTAAGGAACCTTATGAAGGAAGGGGAAACAAACTGGGCTAGTAGGGCAGGGCAGGCTGCTAAGGTAGGGTGGGGCAAGCAGGGTGGGGCCTCAGCCAAACGTAGCTGAGGGAGGGGGCCAAGTCCAAGGGGGCGGGAGGAGCACACCCACGAGCGCCAGGGGCTCGACTCGCCCACCGCTGCAGCAAACAGTCCCAGGTGGAGAGCGGGCAGCAAACCCCACCAAGGGAGAAGAGGCAGTTCAGATGTTAAAGGGTGGTGGAGGGGGCGTTGGGGGTGGTGGCAGCAGGGGACAGCTGGACTGAGGGGAGGGCTCTGAGCCTCTCCCAGCCCCCTTTCAATGGCTCAGTTCAACACCACCCCTGGAGCAGATGACAAAACTCAGTCTGATGAATAAACCTCCACAGTTCCAGATGGTAGTGTTCCTCTTCTCCTCCTCGGCAGGTGCAGCAGCAGTGGGCGGGTGGCAGCCAGCAGGGGAAGGCCTCTGGGCGCTGGTGGGATCCTCTTCCTCTGGAGTGGAGGAGGGGAGAGGGAGGGCAGCCGGCAGGCCCCCCCTCTCCCCTCAGGCAGCAGCAGCAGCCGGTGGTGGTAAGAGGCGGCGGTGTCCGGGGGGAGCAGGTCCAGCAGCACGGAGGTCTCAGGTGGTGGCTGGATGAAGCAGGGAGAGCCCCGGCTGGTGCAGGGAGCAGGAGCAGGAGGGGAAGAAGGAAGAGGGCAGCCCCTGCACCCTGCTGCCTCTCCTCCTTCTCTGGAGTGGGGCGGGGCACTCTATTTGGAAAACCACGGGGGAGTGGGCGGGCGAAGCCCGCCCACTTTCTAAAAGCCCCTCCCCCAGCCTTGCGGGAGGGACGACTGGACCCGTGTCCAATTAATTACTGGGGACAAATAATGACAAAAGGGACAAGGAGTGCAGGCTAGAGGTTAATAACTAGGGAACCAGATGGGGACACCGAGCAGAGAACTCGACAGCGCCCACTGCTCCTCAAACTATCAAGGGAGCCAGTGGACGCCGCCCAGAGGAACTCTGCCCGGATGCGTGACACAAGGGAGGAACGGAAATAGGCCCCACAGTCGCAGGAGACCCCTCAGCCAGCATCCTCCTCCTGCTGTTATAAATGGCGACTTTAGCCAAGGCCAGGAGGAGGTTGACGAGGAGGTCCCGCGACTTTGTGGGGCCGCGGATTGGGTGTGCATAGATAAAAAGGTGAGGGGAGTGCAGCCAGAACCTCAACAAGAGGTTCTGGAGGAGCCGAATAGGTTGCAACCTGGCGCACTCCAGGTATGCGGCGCCAGGTTTTCCTCACGCCGCAGAAGGGGCAGGCTTCCGGATGGGGTGAACCGCCAGGTACACGCTGCTCACGGCCCGTGAAGGAGCCGCTAACCAATGTCCCCGATGGGCCGTGGAATTAGATGGGAATATACGCTGGCTCATCGGGTTCCCACCCTCTATGGGTCTTAGATAGTCCCGCCACTTAGTGTCGGGCGACATGAGGGTGGGGAAATGCAGAGTGTGGAGCACGAGCGTGTACAGATGTTCCCTAGGCGCGTTCGAAGCAGACCGGCTGCAATTTTGCAGCCGGCTGGGGTCCAAGGATGGGGCTCGGGGGCCCGCGGAACAGGGGCCCGATAATAAGGGACGGAGGGTTTGCAGGAAGGAGGGGCGGGCGTACTCTCTCTCGCAGGGCTCTCTGCAGGAAGTCGAGAGCGGCCGCGCAAAACCGCCTTCACCTCCCGGAGTAGGCGCAGAGGGGTTCGAGGGGTGGAAAGCCCCATGCGGCCAGCGAGCGCACGGGATCCACCCAGTCCCCGGCGTAGTCCAGGAGGTCTCCGACCTTGGTGGTTTCTGCCAGGATCAGCCTCCGCGCACCGAAGGAGACTCCGCCACCTGCACGCACAAGGCTGGATTGTGGAGCAGGGCTCGCGAGGAGGTCTGCTCCTCGGCGTTACAACGGACCTGGTCGCTGAGAACAGCTTCCAGGTCTGGAGGAGGTCCTGGTAGAATTCCGCAGCTCTGAGAGGTCTCGCGAAGACCCTCGGATGGATAAAAAGAGCTGCCGGTCGTATCGGAGCCCTCGGAGGCGGCGGAGGAAGGCGCACCCCAAAGTGCTCCATGCCGACTACCTGCACTAAAGAGGAGTCTGCAGGGCCTGGAGGCGAAGGTCCGGACCTGGCTGCGCACGCAGACCAGGCCCTGGCCCCCTCCTCCAGGGGAGAGACAAGGCCCCTGCAGAGACCCAGTGCAGTCCTGGCCAAAAGAACTCCAAAGCTGTCCTCTGAGCTTGGCCAGGACCTCCGGGCCGGGCGCAGGGTGTTGAGTCGGTGCCAGAGCATGGACAGGACCAGCTGATTTAGCACCAGTGCCCTCCCGCGAAGGGAGGCACCGGAGCAGTCCTGCCCACTCCGCAACCGCTCACCCACCCTGGCGCCCAAACCTTGCCAGTTTTCCGCGGAGAAGGATGCGTGGCGGATAAATAGGCGCCCAGATAGAGCAGCGGAGCGCTCCACCTGATGGCCTGAAGCGCGGGTGGGAGAGCGGCCGCCACCGTCCCGACCACCAGGCCAGAGCTCTTGACCCAGTTGACCGGGCGGAGAGGCTGCGAGTAGGCGGCAGCAGGCCTCCACCGCGCCAGGTCGCCGGGTCCTGGACCACGAGAGCGCGTCGCCGGCGTGCGCCGACAGCACCAAGCCGCAGCTCCGGCTCCGCAGCACCAACCCGTCAACCTCCTACGAGGAGGCGGAGGAAGAACTCGATCGCCAGAAGCGTACAGCTGGCCCGACAGCGGACACCCCTGGCGTACCCCGCCCGAAGCTGGCCCGGCTCGGTCAGGGTCAGTTGAGCCTGACCAGACACTCCGCGAGCGTACAGCACCGGAGAAAACCCACAAAAGCGGGGCCCGAAGCCGAAGGCCTGCAGGGTGCCCAGGAGATACCGTGGTCCATCCTGTCGAGCGCCTTCTCCTGGTCCAGGGACAGGAGGCGAGCGACAAGCCGTCCCTACACCCCAGCTCTAAGAGATCCCGGACCAAATACAAGTTGTCAAAATACTACGGCCGGGGCGGTGTAGGTCTGGTCGGGATGGATCACGTCCGCCAACACGGACCGCGGTCGCAGCGAGATGGCTTTTGCTCGACTTTGTAGTCCGTGCTGAGGAGGCGAGGCAGGGCGCCAGTTCCGTGGGTCGAGAGTCCCCCTCTTCGGCAATAAAGCGAGCACCGCTCGCCTGCCTGACTGAAGGAGGACCCGCTCTCAGAACTTCGGCCCAGGCGGTAGCGAGGTCTGGGCGAGGGCGTCCCAGAACAGCGGTAGAACTCCACGGTCAGCCCGTCCATGCCGGGGTTTTATTGTTGGGCATGAGGCGGAGGGCTTCGAGAACTCGGCCAGAGTGAGGCAGCTCTAGCGGTCTCGATGCGCCAGCTGACCGTCGGGAGCTCGGTCAGAGGACCTTGCAGGCGTCGGCCGGTCGGATCGGGAGAACAAACTGGCGTAGAAGGCCCTGGCCCTTCCACGCATCTCCGCCGGATCCGTGAGAAGTGCCGTCCTCTGCTAAAGGCAGGTGGCGTGCTTTTTAGCCCCCTCCTTTTCTCCAGGGCGTAGAAGAAGCGGGAGCATGATCCATCTCGAAGGAGCTGGATGCGGGATCGAACAAAGCGCCCGGGCCTGTGATCTTCCAGGGCCGGGCTCCTCCGCCTCTCGGTGCGCCGCGGAGGATGGATCCTCGAGGCGGACACCAGGCGCCTCTCAAGCTTCAAGACCTCCCGTTCCAACTGCTCTATCGCGCATCCCTCCGCCGGCTGGCGCCGGGAAGTAATCACGGCAGAAGAGCGGCGCGCACCTTCCCCGTCCCACCATCGCGCGCCGAGAAGGCGGGCGCTGCTCCTGCCAGGCCGCCAGAACTCGGAAGGGCGCCACGAAGCCCGTCCTCCAGCAGGCTATTATTAAAATGCCAATAGGCGGCCCCAGCCTCTCCGAACTCAGAGAGGCTTTCCGGCCACCAAATGGTGGTCGTGAGCGGGAGCGGCGGATGCTGGAGTGGGCCCGTGCCAGGTGGAAGCGAGAAGGTAAATGCGATCCAACCGGGAGTGGCTCGACCGATTGTACCCCACCGGACGTAAGTAAAGGTGGTACTGTCGTCGGGTGGTGGTCTCGCCAGGCGTCCACCAGGAGTGATGGTCACGATCTCCCTGAGGGCGTCCGCTGCGGCCTGGCAGTTCGCGAGTCCTACGGTCGGTCATCGAGGTGGTGTTGAAATCCGCCCAGGACCAGGCACTCGCGAGGATCAAAGTGCCGAGGAAGGTGGCCGCCTGCGGAAAAAGCGACCTGGTCGGGCCAGCGTTCGGGGCGTAGGCGTTGACCAAGTTCAACGTCAGCCCCTCCGCAGCGGACGTGCAACAAGCGGCCGGGGCGACCTCGGCGGTCCCCAGCACCTCGGGCCGTGGGGCAGGGAGAACAGGGTGGCCACCCGGCCGGCGGCGCCGAGGTGGCTGAAATATACCCCGTCCCCACTCCAGCCGCCAGCCAGCCTCGGCGGCTGGAGTCGTGTGGGTCTCCTGCAGGAAGGCCACCGAGTACCCCCTCCCGGAGGAAGGAGAGCACCCGGCTCCTGCGAGCCGCCCTACAGCCCGGGCATTCAATGTTGCTAGGATGGTGTACTTCATGGTGAGGGCTGGGGTGGATCCTCGCGGGCAGGTGGAATCGGCGGCCCCCGCAGGCCCGCAGCAGACCGCTCCCGACCCAAAAGTTAGGAGGCGTCTCGAAATCTGCGGGTCGGCGGTAGGCGCGTCGTCCTGCCTGTGGTCCCTCTCCTCCGCAGCAGGCCCTGGTGGCCTGAAGAATGGAATGAAAGTCCCCCAGCGCTGGAGGCGAGCTGCACCTTCCCTTTTGCCCGCGGTTATCCGCGAGGTGGCGCAGCTCGCTCCTCAGCGCCGAGGGAACCAGGAGTCTCCTCCGTCCGGGCCCCGGGTGGAGCTCACGGGCCGCGGAGGCGGGCAAACAGGATCCGATCCCCAGCGCGGCGCCCGACACCGGCGGCGCGCGCTGCCCGTCCCGACCCGGCAAGAAGCGGCGGAGGAACAAGGCAGCCCCTAACGGGTTGGGGACCGAGGATTCAAATACCACCCCGAGGGCCGCCCGCGCTAAGCGAGCGAGGCGGCCCCGTGGTGGCACTGGAAGACATTTGGGGGCAATGGGAGCGGATCAGGAAAGGCAGGCGGCAGCGGAAGGGTGTTTTTGGTGGTAGGGGCGGGAGGAGGGTGGGCTGTGGACCGGACAAGGGTTCGGGGTTGGGAGTGAGGAGAGGCAGGGGTGGGAAAGGAATCGGGGAACAGGAGAGGACTCGGGGCTGGAAATGGGTTCATAAAGGCGGAAACGAGGTGGGGAGGATCGGGGCGGGAGGATCAGAGTCCCTGGCGGGGTCTGGAGAGGGTCCCCGTGACTATCCCACCGGGCTGCGGCGCCTCCCGAGCAGGGACCTGGGATTCAGGGGGCAGGAAGGGGCCCACGCCGGCGCCGGGCTCAGGTGGAGAGGCAGGAGTTGATACCTCGGCGTCGGCTAGGGTGGTGCCTTCTGCTGGGCCCCTGCGGGAAGGAGATGACCGCCCGCCTCGGTTCTACGAGAGGCGCCCCAGATCGGGACCCGGCCGCTCGGCGCCTGCCGTCGCCCCTGAGGGCTCGGCGGCATCGGCTCCGGCGCTCGGAGTCGGCGGGCCAGTGGGTAATATCAGGGCGCCCGAGTGTGAGGGCGGGGTCGGCCACCTGGGACACAGGGTTGAGGTTGGGGAGGAGGAGGCGGCGCCGCGGAGTCGCCGCCCAGACCGAGCCCGCTGGCGGAGGTCGTCCTCCCCTGAGTGGCGAGGTCAGACCCAGGGCCTCGATCTCCTCGAAGATGGAGCTGAGTTCCATCCTCGGCCCCAGAGCCTTCCCCTCCGGCCGCCAAGGCAACAATTACCTCAGCGGGCACGGAGGGCTCGGTTGGAGCCGGGGCCGGGAGCTCCACCGAGGCCTCCTCTTGGAGGGCTCCACAGGGAGGGCGTCGTCCCCCTCGCTGCCACCCACGGCCTCCTCGTCCGGTGCCTCCTGCTGAAGCTCGTCGGGCGCTCTCGGCAGCGCTGGCCCCCTCGGGATCTTTCGGAGGGCCTTCCCACCCTCCCCATCGAAGGGGAGATGGGGCCAGCGACGGCGGGCTTTGCGCTTCCCGAGCAGGCGTCCAGCCCTCCGAGGTGGAGGTGGAGGGCTGGTCAGCAGGGGCAAGGCCGGGGGGCGCTTTCGGTTTTCGGGGAAGGCGTTGTTGCAGGGGTGGGAAGGGAAGGGAAAGGGATACCCCCACCTGGGGGGAGCCCTCTCCCTCGCCCGGCAACAACCGCGCCACCCTCTCCTCCTCGGGCCCCGCAGAGACAGATCGAGTAGAAGCGGGGCCCGCCTGCTCGCTCGGGCACGCCGGAGGGGGCACCCCCGGCTCCCGAGCAGAGCCGTCGGTTGGAGGAGGCAGCCGCGGAGGCGGACTACCAGGGCGGCGGTGGTGGGGCAGCGCCCTCCGGGCCCAGAGGCCGGGCGCCTCCTCGACCGGGCCAAGGGACAGTCCCTCGGACGTGCCCCATCGCCCGGCAGAGAAGCACCGGGACTCCCGAGGAGTAATGGACCCGGTAGAGGCCCCTGGTAGGGCACCATGAAGGACCCCTCGGCGCCTCCCGCCCGCGCGCCGCCGGCAGCAGCTGCAGCTGAACCTGCCGGCGGAAGGACAAACGTGGCGGAGGCGGGGTCCTTACAGCCCAGCAGGAGAGGGCTGATGGTGGAAATGGGCCTCCCAGAGTGAGAGAGGAAGGCAGCAGAGGCGGCATTCGGGAGGAAGGCGGGGCGGAGGGGACCACCCGTCGCCCAGGTCCTCAGCGGTTCGAGAGGCACGTGCCGCCCCCACCGCCAGGCCCCTCTCCACCGCCTCCTGGGCGGCGGCCTCCGAGCAGGAAGAACACCACCTTGCCATACAATTTGGAGGCCGCCACCACGGCCGAGCCCCACCACCCTCGCCAGCGCCCGCCACGTAAGTTTCGGCGTGGGGCGGCGGCGACCAGGAGCGGCGGACGCCGTGCCTCCTGGTCAGGGTGGGAAAGGGCCCGGCCCCCAGGGATGGAGCTGGAGGCGGCAGTAGGGCGGATGACCCGGCATGTGGGGCGGCAGCGGCCACCTGGGCGTGCGCTCTGGGGGCGTAGATGGATCACCCCAGAGCGGTGGGGAACAGCAGGAAGGAGGGGCTGCAGCGGGTGGCGGGGCCGCGGTGGGCGGGCGGCCTCGGCCACGGAGGAGTCGGCTTTCGGGCGGGCCTTTGCCCTTCTTCCCTCCCGGCCCTTTTACCGGCCGAGGTAGAAGGCCCACCACGCAGCAGGGGCGTCGGCCGTGGCAGCGGAGCTCGGGCTGGGGTCGGGAGGTCAGCCGCAGCAGTTGTTTGGGCGGTGGCAGTGGGGACCGTGGGGCCAGCGGGGACAGGGCCTCCTCCATCATAGAAAAAGGTGGAAGGAGGCACAGATGGGAAGGAGGAAGGGTAGCCACTCCTCCTCACCCAACAACAGGCAGAGGAGGAGGCATCAATGCAAGGAAAGGGGCGGAAAAGGGGGCACTGGTTCGAGGAAGGAGCAACCGAGGAAGGGGAGGGTTGGCAACCACTCCTCCTGCTAAAACTGAGGCAGAGGAGGAGGCGCTATTGCAGGGGAAGGGTGCGAGGGCAAGGGATATATGGTTGAGGGGAAGGGAGAAGCAGCCACTCTCTCCCACTGACTGATTACAGGGAGAGAGGCGCTGGCAGGGTAGGGTAAAGGGGAACCAAGGGGCCAGCTACCACTCCTCCCTGCAAGGCTGGACACAGAGGAGGAGGCGCTGGCAGGCAGGCAGGGGGCAAGGCAATAGGTGCAGGCGGGGCGGCTCCTCCGGCTGCACTGGGGTACTGAGGGCTATGGGTCAGTGAAAGGGGTGCAGTGCACTGGAGGGGACAACTAAAAAGGGAGGCACAAGCGCTCGAGGGAACCTGGGTACTCAGGGCAACAGCAGGGGACTATTGGGAGGTTGGGGATAGAAACACTAAGGAAGCTGGGGCAGGAGAGGCAGGCTACAACTGGGTGGGCGGGGCACACACAACAGGCTAGCTTGACGAGGCGTGGCAGGTAAAGCTCTGGGGTTGGTGTGGTGGGTAAGGAACCTTATGAAGGGGAAAACAAACTGGGCTAGTAGGGCAGGGCAGGCTGCTAAGGTAGGGTGGGGCAAGCAGGGGTGGGGGCCCCTCAGCCAAACGTAGCTGAGGAGGGCCAAGTCAAGGGGTGGGAGGAGCACACCCACGGCGCTTGTGGGGCTCGACCTCGCCCCCGCTGCAGCAAACAGTCCCAGGTGGAGGCGGGGCAGCAAACCCCACCAAGGGAGAAGAGGCAGTTCAGATGTTAAAGGGTGGTGGAGGGCGTTGGGGTGGTGGCAGCAGGGGACAGCTGGACTGAGGAGGGCTCTGAGCCTCTCCCCAGCCCCCTTTCAATGGCTCAGTTCAGCACCACCCCTGGAGCAGATGACAAAAACTCAGTCTGATGAATAAACCCCTCCACAGTTCCAGATGGTAGTGTTCCTCTTCTCCTCCTCGGCAGGGTGCAGCAGCAGTGGGCGGGTGGCAGCCAGCAGGGGAAGCCTCTGGGTGGTGGTGCTGGTGGGGTCCTCTTCCTCTGGAGTGGAGGAGGGAGAGGGAGGGCAGCCGGCAGGCCCCTCTCCTCAGGCAGCAGCAGCCGGTGGTGGTAAGAGGCGGCGGTGTCCGGGGGGAGCAGGTCCAGCAGCACGGAGGCCTCAGGTGGTGGCTGGATGAAGCAGGGAGCGCCCCGGCTGGTGCAGGAGCAGGAGCAGGAGCAGGAGCAGGAGAAGGAAGAGCGGCAGCACTGCACCCTGCTGCCTCTCCTCCTTCTCTGGAGTGGGGCGGGGCGCTGAGTGGCTGCCCGCTGAGCAGGAGGCAGAGGAACCCCTCTGGGAGCCATTTTGGGCACAGCCTAGCCCCGCCCCTCACCTGACCGGAAGCTAGGGGGCGTGGCTAGGACTATAAGAACCCTGCCAGGGAGCTCAGTAGAGGGCCCAGCCTCCAAGGGAGACAGAGGTCTGGCCAGAGCTCCTGGCTGAGGAGGCTCGGACCCGGCTGGGGCTTCCCCCAGCTGCCCCTCTTAAGGTCCTCAAAGGCCTCCCTGCCAGGGCTGCTGAGGCCTGGCCAAACCAGCCAGCAGAGCTCCCCTCTGACCCGGAAAAACCCTGGACTCTGCGGGGGCCTGGTGCGCTAAAGGACCTGAGGACCGACGGGGACCGTGCAGAGCGCCGATGCCCTGAACCCTGGATTGGGCCGCCCGGACCCGGTGGGGACGACGCGGGCCTCGACCCCCGGACAGACCAGCGGGAAGCACAGGTACCTGCGAGGGGGGAGTCGAGAGATGGCCCAGGGGGTAGCACGGGGCTGGTAGCAGTCCTAGGCCAGCAAGTTGCGGGCTGGAGCCCTGCTGAGCCTGTAGCAGCTGCACGGCTGCATCAAGGGCCCCTGGGCTGGGGCGCAGTGGAGAGGGTGGGCCTGCGCCCCGCCGCCCGCCAACTGGGTGGCAGTCTCCCCCTCGCCTGTAGCTGGGGCACCCCTTGCCCCGCTCCTGAACTAGGAGCTTCTACAAACCAGACATTTGGTGTTCGTTGCCCCGCCCTTCTCGAGGGCCCGGGGCTGCCCTATGGCGCTTTGGGGCCGGCTGAGACCCAGGCCGGAGGCATGAACGCGGAGAGACTCGAGTCCACCTTAGACTTCTTTCCCCGTGGCCCGGACCTGAAGTAAGGCCAGGCCTCTGAACTATCGCCTCCCACCCCGGACCTGAAGTAAGGCCGGGACTGTGAACTATGGACCGTTCCCCCGGAAGGGGAAAGCTTAGAGGCTGTGGTTGTCACTGCCGGAGGGCAGTGACCTGAAAGGTGACGTGGCGGTCAGAGTAACCCGCCACAGGGGGATTTATTAGCAGCCTTCAATTTCCTGAAGGGAGGTTCCAAAGAGGATGGAGAAAGGCTGTTCACAGTAGTGAAGGATTGCAGAACAAGGAGCAATTGTCTCAAATTATAGTGGGAGAAGTCTAGGTTGGACATTAGGAAAAACTACTTCACTAGGAGGGTGGTGAAGTACTGGAATGGGTTACCTAGGGAGGTGGCGGAATCTCCATCCCTAGAGGTTTTTAAGTCTTGGCTTGACAAAGCCCTTGCTAGGTTGATTTAGTTGGGATTGGTCTTAGGGGCTGGACTTGATGATCTCCTGGGGTCTTTTCCATCTCTATGATTCTCTGATTCTATGACAGTGTCCAGGTACTGGAGGATGGGCTTCTCCAGGCCGGAGTCCGCCACGATGGAGGGGGAAGAAGGTTCCCCCCCCCCAAAAGGATGTTGTGAAGCTCCTTGTAGTAGGGGCAGGTGTGGGGTCCTGCCCCTGAGCACTCTGCCCACTCCACTCTGCTGCCCTTACATAACCCTGATGGCACTCCTTCACCTTTCCTAGACATGTTCTCTGGTCCGGGCAGAGTGACCTTGCTCTGTTAGGGACGTGGCCATGTGGGAATAGATGGTGGTGTTGCACCTTTTTGCCCGGGGTTCTTGGAGCGACTCCTCCTCCCGCAGCAATTCGAGGAGGGTTGCAATTTCTGCTCCTGATCATGCTGGTGCACGGCAGTTGCTGCCCCGGGAGGGGGGGAGGGAGCGGGGATTCTGGGAGCCCTCTGGCTCCTCCCTGTCAGTGCCAGGAGGGTCTCTGGCACCTGCTTCCTCTGCCATTTGTGCCGACAGAGAGCAGCATGGCCCAGGCACCTGGCTGTGGGCAAGCTTCCTGCCACAATGGCTGTGCAGAGTGCCTGCAGCTTTAAGAGGGGCCAGCAGATAGGAACAAGAGAGTTGTGATTGCCTGCTACAGAGTGTCCAAGAGGCCACTTGTGTTTTTTCCTGGAGGCCAGTTCTTGTGGAAAACCCCCTCCGGAGTGTCCACACTAGCCTTTTTGCAAGAGCTGTAGTGCAAAAAGGAGTTATTCCTCGTGGGGAGAGGAATAACTCTACCGCGGAAAGTCTTCTGTTCTCTCAATTTACTTGCACAAAAACGCACTTGAGGTGTGGACGCTCCTCCAGTTTTTGAGCAAAAATGGCTGGTTTTGCTCAAAAACCTTGTAGTGTAGACATAGCCTAGGAGACAGGAGCTGCGACTTGATCGCAGGGACGTGAGTAAGAAAGAATTTCAAAGTGAAAAAGCAAGATTAAGCAGGCTAACAAGAAGTGATGCATTAACTCATGGAGTTGCCCCAAAACATTTAAATGCAGCATGTATGACAACTCCTGCAATTCATCTAGCATGCAGACAACAGCAGCAGACACTGGGGGAATAAATTCAATTTTTACAAGCCCAGGTAATTACCCCCACTCTAATCTTAAAGTCAGGATAAAAATCCAGTGATGGTTTCCAACTGCTCCGACCCATGGAAGCACACCCTGCGCTCAGCTAAAAATGTCCCCTTCCTTCTGAAATATTCTTACATACCAGTATGTTTTCCTTTATAGCCTTTCTGAATTTGTTAAACTTACTGATGCCTTTACCTTAAGACAACTTTGAGAGTTAAACTCTCTTGGCTCAAGTCTCTCTACCTTCCTCTCCCAACTCTCCTCCCTTTGACTCTCTCTCTCTCTCTGTTTAAAGTTAGTTTTTATAAAAATCTGTAAAATATAAAGTACTTAAAAATAGAACTGAATAGGAAACAAAGAAAAAATAAGGTAATTTACGGGAATTTTAATAATTCCCGTAAATTAATTATTTTAATCCTTCAGGAATGCAACAGGTGGAATTACTCCCAACTTTCCTGAAGATAAGGTTGCTAAGAACAGACATGCAAACTTTGCTTCTAATCCTGACTATTAACTATTATTTGAGGCATGGGCTTTTCTTATTTCAATACACCTTTATTGCAGAGTTTTAAAATAAAGCTTAATATAAAGTAATGGGCAGTATCATAAGTTGCTGAATTAATACAACACATTTGGCACATATTAATAGAATTTTATACAATTTTTATTAAAAGTTTTAAATAAGGTAATAACTTGCTAATTTAAATGTTTAACCTTTTGTTTATTTTTTCAATTTTTTTTCTTATTTTGTATAGTGATAAATGTAATTTTGGCACCATTTGTTTTTAATTGTAAGTTGTCCTGTATGTCATGTATGTTGTCTTTGTTGTACGTTGTGTGTCACATGACTATTTTTTAATTATTTTATTTTGTTGCAACAAAAGTCAATTTTATACTTTTTTATTAAAAAATGTGGTACCACACTATTTTATTATTATATTTGAGGTATAATCATATTATGAATACTTTTTTTTGCAAAGTTCAAAAAGGTTTCAGTTACAAATATATCTACATATATTCATGCCTCAACAAATAATGCAATTGAAAACAATTTTTTTCTTTTATTTATCAAAACAATTTTTTTAAATTCAAAGAAACCATAAGGGAGACTCTTAACATTAAGGTTCCAACATTAAGGTTAAGGTAACATTAATAAAAAGTAAATTTTGGTATGGGTTTTTATAAACTTGTTTTTACCTTTAAACGCAGTTATAAGAATGTATAGCAATAATGCATAAAGTTACCAAACTTTTTCAACAGGTTTCCACCTTGGACTCCTAAACACAACAAAGCATCATGAATGTTTGATATATTTACATACACCTGTTTTAAAAATTCATTTTGATATAAATTCTGTTTTCTTTTCTTTTAAACAGTTAACAAAAATGGAATTGATATCACAAGAAAATTAATAATGGATATCACAAGCAAATTTTATCACAAGCATTTGAAAATACACTAAACTGTAAGGTCTAAGATTTTAAAATGGAACTTGCTGTAATCCTTTGTCAAACCTTGCAACTTTGTAACTCTCAGCAACTTTACTTTATAAGTTCAGAAATTTACTGTAAGCTGCAACTTTGTAACCTTTGTAACTCTCAGCCACTTTGTTTGTAACTTGCTCCAAACTGCATTCTCCCCTGAGTGATGGAGAGAGAGTGTGAATGTGAATATGTGTTAGGAACTGTAAGGCTGGAGCACATGGTGATGAGTCATCAGACTGCTGCTTTGCTGGATAAAGAGAAGTCTGGGCATGCTCCCTGGTGAGGAGGTGGGTGAGTCACAGGGGCTATTCAGACACAATAAAAGGAGAGGGAGCACATTTGAGACTCTCTCTCTCTTTCTTCCCCTGCTCCCGAGAAGCTCCTTTTGCTACAGCCAGTGTCTTTCCTGACCATCTCCCCAGCCATGATCAGCAGACAGACCCTCCAGGATCTACATGCCGGCAGGGATGAGTGTGTGTGAATGAGTGACTGAATGGAGGGGTGTGTGTGTTTGTGTGTGAGAGAGAGAGAGAGATAGCTGGTTCCCTCTTTAGTTTAAACCTTTGGTGGCAGCTCTATCTTCTTTAGTTTATACCTAGTGGCAATAAACCCATGCTAGTATAACCCTGGGTGTTCTCCAGTGGGGTAACAAAAGGGTAAGCCATATTACAGGTCACTATAGGTCTGGATTTAACCCAAAATACCAGACTGCCAGCCAATCCTTTAGTGTCTAAAAATAAAGGTTTATTGTAAAGAAAAAAAGGAAGATCAAGAAGAGAGCTAATTCTACACTGAAATCTCAGTACAAACTTTTTCAAACTCACCTTAAAACCTCTTTTCCATCTGCTGCTACAAACCAGGGCTGTCTCCCCAACCTAGGGTCTTTGGCTCCTTCCTTCAGGTGCAGACCAGCCAAAAAGACACATTGTTAATTCTGCTTATTTATTAAATTCCATTACAATCTTTGGGGGGCAGACACAAATAAAGCCTAATGATAAACATACATATTGAAGTAGTATACATTTCTTATATAATAATTAAGAACTGGGCAATGTCACAGACATTTAGTACAAAATGAAAAAAGTGTAATACTGTATTCAAGAAGAGGCTAGAAAGGAGGAAGGTGTGATTAGTTTTACTAACTGGATTGCACTGGATGATCAAAATTAGAGCTGTCAAGTGATTAAAACTTTTAATGGCAATTAATTGCGCGATTAATCACGTGCAATTCCTCTTTGAAATTCCGCGGCAGCGTTTCAATGGGGGCAGCACTGCATGTAGTGCTGCATGGAGCGCTGCATGGAGCCCGGGATTAGCTGGAGTTCCCAGATGACCCGGGCTCCATGCAGCGCTGCCTCTTGGAAGTGCTGCAGTGTCATTTCAAAGGGGCAGTGCAAGATGGAGCCCGGCATCAGCTGGAATCCGCTAACGCTTGCGCTGCCCCTTTGAAGTGCTGCTCCAACATCTTAAAGGGGCAGCACATTAGGAGCCAGGGATCAGCTGGAGACTCCAGCTGGTCCCTGGCTCCATGTTGCAAAGCCCCTTTGAAGTGCTGGAGCGGCACTTCAAAGAGGCAGCACAACATTAACACCTGCGATTAACACATTAATTTTTAATGCATTAATCCTGTCCTGCGTTAATTGCAGGTGTTAACGCAGGTCAATTGACTGCCCTAAAAATAATGTTAAGTCATAGCTATGTGTCTATAAATGTAACGTCTTGGGACAGATGCTCAATTCACTCATGTAATCAATATATTTCAGCAAATACTAATCAATCGATCATAAGTGCTCTTTGTCACTTATACACAATTGTGATGGGGAGGCCCCAAAACCTCCTAGAAGAACAGAAGCATAGAATGATAAATAAGCCCAATTCCCTCAGCCTCTGCTTATAAGTCATGTGCCCCAGACCTCTAATCATTTTTGTTGCCCTCTTTCCAATTTGTTCTCAGCCTTTCGGGTGGGGGCGGGAAGGAGGAGGAAGAAATTGGATGCAGTCCCCCCTTGGTGGCCTCACCAGTGCCGAATAGAGGGGAATAAAGACTTCTCTCAATCTGCTGGCAATGCTTCTACTAAGGCACTCCAATATGCCATTAGCCTTTTCAGCAACAAGGGCACACTGTTGATTTATATCCATGTTCTCATCTACTGTAATCACCATGTCCTTTTCTGCACAACTGCTGCCTAACCAGTCATTCCTCAGAATATAGCAGCACATAGGATTCTTCTGTCCCAAGTGCAGGGCTCTGCACTTGTCCTTGTTGAACCTCATCAGATTTCTTTTGGCCCAATGCCCCAATTTGTCTAAGTCACTCTGGATCCAATTCCTACCCTCCAGTATATCTACCTTTCCCCGTGGCTTAGTGTCATTTGCAAACTTGCTGGGAGTGCAAACAAACCCATCATTCAGATCATTAATGAAAATTTTGAACAAAACTAGCTCCAGTTTTGGGGGCAACCCTTCAGGTACTCCATTTGATACCAGCTGCCAACTAGACATCAGGCTTCTGATCACTACTCATTGAAACTCCACAATTCAACAATACCTTCCTGGGCTTCTCTCAACAGCTGTCTATCCTTCAACAACATGGATAGACAAGAACATGACTTGAACCTCAAACTCCTTTATTCTTCTTCCTTGAGCCACATACTCGGCAGTGACCTGTGCAAGGTCATTCTTGGCAATATTATTGGTGCTCACATGTAGAGGCAGGAGTGTGTAGCGGCCAATGGCTTGATCAACCTTGGAAGACAGTCCACCACATCCTGAATTCTATCTCCAGGCAATCAGTACATTTCTTGAGTGTCCTGGTCTGGCTGGCCGATTAATGACTCCATCCCCGATAGACGGGAGTATCCAACCACCACCACCCATCTCCTCCTTTTGGAGTGGTGGCCATGGATACCCCACCCTTACAACAATGCATTCCATGTCTTTTATTCAATGGGGTCTTCTCTTTATCCCTTTCCTTACATAAATCTAGCAAACCATTCTCCACAGTAGCAACTGTGCAGAGACAGCGAAAGAGGTTTCTTATATCTATCTGCAATGGTGGTATATAAATTATTCTTTTTCTTCTTCTGGAGATCACATGATACCAATTTTCTTCCCCACTCTGCATTACCCTCTCTGATTCTTCAGCCTGCTGTGCCTGCAATACCAAACACTGACTTCTATCCAGAATGTCTTCATTTTCTCTAATGCAATACAAGGTAGATAGTTGGGCCTCTACTCCTTTAACCTTCTCTTCCTGTATGGGGTCCAGCTTGCACTTTATGCAGATGTAGTTCCTTCTATCCTCTGGGAGAAAAACTAAAATGACACTTTCTATACAAGTCACAACCACTGGCCGCTCATTACCCATATTGTCCTCCTTCTAGAAGCCTCTTTTCATGTTCTATTTGCTGTGCTTACAAAACCCTGAAAGGCATAACAACTCTGTGGGAGCTCCCCCCAGGTGAACTCCCATGCAAACTCCCTCTGTTTGCCTGTCCTTTGTTTGTTGGTCACTCAGTTTATAACTTGCTGCTTTTATAAGGCCCCTTGCTCAATGCAGTTGGCTCAGCTCAAAGCCTTCTCGCCAATCAAACACTCAAGCCCCATCTGGAACATTCCCAATTCACACTTTTCAAACAAACAAACCCATAGTCAAACAAGGTATGTCTACACTACAGTGCTATCTCAAATTAACTTAATTTGAAATAGTTAATTCGAATTAAGCTAATTCGAAATAACGCATCTAGGCACAAAATCTATTTTGAAATAGCATTTTGCTATTTTGAAATAGCGCATTCACACTGATTGGACACTGGATCGCATTTAAGGGCAGCTGAAACCAGTTCCAGCAGAGCATCAGGTCAGTAGTTGCTTTGTGTGGCTGCTGTCTGAGGCTATCTGAGGCTCATGCTTAACGGGAACCCCCTGGACAGCCAGTTCTCAGCTTTCCCACTTGCTTACCTACCTCGCTGAGGGACAGCAAAGTGTTTTCCTATCTGCCTGCTTTGGTCACTCTCATTTGGGACACAACAGCACTTGGCACCATGGAGCCAGAACTGCCCCTGGGCACTCTGGTGCTCATTTTGAATGTGTTGCTGCAAGCCTGGCAGCAATTGCTGGAGGCTGCCTGGTACCATCTGCTGCAGGCCAGCCCCCTGGCCCTCCCCCTGCCCCCCCCGGGGGCCGTGGAGGAGCAGCAGCAGCGCCTGGAGGCCAGCGTGTCCTGCCGCATCTGGTGTCTGGACACCAGCAGCGATTGGTGGGACCACATTGTCCTGGAGCACTGGGAAGACCAACAGTGGACCCAGAACTTCAGGATGAAGAAGGACACCTTTCTTGAGTTCTGTGAGTGGCTCGCCTCTGCTCTGCAGCGACAGGACACATGCATGAGGCCCGCCATTCCCATCCACAAGCGAGTGGCCATCATCCTATGGAATCCATTTTGAGGCACTTGGAAGAGAGGAAAGTGATTAGGAATAGTCAGCATGAATTCACAAAGGGAAAGTCATGCCTGACCAATCTGATTAGCTTCTAAGATGAGGTAACTGGATCTGTGGACGTGGGAAAGTCAGTGGATGTGTTATACCTTGACTTTAGCAAGGCTTTTGATACAGTCTCCCACAATATTCTTGCCAGCAAGGTAAGGGAATGTGGATTGGATAAATGGACGGTAAGATGGATAGAAAGATGGCTAGAAGGCCGGACCCAGCGTGTAGTGATCAACGGCTCGATGTCAGGATGGCAGTCGGTTTCTAGCAGAGAGCCCCAAGGTTCGGGTCTAGGACCGGTTTTGTTCAATATCTTTATTAATGACCTGGATGAGGGGATGGATTGCACCCTCAGCAAGTTTGTGGATGACACTAAGCTAGGGAGAGAGGTAGATATGCTTGAGGGCAGAGATAGGGTCCAGAGTGACTTAGACAAATTGGAGGATTGGGCCACAAGAAATCTGATGAGGTTCAACAAGGACAAGTGCAGAGTCCTGCACTTGGAAAGGAAGAATCCCAAGCATTGTTACAGGCTGGGGACCAACCAGCTAAGTAGTAGTTCTGCAGAAAAGGACCTGGGGGTTACAGTGGATGAGAAGCTGGAGATGAGTCAACAGTGTGCCCTTGTAGCCAAGAAGGCTAATGGCATATTAGGTTGCATTAAGAGGAGCATTGCCAGCAGATCCAGAGATGTCATTATTCCCTTTATTCGGCTCTGGTGAGGCCACATCTGGAGTATTGTGTCCAGTTCTGGGCCCCCACTACAAAAGGATGTGGACGCATTGGAGAGAGGTCAGCGGAGGGCAACCAAAATGATTAGGGGCTGGAGCATATGACTTATGAGGAGAGGCTGAGGAGTTGGGTCTGTTTAGTCTGCAGAAGCGAGGAGGGGGGATTTGATAGCCTTCAACTTCCTGAAGGGAGGTTCCAAAGAGGATGGAGAAAGGCTGTTCTCAGTAGTGACAGATAGCAGAACAAGGAGCAATGGTCTCAAGTTGTGGTGGGAGAGGTCCAGGTTGGATATTAGGAAAAACTGTTTCACTAGGAGGGTAGTGAAACACTGGAATGGGTTACCTAGGGAAGTAGTGGAGTCTCCATCCCCTAGAGGTGTTTAAGTCTTGGCTTGACAAAGCCCTGGCTGGGTTGATTTAGTTGGGATTGGTCCTGCCTAGAGCAGGGGGCTGGACTTGATGACCTTCTGAGGTCTCTTCCAGCTCTATGATTCTATGATAAGCTCTCCACGCCGGATAGCTACCGATCCGTTGGCAACCAGTTTGGCATGGAGAGATCCACCGTCAGAGCGGTGCTCATGCAGGTAACGGCAGTCATCAGCCACTGGGCCAGGACGGGGGGCTACAAGGAGGAGATGGGCTGCCCCAGGGAAAACGGGGCGGAGGTGGTGTAAGTGCTCTCCCTGGGAGGGTTCAGTCTGTCCCAGCCATGCTACAGACTGCCCGCGGGGGCCAGGATTGCAGTGGGGGTTTCTCCTGGGAGTGGGGCGCGGGGCAGTAGCAGGCAATGAACACTCCCAGCCACCCAGGCACCCCAGTGACCTTCGGTTTTGTGTGTCTCTCTGCAGGTGGTCAAGGCCATCCGTGCCCCAGAACACCAAGCCTCCCTGTACATCAACTGCAAGGGGTACTTCTCCGTGATCCTGCAGGCTGTGTCTGACCACCGGGGCCAGTTCACGGGCTGGTCCGGCAAGGCACACGAAGTGTGGGTGTACCGCAACTCTTCCATGTGCCAGAGGCTGCACGCCAGGACTTTCTTCCCCAACCGCCACATCAGGTTCAGGGACGTGGACATGACAGTGTGCCTGGTGGGGGATGCGGCCTACCCCCTACAGCCCTGGCTGATGAAGCCCTACACGGGACACCTCAACCCCTCCCGGCAGGCCTTCAATGCCAGGCTCAGCAGGGCCCGCATTGTGGTCGAGGCGGCCTTTGGCCAGCTGAAGGCCTGATTTAGATGCCTCCTCACCTGCCTCGAGCTCTCCGAGAGCAATATTCCACACGTGGTGGCAGCGTGCTGTGTGCTCCACAATTTATGTGAGAGGAAGGGGGAGGCTTTCCTGCCAGGCTGGATGGCAGAGGCTGACCACCTGGCTGGCCAGTACGCACAGCCCCACACGGCTGCCGTCTGGGAGGCCCTTCGGGGGGCTGTCCGCATCCGGGAAGCCTTGCTGGAGAGCTTCCAGGTGGAGGAGCAGTGAAGTCCCCCTGGCGTGCCCCACTGGGGCCTTGAGCCTTACATTCCACCCCAACCTCCTTCTCCTTTCCCCTTCCTAACCCCCCTTCCTGATGTACAATAAAAACACCCGTGTTGCCATGAAAATCTCTCTTTATTTAACATAACTGGGATGGGGGGAAGGGGAGAATGAGTGCGGGACAGGGGAGGGGGGAACCTGGGAGGAGGGAGCTGGAGGGAGGAGACAAGGGGAGGAAGGGGGAGGGGAAGCTCAGGGTTGGGGGTCTTGCCTACCCTCTTGTCTCTAAGCACTGTGGTTGCGGGGGCCTCTGCGTCCCCGGGGGGGAGTGGGTATGGAGGGTGGGGCAGGAGGGATGGGGGGGCGGAATAAGCAGGAGGGGGAGCAGGGGTGGGAGGAGGAGCTATAGCTGGGGCGGCTGCAGGGGCTGGAGCAGCAGGAGGTAGCAATCATTGCACCAGGGTCTGCAGGTGCTCGCGAAGGGCACAGCCCTGCTCCTGCAGCTCCTGCAAGCTCTCCCCCCGCAGCTGCAGGTCTTCCTGCACCCAGTGCTCCTGACTGTGGACCTGCCTTCCCAGTATCCCCAGGTGCTGCCGCTGGTACCCCTCCTAGTTCCGGGTGCGCCTGCTGTCCCGGGTGCAGGTGGCTGTTCAAGGTGGGGTGTTGCACCCTGCACTGGCAGGTGCTGCAGCTGTGGTGAAACAAGACAAGTGGTCACTTCTCCCTGGGGACACAAGTGGGTGAAACCCAGCCCCCCTCTGCAAGGCGAGGGTGACAGGTCTCTGCACCATCTAGTCCTGCTATCCCTGGGAGTGTGAGCTGGCCCAGGACTACACCCATGCTCCTGTGCTGTATATAGTGTGGGTGTTGCGGGGGGGGGGGAAGGGGAGATGTGCCCTGCCTCTGTGTAGAGGGGGCATCTGAAGGGAGGGCAGTGTGCAGTGTCTCTCCCCTGGGTCAGGAGCCTGTCATGTGCCTTTACGCAAAGACACATGTGGGGAACAGGTCAGGGCCCCTGCATGGCATCCACCTGGGGCCACATGTCCCAGCTGGCATGGAAGATGTACAGGTTGCCGCCTGCTCCGTGGTCGGCAAGGCCCACGAGCACGGTCCCTGGGCTCCCCCTCCCCCCCACCCTGCATAAGGGGACTGTGATGGCACTCACATGTGGAGGCCTCCCCAGCCTTGGATGAGACTGCTGACGGGCTCTCTGGTATGGCTTGGGGGTCCTGGGTGCAGGGCACACTCCCTGCAGGCTCCTGCGGCTCCTGGCTGTCGTCCTCCTCCTCTTCCTCTTCTTCCCCTGTGTCAGGGACAGGGCCCTCTGCCCCTGGGTCAATGACCACCAGGGGGGCACGGACCATCTGACCCCCCGGGATGCGGTCCAGGGCCTCATAATGTGGGCAAGTGTCCAGGTCAGCCCCTGGTTGGGAGCCCCTGGCATAGGCCTGCCACAACCCTTAACTTTTGTCCACACCTGCTTCTGGGTGCGCATGTGGCCTCTGGTGGCCAGGCTGGCAGCCATTCCTGCGCCTAGTGCGGAGATCGTGGGCATTGGAGGCCTCCCCCCAAACCTCAATGATGTCCATGATCTCCGCACTAGACCAGGCAGGCGCCTGCCTTTTGCGGCCCCTGGCAGGCTCCTGGGAGCTGCCAGCCTGGTCCTGGGGAGTGGTGGAGGGCTGGGTGGCAGCGGGTTGCTGGTTCATGGTGTGCCAGGTGCATGGTCTGCTGGCTGTGTGCTGGCAGGCTTCCAACTGGCACAGGCACTATGACTAGAGTCTGCCCTTTTAAGGGCTCCGTGGCTGTGTGGGGGAGCAGACGAGTTTTCCTGGTTGTGCCCAGAGTGGCCACCAGGGCTCCCTGGGAAGGGCTGGAGGCCCCCTATTTCGAATTAAGTGTCTACACAGCACTTAATTTGAAATAGCTATTTCGAATTTGGTGTTACTCCTCATAGAATGAGGTTTACCAAATTCGAAATAAGGGCTCCACTATTTCAAATTTATTTCAAAATAGCGGTTTGCCTGTGTAGATGCTAATAAAAGTTAATTTGAAATAACTGCTGTTATTTCAAATTAACTTTGTAGTGTAGACATACACCCTATTAGCTACTGTGGAGGCACAAGCCCGGACCTAAGGCAAACTAAAGGATGGAGCTCTGGGAACCCCCCCCCCCATCCCAGAACTGGAAGAGATAGCAAGAGTGTGCAGGTGCATTCCCTCAGCCACAAAGGGGACACCCACTTTGGAGCCTAATCCACCCTGTCACAGCACTGTACAAATATATCTGCCAAAAGCCATGTAGTTAATCTTGCTTTTATCAAATACTGATCTCAAGTAAAGGGAATTTATATTAGTAGGGAATTTATATCATAGAACCCAAAAACTATTTTCAAGATTCTCTCTTTTATTTTCAGTAGGGTAAGGAAGGGAAATATTTTTCACAGGAAGGGCCACTCGAAGAATTTTAGCAAGTGGTCATCAGCCACACTTTTCTATGATATTAACGAAGGAGGTATGGAGTCTGGGTTGGAATTTGGGTGCAGGAAGAGGTTCTGACCTGAGGTAGGAGTGTAAAAGGGTGAGCATGGCCTTGGAGGGAGCTTAGGTGCAGGAAACAAGCCCTATCAGAGAGGGTGTGTGTGGTGGAGGGCCATTTGGCCTGGGCCTCAAGAGACAAAGGGGCCTCAAATTTTGACATTTTTCTACCAAGTCATTTCCAGTTATTATACACCTTGCAGTTGTAACAGAGACAATAAAAGAAGCTATATATACCTTCAACACTTATTTAAATCATAATGGGAACATATTAACAGACTAAATTTCAAGACTTTGAAATAAGGCTATAAGGGCTGTAGTAAATAACACCCCAAACCATTATTATATAATATTCATTGTGAAGTATATGCAATTAAAATTCTGTATAACCAATAACCCTTATCAAATTAATTTTTGTGTGTTACTGTGTTTTAAAAGAACCCCTTTATAAAAATGAAGCAAAGTTTTGAAAGTGGTACAAGTAAGAGATGTCAAAAGCAACAGAGTGAAGCAGCAATTAAGAGTTTAAAGCAATAACATCATTTCTTGTAGAAAAGATGCCTCAGCCATTAGATTGTGACCATACTGACAGTGACACTTCTAGTTCTGGTGATGAACACTTTGTACCCACAAATGACATTTCAATGCCACTGCCTCAAAAGGAGAAGGTCATTAATAACACAGAAATGCCAAAAATAGCAACAGATGCAGAATCAACACTTAATTTAGAGATTGTGCAGGAAGAAAATGAGGACCTCGGAGATGCTGTGCAGCAAAAGCAAGAACTTATGACTAGCACAGGACACAGTGTAACAACAGTGACATCAGAACCTGATAGTGGACTTCTTGATAAGAACAATGTTGCTCAAATGCAGTCGTTGCTCAGTTAGTTGTTTTCAGATTCCAAGTAATATGTCAAAAGATGCTGAAAATCATGACTTTCCCACTTGTCTGCTGACAAAAATTCTTCCATATGAAAAGACCTACACAAGAGACTGGATCTGTTGGAGCATGGAGAAGCAGGCTGACTATGTATCCTGTGTCATTTTTATCAGTAATACTTCAAATGCATCAGTACTGTCTAATCCATCCGGTAGGAGCATCAGTAGAGGTTGGTGAAAGTTGAAAGAGTGAATACCTGAGCATGAAACTTCAGTGATAACTATATTGCATGGAAATCAGCTAGTAGAGCAGCACTAGCTGACAGTTCAATTGAAAACTTACTCCTGGGTGCAATAAACACAGAAACTGATAACTGGAAAAAACTCATTGAGTGCATATTGAATGTTATTATTTTTCTTTCTGAACAGGGATTGGCTTTGTTTGGTTCCAGTCAATGTATCAGTGACTCTGCAAACAGAAACTTTCTTGCTATATTTGAGATTCTTAGCAACTATGACCCACTTTTATCAGGCCACGTTAAGTTTGTTCGTGAATAACAAGAGAGAAGAGAATGCATTCAAGTCCATTATCTGTCTACCAGAACACAAAACAAATGTATTGAGCTGTTTGGGACATTTGTGCAAACAACAATTCTTGAAGAGATACAACATGTGAAGTACTTTTCAATTATTACTGATGTAACTCCAGACTGTTATCATAAAGAACAGATGACCTTGGTTACTTGACATGTTAAATTTGCAGGAAGTTCAAAGGTTTCAAATGAAGAACTATTTATTTTGTTTGATAATTTCATGAAAAAAACTGGAAAAGAAATCACCACTATGTATTAGAAATTCTGGAAGGCTTCAAATTAAATTTTCAAGTCTGCATTGACCAAGCCTATGCCAATGGATCCAATATTTCTGGGAAGTACAATGGAGTACAAGCAACCCTTCCTGAGCAAAATCCAAACTGTATTTTCTTCAGTTGTGGCAACCACACACTAAATCTTATTAGTGTTGATTGCGCTGAATCATGCAAGGAAGCAATCACATACTTTGAAACAATCCAGCAATTGTACAAACGTCTTCAGTAGCAGTCCTCAAAAGTGGAAAATTCTGGACCAGCATCTTCCTGTTTCCCTTCATGGCATGTTGACAATGAGATAGCATGAATTGATGGCATTAAACCAGTTGCACAGCATTTGGACTCTGTGAGAAAGACTTTAAGTGAGCTTGAATCTCTTACTCTCACAGCACAGTGTGGAAGAAAACATTGTCCTCACTCTGCGTTTGTAAGCAACAAGTAGCCAGAGGCAGTTTTATTACGAGCTGCAGCAAGGAAAAGACTGGTTTGGACGGGAGGGGGAAGCCCACCTCCCCAGGCAGATCTTCGAATACAAGCAATTATGAAGCAGTTTATATACTGTCTATTAGATATAGTAATAATAACAATTAGTCTCCTTCCCATTACAAACACCAATGGCTAACAGTTATTTTAGTTCCACCCAGATTCTCCTTATCTCAAGGTCCCTGCCAGAGTCAGCATTCTATCCTTATCTCCGTATGGAGGCGAGGGGCAAAGGCAGCGTCTTATTACAGCTCTCGCATTGTCAGGCCACAGACTTAGCCTGACTCTTGCTCTCTTGTTAACAAGACCAAGATGGCTGCACACAAATTCCCTTATTCACTTTTTCCTGCCTCCACAACAGGCTTGCACTGAGTTTAAGTAAATTCAGAAGCATACATCCAAATTTGAATGCATTTTAATGTTGTGATATGTAGATGAAGCTGCTAAAAATGATCCATGAAACTAATCTTGTAATTGAAGCATGCAATACTACATTAGATGTTGAGAGGATGTAGTGGGGCAGAGTGGCTGCCCACTGATCCAGAGCGGGAGAAACCCCTCCTCAAGCCCTTTTGGGCACAACCTGGCCAGACTCCCTCACCTGACCAGAAGTCAGGAGGCGGAGTCAGAACTATAAAAGACCTGCCCAGGAGGTCAATAAGGCCCCAGCCAGCAGAGGAGACAGATGTCTGCCTGATGCTCTTACATCTGCCAGAGGCTGGGGACTGGCCTGGACCCTCACGCCTGCTGGGAACTGAAGAGTGGCCGGGATCAGCGGACCTGCCAATGCTGACAGACCCCCCAACCACCCAGCAGACCTGATGTAATCCCAGGTACCCGCGGAAGGGGAGATGGAAGTGGCCCAGGGAGATCTGGCCCCTGTATAGCGGGGCCAAAGCAGTGGTCAGGGTATTGCAGTGTGGATCCCCGTTGACCGAGCAGCAGACTGTTCTGCTGCTGTTAGGGCCCCTGGCTGGAATGCAGTGGAGTGGGTAGGCCTGCATCCTCCCCTGCCACCCCAGGCTTGGGTGGCAGTCTCCCCCCTTTGCTGTCCTCGAGCAGCAGCCTAAATCTACCAGATCCCCACCTGAGCAAAGGGATCCGACTGGATGCTTCAAACAGGGCTTGGAATTGTTTGTTTGCCTGCCACCCCGCCCTGAACTAGGGCTGGGCCTTAAGACTGTGTTTGTTTGCTGCCCCACCCCTGAACTAGGGCTTGAGCAACGATACTGAACTGGACTGACTATTGGCCTGAGGCCCAGGACTAAAAGGGGCTCTACAAACATCGGCAGAGTGGCCGCCCACTGACCTGGAGGGGGAGGAACCCCTCCATGAGCCCCCCAACAGGCTACAGAGGGATAACATGGAACAACTTCTTAAAGATAATCAAAAGATTCATGATCAATGAGACACAATCCTTTCTGAGTCCATATCAGTAGCACAGGGTATTGACATTTCATCGGAGCTTTTTTCACCAATCGCAGCCTAAAATCACAATCTGGGGAAGAAAGGCACTATTGAGTAAATTTTGTTTTTTGTTATTATTGACTCCGACAAATCTGGTCTTACATGTCGATTTGAGTCACTGCAACAAATTTGTATCCTTTTCAGATTCCTTTGGGAGTTCAGAGAACTAAGTGATAAAGATCTATATTCAACTGCAGAACAGTTTCAACAAAGGTACAAAAAAATTTCAAGAGATCTCTGTGATGAGATCGTCTTCCTGAAACGTATACATTCCACCAACTTTAAATCAGACTGCAAGTCAAAAGAACTGCTGCAATAAATATTCAAGAAAGGAAAATAAAATGTTCAGGGGTCAACAACCTTTCAGACGTGGCGTGCCAAGATTTAACTTATTCATGGATCTGTGTGCTGGGTGGGGTGAGCAGGAGCAGGCTGGGTATGGTGACCATATTTTTTGAACCAGCTGCAGATAGGGAGAATTATTTAACTTAAATTATTAAACAAATTAAGCATTTTAACTTTTTCAAGTTAGTTTATCAAACTTCATTTTAAATAAAGTAAAATATTATGTCCAACACAAAATGTTTCACTGGTAGGGGTGGGAAACCTTTTTTGGGTCAGGATCACTGACCCACAGAAAAATCAGTTGGGGACCACACAAGTGAGAAGCAAAAAAACTCTTCCAAAACCCCAGAACACTCACAAATGTGGCCCCTGACTGAGACACCTCACTTCTCTGGAGCGCCAGCCTCATGGGATTGAGGGGAAGGGACAGGGAGGACTGAGGTTCAGGGTTTCCTATAGGCCAGATTTACTTTTTTGGAGTGCCAGAGTTACTGGACTTTACGGATCCCCTTAGGCTCTGGGATAAGAACAAAAATGAGGGGTTCAGTGTGTGAGGCAGGGCTGCCAGCAAGTGGGATAGGAATGGGGGGGTGCAGGATCTGGGAGGTAGATGGGTGCAGAAGGGAGAAAGGTTGTGAGGTCTGGGTGGGAGGTAGGATGCAGAAGCAGACTGAGAGTAGAATGTCTGGCCAAGTGGAGGGAGCAGAAGCAAGGGAGGGTGTAGTGTGTGGCCAGAAGGGAGGGTACAGAAGCAATGGTGGATGCAGGAACAGGGTGGGAATAAGTGTCTGGCCAGGCCAGGGGGAGGGTGCAGTAGCAGGATGGGGATATGGCGTCAGTCCAGGAGTGAGAGTATCTCGCCAGAAGGGAGGGTGCAAGAACAAAAGAGGGTGTCAGAGCAAGCTGAGGATGCAGGGTTTTGGTCGGGGGGAAGGTAGTGAGTGAGGGGGATTGGGATGTGGGGTTCTGGGCATGAGGCTGGATGCTTACCTGACTTTTTGGCCCCTTGCAACAACTGTAGTGGCCACATGGTCCTGGGCTGACCCTAGATGCCAGAGGCACCGCTGCCACAGCCATGCGGTCCCGGGCCAGCTCTGGAGGCGCTGCTGAGAAGCCTCAGCCACAGTGATGCCTCCTCCCCCTTAAGCCTAACCTGCTGTGGGGAAGAGGGAGGGCTCTCCAGTGGCTGCACAGAGCAGGAGGGGCGGGGTTGAGCTCCCTTCCTGCATGATACTGAAAGATAGCTCACGTGCTGTAGGTTGCCAACTCCTGGCTATATGCATGCTCTGTGCAGGCATTATAGTCAAGTGATTAAAGCAGTGAATTAGGACCTAGGAGCATGTCTATACTGGGAAAATATTTCAAAATGACTTATTATTTCGGACTAACTAACATTATTCCAAAATAACTTAGTCCGCGTCTACACACAAGCAGTTATTGCAACATAATGTTGAAATAATATCCAGATGGAGGACTCCTTACTCCGATTCCTGTGGCCCTCATTTTATGAGGATTAAGGGAAGTCGAGGGAAGAGAGCTCTAATTGGACTTCCTGCTGTGTAGACAGCGCTAAAAGCCAAAATAAGATATTTCAACTTTAGCTGTGCAATTGACCTTGCTCAAGTTGCGTACCTTATTTTGGATTTAGCTCTGCTAAGTAGACATGCCCTTAATGTGAACACTCTACCTCGACCTAGAGCCCCAGGAAGTACTGGGGAGTAATTACTTTGAATGACTCTGAGGAGTAGTTATTTCAAAATAGTAGCATGGAGCATCCACAGTACCACTATTTTGAAATAACTCTTTCTAAATAAGCATTATTCCTTGTGGAAAGCAGGAATTATTATTTTAAAATAACTAGCCCCTTATTTTGAAATAATGGGCATAGTAGTGTGGATGCTCTGCTTGTTATTTCAAAATAACTTATTTTGAAATAACTCCCTAGAGTAGACAGGGGTAAGAGACCTTAAGTCTTTTCAGGGTGAGAAGGAGGCTGAAGAAAGTAAATAAGGAAGCATTTACTCTTCAGAATACAAGAACTCGGGGTCACCAAATGAAATGAATAGTCAGTAGGTTTAAAACAAATAAAAGAAAGTATTTCTTCACATAGTCTGTGGAAGAGTCTGTGGAACTCTTTGCCAAAGGATGAAATGAAGATATATTTCATATACCATAGAATATAGAGCTATTTATCAAAGTGTTAACCTATAAACTAAGAACTCTGGCTTATTCTTACCTTCTTAAAATCCTATTCCTTATGCACTAGAGTAATAAAAAAAATCCTTTTTCACTGTTGATACAAAGTATAGGTTGTTGATAGCTGAGTTCTATACTTAAGCAGCCAAATATGATCAAATGTACATATACCTATAATTTGTATAACAGCAGAGTATGCAAATCAAATAAGCAGTGTGTTAGGGGCTGATGGAAAGTCATATTTACATAAAGTCCCATAAATTAAATGATAGAGCTGAAAGCAGCAGCAATGTTTTGAACTTCCTCTCCATATTATAAGGGCCCTTGTTTCTATCAGAACTGACTTTTTCTTAATTGCTGTAATATATACCTCATACTGGGTAACTGCAAGAAAAGGCTGTTTCTAAAATGAAAATAGTTAAAAGAACTATTTACAAAGGTGCTGCAACTATGGCTTGCATTCAAGATGTTCATACATCGGTGCTTTCTCCAAAGGACACCTTACTTCAATCTATGCTCCTATCTCCATGGTTTCATGTCTGCTATCTTGTTCTCTCCAACAATTGTTGTTTGTATCTTTTGTGCTAGCATTTGCTGACTTGGTGAGACTTGGTGAGGTTACTAGTACATAGCACACGGGAGGGACATAGCCTTTGCTGCCTTCCAATTGCAAACTGTTGGGCCTAGCAGTCCACCAGGTCGGCTGTCTTCTAACCAATCTCCTCTTTCTTGACTGAGTTATTGCTGTTGGCGGGGACTTGGTTTGAGGCCTGAGTGGATACAAATGTCGACACACGGATGCAGACATACATGGATAAAAAACTGTATTTGCTGATCCACAGGGCTCTACTCCCAGGAGATGCTGCAGACAAAGGAGATGAGTGTGGTGCCACTGCCCTGAGGAGCCAATGCACCATGCCTGCAGCTCCTCCCAGCTGTGCAGATGTACCACCCCAAGTTGTGTCTTCTGACTGGGGTTGTACAACCTCACTGGTGGCAGGGCTGCATGGCCAAAAGGAGCTGCCAGCATGAGGTGCCAGTGCCTGGAAGTAACCATACCACATTCATCTCCTTTGGCCATAGCAACCCCTTGGAGTAAAACCCTGCAGATCAGCAACATGGGTATCTGCATCCAAGGTAAACATTTGTATTAGCGCAGGGATCTATTCACTTGATCTGTTGGATGGCTTCCAGTTTGTCCTCTGTGGTATTCATATACTGTACTTGATATCTTCTAATGTTCCTACATCAAACGATATGATGGCTGAGGCTGCTTCTCAGTCTTCCTTGTTCCTGACTTTGTCCCAACCTGCCTAGGGTATACTGGCTGTCTGCTGCTATTTCACATTTGGTTTGAGTTTCAACTCCACTGCTGTCAGGAGTCTGTTACTAACTCATGGCCTTCATCCTACAGTGGCTTTGACATTCCTTTGTGTGTGGCTATTTGACGGTGGGACCCAGACATGCTCTCCCATGCATAGTGGTCTCAGGCCTGTGGCTCCTTTCCTTGCATGCCATTCTCTTAACCATTTCTGTGTATTGTCTGCCAATCCTCCTGTAATCTGGTAGACCATCCTTCCAGGTAAGCAGAGTCTTGGTTCTCTCACCCATCAGCTTCTGCCCTGTGATGGTATCTTATCTCCTATTTTGCCTTTGGACTTACCATCAATCTCTTGGCTGGCTTTACCATCAGTTCTGCTTTCCGTCCACTTTGTGAGTGCTCAACAGAAGAGATTTTCTGTAGAAATTCCCATTTGGTGCCAAATTATTTTACTTCTGCAGCAGTGAATTTTGGCCCATTGTCAGAGCATTGTATTTCAGGCATAGCCAACTGTAATGTAACTGTGAAAGAATGGTAGGCCAGAGTCACCAATCTCCACAGCAACTCTAATCAGCACATTGGAGCTGACTATTCAAGACTGTGCCTAAATTTGTGCATGGGGCAGGAAAGAAAGGCTATGTAATCCATTAGCCACCAGGGAAAAAGAAGGCAGTGAGAAAGAAAGCTTGCTCTCCTCTGCTTGGTAAAGGTGCTTTGTATGCTGGAAAGTCAGTGGGACACAATTATAAATAAACTACACAGGGTTTGCACCATCGAAAGGGTCTCTGTGTGGTTTGTGGACTGAGATAGAAGCAGGGAAAAGAAGGCACTTTTTGGGTTTATCTACACAGCAGCATTATTAACAGACATTATTCTGAAATAACTGTGCAACCGTCTACACACCAAACTCAATATTTCGAAATTATTTCAAAATAATGGGTGGCTTATTTCAGATTCTGTAAACCTCATTCCACAAGGAATAACAACTAATCAGAAATAGCTATATCGGAATACTGCATGTGTAGACAGGGCATCTGGAGTTATTTTGAAATAAGGAGCCTTCAGGAAATCCCACAGGTGCCCTGCTGGCTGGTCTGTGCACACTCATCAGACTTCTACAGTTCCCCTTCCACTTCAGCCCTTAAAGCTGCAGGCAGAAGGGAATGGGCTTGTGGCAGGAAGTTGGCCCTGACACCCCTGAGCCACGCAGGGTATGTCTACACTGCCACCCTAGTTCGAAGTAGGGTGGCTAATGTAGGCATTCGAACTTGCAGATGAAGCCCAGGATTTAAATATCCCTGGCTTTATTTGCATGTTCCTGGGCGCCACCATTTTTAAATGCCCCGTATTTCGAACTACCTGCCCGCAGCAACACGTGGCACGGACTAGGGAGTTCGAATTAAAGCTCCTAATTCGAACTACCGTTACTCCTCATTGCCATTTTTAAATCCCCTTAGTCCGAACTAACTGCCCGCGGCTACACGCGGCAGTCAAACGTTAACTCCAACTAAGTCCTTAGTTCGAGTTAACTGTTACACCTCATTCCACAAAAAATTAAATCACTTAACAAGAAGGCAGACACATTTATGTCTAAACATAGTGACATGGAAACTGGGACACTTCTGAAAATCAGTAGCTATTCAGTTCACGAAATGAATGAATGAACTAGTGGGCAAATGCCACAGAGATTAGAGAGAGGCCACCTTAACAAGCCACCTTCAGAGAAGTCATATCTAATCAGGAATCCTCATCATGTATTGCTCAGACATCATAGTTACTTATATACAAGTTAATCATATCCAGTCAAAAGTATCAGAGGAATAGCCATGTTAGTCTCTAACTGAAAAAAAAACTTAAAAAACAACTTAAAAAAACCATGAATAGTTCTACAGCACCTTAGGGTAAGTCTACACTAGCCCCCTAGTTCGAACTAGGGAGGCTAATGAGGGTGACCGAAGTTGCTAATGAAGCGTGGGATTTAAATATCCCGCTCTTGATTAGCATAATCCCGGCCGGTCGCCATTTTGAAAACTGACTAGCCTGAAGTAACTGCCTGTGTCTTTACGCGGCAGAGAAGCGGGATTCCAAGATAAACCCCTTAGTTCGAATTAACTGTTACTCCTCCTTCTACTGGCGCTGGCCCATTGGGGTTCCCCATCCTTGATTGGTCTTAAACAGTCTCACCACTTGCTGTCAGGGTGGGACACGAGCGTGAGGAAATGTAATGTGTGGAGCATGAGCGTGTACAAATGTTCTCTTGGCGTGGTTCAGAAACAGATTGCCTGCAAATCCTGCAGCCAGCTGGGGGACCAGGGATGGGGAAACTGGGGGCGAAGAACAGGAGCCCAATAATTAAAGACAGAGGGTTTGCAGGAAGGGAGGGGCAGGGTGTACCCTCTCGCAGGGACCGCTGCAGGAAATTGAGAGCGGGCTGCGGCAAAGCTGCCTTCACCTCCTGGAGTAGGCGCAGGTGGGTTCAGGGGGTGGAGAGCCCCATGCGCTGAGTGAGCGCTCAGGGGTCCACCCAGCCCCCCATCGTAGTCCAGGAGGTCTCCGACCTTGGTGGTTTCTACCAGGATCAGCCTCCGGTGCACTGAGGGAGACCGCCACCTGCACACACAAGGCTGGATTGTGGAGCAGGGGCTCCGCGAGGAGGTCTGCTCCCTCGGTGGCCACAACGGACCTGGTCGCTGAGAACAGCTTCTAGGTCTGGAGGAGTTCCTGGTAGAATTCCGGCAGCTCTGAGAGGTCTCACGGAAGGCCTCTCAGGTAGATAAAAAAGAGCTGCCGGTCGTATCAGAGCCCTTGGAGGCGGCAGAGGAAGGCGCACGCCAAAGTGCTCCATGCCAGACTACCTGCACTAAAGAGGAGTCTCTGCAGGGCCTGGAGGTGGAAGGTCCGGACCTGGCTGCTCATGCAGACCAGGCCCTGACCCCGCTCCTCCAGGGGGAGAGACAGAATCCCTGCAGAGACCCAGTGCAGTCCAGGCCAAAAGAACTCCAGAGCTGTCCTCTGGAGCTTGGCCAGGACCTCCGGGGCTGGCCTCAGGGTGTTGAGCCAGTGCCAGAGCATGGACAGGACCAGCTGATTTAGCACCAGCACCCTCCCGGGCTCCAACCTTCCGGGAGCCCGCGGCCACCTACCAGCTACCCACCTGGGAGGCCAAGGCCCGGCCCGGCATGCCTACCCTAGCAGACCCCGGAGAGGACCCAGAGGGCCAGCCTAGTTCTGTACCCCAACCCCTGCCCAGGAACCGGGAGAAACTGCGGCTGCTGCCAAGACCAGAGGCTTGGCCTGAGACCTCAACAGAACCTGACCCGGAGGACTGGCCCAGACTCCTGACCCCGCCTGCACCAGGAGACCGGTTGAGTTCAGCAGACCTGAAAGCAGCGGAGGACTGGACCGGACTGCCGGGACCCCAGTAGGACGAACCTGCCCTGGACTCCCTACCTGTGCCGCTAGAAACCCAGGTACCGGGTCCAGGGAAGTGGTCCAGAGGTTAGAGGGGGCTGTTAGAGGCCCCAAGGCCGGCGAGTTTCGGGCTGGATCCCCCGCTGAGCCCATAGCAGCCCGCACTGCTGCTCCTAGGGCCCTGGGCCGGGGCGCAGTGGAGTGGGTGGGCCTGTGCCCCCCCCCGCCACCCAGCTCCTCCTTGCCACTACTGCCGGCAATTGGCCTGCACCCCTCCTGAACAAGGATCCTCTAAACCCGTGTTGGTGTGTTTGCTGCCCTGCCCTGAAGTAGGGCCTGGCCTCCCTTTAAACTGACTCTGTTTGTTTGTTGCCCCACCCTGACTGAGGGCCAGGGCCTCCAAAACTTACGGTGATTGTTGCTGCCACTCCCTGAACCACGGGCCTGGCCATCCTGTAAAGACTAACTGTGCTTGTTATTGCCCCGCCCTGAACTTTGCTTGTCTGTTGCCACGCCCTGAACCAGGGCTTGGCCTATCCCCAATTGAGATTTTGTGGCCTTGCTGCCCACCCTGTACCAGGGCCGGGCCTATATATATATATATATATATATATATATATATATAAGCAGAATCTGTGGTGTGCTGCCCGCCTGAAGGAAGGCCAAGCATGGACCTGGGGCTTGGCTTAAAGGGACAGTGCAGTGGGACGGAGTGGCCGCCCACTGACGCGGAGAAGGAGGAACCCTTCCAGGAAGCCAAGCTGCCTGCAATTGCAATGCTATTTTGGGATTCCGGAGGTATCTTTGAGCACTCCCATTATTTCAAAATATAAAGGGCTTGTTATTCCGACGTCCCTGTAAACCTAATTCCACGAGGAGAAAGGGACATTTTGGAATAGCGATTTATTTCGAAATAAATGCTGTGTACACAGCATCAAATTTTGAAATAAGCTATTTCAAAATTGACTTGAAATAAGCTATGCGTGCAGTGTAGATGCATCCTTAGGGTATGTCTACACTACAGCATTATTTCAAAATAGTTAATTCAGAAAAAATTATTTCAAAATAACGCGTCTACACACAAAATACATTTCAAAATAGAATTTTTCTATTTCGAAATAGCGTGTCCACACTGAGTGGACACTGAATTGCATTTAAGGCCGGCCAGAACCAGGTCCGGCAGGGCATCAGGTCGGGAGTTACTTTGTGTGGCTGCTGCCTAAGGCTATCTGAGGCCTGTGCTTAAAGGGACCCCCCTTGACAGCCGGTTCTCAGGTTTCCCTGCTACCTCGCTGAGGGACAGCAAAACATTTTGTCTCTGCGTGCTCTGATTGCCCTCACTCGGTACACCACAGCACTCTGCAACATGGAGCAGGAGCCAGAGCCGGAGCCAGAGCCGCCCCTGGGCACTCTGTTGCTTCTCTTGGACGCATTGCTGCGAGCCTGGCTGCGCTTTCTGGAGGCTGCCATCCGGGAGGTCCACCGGGGGTCTGTCAGCATTCAGGAGGTCTCTGTGGAGAGCTTCCACCCTGAGGAGCACCAAGAGCCTCCTGGTGCCCCACCGGGGGCTTGTGCCTCAATTCTCCCTCACGTCCTTCCACTTACCCCTCCCTAACCCCCCTTCCTGTTGTCAAATAAAATACACGTATTTTCATGAACTCTTTATTTAACAAAACTGGGGGGGGGGGGAATGAAACTCTGGTGAGACTAGGGAAAGGAGGTGGGAGAGGGGAGTGGAAAACCTGGGAGGAGGGAGCTGGAAGGGGGAAGCAAAGTGAAGAAGGGGGAGGGAAAGCTCAGGGCTCAGGGTTGGGGGGTCTCGCCGGACCAACTTGATTGTCATGCAAACCTGCTACTGGGTTCGCCTCTGCTCCTGGGTTCGCCTGTGGCCTTTGGTGTCCAGGCTGGCAGCTATCCTGCCATAGATGGCCGCGTTCCTCCATCTAGTGCAGAGATCATGGACATTGGGGGCATCTCCCCTAAACCTGAATAAGGTCCATGATCTCCACCCTGGACCAGGAAGGCGCCCGCCTTCTCCGGGCACTAGCAGGCTCCTGGGAGCTGGCAGACTGCTCCTGGGGAGCGGTGGAGGGCTGGCTGCCAGTGGCTTGCTGGCTCATGTTTTGGGGCCACTGGGTTGGGGCAGTGACTGCTGGCTCTGGGCTGGCAGACTTGGAGCTGGCACAGGCACTGTGGCCAGAGTCAACCCCTTTAAGGGCTCCGGGTAGGGGGGAGGGAGAGGAGTGTTCTTGATCGAGGCTGGAGTGGCCCCCAGGGCACCCTGGGAAGGCTGGAGGCCCCCTATTTAGATATAAGTGTCTACACAGCACTTATTTCAAAATAGCTATTTCGAATTTGGCGTTATTCCTTGTGGAATGAGGCTTACCAAATTTGAAATAAGCGCTCCTCTATTTTGAATTAATATCAAAATAGCAGTTTGGCTGTGTAGACGCTAGTAAAGTTATTTTGAAATAATGGCTGTTATTTTGAAATAACTTTGCTGTGTAGACATACGCTTAACTTTAAGCAAATTCTTAAACACTAATTTAAAATTGTCATGTTTAACTTCTCTCCTGAAAAGAAATAAAGCTAAGTAAGGGTATGTCTACACTAGTCCCCTAGTTCGAACTAGGGAGGCTAATGTAGGCATTCGAAGTTGCAAATCAAGCCCATGATTTAAATATCCCGCGCTTGATTTGCATCTTCCCGGCCGGTCGCCATTTTTGAAATTTACAAGTCCGTCACACGCGGCTGGGACCCAGCAGTTCGAATTTAAGTCGTAGTTCGAACTACCTGTTAAACCTAATTCCAGGAGGAATAACAGATAGTTCGAACTAGGGCTTTAATTCGAACTACCGGGTCCCTGCCACGTGTAGTGTGGGCATTTAGTCCGGACTTGTAAATTTCAAAAATGGCGACCGGCCTGGAAGATGCAAATCAAGCATGGGATATTTAAATCCTGGGCTTGATTTGCAACTTCAAATGCCTACATTAGCCTCCCTAGTTCGAACTAGGGGGCTAGTGTAGACATACCCTAAGTGTTTAAAGTACATGTCCATTGTTTTGTTAAATCAGGGTCCTAACAGAGGAACTTATCTTACTGTACAGCTACATACAACATAGGGGAGTCAGCTCTATTCTCCATCACTGCTTCCTCTACTTTTTTGATGTGTCTAAAATATATGCACTTAATAAATCTGTTCTGGCAGGTCATCAGAATGGCACTTCTGTCACTTTTCCACTGACCTTCATTTCATATTCATTTCATTCATTTCATATTCCTTGTAAGCAATTTTTTAAAAAATTACTTTTCATTTCACTTTAGCAGTATAAAGTATATACCTAAAAGGAAGTTTTCCATAATGAACATTTGCTCACTTTGGATACCTGCCTGTTTACATAGGATCGCCTTTAAACCCCTGTGAATCTTTAATGCCAACTCCTCAGTTTCACAGTCTCCTCATATTTAATCTGTATGTTCTTTAAATGCAAAGCATGTTATGCTTAGTGTTCAAACCGCAGCATTAGTAAACTGAGCTATCTGTGTGCGCATGTGAGTGAAATGGGTGTCTCACTAAGGATTTAAACATATGCCTTGGTTTTAATGATCATCTCACTTATGCCCAAAAGTTATTTTTATGCTTTATATTCCTGTCATAATTTCCCTTCATTAGTGCAAAGTGCTATTTTAAATCCATTTTTTTATTTTTGAACTTCGTTCAGCTTTCTTTTATCTCTTGCATTTTTTTTAACTCTCACTCATTTTTCTCCTAGCTCATTGGTGATGTCTGCAGACATACAAGCTATATAGACAATGGCAAAATGCCATTACAATGAGATTTTTTCCTCTTATAGTCCATACACAGACATATATTGTGATTTTCCAACCATGAAAGACCAAATTCTTCCTCGCCCACTACCTCCATTTTATTTCTGATTTAAAGCAATAATTTGAAGTATAAGCAAAACATTTTTGCGTAGATTGTGGGCCACTAACCGCATTTGTCATACCCCATTTCCTGATCTAACAAATGAAGGTAGGATCCAGAGTTCGTAATTCAACAATAAAAATTTCTCTAGCTCCAAATAAACATGTTAAGCAAGTGACTGGTTTTCTCCATATGGCATTTTTTTAGATGCCTCATAATTCCTATAAGGCAAAGAGCCTTTATGTGTCATTAAAACAAAAATGTAAGTTACACACAGCAGCAAAGCAGACAATACAGGGAGAGAGGAAAATGTCACGCAAAAGTCACTCACCCTTAAAAATTAAGCTTATGTGCATGAAAATAATTACTCAGTCTCACTGGTTTGAAAAAGCTATTCAGAAGTAAAGTGAAGATGGGAGGGAATAGCTATGATGTGATACAAAGTGTAAGGGTATGTCCACACTACAGCATTATTTCGAATTAACTTATTTCGAATTAGTAAACTGGTTCGAATTAGTAAATTAGTTAATTCGAAATAAGCTAATTCGAAATAACGCATCTAGACCCCAAAACTAATTCAAAATAGCGTTCTGCTTATTCTAATTAGCGCGTCCACACTGATTGGACGCAGGGTCGCATTTAAGGCCAGCTGAAACCGGTTCCAGCAGGGCATCAGGTCAGTAGTTGCTTTGTGTGGCTGCTGTCTGAGGCTATCTGAGGCTCGTGCTTAAAGGGACCCCCCTGGACAGCCGGTTCTCAGCTTTTCCGCTTGCTTGCCTACCTCGCTGAGGGACAGAAAAGTGTTTTCCTCTCTGCCTGCCTGCTTCGGTCGTTCTTATTGGGGACACCACTGCAGTTGGCACCATGGAGCCCGAGCTGGCCCTAGGCATCCTGGTGCAGTTTTTGGACTTGTTGCTGCAAGCCTGGCACGAATGGCTAGAGGCTGCCAGGCACCATCTGGTGCACGTCAGCCCCCTACCCCTCCCCCTTACCTCCTTGGGGCCATGGAGAAGCCGCAGCAGTGCCCGGCCGCCAGCGTGCCCCGCCGCATCTGGCGTCTGGACACCAGCAGCCACTGGTGGGACTGCATCGTCCTGGAGCACTGGGGAGACCAACAGTGGACCCAGAACTTCAGGATGAAGAAGGACACCTTCCTGGAGCTCTGCGAGTGGCTCGCCCGTGCTCTGCGGCGACGGGACAGTCTCATGAGGCCTGCCAGTCCCCTCCAGAAGTGGGTGGCCATCGCCCTGTGGAAGCTTTCCACGCCGGACACCTGCTGATCCGTCGGGAACCAGTTCAGCATGGGGAAATCCACCGTCGGAGCAGTGCTCATGCAGGTACGGCACTCACCGGCCACTGGGCCGGGGGGGGGGGACTGCAAGGAGGGGATGGGCTGCCCCAGGGAAAACGGGGGGGAGAAGGCGAAAGTGCCCTGCACGGGAGGGTTTGGTCTGTCCCAGCCATACTACACACCACCCGCGGTGGCCAGGATTGCAGCGGGGGTTGCTTCTGAGAGTGGGGTGCGGGGCAGTGCCAGGGAACAAACACTCCCAGCCACCAGGGCACTCCAGTGATTCTCGGTTTTCTGTGTCTCTCTGCAGGTGGTCAAGGCCATCAATCGAGTGCTGCTCCGCAGGGTTGTCCGCTTCACCGACCTAGACGCAGTCATCCAGGGGTTCAGCGCCCTCGGCTTCCCCAACTGCGAGGGGGCGATCGATGGGACGCACATCCCCATCTGTGCCCCGGAACACCAGGCCTCCCTGTATATCAACAGGAAGGGCTACTTCTCAGTGATCCTGCAGGCCGTGTCTGACCACCAGGGCCAGTTCACGGACATTAATGTGGGCTGGTCCGGCAAGGCACACGACGCACGGGTGTTCCGCAACTCCTCCGTGTGTCAGAGGCTGCACGCCGGGACCTTCTTCCCCGACCGCCACATCAGGGTTGGGGACTTGGACATGCCCGTCTGCCTGGTGGGGGATGCGGCCTACACTTACAGCCCTGACTCATGAAGCCATACACGGGGCACCTCAACCCCTCCCAGCAGGCCTTCAAAGCCAGGCTCACCAGGGCCTGCATTGTAGTGGAGGGGGCCTTCGGATGCCTGAAAGCCCGCTTCAGATGCCTCCTCACCCGCCTCGACCTCACCAAGCACAGTATCCCTCCCGTGGTGGCAGCATGTTGTGTGCTGCACAATTTATGCGAGAGGAAGGGGGAGGCTTTCCTGCCAGCCTGTATGGCTGAGGAGGAACACTTGGCTGGCCAGTACGTGCAGCCCCGCACCGACGCCGTCCGGGAGGCCCAGAAGGGGGCTGTCCGGATCCGGGAAGCCCTGCGGGAGAGCTTCCAGGTGGAGGAGGACTGAACTCTCCCTAGCATGCCCCACTGGGGCCTTCTTTCACCCTCACCTCCTTCCTCTTTCCCCTTACTAACCCTCCTTCCTAATGTAAAATGAAAACACCTGTTTTGCCAACAAAAATCTCTTTTATTTCACAGATCTGAGGTGGGGGGAGGGAGGAATAAGGGTGGGAGAGGGGAGGGGGAAACCTGGGAGGAGGGAGCTGGAAGGGGGAGGCAAGGGGAGGAAGGGAAGGGAAAGCTCAGGGTTTGGGGTCTTGCAGGTTCTCCCGTCGTGCAGCACTGCGGGTATGGGGGCATCAGGGGAGTGGGTGTGGAGGGTGGGGCAGGAGGGATGGGGGTGGAGGAAGTGGGAGGGGGAGCAGGGGTGGGAGGAGGAGCGAGAGATGGGGCGGCCGCAGGGGCTGGAACAGGAGGAGGCAGGAACCTGTCCACCAGGGTCTGGAGGTGACCTCTGAGGGCACGGCCCTGCTCCTCCAGCGCCTGCAAGCTGTGCTGCCGCAGCCGCAGGTCCTCGCGGACCCAGTACTCCTGGTTGCGGAGCTGCTGCCCCAGTAGCCACAGGTGCCGCCGCTGGTACTCCTCCTGGTTGCGGGTGCGCCTGCTGGCCTGGGTGCGGGTGGCTGTTCCAGGCTGGATGGTGCACCCTGCACTCACAGGTGCTGCGGCAGTGATGAAACAAGAGCAGCGGTCAGTTCTCCCTGGGGACACAGTGGGTGAAACCCAGCCCCACTCTGTAAGGCGAGGTCAGCATGTGGGGAAGGGGCCAGGGCCCCTGCATGACACCCAGCTGCTGCTCCATGGTGGGCAAGGCCCAGGCGCACGGTCCCTGGGCTCCCTCTCTTCCCCCCCCCCCACATAAGGGGACCATGATGGCACTCACATGTGGAGCCCTTCCCGGCCTCAGACGACACAGCCGATGTGCTCTGTGGGATGCCTCGGGGGTCCTGGGTCCTGGGCAGGCTCCCTGCAGGCTCCTGCGGCTCCTGGCTGTCATCCTCCTCCTCTTCCTCCTCTTCCCCTGTTTCAGGGGCGGGGCCCTCTGCCCTGGGGTCGATCACCACCACCTGGGGGCGCGGACTGCATGAGCCCCCAGGATGCGGTCCAGGGCCTCATAATGAGGGCAGGTGTCTGGGTCGGCCCCTGGTTGGGAGGCCCTGGAATAGGCCTGCCGCAGGTCTTTGATTTTGTAGCGGACCTGCTCCTGGGTCCACAGGTGGCCTCTGGTGGCCAGTCTGGCAGCCATGCGGCTGTAGACGGCCGCATTCCTGTGCGTAGTGCGGAGATCGTGAACATTGGAGGCCTCCCCCCAAACCTCAATGAGGTCCACGATCTCCACACTAGACCAGGCAGGCACCCGTCTTTTTCAGCCCCTGGAAGGCTCCTGAGAGCTGCCAGCCTGGTCTTGGGAAGAGGTGGAGGGCTGGGTGGCAGCGGGTGGCTGGCTCATGCTGTGCCAGGTGCAGGGTCTGCTGGCTGGGTGCTGGCAGGCTGGCAAGTGGCACAGGCACTGTGGCCAGAATGTGCCTCTTTAAGGGCTCCGGGGCTGGGAGGAGGGCGGAAGAGTTTTCTTGGTTTGGCCCAGAGTGGCCACCAGGGCAACCTGGGAAGGGCTAGCCTCCAGCTAGTTCAAATTAAGTGGCTACACAGCACTTAATTTGAACTACTTAATTCGAATTTGGCGGTACTCCTCGTAGAATGAGGTTTACCAAGTTCAAATTAAGCGCTCCGCTATTTCGAATTAAATTCAAAATAGCGGTTTGTATGTATAGCCGCTATTAAAGTTAATTCCAACTAACGGCTCTTAGTTCGAATTAACTTTGTAGTATAGACATACCCTAAGAGAATTCAAAATGCAAGAGAAGAGATTTTAAGTGTAAACTAAAACGAAGAGAGAAAGATAAAAAAAGTGAAGGCATGGCAAAACAGGTTACCTTACTGAAAAATGATAAACAGATGTATAAGAGGAAGATTTCTGAAGACATTGAATGCAACACTCATGGACAATAAACAGTCTCCGAACCAGGAATGTTTACACTGAAATGGTTCCAAGATCATTCAAGGGAAAGTTTGGGACTTACCATGCAGTTTTTACTTAGGCAAAACTCTCATTCAATTCAGGAAAGATTTCAGTGAGTGAGGCTAGAAGGATTTAATCCATTATTTTGTACTGCCTTCCCATCATTATAAACAAGAGTTCAAGTTACATGATTAAAAACAATATTTGCATTATCGTAAAAATAAAATATCAGATAAAATAGACAAATCACCACCAAGATAAATCAGGCAAAACTGAACTGGAAATTTACAAATTGACAAAGACATTGATATCTGCAGATTAGTGTGGGTTATTAATGCAAGAAAAAAAGCCACTTAGAAAATATTTATGCTGGTTCAAATTTTAAAATTAATTTACCATAGCAATGTGTATTTGCTTTCTCTGTACTTTTCAGAGATTCAACCTGCTAGAATGAGTGCATAGAAACCATGAATTTTGGATCATATTAGGAGATACTGTATTGCTTTTGGAAGTGCTTGTGCATTTATCCCATCAATTAATATACTACCACCATGAGATTGATAAAAATGGTACCTGAACGCCACAGCTCAGGCTATGGCTATACTGCCAAATTTTTGTGGAAGAAGATATGCAAATCGCATTCGCATTTGCATATCTTCTTCCGATTCTTTCTGTGGAAGAGGTTTTGCTGATATTTGGCCCCATGTAGATGGGGCCAAATGTTGGGGAAAAAAACCTCTTTCACAAGACCCCTTATTCCCCATAAATCGAGGTTTACAGGGTCTTGTGAAAGAGGGGTTTTTTTCCCCAACATTTGGCCCCGTCTACAAGGGGCCAAATATCAGCAAAATCTCTTCCAGAAAAATAATCTGAAGAAGATATGCAAATGCGAGTGCGATTTGCATATCTTCTTCTGCAAAAGAACGGCGGCAGTGCAGCCATAGCCTCTGATTGAGAAATACTGGGGACTGAATACTTGCAAGAAACTGTTCATGACACTGCTTTTCTAAATTCAAATGTACTCAAAGCTACAAACATATGCTAATAAATATTCTATTAAAAAGCAGATCTATAAAATGCATTTCTTGTGCATTATTGTCTTTTTTTTCCACTATGAGGTCCAAACAACTCTCAGTTTTCCATTTTTGACAGTTACTGCTCTGATATACGTGAACAACCTTATATTCAATGTTAAGTTTTTGTTAGAAGCTGATCCAGGAATTTATTGGCATTTAATGATATAAAGGACAAAGGTGCCTGCCCCTTCTTCTTAGTTCCCACTTTTGGCAAACTCATTGGCTGGTCTCAGAGGTAATGTCTCTAAATTAATATCATGAGTTTCCGTGGGCACAACCCACTTCTTCAGATATCATGGGTTATTGTGCCCTCTCCTCAGAGATCTCTTAATACTGTGTCTACCAAAGTTTTCCTATTTAGTAAAGACTGAAGAATAATCTGGATAAATTATGATCTTCAATTTATTGCAAATACTCTCTGGGTATGTCTACACCGCAGTGTTTTTCCAGGAAAACAGCCATTTTTTCTGAAAAACTACACATACATCCACACAGTTATTCCATTCTTTCTACAGAAAGTTGAAAGAATGGAGGAGTTTTTCCAACAGCGGTAAACCTCTTTCTATGAGGAAGAAGCCTTTTTCCGAAAGATCTCTTTCGGAAAAAGGCATATATGGACATGGAAGAGGCTTTTTTTTCAAAAGAAGAGGCCTCCAGGAAATAACACAGGTGCCCTGGTGGCTACTCTGTCCAAATTAATTGGAATGCTACAGTTCCTTTCTCTTGTCAGCTCTTAAACCTGCAGGCACCCTGGACAACCCTTGTGGCAGGAAGCTGGCCCAGGGAGCAGCACCTGACTACACCGCCGCTCACCCTGCCAAAGGCATTGCCGCCATGCATCGTGGGGGATGAGGCCTACCCCCTGATGCCATGATCACGTCCCCCTCCCCTCCCCCGCAAGGACTGGAGCCTGAGAGTGCCTTCCCTCCATAAGGAGGGCCCCAATGGTGGACTTCCCCATGCCGAACTGTTTGCCCACTGACCGGTAGCTGTCTGGGGTGGTGACCAGACAGTGATTGCGACCCGCTTCTCCAGGGGGGATGGCAGGACTCAGGTGGGTGTCATGTCATTTGGGCAGGAGCAAGCCAGGCACACTGCTCCATGAAGGTGGCCTTCCACATGCGAAAGCTTTGGAGCCACTGCTGGTTGTCCCACCGCTCCATGACAAGGTGGTCCCACCAGTCGGAACTGGTGTCCAGCCTCTCCACTGTGGGGTGTGGTTGTAAGGGTCTTGCTTCCGCACATAGGGAAAGTCTCAATGATGAGCTCGGTGTCGAACTCGTGCAGGGCCATGAAGGCAGCCTGCACAAACTGCTGCAGAAACTGCACCATGGCCTTGCGGGGCCTTTGCATGCCAGGGGCAGCTCCGGCTCCATGTCACAAAGAATGCTCAGGTGTCCAAAAGCTGGGCAACCAAAGCACACACTGCTAAAGCTTTGCTGTCCCTCGAAGAGGTAGGCAAGCACGCAGCACAAGTGGAGAAACAGCTTTCCAGGGGGATCCCTTTAAGCAAGTCTCTCATGCCCTGCCTGAACTGGTTCTGGATGGTCTTGTATGCGAGATAGCGTCCAATAAATGTTCGAACTAGGGAGGCAAATGAAGCATACCGAAGTTGCTAATGAAGCACAGGATTTAAATATCCCGCACTTGATTAGCATATTCGCAGCCGGTCACCATTTTAAAAAGCCGGTAGCCCAAATTAACTCGTCGCATGTAGACACAGTAATCCGGTCCAAAACCCTTCCCTTGAATTAACTGTTACTCCTCGTGCAATGAAGCTTGCAGTTTAGATGTAGCCTCCGAAATATGGCAGTTCTGAGTGTTCTATTATTCTGATCTGGAATACAGATAAAAAAATGTTTTCATAAGCATCAATTTGTCAGTAGAGTCAACTCTGCCAATAAAAAAAGTTATTTTCTTAATTCATTTATCCTTTAATTAAATAGATTATTTGATCCTCTCTATCAGGAGTCTGTTTTGAGCTTGGAAAAAAAGCCACTGTTTTCTGAGATCTTTTATGATTGGACAATAGCTGAAATGGCAACTTTTGTAATTTCTCCAGATCCTTGTTTTCTCAGTAGCAATAACCATTTAATGTACACTTAGATTCAGAAAATAGACCTGGGGAGTATTATGCATCAGAAAATGCTGCCAGGTTACTGGCTAATATTAAGAGGGGGATGAATGTTCTCCTCTGTTTAGGAACAGTTTTGCTTTTAGGCAATATAAGTGAAGCTCAGTCTCTAGCAGATCAAAAAAACAGAAAGTGCTTGGGAAAAGTGTGAGGTATGGTCAAGCTGAAGTCACATAAAAGCTGGTTAAAATGGAACTCTTCCAATACAGCCATACAGTGGCTGTTTGACGTCGCCAACTACCATTCCATGAGTGAAATGCCTGTAAAAACTGGCCTGTTTTCAAGAAACATTTGCAATAAGAACAGAAAAGACATTTCCCTCTTTAAAAGTCTCGCCTCCCATTTTCTCTAGTACTGAGGACTCCTGTTCTATGCTGCCACCTACTCTCCAGCTATAGTGCAAGATTATGTGTGTAACAGAACTTTACCACTGACTATGGATGAGATAATCTACTAATTAAAAGCATATATTAATGGTGAAATTTCTGTATCAGTACTTGTAATTCTTCTGTCCCAAGTTTAGGACTCTCTGCATTTGTCCATGTTAAACCTCATCAGATTTATTTTGGCCCAATCTTCCAATTTGTCGAGCTCACCCTGGACCCTATTCCTACCCTCCAACAGATACATCTCTTGCAGTAGCTCAATTTCATCTTCGAACTTGCTGAGAGTGCAATCCACCCCTCATCTAGGTTAATAAATAAAGATGTTGAACAAAACCAACCCCAGAAACAACCCTTGGGACATTCCACTTAATACCGACCGCACAACAAAACATTGAGCTGACTCCGATGATCTAGTCAGCTTTCTAACCACCTTACAGTCTATTTATCCAATCCATTATTCTTTAACTTGCTGGCAAGAACACTGTGGCAGACTATATCAAAAGCTTTTCTAAAGTCAAGATATATCACATCCACTGCCTTTCCCATATCCACAGAGACAGTTATCTCATCATAGCAGATAATCAGGTTGATCAGGCATGACTTGCCCTTGATGAATCCACGTTGACTATTCCTGATCATTTTCTTCTCTTCCAAGTGCTTCAAAATGGATTCCTTGAGGATCCCCTCCGTGATTTTTCCAGGAACTGAGGTGAGGCTGACTGGTCTGCAGTTCTCCACATTGTCCTTCTTCCCCCTTTTAAAGATTGGCACTACATTTTGCCTCTTTCCAATTGTCCCATAGGGTGCGTTTAAACTACAAGGGAGGGGGGTTTCGGAAAAATTGCCATTTTTCTGAAAAAAACATCACCTACATGCACACTGCAATCGTGTTCTTTTGAAAGAAAATCAAAAGAATGCAGGGGGTTTTCTGACATTGGTAAACCTCATTCTACAAGGAAGAACGCCTTTTCCAAAAGAGCTCTTTTGGAAAAAGGCGTGTGTGGATGCGGGGGAGGCAGTTCTTTCTATAAAAGATGCCTGCAGGAAAAAGTACAGCTGCCCTGGTGGACACTCTGTTCATACTAATCACATCTCTATAGTTCCTGTCTCCAGCCAGGTCTTAAAGCTGCAGGCACCCGGGGCAAGCCCTGTGGCAGGAAGCCGGCCTCAGAGCAAGACCTGACCATGTGGCTCTCCCTGCCACACAAATTAGGAGCCATGGCACAGCCACAAGCCCCCCGAGACCTCTCTGGCCCTTCCAGGGAGTAGCCCCAGGGGTCAAAGGACCCACCCAGGGGCACCAAATGCCAGGCACCATCCTGGTCGAAGGCTGAGTTGCTGGCCCTCCTGGAGCTGTGGGCTAAGGATGAGTCCCTCCAGGAATTCCAGTTGCACCACAGAAATGCAGACATTTATGGCAGGATGACTGAGGCTCTCACCCACAGAGGACACCAGACCAGCACCCTTGACCAACTCAGGAGCAAGGTCAAGGAGCTGTGGCAAGGCTACTCATGGGCCAGGGAACACAGCTCCCTCTCCGGGGCAGGACCCCACTCCTGCCCCCATTACAAAGAGCTCCACCAGATTCTGGGTGGTGGGCAAGTCCTGTCCCCAGCCTCTCTGGTGCACTCAGGCCTCGAGACACCAGTGGTCGCCTGGCCGGAGTTCCTGGAGGAGAAGGAGGAGGACAAGGAGGGACAGCAGTTGCAGGATGAGGAGGACTCCAGCAATGTCACCACCCTCAGCCTCGAGCCAGTACCCCAGGCCCTGGGCATCTCCCAAGCATCATCTGATGCCTGGGAGGGAACATCAGGTGAGTGCTGTCAGGTTGTCACACACACAGGGTGGGAAAGGCAGGAGCACAGGGGAAGGGGCGTGATCATTGCTCAACATTCTCGGCCTGGACAGCATGCAGCTGGCTGTGCACATGCAAGCACAGGCAGCAGTAGAGTGCACCACGTGGTCTTTGGAGCCAGTACCAGAGCACCATGGGCTGCTGCTCACAACCTGGGGGATGCCCCACACATGTCCAACTCCTGGGAAGAACGTCTTCCCCCCACCAGGCACTGCCAGAAGCAGACTGGGCACAAGGACACACGCACAACCCCACAAAGACTGATGAGTGTTGCTCATAGCACACGGCCATGCCTGTACACACAAGGCACAACCTGCTCCTGCAGACAGCACTGCCAAGTGCAGGTGTGTGCGTGTGTGGCTCCCAGGGAGGGCCAGGCTACTCCAGGCCCCTCTCCTGACAATAGGAGCCCATTCTGGCTGGACACTTCCCTGGCCTGTGTGTCCATGGGGGAGGGAGGAAGCAGGCAGGATGGTCCCCTGGGCACCTCAGGGCCCCTGTGAGATGGCCTTGCTCTCGGAACATCACCGTCCCCTGTTTCAAGGACAGTTGCTCGCTGTTCACAGAGGAGGGCACAGCTTATGGGACAGTGTCTGCATGGATAACGACTGTCTCTCCCTCTTGTCCTCCACAGCTGGACCAGCCATCACTGAGGGGTGAGCCACACCAGCCCAGGCAGCCAACCAAAGCCGGGGGAGCCACAACCATTGGAGAGTCCACCACGACCTCAAGCAACAGCACATTGCAGTCCTGTGTGACATGCAGCAAACACTTGCCCAAAAGGTCTGTGACGATGCTCAGTGGCACAATCGCATGTGGGACCAGCTGGTGTGGCAGGGCGAAAATATGTGTGCCACCATCAGGGAGGTGATGGCATATCCAGGTCCTACCCCCATTCACACTCTCCCCGCTCCCACTCCCCCTACCCCTGCACCCCTGCCCCCGGCTCCCCCACCATCCCTGAGCCAGCTGCAGCCCCCTCCTGCCCAGCCACCTCTTATCTCAGGCCCCACCCAACCCTGAGTCCATCGAGGTCCCAGGACCTGAGGCAGCACTTTAAGGCATTCCATGCACCACACACGGCCCTGAGCCCCTTTCCAGGTTCTCAGTCGCCCTCTCCTTTTCCCTCTCCAGGTTTTCAGCCCCCTTCCCCTCTCCAGGTTTTCAGCTCCCCTCCACCCCTGTTACTTTGATTATAAAGAACAAAAAACAAAGTTTATTTTGAAAACAAAACTGGGGTGTTTATTAATTGTACAGGGAATGGGGGCAGGGAGGGGTTGTGGTGGGAAAGGTATTGGGGGGCAAGGCACAAGCCCCCATTGGGGAGGCCCTGATGGGTCTGGCAAATGGCATCTGTCCACCAGCCTGTTTCCCCCACCCCGGAAGGAAGGCCTCCCCTTCGCTCTCCACAAGGTTCTGGAGCATGCAACATGCAGAGACCACCTTGGGGATGTTGTACTCCCCCACGTTGAGGCATGTCAGCAGGTACCTGAACCGGGCCTTGAGGCGCCCAAAGGTGCATTCCTCCTGCATGAGAGTACGGTTCAGGTGCGCATTACATTGTTCCCTGCTCGGGTCCAGGTGGCCAGTGTAGGGCTTTATGAGCCATTGCATCAGTGGGTAGGCCACGTTGCCCATGAGGCAAATCGGCATCTGCACATCCCCAACCGCAAAGTCCCACTGGGAGAAAAATGTTGCAGCCAACTCTGCAGTAGAGGCTAGAGTTCCTAAATATGTGGGACAGCCAAACCACCCTACAAAAATGTCTGAAAAATGTCCTCGGTGGCCAATCAGGGCCTGCAGCACCATGGAGAAGTAACTCTTTCTGTTGATATATTGAGTGGCTCGATGCTGTGTTGCACATATCTGGATGTGGGTCCCATCGATCACTCCTCCACAGTTCGGGAATGCAGGAGCACCAAATCTAGCTATGATAGGGTCCAGATCTCCGAGGTGGATGATCCTGCGCAGAAAGATGGAATTGATGGCCCTCCCCACCTGCAGAAGGAGACATAGAAACACACAAAACAGAGAATGAGAGGGGGTGCCTGAGCACTTGGGAGGTGCTGGCCCCCCGCCCTCCCACCCAAAGACCCCGGAGCCACCCCCTATGAGGGTGCCCCACCGCAGCAGGGCTGTGTGAGGGTGGGATGGCACATCTCCCCGCCCCCCCGGGGACGGGCCTTGCCCCCCCTCCACTCCATCCTTCCCACTCCTCTTCCCCTTTCCCAAGAGTCCCCCTTTTCCAGGCCCCACCCCGGGAGGAAGTGTACCCAGACAGTGCCTTACCTCCATAAAGACAACCCCGACGGTAGACTTCCCCATGCAGAACTGTGTCCCACCAAGTGGTATCTGTTGGGGGTGACGAGCTTCCACAACAATTGTGACCCTCTTCTTATGGAGGATGGAGGGCCACAGGTGGGTGTTCTATCATCGGAGGGCAGGGGCGAGCCAGGCACACAGCTCCAAGAAGTTGGCCTTCCACATGTGGAAGTTTTGGAGACACTGCTGGTCATCCCACTGCTCCATGACAAGCCAGTCCCACCACTCAGAAGTGGTGTCCAGCCTCCAAAATCGCCTCTCAACTGTGGGGCACAGGGGTAAGGGTGTTGCTCCCACTTCCAGGCAAAGGATCTCAATGCTGAACTTGGATTCGAGCTGGGGCAGGACCGTCATGACGGTCTGGTGAAAGAGCTGCAGAAGCTGCAGCTTGGTAGTGTGGGCCATTGCCTGTCCAGGGGCAGATCCAACTTCATGGCAAAAAAAGGAAAAAAATTCTTGGATGTCCAACAAAGCTGGGCAACCAAAGCACACACTTCTAAAGCTTTGCTGTCCCTCAGAGAGGTGGGCAAGCCCACAGCAAAAGCTGACAAACGGCTGTCCGGGGGGGGTCACTTTAAGTATGTATCTCAGATAGCGTAGGCAATAGCACCCGGAAGTAACTGCTGACCTAATGCCCTGGCTGAAGTGGTTCCGGGTGGCCTTTTAAGCGAGAGAGTGTCCAATGAGAGTGGACACTCTCTTTCAAAAAAGCAGATCGCTTTTTCAATCCACTTTTGAAGTGTGGATGCTTTCTTTTGAAAGAAGATTTTTCGGAAGATCTCTTCCAAAAAAGCTTCTTTTGAAATAAATTTGCAGTCTAGACGTACCCATACTGTGCTGCCTAGTGCAGCAGTCTAGGACCTGACCTTGTCTGTGAAGACAGAGGGGGGAAAAAGAGCATTGAGTACTTCAGCCTTTCTCACATCACTATGACTGCGTCTAGACTGCAAGACTCTTTCGAAAGTTTCTTTCGAAAAAGTCTCTTTTGAAAAAGAGCGTATAGACTACAACCAGTACTTTCAAAAAAGCAAGCCGCTTTTTTGAAAGAGCACCCAGGCAGTCTGGATGCTCTCTTTTGAAAAAGCACAGTTTGCGTTACATAGCGCCTTTTTTCGAAAGAGCAATTTTGAAAAAAGGCATTATTCCTCGTAAAACGAGGCTTTCCGCAGATGAAAAAACTGCAGCGTTCTTTTGATTTACTTTTGAAAGAACGCGGCAGCAGTCTAGACGCAGAGGAAGTTTTTTCAAAAAAAGGCCACTTTTTTCGAAAAAACACTGTAGTCTAGACACACCCTATGTTACCTCCCTCATTTAGTAAGGTTTCCACAACTTCCTTGCTAACATATTGTTAACACATCAGTAAAACATTTCACATCATTTGCTAGCTGCAATCTAAATTGGGTTTAGTCCTTCCTGATTACACCGCTGCATGCTTGAGCAATATATTTATACTCTTTCCTAGTATTTTATCCAGTTTTCCACCTTTTCTAAGTTTCCTTTTTGTTTAAGCTACTGTTAAACCAAGCTGTTTATAATACCTGTTGTATTAAATGTTCTTATTGCATATTGGAATGATTTGTTCCTGCACCTTCAAAAAGGCTTCTTTAAAATGCAACCAGCTCTCCTGGATTCTTTCCACCCTCATAGAATCATAGAATCATAGGGCTGGAAGAGACCTCAGGAGGTCATCAAGTCCAGCCCCCTGCCCAAAACAGGAAGAACCCCAATGAAATCATCCAATCAGGGCTTTGTCAAGCCGAGACTTGAAAACCTCTAGGGATGGAGATCTCTAATTCAAACTACTTACTCCGTGCTGCGTGTAGCCGTGGGCATGGAGTTCGGACTAAGGGGGATTTAAAAATGGTGGTGCCCGGGAAGATGCAAATGAAGCCCGGGATATTTAAATCCCGGGCTTCATTTGCAACTCCGGTTGCCCTCAGTTGCCTACCTAGCTCGAACTAACGAGCTAGTGTAGACATACCCCTAGTGATATAGTTTTTCCTAATATCCAACCTAGACCTCCCCGACTGCAACTTGCGATCATTGCTTCTTGTTCTGTCATCTGTCACCACTGAGAACAGCCTTTCTCCATCTTCCTTGGAGTCTCCCTTCAGGTAGTTAAAGGATGCTGTCAAATCACCCCTCACTCTTCTCTTATGTAGACTGAATAAGCTCAAATCGCTCAGTCTCTCCTTATAGATCAAGTGCTCCACCCCCTAATGATTTTGGTTGCCCTCTGCTGGACCCTCTCCAATGCATCACATCCTTTCTGTATTGGGGGGCCCAGAATTGGATGCAATACTCCAGATGTGGCCTCACTAGTAACGAATAAAGGGGAATAATCACTTCTCTAGATCTGCTGGCAATGCTCCTCCTAATGCACTCTAATATGCCATTTGCCTTCTTGGCTACATGGGCACACTGTTGATTTATATCCAGCTTCATATGCACTGTAATCCGCAGGTCCTATTCTGCTGAACTGCCTCTTAGCCAGTCTATCTCCAGCCTCTAACAATGCTTGGGATTCTTCCATCCCAAGTACAGGACTCTGCACTTGTCCTTGTTGAATCTCATCAGATTTCTTTTGGCTCAATCCTCTAATCTGTCTAGGTCACTCTGGACCCTATCCCTGCCCTCCAATTTATCTACCTCTCCCCCTAGCTTAGTGTCATCTGCAAACTTGCTGAGGGTGCAATCCATCCCCTCATTCAGGTCTTTAATGAAGATGTTGAACAAAACCGGCCCTAGAACTGATCTTTGGGGCACTCTGCTTGAAACCAACCGCCAACCAGACATTGAACCATTGATACCCATTGGGCCTGACAGTCTAGCCAGCTTTCTGTCCATCTTACAGTCCATTTATCCAATCCATATTTCTTTAACTTGCTGGCAAGAATATTGTGGGAGACGGTATCAAAGCTTTGCTAAAGTCAAGGTGTATCACATCCACAGACTTCCTCCTGTCCACAGAACCAGTAACCTCATCATAGAAGCTAATCAGATTGGTGAGGCATGACTTAACCTTGGTGAATCCATGTTGACTGTTCCTGATCATATTCCCCTTTTCCAAGTGTTACAGAATGGATTCCTTGAGGATCTCCTCCATGATTTTCCCGGGGTCTAAGGTCTGTAGTTGCTTTTATTGTCCTTCTTCCCTTTTTTAAAAATGGGCACTACATTTGCCTTTTTCCAATCATCCGGAATCTCTCTCGATCTTCACAAGTTTTCAAAGATAGTGACTAAAGGCTCTGCAATGACATTTGCCAACTCCCTCAGTACCTTCAGATGCATTAAATCCGGGCCCATGGATTTGTGTATGTTTAGCTTTTCTAAATAGTTCTTAACCTGTTCTTTCTCCACCGCAGGCTGCACACCAACTTTCCATATTGCGTTGCCTAGTGCATTTGTTTCGGAGCTGACCTGGTCTGTGACCTTGTCTATTTTGGAGCTGATCTTGTCTGTGACCTTGTCTGCATTGAGTACTTCTGCTTTTCCCACAGCATCTTTCACTAGTTTACCTCCCTCATCCAGTAAGGGCCCCACACCCTTTCTGATCACCCTTTTATTGCTAACATGGTTGTAGAAACCTTTCTTATAAGCTTCCTCTTTTTACGCTCACCAAGGATTTCCCCGGTAAGCCAATCTGTTCTCCTACCATGTTTGCTTTTCTTACTGAACATCGAGATGGTTTGTTTCTGTGCCTTTAATAAAGTTTCTTTAAAATATTCCCAGCTCTCCTGGACTCCTTTCCTCTTAATGTTAGCATCCCAGGGTATGTCTACATTACAGCGTTATTCTGAAATAACTAATTTTGAAATAGTTATTTTGAAATAACGCGTCTACACAAAAAATGCATTTCGAAAGAGCATTTTGCTATTTCGAAATAGCGCGTCCACACTGATTGGATGCTGAATCTCATTTAAGGACAGCTGAAATCATTTCCGGCAGGGCATCATGTCAGGAGTTACTTTGTGTGGCTGCTGTCTGAGGCTATCTGAGGCCTGTGCTTAAAGGGACCCCCCTGGACAGCTGGTTCTCAGGTTTCCCTGCTTGCTTGCCTACCTCACTGAGGGACAGCAAAGCATTTTTTTCTCTGCGTGGTCTGATTGCTCTCACTTGGGACACCACAGCACTCTGCACCATGGAGCCGGAGCTGCCCCTGGGCACTCTGGTGCTTCTTTTGGATGTGTTGCTGCAAGCCTGGCAGCACTTTCTGGAGGCTGCCTCACAGCATATACTGCAGCCCAATCCCCAGGCCATCATCCAGACCTCCTGGGGTATGTGGAGGAGCAGCTGCAGCTCCTGGACGCCAGCAGTGACTGTTGGGACCACATCGTCCTGGAGCACTGGGGAGACCAATAACAGACCCCGAACTTTAGGATGAAGGAGGACACCTTCATGGAGCTCTGTGAGTAGCTTACCCCTGCTCTGCAGTGATGGGACACGCACATGAGGCCCTTCATTCCCCTCCAGAAGCGTGCAGCCATCGCCCTCTGGAAGCTCTCCATGCCGGATAGCTTCTGATCCATGGGGAACCAGTTCGGCATGGGGAGATCCACTGTCAGAGCAGTGCTCATACAGGTATGGCAGTCTCCAGCCACTGTGCCAGGAGGCGGGGTGCAAGGAGCGGATGGGCTGCCCTAGGAAAAACGGGGAGAGGTGGTGCAAGTCCCCTCCATGGGAGGGTTTGTTCTGTCCCATCCACACTAAGGATTGCCCGCGGTGGCTAGGATTGCGGGGGCTGGTGTTGCTCCTGGGGAGTGGGGGCGTGGGGCAGTGGAGGAGAAGGAGCACTCTCAGCTACCCTGGCACCTCAGTGACTCTCGGTTTTGTGTGTCCCTCTGCAGGTGGCTAAGGCCATCAATAGAGTGCTGCTCCACAGAGTCATCCGCCTTGCTGATGTCGACAAGGTCATCAAGGGATTTGGCGACCTGGGCTTCCCCCAACTGCGGAGGGGTGATCGACGGGACACACATCCCCATCCATGCCCCGGAACACCAGGCCTCCCTCTATATTAACCGCAAGGGTTACTTCTCTGTGATCCTGCAGGCCATGTCTGACCACCGGGGCCAGTTCACGGACATTAATGTGGGCTGGTCCAGCAAGGCACACGACGCCAGGGTGTTCCGGAACTCCTCCGTGTGCCATAGGCTGCACGCCGGGACCTTCTTCCCCGACCGCCACATCAGGGTCGGGGACGTGGACATGCCCATCTGCCTGGTGGGGGATGCCGCCTATCCCCTACAACCCTGACTCATGAAGCCCTACACGGGACACCTCAACCCTCCCCGACAGGCATTTAATGCCAGGCTTAGCAGGGCCCAAGCCGTGGTGGAGGGTGCCTTTGGCCAGCTGAAGGCCTGTTTTAGATGCCTCCTCACCCACCTGGACCTCTCCAAGTGGAATATTCTGCACATGGTTGCAGCGTACGTACTGTGTGCTGCACAATTTATGCGAGTGGAAGGAGGCTTTCCTGCCAGTCTGGATGGCAGAGGCCGAGCACTTGGCTGGCCTGTACACGAAGCCTCACATGGCTCCCAGCCAGAAGGCCCATCAGGGGGCTGTCCGTATCCGGGAGGCCCTGTGGGAGAGCTTCCACCCAGAGGAGGACTAAAGTCTCTCTGGTGTGCCCCACTGGGGGCTTGTGCCTCATTCCACCCTCACGTCCTTCCACTTACCCCTTCCTAATCCCCCTTCCTGATGTATACTAAAGACACATGTGTTGAAGAAAACAAACTCCCTTTATTGAACAAAACTGGGGTGTGGGGGGGAATGAAGGTGGGAGAGGGGAGGTGAGAGGGTGGGAGAGGGGAAGGGTAAACCTCTGAGGAGGGAGCTGGAAGGGAGAGGCAAGGGGAGGAAGGGGGAGGAGAAGCTCAGGGCTCAGGGCTGGGGGTCTTGCTGGCCCACCTGTCTCCCAGCACTGTGGGTGCGGGGGCCTCAGCATCTCTGTGGGGAGGGAGAGAGTGGAGGAGGGGAGGTGGAAGAAGCGGGAGGGGGAACAGGAGTGGGAGGGGGAGTGGTAGCTGGGGAGGCAGCAGGGGCTGGAGAGGCAGGAGGTAGCAATCTCTGCACCAGGGTCTGCAGGTGGTTGCAGATGGCACGGCCCTGGGCAAGCAGCTCCCACCAGCTCTCCCACCAGAGCTGCAGGTCTTCGTGCACCCAGTAGTCCAGGGTGCGGTGCACGCCTCGCGGTATCGCCAGGTGCTGCTGCTGGTAATTCTTCTGCCGCAGCTCCTTGATTTTCTTCTGAATCTGCTCCTGGGTTCGGCTGTGGCCTTTGGTGGCCAGGCTGGCAGCTATCTGCCTGTAGACGACCATGTTCCTCCATCTAGTGCAGAGATCATGGACATTGGCGGCATCCCCCCAAACCTCAATCAAGTCCATGATCTCCGCACTGGACCAGGAAGGTGCCTGCCTTCTCTGGCCCCTGGCAGGCTCCTGGAAGCTGGCAGACTGGACCTGGGGAATGGTGGAGGGCTGGCTGCCAGTGGCTTGCTGGCTCATGCTATGGCCTGGCTCAGGGGCAGCAGCAGAGCGGCTCTGGGCTGGCAAGCCTGGTGCTAGCCACAAAAGACTGTAGCCAGACTCTACCCCTCTAAGGGCTCCGGGGGAGGAGAGGAGTTTTCCTGGAGGCCCCCTATTTCGAAATAAGCATCTACACAGTGCTTATTTCGAAATAGCAATTTTTAAATAGGCACTATTCCTTGTGGAATGAAGTTTACCAATTTTGAAATAAGCCCTCCGCTATTTTGAATTAATTTCAAAATAGCGGTTGGCTTGTGTAGATGCTAGTACAGTTATTTCGGCTGTTATTTCTAAATAACTTTGCTGTATAGACATACCCACAGGGGAATCCTGCCCATCAGTTCTCTGAGGGTACATCTACACTAGCCCCCTAGATCGATCTAGGGAGGCTAATGAGGGCGACCAGAATTGCAAATCAAGCGCAAATTGCAAATCAAGCGCAGGATATTTAAATGTTCCCGGCCGGTCGCCATTTTAGAAATTGACTAGCCTGAAGAAACTGCCCGCGTCTACACGCGGCAGTGAAACGGGATTCCGATTTAAAGCCCTAACTCGAATTAGCTGGTATTCCTCCTGCAATGAGGTTTACCAGCTAATTCGAGTTAGGGGCTTTAAATTGAGTTAGGGGGCTTTAAGACGTAGCCCTAGTGTAAACCAGGCCTCAGAGAAACAAAATTAAAATAAATAAGAACAAATACAAATTTTAAAAAATAAGTATCTGAAATACCAGAAAACTCACGTGAAAGCCTGTTCTTTTAAGTTTTCCAAGCCAAAAACAGATTAGAGAGGCACCCAATTTTGGATGCTTATCTGAATCCAAACATGAAGCCTTCTCAAACTTAACGATCTAAATAACTTTTCATTTTAATTAAAAAAAATCATTCTTCTGTCTTCTTTTAAAAATTCTCTTATAATTTTGTTAATGGAGAATGACTTTGATGTTTCTAATTTAGATGTAGCTGTATTTCAGCAGTGGAGTGAACTTTCCACATGCACAACGTATTAATCACTTTAGGATTCTTCAGAATGGAAAAGAGTTTGTGATTTTTGGAGGCATTTCACCACTGTCAAGTATGGTCAACTTATAATGCTAGAAAACAAATTTGGCAGTAGCTTGTTTTCTCCAAGTGATTTTATAATTAAGGTCATCTTCATTATCAACATTTTAGTTAGCTGTTTGGATAACTGAATTCTAAATACTAAAATTTTCCATCTGCTGGAAAAGAAAGCTGAATTAAATTAGCTAAAAAGCATACATTCTCTAATAATGTGCCATGAAAAGTCCACCAGCATGTCTTTTATCTTCTTTTATATTCATGTTGCCCAGTGCGGTGGCTCATTACATATCTAAGAATTTTATAATTCTAATTCAAAGTATCTTTAATTTGTATATTATTTATAAAATCCTAAAGAGATAGTAATATTCGTATGAAGCATTTGAAGTTGTTTTTATGATAATATTGCAGCATATATATTAGCAGATATTACACAGAGAATAATGTTAAAAGTGAGCGACTAATGATGAATATCATATAATAAAATTTATGCTCATAGCCATTATCCTTGAATGAAAATTTCAGTCCATTTTTTAACACTGTATTGAAATTCCATCTGAATTGTGGACACCACACTAATGACAAGTTTACTGGTTTGAGAAAGTCATTTCTCTCTCTAAGAAGAAATACTTATAAGAGAAAGAATGGAAGAAATGTCCTCCAAGACCACTTTTTAAAAGTAACATGATTTTAAAAGTCTCAATTCCCTTTGTATTAAAATAAATCAGATTGACTTAGAGTGCAGAACACCACCTCTGAGCTTTACTCAAGGTTTAGCTCAAGAGCATTCCACCAATTGCTGTTCCTCATAAGGCTGAATGCCCACATTTGGCTGCAGTTAACAGGTACACAGGAAGAAAAAAGCTTCAGGGGGTAGCCGAGTTAGTCTGTACAGTCCTTCCCTGTGTATTTGGCTCCTGAAATTGGTTTGTAACAAAATAGCCACTTGAAGATCTGTTAATGCATGCCCAGGGAGATTAAAGTGTGCCCTCACAGGTTTTTGTATGCTCCCTTTATGGATATCTGATTTGTGTCTATTAATTCTTTCCCGTAGGGACTGTCCAGTTTGTCCAATATATATTTCAGTGGGGCATTGCTGGCATTTGATGGCATAGATTAAATTACTGGATGTGCAGTTGAATGAGCCTCTGATTGGTGGCTTATGTGGTTGGCTCCACTTTGTGGTTGTTTCACTTGTATAGATATGTGGGCAGAGTTGGCACCGTGTTTGATTGCAGTGATGGGTTCCTGGATGTTTATGATGTAGCTGTGTTGCATGGTTATTGGAAAGAATACGTTTCAGGTTGGAGGGGTTGTCTGTAAGCGAGAATAGGCTTTTCCCCAAGGACCTCTGACTGTGAGGGATCATTTTCCAAGATAGGTTGAAGATTCTGAATAATGGGTTGGAGAGTTTTGAGTTGTGGACCATAGGTAGAATTCTGTTATTTTCTCTTTTGGATCTGTCTTGAAGTAGTTCATGTCTTGGTACTTTATGGGCTCTGTCAATTTGTTTTTTCACTTTTCCAGGTGGGTATTTCAGTTTTAGGAATGCTCTATAAAGATCCTGTAGGTGTTTGTCTCTGTTTGTGGGATTGGCGCAAATCCAGTTGTATTTTAGGGCTTGGCTGTATACAATGGATTGAAAAAATGTGTCTGGGATGGAAGCTGGAGGCATGAAGGTAAGTGTAGTGGTCAGTGGGTTTCTGGTATAGGGTGGTAGAAACGTGTCCATTTTTTAATTGTACTGTAGTGTCCAGAAAGTGGATTTCCTGTGTGGACTTTTCCAGGTTGAGGTTGATGGTGGGGTGGAAGTTGTTGAAATCCTTGTGAAATTCTTCAAGAGTCTCTTTCCCATGGGTCCATACGATGAAAATGTCATCGATGTAGCGTAAGTAAAGTAGGAGTGTTAGGGGTCGAGGGCTGAGGAAACGTTCAAGGTCAGGAGCCACATACACAGGGAAGGACTGGAACTTCAGCTCATTCCCAAATTCAATTCTCACACTACTGGATTAAACAAAGATACTGAATTGTTAGGCCATTACCTACCTATCAAACAATGAGGGCGACAATGGTTCTTTGTCTTTGAAGAATCTCATGATACCATCTAGATGTTTCATCAGTCTTTAAGTGTTTCCTGACTCTTTGTTGTTTGCTAATTAATGGTTCTTATCTGCCCCCTTTGACTATCTAGTCTTTAGGTGCTTATAGACAATTTGTTTTCCCTATTGCTTTCCAGCTCAGCTTTCCCTTGATATATTTTTTACCCACTGTCTTTTCTTGCGCCCCCTCCCAATTTTCCCATCTTCCACCCCCCGCCCCTTCCCCACACCTCCCTGTCTCCCCTATTTATTTTGGTCCTAGACATCCACCACTCCGGTCACCTGAAGAAGTGGACTGTGCCCATGAAAGCTCATGATAACATCTACATGTTTTGTTAGTCTATAAAATGCTACCAGACTATTTTTTGGTTTTTCAGGAAGAAAAAAGTTCATCCTTACATCAATATAACAGCAAAATATTTTAATATTTTGCAAGTGTGTCCATCCAAGCTAAAATATACAATCTAAAACATTCAGGTAACTATGTTATGGCATCATTCCAATTGTTCTTTTCTTTTTCAGGGCATCCTAGATGAGTTTGTGTGGGGAGGTTACACTTTACTGATGTCAGAAATGTGCAGCAAACTAATCTAAAGAGCAGATTTCTCCCCTGTCCACATCTCTCTCCTACACAAATTACAGAAATTAGCCTAACCATATGTATGGAAATGCCATATCACACACCACCAGCCAACCATGGCAAACAATCACAAGTGACCTTACTCAACTTTCAAGGTTATTCTACTTGCTGTAGTTAACGTATTTTTCTGACAAAAGCCCTGACATAATTAATGTAAATGCATTTTGTTTTCTGCTTTCATATGGTGATTGGGTAGAGCCATGCATTTCAATCAGTTCATACTTATCTCAAATGAAAATATCTCAGAACACTAACACAGAAAGCGACAGGTATCAGAGTACATTTGTGACAGCATTTAACATACTAGCTATCCCACAAACATCTGGTCTTCAGCATATATCATACTTAGCATGCTCAAACCTCTTTTAAACTACTAGTTAAAAATCCTACCTTTTAATGTACCATTTACCTACTGTTACAAAGCTCCTTCTCAGCATTGATGAGTCCTGAACTTTCAGGTCTATTGCTTCCCTCAGAGGCTCACAGAAGCCATCAATTTAGATAATTTCTCTAGGCCAGGGGAGGGGAACTTTTTTTGGGTTGGGGCCACTGACCCACAGAAAAATCAGTCGAGAGCTGGACACAAGTGAAAAACAAAACAACCCTACCCCACACCAGCGTGGGCTCCCTTTTTCTGGGGGGAAGCCCTGCACCTCAGGGGCTGGATCCAGGCAACCCAGGAGCTACATCCAGCCCCCAAGCATTAGGTTACCCACCCTGCTCTTGGGCAACAATTTGCTATTTGTTTGAGCCACTCTCATCATTGGCCAATATTGGAAAGTGAAGGGAGACCAAACTCCATAGTTTCTATTGCCCCTCCAACTGTTACAGGACAAAACAGGACCCTTTACCAAAGTTAGTCCTTTTCTGGTGCTGAAATGGGGAGTTGGTGGTGGAGGGAACCTGGACCCGCCCTCTATACCAGGCTCCCAGCCCAAGGACCCTGTGGCTATGTCTACACTACGGGTTTTTGCACAAAAACCCCTGGAGCATCCACACCTCAAGTGTGTTTTTGTGCAAGAAAATTTACAGTGAATCAACAGAACAGAGGGCTTTTTGCGGTATGGGTATACCTCTTTCTATGAGGAAGAGCTCTTGCGCAAAAAGTTGTGTGTGGATGCTCAGCAGGGGTTTTTGCAAAAGAATTGGCCTCCAGGAAAAAGAACAAGTGGCCTCTTGGCCACTCAGGCCAAGTTAATCACAACTCTATGGTTCCTGTCTGCTGGCCCCCTTAAAGCTGCAGACACACTGCACAAGCCTTGTGGCAAGAAGTTTGCAGGGAGCAGGTGCCTTCACTGCGCGGCTCTGCTTCAGCCACAGATGGCCTCACAGCAAGCTCTCTGAGACCCCCCTGGCCCTTCCAGGAAGCAGCCCCAAGGGTCACAGGACCCTCCCTCCCCAGGCATGAAACGGCATGCCCCTACTTGTTCCAGACCTGAAATTGTGACCCTCCTCAAGTTGTGGGGTGAGGAGGAGTTGCTGCAGGATCCCTGGGCCAAGCACCACAATGTGGAGATCTTCTCCCACATGGCCGTATCCCTGGCTGAGTGAGGTCACTCTGCCCGGACCATGGAGTAAGTCTGGGCAAAGGTGAAGGAGTTCAGTCAGGGGTATGTGAGGGCCACCAAGCGCAGGGCGCGCTCAGGAGCAGGACCCCACACCTGCCCCTATTATGCTGAGCTCCACCCATCTTGGGGAGTAGGGAAACCTCTTCTCCCCCCCCATCATGGTGGACTCAGGGCTGGAAACCCTGGTGGTCATCTGTCCGGAGGTTGCCCCCAAGGAGGAGCCAGAGGGCCAGGTCCAGCCCCAGCCAGAGGAGGAGGAGGAGGAGGAGGAGCAGGAGACAAGGACCATCACCCAGTCCCTTGAGCTGGTCCCTGCCAGCCAGGACATCTCCCAGGCCTCCTCGAATGCCTGGGAGGGATTTTTCAGGTGAGTGGTCTCTCTTTCTCACACACACAGGGCAAGGGAGTCGGGCACACAGGGAGTGGGGGGCACATTGTAGCTTGGGCTCCTCAGTCATCACATGGTGCTGCAGTCTTTGTTTGTGCAACCATGGACAAATGACCAGGGAGGGGTTTAAATGTATAGCTCGAGAATGCCGGGGGTTATCAGGAAGGTGAAAGCGCAAGTGGAATTGCGACTAGTAAAGGATGTGAAGGATAACAAGAAAGGCTTCAACAGGCATGTTAACAAGAAGAAGGTGATCAGAGAGGGTGTGGGGCCCCAACTGGATGAAGGAGGTAACCTAGTAACAGATGATGTGGGGAAAGCTGAAGTACTCAATGCTTTCTTTGCCTCTGTATTCACGGACAAGGTCAGCTCCCAGACTAATGTGCTAAGTGACACAAGATGGGATGAAGATCGACAGCCCTTGGTGGGTAAAGAACAGGTTAGGAACTATTAGAAAAGCTAAACGTACACAAATCCATGGGTCCAGACTTAATGCATCCAAGGGTACTGAGGGAGTTGGGAAATGTCATTGAGGAGCCTTTGGCCATTACTTTTGAAAACTCATGGAGATCGGGAGAGATCCCGGATGATTGGGAAAAGGCAAATGTAGTGCCCATCTTCAAAAAAGGGAAGAAGGACGATCCAGGGAACTATAGGCCGGTCAGTCTTACCTCGGTTCCTGGAAAAATCATGGAAGGGATCCTTAAGGAATCCATTTTGAGGCACTTAGAAGAGAGGAAAGTGATTAGGAATAGTCAGCATGGATTCACGAAGGGCAAGTCGTGCCTGACCAATCTGATTAGCTTCTCTGATGAGGTAAGTGGCTCTGTGGACATGGGAAAGTCAGTGGATGCGATATACCTTGACTTTAGCAAGGCTTTTGATACGGTCTCCCACAATATTCTTGCCAGCAAGTTAAGGGAATATGGATTGGATAAATGGACGGTAAGATGGATAGAAAGCTGGCTAGAAGGCTGGGCCCAGCAGGTAGTGATCAACGGCTCAATGTCAGGATGGCAGTCAGTTTCTAGTGGAGTGCCCCAAGGTTCGGTTCTAGGACCGGTTTTGTTCAATATCTTTATTAATGACGTGGATGAGGGGATGGATTGCACCCTCAGCAAGTTTGCAGATGACACTAAGCTAGGGGGAGAGGTAGATATGCTTGAGGGCAGAGATAGGGTCCAAAGTGACTTAGACAAATTGGAGGATTGAGCCACAAGAAATCTGATGAGGTTCAACAAGGATAAGTGCAGAGTCCTGCACTTGGGACGGAAGAATCCCAAGCATTGTTACAGGCTGGGGACCAACCAGCTAAGTAGTAGTTCTGCGGAAAAGGATCTGGGGGTTACAGTGGATGAGAAGCTGGATATGAGTCAACAGTGTGCCCTTGTAGCCAAGAAGGCTAATGGCATATTAGGTTGCATTAAGAGGAGCATTGCCAGCAGATCCAAAGATGTCATTATCCCCTTTATTCGGCTCTGGTGAGGGCACATCTGGAGTATTGTGTCCAGTTCTGGGCCCCCCCACTACAAAAAGGATGTGGACCCATTGCAGAGCGTCCAGGGCAACCAAAATGATTAGGGGGCTGAAGCATATGACCTATGAGGAGAGGCTGAGGGAGTTGGGTCTGTTTAGTTTGCAGAAGCGAGGAGTGAGGGGGGGGATTTGATAGCAGCCTTCAACTTCCTGAAGGGAGCTTCCAAAGAGGATGGAGAAAGGCTGTTCTCAGTGGTGACAGATGGCAGAACAAGGAGCAATGGTCTCAAGTTGCAGTGGGAGAGGTCCAGGTTGGATATTAGGAAAAACTATTTCACTAGGAGAGTGGTGAAGCACTGGAATGGGTTACCTAAGAAAGTAGTGGAGTCTCCATCCCTAGAGGTGTTTAAGTCACGGCTTGACAAAGCCCTGGCTGGGTTGATTTAGTTGGGATTGGTCCTGCCTAGAGCAGGGGGGCTGGACTTGATGACCTTCTGAGGTCTTTTCCAGCTCTATGATTCTATGATTCTATGAACCATGTGCAGCAGAAGGGTGCAGCATGTGGGCACAGCAGGCAGCCCCTGAACATGGCCAGGATCCTGCTGCGAGCCTCATGCGTGGGCACAGACGTTCTGCCCCCAGTGGGGAAGGGGGCACACCCATCTGCAAGCAGGCTAACTGCAAGGGTGCAGGCACAACCGCCCACACACAGCACACAGGCATGCCTGCATGCACAAGGCAGCAGCTGCTCCCACAGATAGCCCAGCGAGCTGCAGTTGTGTATTCAGACCCCAGGGAGGGCCAGGCTGCTCCCGGTTCCTCTGCTGCCCATGAGGGGATCCCACTGTGGCCTCAAACTTCCCTTGCCTGCCTGGCCATGGTGTGTGTGGGGGGGGGGGGGGAAGGGGGCAAGAGGACAGCATGGTCCTCTGGCCCCATCGGAGCCCATGTGAGACAGAGCATGCTGTGCAGGCCACACATGGCCTTGCACATGGGATGTCCTCTTCCTGTGGGCTGTGGTCTGGTGCGGTTGCCACTCACAGAGGAGGGCATGGCCTCAGGGAATGTGTGTGCAGGGAGGACTGATGGCCTCTCTCTCGTGTGTGTTCTCCACAGCCAGACCAGCCAGGACGGAGGGCCCAGCCATACCACCACAGCCACCTACCAGAGACTGGGGAAGCCACAGATAGGCTAGAGTGGCGGAGGACCTAATGTGGCAACACGTCAGCATCATGCGCAACATTCATGACACCCTGTCGTGCAGGCTCAGTGCCAACCTAGAATGGCGGGAGCGTGCGTGGACTGAGATGATGTCGCATTGTGACAACATCTGTAATATCCTGTTCCTCATGGAGGGATACCCACCTGATGCCGCTGTTCCTGCCTTCCACCCTCCTGCCCCCCCTCCTATGGCCCTACCCATCCGCCTGCCCACCCTGCTATGCCTCTCATCCCTCCCCATGCCATGCCTCTGCTCCCTCCCTTTCCAATGCCCATGCCTCCTCCCCAAGCAAGGCCTATGGCCCCTCCTCCTGCCCCCCCCCACCAACCCTGACCCCATTCTAGATGCCCCTACTGTCCAACCCTTTCTGGTCCCCAGACCAATCCAACCCCAAAGAGGTCCCCGCACCTGAGGTGGCAGCACAGGCCACCCCACTACTCCTTCCAGTCCTGATCCCCCCTTCCAGTCTTGATCTCCCCTCCCACGTAAGACATCCCCACTCCCCCTGCCCACCTTCTCTTTGGCTGCATCTAGACTGGCAAGTTTTTCTGCAAAAGCGGCCGCTTTTGCGGAAAAACTTGCCAGCTGTCTACACTGGCCGCTTGAATTTGCGCAAGAACACTGACGATCTAATGTATGATTGTCAGTGTTCTTGCGCAAATAATATGCTGCTCCCGTTCAGGAAAAAGCCCTCTTGCGCAAATGTATTTGCGCAAGAGGGCCAGTGTAGACAGCTCAGTTTAGCTCAGGACTACAGCTCAGGACAGTGTAGACAGCTCAGGACTGGCGAAAATGGCGATCGGGGCTTTCTTGCGCAAAAAAGTGCTTTTGCGCAAAAGCATCCGTGCCAATCTAGACGCTCTTTTCCGCAAATGCTTTTAACGGAAAAACTTTTCCGTTAAAAGCATTTGAGGAAAATCATGCCAGTCTAGACGTAGCCTTTATGTTTAATAAAAAAAGACTTATTTTGTTCTGAAACCAAATAGGTGTGTTGTTGGCAGGTCAGGGAAGGGGCAAGGGGGGCGAGAGGGGGAAGGGGGAGAGTGGAAAGGCAGAAGCCTCTGTTGGGGAGGCCCTGGGGAGAATTACTGGGGAGCCTGACAGAACCTCTGCCTCAGGGCCTCCCGGATGCACACCCCAGATGGGCCTGGCGGGTGGCAGCTATCCAGGGTTACTCAAACGCGCAGCCCTCATGGCCAGCGTCTGCCACCCACCCCGGGAGGAAGGTCTCCCCCTTGCGCTCCACAATATTGTGGAGCACAGAGTACGATGATGCCACCTCAGGGATATTGCACTCCCTGTCATCCAGGCAGGTGAGGAGGCAGCAGAAGCATCCCTTGAGGCACCCGAAGGCACACTCTACCTGCACCCGGGCTCGGTTGAGGCGGGCATTGAAAAGATCATTGTTGGGATTGAGGTGGCCGGTGTAGGGCTTCATCATTCAGTGCATGAGTGGGTATGTTGCATCCCCCACTATGCACACTGGCATGTTGTGCTCACTCACCGCAAAGTCCTGGCGGGGGAAAAAGGTGCCCGCCTCCAGCTTGCACACAGGCTGGAATTCCTGAAAACTCAGGCATCGTGTGCCCTGCCCAACCACCCCACATAAATGTCTGTAAAGTGGCCCAGATGGTCCACCAGGGCCTGCAGGACTACTGAGATTTAGCCCTTTCTGTTTATAAACTGGGCCGCTTGATTGTCCAGGGCCCGGATTGGGATATGCGTGCCGTTGATGGCTCTTCTGCAGTTGGGGAACCCCAAGGCAGCAAATCCACCGGGCAGGGACTGCAGCCTGCAAGCTCCTTACCTGCATAAGGAGGGCCCCGACGGTGGACTTCCCCACCCCAAAGTGGTTGGTCACGGAACGGTATCTGTCTGGGGTGGCCAGATTCCAAAGGGCAATTGCTTCTGCATGGGGCTGGTGGGCCACTCTGGAGGACGGGTGTGAGCCAGGCACAGAGCTTGAGGAAGGTGGCTTTGTGCATCTGAAAGTTGTGCAGACACTGCTGGTCATCCCAACGCTCCATGACCAGCCAGTCCCACCAGTCCGAACTGGTCTCCAGCCTCCAGAATCTTCTGGGTATGGTGGGGTGCAGTAGCCAGACTGAAGCAGCTGCAGCCACGCAGAGGGTGATGAGTAGAAGTTCAGTGTCCACATCCAGCAGGAACATGTAGGCAGCTGGAAGCAAGTGCTGCAGGAACTGCAGCATGGCCATGTGGGACCATTGCCTGCCCAGAGGCAGCTCTGGCTCCATGGCACACAACAAGAAGGAAAAAAGCTGTGGCATCCCCAAAAAGAAGTGGGCAACCACAGCAGGCACTGCTGAAGCTTTGCTGTCCCTCAAGAGAGGTCCGCAAGCAGGCAGCAGAAACAGAGAAGCGGCTGTCCGGGGGGGTTCCTTTAAGCACGTCTCTGCAGGGCTCCGGCAACAGCACTCGAGAGCAACTGGTGACCTAAAGCCCAGCTAGTTCCAATTCTGGGGGGCATTATATGTGAGAGAGCATTGCAATGGGCTTTTGAGGTGTGGTCACACTTTTGTGCAAGAACTTTTTGCGGAAGAACTCTTCTGCAAAAAGCTTCTTGTGCAAAAAGCCTGCAGTGTAGATGTAGCCTGTGATAGCAGCTACCTGTAATGTCTATAGTATCAACTGTGTGATGGATATGAATCCCTGGCCACTTCCTCACAGCCTCCCCCAGCATCTTCCTTACTGCAGACTCTTCCTCCTGATACCTGCTTGTGCTGTCTCCTCCCAGATTCTCCACAGAACCTTTTCTCCTCCTCTCCTTGCTTTCACACTGACCTAACAGAAGGGAAGCTTTTTTAAACCAGTCTCAACTGGTTCTTAATTGGCTCCCAGGTGTTCTGATTAGACTGACACACTTGACTCTGGAAATCTCCTAATTGACTCCAGGAAGTTTGATTTAATTGGTTTGATTGCCCTTATTGATTCTAGCAGGTTTCTGCTGGCTCTAGAGCAGCTCTTGTTAGTTTACCCTGGGAACAGGGGCCTATTTAATCTGGGTCTAATATATTTCCCTTCTATCACTGTCCTGTAGAGGTTGGCCGAGGGAAGGGCCTGTGACTGTGGGGCCTACTTCCGTTCCTGCATCTGCTCATGCGTCCAGGCAGAGTTCCACTGAGCAGCATCCGCTGGCTCTTTTGAGACCTTTGAGGGACAGTGGGTGCTGTCCAGGCTTCTCTGCTCAGTGTCCCCATCCGGTTCCCTCATTTTAGCCCTTCAACCCTCACATCCATCCCTGTTTTCTCTTTATTTGTCCCAAGTAATTAGTTGGTTTCTGGGCTCTGTGGACCCTCCCCGTTGGCTGAGGGGAGGTCCTTTAGATGTGGGCGGGCTAGCTGTGGATCAGTCTCCTGTAGCTCTTTGGCCTGACCCTATGACACTACCTTTACAGATACATTTTTAAGGCTTTATTTGAATTAATGATTGTAAAGCACTTCAATGTCTCAAGATGAAAGGTGATAGAGAAGTCCAAAGTAATTTTCTTTAACAACAAGAAAAATATAATTAAAATAAAATATATTTCCATTTTCCTCTGACAATGCCAAAAAGAATATAATGATCAGGGAAGTTGGTTTCTATCATTCAAAGAGAAAAGAGGAAAAAAAGGAAGCTTCTGGTGGTTTTTTAGTTCAATTAGTTTTGCTAGCTGTACTGAAAGTATAGTAATGAAGACAAAATAATAATCAGAAATGCTGAATGTTGCATGCATTGCATACTTCTCACCCCCAATTTTAAAAATATACTTCAATAGTAGAGTGATACTGTGCTGAAGCACATAATATGTTTAGTTTCTATGCAAACAAATTCTGAACAAAATTGACTTGGCATGTTTCGCAGCATTCAGCATTACTTGTCTTGAAGATTACATTCCAAAATGTTGTATGTATTACTGGAGTTATTTTGATTTTAATATAAAGTATGCTGAGTAAGTTTTGAAATCTAGGTCAATAGCTAATATGGAAATCTGCCTTCAAATACAATGGCAAAATGAATATGAAAATTGATTGTTTAATCTTAGGTTATTGGATTACAAGAATCAGTTCATGTTTTTTATCTCCAAAGCATAACTCCAGATCCAAATAGTGCTGAACTTCGGGATCATTCAAAACTGAAAATAAATTTGGAAGTTTGGAATCTTTTAGTTTTGGGGCAAGAAGAGATATCAGGAGAAACTGCTCAGCTCAACTGTTGTACTGTAAAGAATATATATGTTAATTTTATATTGTGAAAAGCCATATGCACAAACTGGATCTTACTACTACAAATGTTTATTTAACAATATTATTAATTAATTGCTGTTGAAAGTTACCGTATTGATCACTAAAGCAATTTTTTCATGCTGTCCCACTAGTGTTCTTTTCTCCATACAGCTGTGTTCCTGTGTGTCCTCAGACTTTAGTCTTTCCAGGGAGATTGCCAAAGTGTGTTAATCTTATTGATATCTGTTATATGGGCACTTCACTAGGAACAAGATTTAAGACTAACCTACTTTTTCCACATGGCATTACCTACCTAGACATGATCTGAATCAGTGATGTATAGGTCAAAATCTGTTTCCCTTGGCAATTAATTTTTGTAGTTAGTTTGGTTCTTGAATAGATTAAAGAGAATATTATTCAGATGACGAAGAAAAACATATCTATAAACACAGAAAATTAGGTTTGGAATAAGAATCAGCTTGAGTAATTAGTATGAAACTGTTGCATATTATAACTCTATTGTGACAGCTTCCCCATGACATATTCATAGAATCATAGAATACTAGGACTGGAAGGGACCTCGAGAGGTCATCGAGTCCAGTCCCCTGCCCTCATGGCAGGACCAAATACTGTCTAGACCATCCCTGATAGACATTTATCTAACCTACTCTTAAATATCTCCAGAGATGGAGATTCCACAACCTCCCTGGGCAATTTATTCCAGTGTCTGACTACCCTGACAGTTAGGAACTTTTTCCTAATGTCCAACCTAAACCTCCTTTGCTGCAGTTTAAGCCCATTGCTTCTTGTTCTATCCTCAGAGGCCAAGATGAACAAGTCTTCTTCCTCCTCCTCATGACACCCTTTTAGATATCTGAAAACTGCTATCATGTCCCCCCTCAATCTTCTCTTTTCTAAACTAAACAAACCCAATTCCTTCAGTCTTCCCTCATAGGTCATGTTCTCTAGACCTTTAATCATTCCCGTTGCTCTTCTCTGGACCCTCTCCAATTTCTCCACATCTTTCTTGAAATGCAGTGCCCAGAACTGGACACAATACTCCAACTGAGGCCTAACCAGCGCAGAGTAGAGCAGAAGAATGACTTCTCGTGTCTTGCTCACAACACACCTGTTAATGCATCCCAGAATCATGTTTGCTTTCTTTGCAACAGCATCACACTGCTGACTCATATTCAACTTGTGGTCCACTATAACCCCTAGATCCCTTTCTGCCGTACTCCTTCCCAGACAGTCACTTCCCATTCTGTATGTATGAAACTGATTGTTCCTTCCTAAGTGGAGCACTTTGCATTTGTCTTTATTAAACTTCATCCTATTTACCTCAGACCATTTCTCCAATTTGTCCAGGTCATTTTGAATTATGACCCTATATTTATTCCACTATATTTTAGTGGAAGGACAGGAATCTGGACCATCTGCAGTTATTTCTATCATAATTATTATTACAACATACATCTGCTGTCTGCAAATGATAAATAGGAAATCTTAAATAAGCATTTAAACATTCTAATTAAAATAATAGATAATTAAAATCAAATCAATAATTATCTCATTAGATTTTAATATGGCAAAAATCACAGACTGACATCAGCATCTTTAGTGAAGGAACTATGATATTTTCCATGTGAAAATGTACTACAACAGAAAAATTGTTCTGTTTAATGGATATTGGCTGTTAATTCCTTCCATTCATTTTGCACAAAGACATGCTAAACCATAATACCTTTTCCAAGTATTCATTAGTCACTCAAAATGAAGCAAATGTTTTTTGAAGTATTTATTAAATGTCTTCTGAAGATAAAATATGGTCAATTTAAGTTTGTGTTTGAGCAAATCTTTCCTTTGAGTAAGAAAGCCCTGTGTATTGTCAAAAAAACCAAAACAAACAAACAAACAAACAAACACCACCTACAAAACAAGGATTCAAAGCCAAGCCTGAAATGGTGTTAGGAGCCATTCCTGGTCTTCAGTGGGGCTACATCTACACTGCAGAGCTATTTTGTGTCTTTTGAGCACGTCTGTTATTTTGAAACATAATGGGCTCACTATTCTGACATCCCTGTAAACCTCATTCCATGAGGGGTAAGGGACATTTCCAAATAATGCTTTATTTTTAAATAAGTGCTGTGTAGGCAGCGACAAATTTCAAAATAAGCTATTTCGAAATTGACTTGATATAAGCTATGCAATTTGCGTAGCTCAAATTACATAGCTTATTTCGAACTACAGGTGCAGTGTAGATGCACCCTAAGTAAAAAATGTTTAATGTCAACTATAAAACAGAATTTTCCCCCTTCTTTTACAGAATGATCCACCACATTCATGCTAAAAATTTTAAAGAAAAGCAAATCATCATTGCTCTAGTTCACTTTCACAATTTTGTTTGTTAGATTTTCCGTGTCATTTCCCTTCTTTCCTTCCTATTTTAAAATCCAGTGTCTGATCAGATTTAGGCTATGCCACTAGAATCCTTCTTTGCTGTCCCATCACGTGAGAATACATATATACCTGCAAATGCTATCCTGATTTGGCCACAAAATGGCCAAAAAAATCATACTACAATCCATCCTATCCCACAAATCTGTCGAAAGACAAAAGAATTGTGGGCTTGGGATTATGATGCTATTATTGTGCCACTGTAGTGAAGATGATGGGTTGTAGGGGGAATGGGTGCTGCTTGGAAGGAGCTGGGCTAGGGACGGAGGGAGGGGGTGTGTGTCATGATGCTGGTGTGTTGAAGGTGGAACTGAGATAGCAGAACTTTTATGCCCTGCTTCTGTTTGTGCCTTGGAGATAAGTTAGATCCTTTTCTCTCAATAGAATGGCGTTATTTTAAAAAATACTAGTTATCAATAATGGCAATAAAATGTTAAATTTATAATATTCAAACCACCTACATTAAATACAAAATAAACAAGAGAGGGAGGAAAACAATCATGGGTAGAATAGGGAAGAGCACATCTCTAGAGCCAGATATGGAACGGAATGGAGGAGGTAGACGCAAACCTCATGGGTTGGCAGAAAGCTAATATTTTGGGGTGCTGGGGTACAGAATGACTTTGGGGGGGGAACCAGAGTTGTGAAAAGTTATGAGGAAAGAGATCAGAAGAAGACACCATTGAATGGGAGGCATAGGATGCATTGTCTATGAATGGACACCACTGAATGGAAGGCATGGGATGCAGAGGGCATCTATGCTCACCACTCCAAAGAGGAGGAGAAAGATGGTGGTGGTCGGAGACTCCCTTCTAAGGGGGGATGGAGTCATCCATCTGCCATTCAGACTGGGAAAGTTGAGAAGTGTGCTGCTTGCCTGGAGTTAGAATTCAGGATGTGACGGAGTGTTGGTCAAGGCTGATCAAGTCATTAGACCCCTATCCCTTCCTATTTCTCCATGTGGACATCAATGATACTGCCAAGTATCACCTGAAGCATGTCACTGCAGATTATGTGGCTCTGGGAAGAAGAATAAAGGCATCTCTTGTCTATCCTCCCTACTGAAAGAAATGGTTGGGGGTAGGGACCATTGAATTGTGGAGGAGAGGAAGATGTTCAGGAACAGTCAATACCAACACAAGTCATGCCTGACCAACCTGATTGCCTTCTATGATGAGATAACTGGCTTTGTAGATATGGGACAAGCAGTGGATGTGATATACCTTGACTTTAGCAGCACTTTTGATATGGTCTCCCACAGTTTTCTTGCCAGCAAGTTAAAGAAGTATGGCCTAGATGAATGGATTATAAGGTGGATAGAGAGCTGGCTAGATCATTAGGGTCAACGAATAGTGATCAATGGTTCATTATCTAGTTCTCAGCTTGTATCAAGCAATGTGCCACAGGGGTTAGTCATGGGGCCAGTTTTGTTCAACATCTTTATTAATGATTTGGATGACTATTTGATTTCACTCTTTGCAAATTCACAGATGATACTAAGCTAGGGGGAGAGGTAGATATGATGGACGGTAGGAATAGGGTCTGAGTGACCTAGACAAATTGGAGGATTGGCCAAAAGAAATCTGATGAGGTTCAACAAGGACAAGTGCAGAGTCCTACACTTTGGATGAAAGAATCCCATCTATTGTTGCCAAAAATGCTAATGGCATTTTGGGTTGCATTAGTAGAAGCATTGCCAGTAGATTGGGGGAAGTGATTATTCCCCTTTATTTGGCACCAGGGAGCCCACATCTGGAATATTGTATCAATCTGGGGGGGCTCCAAAAAGGATCTGACCAAAAAAAGGATCTGACCAAATTTGAGAGAGTCCAACAAAAGGCAACAAAAATGATTAGAGGTCTGTATCTGAACTGACTAAGTGGGGGGTATGATAGAGGTCTATAAAACCATGACTGGAATGAAGCAAGTAAATAAGGAAAACTTATTTACTTGTTCCCAGAACACAAGAACTAGAGGGCACCAAATGAAATGAATAAGTAGCGGGTTTAAAACAAACAAAAGGCACAGTCAAGCTGTGGAAATCCTTGCCAGAGAATGTTGTGAAGATCGGGACTTTAACAGGCATCCAAAAGAATTCTTTAGGTTGGGGCTACTCAACACGCAACCTGTAGGCTGCATGCGGCCCACAGCCCACTTGTTTGCAGCCTGCAGTGTGGTTTGGGTTTACGTGGGGCTCAACACATGACCCATGGGTAGGATCTTTTCAACATGGCCTCCACTGGGAACATGCTCCACAACAGTGAGGCATCTCCCAGGCAGGGTGTGCAATGAAAGATGCAAGTGGACAGGCTGGCTGATACAGCATTTCGAGCCCCCAGGAAGGAGGTGCTGGGAGCACTGGGGCACTGTGAGAAGTGCTGATTGCTTAGCCTTGTGGGCAGACCCTGAGAAGTGCTGACCGGCTCACACAGTGAAAGAAGCTATTTGCATATATTTACATATATATTTGCATATATATGCAACCACGCTTAAGTTGTGTCCCTTGGCATGTGCTGTGAGACGTAGCTGAAGTCATCAAGTCTAGCCCCTTGCCCAAAGCAGGACCAATCCCAACTAAATCAACCCAGCCAGGGCTTTGTCAAGCTGAGACTTAAAAACCTCCAGGGATGAATATTCCACCACCTCCTTGGGTAACCCATTCCAGTGCTTCACCACCCTCCTAGTGAAATAGTTTTTCCTAATATCCAACCTAGACCTCCCCCACTGTAACTTGGGACCATTGCTCCTTGCACTTGAGACCATTGCATCCATCACCACTGAGAACAGCCTCTCTCCATCCTCTTTGGGACCTCCCTTCAGGAAGTTGAAGGCTTCTATCAAATCCTCCCTCACTCTTCTCTTCTGCAGCCTAAATAAGCCCAAATCCCTCAGCCTCTCCTCATAGGTCAAGTGCTCCAGCCTCCTAATCATTTTGGTTCACCTCCGCTGGACCCTCTCCAATGCATCCACATCCTTCCTATAGTGTAGGGCCCAGAATTGGATGCAATACTCCAGATGTGGCCTCACCAGAGCCAAATAAAGGGGAATAATCACTTCTCTAGATCTACTGGCAATGCTTCTCCTAATGCACCCTAATATGCCATTTGCCTTCTTGGCTACATGGGCACACTGTTGATTTATATCCAGTTTCTCATTCACTGTAATCCCCAGATCCTTTTCTGCAGAACTGCTCCTTAGCCAGTCAGTGCCCAGCCTGTAACAATGCTTGGGATTCTTCTGCCCAGAACTCTGCACTTGTCCTTGTTGAACCTCATCAGATTTCTTTTGGCCCAATCCTCTAATCTCTCTAGGTCATTCTGGACCCTATCCCTAACTTGCTGATGGTGCAATCCATCCCCTCATCCAGATCATTAATAAAGTTGTTGAACAAAACCAGTCTTGGAACTGATCCTTGGGGCACTCCACTTGAAAGTGACTGCCAACCTGACATTGAGCCGTTGATCACTACCTGTTGGGCCCGACATTCTAGTCAGCTTTCTATCCATCTTACAGTCTATTTATCCAATCCGTACTTTCTTAACTTGCTGGCAAGAATATTGTGAGAGACCGTATGAAAAGCTTTGCTAAAGTCAAGATATATCACATCCAGTGACTTCCCGAAGCTAATCAGATTGGTCAGGCATGACTTGCCCTTGGTGAATCCATGTTGACTATTCCTGATCACTTTCCCCTCTTCCAAGTGCTTCAAAATGGATTCCTTGAGGATCCCCTCCATGATTTTTCCAGGAACTGAGGTAAGGCTGACTGGTCTGCAGTTCCCTGGATTGTCCTTCCCTTTTTTAAAGATGGGCAACAGTGAGTGGATCTTTTGACTATTCTGTTCATTCCCTCTGGGGCACCTGGCATTGGCTACTGACAGAGGTCAGCAACCCCCAGCACGCACGCCACAGGTGGCACATGAGCTGAGTTTTTCAGGCATGCGGGGCAGGAACTCAGCCTTTCCCCTCCTCCCCCACACAGTGAGAGCCTGCGCTGCCCTTGAGTCTTGTGCTCGGTGTGTGACCACAGAACCAGCTCAAGGGGGCAGGCAAGGAGGCTGCTGATTGTAGGAGCGGCTGGCATGCAGCCACAGCACTAGTTCTGGGGTTCAGGCAGAGAGGCTACAGACTGGCCTGTGTGCCAGCCAGTGGTCATAGAACTATAGAGCTGGAAGAGACCTCAGGAAGTCATTGAGTCCAGCCCCCTGCCCAAGGCAGGACCAATCCCAACTAAATCATCCAGACAGGGCTTTGTCAAGATGAGACTTAAACACCTCTAGGGATGGAAATTCCACCACCTCCGTAGGTAACCCATTCCAGTGCTTCACCACCCTCCTAGTGAAATAGTTTTTCCTAATATCCAACTGTCAGGGGACGCCCCCTGACAGGGGCTCCGGCCCCCTTCTACTGGCCCGTGGCTTGGTCCGGCCCTTCTTTCAGGGCGCACGGTACCCAGAGTCCCAAAGTCTCGGCCCTGCTCTCAGGGCATACAAAGTCTCGGCCCTGCTCTCAGGGCATATACGGTACCCAGAGTCCCAAAAAGTCTCGGCCCTGCTCTCAGGGCATATACGGTACCCAGGCCTAGTTCTGGGGAAAAGCCTCTCCTGGCCCAGTGACTCCCAGGTGCGGCAAGGGGTGGTAGGGGGACCCGGGCCCTCCCTCTCCACCGGGTCCCGGCCCAGGGCCCTGTGGGCAGAGACTCTGGGTCCTGCCGGCTTGGTGGGGAATCCAGCCGCTACGCACCAAGCGGGGTTAGGAAACCTCTGCCCTGGGCCGCTTCCTACCACCCTGGCACCCCTCTCTCCTAACCTGTCCGTCTGTGCAGCGGTCCTTACCGGGCTGGTGTTGGCAGGGTAGGTGTGCCCCTTTACTCCGCGGGTTTCGGGTCGGCTTCACTCCCGAGGTCCCCCGCCAGCCTTCAGTTGGGTCCGAGATGCCGCAGGAACACTGGGTCTGTAGCCTGGCTCCTCCTACCCTCTAGCTGCCCTCCTCCCTGCTGGGCCCCTGCCTGCTTTATATACTGGCCCGCTTGGGAGCATGCCCAGCAGGGCCGTAAGGGCGGGGCCCTTTCAGCCAGCTGGGCCTGGGCTACTCGCAGCCCTTTAGTGTGGGGCTTGTTCGCCCCATCACACCAACCTAGACCTCTCCCACTGTAGCTTGAGTACTCTTCCCCTTCTCCACCCACCCAACTCCATTATATGAGTGATCTGGTGGAGGCTGCAGTGAGCCAGTGAAAGCAGGTGAGCTGCTGCTGCTGCTGCTGCTGCTGCTGCAGGTGATGGATGCATGGGGGCTCAGCTGGGCAAGCTCCAGTGGCCATGTGGGCTGCTCCTTTGGCAGTGGGGCTGGGACCAGGGCTTGGGCCATGTGGCTGCTCCCCAGTAATGGAGCAGTGGTAGTGGAGCAGAGGGAGCCTGGCAGCCCAGCTGGGGAAGGGGGCAGCATGTGTGTGACTCCATGGGGTGGGTGGGGGAAAGATAGGGTGAGTGGGTGCTGGCATGTGTGGTGAGATGGAAGCAGAGGACAGTTTATTTGGGGTGTCTGACTGAACACTCAGAGGCTTGTGTACTGCTTAAAATATCAAACTATGAGCCGGAGATCTGAGAACTCAGCAACGCAAAGCAAAGCCAAGGATCACACTAAAGGGTAAGATCTGCATCTTAATTTATTTATTAATCAAGCTGCTATAAATAGGACTATCATTGACTTTAAAAAGTATCACCAGCACTTGGACCCGTACACACAGCTGAATAAGGTAAATCTCAGCACACCGCTTCTGAAAGGTTGCTGACCTCTGGTCTAGACTTTTGGTCTGACCCAGTATGTACATATGGGACACATGACTTATGAGCAGAGGCTGAAGGAAGTGGGCATATTTAGACTTCAGAAAAGAAGAATGAGAAGGGATTTTATAATCACCTTCAACTACCTGAAGGGGGTTTCCAAGGAGGATGGATCCAGGCTATTCTCAGTGGTGGAAGATGACAGAACAAGAAGCAATGGTCTCAAGTTGCAGTATATGTGGGAAGGGATCTAGGCTGGACATTAGGGAAAACTATTTCACTAAGAGGGTGTTGGAGCATTGGTATGAGTTGTCTAGGAAGGTGGTGGAATTTCCATCATGAGAGGTTTTTAAGGCAAAGCTTGACAAACCCCTGCTGGAATGATTTAGTTAGGGTTCGTCCTGCTTTGAGCGGGAGGTTGGACTAGATAACCTCCTGAGGTCTCTTCCAATCCTAATCTTCTGTGATTCCATGTGGGGAGAGAGCAGGATGTTTGATAAGTGTGTAGGGGGGAATGGAAGGAGCCAACAGAAAAATCACAAGGACAGAAGAACAAAGAATGCATACACAGAGGAGTTCACCAAGGCAGGGAAAAATGGAAAAGTAGGGACAGGCAATACCTGTGGATTTAAAATGTCAAGCCTACTTTTCCTTCCCCTTATACTAGTTTGCAGCAAAATCTAACTCCTCCTTTTCTCAGGTTCCCCATTCACTTTACCTGAGAAATGCAGAAAGATGAGTAACAACAGTCCATTCTCTAGTTAGTCCACTCAGCCGTGGGGAGGGAAAGAAGATATTAAGATTTGCTGTAACCTGATCTGTGATTTATCCAAGTAAAATAATAGAATCATAAAATCAGAGGGCTGGAAGAGACTTCAGGAGGTCATCAAGTTCGGTCCCCCCTCCCCAAAAAAATTGTAGCCTGATATAGTGCCAAATAGGTCTTGCATTCAGATCTGGATTCACTTTTGTCATAGACTCCACATGTGACCTTGGGAAATCACACACACCTTCTGTACCCGAGTTCCAGATCTGCAAAATGGAAACAATATTTTCTCTCCCCTGTCTTCTCTTGTAAATTTGTAAGGTCTCTGAAGTAAGGTCTCTGTTTCTTAATATGTGTATATGATTGTTCAGAGACACAGAGTATATAGGAAAGTGTTTCATTATATATTTCAAATGCAGAAAAAAGAGCACCAGCACAAGCTATAATAAAACCAAGCCATTAATATTATATTTAAACAAATGACTTCTCCTTACTTACCTAATTTGCTAGTTAAATACATTTTTCAGCCTTCTGCTCACCTGTAAACCATCTCTTTAAAGCTCTTAACTTCTTCCTAATTGAACCATCAGGAACTATGATTACACCATCCTTTTCTGCTTGCACACACTGGACTTCCGCATTTAACACCATTTGCCAGATCCAAGGCACTGTAATATACATATATGTGAAAGCTTTATTCAGCACCTTATTTTTCCAACTGCTTCAATACCCACTGCTAAATACGTAAGGAAATCTCTAAGGGCTTGTCAACACTACAGAGAAGATTGAAGCTGCTGCAGTTGTTCTTCTGGGGTTTGAATTAGCGCGTCTAGTGAAGACACATTACTTTGAACTAAGAGGGCACTCCTGTTAGTGCCAGTAGTCCTGCTCCTATGAGGAATAAGAGAAGTCGAAGGGAAAGTGTGGTCCTATTGACCTCCCACTGTATGGAAGGTGCCAAAATGCAATTTAAGATACTTCGACTCCAGCTACGTAATTAATGTAGCTGGAGTTGTCTATCTTAATTTGAATTTAGATCCTAGTGTAGACCCAGTCTAACATACATAGCACAGCACCCAAAAAAAGAGGGAAAATAGCAAGAAATACATAGCAAAACATTTTCCTGCATACTTTGCCTCTCTGACAAATGAATTGTATGACTTTTATCACATTCTTAATGTTATTTTTTAGAAAAATAACCTTCAAACTAATGTTATGGACTTGTGTAAAGTATTCCCATTTTGGAAAATTGCATATCACATGAGACTAACTATGCAGATATGCTACTGATTGGGAGGATTATTCATTATGAAACTCAGTAAATTGCAGTGGCCAGTAACTATAGTGCTAGAAACTAAATAAAGTGAATCATTAATTGAGTAATGAAGATTAATGTTTATCAGAGGTACATTTTAACAGAAGCAGTGGTGAATAATTCATTACAAATCTCTCAAATCAACTTTAGTCAAAATTATATTAAATTTAGAAGATAAATCAAGCACTTTGGGACCATACAAATGAAAATATAATTGCTACATTATTATAACACTAGGTTTGTGAATTACAGAGGTATTTATCAACATAAGAGATAAGTTCAGCTCTCATAAGAGAAATAAAGAATGTAAATGACTTCTGCAAGTATGAGTGTCTGTACTTTATTAAGTTAAATCTGAAGAGTACCAAATAAATTTGACTTAATACCATTGTTAATTGTTTTCCATGTTTCTGGGGTTAAATGCTTGGAGCAATACTTAGATTCTACTGACTCACTAGAAATAATTTGATATATTATATTCATGATTTCTAGAACCACTCTCATGTATAGATTTTGCACATGGTCAATAGAATTTGGTTTCATAGAAGAATCTTAAATGCATAAGATACTGGACTCTCCGTTATATAATAGTCATGCCAATTCACTTTCAAAATATGATCTGAAGAAGTGGGTCTTCCCCACAAAAGCTCATCACCTAATAAACCATCTTGTTAGTCTTTAAAATGCTACATGACTACTTTTTTTTGTTTTAACTACACAAGTTACTGTAATCCAGAGTATGATGATTTTCACTGTATAATATAGTATGATCTGTGCTTCTAACCTCAGTTATTTGTATATTTAAAAGCATTTTACACACACACACGCACACGCACACACACACACTACATCTAGACTGCAGGCTTCTTTTGGAAGAAGCTTTTCCGGAAGAGATCTTTTTTTTGAAAGAGAGTGTCTACACAGCAAAAGTGCAACAGAAAAGCAATCTGCTTTTTTAAAAGATAGCATCCACATTGATTGGACACTATCTTGCACATAAGGCTACCCAGAACCAGTTCAGGCAGGGCATTAGGTCAGCAGTTGCTTCTAAGTGCTGTTGCCTAAGGCTATCTGAGACACTGCTTAAAGGGAATTTGCCCCTCCTCCCCCGCCGGCTGTTTCTCTGCTTCTGCTGTGTGCTTGCCTACCTCTCGAGGGACAGCAAAGCTTTAGAAGCTTTAGCCCAGCTTTAATTTTAGCCCAACTTTTGGATACCATAGCACACTCCTAGCCATGGAGCCGGAGCTGCCTCTGGGCATGTGATGGCCCCACACTGCCATGCTGAAGTTTCTGCAGCAGTTTCTGCAGGCTGACTTCTTGGCCCTGCACAACCTCAATAATGAGCTCATCACTGAGACCCTCTCCTTGTGTGTGGGAGCAAGACTCTTGAAACTGCACCTCACAGTGGAAAGATGATTTTGGAGGCTGGACTCCAGTTCCGACTGAGATGACCAGCAGTGGCTTCAAAACTTTTTCATGCGGAAAGCCACTTTCATTGAGCTGTGTGCCTGGATCTTCCCTGCCCTCCATTGATGGGACACCCACCTGCAGCCCACCATCCCCGTGGAGAAGCGGGTCGCAGTAACCGTCTGGAAGCTTGCCAACCCACACCGCTATCATTCAGTGGACAACCAGTTTGGTGTCGGAAAGTCTACTGTCAGGGCCCTTGTCATAGAGGTAAGTCACTCTCGGGCTGCAGTCCCTGCAGGAGTGGGGAAGTCCTGGAAAGGGGGACCTAGGGAAAGGCAGGTGGGGTGGGGGTGGGCTGGGGATGGGTGGGAAGCCCCATCATCAGGGGGTTGTGTCAACTTGCCTTCACACAGCCTTGCTGCTGGGGGGCAGCCTCATAGGAGGTGTTCCTGGGGTGTTTGGGAATGGCAGGGAGGAGAGTGGGCACCTCCCAAGGGCTCAGGCACTCGCTCTCATTCTCTATTTGTGTGTTTGTTTATCTCCTTCTGCAGGTTGTGAGGGCAATCAACTCTGTCTTGCTGTGCAGGATCATCCTCCTGGGAGACCTGGACCTGATTGTTGCAGGATTTGCCACCCTGGGGTTTCCCAATTGCAGGGGAGCGATTGATGGAACCCACATCCCAATCAGCACACCACATCATCAAGCCACCCAGTACATCAACAGGAAGGACTATTTCTTGATGGTGCTGCAGGCCCTGGTTGACCACCGTGGACAGTTTGCAGACATTTTCATCAGGTGGTCAGGCAGGGCACATGATGCCCGTGTATTTAGAAACTCCAGCCTCTACCAGAAGCTGGAGGCTGGCACATTCTTCCCGCAGTGTGACTCTGGGGTGGGAGATGTGCAGATGCCACTGTGCATTATGGAATATGTGGCCTACCCCCCATTCCATGGCTAATGAAGTTGTATACTGGCCATCTGGACCTCATCAGGGACCAACTCAATGCCCACCTCAGCTGGGCCCACATGCAGGTGGAATGCCTCCTGACCTAGCTCGATGTGGGGAAGCACAACATCCCCAAGGTGGTCTCCGTGTGTTGTGTCCTCCACAACACTGTGGAGAGGACAGGGGAAGCCTTCCTACCGGGGTGGGGGGCACAGTCTGGCCATGAAGGGAGGGCCTTTGAGGAGCCACCCACAGCTGCCATCCACCAGGCCCATCAAGAACCCCAGTAACTCTCCCCAGGGCCTCCCCAGTAGGGGGCTGTGCCTTGCTCCACTCTACCTTTCCCAACATAATCCCGCTCTTCCCCCCTTCCCTGAACTTTGAATAAACACACTTGTTTTGATTTGAACAAAGCAAACTTTGTATTTTTTTCATAATAAAATAAATGGAGGAGGAGGGGGGCTGAGCACCTGGATGGGGGAGAGAAGAGGGGAGCTCAGGGCTGGGAGTGGCACGTGGTGCAGCTGGAAGTGCCACCTCAGGTTCAGGAACCTTGGTGAACTTGGGGTTGGGTGGTGCCTGGGACAACAGGGGGCTGGGCAGGAGATGGGTCTGGAGCAGAGTCAGGGATGGTAGAGGAGAGGGGGAAGAGGCATAGCACGGGGAGGGGGAAAAGGTATGGCTTGCAGGGCAAGGGGAGGGGGAATAGGCATAGCAGGGGGGCAGGAGCAGGGACAGCAGCCGGGTGTGCCATCATTTCATGCATGATGGCATATATGTTGTTGCCCTGCTGCACAAGCTGGTCCCACATGCAGTTCCGTCCCTCAGAGTCCTCCTGGATCTTCTGGGCCAGGGTTTGCTGCATGTCATGCAGGACACCCGTATGCTGCCTCAGGAAGTCCTCCTGGACCCTTGTGTGCTTGCAGCTCCCCCGACGTCGGGTGGCTGCCTCTGATGACATGAACTGCACCTCAGCAACAGCTGGTCCAGCTGTGCAGAATAAAGAGGGAGAGGAGGTCAGTCATCCATACAGACACTGTCCCTGAGGCCGTGCCCTCCTCTGTGAGCTGCAACCAACTGTCCTTGGGACACAGGAGCATGTATAGCCTGCACAGCAGGCCCTGCCTCACAGGGGCCCTGGGGTGCCCAGGGGATCATGCTTCCCGCTTCCCCCTCCCTCTCCCGTCCCACGGACAAGCAGGCAAGGGAAGTGGGATCCCATGGGTGGGAGAGAGGCCAGGAGTAGCCTGACCTTCGATGGGGCCCGCACACACACCTGCACCTGACAGCGCTGTCCGCAGGAGCGGGTAGTGTCTCATGCGGGCAGATATGCCCATGTGCTGTGTGCGATACTCCTCTGTGTGGGGTTGTGCATGTGCCCTTGCGCCCTTCCTGCTTCCAGCATTGGCAGGTGGTGGGAGGGTTCCCCCCGCCAGGGGTCAGACGTGTGTGAGGCGTCCCCACAGCCTGTGAACAGGAGCCTGGGGGTGCTCCGGGGCTGCCTCCTGAGACCATGTGGCACAGACTGGTGCTGCACATGATTCCACATGCGCAGACTGCAGCACGATGTCCAGCCCGAGCACGCCAAGCGATGGTCGCATTCCATGCCCTCTGCACCCGCATCCCCCACCCTGTGTATGAGGAAAACTGAGAGGACCCACCTGATGATCCCTCCCTGCTGTCAGAGGATGCCTGGGAGATCTCCAGGGCCTGGGGTTCCAGTTCCAGTGTGAGGGTGACTGTGCTGGCCATGTCCTCCTCCTCCTGCAGCTGCTGTTCCTCCTCTTCCTCCTCAGCAGGGAGCCTCCTCTGAAGCGAGCTCATGGTGGGTGACAATGGGTGACTCAAGCCCCAAGTCCACCACCAGGGGTGGGCAAAGGGCTTCCCCACTCCCCAGGATTTGGTGAAGCTCCTGGAAGTAGGAGCAGGAGTGGGGTTCTGCCCTGGAGTGAAAGCTGCGCTCCCTGGCCTTGGCATAGCCCTGGCAGAGCTCCTTCACCTTACTCCTGACTTGCTCAAGAGTCCTGGGAGGGTGTCCCCACTCCCCCAGAGCCTCAGCCATCCAGCCATAGATGTTGGCATTTCTTTGCTGGAAGCAGAGATCCTGCAAGGTGTCCTCCTCCATCCACAGCTCGAGGAGGGACAGCATCTCCGCCCCGGACCAGGAGGGTGCATGTTATTTGGTGCCTCTGGCTGGGTCCTGGGAGCCCTGATGTTGCTCCCTGAGAGTGCCAGGGGGGTGCTGGAGGGCTTGAGTCTGGGCCATTGGTCCCAAGTTGTGTGGCAGTCAGAGCCACATGGTGAGATGCAGCTCCCAAGCCCGGCTTCCTGCCACAAGGCTTGTCCCAGTGCCTGCAGCTTTAAGAGCTGGCAGGAGACAGGAACTATAAAGTTCTGATTAGTCTGGACAAAGTGGCCACCGGGGCACCTGTGTTATTTCCTGGAGGCCTCTTCTTTTGAAAAAACATCCTCTTCCACATCCCTTTGGAAAAAGGCTTCTTCCTCATGGAAAGAAAACTCCTGGAAAAACCCCTCTGTTCTTTTGACTTCTGTCGAAAGAACGTAATAGTAGTGTGGATGTAAGTATCTTTTTTTCCGGAGAAATGCTGCAGTGTAGACACAAAGGTATCCTATTTAACAAATATTTACAAGTTACTGTATTGTTAAAGTAAATCTATGAAGATAACACACTATCAATAGAGAGTACTAAATGGGTCAAACAATAAAATCATAAGCTTCAGAGGGGTAGCTGAGTTAGTCTGTAACAGGAAAAACTTAAAAAACAACAAATAGTCTAGTAGCACTTTAAAGACTAACAAAACATGTAGATGGTATCGTGGGCACAACCCACTTCTTCAGATAACTCCGAGGGTTGTGCCCACGATAGCATCTACATGTTTTGTTAGTCTTTAAAGTGCTAATAAAATCAGAATCATACTTAGTTCTAATATAACACTTTTTATCAATAGAGATAAAAGTGCTTTACAAAAGTAGTAAGCATTATAAAACCCATTTTTACAAACAGGCAAACTGAGGCACAGAGGGTCACAAATGAATGGCCAAACCCAGATTGCTAAGGTCACCCAGTGGGGTAGTGGCAGAACCAAGGGCTACTGAGTCTCAATCCAGTGCCCTGCCCATTAGGCAACACAATTTCACTGTAAATAATTGTGAATATTGTTGGGATTTAGTCCTCATTTTAGTATCCTGAGATTTAGATGCATATTCATTGTTCACAAGTGTGCCCTGAATAGTATGAACAATTTTCAGACCATCAGCTGTTCTCAAATCATTAACAGTTCCTTACATACGTGGTTGGTCAAGTTAATGTCATGTTATTTATCTGATGGGATGACATCTCACATGCAAGAATAATATGACTCCACAAATAACAATGGAGAAAAGTTGGCTTGTTAATTCATTGCTATATTAGCAGATCTGTCTGTTTTCCCTTTTGAATCAGCTCCAATAACAAAAGTTATTTAGACAAATGCTCAGACTAAATACTTGCTGTAGTATTCAAAGGCATTTAATTTGTTAGCAGAATCCAATGCCTTTAGTTTCTTTTGAATACACTAGGGATCATTTAAGCAAAGATTAACAAGCTTTCTCCTTATAAAGCTATGAACTGATCTTACATGTTTGGTTGTGGCTTTAGCTATTTTGTGTTTCAAGCTTAATATTTGATTCAATTACCACAGATGCCTGTGTGTGTGCTTTGTGAATAAACTGTAGTGCTGAGCTGTTTATAAATATTTAGTGCCGGGTAGGAGAAAGAAAGAGCTTGAAGCATGGGCCTGCTGCAAGCAAGAGTTATACTATGAGTAGCAGGCCTTGTCAACAGCAAATGCTTGCCTGCAAGTCAACATTTAGCAGTAGAACCCCTAGCACTTCTAAAAGCACATGAAATATGTAATAAAGTTCCACCAGGACAGTACAAGGACGTGCCAACTTAGCACACAATAAAATAGCTTGACAAAAGGTGATGAATAGTAATATTTTGTCTGACACATAAGGAGTAAAAGTGTTACAACAGGTGGTGAATAAGAAGGCTTTGGAAGAAAGTACCAAATGTGTCATTAAGGCATAAGATGATACATAATGGCTGTGTCTAGACTGGCCAGTTTTTCCGGAAAATCAGCCGCTTTTCCAGAAAAACTGGCCAGCTGTCTACACTGGTCGCTTGAATTTCCGCAAAAGCACTGACTTCCTACTGTAAGAAATCAGTGCTTTTTGGAAATACTATGCTGCTCCCGTTCGGGCAAAACTTTTTGCGCAAAGGGCCAGTGTAGACAGCTGAGATTTGCAAAAAGCCCCGATCGCAAAAATGGCGATCAGGGCTTTTTGCAAAGCTGCCTAGATTAGCACGACGCTTTTCCGCAAAAGTGCTTTTGCGGAAAAGCGTCCGTGCCAATCTAGACGCTCTTTTCCGAAAATGCTTTTCGGAAAAGTTTTCCGTTAAAAGCATTTCCGGAAAATCATACCAGTCTAGACGTAGCCAATGTGTGTACCATAGTGTAGTGAGGCGGAGTGGCTTGCCACTGACCCAGAGTGGGAGGAACCCATCCCAGAGCCCAGCGCCAGCACATCACCTGACCGGAATTCAGGAGACAGGGCTAGAATTAGAACCAGCCTGAGAAGACAGTCAGCCCCCAGCCACCAGAGGAACCAGAGGCCTCCCCTGTTCTCCCAAGCAAGGAAGGAAGCTGAAGACTAGCCTGGACCCCTGGGTCCACAATTGGACTTACAGTCTGGAGGAATGTGGATGTGCTACCTCAATTTAGAACCGCAGGAAGCACTGAGGAGTAATTAGTTCAAATTACTCTGGGGAGCAGTTATTTCAAAATTGTGACACTGGCGCATCCACACTAACGCTATTTTGAACTATTTCCAAATTAGCATTATTTCCTGAGGAAAGCAGTAGAGATTTTGAAATAGCAGACTGTTATTTTGAAATAATGTCCTAGTGTAGAGCAGGGCAGAGTGTAATAAGGCATGGATGTGCTGGGTTGCTAGCAAAAAAGGTCCATATCAATTTATAAAATATAGTAAAAAAAAAAACCCAGTAATATAATTTGTAAGGCTTGGGCAAAGACAGTAGCCTTAATATGTAAAATATGTAAAATGTTGCATGCTGCTAAATGGTTAACACAACACGCCACAAAACTGTCAGGCAAAGTAACACATTTTTTTTAAAGTTAAAAATGCACTTGCTCTCTTCACATGGCAGCAAGCAATCCAAAAACAGCAAACACAAGAACAAAACAAAATTTTAAAAACACCTGAAAAAATCATACAAAATAGACGTGCCATCCCCTGTTATAAATATTGGTGGTCAACAGCAGGCTTCAGGTAGCTACTTTGTGCTTAAAAAAATAAGAACAAAAATGGAAAAAGGTGGCCCTGGCAAATCTAAAAAATAAAATAGGGCCCATCCACTGCACTAAAACCACAATCATGTAATAAAAAACAGGTTCTAGTTAACTTTAAACCGAAACCTAAACTGGTGACTGTCAAAATGGGAAAAGTAAGTGTCTTAAAAAACGTAGCAGAATTGGTAAATCAAATAATCATAATCGTAATCGGAATCATAATCATACTAAACAATTCACAGAGCACATTAAAAAACAAAAGCTGCAACTCAATCACAGAAAAGTAAATAAAAAAAGTAAAAAGCCAAGACTAAGCAGGTTAACACTTAGAATTAATGTATTAACACATGGAGTTGCAGAAAAACAGTTAGCCACAGCAAAAGAGAACACTCCTTATAACTATTTGTCACGCACATGAAAGCACCAGGCACTGTGGGGATAAGTTAAAGTTTTACAAAAGCAGATAACTCTCACACTCTGTGTCTACACTGCAAGCTTCTTTTGGAATAAGTTTTTCCAGAAGAGATCTTCCAGAAAAGCTTATTTCGAAAGAGAGCATCCACACACAAAAAGCGATTTGCTATTTTGAAAGATAGTGTCCACATTCATTGGATGCTATCTCTCATTTAAGGCCACCCAACACCAGTTCAGGCAGGATATTAGGTCAGCAGCTGCTTCCAGGTGCTGTGGCCTAAGGCTATCTGAGATGTGTGCTTAAAGGGATCCCTGTCCCCCCCCGACCCCCATTTCTTAGCTTCTTCTGCTTGTTTGCCTACCCCTCCGAGGGACAGCAAAGCATTTGCAAGGGCATGCTTTGGTTGCCCAGCTTTTGGACACCACAGCACACTCCTTGCCATGGAGCCGGAGCTGCCTATGGGCATGTGATGGCCCCACACCGCCATGCTGCAGTTTCTGTAGGGCTTCATGAGCCAAAGCTCCAGGGGATAGGTCACAGGCAGACGGGCATGTCCACATCCCCGACCCTGATGGGACAGTCGGGAAAAAAAGTTCCAGTGTGCAGCTTATGGAACATGCTAGGGTTCCAAAACACACGTGCGTCCTGAGTCACACGTTGGTGAACTGTCCCTGGTAGTCTGTCATGGCCTGCAGGACCAACAAAAAGTATCCCTTTCAGTTGATGTAGAGAGATGCCCGGTGGTCTGGGACACAGGTGGGGATGTGGGTCCTGTTGATAGACCCCTGCAGTTGGCGAAGTCCATGTTGGCAAACACAGCGATGATGGTGTCCATGTCTCCAAGGCGACGACTCTGCTCAGCAGGATGGTGTTGATCACCCTGACCACAAACAGAGAATCACAGGGGTGCCAGGGCCCCCTCAGTGTCCCCTCCTAGATCCCCTCCCCCCACTCACCAGGAGCAACCCTCTCCAATCACCCCAACCCTTGGCAGGGCTTTGTGAGGACAGGACTGAACAAAACCTTCCTGGGAGGGGGTTTGCACCCTCCCATGTCTCCTTTCCCTAGGGAAGCCCATTCCATCCTTCCACCCCCCTCATTGGACAATAGCCCAAGAATGCCATGCCTGCATGACCAGGGCCCCGACGGTCAATCTCCCCATGCCGAACTGCTTCCCACAGATTGGTAGCTGTCTGGCGTGGAAAGCTTCCAGAAGGCGATGGTGACATGCTTCTGGAGGGGGATGGCGGGTCTCATGTGTGTGTCCTGTTTCCTTAGGGCAGGGGCAAGCCACTCACAGAACTCCATGAAGGTGTCCTTTCTCATTCTACAATTCTGGAGCAATTGCTCGTCTCCCCAAACAATGTGGTCCCACCAGTCTGCACTGGTGTCAGATGCCAGATGTGGCAGGGCAGGGGTGTTCAGGGGGTGGGATCCAGCTGCAGGAGCTGCGCCCACACAGATCCTATGAGGGTCTCCCAGAAGGGCTGAGGTTTGGGTTCCTGCAGAGCCTGGGAGTCTGTATGCAGAAAGTGCTGCATGACTTGCAGCAAAAGCTGCAAGAGCTGAAGACTGCACGGAGGCAGCTCTGGCTCCATACCAGAGAGTGCTGTGGTGTCCAAAAGCAGAGCAACTAGAGCATGCAGAGAAAATGCGTTGCTGTCCCTTAGAAAGGTAGGCAAGCAAGCAAGAAAACCTAAGAAATGGCTGTCCAGGGAGGGGGGGGTTCCTTTAAGTACAAGCCTCAGATAGCCTCAAGCAGCAGCCACACAAAGTATCTACTGACCTGATGCCCTGCCTGAACTGGTTTCAGGTGGCCTTAAATGCGATTCAGCATCCAATCAGTGTGGATGCTCTATTTTGAAATAGCTAAGCGCTATTTTGAAATGCATTTTGTGTGTAGACGCACTATTTTGAATAAGCTATTCCAGAAAATCCCTTTAGGAATAGTTTATTCTAAAATAACTGAGCAGTGTAGACGTACCCTAGTGTAGACCCGGCCTAAAGCTGGTTATTCAGTTTACGTTAGTCAAAATCCCAAAGATGATGCAACTGAAGATATGACTCTTTTAGGTGGTTACAACAGAGAACAAAATTAAAACATGGCATGTACTTATTTAAAAGATAACACAGGATTTAAAACCTGTAGTAATTCAGATTAATTTGATGTATTCTACCTCAGTTACTGTTATGTTTTATATATATTATCATTTCTATAATAACGCTGTTCTTTATTTGTCTGAAACATACCTTGCTTTGAAACAGCAATATGTCAAATCATGTTAGGGATCCTGAGTGTACATCATCAAGGTCCACAACAGACGAACAGCTAGTGTGCAACATGATGGAGCATTATTGATTTACAGCCCAGCTTGCTGGGTAATAAGTGTTCATGCAGACATGCCCATAGATTCTACTTTCTTAGCATTTATATTGCACCTTCCACATCGCATTGGGTCAGTTTTTACTATGAGAATCCAGATTTTCTCTACCAATAAAAATTAATCTTTTTTCTTGACTACAACAATGGGTAGGGCATTTTATTAATTATATTCAATCTCTAAAAATAATCTATAGGAAAACATGATTGATGAGTAATAGAAAAAACAGCTAATAACAAATTAATGTTTTGATTGTTTTTGTTTTGTGTTCTAGCCATAGTTTGAAGATGTCAAAGTTGATTAGGATCTACATAGTAGGTGAGGGCAGGGTGGGAGGACATCAAAGAGTACTGTGTGTAACTAATTATTTGTCTTTTAAATGCCACAGAAGACTAGGTAAACCTCACATGAGTTTAAATAAATTCTATAAAATGTAAAATGGAAACAAGAGGGCTGCAAGAAGTAAAATAAAGTAGAGCTCATTGGGCTATACTGATAACTTTATTCATTCTCAGCTGCAATGCATTTTTATTGAAAGTATTATTTTAAATTGCATATATTCTTTCCCATAATTTTAGAAACTGCATTATATGGCAGTGATCTCAAATGGCTGCTGCAGGCCCTTGTGCCTGTGCAGAGGTCAAATAGCGCTGCTCCTGAATATAGCAGTTCACACTATTGACACTTAGATGATGATCAGCACCTAAAAATGCCTACCCATGAACTAACATGGTAAGATACCTAGACTCAAAGATACTGGTTTTATGATTTTTACAGCAATTAACAACACATCCCATTGTCTACCAAGCTCATAGCTGCCCATTTCACCTCAAGCAGTATCCCACAATATGTGTTAACCCATTATACTTAACAGTTTGTCTCAACTTGTATTTAGCTCAGTTACATTAACTTCCTTCCTCATATCTGCAGAAGACTTCTATGAGGTCTATGAAAGTTAGTACCTTCAAGTGACAGAAGCTGGTCAAATAGAAAGATATTACCTCATCTACCTAGTCTTTCTCCTATCCTAGGACGAACATGGCTACATCACCACTGCAAGCACCACAATCGATGTCCAGCACAAACAATATCGTTTTACTGTTCCTTTTCCCTTTAAGATTTAAACACATCATCTGGAAAAAGGCATTCTGTAAAGTGTTTTCATAATAAGTCTGGAAAATAAAACTGCAGCTTTTGCTAAAGCAACACTTAATATCCTTAATTAATCATTTTTTATTTCATAAGGCAAGCCAGATGTAATCTGAAATAGCTCAATGAGCTGTAAAGATTGACAGTAGATATATCTGTAAGAAGACTTTGACAAAGCAATTATCTGAAAGTAATTTGAAAAATAGTTATCAAGCAGAAATCAAATTTTTATGCACAAAGTTGTCAAGATTTTGGTTTAACATTGCTATATTAAGCATATAAGAACATAAGAAGTTTCAGAGGGGTAGCTATGTTAGTCTGTAACTTTAAAAACAATGAGTAGTCCTGTGGCACCTTATGGTACTTCTACACAGCAGGGCTAAGTTCGGAATAAGCTAAGCAACTTCAGCTACCTCAATTGTGTAGCTTAAGTTGAAATAGTTTATTTTGGCTTTTGGCGCTATCTACAAAGCAGGAAGTGAAAGGAAGAACACTCTTCCTTCAACTTCCTTTCCTCCTCATGAGGGTTACAGGAGTCAGAGTAAGAAATCCTCTAACTCAACATTATTGCAAAATAAAGGCTTGCAGTGCAAACGTGCATTTATGTAGACGTACCCTAGGGCTATGTCTACACTGGCAGCTTCTTGTGCAAGAACAGCCATTCTTGTGCAAAAACTTGCTGTCTACACTGCACGTGTGTTCTTGCGCAAGTAAATTTACAGTATAGCGTTGTAAAACAGGGCTTCTTCTGGAAGAGTTATTCCTCTCCCTACGAGGAATAAGCCCTCTTGCGCAAGAGCTCTTCCACAAGAGGGCAGTGTAGACAGGCAACATGAATTTCTTGCGCAAGAAACCGCTATGGTTAAAATGGCCATCAGAGCTTTCTTGTGCAAGAGAGTATCCACACTGCCATGGATGCTCTTGCGCAAAAGCACATCTCTTGCGCAAAAGCACATGCCAGTGTAGACGCGCTCTTGTGGAAGACTTTTTGCACAAGAACTCTTCCGCAAAAAGTTCTTGTAGTGTAGACGTAGCCTAGGGGTTTAGAATAACTTTACCCCCATAAGGTCGATTTTCTAAGTGATGCATCAACATTACCAAGCCTCCTGTGTCAACATTAAGGACCGTGGAAGTCAATTTCTGTACTCCTTTTTTTTACAAGGAGTAATGCTATTCTCGACCTTGCATAGTCAAATTTAAATAGTGTAAACACAATGTTGATGGAAAGTCAAAGCTATTGGCCTCTGGGCAGCCCCCCGCAGCTTCCCACTCTGACTGCTCTGGCCACAACTTGCACCTCTACTGCTCAGCTGCTGAGCTCAAAAAGTCCCGAGAAATGTAGAAGGGCCTGTCCTGTGTAGCCAGCATTGTAAGCCCATTTGTGAGTGAGCAGCACACCGCAGCACATGTGCAGATGGCATCGAGTAATCCCAACAACAGCACAATGACTTGAGGATTTCTGTTCCCACAGGCTCCATTTCCCAGGAGTATGTGCATAAGGGCCCCTGCATGTAGTTTCCAGACCTCTTCCTCTCAACCCTCATGTGGGGGGATGAAGCCATCCTCAATGAGCTCTGCGCCATCTGGAGAAATGGTGAGATAAAAGGCAGGATCACAAGCTGCGTGGCGCTAAAGGATATTCCAGGGATGCCAAGCAATGCTGTGTCAAGATCAAGGAACTGCACCACTCCTACCACAAAGGAAGGCAAAGGAAGAAAGCGGATGGTCTGGTGCAGCACCTCACATGTGCTGTTTCTATGACCAGCTGGATGCCATTTTGTGGGGTGGCCCAGCCAGCATCCCCAGCATGGTCATGAAGTTTGGGCAAGAAATACCTGGCATCAACCAGGAGGGCAATGTGGTGTCAGAGTGGCCTGGGGATGACGAGGAGAGTAGCCAGTTGCTGATCCCCAAGAGATAGGAGCTGTTCATGTCACTGGAGCTATTCTCCTCCCCCTCCCCACCCCGCCGCCACCACTGGAGCTATTCTCCTCCCTCCTTCCGCCCCGCCACCACCACCACCACCAGTATGTCTTTCAGTCCAGTTCCACAGTTCTGGCAATTTCACAAACTTTGTCTAACTACAAATGGATGAAGGCACTGGGGTCTGAGGTGTGGCATGTTCTGTGCCTACACAGTGCATGAGGTTCACAACAGCTTGTTCATGTGTCTGCAAAAGGAGTGGGAATCTTCTCTGCATGTCTCCCAGCTCTCACATAGGAACTCTTTGATCCCTCTCACAAGGTTTTTGGGAGGCCAGCCTTATTCTGTCTTCTGCTCTGGTGTCATAGAACCACAAAGCAGTGCAGCATAAACCTAAGGTTTATGGCCATATTCTGATCACTCAGTGTGGTTCAGCGAAGACTTATAGCTCACATTATAATCTGCAGAAAGGAAGAGGGGAAGCTATTAGCACTCTCCCCTGGAGGCTGCATGTTCAGGATGCACATTCCCCCCCTTTTTCCTCAAGAGCAAGAAAGGAGCCAGTGTCCCCAGGAGGCTGTATGTGACAGACCAAGCATGTGCCAGACACAGCAGCAAGCCAACCTGCCCTTTTCCCCCACTTTTACCTGCAGACTCCTGCCCTGGCTGGGAAAGTAGCACTATCCTGGGAAGCCAAGTGTGCCAGATGCAGCAGAAAGCCACCTTTTGCCACCACCTCCATCTGGCCTGCAGGCTGTGGCCCTGGCTGGCCCCTTACCATGATTGTCTGCCTCCAGCCCTCAATGTATTCCAATACTCCCCTGAAAAGTCTGGGCATCTGCTGTAAAGTCCCCACTGTAAAGAACACATTTGGCCTTGCATGGAACACTTCTCCTTTGCCTTTAGAGACCTTTGGTGTAGGCTTACACATTAGGTTTAGGCTTAACATAATGTATCTCCTGTGAAGTCTGCCCTTGTAATTTTACTTTGCAGCTGGGCCAGAAGCCAGCTCAGTGCATCCTCCATCTTTTCCAGCATCTGCCCACCTGGCAGGTACAAATGCATGAGAGAAGAGATGTTCTGCAAGCAAATGGACTGCATGCACACCCTGGAAGCAGAGATCCAGGCAGAGTAGCCTGGACCAGATCACAGAGTGATAGGAAAGGAGAGCTACCAAGGAGCAGCTTGTGAGATAGCATGAGACCATCGTTGCCTCCCTGACTGCTGTGATGGAGCCATCTGAGAATTAGTTTCACCAATATTTAGGCATGATTATAATATAAAAAATGAATCATAAGAGCTTTTTTGGAAATAAAATGGTCATTTTTTCTGAAAACTCACACACTGGGAAATTTTAAACCAAAACCAATCTGAAAAGTATGGAAATAATCTGCTACATCTTTAAGACATTTGTGAAAAACTGTATCTCATTATTTGAGGGTGGTTTTTCTTTTTCAGAACACTGGCTAAATAAGAATATCTAGAAGCAAGATGTAGACCACGGATAGGACATGTTCATTCAGTGAGATGGGAAAGACAACAACAGAAAACACAACAATGGCCAAAGTGTTAAATGACATTTTTTGTTTTGGTTTTCACAAAACAAGTTTTCTGTAATTAACTAACTAACATAGTAAGCACCAGTGAAAGAGGAGTAATATCTGAGGTGAAAATAGGAAAAGAGCAAGCTAAGTAGGACAAGTTTTATCTCTTCAGTTAAGTAAAGCCTGATGAAATACATCCTAGAATACTGAAGGAACTGGCTGAAGATCTCTTTTAACCATTAGTGATTATCTTTGAGAACCAATGGAGGATTGGGAAGATCTCAGGGGAAGTAGTGAAAGCCAAATTTAATAGCTAATATTAATAGTAGTTAATAATATTGTGGAAAAGCTCTGGCTGTGCCCTGAGGGTCCTGCACTTCCTGGTGGATAATGTTTGGCTCAAAGGCTCACTGTGACCCTCCACACAGCCTCTTCTTTTCTAGAGGCAAGGGTCACAGCCTACTGAGTCATACTCATCATAGAGTAGTCCACAGTTTGGGGTGAATATCCCTCCACAGTCCTGGTCTCCCCTCTCAGGGAGAGTCTCTGTAGTGGCATGGAGAGAATTGGAAGGAACTCAGGCCCTCCCACTACTCGGTTCCAGCTCAGGGACCCTAAGGCAATGGCAACAGACAGGGTTCCTTCTACTCTCAGTCTGGCAACTTTTTCCTAGGACCACTTCCCAAAATAATCCCTCCCAGTACCTTTCCTCTGGCACCTGAGCAAGTCTGTCCCACTCCTCTATGGCACTCAGCCTTGCTCGCAGTTCTCAGCTCATGCACAGTGCACCTTCAGACTCTCAGGGGTCTACTCTGTGCTCCCTGTGGGGAAGGCTTATAAACCGGTTCCATCAGAGCTTAATGGACTGCAGGTGCCCTGATTATCCTGCTGCTTCCAGCAAGCTCTTAATTGGCCCCAGGTGGCTGCCTGATTATCCTGCATAGGCTTGGCCTTGTTTACTCAGGGAAGAGGAAACTGTTCACCCAGAGCCCAGCATACGTTTACTCCATTAGAGTGAGGCAGCCATTTGGTCTGGGTCAGGCATACTATCTATAAAAAGAGGAAAAAAGACAATCCAGGGAATTCTAGACAAGTCAGTTTAGAAGTTAAACTTACTGCTCTATAATTCCAGGAAAGATAATGGAGCCAATAACCAAACAATCAATTTGTAAGCACTTAAAAGAAAAATGTGATAAGTAACAGCATGGAATTGTGAAGAACAAATAATTTCCAACCTACTTAAAATCCTTCTTTTACATTGTAAGATGCCTTGTGGATGGAGGGAAGCAGTAGGTGTGATATATCTCAACTTTATTAAGGCTTTTGATGCAGTCTCACATGACCTCCTTAAACAACTAGACAAAATATTACCTACACAAAAAATAAGTGAATGCACAACTGGTTGGAAAATCATACTTAAAATAGTTATTAATGGACCACCATTGACATGGAAGGGATTACTGAGTGGGGCCTCACAGGGATCTCTTTTGCATCTGGTCTATTCAATAACTTAATGAATAATTTAGATGTTGACATACAGAATACATTTATAGAGTTTGCAGATGATACCAAGCTAGGAGTGGTTGCTCACACTCTTGAGGATAGGATTAGATTTCAAAATGATCCTGACAAACTGGAGAAACGGTCTGAAATAAGTAGGATGAAATTCAATACGGACAAATGCAAAAGCACTACACTTAAGAATACAAAATGGGGAATGACTGCTGAGGAAAGATCTGGAGGTTATAGTGCATCAAAAACTAAGTAAGAGTCAACAATGTAATGTTACAAAAAAAGGAAAAGGAATGTCATTCTGGGATGTATTAGCAGGAGTGTTTTAAACAGGAACTCTTGCATTCTATGCACAAAACTCATAGAGCCTCAACTGGAATATTCTATCTTGTTCTGGGCACCACATTTTGGAAAAGATGAAGACAAATTGGAGAAAGTCCAGAAAAGAGCAACAAAAATTATTAAAGTTCTGGAAAGCATGGTCAATGAGGAGGAGAGATTGGGAAAAAATGGATTTGTTCAATCTGGAGAAAAGATGACTGAGTGGTGACATGACAACAATTTTTACATACATAAAGGTTTTTATAAAAAAGAAAATGATATTGCTCTCTTTAGCCACTGAGCCCAGGATAAGAAGTAATGGTCTTAAATGCAACAAGGGAGATTTAGATTAGATATTAGGAGAAACTTCTTAACAGTCAGGGCAGTTAAGCACAGGAATAAATTACCTAGGGAGGTTGTGATATTTCTGTTATTGACGGTTCTAAAAACAGGTTAGCAAAAACTCCTGTCAGGGATAGTCTAGAAAAGACAATATTTAGTCTTTCCTCAGTTCAGGGGACTGAACTAGACACTATCAAAATCTCTTCCATTCCTTCATTACTATAATTTCCACAGTCATAGCAAGTATAGGACTTTGTGGGCACATTTCCCATACAAATGTCAGGAATGTTAGTCAGCACTGCAAGCCGTCTTCTGGGTAGCATATAAACTGTAATGAAACAAGTAAATAGTTTAGCTAACCCTAACCCTAACCCAAACTTTAACTCTCTCTCTAATCCTACCCCTAACGCTAACCTAATCCAAAAACCTAACCCTAACCTCACTCTAACCATAACCCTAAACCCTAATCCTAACTCTAACACCTAAACACCAACCCAGCCCTGACCCTTACCTAACCCTAACACTAATCCTACCCCTTCCCTTAATGTGAACCCTAATCCTAATCCTAAATCACCAACCTAAATGATCAACCCTAACTCCACCTAACCTAACCTAACCCAAACCAACCCAACTCTAACCTTAACTCTAAACCCTAACCCTACCTAAATTTAACCCAAACCCTACCCTAACCCTAACCCTAACTCTAACACTAACCACACAACTAACTTTAACCCTAACCTAACCCTAAACTTCAACCTAACCCTAACCTTAACGCTAACCTCACCTAAGCTTAAACCATTACCCTAAACCTAAACCTAAACCAACACTATCCCAAACCCCAATGCTAACCCTAACATTTACCCAAACCTAACACTAAGCCTAAGAGTAAACTAAAGACTAACTCTAATCCTAACACTAAACCCGAACCCTAAAGCCAAGGCCAAACCTAACCTTAACCCTAAACCAAACCCCAAACACTAATTATACCCATAACCCTAACCCTAACCCTAAACATAACCTAACCCTAAACCCTAACCATAAACCTAACCCCAACCCCAACCATAAATTTAACACTGAAGCTAACCCTCATTGTAACCCAGAACCCTAAACCTAACACTCATCCATAATGCTAATGCTAAACCTGAACCAGATTCTTAATACTAATGCTAATCCTAAACCCTAATCCAACCACAACCCTTACCCTAACTCTAACCCTAACGCAACCTTAACCCTAACCCAAACGATAACCTAACCTAACCTAACCCCTAAACCTAAACATAACCCTACCCTAATTTAACACTATCCCTTACCTAACCTAACCAGAACCTAACCTAACCGTAACCTAAATCTAACAATAAACTCCAATCCTGACCCTAAACCCTAAAACTAAACCTAGACCTACACTAACTAAACACTAACCCTATCCCTTATCCTAATCCTAACCCTAACCCTAAAACTAACCCTACCCTAACAATAACCCAAAATCTAACCCTAATGCAAACCCTAACCCTAAACCCTAAACATAATCCTACCCTTACTAAATATTAACCCTATCCCTTATCCTAACCCTAAATTTAACCCTAAACCTAATTTTAACTCTAATCCTAACTTAACCCATAACCCTAACCCTAACCCTGAACCTAACCCTAACTCTAATCCTAACTTAACAGCTAACCCTAACCATAACTCCTACCCTAACCCTAATGGTAAACCTACACCTACACCTACACAAACTAAACCCTAACCTTATCCCTTTTCCTAACCCTAACCCTAAAACTAACCCTAACCCTAACTCTTATCCTAACCCTAACCCTTAACCCTAACCCTAAGCATAACCTAACCCTAACCTTAAGACTAACCTAACCCTAACTCTAACCCTAAACACTTACCCTAACCCTAAATCTAACAATAAACCACAACCCCGAACCTGACCCCAATGCTAACCCAAACCCTCACCCACACCCTAACCCTAACCCCTAAACCTAGCCCTACACTAACTAAACCCTAACTCTATCCCTTATACTAACTGTAAACCTTGGCCTAATTTTAACTCTAATCCTAACTAAACCCCTAACCTTAACCATAACCCTAACCTGAACCCTAAACCCTAACCGTAATCCTAAAGCGTAACCCTAACCTTAACCCTAACACTAACCCTAACCCTAAGACTAACCATAGCCCTAAACCCTAAACCTAAACCTAGCCCTAAAATAACTAAACCCCAACCCTATCCCTAACCCTAATCCTTACCCTACCCTAACCCTAACCAAACCCTAAATCTAACCCTGACTCTAACTTTAATCCCTATCCCTAAACCTAATCCTAAACTTAACCACAACTCTAACCCTAAATCAAAACAAACCCTAAAACTAAGGCTAACCCTAATATTAACCCTCACTCTAACTCTAAACCCTAACTCTAAACCAAACCCTAACCCTAAAGCTAAACCTAACCCTAACACTAACCCTAACCCAACACTAACCCTAATGCTAACTCTAACCTCACCAAACCCTAATCCTAAAGCTAAACCTAAACCTAAGACTTACCCTAACCCAATCCTAACTCTAACCCTAACCCTAACCAAACACCTAACCATCACCCTAACCCTATCCTTCACCCTAACCCTCACCCTAAACTATAAACCCCAACCCTGACCCTTACCCCAATGCTAACACAAACCATAACCCTAATTCTAACTCTAATTCCTAAATCTAAACCTAAACCAAAGACTTACCCTAACCCTAACTGAGCCCTAACTCTAACCCTTACCCTAAGGGTTGGTGAGATGACTCGCATGACTTGAGCAATGTCATGGAAGAGTATAAACTGTTCAGGAAGAACAGGCAGGGGAGAAAAGGAGGAGGAGGTGCACTGTATGTAAGAGACCAGTATGATTGCACAGAGCTCCAGTATTTAGAGGGAGAAAAGCCTGTTGAGAGTCTATGGGTTAAGTTTAGAGGTGGAAGCAACAGGGGTGATAGTGTGGTTGGTGTCTGTTATAGACCACCAGATCAGGTGGATGAGGTAGAGGAGTCTTTGTTCAGACAACTGAGAGAAGCTTCCAGATCGCAGGCCCTGGTTCTCATGGGAGACTTTAATCACTCTGACATCTGTTGGGAGACCAATACAGCAGTACACAGACAATTGAGGAAGTTTTTGGAGAATATTGGGGATAACTTCTTCATACAAGTGCTGAAGGAACAGACCAGAGGCCATGCACAGCTTGACCTGCTGCTCACAAACAGGGAGGAACTAGAGGGGAAGTAGAGGTGGGTGACAACCTGGGAAGCAGTGATCATGAGATGGTAGATTTCAGGATCCTGACCAAAGGAAGAAAGGAGAGTAGCAAAATACACACCCTGGACTTCAGAAGAGCAGACTTTGACTCCCTCAGAGAACTGCTGGGCAGGGTTCCCTGGGATGCTTACGTGAAGGGGAAAGGAGTCCAGGAGAGCTGGCAGTATTTTAAAGAAGGCTAATTGAAGGCACAGAAAGAAACCATCCCAATTTGCAGCAAGAAAAGTACATATGTTAAGTGACCAGATCGGCTTACCGGGGACATACTTGGTGAGCTTAAGCACAAAAAGGAAACTTACAAGAAGTGGAAACTTGGACGGATGACTAGGGAGGAGTATAAATATATTGCTCGAGAATGCAGGGGAGTTATCAGAAAGGCGAAAGTGCAATGGGAATTGCAGCTAGCAAAGGATGTGAAGGGTAACAAGAAAGGTTTCTACAGGCATGTTAGCAATAAGTGGGTGATCAGAGTAGGTAGTTCGAATTAGAGACCCTAATTTGAACTACCGGTACTCCTCGTGGAACAAGGAACGAGGAACGAGGAGTACCGGTAGTTCGAATTAGGATCTCTAATTCGAACTACCTACTCCATGCCACGTGTAGCTGCGGGCACGGAGTTCGGACTAAGGGGGATTTAAAAATGGCGGCACCCGGGAAGATGCAAATGAAGCCCGGGATATTTAAATCCTGGGCTTCATTTGCAACTCCGGTTGCCCTCATTTGCCTACCTAGCTCGAACTAACGAGCTAGTGTAGACATACCCTTACTGAATGAGGGAGGAAACCTAGTGACAGATGATACGGGAAAAGCTGAAGTACTCAATGCTTTCTTTGCCTCTCTCTTCATGGAAAAGGTCAGCTCCCAGACAAATGCACTAGGAAACACAGCATGGGAAGGAGGTGGACAGTCCTCAGTGGGGAAAGAACAAATTAGGAACTATTTAGAAAAGCTAAACATACACAAATCCATGGGCCCAGATTTAATGCATCTGAGGGAGTTGGCAAATGTCACTGCGGAGCCTTTAGCCATTATTTTTGAAAACTCATGGAGATCGGGAGAGATCCCAGATGATTGGAAAAAGGCAAATGTAGTGCCCATCTTTAAAAAAGGGAAGAAGGACAATCCAGGGAACTAGAGACCAGTCAGCCTTACCTCAGTCCCCAGGAAAATCATGGAGGGATCCTCAAAGAATCCATTTTGAAGCACTTGGAAGAGGGGAAAGTGATCAGGAATAGTCAACATGGATTCACGAAGGGCAAGTCGTGCCTGACTAATCTGATTAGCTTCTATGATGAGGTAACTGGCTCTGTGGATATGGGAAAGTCTGTGGATGTGATATACCTTGACTTTAGCAAAGCTTTTGTTACGGTCTCCCATAATATTCTTGTCAGCAAGTTAAGGAAATATGGATTGGATAAATGGCCGTCGACAGAGCCATGTAGATTAGTGTACTCAAAAAAGGGAAATGAAGTCTGGACGCTACCATGGTAGTCTGGATGCCCTGGTAAACCTGATTCCACGAGGCATAACGGGGCGGTCGACAAGGGAAGGCCTTGTCGACAGTGGAGCATCCAGACTACCGCGCTGTGCCACCAAACAGCTGATCGGCACAGCGCGGCAGCCATTCTGATGTAAACGAAGTGACGATTATTTAAATCGCCACTTCATTTCCCTATCTCTAGAAAGCTCAGTCTAGATACACCCTAAGATGGATAGAAAGTTGGCCTGACTGTCAGGCCCAACGGGTAGTGATCAAGGGCTCGATGTCAGGTTGGTGGCCTGTTTCTTGCAGAATGCCCCAAGGATCTGTTCTAGGGCAGGTTTTGTTCAACATCTTTATTAATGACCTGGATGAGGGGATGGATTGCACCCTCAGCAAGTTCACAGATTACACTAATCTAGGGGAGAGGTAGATACACTGGAGGGCAGGGATAGGTTCTAGAGTGACTTGGACAGATTAGAGGATTGGGCAAAAAAAATTTGATGAGGTTCAACAAGGGCAAGGGACAGAAGAATCCCAAGCACTGTTACAGGCTGGGGACCGAATGGCTAAGTAGTAGTTCAGCAGAAAAGGACCTGGGGATTACAGTGGATGAGAAGCTGGATATGAGTCAACAGTGTGCCCTTGTAGCGAAGAAGGCTAACGGCATAATAGGGTGTATTAGGAGGAGCATTGCCAGCAGATCCAGAGAAGTGATTATTCCCCTTTATTTGGCTCTGGTGAGGCCACATCTAGAATATTGTGTCCACTTCTGGGCCCCCCACTATAGAAAGGATGTGGACGCATTGGAGAGGGTCCAGTGGGGGGAGGGGGGGCAAAATGATTAGAGGGCTGGAGCACATGGTCAATGAGGAGAAACTGAGGGATTTGGGTTTGTTTAGTCTGCAGAAGAGAAGAGTGAGGGGGGATTTGATATCAGCCTTCAACTTCCTGAAGGGAGGTTCCAAAGAGGATGGGGAAAGGCTGTTCACAGTAGTGATGGATGGCAGAACAAGGAGCAGTGGTCTCAAGTTAAAGTGGGAGAGGTCTAGATTGGAGATTAGAAAAAACTATTTTACTAGGAGGGTGGTAAAGCACTGGAATGGGTTCCCTAGGGATGGGGTGGAATCTCCATTCCTAGAGGTTTTTAAGTCTTGGCTTGACAAAGCCCTGGCTGGGTTGATTATTTGGGATTGATCCTGACTTGGGCAGGAGGCTGGACTTGATGACCTCGTGAGGTCTCTTCCAGCTGTATGATTCTATGATTCTATGATTGTAACCTTAACTGCAAACGTTAATCCTAACATTAACTTCACCCAAACCCTAAACCAAACTCAACCCATACGCTCACCCTTACCCTAACTTAACCCTAAACCCAACCCTAAACCCAACCCTGAACTTAATCCTAACCCTAACCTTAACCCTAATCCTAACCCTAAACCTAACCCAACCATAACTATAACCATTACCTTTACCCTAACTCAAATCCCTAACTCTAAACCTAACAGTACCCCAAACCATAATCCTAACCGTGACATGACCCAAACCTTAAACCAAACTCAACACATATTCGCACCTTAACCCTAAACCTAATTTAACCCTAATCCTAAACCTAACCTAACCCTAAACCCTAACCATAAAGCTATCTACAACCCCAAACATAAACCTAGCCTAACCCTCACCCTCATTCTAACCCTAAACCCTAACAATAAACCCTAAACCTAATTTTAAACCCTAATCCTAAACATAACCCTAACCTAACCCTAAGATAAACTTAAAAAACAGCAAATGATCTGGTAGCACTTTATAGACTAACAAAACATGTAGATGGTATCATGAGCTTTTGTGGGCACAGCCCACTTCTTCAGATGACCGGCGTTTTGAGTTTAGGATGTGCAGACCCAAAATAAATAGGGGAGAAGGGATAGGGAGGAAGGAAAAAAAAGGAGGGGGGCAGGAAACAAGGAGCAGAGGGTATGAAAATATCAAAGGGAAAAACAAGTAGGCCGAACTGGTAACCTATAAGCACCTAAAGATTGGATAGTTAAAAGAAGCAGATAAGGCTCATAGGATAGCAATTAGATAGGAACGGTACTAACACAAGAATCTACACAGACAAAGAGTTCTTGACACCTTCATTGAATGTTAGGTTGATAATGTCCCAGCCATCCATTATCTCAATTGAGGAGGTTATCAGTACGAGAATTGAATTTGTGGATGAATTGTAATTCAAACACCTCTCTGTGTATTTGGCTTGTAGAATTGGCTTGTGACAAGACAGCCACCTGGAGATCTTTCTCCAACAGGTTTCTGTATGTTCCCTTTACTTATATCTGATTTGTTTCCATTGATTCTTTCCTGCAGGAACTGTCCAGTTTGTCCAATATATATAGCAGTGGGGCATTGCTGGCATTTGATGGCATAGATCAAATTACTGGATGTGCAGTTATATGAGCCTTTGATTTGGTAGCTTATGTTGTTGGCTCCAGTGATGAATTCGCTTGTATAGATATATCACTGGAGCCAACAACATTCATCAACCTCTGCTCCTTGTTTCCGTCCCCATCCTTTTTTTCCCTTCCCCTCCTCTCCCTTCTCCCCTATTTATTTTGGGTCTGCACTTCCTAAACTCAAAACTCCGGTCATTGGAAGAAGTGGGCTGTGCCCACGAAAGCTCATGATACCATCTACATGTTTTGTTAGTCTATAAAGTGCTGCCAGACCATTTGCTGTTTCTTAAGTTTAAACTGGACAGACTAACTCGGCTACCCCCTAAAGTTAAACCTAAGACTAACCCTAAACCTAAACCCAAACCCTACCCTTAATACTAACCCTAATCCTGAAACCTAATCCAATCCTAATCCTAACAGTAATCCCTAAACCTAACCCTAAACATTAACCCTAAACCCTAATCCAAACCCAAAACCTAAACTAACCCGGAAACTAACCTTAACCTTAACCTTAACCTTAACCCTAACCCTAAACCCAACCGTATACCTAGCCCTAATCCTAACCCTACCCCAAACCCTAATCCTTACCCAAACCTAACCCAAACCCTAAATCAAACTCAACCCATACTCTCACCCTAACCCTAACTTAACCCTACACCTAAACCCAATGCTAAACTTTAACCTAATCTTAACCCTAAACCTAAACCTAACCTTAACCCTAATCCTAACCCGAATCTAAACCCCTAACCATAACCATAACCATAACCCTTGACTAACCTTAACCCTCACCCCAAACCCTAATCCTAACCCAAACATGACCCAAACTTTAAAAAAAACTCAATACTCTCATCCTAACCCTAAACTTAAACCTAACCTAACCCTAAACCATAACCATAATTCTAACTCCGACTTCAAACATGAACCTAGCCCTAACCCTAACCCTCACCCTCATTCTAACCCCAAACCCTAAACATAAACCCTAACCCTAATCCTAACCCTAAACTCTAACCTTAAATTTAACCCTAACCCAACCCTAAGGCTAAACCTAATGCTAACCCTAATCCTAACCGTAAACCTGAACCTTAATCTTAATATTAACCCTAATCCTAAACCCTAATCCTACCCAAATCCTAACCATAAACTCTATCCCTAAACCTAACCAAAACCCAAATGCTAACTGAACCCTGACTCTAATCCTAACCCTAACTTAATCCTAAACCTAACCCTAAATCTAAACCTAACACTAATTCCAACCCTAAATGCTAACCATAAACCCTAACCCTAACCATAAAATCTAAGACTAACCCTAAACCTAAACCCTGACCCTAACCTAACCATAACCCTAAACTTAACCCAATCCTAACCCTCACCCTAACCATAACCTTAACCCTACCTCTAATGCTAATCCTACTCTTAATCCTGAACCCTAATCCTCACCAATCCTAACCCTAAACCCTAACCCCATACCAAACACCAACCTTAATGGTAACCCAACCGTGACCCTCAGACTAATTCTAACCCTAAACACTGACCATAAACCCTAACGCTAACCGTAACCCTGACCATAAACCTAAAAACTAGCCCTCACCCTCACCCTATCCTTAACCCTAATCCAAAACCCTAACCCTAACCGTATCCCAATTCTAACCCTAACACTAACCTTAACACTAGCCCTACCTCCACCCTAATATAACCATAACCATAATTCTAACCATAAACCCTAACCATGAACCCTAACCCTGCTCCTAAACCCTAACCATAACCCTAACCCTAACCATAACCCAATCCTAACCTCACCCTCACCGTTACATTAACCTTAAACCTAAACCTAACCCCAACCCTAAATTTAACCCAACACTAATCCTAACCATGAACCCTAACACTGACCCTAAACCCTAACAATAACCCTAACCCTAAACCTAAACACTAATTCTCACCCTCACAATTACCCTAACCCTAAACTGAACCAAAACCTAACCCTAACTCTAACCCTAATGTAACCCTAATCCTAATCATAATCCTAAATTTCACCTAGCCTGAACCCTAACCTTAAATTTAAACCTAACCCTAACCCCTAAACAGTTATCCTAAAGCTAACCTAAACAGAAGCATAACCTTAACCCTAACACTAATACTAACCTTAACACTAAACCTTAACCTAACACTGACCTTAGCCCCAAAACCCTAACCCAACCATAAACCTAAGCCTAAATCCTAACCATAACAATAATCCTAACTCTAATCCAAAGCCTGAACCATAACCCTAACCCTAATCCTACCTAAACCCAACCCTACTTCTTACCCTAACCCTAACACTAACCCTTACGTAACCCTAATCCTAACCCCCTAACCTAACTCTAACAGTAACCCTAACCTAACCATAACCTTACCCCAAAATCCTAAACTCTAAACTTAACCCTAACTTTAACCACAACCCTAACACCTAACCCTAAGACTAAACCTAACCTAAGCCAAACTCAAACCCTAACCTTAACCCTAGCACTCACTGTAACCCTACCCCAACCCTAACTCTAATCCTACCCTAAACCCTAACCCTACCGAATACCTAACCGTAATCTAAGACAAAAACAACCCTAGCCCTAACCCTAACCCTGAAATTGAACTGTAACTCTAACTCTATCCTAACACTAATCTAACCATAACTCTAAACCCTAACCTTAACCCCAAAGCTAGCCCTAACCCAAACCCTAATTCTAACTGCAACCCTACACTAATCCTTACCCTAACCCCACAGCTAACCCTAATTCAAACCCAAATCCTAATTCTAACCGTAACCCTACACTAACCCTTACCCTAACCCCACAGCTAACCCTAATTCAAACCCAAACCCTAATTCTAACCGTAACTCTACACTAAAGCTAACCCTAAGCCTAAACCTAAACCTAACTCTAGCCCTAACCCTAACCTAATCCTACCCCTAACTGAACCCTAACCGAAACCCTAACCCTAACACTAACCCTAATCCTTCCCCTAAACCAAACCCTAATCCTAACCGTAACCTTTAACTAACCCAAATGCTATCCCTAACCCTACATCGTAACACTTATTGAAATCCTACCCAATTCTTACCCTAACACTTTCCGTAACCCTAACTCTACCCAAACCCAAACCTAACCCTACACTAACCCTAACTCTAACCCTTACACTAACATAATCCTAACCATAGCCCTAACACTATCCCAACCCTAACCCTAAGCCTAATGCTAACTGTCAGGGGGCGTGTAGACGATCCCTCTGGGGGTCCAACAGTCCATGCCCCGCCTGGCGTCGCACCGGTCCAAACCCCCTCTGTGTGCTCCCTGCCACCTGAGCCGCCGACAGTCTGACGACATACCATCCTGGAATCATCTGCCTCCCGGCTGATTTTTGGGCTAGCTGACAGGGGAAGGTAGGGGGCCTTGGGCCCTCCCTCACTCCAAGCCCCGACCCAGGGCCCTAAGGACTGGGACGGAGTCCCAGTTCCAGTTGGTGGGGGTTCTGACCCATAATGCACCAACCCCCTGAGTAAGTACCCTGCCCTGGGTCACTTCCTACCTTCCTTGCGCCTGCTGCAGCTCAGGGTCGCCCCTCTGCTCTCCTCCCGGTGACCTCATCTCCCGCTGGCAGCGCCTCTTTTAAACGTCCTGCTGCCGGTGCGTCCAATGTGAAGGGGAGGGGGGAGACGTCAGCGTCCTTGGCCACTCCCCCTCTCCTATTCCCTGCTGCCTCTGGCCCGGGCCGGCACTGCCGGCCATCCCGGGTATGTGCGGTCTTGGCGGAGGCAGTTGCTCCCACACCGCGTCTTCCCCTGCCCCTCAGGTCCCGTCAGGCTCTGGCACAGCATGCAGGGCCGTCTCTCCCGGCCACTCAGCCATGGCGGAGCAGGTGGAACACTGCCAGGGCCAGCGCGGGGCAGCCGCTTCTCCCCAGCACACCGGGGACGGCGTGGCCGGAGTGCGGGACAGTGGAGCGGCCCCGTCACAGTAACCCTAACTCAAAACTCAAAACGTAACCCTAATACTAATCCTACCCAAACCCCTCTCTAGCCCTTACCCTAACCCTAACCCTAACCTAACACTAACCCTAAACCTAACCCTAATCTTAACTTTAACCCTAACTCTAAATCCTAATCCTAAACCCTAACACTAATCCTAAACATAACCTAAACTGAACTAAATCCTAACCTTAACCCTAACCCTAACCATACCCCAACCCTAATCCTAACCCTAACCCTCACTCTCACCCTAATTCTATCCCTAAACCCTAACCCTCACCCTAAAACTAACCGTAATCCTAAACCTGAACCTACCCCTAAAACTAACCCTACCCCTACCCTTAAATACTACCCCTAACCCTCACCCCCACCCTCATACTAACCCTAACTCTAACCCTAAACCCTAATTTTAACCCTCACCTAAACCCTAACCCTAACCCTAACCCTAACCCTAACCCTAACCTCACCCTAAAACAAACCGTAATCCTAAACCTGAACCTACCCTAAAACTAACCCTACCCCTACCCTTAAATACTACCTAACCTCACCCCCACCTCATACTAACCCTAACTCTAACCCTAAACCCTAATTTTAACCCTCACCTAAACCCTAACCCTAACCTAGCCCTAACCCTAACTTTAAACTAACCCTAACCCTAATCCTTGCCCTAATCCCAATCCGAAGCCTAAATGAAACCCTAACCCTCTCCCTAACCCTCCCCTTCACCCTAACCGTAACACTAATCCTAACAATAACCAAAACTGTAAACCTTCACCCTAACCCTAACCCTCATTCTAACCCTAGCTCTTAATACTAACATAAACCCCAGCTCCTTGCACTAAACCTAATCCTAACCCTATCCCTCAGCTGCACCATAAATTCTAACTCTAAACTCTATCTCTACCCCTCAACCTCACCTTCATCCCCACTTTATCCCTAACCCTAACACTAACTTAACACCTCACCTGAACCCAAACCCAAACCCTAACCCTAATCTTTACTCAAACACTAACCCTAAACCCAAGAGCTAACCCTAAACCCTAGAGCTAACCCTAATCCTCACCTTCATCCTTGCCCTCACCCTAAGCCCTATCCTAACCCTGACCATAACCCTAAACCCTAACGCTTACCCTAACCCCAATCCTAATCCAAAACCTTACTCTAACCTCACCCTAACCCTAACCTCTAACCCTAACCCTAAACACTAACCCAAACCCTAACTCTAATCCTAAACCTAACCCTTAACCCTAACGCAAAACCTAACCCCTTATGCCAACCATAACCCTAACTCTAGCCATAACTTTAACCCTATCTGTAACCCCAAAATCTAACCCTAACCCTCATCGTCACCCTAAACTCTGACCCTTACCCTAACCATAAACCTAATCCTAATCCAAACCCTATCTCTAAACCAAACCCAAATGCTAACCCTAGCCCTAACCCAATCCTAATCCTCACTCTAAACCCTGGCCCTCATCCTAAATCCAAACCTCACCATAACCCTAAACCCTAACTCTAACCCTAATCCTAACCCTACCTTTAATCCTCACCCTAAACCCTAATCCTAAAATGAAACTCCAAACCCTAACGCTAACCCTTATCCTACACCCTAAACCCTAACCCTAACCGTAACCTTAACCCTAACCATAACCATAACACTATATTTGCTTAGGTTCATGAGTTTTATTTTCCCCTTTGCTATTCTTCAATTCCCAACTTTATTAACACTAACCAATTTTTTTTCAATTTTTCTTTTTTAAAACTAATTGTGGCTTGTCATAACTAGGAGTGCTAACCAGCATCTGGTGACTAAGAGGATAACACTGTAGCTAGCCAGGTGTCGGGTGGTCAGCCAATAACAACGCAGGTAAGAATTTCAAACTGCAAGAGAGGGTTTTTTCTCTATTTCTTCTGTGTTTGAGATTTAGAGTAGTTTCTTCCAAGACTGAGGGGCTGTGTCTAGACTGGCATGATTTTCCGGAAATGCTTTTAACGGAAAAGTTTTCCGTTAAAAGCATTTTGAACAGAGCGTCTAGATAGCACGGATGCTTTTCCGCAAAGCACTTTTTGCGGAAAAGCGTCCGTGCCAATCTAGGCAGCTTTCATAAAAAGCCCGATCGCCATTTTCGCGATCAGGGCTTTTTGCGGAAAACAAATCTCAGCTGTCTACACTGGCCCTTTTGCGTAAAAGCTTTGCGCAAAAGGGACTTTTGCCCGAACGGGAGCAGCATAGTATTTCCGCAAAAAGCACTGATTTCTTACAGTAGGAAGTCAGTGCTTTTGCAGCAATTCAAGCGGCCAGTGTAGACTGCTGGCCAGTTTTTCCGGAAAAGCGGCTGATTTTCTGGAAAAACTGGCCAGTCTAGACACAGCCAGGGAGATGGGAGACACTTCTCTCTCCAACAATGGACTTTTTAAAATGTGTAAGTAGGGAAAAGTTTAGATAGTCCATCAGGATTTGTTGTTTTCCTTGTTTGGGAATTTGGAAATAATGTCTGAGCTGCTAATTGTGTTTTTCTTTTTTCTTTGTAACTAATTGTTAGCCTAGGGGGTTTCCCTGAGTATCTATAGCCATTGGTGGCTCTTCCCATCTAGCCACTTTACTATGCTTGCAACTGTAGCTTTGTTTTGATAATAAAAGGTTGTTTCTTTTTTTAATTAACTGATATTGGTTGATTTTTGTGTCCTGGAAGGTCTGTCTGTGTGTATCTCCATGCCTGACTGAGGGGTCAGCTACCACAGACTGCAGCTTGTTTTTCTCTTTTCCTTTTTCAAGCTCTTTTGGGGAAAAAGAGCTTGGGGTACCCTGAGGCTGATTTCAAGTGTCCACCCTGTTTGTGGATTCAAAAGCACTTGATGGTGGCAGCAGATTCCCCAACATCTGGGTATTAGGATTGGGGGCCGGGGAGTTTTTGTACCAGAGCCTGTAGAGGCAAGGTTTTGGAGTACTTTTGCGGGCCCCCACTTCTGCATTCGTTGTGCCAGAGTGGGGAACAGCCTTAACATGGCTCATCTAGTTTCCTGGGTATTTTTATTTAATGAAGGACTTGAAATCTGTTTTGTCTGGTTCTACTATAGTCTAGTATATACGCATATTTAAAATAGTTTAAAATTCCTATTTCAAAGCCACCTTTTTTAGGACAAAAGCCTATATAAAAGATGACAATTTAAAAAAATTGTCACTTTGGTTTTCTTACTGTACGTAAATGTCTAACATTTGATCGGAAACAAGTATATGTTATTCTATAACCTTAATAGATTGTTTTCTTATTAATAAAATAAAATCTGTTTTTTTTATTGTTTCTGTAGTAAATTTGATTTATCACAATGAAATCCACTCCCATGATTTATGGAGAACAGGTTGCATTTTTCCACTTGAAATCATTGATTTTGTATAACAAATTAAAGGAGACACTGTAGCTATATGAACAAGTAATGAATAACATCTTCATGGATTGAAAAACTTTCTAAATGAATATTTGACAGATGCAAAATTTAAGTCAATGCTGTAAGAACTGTTTTTGCCTTTGTGTTGCCCTTCCTGTGGACAAACATTGTGTTTGTCTGTTATTAATAATAAATTTATTTTATGCACCAAATGTAATTAATGTGCTGACAAATAAAAAAACTATATTAAATATTTAGACAAACTCACAAACACCCAGAAATTCAAGCGTAAGGCTCTCATGCCTCTCTTGCTACCCCAGCAGTCTAAAATCCTACCTGAGACCACAGATACATGGAAATATAGAATATAATAGATGTTCCTTTAGAAACAGATCATACCACAATAAAAGGTGTACAAAACAACTGGATGTCTGAGTAGAATTATAGAATTATAGGGTTGGAAGACACCTCAGGAAATCATCAAGTCCAACCCCCTGCTAAAATCAGAACCAATCCCAACCAGCTATGGCTTTGTCAAGTTGGGACTTTAAATCCTCTAGGGATGGAGATTCCACCACCTTCCTAGGTAACCCATTCCAGTGCTTCACCATCCTTCTAGTGAAATAGTTTTTTCCTAATATCCAACCTAGACCTTTCCCACTGAAACTGGAGACCATTTGTCCTCCTTCTGTCATCTGCCACCACTGACAACAGCCTCTCTCCATCCTCCTTGGAACTCCCCTTCAGGTAGTTAAAGACTGCTATCATATCCCCCCTCACTCTTCTCTTCTGTAGACTGAATAAGCTCAAATCCCTCAGCCGCTCCTCACAAGTCTCCAGCCCGCTAATCATTCTTGTTGCCCTCTGCTGAACTTTCTTGGATGCATCCACATCCTTGCTGTAATGGGGGCCCCAGAACTGGACACAATACTCCAGATGTGGCCTAACCAGTGCCGAATAAAGGGGAATAATCACTTCTCTAGATCTGCTGGAAATGCTCCTCCTAATGTACCTTACATTAGACTTTTTGGCCTCAGGGGCACACTGTTGGACTTTTTGGCCTCAAGGGCACACTGTTGACTCATATCCAGCTTCTCATTCACTTTAATCCCCGAGTCTTTTTCTGCTGAACTGCTGCTTAGCCGGTTGGTCCCTACCCTGCAGCCGTGCTTGGGATTCTTCTATCACAAGTACAAGACTCTGTACTTATCTTTGTTGAACCTCATCAGATTTCTTTTGGCTTAATCCTCAAATTTGTCCAGATCACTCTGGATCCTATCCCTGTCCTCCAATTTATCTACCACTCCCCCTAGCTTAGTGTCATCTGCAAACTTGCTGAGGGTGCAATCTATCCTCTCATCCAGATCATTAATAAAGATGGTGAACATCACCGGCCCTAGAATCAACCCTCGGGGACTCAGCTTGATACTGACCACCAACCAGACATTGAGCCAACGATCCTACAAGATTTCTATCCACCTTATAGTCCATTTACCCAATCCATACTTTATTAACTTGCGGCAAGAATACTGTGGGAGACCATATCAAAAGCTTTTTTAAAGTCTAGGTATATCACGTCCACCACCTTCCCCATATGCACAGAATCAGTTTTCTTGTCACAGAAGCTAATCAGGTTGGTCAGGCATGATTTGCCCTTGGTGAATCCATGTTGTCTATTCCTGATCACTTTCCTCTCTTCCAAATGCTTCAAAATGGATTCCTTGAGGATCCCCCTCCATGATTTTTCTGGGGACTGAGGTGAGGCTGACTGGTCTGTAGTTCCCTGGATTCTCCTTCTTCCCTTTTTAAAAAAATGGGCACTACATTTGCCTTTTTCCAATTGTCTGTGACCTTCCTCAACTGCCACAAGTTTTCAAAGATAATGGCCAGTGGCTCTGCAATCACATCAGCCAGTTCTCTGGAACCTTTGGATGCATTAGACCAGCCCCATGGGTTTGTGTATGTCCAGCTTTTCTAAATAGTTCTTAACATATTATTTCTCCATTGATGGCTACCCACCCCTTCCCCATACTGTTTTGCCTACTGCACCAGTCTGGGAACTGGCCTTGTCTGTGAAGACAGGCAAAAAACCCAACCAACAATCAAACAAACAAAAACATTGAGTACTTCTGCTTTTTCCACATCATGTCTGGAGTAGGCTTTATGTGGAGTAGGCATTATGTGTTTTATATTTTTAATAATTATTCTCCCAGTCAAATATTATTTGTGGTGGAAAACTCGAAGAGGACTATTATGTGTTATAATACATATTGATGTCACATGAACATAAGGGTACTCTGGTTGTCAATTCAGTATTTTCTTCCTTTGGTGTATTTGTGTCTCTCAGCTTTTATAATATCTGAACATAGTGTTACTTGTTTCAGTTCTTTAACTATAACTTGCATTGACATCTTTTCATTTTATTCTGTTATTGTAAGTGAACCTCCACAGAATTACATTGAAAATATTTTGCCATTATACTTTCTCTCAAAAAGCAGCAGCAATATAATGAAATATCTTCAGACTTAATCTGAAACGATTTAGCACAAAGTCATAATCTGCTATCATGACATAATAATGGGGTCTCCATGGACCATCTTAAATATTTCTTTGACATTGTAATGGCAATATAATTACCTCATACTGGACTCTACATAGATTTCTACTGAAGCAACTTGAACATTTTAATTTTACATCATAGAAGCAATGTAATGCCTTCAACAATGAAACCATTATGATGTGAACTCCCTGTTCAAATGACTAGTGTATGGCATACTATTAAATAATTGTGTCAATGTGCTTTATAATATTCTTTGATTACTTTTCAAATTTAAGTGTGTCTGTAATTTTACTTTGCAATAAAGTCAAATGGAACAAGAAAAAATTCAAGATTCATTTCTAAATAAACATCTTTTAAATTGACACCATAGCAAACTACAGAAATTGACAGGTTTTTTTTTCTTTTTGACAGCATTTCAAGCAACTTAATGCTTCGGACAATTTGCAGGATGTGATGAGGTTTAGATAACATGATATCTAGCAGCCCATGGAACCAGAACAGACAACACAATTTAAACACACCCTCCTTCCCTGCGTAAGTCCTATCTTGCATTCCTCCTGCCATATGGCTTACAATGAAAAAAGATTTGATTCTATCTAATAATTCTCAGAGTTTTCTGATTCTTATTATGGACTCAATCCTAATCTCTTGGTGCAGAAATATCACAATAATGGGATCTTCAAGATTCACAGCCTTTGTGATTTAAAGAAATTGCATTTACTTTGAAAAGATTCAACCCATTTGAAACGAATAAGGAGCACAGCAGAATGGTTAAAAAACTAACTATGTTCAGGTAGATTTGCTGAGGGAGTAGTTCTTATCAATGTATCTTTGCCTTAGGGATGATGGTGGTGGCGTGACATTTTTTTCATGGCTTCCTTCACAGGTGGGCATTTCTGTCACCACAGAATCACTTTAGGAATAGCACTCTAACTTCTTCTAAACAAAGAAATTATCTTCATGTAAAACCTCATGGGACTTCCAGTCAACAATGACACAGCAATGTCATCTCCCCAACAATTACAGATCTACTTTGTTAGTCAGATAATAATCACAAGCCTCTCACTGATCCTCAAAACTCTCAAGCCATCTTGGGCTAACCTAGCTGTTCTTATGACCTTTAATACCTGAAGGCGGGAGTCAGTTCACAGTTTAATGGTTGTTAGTTGCAGAAACAAGTTGTAGATTTTCAAAAGGTGTTCAGCTATTCATAGAATTAGGAATTTTTTTGCAATTCACACATAAGTTGGTGTAGAAGATCTTTAAATGGCTATGGAATAAAATAATGTTTGTAGTTCATCATATAGTCCAATTGCTTTTAGTAAGTCAAATGTTTTAAATGGGTGTGATCTCTTAATGGATGAAAGATAGGACTGAAACCAAACTCCAAGGAGTCAAAGCATCAGTCCTGTTAACAGATAAATCCTGATTGTTTTGAATCCCAGTTCATCAAAAACTCCTTGCAATGGGGAATGCAAGGAAGGAATCTAACTCAGATGTCCAAAGTCTTGCCAGAACGCTCATTTCCAAGAACTTTTTGGATATCCCTCAAAAAACAGCAGCAGCTCTACATGGAAGGAGAAAAACAGAGCAGGTAGCCCAGTAATCCCATAATCCTTTGTGAAGAAAGTGGGACAAAGTAATGTGGCCATCTTGAAAGAAGGAAACGAAGAAAAATCCTTTCTTCACCCCACTGTTAAATTCCTGAGAAAACACACAGATTTCACACGGGGGTCAGACTAGATGATCATAATGGTCCCTTCTGACCTTAAAGTCTATGAGTCTATTTAAACAGAGAAGCAGGAAGATGACTGTTTTACTCTGCATATCCAAAATGCTATCCTTAGATTTATGTTCAGTGTAAGGGCGTAGACATAGGGAAAGAAAAAATGCTAAGCAGGGGAAGAGAGGAGACACAAAGAGGATCACTTTTCTCCCAGCACTGCCAAAGGAAGTTTTTCACTCCATGCTCCTTTTGAACATTTAAAACAGAATAGTCTTATGGATTCCTGCTTTGCTCAAGTGGAAGAGTTCAAACTGGAGTGCTCTCCAGTCTAGACAGAACTCATATTTATGAAAATCTAAATAGTGAGATGAACACTGACAACCACTCTGTGGCTGGTAATTCCATCCTTTGGAAGCAGTGTTATTACTGTGCTCCATCACATCCTGTGCTTAAGACTTAAGTGGAGAGTTTGGAAGGATTGTATGTCCAAATGTGAACTTATTCAAACAAATTGAAACTTATTACATTGCAGTTATTTTTAACTCCCTTTAAAAAGTTCTTGATAGATGAGAATGAAAGCATTTGCTGTAGCTGGAGTCCTTTAGCTTTTCAAAATTTGTGCAAGTTCACTGAAATTGTAAAATGAAAAAAATAAGGAAATTTGACATGACCACACAAATGAAACCATAGAAATGTAGGTTGGGAAGGAATCTCAAGATGTCATTTAATTCAGCTCTTTGCACTTAGGAAAGTATACCTAGACCATACTTCACAAAATCTGTTCTTAAAAACATTCAGTGAAGGCGATTATACAGCCTCCCTTGTAGCCTATTCCAGTAATTAAATTATCTTTATAGTTACATTGTTTCTCTTAATATCTAGTTTAAAGTTCCCCCGCTGCACATTCAGTCCTCACAATTGATTAGCATTAGTTGCGAAATTCATTATCTTTCAAAGTGACTAACTTTAATTATAAAAACAACTAGAAGTCCTGTGGCACCTTAGGGTATGTCTACACTACAAAGTTAATTCGAACTAACAGCCATTAGTTCGAATTAACTTTAATAGCGACTATACATGCAAACCGCTATTTCAAATTTAATTCGAAATAGCAGTGCACTTAATTCGAACTTGGTAAACCTCATTCTACGAGGAGTAACGCCAAGTGGCTTCCTTTCCTAGACCCCCCATGAGACACTGGAGTCCCTGAACACAGGGCAGTGGGACCTCTTGGGCCTCCCAACTACCCGGAGGCAGGTGCCAATCCCAGCCCCATACCTGAGTCCCTCTTGTCCCCACTTACCCCTTCCAGGTTCTTTCCCCAGTACCTCTTCTGTTTTATAACCCACAAAGAAACTTGTTTATTACGGCCCACCCCAGAAAAGGCTTTTTTATTTGCTCTGCAGGGAATGGGTGTGGGAGGGAAGAGAGGGCAGGGGAAGGGAGGTGTGAGGGAGGAAAGACACACAGGGGCAATGCAGGGACCTCGTGGAGAGGCCCGGGGTAGAGTATCACACCTGGCCTTGGCTGAAACTCTCCTTTAAGGCCTCCCAGATGAGCACTGCCCCTTGATGTGCTTGTCAAATTGCACTGATGTCCAGTTGCTCATAAACCCTGGCCAGCCATTCAGCCTTTGCACCCCACCCTGGCAGGAAAGTTTCCCCCATACTCTAGCAAAGGTTGTGGAACATGCAGCAGGCTGCCATCATTAAGAGGATGTTGCACTCACTGAGGTCCAGGCAGGTGAGGAGACTCCTAAACCTCTACTTCAAGTGGCCAAATGCACACTCAACAACCACGCAGCACCTGCTCAGCCTGGTGTTGAAAAGCATTCTTTGGTATGGTCCAGGCTGCCCATGTGGTGCTTCATGAGCCAGAGAAGCTAGGGGTAGGCTGCATTGCTGAAAAGCACATGGGCATATCCCCAACCCTGATGGTGCAGTCGGGGGAAAAAGTGCCAGTGTGAATGTTCTGGGACAGGCAGGAATTCCGGAAGATGTGGGTGTCGTGCGCCTTTCCCAACCACTCGATGTTGATGTCTGTGAACAGGCCCTTGTAGTCCACCAGGGCCTCAGCACCATCAAAAAATACCCCTTCCAAGGCATGGTGGTCAGGGGCCAGGATAGGGATGTCAGTTCTGTCTGTGGCCCCCTGCAGTTGGGGAAGCCCATGGCGGCAAAGCCATCAATGATGCTGTTGACGTTGCCCAGAGTGACCACCCTCCGTAGCAGCATGTTGTTGATGGCCTTGGCTATTTGCAGAAGCATGGCCCTGACTGTGGATTTCCCCATGTGGAACTGGTTCAGATTGAACCGTAGCTGTGCGGTGTGGTGAGCTTCCACAGGGCGATGGTGATGAGCTTCTGCAGGGGGATAGTGGGTTGCAGTCAGGTGTCCTGTCATCTGAGGGCAGGGGTGAGCCATGTGCAGAGCTCCAGGAAGGAGGCCTTCCGCATGTGTAAGTTATGGAGCCACTGCTGGTCTTCCCATCGCTGCAAGATGATGTGGTTCCACCGGTTGGAACAGGTCTCCCTCTGCCAGAAACGGCATTCCATGGTGTCCAGAAGGTTTAGGGGCATTTGCAGCAGCAGGAGTGCCAGGACCTGGGTGAAAGGGTTCTCTGGTTTGGGCTGGATGTTGTCCTGCTGGAGCAGCATGTGGGCAGTTTGGAAGAAATGCACCATGAGACCTGCAATAGGAGGCCCGCACTGCTTTGTATAACTCTGCTTTGCAGCAGCTCTGGCTCCATGATGTGAATGATGTAGCATCTGCAAGGGGAACCCAAGCACACTGTGTTGGTTTGGTGTTCTGTGTGGGGGGAGGCAGTGGAGGAGTAATGTGTGAGACACGGCCAAGTTGCATTGCAACTTTCCTGACCAAGAAGCCACAGGAAGTGTCAGCCCTCAAGGTGTCTTCCCCAGAGTGCTTTCAGGGGCTCTAAGTCCAAGGAAGGCTCCAATCTGTGTGGACACAATATTTCAAAATAATTCTAAGCTATTTTGACGCTTCCCTGTAGTGTGGACGTGCTATTTTGATTTTGTTATTTTCAGAGTAATTATTTCAATTTTACTGTTTCAAAATTATTTTCTAGACATGCCCTAACATGCCACAGGACTACTCATTGTTTTTACAGTTACAGACTAACACTACTGTCCCTCTGAGACTTTTAATTGTAAAATGTATTTTGTACTGATGTGATATTCAGTAATTTTGCCATTTACGCTCTTATTTTTTTATGAAATTTTGATTTACTCTAGCTCTCTAACTCCCTCAGAACCTCTTCTACAGTCCTACTGCCTCGCTGATTATTCCCCATTTTGTATTTTTTCTGGGTAGTATTTTTCACAGATGCTTTTTTACTTTAATCTAGTTACGTGATGTTTCCATATAGCGAGCTTACAGATTTTTTTAATTAAGCTCTTTAAATTACTCAATATTTTATGACTGTTATCTGTGGTATGGTTTGATGCCTTATACTGAGCAACAAGTTCTCTGAATATCTGAAGCTTAAAGACCTAAGTCTTGTCTGTCTTCAATTCAGACCTTATTAAAAGAAGTTAACTCAAGGAATTTGATCCTTCTTTCACTGATGATGAAAATCCTTAATAAAAATATAAAAGGCTAGTTTAATAACAATGTTGATTTAATGGTTTCTTTGAAAAGACAGATGTCAAACTTCCCTTAAAAAAGCTGTACATATATTTGCCACAAAAAAATACTATTCTTATGAGCAGGGCTCGACAAATAATGCAATCTACTCGCCCGTGGTAAGTAGATTGTAACCTGGAAGAGCCGGGTTCGGGCGATCTGCGCATGCGCAGAACGATCTGCGCATGTGCAGATCGCCGGACAGTGCGGATGGCAAGCGGGGCTCGCCGTGGTTTGGCAAGCCCTGCTTATGAGAATATAATGCACTACTGAAAATGGGCTGCATTATGTAAAGTATAGAAATGGCCTGTTTCAAAATATCTTAGCACTTGAAGAAGTCAGATAATTCAGACACCCACTTTGCAGACAGTGGGGGACAGGAGCACAACAAGGGGACATACAGGACATGCTGTGCATGTGAGCTCACAGACACAGGAGGACCCAATCCAGAGATGCTGGCAGGCTGGGGCACTTGGTTGCAACTGCTCCCAGCCAGGCTTCCAGGGCTCTCCTGCAGACTGCCTTGCTAAGAAGCAAGCAGCCAGGCAGGTGAAAGGAGCTTGTTGGGAGGATGTTCTCCCCTAGTCCAGTACTGTCCCAGCTGATAGACACTCCCCCTGTGCCCTTTAGAGAAAGTGGGGGGCTACAGCCATGTGCAGCTGGAACTCTGATATTCTTATTCCCCTGACTACTGGGGAGTGAGAGGAAAGTGCATGTAGCCCAGGGGAGAGACATGGGGAGACTTCACACAAACTGTGCACTTCCCCTCACTCTCTGATCATCAGAGGAAGAGGAAGAGTAGTAGTGACTCAGTATGTGTGGCTGTAGGCCCTCCACACACTTACCCCTACACCCTGACCCCCCACTTCAGCCCCCTATCTTGATTCCTGCCCCCCCCAATCCACTCCCCTTATTCCTTGTTTTGGAGTTAGATCCAAATTATTACTGAAATAATTTTATTCCTGGAGGCTCTCAAGGCACACCATTATGTGTGTATAGGGCAATCCAGGTGGAGGCACCGCCATTGTATATTCCTTTAGGAGCAAAGGACTGTAGCAAGAGGCTAGATAGAGGATTGCCAACTATGCAACATCACCATTGGGGTACTCAGGATCTCCTTTTATATTAAAAACCTCAAGCACCCAGACACACAGGTGAGCGTGGCCTGCTCCCAAGTAACCCAGGGGAGAAAGAGTAGGTTCTATATATTTTTTTAAATGTTCCTGTGGAATGATAGTGACATCATCATGGCATCTGCATTGCCCCATCCTAGACAGGTGTGAGAGGAATGCACAGAATGCAAGCACTTTCGCCTCACTCCCTTAGCATCTGGGGAAAGGGATAAAAACCTAGCCATGTCCCGGAGCTCATGGCTCCTGCCCCCCCACACGCTCGAAATGGCACCCTTGCCCAGATGCCATCAAAATCAACACTGCATGCCTCTGTAGAAGATGTGCTTAGTTAAACAAGTTATTGGGCTAAATGCAGGGGTAATGGGCACCTGTTATATAGGAGATAAGACTGGGTTATCTAATCGTTCATTCTAGGCTTAAAAACATCTCTAAAAGTCAGTTTTCATCTAGTGTAAAGTTGATTAGTTCTATTTACTTTAATTGAACTGTGCTGATTTACACCAGTTGAGGACCTGGAAATTTTCTGATGTAAAATATTTGAAAGTTTTAAATTAGCATTAACATTTACATCAATATTATAATATTTTAAAATAGAGAACCCAGTCCGAGATTTTCACACTTGCACAGTTCTTGCTGACAGGAGTAATTATTAAAGGACCAGGCCCCATATTTGCTAACTGCAAACTTTTAACTTTATGGAATTTAATTGTTGCATGTATAGTAAAATATAATGCCATTCCTTTTAAATGCTTTCTTATTAAAGTCAGATTCATTCACTTCTAGATGTAGAGAAATAAGCTATATTTGTATAGCATAACAAGTTAAAATTTTATTTAAATACTTCTTGCCTCTACCATGATAGAAGTAGACAGAAGAAATGTTGGAATATTACTGATGCAAATCTATTCCCCATAACACAAGAAGAGGATTGTATGACACCATGCATTTGACATTATAATCATGGAGCAGAAGAAAATACTGGACTTGCAGTGACTTTCAGATATTTATGTTAAAATATCAAATATTAACTGAACATCCACCTCTTTTTGTGATAGTTTGGGCTTCATTTAAAATTCGTATTCTTTCTATAATGGGGACTCTTCCTCTGAGTATTCTCATTATTTATAAAACTGAACAAAGTGTGGCAAAAGAAAGCAAGACTCTTCATAAAAAGTTAACAGAGTATCAGAAAAACATGTAGACACTGTCAGGGCCGTTCACCACTCTGGCACTCCTAGTGCAAAAGGTGGGGGTCCCCAAAAGATCTTAAATACCTTGCTTCTGTAGGCTCTGCTAACAAAGCTCTACAGAGTCATAGATGCTCTGGCTCTGAAAGATATGCTGCCACCATCAAGTGATTTTAAAGAAACCAGAAAAATCAGGAAGGAACACTTGAATTCCTTCCCCAGGGATACCCCAAGCTCTTCTGCCACAAGAGAGCTTGAAAAAAGAAACAAAAGAAAACACAGAAAACAAACTGTGTCTTTGATAGCTGACCTCTTAGGCTAGGCAGGCACACACAGAGACCTGTTACCTTCCAGGACACAAGAATCAAATCATTGTCTTTAAAAAAAGATTATTTTATTAACAAAACCAAAAATATATCCTTAATAAAGCATACTTGGTTGCTAGGTGTTACAGAGCAATTGAGAAGAACAAATTAAAAGACCGAGAACATAGTATCTCTGGGTACAGCTTAGATAGTGAATGGGTGGAGAGCACATAGATTTTATATAGAGAAGCTTACCCAAACAACGAAAACAAAGAAAAATGTCCTGATTGCGACTAAACGTGCATTCCTCTCTCTACTCACGATCTGTGCTGATCCGTACTTCAAGGCCCAGTTCACTCCCATGCCTAATATTCCTTGTAGGCATGGTAGTTCTGATTACTTCATCTTGCTTCCTCCAGCCATTAACTTAAAATTCACACAAAGGAACAGCTAGGTATCTATATACAATTCAGATTTCAACAGTCTTTCCCATTGGCTTTCCTGGCTTTCTGCCAACACCCCTGCTGGCTACCTGAGTTTAACCCTTTAGTCCCTTGATGCTGGCCAGCATTCCTCCTATCCATTACAGCACTAAATTACTTTTTAATTAAAATATAAGAAGATTAAAGGTGCTCTATTGATGTACATGATTATCTCAAGACACTTATGCCAGGTCTACATTAAACCTGGAAGGCCAGCTTAAAGCTCAGAACTCCAGCTATGTAGTATATGTAGCTGGAGTCGGCTTACCGTAAGATGAACTTGGTGGTGTCCCCATAGTAGGAGGCCAATGGGAACAAACACTTCTGTTGGCTTCTCTTACTCTTCGCAACTACGAGGATTACAGGATGCCAGCTGGAGCTACCCTTGGTGTTCAATTTATGGGTCTTAACTAGATCCAATAAATCGAATGCCAGAAGGTCAACCTCTGGCGTGGCGAGTGAAGATATGCCCTCAGAGCCCTTGTCTGCACTAGGGAGTTATTTTGGAATAACCCCCTTATTTCAAAATAACAAGTGGAACGTCCACACTACCCAGCTCATTATTTCGAAATAACGGGCTGATTATTTAGAAATCTGTACTCCTGCTTTCATTGGGGAATAACACTTATTTTTAAATTGTTATTTCAAAATAGTGGTAGTGTGGATGCTCCGCTGCTGCTAATTCTAAATAATTGGCTCCAGAAGCCTCTCACAGCTGCACTTGTGTCTGCATAGACCACACTTGACAGCCCCACTGCTCCTCTTCCTCTCTGGAGTTTAAAACCACAAGCTGCTGGAGAAGGGCTTGTGGCAATTAGCCAGCTTGGCAAGCCTCATGCCAAACAGCAGCAGACGATGGAGCCATGCCAGACCCCAGCACTCCCACAGTGCCCTCGGCTGCCACTGGCCAGGGAAGCAGAAAAGCACCAGCCTGAACTGATGCAGAGATCCTGGAACTGATCAAGGTCTAGGGCGAGCTTTAGGTTCCCTACCTCTGCTCTGTAGTAAGTTGAGGGTCAGTAACATGGAGTCAGCAGGCCTGAATAGAGGCTTGTAACATGAAAACAGCAACAGGCCTAGAATCTAGTAAACAAGACTTTGGTAGAGGAACACAGGAGCCAAGAAAGAGGCCCTACTGATAACTGTAATTGTGTGAGTTAGGTGAAGCATGGAAGGATGGGGAAGCACCAAGAACAGACTGTAAGCCAAAAGAGAGTAACGGAACATCTTAAGGAATGTCCTGGTACAAGAACTCCCTAGGAGTTATGCACATACCAACGTAGGTTCAGGACCAGGTCAGAACTGACAAAATGATGAACAGAAGGTAAGTCCCCCTTGCACAAGGTAAGGGGTGGTAAGTAGGCAACAGAGGGTGGCAACCTGGTACGTAAAGAAGTGATTTAAGTTGTTTGTACCTATCTATAAAGGACACCTCAAAGGGTGCTTTCCAGCCGACCTTGGGAGGGGGGGGGCGCACTAGGCGCCTGAACGGCAGGTATCATTGCCTAAACTTACAAAATGCACAGTGGGTTAACTCTAACTGACCTCTGTTAATATCTGTTATATGTTAATAGGCCTGCCCAGTGTTGGTACCTTGTCAACGCGGGCCATAATGCACAGTGGTGTAACATTGTAGGATCTCTGTTACCAACTGTTAGAGCTTCGCATTTTACAATAAACCTGCTCGATTGATTTCAAACCTTGCCTGCATCTGTCGTTTCCGGGGGCTTTCAGAGATCTTCTGTGTTGACCCAAGTGCACAGGATCTAACACTTTAGATAAAGGGAGCACCGATTGTTACACACGCAGCCGAAAGTTTATCATCACCGACGGACTAGAGGTCCTGTCAGGGGCGCACCAGGACGACCCGGGCCAGACGACACTGACATTGATAGTACAATACCTAAGTACGAAGTAGTGCCATTTTATTAATCCAACATATATTCAGGTAAACTCTTTTCAGTTGAGATCACATATTCTGAACCATATCTTGTCAAGTGTTGTAACTGAACATATGCACTGAAAATTTGTGTATTTTTGCTTTCATGCTTAAGATTCATATTTCAAAATGTATAAGACCATCGTTCATATACAAATAAAGATTGTACCCATAAATCTCTAAACAAATTAAATAGGTCTAAAATGGAAATACTGAAAATACCAAGATTTCCATGTTATCACTTGTTAGACACCTACGGTACATCTATGCTGCAAGCTTATACTGAATTAGAGCATCCACGCTACAGGGAAGCCTCCAAATTAGTCCAAGATGGGCTCCCCTAATGTGGATGCACTACCTTGATTTAGAGCCCCAGGAGGCAGTGGGGAGGAATAACTTAGAATGGCCCTGGTGAGGAGCTATTTCGACATAGCATCAGTGGAGCATTTTTCGGAAGAGGCTTTATTCTTCATAGGATGAGGTTTACCAGCATTGGAAAAAGCCCTCCATTATTTTGATTTTCTTTCAAAATAATGCAATTGCTGAGTGGACACTAATATTGTTTTTCAAGAATAAAGGCTGTTATTCCACACTAACGGTGCAGTGTAGACGCACCCCTAGTATCTCATAGATACCTCTGAGATATTTTCATTCCACCATACACAGTATGTAATATTATAAGTATATTGTCAAATACCCTGACAATGAATGCCTTATAAATGTATTTAATACAACCTCATATACATAAAAGCACCCAGAAGAGTCTCAAATTACTGGCCAGGTTTTTTTGGTTTTTGATGACTAGAGGGAATTAGAGGCCACGTTACATCAGGACACAATTTTATTATTTGTTTCCCTTTGGGTCAACAGTGCTCCTTGGACATAGCCCAACTAGCTTATAATAAAAAAGCATGATTCCAGAAATGCTTTTAAAGCAGACAAATATTGCGAACAGGAACTGCTAACAGGGAGTTTGGAGAGGGAGTTCTCCAGGTAAAAGAGGAGTAAAACGGGACCCTTGTGGTAAGTGGCTGTCTGGAGTGTGTGTTTGTGTGTGGGGAGTTATTTGCTGTGTGCTGAGCTTGTGTTTGTCTGTTTGGTTGGTTTGTTTGTTTGCTTGAAGGAGCTTCTAAAGGTTTGAAATCTAGAAGCCTCTGTTAATTGGCTGAGCCTCAGTCAGGGGGAAGGGCTACCAGAGCTATATAAGCCTGTGACTCAGCGACCAGGGAGCTTGCAAACAGGAACTGCTAACAGGGAGTTTGGAGAGGGAGTTTAGAGGGGGAGGTTAGAGGGCATTAGTGACTTCTGGCCTTCTTTAAAACATAACTCTTATAATAATCTATATTCCAGAGGTTTAAAAAGAATCCCAGTTTACACTTAAACTTATTCATTAGAAAAATGGAGACAGAAGCCCAGCAGCAGAGTGGGGGCTATCCTGTTTCTTGCGTCGGGTGTAACATGTATGATTACCTGCCCTGTGGGCGGTGGCGTATGTGTGCACCCGTTGCAGGAGCTCCTGACCCTCAGAGACCGAGTTCGGGCTTTGGAGGCCAGGCGGCTGAACTGGAGGAGCTAAGGAGGTAGAGATATGTGGATGAGACTTTCTGGGACACTGTAGTACTGTCCCACCTCCAGTCTGAGAGCCCCAGTGCTCTTAAGGAGGATGAAAGTCTCAAGGGAACAGAGCATTCAATGGGAGCAGAGGAAACCATCCCGTAGTTGGGACCCTCCTCCCAGAGGATGTTGCGGTATCCTCTCGCACTGAGGATACCTCTGAGGGGAGGAATGCCAGTTCGGAAGAGGCAGGTGTTAGTAGTGGGTGATTCGATCGTTAGAAACATAGATAGTTGGGTTTGTGATGACCGGGAGAACCGTATGGTCACTTGCCTGCCTGGTGCGAAGGTTGCGGATCTCTCGAGGCATCTAGATAGACTTATGTGTAGTGCTGGGGAGGAGCCGGTGGTCGTGGTACATGTAGGTACCAATGACGTAGGAAGGGTAGGAGAGATGTCCTGGAGGCCAAATTTAGGCTGCTAGGAAAGAGACTGAAATCCAGGACCTCCATGGTGGCATTCTCGGAAATGCTTCCAGTTCCACGCGCAGGGCCAGGTAGGCAGGCAGAGATTCAGAATCTCAATGTGTGGATGAGACGATGGTGTAGGGAAGAGGGGTTTGGATTTATTAGGAACTGGGGACACTTTTGGGAGAGAGGAGCCTATACAGGAAGGATGGGCTCCACCTAAACCAGGAGTGGAACCAGACTGCTGGCACTAAACATTAAAAGGCCGTAGAGCAGTTTTTAAACTGAGAGATGGGGAAAGCCGATTGGTGTGGAGATGCACGTAAATCGGAGGGAGACTTCTCTTAGAGGAGAATCCATTGATAGAGATTCTCTAAGCTGTAGTCAGAAGAGAGGAGGAGAGAGGGCAAACCATGGGCCAGAGCAGACAAACAACCACGTACAAAGGAATCCAATGCATCAGGGAAGGGCAGACAAATAAGCAGTGGCAAATTTTTAAAGTGCTTCTACACAAATGCTAGAGTCTGACTAATAAGATGGGTGAACTAGAGTACCTAGTATTAAATGAGGAGATTGACATAATAGGCATCACTGAAACCTGGTGGAATGAGGAAAATCTGTGAGGACACAATCATGCCGGGATATAAAATATATCGAAAGGATAGAGCAGGCCGGGTGGGTGGTGGGGTGGCACTGTATGTGAAAGATAATGTAGAATCAAATGAAATAAAAATATTAAATGAATCAACATGTTCAATAGAATCACTATGGATAGTAATTCCATGCTCCAAAAATAAGAAATTAGCAGTAGGGATATATTACCAACCACCTGACCAGGACAGGGATACTGACATTGAAATGCTGAGGGAGATTAGAGAGGCTACCAAAACAAAGAACTCTATAATAATGGGGATTTTAATTACCCCCATATTGACTGGATACATGTCACCTCAGGAAGAGAAGCGGAGATAAAATTTCTCAATGGCTTAAATGACTGCTTCTTGGAGCAGCTGGTGCAGGAACCCACAAGGAGAGGCAATTCTCGATTTAGTCCTGAGTGGAGCGCAGGATCAGGTCCAGGAAATAACCGTTACAGGACCGCTTGGGAATAGTGACCATAATATAATAACATTCAACATTCCTGTGGTGGGAAGAACACCTCAGCAGACCAGCACCCTGGCATTTAATTTCAAAAGGAATTACACAAAATGAGGAGGTTAGTTAAACAGAAATTAAAAGGCACAGTGACTAGAGCCAAATCCCTGCAAGCTGCATGGAAACTTTTAAAGACACCATAATAGAGGCCCAACTTAAATGTATACCCCAAATTAAAAACATAGCAAGAGACCTAAAAAGAGTCACCGTGGCTCAACCACCATGTAAAAGAAGCAGTGAGGGACAAAAGGCATCTTTTAAGAAGTGGAAGTCCAATCCTAGTGAGATAAATAGAAAGGAACATAAACACTGTCAAATCAAGTGTAAAAATGTAATAAGAAAAGCAAAAAAAGATTTTGAGGAACAGCTAGCCAAAAACTCAAAAAGAAATAACAAAATGTTTTTTAAGTACATTAGAAGCAGGAAGCCTGCTAAAAAACCTGTGGGTCCCCTAGACGATCGAACTATAAAAGGCGCAATCAAGGATGATAAAGCCATTGCGGAGAAACTAAATGATTTCTTTGCTTCAGTCTTCACGGCTGAGGACGTTGGGGAGATTCCCAAATCTGCACCGTCCTTTGTGGGTGATGAATCTGAGGAACTGTCCCGGATTGAAGTGTCATTAGAGGAGGTTTTGGAACAAATAGAAAAACTTAATGTTAACAAATCTCCGGGACCGGATGGCATTCATCCAAGGGTTCTAAAAGAACTCAAATGGGAAATTGCTGAACTATTATCTGTGGTTTGTAACCTATCCCTTAAATCGGCTTCCGTACCTAATGACTGGAAGGTAGCCAACGTGACACCAATATTTAAAAAGGGCTCTAGAGGCGATCCGGCAATTACAGACCGGTAAGTCTAACTTCAGTACCTGGCAAATTAGTCGAAACAATAGTAAAGAATAAAATTGTGAAGCATGTAGAAGAACATAATTTGTTGGACAAAAGTCAACGTGGTTTCTGTAAAGGGAAATCCTGTCTTACTAATCTATTAGAGTTCTTTGAAGGTTAACAAACATGCGGACAAGGGGGATCCAGTAGATATAGTATACTTAGATTTCCAGAAAGCCTTTGACAAGGTCCTCACCAAAGGCTCTTGTGTAAATTACATGGCCATGGGATAAGAGGAAGGTCCTTTCTTGGATTGAGAACTGGTTAAAAGACAGGAAACAAAGGGTAGGAATAAATGGTAAATTTTCAGAATGGAGAGGGGTAACTAGTGGTGTCCCCCAAGGGTCAGTCCTAGGACCAATCCTGTTCAACTTATTCATAAATGATCTGGAGAAAGGGGTAAGCAGTGAGGTGGTAAAGTTTATGGATGATACCAAACTGTTTAGGATAGTCAAGACAGAAGCAGACTGTGAGGGACTCCAAGAAGATCTCACCAAACTGAGTGATTGGGCAACAAAATGGCAAATGAAATTGAATGTGGATAAGTGTAAAGTAATGCACATCGGGAAAAATAACCCCAACTATACGTACAGTATGATGGGGGCTAATTTGGCTACGACAAATCAGGAAAGAGATCTTGGAGTTATCGTGGACAGTTCTCTGAAAACTTCCACACAGTGCAGTGGCGGTCAAAAAGGCAAATAGGATGCTAGGTATTATTAAGAAAGGGATAGAAAATAAGACCCAGAATATCTTACTGCCCCTGTATAAAACTATGGTACGCCCACATCTTGAATACTGTGTACAGATGTGGTCTCCTCACCTCAAAAAAGATATTTTGGCCTTGGAAAGGGTTCAGAAAAGGGCAACTAAAATGATTAGGGGTTTGGAACGGGTCCCATATGAAGAGAGGTAAAAAACGACTGGGACTTTTCAGTTTAGAAAAGAGGAGACTGAGGGAGGTTATGATAGAGGTGTATAAAATCATGAGTGGTGTGGAGAGGGCCGATAAAGAAAAGTTATTTATTAGTTCCCTAAATAGAAGAACTAGAGGACACCAAATGAAATTAATGGGTAGCAGGTTTAAAACTAATAAAAGAAAGTTCTTCTTCACACAGCGTGTAGTCAGCATGTGGAACTCCTTGCCAGAGGAGGCTGTGAAGGCTAGGACTATAACAGAGTTTAAAGAGAAGCTAGATAATTTCATGGAGGTTAGGTCCATAAAAGGCTATTAGCCAGGGGATAAAATGGTGTCCTTGGCCTCTGTTTGACAGAGGCTGGAGAGGGATGGCAGGAGACAAATCGCTTGATCATTGTCTTCAGTCCACCCCCTCTGGGGCACCTGGTGCTGGCCACTGTCGGCAGACAGGCTACTGGGCTAGATGGACCTTTGGTCTGACCCGGTACGGCCATTCTTATGTTCTTATAAATTTATAATCAAATATAGTATATATTTCATTAAAATGAACAGTATTTACTGTCAGTGCAACACAAGAAGTTATTCCTTATGTTTGGCATGAACTGTAGCCAGAAATCTTTCATTTTTATGCATCATTCATTGTTTCTTGAATCAGCACTTTTTTGCTTGTGACCATTTGACAGATTCCAATTTATAATATTCATTTTTATATTCTCAGTATAGCAATTAAATCTTTAGACCTTGAGGAGAAGGAGGAAATTAAAGCTATTAACAAGTTAGAGGATTGTTTGATTAACTCATTATAAATTGTCCTGAATCTGAAAAGCTCACAAGAAGTGGGGGAGGAGGGGGGGAGGAACAAATTTTGACTGACAGTGTCAGAGTCAAGGACATATGAAGAAGAGTCTCAATAATTATTAAGTTTCAGGAAGAAATGCTGTGTTCTAAGTGGTCAGAGTCACAGTGGTATTTTGAACCAGAACTTCCCAGCAATCAAAAATAACAAATTATCAATGTATTTCAGGAAGATTAATATTACCATTTATTGTATTTTAATTAAGATATTAATTTTAATAAAAACTGTCCATATGTTGGATGTACTAAATGTATAAAGCTGTGAACACTAAATTTGAAGCACTCAAAAAAACACTTAACACAATTACAGAACCAGCATCAAACACAAAAAGAAGATAGAATTGTAATTCTTTAATACAGTTGTCTTGGGCCAGATTCAGCAATGTAGTAATTCCATTGCCTGCAACTGAGGTTACACTATTTACACCATGTCTGAAACTGGCCAATTGTTCCATTACTATGTTGATCTTCTTCAGAGTTGTGGACAAGTGGCCTACCTTATGCACATCATCTATAGTCCCATGGGAGGTGAGCCTGGTTACCATGACTCTACACCAGGGCTACTCAACTTTGGAAGCCGTGGGAGCTGCAATGATACTCACAGCACATGCTGAGGGCCACAACTTAAGTGTGGTTGCATATACATGTAAATATATATGCAATTATATGCAAATAGCTTCTTTCACACTGATAGGCATGAATACAAAGATTAAAGCAAAACTACAGAACACACAGGCCCCATTTAAGTAAGTTCTGCTGATATTAATAAAATGAACTATTTACCCGATTTCCTCCCATATGACAGCACTTTTAATGAGCAGTTACAGTCCAGGAAATGAAGTACTAAAACGCATATCAACAGAAGACCATTATATTGACTACTTTTTTTGTTTCGGCTCCCACCCGCAGACCGTGTCTTGAGCCCCATGTAAACCCAAACTGCACCGTGGGCCGCAAACAAACAGGCTGCGGGCTGCATGTGGCCCACAGGCTGCCTGTTGAATAGCACTGCTCTACAACATGCTTCTGTACGCATGCAATCTGGTCCAGGATTAGATGCTAATGTCTTCAGTTTTCTGAGAAAGGTTAAAATGCACATTATATGTGCTAAAAGGTGGTTGTAAATAAAAACACTGTCAGAGCTAATTGCATCCCTGATTTATAAAATTATTAGCTATGGAAGGGTATCGTATATTGTGCCTGTGCTTAGGAATGTATGTGTTTTATGCAAAGGATAATTTAGCAGGTACGTATGTGCAGAGAAACCTGCTGAGCTTATCCCCACCCCCTTGGGTAGTTAATCAGATTCTGGAACATCTTTTTGTTCTTGGAGAGTGTCTGAGGGGAGGGTGAGCTAAGCAGATGGAGGGTCAACGTAAACAGGCTTATCTACAGAGTCACAGGTATGTGGTAAACAGATTTATCTATGGGAATGTTAAACATGATCGGTTATGCTAAGTGTAAAGAATGTGACAAGACTGGACAAAGGTTCATGTGGAGCAACCACTCTAAGCTATAAAATACTGAGAAGGGGACTTGCCCCTCAGAGAGTGCCTGGCTGGTTTTGGACTGGGGTGCTCTCCCTTTGTGCACATTGAATAAAACTTTAAATTGAATGGTGCATCGAAGACTCTTGATTCTGCCAAACACCTAACTCATATGGTTACCATTGGGTACCACAAAAATCCCAACACTATGTTGCTTATATGTACGCATGCAGAGTTGATGTGGCAGATGGGTTTTTTTTCCCCATGTACTACTTTTCGGATCTCTTTCTTTTGGATTTATGAAGCATTTCTCTTGATGTTTTTTCTTGCTGACTAGTTGATAATCCACCATTTGTTCAATGACTCATCAATGGACATTTTTTCATTTTATGACTGAAACAAGATAGTGAAACTACAGTGTTGGGTATGGCATATGTTTCCAACAAGTTTTTGTTTCTGTCACTGCCAGCTGTCAGAAATGGTGATTTACCGTATTTTAGCGTATATAACCTGCACCCGTGTATAACCTGAGGTTTTTCTTTTTTGTGTTAAAAAAACCCTTAGGACGTGTATAACCCGCGGGTCCTACATTCCATCCATCTGTTGTTCTGAGTGCAGAGCAGGCAAGCTGGCTGGCCTGTGGGAGGGGAGCCACACTCACACCCAGGCCCTGTACAGACGCAACCAGGCACCACCCACCCTCCTCCGGGCTGGGGAATGGAGAGCACAGCGCAGGCAAGCTGGCCGCCCTGAGGGAGGGGAGCCGCACTCGCGCCCAGGCCCCGCACAGACATAGCCAGGCACAACCCACCCTCCTCTGGGTGGGGAAATGGAGACCACAGCGCAGGTATGCTGGAAGCTCATCAGTCCCTCCCTGCAGCAGAGCGGAGCTGACCCAATTCTAATGGGGCAGAGCTGCTTGTTCATTATTCATTAGAATATTGGTATATAAGGATACAGCTTGTTCACGTAGGACACATCAGGAAAAGGGGAGGAGATACTACATGACACATAAAGAATACATCCACTTCTCAACTGATCTGCCTCTCACTGCTTTCTCAACTTGAGAACATGTCTAGAAGATGGGTGGGGAGAAAAGTGCCAGCATCATAGGGGCTTATAAATACCACCAAATCAGGAGAAGGTGGAGGATGGGGATTTCTGGGACAAAGAAGAGAAATAACAATGTAATGGAGGATTTAACTACTGTCATCTGATAGAACAGTAATACGGTGAGACACAAAATGTACAATAAGTTCTTGGAAAGTGTTTGGAACAACATTTAGTTTCAAAAAGTAAAAAAAAACCACTTAGGAGAACAGCCATTTTAGACTTCCTTACAGAAAGGAAATGATGACAAATGTGAAGGGAGAATGGATTTTGGATGGATGTGATCATGAATGATAGACTTCATGATTTTTAGGAGTGAGAGCAGCAAAAGAAGACTATGCATTGCAAAAACAAAACAAAACAAAACAAAAAACCAGATAAACTTACAACTGGTGATGAAGTCCCCTTGGAAGAAAATATAAGAGAAAAAATAGTTCAGAGAGATAGCAGTTTCTCAAAACACACAATATTAAAGGCACAATAGCAATGAGTCCCTATGCCATGGAAAGATAGGAAGAATAGTAACAGGCTTCATCAGGAGCTCTTTAATATCTGAGTAAAAAGGATAGATTATACCTAGCAAGGGACATAAAAAGCAAAAATAAATGGTTCCATGAGTATATTAGGAGAACAAGAAATACAAAGGGAAGTATAGGTCCTCTACTTAGAAAGGAAATCTAATAATGAAGACATCAAAACTGAGGAGGTATTTAATGCCTATTTGCTTCAGACTTCTCTAAAATGGTTAATGGTGAGCACATATTCAACACAATTAATATAAACAGTAAGGGGAAAGAACATAAATCAAAACAGGGAGGGTGTATCTAGACTACAGGGTTTCGTCGACAAAAGTGGCCTTTTGTCGACAAAACTATACCTGTGTCTACACTACCGCCGTGTTAAGTCGACAGTAAGTCAACAGAACGCAGCAGTTTTGTCGACGGCTGTAAACCCCCTTTTACAAAGAAGAACGCCTTTGTCAACATAGTTATGTCGACAAAAGGTAAGTGTGGACACAGGCCTGTTCCTTCTGCCCCCACAGGTCCAGGAGGGCCTCCACCTCTGGAGTGGACCAGCACGGGGCATGCCACTTTGTGCCCCTCCAGGCCTGCTGGGAGCCCTGGGGTGGCTCCTGGAATGGGGGTGCAGGCTCTTGGGGTGGCTCAGGGGCAGACATGCCTGTGGAAATGCAGTACACAGAACCATATGGTGGAGCTGCGCTGGCTGTGGTGCTGCTGCCAAGTGGTGTCTGCAGGGTGCCTGGGCCTTTAAGGGGGGGTCCAGCAAGCAGAAAGCAGTGAGTTGTGAGTGTGGGTATGGAGCACCCAAGCGGCCACCTGCATTTTTTTCCTGGAGGCCAGTACTTGCGCAAAAACTCCCTGCAGCCCGTCCACACTGCCTTCTTGAGCAAGAGTGCTTGCGCAAGAAAGTTTATTCCTCGTACGAAGCATCAGAGGTCTTGCACAAGAAGCCCTTTCTTCCGATGCTTTACTGTACATTTTCTTGCACAAGAACATGCGTGCAGTGTGGACACTCCACAAGTTTTTGCGCAAGAATGGCTGTCCTTGAGCAAGAAGCCTGCAGTGTAGACATAGCCTACCAGTTCTAAGCCTACCATTGCTTCATCTAGTTCCTTAAGTATCCTAGGATTAATTTTGTCAAGCTCTACTGAATTCAATATTCTAGCTTATCAAAATATTCTTCAACTTGTTCTCTCCGGCTACGTCTAGAGTACAGGCTTCTGTCAACAAAGAGCGTCTAGACTGCATTACGTGGATCGAAAAATTGATCCGCTTTGCCGACAAAGAGCATCCAGACTTCCGGACGCTCTGTCGACAAAAGAAGGCACCCAGAAGTGCTTCTGGAAGGTCACAGAGGCAGCCTTAAAGCCCAGCACCACTGCATGCTCTTTTGCAGAGACGCGTGCTTAAAGGGATCCCCCTGGACAGCCGCTGCTCTGCTCCTGCTTCTGGCTTGCCTACCTCCTAGAGGGAAAGCAAAGCTGCTGCAGTTTTTGCTTTGGTTGCCCTGCTTCCTCGGACACCACAGCAGTTTATTTTCTGGGGTTTTTTTTCTGCTTTTCATCTTTTATTTGGCCCACGCTGCCATACTGCAGCTTCTGCTGCGTTTGCATGACTCTGTCATGAATCTCCTGCCCCATATGGACCCGGACCGCACCGGGATGGAGACCCTCCTCCGGCATGCAGGAGCTCTGCCCTTGCCCCCAAACTTTTTTGGGGACAGGCAGATTTGGAGGCATGAGACGAGTTCCGACTGTTGGGACTGGCTCGTCATGCAGCTCTGGGACGACATACACTGGCTCCGCAACTTCCAGATGTGGAAGGCCATGCTCCTGGAGCTGTGTGACTGGCTCGCCCCTGCTCTGGAACACCAGGACACCCACCTGCGGCCTGCCATCCCCTTGTAGAAGCGGGTCACAATTGCCCTGTGGAAGCTGGCCACCCCCAGCAGCTACCACTCCGTGTGGCATCAGTTTGGTGTGGGGAAGTCTACCATCAGGGCTGTCTTGATGGAGGTAAGTCACTCTCAGGAGACAGGCCGTGCAGAGTGGGGGGGTTGAGAAAGGGGGACTGCCAGGCAAGGGCAAGAGGGAGTGGGGGATGGAGTGGCATGGGAGGCTGCTCCTCGGCCACCCCAACACTGATGAGGGGGAAGGGGGCATCCTGACAAGGGGAGGGGTGGGGTGGGAGGAGGAAGGGTCCCCCCCAAGCACTTAGGTAACCTGTCTAACTCCCTGGTTTCTGTCTGTCTATTCGTCTCGTGCTGCAGGTGGTGAGGGCCATCAATGCGGAGCTGCTGAAGAGGCTCGTCTGTCTCGGGGACCTGGTCAACATCATCACCGGGTTTGCTGCCCTTGTGGGCAAATTTGAGGCCTGTTCACATTTTGTACACTAGAAGGTGCTATTACACCTATTGGACCTTTAATGGCTCCTGGTGGGGCAGATTTGCTGCCCGGCAGTGAAAGAGGTATAGATATGAATTAAGACAAGCCTTTATGGCAGTTTATTGAAAAGGAATTACACCAGCAGTAAAGACTTATATTGAGTACATAGAAGCTATGTTAGACAAAGCAACACATTGGGAACCATGCATTCTTCTAAGCAAACCTCTTTTTCACAAACATTTTCTGTGTTGGGCACACACACAGCACTTGCCAGGCAAACAGGTAAGGTGGTTACCAGTTATAGATTGCTTCTCTTCTTGTCTGCTCTTCTTAGCCCTCTAGTCTCTACATGTATATCTACACTACACAGGAAGATTGAAGATGCCGTTGTCAATCTTGTAGGGTTCGAATTAGCTGGTTTAGTTAAGACAGCTAATTTGAACCAAGAGGGGTGCTCTGGTCAATGCCCATAGTCCTGCTTTCACGGGGTACTTCTATACAGCAGCTATATTTCAGAATAATTGACATTATTTCAAAATAACAAAGTGCACACCTACACAGAAAGCCATTATTTTGAAATAATTTCAAGATGGCAGACTCCAACATCTATAACCCTCAATTCATGGGAGTAAGGGAAGTCGAAGGAAGAGTGTTCTTCCTTTGACTTTCTGCTGTGTAAGCAGCGTCAAAAGAGGAAATAAGCTATTTCAACTTTAGCTACGCAATTAATGTAGCTGAATTTGCATATCTTAATTCGACTTTGTCCGGTAGTGTAGACGTATCCTCCTGGATTTCCCTTGGCTGCCTTGAGAGCCCAGCTGGCCAACCCCGTAGGCGCAGGCTGCGGCAGAGGGACCAGCTTCTGCGCCGCCATGTGAATGCCGTGGAGGCCATCCAGGCCTCCATTGCTGAGCGGGTGCAGGGGGACCTGCAGTGGCGGCAGGAGGGCTGGGGGCACCCATCCCCATCAAGAAGAGGGTCGCCATCGCGCTGTGGAAGCTGGCCATACCGGACAGCTACCGCTCGGTGGCACAGCAGTTCGGGGTGGGAAGATCAACCGTCGGAGTGATCGTCGTGGAGGTAAGTCCCAGGGGGAGTGGGATGGGGGGAGGGTGCTGCACTCCAGGCCCAGGGACAGCCAAGACTCCAGGCTGGGTCGGGGTTTGAGCCATCCCTCCCTTGCACAGGGTGTGTTTATGTGTGTGTGTGTGTGTGTGTGTGTGTGTGTGTGTGTGTGTGTGTGTGTGAGGACAGAGGGAATCAAGGGGGGGGGCCCCAAGGGAGCACACACTCACCCCTGCCGTATGTGATGTGTTCCCTTGTGTTTCTCTGCACCCTTCTGCAGGTCGTCCGCGCCATCAACGACGTCCTGCTCCCGAGAGTCATCCGCCTGCGCGACGTGGATGATACCATGGCCAGCTTCGCTGCCCTCGGGTTCCCCAACTGCGGGGGAGCCCTGGACGCTACCCACATCCCCATCCGGGCCCTGGAGCATCGAGCGGCCCATTTCATGAACCGCAAGGGGTACTGCTCCATTGTTCTGCAGGCCCTCGTGGACCACCGGGGCCGCTTCCTGGACATTTACGGGGGCTGGTCTGGCCGGGCACACGACGCCCGCATCCTCCGCAACTCTGGACTGTTTCGCAGGTTGGAGGCGGCACCTACTTCCCGGCGGGACTTGACTGTCGGGATGTGCCTATGCCCATCTGGCGTGGTCGGGATGCGCCTACCCTGATGCCCTGGCTAATGCGGCCTTACACGGGCAGCGGACCAGAACCGGGCCCGGTTCAACAACCGCCTCAACCGGGCCCGAAACCCAGTGGAGCTCGCCTTTGACGTTTAAAGCCCGCTTCTGTTGTTTGCTCACCCGTCTCGAGATGGGTGAGCAGAATGCAGTGGAGGTACTGGCCGCGTGCTGCGTGCTCCACAACATTGTGGAGCGCAGGGGAGGCCTTCCTCCTGCATGGATGGCAGCCGAGGCACAGAGGGAACAGCCCGACACAGCTGCCGTCCGCCAGGCGCGCCAGGATGCGGTGCGCATCAGAGAGGCCCTGGTGGACATGTTTGCCCAAGCCCCATAGTAGGGTCGCCTGGGTCTCCCCAGACTACTCCCTCCCATCCCTTACCCTTCCCCACCCCCTCCTTGCCTCCCCCAATTGTAAAGCGTCGGGTCAAAGCACATCGGCCGTCATCGTGACTGTTGTCCGGGCGCGTCGGGCGTAGTTAGGGTTTTTCTTTTTAGTTTAGACTAGGGTTTAGGCCACCATTGCCTGTCCCGAAGAACAGCGAAGAGGATTCGGGGGTCGTGCGGAAGGCTCAAGTCAGCGTACCTGATTCCAGTCGTCCTCGAGGGATCTCCTGGCTGTTCCTCTCCCGAGGCCCGGAAGGACCAAAGGATTGAGGTGGCCAGCAACACTACCCAATTGTCCTCCCTGAGCCTAGACTATGTTTAATAATCTGTAGTGTGCATCTTCTAACCGTTCTTGCTTGTTTGTTAGCTATGTAAATATAGTTTGTGGTTTACATTTTACTGAAAAGTCTCAGTATTTCTGTATATACAAACCAATGACCACTTACAAAGGGCCCCGGTGATAGAGTAAAGAATTTGTTGTCCACAGTTTGTAACCCTGTTAAATTTAAGTGGCTAATTGGCATCTCAAATCATTTCTTACAGTTACTACAGTAACACAATAACCAACACAAGAATGAACAGAAAAATAGAAAACTTTTTATTTACAAGGGGAGACCTTCAACTGGGACGGGGAGACCTTCAACTGGGACAGGGAGGGGGCAGTTACTGCAACGGGCGGCCCCTGCGAGCGCTCCTCCGGCGCTGGACCTGCACACGCTGGGCAGACCGCATCCGGGCAGGCTGCACGGGGAGGTGGGCAGGAGCAGGAGCAGGAGCAGGAGCAGGAGCAGGAGCTGGGGCAGGGGCAGGAGCAGGAGCAGGAGCTGGGATAGGAGCAGGGGCAGGAACAGGGGCAGGAGCTGGGATAGGAGCAGGGATAGGAGGGGGCATGGGCTGTGCTCCGGGAGGGATGGCGGGGCATGTGGTCCGGCCATGCCATAATGGATGGCGTGCACTACATGTGCCGTGAGCATGTCCATAGAGGTGCGCATCCTCTGCACTCTCTTAGGAAGGCAGCCCAGCCCTCCTGCCGCCACTGCAGGTCCCCTGCACCCGCTCAGCAATGGAGGCCTGGATGGCCTCCACGGCATTCACGTGGCGGCGCAGAAGCTGGTCCTCTGCCGCAGCCTGCGCCTCCGGGGTTGGCCAGCTGGGGGTGCCGCTGCTGCCGCAGTGGAGGGTCTGGTGCTGGGTCCCGCTGCAGGGAAGAGAAGAAAGGATGGGTCAGTCAGGCAGGCCGTCCACTGTCCCCACACCTCATGCCCTCCACCCCGAGCCCAGGTGACCCCACAGTTGTGTGGCTTGGGCCCACTCGGTTCCCCTCCTGACCCCGTGTTGTATGTTGGCAAGGAGGACCGCCCCTGGAGTAGGGTCCTCCCTCCAGTATTGTAAGCACCGGTCTGTATCCTGGCCCCGTGGAGGGCGGGAGGGTGCTTGTGCTGCGTTCACCTGTGGAACTCCCTGCTGGTGGAGACTGTGAAACGCTTTGGGCTAATCACTGGTGTTTGACAGGGAGCGAGATGCATCCCCACACAGTGCCTGGGAGCACATCTGGCAGAGGCAGTCTGGGCTATCAGATCCTCACGTGGGATATCTCCTGGACGGAACCAGAAGAGTGACTGGGTGGGGGTGTCCCATCCTTGCAGCAAAACTCAGGGGCCCTTGTCCTCCCACTATCCCTCCCGCAAGGCCGGTAGCCCAGGGACATGTGTGGCCACAGTGGGGACTTCCTCGGGGAACCAGCCAAGGCACTGGGAGCAGGCGAGGGCTCGGTAGGGGCCACGGTCACAGGACTGTGACGCTGCGGTTTTCCCAGGAGCAGCTGGCTGTGCCTCACAGCCAGGCATGGGACAGTGTGCCGTTCTCCGTGCTGCACCCTTGGCGGAGGTGCAGGGCTCTGGGCTGAGTCCCTGGGGCCCTGGCCGGTTCCAGCCGGCATCCACCCTTCCCCCTGGTCCCGCCAAATGTGTGTGAGCAGCATGGTCCCAGGCATGCCCTGCAGCTGCCTGCCGCAGCCACGTGCCGCTCGGTCACCAGGCTGCACGAGGTTGCACGTGCTGCTTGCTGCCTCATGCAACGCAGCGTGCAGCTCATGTGGCCTGAGTGACATGCTCTCCCCCTCCTCCCTCCGGGCACCTGGCTCCCCACCCCACCCTCCGCCCCCCGCCCTTTGGGAGTGCAAACTGCAAAGACTCACCAGTGGGTTCCTCCCGGCCTCGGCCTCGGAGGAACTGCTGGAGGGGCCTGCTGGGTGGCAACGCTGGCCTCCTCTCCACCGGACGCGCTGCCACTGTCCTCTCCCTCCCGGCTCGGTGGGTCGGACGATGGGGCGCTGGCTCGTGTCCACAGGGACACCCGGGGCTTGCGGGGCTGGCTGGCCCAGTATGGCGTGCAGCCGGTCGTAGTGGGGGCAGGTGTCTGGTCCTGCCCCCCTGCCCTCGCTGGCATGCATGTACCCCAGCCGGAGCTCCTTCACCTTTGCCCGGACTTGGTTGGTGTTCCGGGCAGGGTGTCCCTGGTGGGCCAGAGCCTCAGCCATGCAGCCGAAAATGTCCGCATTGCGGCGCCGGGACCTGGTATCGTGGAGACCCTCCTCCTCCTGCCATAGGTCCAGGAGGGTCTCCAGCTCCCTGGGGGTCCAGGAGGGAGCCTGCCTTTTGCGGCCCCTGGGGGCCTCCTCTGCTGGCGGTGCAGGGGGCTCACCGGCTGAAGCTGCCATGGTGCGGTGAGATGGGTGGCTGGGCAGCACAGGGGCATGTGACAGAGCTGAGGCAGCAGGGGCTGTGACACGGTCCTGCCACGTGTGCCCAGCAGCCTCCCTACCAGGAAGTCCAGGGCTCCTACGGGGTCTCGCGCCGTCCAAAGCGCCTTTTTCCGTTTCTTCTGCTTTTCCAGAAAAGCTGTCTACACTGGCCCATTTCCGGAAAAGCTTTTCCAGAAAAAGGACTTTTGCCCGAGCGGGAGCAGAATAGTTTTTCCGGAAAAGCAGCTGATTTCATACTGTAGATCGTCAGTGCTTTTCCGGAAATTCAAGGGGCCAGTGTAGACAGCTCACAGCTTATTCCGGAAAAGCGGCTGCTTTTCCGGAATAAGTGGCCCAGTGTAGACACAGCCAAAGAGTAACACTATTCCATACTGTGCAAGGCCAAAGTTACACTAGTGTAGACACTGCATTGCCAGAAATCTGTCCCCACTGGCCTCCAGAAGGCCTCCCACAGCTGTCTGTTATGACTGATCTGGCCACACCTTGTGTCTCTACTGCTCTCCCACTGAGCTCGAAAAGCTCCTGGAACTTTAGAATGGCCTGTCCCATCTGGTCAGCTACGCAAGCCCTTTGTAAGCAAGCAGCACACCATGGGACACATGGACATGATACAGCACCAATCCATTTGACACTGAGTGAGAACTCCGTGAGTGAGAACTGACAGTGAGTTCTTCTGCTCCCATGTCCTCCAACTCCCAGGGGTGCAGAAAAGCTCCAGCCAGGAATGGTCAGGAGATAATGGACTTCATCAAGGTGTGGGGGGATGAAGCCATCCTCAACAACCTCAGGACAAAAAAAAGAAATACTAATATCTATGGTTGGATCACAGCCAGCATCATGGTGAAAGGCCATTCCAGGAATGTCAAGCAGTGCAGGGTGAAAATCAAGGAGATGTGGCAGTCCTATCAGAAGGCCAAGAAGCAGAATGGATGCTTAAGGTGGCACCTCACACCTGCTGCTTCTACAACTAGCTGGATGCCACCCTGGGGGCATGGGGCTGGCCAGCTCCCCCATGGTGGTTGTTGAGTCCAGCCAGGACATGCCTGGTGTCAGCTTGCAAGAGAGCAGGGTGGCAGAGGGCCACGAGGATGAGGAGGAGAACAAAGAAGTGGGGAGGAGATGACTAGCCAGATGACAATGTCTGAGAGCCAGGAGCTGATCTTGATGATAGAGTCGGTAACCCTTCCCTCACCCCACCCCCTATCCCAGGATGTCTCCCAGGTGATAGAGAACAACAACATGGGGAGAACTTCCAGTGAGTTTTCTAAATTTATCTTATTACAAGTGGGGTCAAGCAATGGGATGTGAGGGGCAGCAAACTCTCTCTCTGCCTATCAGTGTGGGGGACACAAAACAGCTTGTTCACATGTCTGCAGATGGAGCACCAGTTTTGAATAGTCAGCTCCATGAAGCTCTCATATAGGAACCCCTCAATCCTTCTCACAAGGTTTTTGGGGAGGGCAGCCTTACTCCATCCCTCATGGTAGGACACCTTCCCATGCCAAGCCACCAGTAAGTAGTCCGATGTCATGGAACCACATAGCAGTGCAGCATTCAGCCCAGGTTCATGGCCACATTCAGTCAGTATTAGCTCCCGATCAAGCACGGTGATTTGTAGAAGACTGATATCTTGCATGGCAACCTGGAAGAAGGAGAATGAGGGGAAGCTATTAGCACTCTCCCCAGGAGGTTGAGTGTACCACTCACATATCTCCCACTCTTCTGCAGGCAGGGAAAGAAGTACTCTCACCAGCAAGCTGTGAGTGCCAGACTGGACACAGTGGGAAGTTGACCTGCCCCTTTCCCCCTTCTTGCCTGCAGGTGCTTATTCCAGCCTCCGTGGTAAGACAGCTTCCCATGCCACGCACCAGTAAGTGCTCTGGCATCACTGAACCACAAAGCAGTGCATTATGCTGTCCAGGTTTATGGCCACATTCAGTCAGCATATGCTCCCGATCACTTGGGGTGTGTCTAGACTACATGGCTCCATCGACAGAACCATGTAAAGTAGTTTACTCGACATAGTCAGTGAAGCGGGGATTTAAATAATCCCCGCTTCATTAAAATAAAAATGGCCACTGCACTGTGCCAACAATCAGCTGATCCAGCACAGCGCGGCAGTCTAGACGCGGCACGGTCGACAAGGGAAGCCTTTGTCGACCACTCCTGTAAACCTCGTTTCCCTTGTCGACCACGCCGTGTCTAGACTGCTGCGCTGTGCCAGATCAGCTGATTGTCAGCACAGCGTGGCGGCCATTTTTATTTTATTTTATTTCATTGACTATGTCGAGTAAACTACTTTACATGGTTCCGTCAACAGAGCCATGTAGTCTAGACCCGTGGTCACCAACAGGTCGATCGCGATCGACTGGTCAATCACGAGGCCTCGACCAGTCGATCGCAAAGCGTCCTGTCCGCCCTGCCCCCATTTCCCACCCACCCCCGAGAAGCCCCACTACCTACCTCAAGTGAAAATGGAGGTAGTGTCGGCTTCCCGGGGATGGACAGAAGTCCCGCAGCTTAGCGCCACTTCCGGCGATTCCGGAAGTGCTCTTGCTGCTCTGCCGGGTGCACTGCGGGAGGGCGCATCGGCTCCCTGCACCGCACAGGAGGGGTGAGTCAGCTCCGGGGCAGGCGCACGCGCAGGGCTTCCCTGCGCGGAGGGGTCGGCCCCGGGTCAGACGCGCGCGCGGGGCTTCCCTGTGTGGGGGGGTTGGCCCCGGGTCAGGCACATGTGGGGCTTCCCTGCGCGGGGGGTCAGCCCCGGGTCAGGCACGCGCAGGGCTTCCCTGCACAAGGGGGCTGAGGGGGTCGGCCCCAGGGCAGGCACGCACGGGGTTTCCCTGCGCCGGGGGATGTGCTGGCCCCACAGCAGGCCCCAGAGCAGGCGCGCACGGGGTTTTCCTGCGCCGCACAGGAGTTGGAGGGGGGATGTTTCAGCCCCGGGACAGGCCTGCACAGGCATTTTCCTGCGCCACGGGGGGCGGGTTTCGGCCCCGGGGCAGGCGCGCGCGGGGGTTTCGGCCCCGGGACAGGCGTGCGTGAGGGGGGAGGGTCGCCCCCAAGGGGTCACCTGAGTGGGCTTCCCCGCTCGGCGGGAGGGGGGGGCGGCAGAGGCATGCAAAGGGGCTTCCTTCGTAAGCGGGGGGAGGAGGGTCGGCCTTGGAGGAAGCCCGGGACGGAGGCTTCCCTCCGTGGCTGGTGTAGGGGACTCCCTGCCCCCGAACCTTGTTCCCTCTCCCCTGCCCCAAACCTGCCCCCTGCCCTCCCGACCCCTGTTCCCTCTCCCTGTCCCCTCTGTGGAAACCTGTCCCCACTGGCACCCTGGCTCCTGCTGCAGAAACCTGACCTTCTGGCACCCTGCCCCTCTCCCCTGCCCCCACTGGCACCCTGTTCCCTGCCCCAGAACCCACTAGCACCCCTCCCCAGTACTGCGTCCCCTGCTCCTGACTGACTTTTCTATGGTTAGCGACCCCTGACTCAAGGCAGCTTCCCTGCCATTCTCATAAATAAAGACAATGCAGAAACTTTTTGTGTTTGACCTAGTATTTTATTTAAAAATGAAGCCTTTGCCAACAAACCCCCAATTGGGGCCAAGCCCCCATCTGGCCACAACCACTCCTGCATTCTCCCTTCCCCAGACCCTAGATTTGAGCCTATCATGCACTGGAACCCCCTGCCCTGAGACCCTCACATACCCCAACCCAAATTCCTGCACCCTCACATCCACAAGCCTGTGGCTTGCTTAGTACCCCAACACTGCCCGGCCTGGAGCCCCCTCCCCGAGCCAGTGTCCCCTTCTCCACCTCCTCCTGCATCCAGATTTCCTCCCAGAGCTTGCACCTCTCACCCCTTCCCACACCCAAATCCCTCATTCCCACCCCAGAGACTACACATCCTGTCTCAACCCAGCGAGGGTCCGGCTAGACTGCAGGAGTTTTTCAGGATTCTGGAGATATCCCAGAAAAACTCTTCTGCCTCCAGGGTTGCGTTTGTTCTTCCACTTTTTTTAGTGGAAGAGCAAACATGCTCTTTGGTCACCCCTATATTCCTCTTTCCACGAGGAATAAGGGGGCTTCCAAAAGAAGAGGTTTTTTCTGACATTTGGTCCAGTCTAGACAGGCCAAATGTTGGAAAAACCTCTTCCTACAGAAGAATTTTTTTTGTTATAAAAAAGCAGCAGTATAAGGATTGGGGATAGCAAGTGATGGAGAGGAGGAGAATAGAGAGGACGGGGCTTCAAGGAAGGGGCAGGGTTTCAAGGAAGGGGTGGGGCAGTAGATCTTGACTTGGTCTGTCATTTAAAAAGGGTGTAAAAAGGTTGGAGACCACTGGTCTAGACACACCCTTGGTGTGATTCAAAGACTGATATCTTGCATGGCAACCTGCAGGAAGGAAGAGTGGAAGCTATTAGCACTCTCCCCGTGAGGCTGCATGTGCCAGACACATATTCCCCCTGTCCCAGTGGACAGGAAAGGAACCAGTATCCCCAGGAAGCCATGTGTGACAGACCAAGCATGTGCCCGACACAGTGGCAAGCCGATCTGTTCCTTCGCCCACCTCCCTTCCACCTGCAGGCTCCTGGACTGGCATGGAAAGTTGCACTGTCCCAACAAGCTGCATGTGCTGGACACAGAGGGAAGCCACCCTCTCTGCTGCTACCCCCTCCCAGCTGCAGACTGATGTCCTGGCTGTTCCCTTATCATGACTGCCTGTCTCTGTTCTAATGCTCCCCTGAGACATCTGTGCACCTACTATAAAGTGCCCCTTTTAAAGTAAATATGTGGCCTTGCATGAAACACGTTGCCATTGTCTGAACTGAGACACTAAGACATTGGGGTAGGCTTCCCACAAATTATCTACTGTGATTTTAGCCCTTGTAACTTTTCTTTACTGCTGGGACAACTGCCAGCTCAGTATGTCTCCCACCTTCCACTGCATCTGCCCATCTGGCTCACATTAGCAGGTGAAAACACACCAAGGCCAACATGTTCAGGGAGCAAATGGATTGTCTACACTTCCTCGTGCAGGAAATCCAGGCACAGTGGCAGGACTGGGTCGCTAAGCGTAAGGAGTGGAGGGCTGAGCAGCAGGAGGGGGGGCTGCCTGGGAGCAGCTCGAGCACCAGCATGAGACAATGTCCTCCACCCTGACCTCTATGATGGAATGCAGGTGACCTGCCTGCAATGGGCCTCTGGACTGAACCCTGCTCATTCCATGGCTTCCACCACCAGAGTCCCACAGGGCTGCTTGGGCCCCAAGACATAGAGGGGACCTCAAAGGCAGCCTGAGCCTCCATGCCCTTGGGAGGCAGGCGGTAGTCCCACTCCCCCATCCATTTCCCTGGATTTTCTCCAAATAAAAACTCCAGTTATTTGCACAAGGGACTCTTTATTGGTTGAACTGTAGGAGTGGGGTGGGGATAACAGAAGAGAGGAGGGGAAGGGAATGGAAGACAAGCACAGGGAATGCAGAGGCCCCTTGTGGAGAGCTATGGGGGAGAGTCTCAACCCTGGCCTTGCATAAAACTGTCCTTCAAGACATCTCTGATGAGTACTACCCCTTCTGTTGTCTCCTTATGGCGCTAGTGTCCAACAGCTCAAACTCCCAGGCTAGGTGCTCTTCCTCAGCCTGCCAACCTGCCAGGAAGGTTTTCTCCTTCTTTTCATGCTCAGCCTGTTATTGAACACCTCCTTGCTGGGGTCAAGGCTGCCCGTGCATCACTTCATGATTCACAGGAACAAAGGGTAGGTAGAGTCACTCAGGATCACTATAGGCATGTTCATCTCCCCAACTCTTATTGTCTGGTCTGTGAATAAAGTTCCAGTGTGCATCTTTCAGAAGAGGCAGGAGTTCCAAAAGATGCACGTCATGTACCTTTCCCCACCATCCCATGTTGATGTCAGTGAAGTGGCCCTTGTGACCCATGAGCACCTGCAGCACCAAGGAGAAGTACCCCTTATGGTTGATGTACTCTGAGGAAGGTAGTCAGGGGCCAAGATGGGGATGTGTGTTCCATCTATGCCTCTCTCCCCTCCTCCCGCCAGTTAGGGAAGCTCATGGCAGCAAAGCTCTCCATGATATTGTCCATATTCCCCAGAGACACGACCTCCGTAGCAGGATGTTATTGATGGTCGTGGCTACTTGTATGAGAACAGCCTGAACTGTTAATTTCCTTACACTAATTAATTCCTGACTGAGTGGTAGCTGCCTGACACAGCAAGCTTCCATAGGGCAATGGCCATGCACTTCCGTACAGTCAGAGTGGGTCTCAAGTGGGTATTCTGTCACCTCAGGGCAGAGACAAGCCATTCGCAGAGCTCCAGGAACATGGCTTTGCGCATGCAGAAATTCTGCAGCCACTGCTGATCACCCCATCCCTACCAGTTTGAGCTCTTCAACTGAAGCCAGAAATGGTGTTCGACTGTGTCCAGAGGATTGAGTGGCAGCCACAGTAGCGTGAGCACCAAAACTTGCCTGAGCAGAGCCTCCAGGCACGCCAAGGTTCTTCATTGTTGTCCTCCTCCTCCTCCTCCTCCTCTTGGTGGAGCAATATGCAGGCATTCTTGAAGTACTGAACCATGAGGTGAAGCACAAGAGCTATGAGCATGGTGATGCTTTTTGGCACCTTGGGCTCCATGCTCTTAATATTGTGGCATCCATGTGGGCAATCAGGGCACACAAAAAAACCTTTATATCATATGAGGGAAGGAAAGTGTAGAGGAGTACCTTCTGGGTGCAGACAACAGGAGCCCCTATAAACACCTGCTGCTGATTTTTGGACCCAGTGGACACCAGAAGAATAGGCCAGTCTGCCAAGCTTCCCACGGTGCCTCCTCACTTACTGAGTCACCAGTAGGCTCCGTAAATGTGGATGGGCTACTTCAAACAACATTTGATCCTTGCCCTCATTGGGGACATGGCCCTGTGCCTTCTCAACATTGGATGCCCAGAAATTGCCCATAATAGATTCCACTTTTTCTCATAGTGTTGATGTGCCCCTTGAGTGCATTAACCATGGTGTTTCACATAAGACCTGGGAGGTAATTGTCTTGTTTTATTTGGCATAGGTAGCCTATGAGGAAAGATTAAAAACAAAACACAGGGCATGTTAAATCTTGAGAGGAAGAGCTGTTATAAAGAAGATGATGATCAATACTTCCCTATATCCACTGAGTCAGCGACCAGGGAGCATGAGTCAGCAACCAGGGAGCTTGTGAACAGGTGATTGCAAACAGGGAATTTAGAGAGGGAGTTCTCCAGGTAAGGGAGAAGTGACTACAGGACTCTTGAGGGAAGGGCTGTCTGTAGTGTGTGTTGTGTTTGGGGCTTTCTTGCTGTGTGCTGAGTTTGTGTTTGTGAGTGTGGGTTTTTTTCCCTTTCCCTTCCCCGCATTCCCCCACGGAGTGTGTGCTGTGACTGGCAGCTGGAAACTGTTGGCTTCTAATTAAAGTTTGAAATCTAGAAGCCTCTGCTGATTGGCTGAGCCTTGGTAGGGGGACAGACTATCAGGCAGTCCTGGGCTTTATAAAGGAGTGAGTCAGCAACCAGGGAGCTTGAGAACAGGTGATTGCAAACAGGGAGTTTAGAGAGACAGTTTGGAAGGGGAGAGGGAAGGGGGCAAGGTACTCTTGCCTTTCCTTTAAACCCTTTTTTAGGACAGCAGGTAAGGATAGTGATAGGTCTGCTGTTGTTACCTGCACAGCATGTGCCATGTTTGTCTTCCTCCCGGAAGAAAGAAGGGATTTCATCTGCACTAAGTGCAAGCTGGTTGCCATTTTGAAGGAAAAAAATAGAGAACTGGAGGCCCAAGTGTCAACCCTACTCTCGATCAGAGAGGATGAAGACTTCCTTGATAGAAGGCAGCATTTAATCCTGCAAGCAAGGCAGGCGGAAAAGCAAGAGAAGGCAGTACAGGATGAGGAAGAGACCTGGCAGCATGTAACTTCTAGAAGGAAAAAAAGGCTAGCACAGGAATCCCCCATTGCTACAGAGGTAAGTAATCACTTTCAGGCTCCCTCCACAGGCTCTGTGATGGTGAATGCTTTGGAAGGGACAAGGAAGAAATTGGAAGGGAACCACTTCTACTGGAAGGCATGGGATGCATAGTCCTAGGGATGAGGGTTCCACGACCACCACACCCAAAAGAAGAAGACGGGTGGTGGTGGTCGGGGACTCCCTCCTAAGAGGGACTGAGCCATCCATCTGCCGTCCGGATCTGGAATCTCAAGAGGTGTGCTGCTTACCGGGAGCTCGCATTCAGGATGTGACTGAGAGGCTTACAACACTGATCAAACCTTTTGATCGCTACCCCTTCCTGCTTCTTCATGTGGGAACTAACGATACGGCCAAGAATGACCTTGAGCGGGTTACTGCGGATTACGTAGAGTTGGGAAGAAGGATCCAAGAATTCGGAGCACAAGTGGTGTTCTCGTCCATCCTCCCTGTTGAAGGGAAAGGACTGAGTAGGGATTATCAAATTGAGGAAGTAAATGCGTGGTTGTGCAGGTGCTGTCGGAGAGAGGGCTTTGGTTTCCTCGACCATGGCACTCTGTTCTGGGCACAAGGATTGTTAGGAAGTGATGGGATCCACCTACAAAAGAGAGGGAGGAGCATGTTCATGGGCAGGCTTGCAACCTAGTGAGGAGGGCTTTAAATTAGGTTCATTGGGGGACTGTGACCAAAACCCTGAGGAGTGGGGAAGTCGGATACCGGGAAGAAATGCAAAGAGGAACAAGCAACAAAGGAGGACCCCTGATTTGAATGGAGAGGGTAGGGCGATCAACTGGTTATCTAAGGTGTTTGCACACCAATGCGAGAAGCCTGGGTAAAAAACAAATTGGAGGCCCTGGCCCAGTCCAAGAACTACGATTTGATTGGGATAACAGAGACTTGGTAGGATGACTGGAGTGCTCTCATAGAAGGGTATAAACTGTTTAGGAAGAACAGGCAGGGGAGGAAAGAAGGAGGAGTTGCACTATATGTAAGAGAGTGCTATGATTCCTCAGAACTCCAGTATATAGAGGGAGAAAAGCCTGTTGAGAGTCTACGGGTAAAGTATAGAGGTGTAAACAACAGCAGTGATGTTGTGGTTGGTGTCTGCTACAGGCCGCGAATCAGGTGGATGAGGTAGATGACGCTTTCTTCGGACAACTGAGAGAAGTTTCCAGATTGCAGGCCCTGGTTCTCATGGGGGACTTTAATCACCCTGACATCTGTTGGGAGACCAATATGGCAGTACACAGACAATCCAGGAAGTTTTTGGAGAATGTTGGGGATAACTTCTTGGTACAAGTGCTGAAGGATCCAACCAGGGGCCGTGCACAGCTTGATCTGCTGCTCACAAACAGGGAGGAACTAATAGGGGAAGTAGAGGTGGGTGACAACCTGGGAAGCAGTGATCATGAGATGGTAGATTTCAGGATCCTGACCAAAGGAAGGAAAGAGAGTAGTAAAATACACACCTTGGACTTCAGAAAAGCACACTTTGACTCCCTCAGAGACCTGATGGGCAGAATCCCCTGGAATACTAAAATGAAGGGAAAAGGAGCCCAGGAGAGCTGGCAGTATTTTAAAGAAGCCTTATTGAAGTCACAGAAACAAACCATTCCAATACGTAGCAAGAAAAGCAAATATGGTAGGAGACCGGATTGGCTTACCGGAGAAATCCTTGGTGAACTTAAGCACAAAAAGGGAGCTTACAAAAAGTGGAAACTTGGACAGATGACTAGGGAGGGGTATAAATGTATAGCTCGAGAATGCAGGGGAGTTATCAGGAAGGCGAAAGCGCAATTGGAATTGCGACTCGCAAGGGATATGAAGGATAACAAGAAAGTTTCTATAGGCATGTTAGCAAGAAGAAGGTGATCAGAGAGGGTGTGGGGCCCCTACTGGATGAGGGAGGTAACCTAGTGACAGATGATGTGGGGAAAGCTGAAGTACTTAATGTTTTCTTTGCCTCTTTCTCATGGACAAGGTCAGCTCCCAGACTATTGCGCTAAGTGACGCAATATGGGACAAAGGTGGATAGCCCTTGGTGGAGAAAGAACAGGTTAGGAACTATTTAAAAAAGTTAAATGTACATAAATCCATGGGTCTGGACTTAATACATCTGAGGGCACTGAGGGAGTTGGCAAATGTCATTGAGGAGCCTTTGGCCATTATCTTTGAAAATGATGATTGGAAAAAGGCAAATGTAATGCCCATCTTTAAGAAAGGGAAGAAGGACCATCCAGGGAACTATAGGCCGGTCAGTCTTACCTCAGTCCCTGGAAAAAATCATGGAGGGGATCCTCAAGAAATCCATTTTGAAGCACTGGGAAGAGGGGAAGGTGATCAGGAATAGTCAGCATGGATTCATGAAGGGCAAGTCGTAGCTGACCAATCTGATTAGCTTCTATGATGAGGTAACTGGCTCTGTGGATATGGGAAAGTCTGTGGATGTGATATACCTTGACTTTAGCAAGACTTTTGATACGGTCTCCCACAATATTCTTGCCAGTAAGTTAAGGGAATGTGGATTGGATAAATGGACGGTAAGATGGATAGAAAGCCGGCTGGAAGGTCGGGCCAAGCAGATTGTGATTAACGGCTCGATGTCAGGATGGCAATCGGTGTCTTGCAGAGTGCCCCAAGGTTCGATTCTTGGACCGGTTTTGTTCAACATCTTTATTAATGACCTGGCTGAGGGGATGGATTGCACCCTCAGCAAGTTTGCGAATGACGCTATGCTAGGGGGAGAGTGTAAACAGGTCTGGAAGGGCTCCCCGTTACTGTCTATCGACACCCCCCCATCCCCGTGTTCCCTTCCCCTTTCTGGCGCCCTCCGATGTCCAAGTCTGCTTTGATCTGGGTTCACAGGGCCCTGGCCCACTTGAGGTTTGTTCGACCCTCCGCTGGGGCCGGCCTTGCCTTAGCCACGGGGAGAGGGGGGTCCGGGCCCGCCCCCTCTCACAGACCCCAGCCCAGGGCCCTAAGGACATGGACTCCTTTACCATCTGGTCCGGCTGGCGGGGCGTCCGCCGTAACTCGCCAGCCCACGGGCTCCCTTTGCCCGCCCTGGGCTACTTCCTCTCTCCACAGTCAGCCATCTCTTGCCTCCCGGCTCACCTCCTCGTCTTGGGTCCCATCCGCCACGGGTCCTCAGCGGGAGGTCGCTCTCCCGGGCTTCCCCCCTTCTCTCTTGCACCTCCCGGGGTTTAAATCCCTGCACCGGCCCCTGGCCCGCGGGGCCCCACCCCCTCCGGCATGGCCGTGCTTCCAGGTCGGCTGTGGTGCCGTGACCCGACGTCGCCCCGCCCTCACCGGCCCCCAGCCTCCAGGACGGACGTGGGGGCCGTGACAGCGCAGCCGCCCGGGAGCAGCCGCCGCACCGCCGGTATACTGGCCCTTGCGCTGCTAGACAAGCGGCGAGCGGCGCGCCCGGCGCCGACACGCCGTCCTCCGCCCCCAGAGCCGTCAGGCAGGTGGCAGTTGGCGGGACTGGAGTGTGGGGTGCCTCTGCCCCATCACACACCTCCCCCTCTACATGCCCTTTTACCCCTTGTTCTGAGTCCTCCTCCCGAGTGTCCCTTCTCGAGAAGAAGTCCGCGTTCCCATGAGAGGCTCCGGCCCGGTGTACTACATCAAAGGGTAAGGCTGTAAAGAGAGATACCAGCGCATGATTCGTGCATTCGAGTCCTTCATGTTTTGCAGCCACTGCAACAGGGCGTGGTCTGTTACGACCGTAAATCGGTTCCCCCACAAGTAATACCGGATCATTTCTATATCCCACTTCACTGCTAACGCTTCTTTCTCTGTGGTCGAATACCTGCGTTCCCGGGGGAACAGTTTCCGGCTTATGTATATCACGGGGTGTTCCGTGCCCCCTTACTCCTGTGAGAGGACGGCCCCTAATCCGTCCTCCAAGGCGTCTGTTTGTACGACAAAGGGTTTCTCAAAGTCCATCTGGGCTAATACCAGCGCCCCTGTTAACTGGTCTTTGAGCACTTGGAAGGCCTGTTCACATGCTTTTGACCACACTACCTTGTGAGGTCGCGCCTTTTGCTTCAAATCCGTCAGCGGGGCTGCCAGGGACACGAAGTGGGGAACGAACCGGCGGTAATAGCTGGCCAACCCTAAAAATTGGCGGACTTGCTTCTTGGTTGTGGGCGGGGGGTAATCTCGCAGAGCTCCTACCTTATCGACCAGCGGCCTCACACAACCTCTCCCGACAGTGTATCCCAGGTACGTAACCTCTCGCTCCCCAAAGTGGCACTTGTTGGGGTTCGCCGTTAGTCCCACCTCCTGTAGTGCCCTCAGGACGGCCCGGAGTCTCCTCAAATGCTCCCCCCATGACCAGCTATAAATTATGATATCATCAATGTACGCAGCTGCGAACTGTTGATGGTCCCTTAGCACTTTATCCATCAGCCGCTGGAATGTCGCCACGGCCCCATGTAAGCCGAACGGCATGCGTACGAATTGATATAGCCCAAAGGGGGTGGAAAAGGCTGTCTTTTCCCTCGAGGTTGTGGTGAGGGGAATCTGCCAGTATCCCTTACTCAGATCAATCGTCGATAGGTACTGGGCTTGCCCGAGGCGGTCTAGCAGTTCGTCCACCCTGGGCATGGGGTACGCGACAAAGCGGGATATACTATTGACCTTTCGGAAGTCAATACAAAATCACGTCGAGCCGTCCGGTTTGGGGACCAACACGATGGGGCTTCTCCAGTCACTATGCGACTCTTCGATCACTTCCCATCGGAGCATCTTTTGTACCTCGTCCCTCACCATCTCCCACATTTTCCTCGGCAAGGAGTGGATGGGGTCTCTTACCTTCCTACCGGCCTTGGTATCAATGTGGTGGTAGGCTTGTGTCGTCCGTCCTGGTTGCTCAGTCAGGACGTGGGCGAATTCCTGGAGTAAGTGTTCCAGTTCCCTTCTTTGTTCGGGCGTCAGTTCTGCGCTCACCCGTGGTTCCGGTGGAGCAAGGTTACGCCCCCCCTTCGGGTCCTAGGTCTAGGTCGGCCTCAGCAGGGATCGTCATTAAGCCCTCCCGGTTCCTCCAGGCTTTCAATAGGTTGATGTGGTAGATTTTCGTTTCCCGTCGGGCTCCTGCCAGGCGCACCTCATAATCCACTTCCCCCACCCTTCTCACCACTTCAAAGGGGCCTTGCCATTTGGCTAACAACTTCAAGTCCCGGGTGGGTAACAAGAGCAGGACCCAGTCTCCCAGTTCAAAGGTTCTGAGGCGGGCCCCACTATTATAATGGGCCGCTTGCTGGGCCTGGGCATCTAGTTGATGCAGCCGTGCAAACTCGCCTAAGGTTTTCAATTTCTGCCTCAGCTCTAGAATGTAGGGGACTGACTCCCGCACCCGCGTCTCCTGTTCTTCCCAGTTTTCCCTCACAATGTCCAGTATCCCCCGAGGCTGTCTCCCATACAAGAGTTCGAAGGGGGAGAACTCTGGTGAGGCTTGGGGGACTTCCCACACAGCAAACATTAGGGCGGGCAACAGTTTGTCCCAAGCCCTGGGGTCCTGCTCTATAAACTTTCTCAACATACTTTTTAAGGTTCTGTTAAACCGCTCTACGAGGCCGTCGGTTTGGGGGTGATACACCGACGTTCGCAGCGTCCGTATAAGCAGCAGCCGGCATAATTCTTGCATTAACTGTGACGTAAAGTTCGTCCCTTGGTCAGTGAGGATTTCCCTCGGTACCCCAACCCTGGCAAAGAACTTGACTAACTCGGCTGCCAATACCTTCGCCGTAGCCATCCTTAGCAGAATGGCTTCGGGATACCGGGTAGCGTAGTCTATGACCACGAGGATGTATTGACACCCGGTGGTTGTTCTTTCCAATGGGCCCACCAGGTCCATGGCTATCCTTTCGAAGGGGACGCCTATAATCGGCAGGGGTACTAGGGGGGCCTTAGGAACGCCTTTAGGGCTCACCCTCTGGCACTCTGGGCATGACAAGCAAAATTCCTTCACCTCCCTGTATACCCCTGGCCAGTAAAACCGCTGTATAATCTTCCGCACTGTTTTCTCATACCCCAAGTGACCGGCCCATGGGTTGGCATGTGCCAGGTCCATCAGCGGGCGGCGGTACCGTGCAGGGACCAGTAACTGTTTCAGAGTCCCGTACTCTTCTACTCCTTCCATGACCTGGTAAAGCCGGTCGCGACATACCTCGAAGTAGGGCCCGCTCTGCCGCTCCTCGTTCCGGGCCCGCGCCTTGCCTTCCTCCTCGGCGGCAGCCCATGCATGCTGCAACGCCAGGTCGCCTCTCTGCTCCTGGATAAAGTCACCATCCCAGAGCTCCAGCGGGGATATCTCCAGCATCGGCCCGGTCCCCTGCTGTGGCCTGGGTTGTCCACCCTGAGAGCTAGCGGGAGGTTCGCTAGGTTCTCTGCTCTCACCCAGCATCCCCTCAGAATCCCCCTGTCTTCTCTGTCTCCCCCACTCGTCCGTCGTGTGCTGGAACCTTTCCCAGTCGCGTCTGAGTAGGGCTGGGTAGACTAACTTCGGGGCCACCACCACATAAGCCCAACTTTCATGGGGGCCATCTATTATCTGCGCCCAAGCTGTCGCATATTGGTGCACGTCCCCGTGCACACACTGTACCTGTACGGGGGGGCCTCGTGGTCCCTGCTCTCCGATCAGGTCTTCCCTTATGATCGTTTGGCTGCAACCGGAGTCCACCAGGGCTTCTATCCTCTGCCCCCCGATCTGTACCTGCCTCGTGATCCGGGTCTTCTTCCCCTCTTCTTGGGGTTGTCCCCCAGCCAAGGCTTGGGCATAAGTACAATCCATATAGGGGCATTCCCGTTGGAAGTGCCCCTCTTCGCCGCACCAAAAACAGGCCCCCTTCATCGCCCCCTGTCTCCCCGGGGGTCAGTTCTCCCCCGTCTGGTTGCTGGGGCGGTCCTGGTAGAGGGCGCTTCCCTGGGATCGTCCACGCTGGGGCTAATCTCCGTGTTTCCGTCCTCCCCCCCTTTCGGGTTCGCGGGTCTTCTGAAGCTCCCCTGGGTTTAGATGATCTAGTGGGTTCGCCCTTTGAAGGGGGTGGGGTGCAATCCCCCTTCCCTAATCCCTCAGCGGTTTCCGCGGCCTCATAGTTGGTCATGAGGACCACTGCTTCTTCCAATGTCGAGGGGTGCTGTCTTCGCACCCACCACTGTCCCACAGTTGGCAGGATATTCAGGAATTGCTCGAGCACTACCTTCTCGGCAACTTGTGTCCCTGTTTGCTGCTCCGGTTCCAAACACCACCAGGCCGCTTCCCTCAGTCTCTGGGCTACGGCCCGTGGCCGAGCCCTTGCTGTGTAGCGCTCCTGCTGGAACTTCTGCCTATAGGTTTCGGGGGTGATGCCGAGTTGGTCTAAGATGGCTTCTTTAACCTTGAAATAGTGCAATGCTTCTCATGGGCCCAAGCTTCTATACGCCATCTGGGCTGGCCCAGTTAGGCATGGGGCCAATATGGTGGCCCACTGCTCTTCCAGCCATCTCGCAGCAGTCGCTACCCTCTCGAATGTGGTTAGGAATGCTTCTGGATCATCATCGGACCCCATCTTTGACAATCTGACCGGTACTAGTGGGGGTTCCCCTCCTTCTGCTCCCTCCGCTGCCGGTGTCCCCATGGCCGCCCCCCTCGGTGGCCCATACTGCTGCCTCCACTGGTCCTGCTGGGCCTCGAACTGCTCCGCCAATTTGTGCTCCAATGCTTCTGCTGCTCCTGGTGCTGGGTGGAGAGTTGCTGTATGAGGAGGGTCTGTTGTTGTTGGTGTTGCCATTGATTTTCCATCAACCACTCTAGCACCTTTGCGGGTTCCATCTCTGTACCTTTGGATCTTAAGAAGGGGGGGGGGAAGAGGAGACCAAAAAAACCGGATATACTTGACCCCCCAGCACGTAATCCCCTCTGTGGTTTTTTTTTTCTTGTTTTTTTCCCATCCCCTTCGTTCAGGGTTTCACAGTACCCACATTCACCACCACCTGTAAACGGGTCCAGACGGGCTCCCCGTTACTGTCTATTGACACCCCCCCGTCCCCGTGTTCCCTTCCCTTTCTGGTGCCCTCCGACATCCAAGTCTGCTTTGATCTGGGTTCGCAGGGCCCTTGCCCGCTTGAGGTTTGTTCGACCCTCTACTGGGGCCGGCCTCGCCTTGGCCATGGGGAGAGGGGGGTCCGGGCCCGCCCCCTCTCACAGACCCCAGCCCAGGGCCCTAAGGACACGGACTCCTTTACCGTCCGGTCCGGTTGGCAGGACGTCCGCCGTAACTCGCCAGCCCACGGGCTCCCTTTGCCCGCCCTGGGCTACTTCCTCTCTCCGCGGTCAGCCATCTCCTGCCTCCCGGCTCACCTCCTCGTCTTGGGTCCCATCCACCGTGGTTCCTCAGCGGGAGGTCGCTCTCCCGGGCTTCCCCCCTTCTCTCCTGCACCTCCCGGGGTTTAAATCCCTGCGCCAGCCCCTGGCCCACGGGGCCCCACCCCCTTCGGCGTGGCCGCACTTCCGGGTCAGCTGCAGTGCCGTGACCCGATGTCACCCCACCCTCACCGGCCCCCGGCCTCCAGGACGGACATGGGGGCCGTGATGGCACAGCCGCCCGGGAGCAGCCGCCGCACTGCTGGTATACTGGCCCTTGCACCGCTAGACAAGCAGCGAGCGGTGCGCCCGGCACTGTCACGCCATCCTCTGCCCCCAGAGCTGTCAGGCAGGCAGCAGTTGGCGGGACTGGAGTGCGGGGTGCCTCTGCCCCGTCACAGAGAGGTAGATACACTGGAGGGCAGGGATAGAGTCCACAGTGACTTAGACAAATTGGAGGATTGGGCCATAAGAAATCTGATGAGGTTCAACAAGGGCAAGTGTAGAGTCCTGCACTTGGGACAGAAGAATCCCAAGCATTGTTACAGGCTGGGGACCGACTGGCTAAATAGCAGTTCTGCAGAAAAGGACCTGGGGATTACAGTGGATGAGAAGCTGGATATGAGTCAACAGTGTGTCCTTGTAGCCAAGAAGGCTAATGGCATATTAGGTTGCATTAAGAGGAACATTGCCAGTAGATCCAGAGATGTGATTTTTCCTCTTTATTCAGCTCTGGTTAGGCCACATCTGGTGTATTGTGTCCAGTTCTGGGCCCCCAATTACTGGAAGGATGTGGATGCATTGGAGAGGGTCCAGCGGAGGGTGACCAAAATGATTAGGGGGCTGGAGCATATGACCTACGAGGAGAGGCTGAGGGATTTGGGTCTATTTAGTGTGCAGAAGAGAAGAGTGAGGGGGGATTTGATAGCAGCCTTCAACTTCCTTAAGGGGGTTCCAAAGAGGATGGAGAAACGCTGTTCACAGTAGTGATGGGTGGCAGAACAAGGAACAATGGTCTCAAGTTGTGATGGGAGAGGTCCAGGTTGGATATTAGGAAAAACTATTTCACTAGGAGGGTGGTGAAGCACTGGAATGGGTTACCTAGGGAAGTAGTGGAGTCTCCATCCCTAGAGGTGTTTAAGTCTTGGCTTGACAAAGCCCTGGCTGGCTTGATTTAATCGGGATTGATTCTACCTTGGGCACGGGGCTGGACTTGATGGCCTTCTGAGATCTCTACCAGCTCTGTGGTTCTGTGATTCTATGATTCTATGAAAGTAAGACAAGAAATAATCTGTTTCATGTATAGTAACCAAAGGAGATTTAGATTAGGTATCAGGGACAAACTTTCTAGCTATAAGCATAGTTAACTGCTAGAAACAGCTTCCAAGGAATCCCTATCATTGCATGTTTTTAAGAACAGGTCAATGAACTGTCCTGCCTTGGCATGAAGGAGGCCAGACTAAATGACTGAAAGTCTTTTCAGTCCTTCATGTTTAGGGTTCTATAATTTTCAAAAACTATAGTGTGTTGAGCACTTGCTAACTATTCCCAATATCTGGTGTCTGGGGGCCTGATCCCAAATCTGTTAATATGAAATGATAGCCTTCCCTTAATTTCAATAGGTTTTGAAATTTCATAATATAAGAACACTAGTGTGGGTCAGATCCTGTTTTGTCATTGGTGACAGAGGCCTAGAATCTATGTAGTACATGTTGGTAATAATATAATTTCTACCATAAGTATAGGGAGACTGTGCTTTCGGTTATTACTAACAACTTCTGATTTGATTTGACTTGATTATTGTTGATTAACAGGAGAAAGAATACCTCAGACATTTTGTAAGCTTACAAAACCTGAAAGGAGGCTGCTCATTGTTACAAAAGAACATGCTCCCACAGTCTGTTATGGTGTAGGCTGAAATCATTCTTTAGATAGCATAATAAACTATACGTGGCACAGTATCTGTAGTGATCAGCTTTAAAAAACCAAAAACAAAACAAAACTGCATACTTTGTAAATTATCTTAGGATACGTTTACATTGAGGCGCTATTTCGTGTCTTTTGAACCAGCCTGTTATTTCAAAATAGATTTCGAAATAACGGGCTCGCTGTTCTGACATCCCTGTAACTTTCATTCCACAAAGGTTAAAGGACATTTTGGAATAGTGGTTTATTTCAAAATTTGGTGTAGACAGTGCTAAATTTTGAAATAAACCACTGTTCCAAAATGTCCCAAAATTAGATTGAAATAAGGTACGTTAACTTGTGTAACTCAAATTGCGTATCTTATTTCGATCTATGGGTGCAGTGTAGATGCACCCTTAGAGAACTAAGAATGTTCTCTCTCAGTATTACAGTATTGCCAAGGTATCAGGTTTACTATCTATAACAAAGTTTAAGGAATGATCCAAGACAAATAATAAGGGCAACATTATTACCTCTTTGACAAAGAAGCTTCTGGGGATGATATCCAAAGAACCCCATCAATGACAGATCATGAGGAAAGAAAAGTAGAAATATCACACAGCATAAGCCACTTCGTCTTTACTGAGCTTCACAACACAGATGAAAGCCTGTGACAATCATTCCAATAGTGTTCAAAAACAATGTGGTGGGTGTTATCTGAAAACTAGATAGGTTGGTATCTATCTATGGGGGATATTTCTAAGAATATTAAGCATCACATACTCTATAACGAACTGTAGTGAGAGCATGTAACTGTCCACTCCTTAGCACCACAGGAAAAACTCCACTGGGAGGACAAATATTTCCTTTAATTCTCACCCAGCTTCCAGATAAATGCTAGGTCATCTCCCCATTAAGGGGTCACACAGGAAAGCTATTTAGACCGAGAGGGTTGTTGAAGCCCAGCAGACTATGAAGACCCAGTGAACATAGTTAGGTCTGACATATATACTCTGAGTAAGGGAGGAAAGGAATTCATATACTTAAGCACTCCTTTCCATTATGATTCTACAGGGTTTAGAAAGTCAGAATGGCAGTGTTGCTTTTCAGCACTGTTTCACTGTTCCTGGTAACCCAATTTTGAACTAGATTCTGCATAATTCCAGGGTCTGAATGTCCATGAGAGCCATGGGTATTTTCTATAAAATATTTGGAATATATTTGCTCTGCCATATTGTACTGTTCGGCCACGTCTACACTGGCATGATTTTCCGGAAATGCTTAAAACGGAACAGTTTTCCGTTATAAGTATTTCCGGAAAAGGAGCGTCTACATTGGTCCCGGAGTTACCGTTATAACGATGCGCTTTTCCGGAAAAGCGCGTCTACATTGGCGCGCGCTTTTCGGGAAGCCGGAGCCATTTTGAAGAGGGCAAAGGCCACCAGACCTTTCCGGGGGCGGGGCCGGAGCGCCATTCAGACACGTGCTTAAAGGGGTCTCGCCGGACAGCCGTTGGTCTCCTGCTCCCCTGCCTTGGGACCTCTGCCAGGGACTGGCACCCTTAGCAGGTTCAGTGGTTGCCCTCTGGGTTTGGGGACACCACCCTTTGGCCCCCAACTGCTTTTCCCTGAGTTTAGTTTTTTCTGCCCTGCTCTGTCTGCCATGGAGCCGTGGGTGGCCATTTGCCTGCTCGGGCCCCTGTTGGAGCTGTACGAGTGCCTGCTGCTCGTGCTGCAGGCCGGTGCCATGGTGTACATGAACCAGGAGGCAGAGATCGCATTGGACTCCCTCACCAGGGAGGCCCTGGCAACCGTGTGGCATCAGCACCCCACCGTAGAGAGCCCGTCTGGAGTTTGAGAGCAGCACCGACTGGTGGGAGCGGCTGGTCCTCGGGGTCTGGGACGACCACCAATGGATCAGGAATTTCCGCATGAAAGCGGACCTTCCTGCAGCTGTGCACCTGGCTCACCCGGCGCTGCAGAGAGCCACCACCCGGCTGCGGGCACCCATCCCCATCAAGAAGAGGGTCGCCATCGCGCTCTGGAAGCTGGCCACACCGGACAGCTACGCTCGATGGCACAGCAGTTCGAGGGTGGGACGATCAACCGTCGGAGTGATCGTCGTGGAGGTAAGTCCCAGGGGAGTGGGATGGGGAGGGTGCTGCACTCCAGGCCCAGGGATAGCCAAGATTCCAGGCTGGGTCGGCCAGGGGTTTGGGCCGTCCCTCCCTTGCACAGGCCCGCTGGTGGGGCCGTGGGGCGAGGGGCCCTGGTGTGTGTGTGTGTGTGGGTGTGTGTGAGGACAGAGGGAATCAAGGGGGCCCCAAGGGGCGCACACTCACCCCTGCCGTCGTGATGTGTTCCCTTGTGTTTCTCTGCACCCTTCTGCAGGTCGTCCACGCCATCAACAACATCCTGCTCCCGCGAATCATCCGCCTGCGCGGCGTGGATGATACCATGGCGGCCGCTGCCCTCGGGTTCCCCAACTGCGGGGAGCCCTGGGCGCCACCCACATCCCCATCCGGGCCCCGGAGCATCGAGCGGCCCATTTTATGAACCGCAAGGAGTACTGCTCCATTGTTCTGCAGGCCCTCGTGGACCACCGGGGCCGCTTCCTGGACATTTACGGGGGCTGGTCCGGCCGGGCACACGACGCCCGCATCCTCCGCAACTCTGGACTGTTTCGCAGGTTGAAGGCGGGCACCTACTTCCCCCGGCGAGACTTGACTGTCGGGGATGTGCCTATGCCCATCTGCGTCGTCGCGGGCGCGCCTACCCCTGATGCCCTGGCTAATGCGGCCCTACACGGGCAGCGGACCAGAACCGGGCCCGGTTCAGCGACCGCCTCAACCGGGCGAAACCCAGTGGAGCTGGCCTTTGGGCGTTTAAAGCCCGATTCCGTTGTTTGCTCACCCGTCTCGACATGGGTGAGCAGAATGCAACGGAGGTACTGGCCGCGTGCTGCGTGCTCCACAACATTGTGGAGCGCAGCAGGGAGGCCTTCCTCCCTGCATGGATGGCAGCCGAGGCACAGACCTTGGAACAGCCCGACACAGCTGCCGTCCGCCAGGCGCGCCAGGATGCGGTGCGCATCAGAGAGGCCCTGGTGGACATGTTTGCCCAAGCCCGTAGCAGGGTCGCCTGGGTCTCCCCAGACTACTCCCGCCCGTCCCCTACCCCTCCCCACCCCCTCCCCTTACCTCCCCCCCCAATTGTAAAGCGTCGGGTCAAAGCACATCGGCCGTCATCGTGACTGTTCGTCGGGTGCGTCGGGCTTAGTCAGGGTTTTTCTTTTTAGTTTAGGCTAGGGTTTAGGCCACCATCGTCTGTCCCGAAGAACAGCCACGAGGATTCGGGGGTCGTGCGGAAGGCTCAAGTCAGCGTACCTGATTCCAGTCGTCTTCCGTCGAGGGATCTCCTGGCTGTTCCTCTCCTGAGGCCCGGAAGGACCAAAGGATTGAGGTGGCCAGCTTCGCCATCATCTTCCGTCGAGGGATCTCCTGGCTGTTCCTCTCCTGAGGCCGGAAGGACCAAAGGATTGAGGTGGCCAGCAACACTACCCAATTGTCCTCCCTGCGCCTAGACTATGTTTAATTATCTGTAGTGTGCATCTTTTAACTGTTCTTGCTTGTTTGTGAGCTATGTAAATATAGTTTGTGGTTTACATTTTACTGAAAAGTCTCAGTATTTATTTATGCGCCACAAACCAATGAGCATAAAAGGGCCCCCAGTGATAGAGTACAGATTTTGTTGTCTGCAGTTTGTAACCCTGTTAAATTTAAGTGGCTAATTGGCATCTCACATCATTTCCTACAGTTACTAGAGTAACACGATAACCAACACAGGAATGAACAGAAAAATAGAAAACTGTTTATTTACAAGGGGGGGAGGGGACCTTCAACTGGGACGGGGACCTTCAACTGGGACTGGGACGGGGACCTTCAACTGGGACAGGGGACCTTCAGCTGGGACTGGGGCGGGGACCTTCAACTGGGGACGGGGGACCTTACTGGGATGGATGGCCCCTGCGACTGCTCCTCCGGGGGCCTGCACACGCTGGGCAGACCGCGTAGGGGCAGGCTGCACGGGGAGGTGGGCACGACCACGGGCACGACCACGACCAGGAGCAGGGGCAGGAGCAGGGGCAGGGGCAGGGGCAGGAGCAGGAGCAGGGGCAGGGGCAGGGGCAGGGGCAGGGGCAGGAGCAGGGGCAGGGGCAGGGGCAGGGGCAGGGGCAGGGGCAGGAGCAGGGGCAGGGGCAGGGCAGGGGCAGGGGCAGGAGCAGGAGCAGGAGCAGGAGCAGGAGCTGGGATAGGAGCTGGGATAGGAGGGCATGGGCTGTGCTCCGGGAGGAATGGCGGGGCATGGGGTCCGGCCATGCCATAATGGATGGCATGGACCAAATGTGCTGTGAGCACGTCCATGTTTGTGCGCATCCCTCGGCACTCATGTAGGAAGGCAGCCCAGCCCTCCTGCCGCCACTGCAGGTCCCCCTGCACCCGCTCGGCGATGGAGGCCTGGATTGCCTCCACGGCGCGCACGCGTGGCGGCGCAGAAGCTGGTCTCTCTGCCGCCGCCTGTGCCTCGGGGTTGGCCAGCTGGGGTGCCGCTGCTGCAGTGTCGGGTCTGGTGCTGGGTCCCGCTGCAGGGAAGAGAAGAAAGGATGGGTCAGTCAGGCAGGCCGTCCACTGTCCCCACATCTCATGCCCTCCACCCCTGAGCCCAGGTGACCCCACAGTTGTGTGGCTTGGGCCCACTCGGTTTCCCTCCTGCCCCCGTGTTGTATGTTGGCAAGGAGGACCGCCCCTGCTGGAGTAGGGTCCCCTCTCCAGTATTGTAAGCACCGGTCTGTGTCCTGGCCCGTGGAGGCGGGAGGGTGCTTGTGCTGCGTTCACCTGTGGAACTCCTGCCGGTGGAGACTGTGAAAAGCTTTGGGCTAATCGCTGGTGTTTGACAGGGAGCGAGATGCATCCCCACGCAGTGCCTGGGAGCACATCTGGCAGAGGCGGTCTGGGCTCTCAGATCCTCGCGTGGGATATCTCCTGGGCGTAACCAGAAGCGTGAGTGGGTGGGGGGGTGTCCCATCCTTGCAGCAAAACTCAGGGGCCCTTGTCCCTCCCACTATCCCTCCCGCAAGGCCGGTAGCCCAGGGACATGTGCGGCCACAGTGGGGACTTCCCTCGGGGAACCAGCCAAGGCACCGGGAGCAGGCGAGGACTGTGGCGCTGCGGTTTTCCCAGGAGCAGCTGGCTGTGCCTCACAGCCAGGCATGGGACAGTGTGCTGTTCTCCGTGCTGCACCCTTGGCGGAGGTGAGGGCTCTGGGCTGAGTCCCTGGGGCCCTGGCCGGTTCCAGCCGGCATCCACCCTTCCCCTGGTCCCGCCGCATGTGTGAGCAGCACGGTCCCAGGCGTGCCCTGCAGCTGCCTGCGCGGCCATGTGCCGCTCGGTCGCCAGGCTGCACGAGGTTGCACGTGCTGCTTGCTGCCTCATGCGGCGCAGCGTGCAGCTCACGTGGCCTGAGTGAAATGCTCTCCCCCCTCCTCTCTGGGCACCTGGCTCCCCACCCCGCCCTCCGCCCCCGCCCTTTGGGAGTGCAAACTGCAAAGACTCACCAGTGGGTTCCTCCCGGCCTCGGCCTCGGCCTCGGAGGAGCTGCTGGAGGGCCTGCTGGGTGGTGGCCTCCTCCCGCGCCGGACGCGCTGCTGCTGTCCTCTCCCTCCCCTGCTCGGTGGGTCGTCTGATGGGGCGCTGGCAGGTGTCCACAGGGGCGTCCGGGGCTTGCGGGGCTGGCTGGCCCAGGAAGGCGTTCAGCCGGTCATAGTAGGGGCAGGCGTCTGGTCCTGCCCCCTGCCCTCGCTGGCCGGACGTACCCCAGCCGCAGCTCCTTCACTTTGGAGCGGACCTGCTCGGCATTCCGGGTGGGGTGTCCCTGTTGTGCCAGGTTGTCGGCCAGCCGTGTGTACAGCTCGACATTGCGGCGCCTGGAGTGCAGGTCGTGGAGACCCTCCTCCTCCTGCCACAAGTCCAGGAGGGTCTCCAGCTCCTGGGGTCCAGGATGGGGCCCGGCGTTTGCGGCCCCTGGGGGCCTCCTGTGCTGGGGGTGCAGGGGCTCACCAGCCGGAGCTGCCATGGCGCGGTCAATGGGTGGCTGGGCAGCACAGCAGCACGTGGCAGAGCTCAGGCTGCAGGGTCTGCGGCGCTCCTGCCACGTCGCCCAGCAGCCTCCCTACCAGGAAGTCCAGGGCTCCTACGGGGTCTCGTGGCGACCAAACCGCTTTCCGTTTCTTCTGCTTTTCGGAAAAGCTGTCTACACTGGCCCTTTTCGGAAAAGCTTTTCCGGAAAAGGACTTTTGCCCAGCGGGGCGGCATAAGCTTTCGGAAGCGGCTGATTTCATACAGTAGATCGTCATTGCTTTTCGGAAAAGCAAGCGGCCAGTGTAGACAGCTCGCACCTTATTCCGGAAAAGCGGCTGATTTTCCGGAATAAGTGGCCCAGTGTAGACACAGCCTTCATGTTTCACTGGCATGAAAAAGTAATCAGACAGATCTTAATTCTCCTTCCCTTTACGTCAGTTTTATACTGGTAACGTTCGTTAACTTCAGTAAAGGTGCTATTGATTTACAGAGTGTCAATGACAGGGGAACCAGGCCTAGAAATTGAGGTGACTGATTAAACATGACTACTATCAAAATTTAGAGAAGAAAATAAACATTGCTTTGATTGGTTAACTACAATCAGCCAACTGGCTGTCAAGTTATCTGAATTTTTGGCAAACCACAGCCTAGTAAAATGTTGATAAGGTGGGAAGATTTCCAAGTGCCTGAAAAAGAAGTAATCTCATTCTACAATATTGCAATGATAAAATAACTAGAAACAAGACATGTTTGCAAACCTTAGCCGGACTTCCTGCTTATTTATGTCATAACTGATTACACGTTTACAACACATTATACCTTAATAACCAGAGAGGCTAAGTCCAGCTTAGACTTGGACTAAAATACATATATGTATTTTAACTCTACACATTTGATTAAAGTCTACATTTTTCCCAAGTGTTTTGCCTGAAAGTGAAAGGAATATTCTTTTTTAAAAGAAATGTGATACTTGAAACATGCAAATATTAATGAATTACTAAGCTTCCTCTGAGTTGACAACATAAACTAACATCCAATAATGTCATCAAAATCTCATGGACTAGCCATTCAATAGCACTCCATATGCACATACCACAATGACTTGTTTGCAGTCTTCTTCTAATCATGGAAGACTGTGGACTGAGAACTGTCTAGTTAAATGAAATATTCATTAATTAAAACATTTTGTTTTTACCTCCTGAATTTTAACAAATGCACCTGCAAATTCAAACTAAGGCCCCAAATGTCATTACAGAGTAACATTGAAAACATTGTTTAAAGAAACAACATTTTCATTGCACAGAATAAATTGAAATCTGAAAATTGATAATTGATATGTAGCCACATACAGATCTCTTTTCTTCATTCTAAGAAAATCCTAGAGATACTGTGGATCAAATTGACAACTTTGGTTAAGGGATAGGACTAGTCAGCTGTATCACAAGTATTTACATCTACAATAGAAAATGCATATATAAAATGATTTGAAAAAGATAAAGGCTGTACAGTGCAAATTGTACTGCAAAGCAGCATTAGCACTTCTGGAATTACCAACAAAATTCCTTCATCTCATTGCCTTGCATTTCAGAACCAAGAGTTTATCCAGCACTTACTGTATGCATTCATGACTATCATATATGAGCATACTCGAATGATTTCTTGTGATAATTGAACATAATTACTCATGTACAAAAACAAAATCTACATTTCAACTCAATTAGTTATAGAGTTTGTGGTGCTTAATATGCAAACTCATTCAAAAGGGCAACCATGCTGCATACTGCATGTGGCATCTTTTGTAAGACTTGATTTTTCACTTAAGTTTCATTAAACAGGAATTCTGTAACAGCAAGAGTGTGACAACAGGTCATTTCTACTATACTAACTTTAACAGAAATTGTGTAGAGGTAATCATACTACTGATTGGGGTTTGCTTGGCAACATGAGCATTACTAAATAACAAGAGCCATTCAGTGGCATATTGAAAACTCATAGAAAAATGTAGTATTCTAATTATGGGAAACACCAGTTTCCCAAAGGAAAAATTTTGAACCATTTTGTTTTCCTAGATTCATGAAGTTATATTCTGTTTGTGAAATAATGGACAGAATGCACAATATTTATTTGGGAATAATACATTTTATATGCTGTAGACACTCTAGAATACAAATAATAACCATAGCAGTTCAAAGAAACAGCAACAAAAAGTAGATTTTGTACATAAAGTCACTTATTAGTCCATAGTTACACAAGTTTAATTTTAATGTGATCCACCTTCTGGCATTGTCTCATGTGACTACTGCATTAGGTATATTATCTCAGGGCATGTCTACACTGGGGAGTTATTTTGAAATAACTCCCCTTATTTCAAAAGTACAAGGTGAACATTCACACAACAAGCCCATTATTTCAAAATTATTTCAAAATAATAGACTTGTTATTTTGAACTAATAACCCCCACTTATGATGAGGAATAACAGCTATTTCAAAACTGTTATTTTGAAGTAGCATTAGTATGGACCAGTCTTCCCTCTAAGATTTTCAATCCATGAACGGAGCGAATTTTGTCTTGTGCACCAATATTGAGGTCGTGTGCACTTGTTTGGATGTGTTCCACCATTGCACTCACCAGTTTACTAACATTAGATATTAACGTTATATATCTAACAATAACATTAACTAAACTCCCACCCTCTTCCCTTAGGATAGGCCCTGACCACATTTCTCCTCCTTGCAAAGCAGCTCCCTAACTGTCCTGATCAAAATGCTTGAGCATCAGCAGCAGCCTCCGCTGACTCACCCTAACCCCATCCCTCCTCACTTTCTATATGCTGTTGTGTCCTTAGAGGATCAGCCAATCTTCTTTCATGTACGGTCTGCAGCCCATACCACTCTCGGATCTTTTCCTGCTCTCTGTAGCTGGTTTGAACTCCTCCATCCCTCTCTGTCTGCCTGACCACTTGCCCTGCCTGCCCAGAGGCCCGTTACATGGCCACGCCCCTGTGCACACAGGCACATCCCCTTGCTGGCTGCACAGGTCCATGCGAGCCTCCCTGCCCTACATGCCTTGTGCTGTCACCGGGCTGCTCCTTCGGGGCAGGGAGGGAAGTTCCCCATAAGCCCCTGGCACAGCTGGTCAGTGCCCATCTCTCCTGTCCCATGGGCTGCCCCACCCCCCAAACCGGGCACTGCTGGCTGGTGCCTTCCCAGCCCCAGGAGCGCTGTCTGCCACTCTGCAGCTGGTAGAGCGCCTCGGCCAGACTTGAAGCTCGCTGGTGGGTTCCTGCCTGCCACATATCCTCCAGAGCAACCAACACACAGCTGCAGCCACTGCCTGCCATGAGGCTTCTGCCCCAGCTGAGCTACCAACATGTGGCTCCAGCTCTGACTCCAACTGGGGTAACCAGAGCTGCTGACACGCGACTCCAGCTCTGGCCCCAACTGGGGCCACTGGAGCAGCTGCCAGCTGCCACCCAGCCACCTGCCAGCCCTGGGGAAGAGCTGAAACTAGGGCAAGAGCCATATGGTGACTGCCCTGCTGCTCCTGGGGTGAGGCAGCCGCCCACCAGCCCCGTCCCCACCCCTAGAGTAGCTGAGCAGCCACTGCTGAGGAGCTGGGTGGGAGGCAAATTTTTGGTGCACGCCCACATAGGCATGCACCTTAGAGGGAACATTGGTGTGGACACTCAATTGCTGTAATTTCAAAATAATTGGCCTCCAGAGGCCTCTCACAGCTGCCCTTGAGAGCTCTAATTCTGGCCACACCCTTGACAGATCTAATGCTCCCCTCCTCCTAAACTCTTTAAAGCTGCAGGCAGAAGGGAAAGAGCTTGTGGCACCACAGCAGCCCTGCCAGACCTATGCCACACAGCAGCCTCCTTTGATGGAGCTAGGGGCAAAAGAAGGCACTGTCCTGGGCTGGTGCAGAGAGCCTTGATTTTATTGAGGTCTGGGTAAAGAGACAGACCTCCAGGATCTCTGCACCAGATGCCAAAATGTTGATGTGTATGGCTGAATGGCTGCCAGCCTGGCCAGAAGGGGCACAGCTACACCTTAGACCAAGTGTGGATGAAAATTAAAGAACTGCAGAAGGTCTACACAAAAGCCATGGAACAAAGTTCCTGCTCTGGGGCAACACCACAGACTTGCCACTTTTATGAGCAACTGGATGTCATCCTGGAAGGGAAGCCGATAACCTCATCCCCTGTCCTCGACTACAACCAAGACGGTGTACTCCACCAGGGAGGGGCTGTGGAGGACAATGATGATGAGAAGCAAGCCAGCTTGGACACTATGCCTGCCATCCAGGAGGTCTTCATGTGCCTGGAGCCAGTCCCCCACTCCAAAAGAAGGCATTTCAGGTGAATTCCATCACTTTCCTTATACACACGTAGGGTCAGATGGCGGGTGGGAAGGGGCTGCACGCTCCTCACTCAGCCATCTTGGCCTGGGGATTGTACAACAGCTTGTGCATGTGGGTGCACATGGAGCGCCAGTACAGAGCACTCAGCTCCATGACTGTGTTATGCTTAAACGAAGCACACAAGATCTTTTATAGGGGAAAAGGCAGTACACCACATTTATTGAGAATACAACAGTTGCATATGCTTTTCAATCACTCACACACACAAACACCATGCATATGCAGTCCTGCCAGATGATGTTATAGTTACCAGTCCAGAGTCCGTAACAATCTAGTGGTCAGCTAGATCGAACACAGAGGGGGAGCCGGGCTCTGTCGGTCAATCGATCCGATGCTCCTGGAGTGGCAAGATGAACCCAAAGTTCCATCGCAAAGCACCCTGCTTTTATAATCCTTTTCTCTATTGAAATCCATGGATTCCACTCTGTGACCGGAACATTATCTTTTTTATGTCAGTGTTCCCAAAACATTTTCCAAGGCTCATCCTGTAATCAATCGTCTTTCGGGGGGTGCCCGCTTGCTTCAAGGCTCATCAATCTGCCAATATCCAATCATCTTATGAGGAGGGGTATGCATCGATGGTTATAGATGGCTTCTCCACCGCCAGGTCATCTAGTCTTCACCCACGCTTGCTCACCCTCCTTCTTTGGCCATCTGGTTCTGAGCAATATAACTTTTGCACCTTATCTTGACACATTTGTTCCCTCTCACACACACATAAGCAATGTTAAAAGGACTCTCGAGGTTACGCAGATACACAGATGTGCATCGGGCAGAGCAAAGAGGCATTGTAAATCAAGCAATTAAGGCCTCTCAGCCTTCAACATTCTTCTAATCTCATTAACATAGACACAATATGAGATCCTGTCTCTTTACTTACTAAATTTTAGAACAAGGAAATATAAGAGATATATACTTAACTAAAGGATTTGACTTACTACAATCATTGGGTATGTCTACACTAAAGCACTATTTCAAATTAATTTAATTTGAAATAGTTAATTCTAATTAAGCTAATTCGAAATAACGCATCTAGACACAAAATCTAATTCAAAATAGCGTTTTCCTATTTCAAAATAGCGCATCCACACTGATTGGCTGCTGGATCGCATTTAAGGGCAGCTGAAACCGGTTCCAGCAGGGCATCAGGTCAGTAGTTCTGTGGCTTTGTGTGGCTGCTGTCTGAGGCTATCTGAGGCTCGTGCTTAAAGGGAACCCCCTGGACAGCCAGTTCTCAGCTTTCCCTGCTTGCTTGCCTACCTCGCTGAGGGACAGCAAAGCATTTTCCTCTCCGCCTGCTTTGTTTGCTCTCATTTGGGACACCACAGCACTCAGCACCATGGAGCCAGAGCCACCCCTGGGCACTCTGGTGCTCATGTTGAATGTCTTGCTGCAAGCCTGGCAGCAATTGCTGGAGGCTACCTGGCACCTTCTGCTGCAGGCCAGCCCCCGGCCCTCCCCCTGTCGCCCTGGGGGCCGTGGAGGAGGGGCGCCCGGATGCCAGCATGCCCCGCCGCATCTGGCATCTGGACACCAGCAGGGACTGGTGGGGCCACATCGTCCAGGAGCGCTGGGGAGACCAACAGTGGACCCAGAACTTCAGGATGAAGAAGGACACCTTCCTGGAGCTTTGCGAGTGGCTTGCCCCTGCTCTGCAGCGACGGGACACACGCATGAGGCCCGCCATTCCCCTCCACAAGAGGGTGGTCATCGCCCTCTGGAAGCTCTCCACACTGGATAGCTACCGATCCGTGGGGAACCAGTTAGACGTAGGGAGATCCATCGTCGGAGCGGTGCTCATGCAGGTACGGCACTCACCGGCCCCTGGGCCAGGAGGGGGGGCTGCAAGGATGACATAGGCTGCCCCAGGGAAAACAGGGAGGAGGTGGTGTAAGTGCCCTCCCTTGGAGGGTTCGGTCTGTCCCAGCCGCGCTACAGACCGCCTGCGGTGGCCAGGATTGCAGCAGGGGTTGCTCCTGGGAGTGGGGCGCAGGGCAATGGCGAGGAACGAACACTCCCAGCCACCCGGGCACCCCAGTGTCCCTCGGTTTTGTGTGTCTCTCTGCAGGTGGTCAAGGCCATCAACAGGGTGCTGCTCCGCAAGAGTCGTCTGCCTCACCGACCTGGACACGGTCATCCAGGGGTTCGGTGCCCTGGGCTTCCCCAACTGCGGGGGGGCAATCGATGGGACGCACATCCCCGTCCATGCCCCGGAACACCAGGCCTCCCTCTACATCCTGCAGGCCGTGTCTGACCACCGGGGTCAATTCACAGACATCAACGTGGACTGGTCCGGCAAGGCACACTACGCGCGTGTGTACCACAACTCCTCTGTGCGCCAGAGGCTGCACGCTGGGACTTTCTTCCCTGACCGCCACATCAGGGTTGGGGACGTGGACATGCCAGTGTGCCTGCTGGGAGATGCGGCCTACCCCCTACAGCCTTGGCTCATGAAGCCCTACACAGGACACCTCAAGCCCTCCCGGCAGGCCTTCAATGCCAGGATCAGCAGGGCCCACATCGCGGTCGAGGGGGCCTTCGGCCGACTGAAAGCACGATTTAGATGCCTCCTCATCCGCCTTGACCTCTCCCAGTACAATATTCCGCACGTGGTGGCAGCGTGCTGTGTGCTCCACAATTTATGCGACAGGAAAGGGGAGGCTTTCCTGCCAGCCTGGATGGCAGAGGCTGCCCACCTGGTTGGCCAGTAAGCATAACCCCACACGGCTGCCAGCCAGGAGGCCCTTCGGGGGACTGTCCGCATCCGGAAAGCCCTGTGGGAGAGCTTCCAGGCGGACGAGGACTGAAGTCCCCCCTGGCATGCCCCAGTGGGGCCCTTGCCTTACATTGTACCCCCACCTTCTTCCCCTTTCCCCTCCCTAACCCCTCTTCCTGATATACAGTAAAAACACCTGTGTTGCCACAAAAAACTCTCTTTATTTAACATAACTGGGGTGGGGGGAGGGGGAGAATGAGGATGGAGAGGGGAGGGGGGAAACCTGGGAGGAGGGAGCTGGAAGGGGGAGGCAAGGAGAGGGAGGGGGAGGAGAAGCTCAGGGTTGGGGGTCTTGCCGGCCCTCCCGTCTCGCAGCACTGCAGGTGCGGGGGCCTCGGCGTTCCCGGGGGGGGAGCGGAGGGTAGAGCAGGAGGGACAGGGGGGCAGAAGAAGCAGGAGAGGGAGCAGGGGTGGGAGGAGGAGCAATAGCTGTGGTGGCCACAGGGTCTGGAGCAGCAGGAGGCAGCAATCGGTCCACCAGGGCGTGCAGGTGCTCGCAGAGGGCACAGCCCTGCTCCCGCAGCTCCCACAAGCTCTCCTGCCGCAGCTGCAGGTCCTCTTGCACCCACTGCTCCTGGCTGTGAACCTACCCTCCCTGAAACCGCAGCTGCTGCCTCTGGAACTCCTCAGGTTGTGGGTGCGCCTGCTGGCCCGGGTGTGGGTGGATGGTCCAGGCGGGGTGGTGCGTCCTGCACTCGCAGGTGCTGCGGCTGCGGTGGAACAAGAGAAGTGGTCAGTTCTCCCTGGGGACACAGTGGGTGAAACCCAGCCCCCCTCTGGAAGGCGAGGACGGCAGGTCTCCGCACCATCATGCCCTGCTATCCCCGGGAGTGTGAGCTGGCCCAGGACTGCATCCCACCCCCTGGGCTGCCTATAGTGTGGTGTCTGAGGGGGGGAGGAGAGATGTGCCCTGCCTCTGTGTAGAGGGGGCATCTGGAGGGAGGGCAGTGTCTCTCCCTGGGATCAGGAGCCTGTCATGTGCTTTCACGCATAGACGCGTGTGGGGAACAGGCCAGGGCCCCTGCATGGCACCCAGCTGGGGCCACATGTCCTGGATGGCATGGCAGATGCACAGGTTGCCGCCTGCTCTGTGGTCGTCAAGGCCGATGCGCACGGTCCCTGGGCTCCCCCTTCCCCGCCCACCCTGCATAAAGGGACCATGATGTCACTCACATGTGGAGGCTGCTGATGGGCTCTCTGGTTTGGCTCAGGAGTCCTGGGTGCAGGGCACGCTCCCTGCAGGCTCCTGGCTGCCATCCTCCTCTTCCTCCTCTGCCCCGGGGTCAATGACGACCAGGGGGGCTCAGACCATCTGACCCCCCAGGATGCGGTCCAGGGCCTCAAACTGTGGGCAGGCCTCCGGGTCAGCCCCTGGTTGGGAGGCCCTGGCATAGGCCTGCCTCAGTTCTTTAATTTTGCTCTGCACCTGCTCCTGGCTGCGCATGTGGCCTCTGGTGGCCAGGCTGACAGCCATGCGGCTGTAGACGGCCGCATTCCTGCACCTAGTGCAGAGATCGTGGGCATTGGAGGCCTCCCCCCAAACCTCAATGAGGTCCACGATCTCCGCACTAGACCAGGCAGGCGCCTGCCTTTTGCAGCCCCTGGCAGGCTCCTGGAAGCCACCAGCCTGGTCCTGGGGAGCAGTGGAGGGCTGGGTGGCAGGGAGTTGCTGGCTCATGCTGTGCCAGGTGTACGGTCTGCTGGCTGTGTGCTGGCAGGCTTGCAACTGGGACAGACACTGTGGCCAGAGTCTGCCCCTTTAAGAGCTCCGGGGCTGGGGGGGAGCAGACGAGTTTTCCTGGTTGTACCCAGAGTGGCCACCAGGGCTCCCTGGGAAGGGCTGAAGGCCCCCTTATTCGAAATAAGTGTCTACACAGCACTTATTTCGAATTGGCTATTTCTAATTTGGTGTTATTCCTCGTAAAATGAGGTTTACCAAATTCGAAATAAGTGCTCCATTATTTCGAATTTATTTCAAAATAGCAGTTTGGCTGTGTAGATGCTATTAAAGTTAATTCAAAATAACTGCTGTTATTTCGAATTAACTTTGTAGTGTAGACATACCCTTAAATATGATTATATATTACCTTACATTACTACATTACTAAACCTAAGATAAGAAATATAAAAAGAATAAAACTTTCAGTTCCAACAACTCTCTCACACAGGAACTCCTTGCTCCTTCTCACACTGTTCCTGGAGAGGCCTGCCTTACTCTGTCCTCTGTGATGGGACACCATCCCACCAGAAGCCATTACTAAGGAGGCTGATGTAATGGAAACACACAGCAGTGCCTCACATGCCCGCATTCTTGGGCAGCATTCACTCCCAGTCAATCACGGTGATGTGGCAGACACCAATCCCCTGCATGGGAACCTGCCGGGCAGAGGAAGAGAAGGGGACCCTAGTAGAACTCTCTCCGGAAAGTGGCCTCTGCCGCTTGCACACACTTTCCCCAACACTTTTCCTCCAGTGGGCTGGGTTGGAAGTTCTCTCTCTGCAGTATGCTGCCACTGCCAGACACTGTTTGCAGGACATAGAAAGATGCTGAGCTGCCATTCCCCCCTTCCACATGTAGGCTCCTGGCCTGGCCAGCACCTTCCCATGCCTGCTTGTTCCTGGGCTGTGGGTGTAGCAATTCTCCCCTGTGACATCCGTGCCCCATCAGGAAAGTGCCTTTGGTGTCGGCTCAGAGATTAAAGCTAGGTTTCATGCACATTGTCTCCTGGGGTGACTGCCCTTGTCACTTTTCTTCACAGTTGGGCCAGCTGAGAGCATGGCATGTACATCACCTCCCATGCCATCCTCCTGCCCTGTGAGAGCTGCAGGAGAAGGTGGCCCTGTGAGGACCTGATGTGGGAACAACTTGAGAGCCTCCGGTCCCTGAACCACAACTTTGAGGAGGCGCTCCAGGAGCACCAGGCAGATGAAGAGCTAAGACGGAAGATCTGAGACCATTTGTCACACCAGTACGAGGCCATGTGCTCCTTGATCATCAAGCAGTCTAGCAGCTACTCCTGGGCAATTGCCCCCACCCAACCCCCTGCCCAAATCTTCACCCAAGCCCCACAACTCTCTGCCCAACTGCTCGCACCAGTCCCCTCCAACTCCCAGCACTTGCACCTGCCCCCACCACCTGGCTTCTATTTCTACTCCCCCCCCCCTCCAGGGGCCACTGAGGCCCATGAATATGTAGCGGTGGGACCTCTTGTGCAGCCAAAATGTCCCAAGGTACTCAAGGCAGGTTCCACTCCCAGGCCCATCCCTGAGCTCCTTCTCCCCCTAATTCCCCTCCCACATCCTCCCTCCTCCCAGGTTATTACCCAAGTCCCTCCCCTGTTGTATATTCCCCCAAATATAAATTACAGTTTTGTTTTCTAACAAAAAACTTTTTTATTTCATCTGCAGGGGAAGGGGAAGCTGGGAAGGGAGACAGAGGAAGGAAGAGGTGAGGGGAGGAAAGGCATACAGGGGCAATGCAGAGGCCCTTTGTGGGAGAGTCTCACAGCTGGTCTTCGCTGAAACTCTCCCTCAAGGCCTCCCGAATGAGCACAGCCCATGATGGGCTTGCCAAATGGCAGCGGTGCCCAACTGCTCAAAAGCCCTGGTCGGCTGCTTAGCCTCTGCCCCCCACGTTGGCAGGAAAATCTCCCCCTTGTTCTTACATATATCATGGAGCACACAGCACACCACCACCACTTGGAGGCTGTTCTGGTCACCAAGGCCCAGGGAGGTGAGGAGACTCTGGAACCTCCCCTTGAGGTGGCTGAAGGCACTCGCCACAACTATGCAGCACCTGCTGAGCCTGTTGTTGAAGGTCTCTTTCATGGGGTTCAGGCTTCCTGGTAAGGGCTTCATAAGCCAGGGGAGCAAAGGGTAGGTTGTGTCACCCAGGATGCACATGGGCATGTCGACATCCTGACCCTGATGGTGTGGTAAGGGAAAAAAGTGCCGGTGTGCATCTTTTGGAAGAGACTCGAGTTCCTGAAGACATGGGAGTCATGTGCCTTCCCCGCCCACCTGACGTAAATGTCTAGGAACTGACCTTGGTGGTCCATGAGGGCCTGCAGTACCATTGAAAAGTACCCTTTCCTATTGATATAATTGGAGGCTCACTACTTGCAGGCCATGATGGGGATGTGGGTGCCATCAGTGCCTCTCCCCGCCACACACACACACAGTTGGGGAAGCCCTTTGCTGCAAAGCTAGTGACAATGGGGTCAGCATTGTCCAGGGTGATGACTCTCTGCAGCAGGATGGCTTTGATGGCCTTCACCACGTATAGAATCACAGAAACACAGAATCACAGGGTTTCAAGAGGTCCCCTCTTTTCAAAGAAAGACCAACCCCAAGTAAACCATCCCAAGCAGGATTTTATCAAGCTGGGATTTGAAAACCTCTAGAGATGGAGATTCCACTGCCTCCCTAGGGAACCTATTCCAGTGTTTCACCACTCTCTTAGTTAAATAGTTAAAGAGTCAAACCTGCATGAGCACATCCCCAACTGTGGATCTCCCCACACTGAATTGCTTCTCAATGGAGCGGTAGCTGTCCAGCATGGCGAGCTTCCACAGGGTGATGGAAACACACTTCTGGAGGGGAACGGTGGGTCACACGCAGTTGTTCTGTTGCTGGAGGGCAAGGGTGAGCCATTCGCAGAGCTCCTGGAAGGTGTCCTTCCATATGCAGAAGTTCTGGAGCCACTGCTGGTCATTCCACCACTGGAGGACAATGCGGTCCCACCAGTTGGAACTGGTCTCCCACTGCCAGAAGCAGCATTGTATGGTATGAAGGGGATGCTGGAAGGGAATGTGGTCCATGAGGAGTGCTTGGGCCTGGGTGCAGAGGTTTCCCAATCCGGGCTGGTCGTCATGCTCCTGTAGCACCATGTAGCCAGTCTTCATGAACTGCACCATGAAGCACAGCAGGAGGTCAAAGAGCCTGGCGCTGCTTTGCAGTAGCTCTGGCTCCATGTTGGAAGTGCTGTGGCATCAGAGCAACCAGAGCACGTGGCGTGAGTTTGCTGTCCCTCAAGGGTATAGGCAGTGCAGAAGAGAAGTGTGAGATGCAGCTGTAGAGAGGAGCCCATTTAAGCATGAGACTCAGCTAGCCTCAGGGAGCAGCCACAGGAAGTAACTGCTGTCCTGATGCATTCCCCAGAGTGCTTCTGGGAGACTTTAAATGTGAATCAGGCTCCAGTGTGAATGCACTATTTTGATATAAATCTGTGCTATTTCGATGGTGCCTTGTATTGTGGACATGCTTTTTTGAACTATTTATTTTGGGAGTTATTATTTTGAAATAATCTCATAGTGTAGACATAGTCTCAGAGTAAAAGACATTACAAGCTCATCTAAAACCACAAGTATCATAAAAACATTACTTTTGACATTACTAATCATTAAGGTCTAAGGCTACGTCTACACTACACGTTTTTGCAGCATAAAATATGCTAATGAGAGACTCATTAGCATATTTTCTGCCATTTCTTTTAGTGCAAGGGGTTTTTGCGCAAAAAGAAGCAGTGTAGATGGGAGTTTTTTGCACAAAAAAACTTGTTTTGCACAAGACCCTCCAGGACAGGCATAAGGATCTTGTGCAAAATGGGGGTTTTGTGCAAAAAAACCCCATCCACACTGCTTCTTTTTGTGCACAAACCCCTTGCACAAAAGAAATGGTAGAAAATATGCTAATGAGATTGTGACTTATGCTAATGAGTCCCTCATTAGCATATTTTCTGCCAGAAGAACATGTCATGTAGACGTAACCTAAGAGAATAATTATAATCCACTTAGGTATTCTTTAACATCAGACATTTATATTAAGTCCTTGCTACATGCTCTGTCAAACAAAATGATAGTATATTCTTGCATACACAATTAAATAATAGCACTAGGCTAAACTAACACTACTCTAAACTACAGATACTAACTCCTACTAACAATTTACTCTGCTAAAGACTCAGCCACAAAATGGCATAGTAGAAAAACCAGGAGGAGAAAATCAGCTCTTCTGACTCATGCCAAAGGTGGTAACATGGAACAGAGGTGTGTACGGGGGCAGTACTGTCAGTATTTAGCCTTGAGAGGAGCACCAAAGAGGTGTACAGCATGCCCTGACAGGTAAAACAAATCCAGTTGACCAGTCAATACTGGTGAGTGCAGGTGTGTGGGGGGGGGGGGTGGAGGGGCATAATCCCTGCTTCAGTCACCAGACCTTCCCACTTGACTCCTACCAGTTGCTGGACAGCCCCTTGCCCCTCCTGCCTATGGTGTTTGGGGCATGTGCTCCTTCATGGCCCCCCTGTGTCACTTATGAGTGCATTTCTGGATTATTACAAGATGATACAGCCTTAACTGTAACACACTGAAGCCCAGGCAAACACTTCCTGATTCTGTGATAGAGTTTTCCCTACAAAACAGGCCTATAACCCTTCTCACAATGTATTTTGCCAAAAGTTGTCATAGCAGAATACAGCTGTAGCATTCAAAAACATCCAACTTTTCCAGGGAAGGTAAAAAACCATAATGTTATTGCCAACTGAACACATATTGAAACACTGTTCTTTGTAAATCTGTTTATTCTTTCTAAATTTAAAACTCTTTTGTTTCTGAAAGAGTATCCTGTCAGTCTTCTGAAGACTATATGAGATTTGCTGTGGGATTTTGTAATGATCAACCTGATGTTGCATATATTGTATATACTGTAATATGAAAATAATATACAAATTAAAAGTCTAAAATGATAATTAAAAATAAAGCTAAACACACTACATTTTCCAATGAGAAAATATATTATTAATTTTATAAATCAAGTGGTGGAGGTCTAAGATAGTGCTAATGTGTAAAAGTAATTAAATAATACTTTAAATAATAATATAAATAAAAATCTTCATGATTCAGACAAATTATATTCCTTAATCTCTACATGAACCCAAAACATCATGGAAATTAAACTTAATTTACTAAGTTTTCTTGCCTGAAGAATTCTCAGCCATGTGGTATAATTGTTATATGAGTGTTAAAATACATTTGCACAATAAAGTAGAAAAGGAACCAATGTGATCTTTCTCCTGCTTTCTCAAAAAATAGGTCAACTATAAATAGCCATGGTAATGATCTTTTTTTTTTTTTTTGTAGTTTAAGATAGCTATAATTAAGATGCTCAATACAGTTTTTTTACAACATTCCAGATAATTTTATTATATAATATAGGATGCAGAGATCGATACGTAATCTACTTGGTTTGAGCTGAATAAAAAAGAAAGGAAACAAGTGACAGAGTTGGAAAAATAAGACAGGCTAGAATCATAGAAAATTAGGTTTGGGAGAAATATCAGGAAGTCACCTTGTCCAACCCCCTGCTCAAAGCAGAACCAACTTCAGCTAAATAATCCCAGTCAGGGCTTTGTCAAGTCTTGTCTTAAAAACCTGTAAGGATGAAGGTTCCACCCCGGCCCCGCCTCAAGCAACCCATTCCAGTGTTTCATCACCCTCCTAGTGAAATAGTTTTTCCTAACTGTAAGGGGGTCTTTGGCTGCACCCTCTCTCTTGCCATTTCACCCCCTCAGAGGAACTCTCTCGCGGAGGGGGTAGGGAGACCCAGGCCTGCCCTCTCTCCCGGGTCTCGTCCGGCTAGCGGGGCTCCTGCCGAAACTCACCAGCCCTCGGGCAATACACAGGAAGCCCTACCCTGGGCTACTTCCTACCCCCCGCGAGTCTGGTTCACGGTCGCCGGGGTGTCCATTCGCCACCCCCAACTTCCCTTCCTGACCCCCCTCCTGGCGTCCTCCCTCTCCTCTTTGAATTCCCCGCCGGGGGCGTTCCCACCTCTTGCCCCTCCCTCTGACCTCACATCGCCCTTTAGCCCCACCCCTTGCGTCCGCCACGTCTCCTTCCCTCCTCCCACACGCCATGAGGGCCGGAGGTCCTCCCATTCCCCTGAGGCTACCGCAGCGCTAGAACAAACGGTGCAGCTGGAGGTTTTTCCAGCCACCTCCCCGGACAGCACAGGGATCGGAACAGCCTTAGTGCGGGGTGATCTCGCTCCACAGAAGCAGGGCGGAGTCGCTCCGTCACATTAACATATAAACTAGATTTTCCCTGCTGTACTTGGAGACCATTGTTCCTCATCCCTAACGATACGGCCAAGAATGACTAACGATACGGCCAAGAATGACCTTGAGCGGATTACAGCGGATTATGTAGCGCTGGGAAGAAGGATCCAAGAATTCGGAGTGCAAGTGGTGTTCTCGTCCATCCTCCCTGTTGAAGGGAAAGGACTGGGCAGGGATCGTCGAAATGGGGAAGTAAATGCGTGGTTGCGCAGGTGGTGTCGCAGAGAGGGCTTTGGTTTCTTCAACCATAGGACTCTGTTCCGGGCACAAGGACTGCTAGGAAGAGATGGGATCCACCTAACCAAGAGAGGAAGGAGCATCTTCGTGGGCAGGCTTGCAAACCTAATGAGGAGGGCTTTAAACTAGGTTCATTGGGGGATGGTGACCAAAACCCTGAGGGGAGTGGGAAAGTCGGATACCGGGAAGAAATGCAAAGAGGAACAAGCAACAAAGGAGGACCCCTGATTCGAATGGAGAGGGTAGGGCAATCAACTGGTTATCTGAGATGGTTGCACATTAATGCAAGAAGCCTGGGCAACAAACAGGGAGAACTGGAGGCCCTGGCACAGTCCAAGAAATATGATTTAATTGGGATAACAGAGACTTGGTGGGATGACTCGCATGACTGGAGCGCTGTCATGGAAGGGTATAGACTGTTCAGGAAGAACAGGCAGGGGAGAAAAGGAGGAGGAGTTGCACTATATGTAAGAGAGCACTATGATTGCTCTGAACTCCAGTATAAAGAGGAGAAAACCTGTTGAGAGTCTATAGGTTAAGTTTAAAGGAGCAAACAACAACAGTGATGTTGTGGTTGGTGTCTACTATAGGCCACCGAATCAGGTGGATGAGGTAGATGAGGCTTTCTTCGGACAACTCAGAGAAGCTTCAAGATTGCAGGCGCTGGTTCTCGTGGGGGACTTTAATCACCCTGACATCTGTTGGGAAACCAATACGGCAGTACACAGGCAATCGAGGAAGTTTTTGGAGAATGTTGAGGATAACTTCTTGGTACAAGTGCTGAAGGATCCGACCAGGGGCCATGCGCAACTTGACCTTCTGCTCACAAACAGGGAGGAAATAACGGAAAGCAGAGGTGGGTGACAACCTGGGAAGCAGTGATCATGAGATGGTAGATTTCAGGATCCTGACCAAAGGAAGAAAAGAGAGTAGTAAAATACACACCTTGGACTTCAGAAAAGCAGATTTTGACTCCCTCAGAGATCTGATAGGCAGAATCCCCTGGGATGCTAACATGAAGGGGAAAGGAGTCCAGGACAGCTGGCAGTATTTTAAAGAAGCCTTATTGAAGGCACAGAAAGAAACCATCCCCATGCGTAGCAAGAGAGGCAAACATGGTAGGAGACCGGATTGGCTTACGGGGGAAATCCTTGGTGAACTTAAGCACAAAAAGGAAGCTTACAAAAAGTGGAAACTTGGACAAATGACCAGGGAGGGGTTTAAATGTATAGCTCGAGAATGCCGGGGGGTTATCAGGAAGGCAAAAGCGCAATTGGAATTGCGACTGGCAAAGGATGTGAAGGATAACAAGAAAGGTTTCTACAGGCATGTTAACAAGAAGAAGGTGATCAGAGAGGGTGTGGGGCCCCTACTGGATGAAGGAGGTAACCTAGTGACAGATGATGTGGGGAAAGCTGAAGTACTGAATGCTTTCTTTGCCTCTGTATTTACGGACAAGGTCGGCTCCCGGACTAATGCGCTAAGTGACGCAAGATGGGATGAAGATGGACAGCCCTTGGTGGGTAAAGAACTATTAGGAACTATTAGGAACTATTTAGAAAAGCTAAACGTACACAAATCCATGGGTCCGGACTTAATGCATCCAAGGGTACTGAAGGAGTTGGCAAATGTCATTGAGGAGACTTTGGCCATTATCTTTGAAAAATCGTAGAGATCGGGAGAAATCCCGGATGATTAGAAAAAGGCAAATGTAGTGCCCATCTTTAAAAAAGGGAAGAAGGACAATCCAGGGAACTGTAGGCCGGTCAGTCTTACCTCAGTTCCTGGAAAAATCATGGAAGGGATCCTTAAGGAATCTATTTTAAGGCACTTGGTAGAGAGGAAAGTGATTAGGAATAGTCAGCATGGATTCACAAAGGGCAAGTCGTGCCTGACCAATCTGATTAGCTTCTATGATGAGGTAACTGGCTCTGTGGACATGGGAAAGTCAGTGAATGTGATATACCTTGACTTTACCAAGACTTTCAATACGGTCTCCTACAATATTCTTGCCAGCAAGTTAAGGGAATGTGGATTGGATAAATGGATAGTAAGATGGATAGAAAGCTGGCTAGAAGGCCCGGGCCAGCGGGTAGTGATCAACAGTTCGATATCAGGATGGCAGTCGGTTTCTAGCGGAGTGCCCCAGGGTTCAGTTCCACGACCGGTTTTGTTCAATATCTTTATTAATGACCTGGATGAGGGGATGGATTGCACCCTCAGCACGTTTGCAAATGACACTAAACTAGGGGTAGATACGCTTGAGGGCAGAGATAGGGTCCAGAGTGACTTAGACAAATTGGAGGATCGGGCCATAAGAAATCTGATGAGGTTCAACAAGGACAAGTGCAGAGTCCTGCACTTGGGACGGAAGAATCCCAAGCATTGTTACAGGCTGGGGACCAACCAGCTGAGTAGTAGTTCTGCAGAAAAGGACCTAGGGCTTACACTGGATGAGAAGCTGGATATGAGTCAACAATGTGTCCTTGTAGCCAAGAAGGCTAATGGCATATTAGGTTGCATTAAGAGGAGCATTGCCAGCATAGAATCATAGAATCATAGAGCTGGAAGAGACCTCAGAGACCCTCTCCAATGCGTCCACATCTTTTTTGTAGTGGGGGGCCCAGAACTGGACACAATACTCCAGATGTGGCCTCACCAGAGCCGAATAAAGGGGACTAATGACATCTCTGCATCTGCTGGCAATGTTCCTCTTAATGCAACCTAATATGCCATTAGCCTTCTTGGCTAAAAGGGCACACTGTTGACTCATATCCAGCTTCTATCAGTAGTCCGAAGAAAGCCTCATCCCACCAAGTCTCTGTTATCCCAATTAAATCATATGTCTTGGACTGGGCCATGGCCTCCCGTTCTTCCTGTTTGTTGCCCAGGCTTCTCGCATTACTGTACAAACACCTCAGATAACCAGTTGATCGCCCTATTTTCTCCATTCGAATCAGGGGTCCTCCTTTGTTGCTTGCTCCTCTTTGCATTTCTTCCCGGTATCCGACTTTCCCACTCCCCTCAGGGTTTTGGTCACCGTCCCCCGACGAACCTAGCTTAAAGCCCTCCTCACTAGGTTTGCAAGCCTGCCCGCGAAGATGCTCCTTCCTCTCTTGGTTAGGTGGATCCCATCTCTTCCTAACAATCCTTGTGCCCGGAACAGAGTCCCATGGTCGAAGAAACCAAAGCCCTCTCTGCGACACCACCTGCACAACCACGCATTTACTTCCTCAATTCGACGATCCCTCCCCAGTCCTTTCCCTTCAACAGGGAGGATGGACGAGAACACCACTTGTGCTCCGAATTCTTGGATCCTTCTTCCCAGCACTACATAATCCGCAGTAACTCGCTCAAGGTCATTCTTGGCCGTATCGTTAGTTCCCACGTGGAGAAGCAGGAAGGGGTAGCGATCCGAAGGTTTGATCAGTTTGGTAAGCCTCTCAGTCACATCCTGAATGCGAGCTCCCGGTAAGCAGCACACCTCTCGAGATTCCAGGTCCGGAGGGCAGATGGATGGCTCAGTCCCTCTTAGGAGGGAGTCCCCGACCACCACCACCCGTCGTCTTCTTTGGGGTGGTTGCCATGGAACCCCCATCCGTAGGACTACACATCCCATTCCTACCAGTAGATGGTGTTCCCTTCCAGTTTCTTCCTTGTGAGGTCCCTTCCAAAGCATTCAGCACTGCAGAGCCTGTGGAGAGAGCCTGAAAGCGATTACTTACCTCTATAGCATTGGGAGATTCCCGTGCTGGCCTTTTTCCCCTTCTAGAAGTTACATGCTGCCAGTTCTCCTCCTGATCCCATAATGCCCTCTCTGGCTCTTCCTCCTGCCGTGCTTGAAGGATTAAATGCTGCCTTCTATCAAGGAAGTCTTCATTCTCTCAGATCGAGCGTAGGGTCGACACTTGGGCCTCCAGTCCTCTAATTTTTTCTTCCAAAATGGCAACCAGCTTGCACTTAGTGCAGATGAAATCCGTTCTTTCTTCCGGGAGGAAGACAAACATGGCACATTCCGTGCAGGTAACAACAGCAGACCTATAATTGTCCATCGCTGCTGTCCTGGAGAAGGGATTTAAAAAGAAAGGCAAGAAAACCTCATGCCCTTCCCTCTCCCCTTGCAAACTCCCTCTCTAAACTCCCTGTTAGCACTCACCTGTTCACAAGCTCCTTGGTCGCTTGCCTACTTCCTTATCCAGAGATTTCACTACTCCCCTTTATTCGGCTCTGGTGAGGCCACATCTGGAGTATTGTGTTCAGTTCTGGGCCCCCAACTACAAAAAGGATGTGGATGCATTGGAGAGGGTCCAGTGGAGGGCAACCAAAATGATTAGGGGGCTGGAGCATATGATCTACGAGGAAAGGCTGAGGGAGTTGGGTCTGTTTAGTCTGCAGAAGCGAAGAGTGAGGGGGGATTTGATAGCAGCCTTCAATTCCTGAAAGGAGGTTCCAAAGAGGATGGAGAAAGGCTGTTCTCAGTAGTGACAGATGGCAGAACAAGGAGCAATGGTCTCAAGTTGTGGTGGGAGAGGTTGTGGAAGCAGGACTAAGGGAGAGGGGATAAGGGTGGCCATTTCAGGGTTTTTCAGTAGCAGAGCAAGAGTCTGGTTCACTCTGACTCTTGCTAACGCGAGAGCTAGAAGCGACGCTGCGTTCGCCTCTCTGCCTCGCTCTCCAAGATAAGAATGGAATGCTGACCTCAGTGAGAACCTTGGAGATAAGACAGTATCCGATGGGAATTGAGTGGGCAGGGAAGTAATTGTTTAATGTTATATATAACGGAAAGGTATATATATTGGTTTTTAATTGTTTTGTATTTGAAGATCCGCTTATGCTGTCTTCCCTTGCAATATTGCTCGAATAAATTGCCTCTGGCAACTTGTTGCTTAAACACAACGCAGTGTGAAGGCTCGTTATCTTCCACAAAGTCCAGGTTGGATATTAGGAAAAACTATTTCACTAGGAGAGTGGTGAAGCACTGGAATGGGTTACCTTGTGTGAAGACGCGTTGGGGTTCCCCCCGTCTCCTGCACCCCCGTAATGGCACGAACAGACTCCACCAGCCAGTAGAATAGAGGGAGTTTATTGCTTCTCCAGGATACAGCACAGCATCTGTCATCTGGTTACAGGAACTGCAGCTAAGAGGCCTCAGTGCCCCCCTTTGAGATGGGGGGGGTGGCTGGGCCCTACAATCCCAGCCCACTCCCCAGCTCCTTCCCTAGGCTGTCTCCTCCATGCTCCCAGACAGAAACTAACTAACTCTCTTCCAGCCCTGCCCCCAGCCAGGGGCGGCATTCCACCTTCCTTTGTTTCTCTCCCTGGGGGGTAGGTGGTCAGACAGGTTTCCTTGCAGTTCTCCCCTCCGAGGCTGTGAGCAGGGTCACTCCGCTCATGACCTTGGGAAGTTCGGGTCCTCTGCCCGGGAAAGCCGATGGTGACATTGGCACACCCCTTTGGCTCGGGTTGGCTGCGGCGACACTGCAGGGGCCAGCTTTCCCCTGTCCCGTTGCTGCACAGCCCGGGGGCCCTGGCACGGGCCTGTCTTCGGTGGCTGTACCAGCCCTTCCACTGCCCTTGATCTCTGGTCTGGTCTCTCTGGCTGGGCCCATGAGCCCAGCGAGCTTTTCCCGGAAGGCCAGGATGTCTTCCACCCCGACGCTCCATCCAGGAGGTTTTCCCCTCCCATAACTCTCTCTCAGCAAGCCCAGAGGCTCTCTCTATACAGGGTAGGGGCCCCTGAGCAGCTTTCTCCCATCTTGGGCCTTCCCGCCTCTGGCAGGAGTCGCAGGACCGGCAGTACCGCTGCACGGCTGCAAATATTCCCAGCCAGTAGAAGTGTTGGAGCAGCCTCAGCCGGGTGCTCGGATCCCCGGTGGCCCGCAAAGGGGACGTCATGGGCCAAATACAGCAGCTTGAGGTGATACTTTGGGGGACGACCAGCTGCCGCTGGACCCCCATGCCCTCACCTTCCTGGGGAAGCCATTCCCGGAACAGGAATCCCGCTCCCACAGGAATCTCTCCTGGCCTCCTCTCCCCAGGGGCTGAGCTGCACGGAGGCCAGCCTGGTCCTCAGCCTCTGCAAGGAGGGGTCTGCCTGCACCTCAGCCTGGAATTCAGCCGCTGGGGCAGGGATCGACCTGTTCCCCACCTTGCCTAGGTCTGGGGTCCCAGCTTGGCTGGACCCCATGTCCACGGTGATGGGACCCTGAGGACCCTGCCAGGAGTCCTTCCTGATCCAGGTTGCCAGCCCTCGCTGGCTCTGGCTACGGGCGGTGACTAGAGCCCGCTGGGATTCATGGGGCCACTCCTCAGGTCATTCCCCATTAGCACCTCCGTGGGCAAGTGCGGGTGCACCCCACTTCCTTGAGACCTTCCTTGGCCCCCATTTCAGATGCACCCTGGCTACAGGCACCTTAAACGGGACCCGCCTATGCCCTTCAGGGTCAGCTGCGTGTGGGGTAGTATCCGGTCTGGGGCCACTATGTCATATCGGGCCAGCGTCACCTCCGCCCCCGTGTCCCAGAAACCCGTCACCTTCCTACCATCCACCTCCAGGGGTATGAGGCACTCGCTCCACAGGGGCCGTCCTGCCCCCACCCGCTACATGGAGAAATCCGCCTCCCGAGGGTCAGACCTCCCGGGGGGGTGCACTGAGCATCCTTCCCCCCACTCTGAGCTGAGGTTTGCCTGCCAGCCCCTGCCTCTGGGGCAGCCTGCCCTTCCTCCAGCCCCAGCCAGTTAACTCCTGGAAAGTCCCAGGTCATGGGACCTGGTGCACTGAGCCCTCTTGTGGCCTTTTTGCCCACAGCGATGGCAAGTTAGGCTTTGGGCTGTCTCTGTCCAGGCCCTGGCTGGTTCTCTGGGGCACAGACGACCTGTTCCTTGGGCTCGCCTCGTAGTTGACTCCTCCGTTGCTCAGCCGAGATCCGGCCTCTGCGCGATTCCCTGTCTCTCCGGGACTCCTGCTCACACCCGGACCGGCTCTCCGTGAACTCATCTGCCAGTCTCCGGCCTCCTGGGGGTCTCTGGTCTTCGGTCCTGAGCCACAGCCTCAGTCTGGGTGGGCATGCTTCATAGAACTGCTCCATCATGAACAGCTTGAGCAGCCCTCTGCAGTCTGGGCTGACTCCAGACACCCACTTGCGGCAGTATTGCGCCAGGCGGGAGGCCAGGTCCACATAGGTCTCCCGTGGCTCCTTCTGCACCTCCCGGAACTTCTTCCTGTACATCTCGGGGTCAGCCCGAACTTGTGCAGCAGGGCCTCCTTGACTCGGTTGTAATCCCCTGGCTGTAGGTCCTCCAGCTGATTGAGCACCCTGGCAGCCTCCTGGTTCAGTGCGGGGATGAGCTCCTGCAGCCAGTCAGCTGGGGGGACCTGTTGCAGTCCACAGGCCCTCTCAAAGGAGCTGAGGAACCCGTCTATGTCGCCCATGTCCTTCAATTGGGCCATCGCAAGCTTCTCCAAGCATCTGGCCGCCCTGGGCCCTTGGGGCCTGTCTGCACTCGGGCGCAGCCGGGCCCCGCCGCTCCGCTCTGCCATGGCCAGCTCATGCTGTCGCTGCTCTCACGGTCCTGGACTTCCACCTTCATCTGCAGCTGGATTTCTAGCCGCCGCAGCTCCGCTGGGTTGGACCCTCCCCTGGGCGGACTACGGCTTGCAGGGCTCCCCTGGGAGGCTGTCCCGTCTCTCCGGTGGGTTCCAGTGCTCCGCCCACCCTCAGAGCCTGACACGCTCCCAGGGGGGGTCTGGCTGCTCCCCACTGGGACAGGATCCCAGCCCTGTGGCTGGTCATTCTCTTCCAGCCGGGCAATCAGCTGGGCCTTGGTTGCGCTCCGCACAGGCAAGCCCCTCTCTGCACAGCTTCACCAGCTCTGCCTTCAGGAGTTGGGTGTAGGCCATCTCCCGCTGGTCCCCTTGGTGCAGACTCACCAGTCTAGTGCTGCTGCGCCCCACGATTCTCAGGAACCGCTTCGCTCTGTTTCCAGCATGCCTGGCTCTAAGGCCCTTGCTTCTACTGCGCCTTGTCACTTGCCGCTGGGAGCTCCATCCGCGGGGAGCAGTGCATCCCACTCCTGGCACCAGTGTGAAGACGCGTTGGGGTTCCCCCGTCTCCTGCACCCCCGTAATGGCACGAACAGACTCCACCAGCCAGTAGAATAGAGGAAGTTTATTGCTTCTCCAGGATACAGCACAGCATCTGTCATCTGGTTACAGGAACTGCAGCTAAGAGGCCTCAGTGCCCCCCTTTGAGATGGGGGGTGGCTGGGCCCTACAATCCCAGCCCACTCCCCAGCTCCTTCCCTAGGCTGTCTCCTCCATGCTCCCAGACAGAAACTAACTAACCCTCTTCCAGCCCTGCCCCCAGCCAGGGGCGGCATTCCACCTTCCTTTGTTTCTCTCCCTGGGGGGTAGGTGGTCAGACAGGTTTGAAGACCCCTTTGCATAATGATTCATCCCCTGCCCTGCTGGGCTGTGGTGCAGACAGCAGCCCGGGGAGGTCACTCACAACCCATGACCCAGCATAGCAACCAGCAAGGTACACCCCACTACGTCACACCTTGGGAAGTAGTGGAGTCTCCATCCCTAGCAGTGTTTAAGTCTCGGCTTGAGAAAGCCCTGGCTGGGTTGATTTAGTTGGGATTGGTCCTGCCTAGAGCAGGGGGCTGGACTAGATGACCTTCTGAGGTCTTTTCCAGCTCTATGGTTCTATGATTCTATGATTCTATAATCCGTATATGCCATTAGCCTTCTTGGCAACAAGGGCACACTGTTCACTCATATCTAACTTTTTGTCTGCTGTAATCCCCAGGTCCTTATTGAATCTCATCAGATTTCCTTTGGCCCAATCCTCCAATTTGTCTAGTTCACTCTGGACCCTCTCCCTGCACGCCCAGCTTCGTGCCATCCACAAACTTGATGAGAGTGCAAGCAAACAAACCCATCATCTAGACTATTAATGAAGATGTGAAACACTCCACTTAATACCAGCTGCCAGCTAGATATCAAGCCATTGATCACTACTTGTTGAGCCCAATCAGCAAGCCAGCTTTCTATCCACCTTCAAGTCCATTAATCCAGGCCATACTTCTTTCACTTGTCAGCAAGAATACTATGGGAGACCTTGCTAATGTCAAGCTATATCATATCCATTGCTTTCCTCATATCCACAGAACCAGTTATCCCATCATAGAAGGCAGTCAGGTTGGTCAGGCACAACTTGCCTTGGTGAATCCATGTTGACTGTTCCTGATCACCTCCTTCTCCTCCAAGTGTTTCAAAGTGGATACCTTGAGGACCTGATCCATAATTTTCCAGGGACTCAGGTTAGACTGACCAGTCTATAGTTCCCCAGCTTCTCCTTCCTCTTTTTACAATCATCTGGGACCTCCCCCAATCAACAAGTGTTTTCAAAGATAATGGCCAAAGTCCATTATCAGCCATCAGCCAACTCTCTCAGCACCCTTGGATGCATTAGATCTGGCCCCATGGACTTGTGCATGTCCAGCTTTTCTAAATAGTTCTTAACCTGTTCTTTCACTATTAAGGGCTGCTTTCTCCTTCCCATACTGTGCTGCCCAGTGCAGTAGTCTGAGAACTGACTTTGACTGTGAAGACCAAAGCAAAAAAAGAATTGAGGACAGGGTATACGATTCTTCCGTTTGTGAGAAACAAGTCAAAAGGAGCATTACTCCTAGTTTGTTCCTTCAGCATTTGCATGAGGAAGTTGTCTTCAACATCTCCAAAATTTCTTGGATTTTCTGTGTACAGCTGTATCTTCCAAGGAGATGTCAGGGTGATTAAAGTTATTCCATGAAAACCTGGGCCTGTGACCTGGAAATTTCTGTTTGTTGTCCAAAGAAAGCATCATCTACCTTATCCTCCTGGTCTGGTGATCTGTAGTAGACATTCATCACAATATCACTTGTTGCTTTCGCCTCTAATCTTAACCCAAAGACTGTCAACACACTTTTCTCCCACTTTATACTGGAGCTTTGAGCAATTATATTACTCTCTTACATAGGGTATGTCTAGACTACATGGCTCCGTTGATGGAGCCATGTAAACTAGTTTACCCAGAATAGGCAAAGAAGCGGGGATTTAAATAATCCCCACTTCATTAAAATAAAAATGGCCGCCACGCTGTGCCAACGATCAGCCGATCCGGCACAGCGCAGCAGTCTAGACGCAGATCTGTTGGCTGGGGAAACCTTTGCCGACTGATCCCTTATGCCTCGTGAAACGAGGTTTACAGGATCGGTCGGCAAAGGCTTCCCCAGCTGACAGATCTGCGTCTAGACTGCCACGCTGTGCCAGATCAGCTGATCGTCGGCACAGCGTGGCGGCCATGTTTATTTTAATGAAGCGGGGATTATTTAAATCCCCACTTCTTTGCCTATGCCTATGTTTATTTTAATTATTTTTTATAATTTTAATGCCTATGCCAGGTAATCTAGTTTACATGGCTCCATCAACAGAGCCATGTAGTCTAGACATACCCATACAGTGCAACTCCTCCACCTTTTCTCCCCCTTCTGTCTTTCCTGAACAGTTTTATCCACCCATGATTGTGCTCCAATCCCACCATAAGTCTCTATTATTTCAATGACTACTAGGACTTCCAGTTCTTCCTGTTTCTTTCCCAGTTTCCTTGTATTCATGCATGGGCACCTATGCTTGTCCTGAGTCCCTGAACCCATGAAATGTACCTTAATAGCTACCTTCTTTCTTTAACCTCCTCATTTTTTGAGGAGTAACGTTAGTTTGAACCGAGGGGTTTGGTTCGAACTAGCACGTCCCGGCGCGCACTTCCTGGTTTGAATCAGCTGTGATTCGAACTAGTGCGCCGGCGAGTTCATGCTAATGAAGCATGGGATATAAATACCCACTTCATTGACTATTTTGGATGGGTTAAGACTATTTCGGTGGTAGCAACAGAGGTGATGTTGTGGTTGGTGTCTGCTATAGACCACTGGATCAGGTGGATGAGGTAGACAAAGCTTTCTTCACACAACTGAGAGAAGTTTCCAGATCGCAGGTCCTGGTTCTCATGGGGGGACTTTAATCACCCTGACATCTGTTGGGAAACCAATACAGCAGTACACAGACAATCCAGGAAGTTTTTGGAGAATGCTGGGGATAACTTCCTGGTACAAGTGCTGAAGGAACCAACCAGGGGCCATACTCAGCTTGACCTGCTGCTCACAAACAGGGAGAAACTAGTACGGGAAGTAGAGATGGATGACAACCTGGGAAGCAGTGATCATGAGATGGTAGATTTCAGGATCCTGACCAAAGGAAGAAAGGAGAGTAGCAAAATATACACCCTGGACTTCAGAAAAGCAGACTTTGACTCCCTCAGAGAACTGATGGGCAGGATTCCCTGGGATGCTTACATGAAGGGGAAAGGAGTCCAAGAGAGCTGGCAGTATTTTAAAGAAGCCTTATTGAAGGCACAGGAAGAAACCATCCCGATGTGCAGTAAGAAAAGCAAATATGGTAGGTGACCAGATTGGCTTACTGGGGAAATCCTTGGTGAGCTTAAACACACAAAGGAAGCTTTCAAGAAGTGGAGACTTGGACAGATGACTAGGGAGGAGCATAAATATATTGCTTGAGAATGCAGGAGAGTTATCAGGAAGGTGAAAGCGCAGCTGGAATTGCAGCTAGCAAGGGATGTGAAGGGTAACAAATAAGGTTTCTACAGGCATGTTAGCAATAAGAGGGTGATCAGAGAGGGTGTGGGGCCCTTACTGGATGAGGGAGGTAACCTAGTGACAGATGATGTGGGAAAAGCTGAAGTACTCAGTGCTTTCTTTGCCTCTGTCTTCACAGACAAGGTTCAGCTCCCAGACTACTGCACTAGGCAAGGCAGTATAGGAAGGAGGTGGGCAGCCATTGGCGGAGAAAGAACAGGTTAAGCACCATTTAGAAAAGCTAGACATACACAAATTCATGGCTCCGGATTTAATGCATCCGAGTGTACTGAGAGAGTTGGCAAATGTCATTGCAGAGACTTTTGTGATTCTCTTTCAAAACTTGTGGAGATCAGGAGAGATCCCCGATGATTGGAAAAAGGCAAATGTAGTGCCCATCTTTAAAAAAAGGAAGAAGGACAATCCAGGGAACTATAGTCCAGTCAGCCTTACCTCAGCCTTACCTCAGTCCATGAAAAATCATGGAGGGGAGCCTCAAGGAATCCTTTTGAAGCACTTGGAAGAGGGGAAAGTGATCAGGAATAGTAAACATGAATTCATCGAGGGCAAGTCATGCCTGACCAATCTGATTAGCTTCTATGATGAGGTAACTGGCTCTGTGGATATGGGAAAGTCAGTGGATATGATATACCTTGACTTTAGCAAAGCTTTTGATACTGTCTCTCACAATATTCTTTCAGCCAGTTAAGGAAGTATGGATTGGATAAATGTACTGTAAGATGGATTGAAAGCTGGCTAGACTGTCTGGCCCAACATGTTGTGATTAATGGCTCAATGTCAGGTTGACAGCTGGTTTCTAGCGGAGTGCCCCAAGAATCGGTTTTAGGGCCAGTTTTGTTCAACATCTTTTTTAATGACCTGGATGAGGGGATGGATTGCACCCTCATCAAGTTTGCAGATGACACTAAGCTAGGCGGAGAGGTAGATACGCTGGAGGGCAGGGGTAGGATCCAGAGTGACCTGGACAGATTAGAGGATTGGGCCAAAAGAAACCTGATGAGGTTCAACAAGGACAAGTGTAAAGTCCTGCTCTTGGGATGGAAGAATCCCAAGCATTGTTACAGGCTGGGGACCGAAGGGCTAAGTAGCACTTTGGAGAAAAGGACCTGGGGATTACAGTGGATGAGAAGCTGGATATGAGTCAACAGTGTACCTTGTAGCAAAGAAGGCAAATGATATATTAGGTTGCATTAGGAGGAGCATTGCCAGCAGATGTAGAGAAGTGATTATTCCCATTTATTCGTCTCTGGTGAGGCCACATCTGGAGTATTGTGTCCAGTTCTGGGTTCCCCACTATAGAAAGAATGTGGGGAGTGTCCAGCGGAGGGCAACCAAATTGATTAGGGCTCTGGAGCACATGACCTATGAGAAGAGGCTGAGGGATTTGGGCTTACTTAGTCTGCAGAAGAGAAGAATGGGGGGGGGGGGTTGATAGCAGCCTTCAACTTCCTGAGGGAGGTTGCAAAGAGGATGGAGAAAGGCTGTTCTCAGTAGTGAGTAGTGGCAGTACAAGGAGCAGTGGTCTCAAATTACAGTGGGGGAGGTCTAGGTTGGATATTAGGAACAACTATTTCACTAGGATGGTGGTGAAGTGCTGGAATGGATTACCTAGGGAGGTGGTGGAATTTCCATCCCTAGAGGTTTTTAAATCTTGGCGTGTCAAAGCCCTGGCTAGGTTGATTTATTTGGGATTGGTCCTACTTTGTCAGGGGGCTGGACTTGATGACCTCCTGAGTTCTCTTCCAGCCCTATGATTCTAAGAGCAAAGTATTATTCAAGATATATGTGGTCAAATGGGTAGAGCACAATGCTAGGAATCAGGAAGGCTTTTCTACTTCCTTCAGAGTAAAAGAAAGATAATAGTGTGCACAGAATCCAAAATTTCACCACCATTATTTTCATTTTATAAGCCAAAACCTAGACCAACTGCATACATCTTGGTGTTGGTGAGGCTATGAAGTTTTTTTTATGTAGAAAGAAATACTCCTGCAGCAGCTGTTCATATGTCTTTGTGCTGACCTTTCAAACTGAAGATGAATCAATATTGCTTTACAAAGAATATAGACTATATGAAACACATAAGTCAATACTGCATTTTCATTGTCTTCATAATTTAATGTAATGCAATTCTATACAACATCATTTATTCCATAAAAGAATAAATGGACACAAATCAGATATCAGGAATGGTAATATAAAAAAACCTGTAGGAGAACACTTCAATCTTCCTGGACACACAGTACCCGATTTAAAGGTAGCCATCCTGCAACAAAAAAACTTCAAGAACAGACTTCAAAGAGAAACTCCTGAGCTACAGTTCATCTGCAAATTTTACACCATCAGTTTAGGATTAAACAAAGACTGTGAATGGTTAGCCAACTACAAAAGCAGTTTCTCCACTGTTGGGGTATGTCTAGACTACATCCCTCTGTCGCCAGAGGGATGTAAATTAGACATACCGACATTGCAATGAAGTGGGGATTTAAATCTCCCGCGCTTCATTTGAATAAAAATGGCCCCTGCGTTTTGCCAAGTCAGCAGTTTGTCGGCAAAAAGCGGCTGTCAAGATGCAGATCGGGCAACAAAGAAAGCCTTTGTCGCCCGATCCCTTATGCCTCATAAAACGAGGTTTACAGGATCGGCCGACAAAGGCTTTCTTTGTTGCCCGATCCCCATCTTGACAGCCACTTTTTGCCGACAAACTGCAGACTTGGCAAAACATGGTGGCCATTTTTATTCAAATGAAGCGCAGGCGATTTAAATCCCCACTTCATTTGCAATGTTGGTATGTCTAATTTACATCCCTCTGGCAACAGAGGGGATGTAGTCTAGACATACCCATGGTGTTCACACCTCCACATCAGCTGCTAAAAGTGGTCCTAATCCTCCCTGACTGAATTGACCTTGTTATCTCTAGCCTTACTCTTGATTGGTACTCTTTTCTTATGCCTGTATATTTATACCTGCCTCTAGAATTTCCACTACATGCATCTGACGAAGTGGGTCTTTGCCCATGAAAACTTATGCTCCAATAAATCTGTTAGTCTATAAGGTGCCATAGGACTCCTTGTCACTATACAACATCATATACCTTGAAAATACCTGTAAGCAAATGGTCTGGTAGCACTTTATAGACTAACAAAACATGCAGATGGTATCATGAGCTTTCGTGGGCACAGCCTACTTCTTCAGATGACCGGAGTTATGATTAGAGGATAAGGGGGTGGGGTGTCAGAATAAATACACACAAGGCAGTTTTAAGAGAATGTGCCATTTTTAAGTTACACTCCACAGATTTAATCTCCGACATTTATCTGCATGGAACTCCAATTGCCTTCACTATATCAAGGTGTACCTGTATTGAATGGTGGAAGGATTAGTTGGAACATCTTGACAGACATGTCGTTGTAATATGACAAAACATACATGTATGCTTTGAAGGATCGTGGATATCTCATGTCAATTTTGTGTTTCATAGGTTGTCTGCAGAGATTCGCATGGTGTCTTTTTGCCCTAGGGCTTGTCAGCTGGCTGCATATACGACAGTAGCTTCCCTTACATAGTGAGCAGTAGATGAATGGAATGTGTCAGAAGGAATCCTCAGGAAAGGAGTGGAGTGAAGGGCTGGTAACATTTAGCAAGTGGTTGGGGAGGAGTACGTGCAGGGTTTTTGTGCAGGTCACATGCAGGTACCTTCTCTTTGACATATCCGACCTAACCTGGCTTTTGCCTTAACAATTATAGTGCATATGTGCTCTGTTACCAATAGACATCACTGGTCACAACCTGTTAATGATTTTAGGAATTTAATTTCCTTGATTTAAATCTGCTCCAATACCAACATCTCCTCCATCTTGCCCATTGCTCTTAAGCCCTTGTCTCTCCAGCTCTTTTTTCCCTGCCCGCAAAACTCCACTTCTTCAAGCCCTCTGCCCTCATCACCTCCATAAAATCATAGAATACTAGAACTGGACTTCAAGAGGTCATCAAGTCCAGTCCCATGCACTCATGGCAGGACCAAGAACCATCCAGATCATCCTTGATAGATGTTTATCTAACCTTTTAAATATCTCCAATGATGGAGATTCCACAGCCTCCTTAGGCAATTAATTCCAGTGCTTAACCATTTGATAGTCTTTCCTAATGTGCATCCTAAACCTTCCTTGCTGCAATTTAAGCCCATTGCTTCTTGTCCTATCACGAGATATTTCCTTTTTTATAGATGGGTGCTATATTTACCTTTCCCATCTTCCATGCCTTTTCAAAGATGGTAGCTAATGGCTCAGATACCTCCTCAATAAGCTTCCTGATGCTAGGATGCATTTCATCAGGCCTTGGTAACCTGAAGACATCTAACTCTTCTAAGTAATTTTTAACTAGTTCTTTTCCTATTTTAATGTCTAAACCTACCTTCTTTTCGCCATCATTCACTATTGTAGACGCCAAATCACTATCAACCTTCTTGGTGAAAAGTGACACAAAGCAGTCACTAAGTACCTCTGACATTTCCACATTTTCTGTTATTGTTTCCCCTCTTCACTGAGCAATGATTTTACTGTTACCTGTCATCAGTCAGGCAGGGTTGTCCCGATGGGTTCCTGACGTCACCTACTCGGTCAATGATAAACTTTCAGCTGCGTGCATACGTGCATGTGCTACCCTGTCTACTGCATTAACCATGTGCAATTAGCCAACACAAGAGACTCCAAGAGAGGTCCCAAAGACCACAAATCAGATAAGGATCAAAAGCACCCAACTAGGTTTATTGCCAAGTGAAGTAAAATAATAGTTATCAGTGAACAGACCCAACACTGTACCACTATTCATATGTACAAGGTGACAATGGACTAATACCCAAATCAATGCACTGGATTTTAGCGTCATCCTCATGGTCAGCTGATGACCACCATTTGGGGTGCACTTTTATACACATGTACAAACAGGTTACACATCACATCAGGTTGCCATCCTCTGTTAGCTAGTTATCACCCAATACCTCACACAAGATGCTTCAATTACTATCCATCATGCTGTCAGTTTAGACATGGCCCTGAACCTGGGTCAGTATATATGTTAATTGCTAGGGTTAAAATATCAGAATACTCAGTGGCAAAAAGTATGGATAGTAATGTGGCATGGATTCATCATTACAGTTCAATATAATTTTAATTATAAAAAAGAGAAGAAGAAAAAATAGGGAGGGAAGAAGATGAGAACAATATGTTGCATACTCCTGCATTTTGATTACCTTTTAGTTCTTTGTTTCTGAAAATATGCTTCTACCTTTGTGTTTCTGTTGTGAGGGCAGCAAATGTAGGCACCTCATTTGAGATCAATATCCAACCTACCTGTAAGGATGCAATAAGACTAGGTCAGATTGTGTCTCCCTTCGTAATGAAAGTTCTCTTTTTATGATAGTCTCCATCTCCTCTGGCCTAAAATGTGACACTTGAGCTTTGAATCTATTCCAATGTTAGCTTTCTCACAGGACATCTATTGTTCCAGCAGGCTACCTTGTTTCACATATCTTTAATCAAAACTATTTTCCTCAACTAGTCAAGGCATTTATCTTCTCAATTGTCAGCTTTTCACCATCCCTTTTGCAATTAGCACTTAAGCAAGTACTGCAACTGGGATGCAAACAATACTTTTTTAAAGGGCAAAACTCCTTTATTGACCTCAGCTTGAGAAATCTGTGTACATGATATATGTCCCTTGTAACTGAAATCCCCACCCATCTTATCTCCAAAGAGAAAAATATTTCTTATGTCCAACAAAAGCTGCAAAGGCAATCTCCAAACAAGCATTTGGCTGGATCAATAGCTAGAAATTGAATAGAACAATGTCTCATGCTGCTTTATAGAATTTATAAAAGATTTTAACCACACAAATCCAATTTTTCAAGTCCCACCACTGGGATTTATAGTCTTGTTTTCTATCTGTAGAAAAAAAAATCTACTGTGTGTTCAAATAATATCAGAGTTCTAAGTCACACCCACAAGAGTAGGGAATTCAAAGTTGTTAGGTGTACCATAGAGATCTCCAGAAATTGAAAGAGATCTTCAATGTCACCTTATACATTAAATATCCAGGTGTACCAGATATATGAACTTATTAAGACCCACTAGCATCCCTTTAAAATGAAAGACTAATAAGGAAATCAATTATGTAAGTAGGGAATCAATTTCCATTACATTTAGAGGAATATTTTTTTTTAATTCCTTTGGAGGTTTATTTACTTTTCATGAGTATTTTCTATTCCTGACTCTAGCATCTTCATTGACATGTGAGGTCATTATTTATTTATAAAACATATATAGCTAAGCCATGCTCTGGAGTCCCTTATATACTTTAATTTTAATAATCAATATAATATTAAATCATTAATAACCCTCTAACAATAAATATGTACTACATATTAATGATGTAATCCAATGAGCCTTTTTATGTTGGAGATTTAATTGGGTGTCTGGTTGTGTTGAAAACTACACAGGGTTGGACATTCAAAAGCTCTCAGTATTGGTCTATCTCTGAGCCCAATTAAGTCAATGAGAATTTTACCCCTTTGACTTCCCATACTTGTGAGTAAAATCCCAATGATAGTAGATTTACTGGAGTGATAACTACAAAAGTATATGTCATGTTTCATTTCACCCATTGAGTAAAGGGAGACATTTTGGTAAAATGTGAGTCAACATGGGAAAAATTAATTCAAACATTTTGGTGAATTAGAATCTGAATTTCTATTTGTCTTTTTTGCATTCCTTTTATATTTGCTTTTCATAAATATCTGGGCAATTTTGTTCCTGTGAATATCATCACAAATAAATGTTTAAGTTGCAGTTGAAACTTGTTTCCTCATAGAATTTGTTTCAGACAGAACTACAGTTACCATCTAGTCTGGGACTATTATTTAATTTGTGAGACTATATGACAATGAAAAAGCAAAATGTGTTGCACATATGCACATTCTGCTACTAGTTCCTCCCAGATTTGATTCCCACTTGGCTTCAGCATTTATTTGGTAAGATGAAAAAATCATGTTCTTTCTGACATCTGAAAGTAGATGTTCCAGGGAATACACATAACCGACTACTGATAATATTTGCAGCAAAATATATATTCAAAAACATAGATAATCAAATGTGACTGGGAGGCTTGGATCCCACCTGTTTGGCTGCTTAGGGATGTCAGAGATAAAATGTTGGAGACAGAAACTTATATTCAGCCCATTTCAGTGTCAACACCTAGATCCACACCTTACTTAAAAAAATGTGAAAGCTAAGAGGAAATTGTCTCATAGTAAGGTATTTCTTGGTCACATGCATACATTAGCGCTGATGACCATATTAAAGATCAGGGAGTTTTTTTCTCCTTTGAGATACCGGTCAATTATTATTTATCATGGATTTTATAGCTTATGTGGGACTATATGTTTCATGGTATCAAAGCCTTTGTAAAGGCTTTGTAAAGTCAACAAATACTTTCAGTTGGGGAAAAAACACTAATTTTTGGAAGAGTCAAACTCTTGAATATTGACATTTCTGAAACATTTCAGTTCAACAGCTTTGTAACTAAATGCTCTGACTGTTTCAAAATGGAGTTTTGTTTATTTTTCTATTTTTTAAACCATGAAAACACTAAAAATTAATTGAAATACAATGAAAAACTATTTAAAAATAAGAAAACTTAACTTAGAATCTCTTTTGGACTTTACGGTTTGACCCCCAAAGGAAAAAAAATCTACTATTCTCTTAATTCTACAAAGAAGCAATAGATTTACTTCTTGCTACAGAATGTCACCTAGGCTTAAACTCAGGAAATCTGTCACCAAAAGCAAGGACTATATCTTTAGGCTATCAAATGTTTGATATTTTTCAGGCATTCAAGAAGTATTAGTCCCTGGTGCAAGGAGTTAAAGGTCCAAGTAGCCTGGGGATATTTTATTTTTAAAGCAACCGTGTAACTGAAGACTGACTCTTCTTACTGAAAAACGGAGTAGATTGAGGATTTAGAGCTTGAGGGTGGATCCTCCTGAAGAGCTCGCAAAGGGAAATCTGTGAACAAACAAGGCATACTGTGGAGAGTTAATATAGGAATTTGATTGGATAAGTGACAATTCTATCTCTATATATCAAGTGAAACTGCAGCCTGTTCCCTTTCATTCCCCTAATCAGAGGTGGCATTTCTTTTTGTTGTTGCTGTTATTGTTAGTGTCAGCCCCCATCCCGTCCCAGGGTGTACCCCTCTGTGAGCTCAATCTCAAAGTTCAGTGCCCTTCACTCAGGAGAAATACGGCCCTTCTGGGTCTAGACACAAAGTTCAGTGCCTAGAGGCCTGAGTTGCCAGACGGCTCTTCCCGGCTACTGGAGAGCTGAACACCAGTTGGGGTGAGGGTAGGGGGACCCAGATCTTCCCACTCCACTGGGTCCCAACCCAGGGCCCTGTGGCAGTGAAAACTGCACTGCCAGATCAGTGGGAAGTCCACCCAAAACATGCTGATCTCCCGGAGGGGTAACCCTCCACCCTGGGCCACTTTCTACTGTCTCTCGTGAGTAGTTCAGTCCCCGGAGTCTGGCGCGGGGTCCCCGGACCTTGTGGCTGCTTCTCTCTTTGGTAAGGGCAGTCTCTGGGGTTGTGGCGGTGGTGGCAGCAGTGAGGTCTGCTGCTCCTGAGAAGGCTGAACCTGGGGCAGCTGCTCCAGGTGCGGCTGTGGCTGGGGCAGCGGTTGCTGGGCTTGCTCCTCTGGAGGCGGCTGCGAAGCTTGCTGCTCAGAGGGCAGCTGCCATGACCCAGCTGGCATAGGAGCTCTAGCTCGAGCTGCCTTCCTGCTAGCAGTTCCTCCTGAATGAGCTGTACCCAGGCTTTTTATACAGTTCCCACAGAGGGAGGATGCCCAGTTGGTTAAAAGGGGCGGTGCTTCCTCCACCCACAGGCCTTTCTCCCCCCTCTCTTTAGTGTGGGATATATCCACCCCACCACAGTTGGCTGCATCCAACCTTCAATAGACAAAGTAAATTATTGGTATTAATAATAATACAGGCTTATTTCCCTCTTCAAATTATACTGTACTAGAAGATCTGAGGGTATGTCTACACTACAGCGCTAATTCGAACTAACTTATTTTGAATTAGTTAATTCGAAATAAGCTAATTCAAAATAACGCTTCTAGACCCAAAAACTAATTCGAATTAGTGTTTTGCTAATTCGAAATAGCGCGTCCACACTGATTGGACGCTGGGCCGCATTTAAGGGCAGCTGAAACCGGTTCCAGCAGGGCATCAGGTCAGTAGTTGCTTTGTGTGGCTGCTGTCTGAGGCTATCTGAGGCTCGTGCTTAAAGGACCCCGGACAGCCGGTTCTCAGCTTTTTCGCTTGCTTGCCTACCTTGCTGAGGACAGCAAAGCGTTTTCCTCTGCCTGCCTGTGTCGGTGGTTCCCATTGGGGCCGCAGTTGGCACCATGGAGCCAGAGCTCGCCCTGGGCATTCTGCTCCAGTTTTTGGACTTGCTGCTGCAAGCCTGCCAGCAATGGCTGGAGGCTGCCTGGCACCATCTGGTTCACGTCAGCCCTCGGGGCCATGGAGGAGCCGCAGCAGCGCCCGGACGCCAACATGCCCCGCCGCATCTGGCGTCTGGACACCAGCAGCCACTGGTGGGACCGCATCATCCTGGAGTGCTGGGGAGACCAACAGTGGACCCAGAACTTCAGGATGAAGAAGGACACCTTCCTGGAGCTCTGCGAGTGGCTCGCCCCTGCTCTGCGGCAACGGGACACTCGCATGAGGCCCGCCATCCCCCTCCAGAAGTGTGTGGCCATCGCCCTCTGGAAGCTCTCCACGCCGGACAGCTACTGATCCGTCGGGAACCAGTTCGGCATGGGGAAATCCACCGTTGGAGCAGTGCTCATGCAGGTACGGCACTCACCGGCCACTGGGCCGGGCAGGAGGGGCGCTGCAAGGAGGGGATGGGCCGCCCCAGGGAAAATGGGGGGGGAGGAGGTGAAAGTGCCCCACACGGGAGGGTTCAGTCTGTCCTGGCCGTACTACATGCCACCCGTGGCAGCCAGGATTGCAGCAGGGCTTGCTTCTGGGAGTGGGATGCGGGGCAGTGCTAGGGAACGAACACTCCCAGCCACCTGGGCATCCCAGTGATTCGCGGTTTGGTGTGTCTCTCTGCAGGTGGTCAAGGCCATCAACCGGGTGCTGCTCCGCAGGGTGGTCCACCTCATTGACCCGGACGTGGTCATCCAGGGGTTCGGCGCCCTCGGCTTCCCCAACTGCGAGGGGGTGATCAACGGGACGCACATCCCCATCCGTGCCCCGGAACACCAGGCCTCCCTCTACATTAACTGCAAGGGCTACTTCTCGGTCATCCTGCAGGCTGTGTCTGACCACCGGGGCCAATTCACGGACATTTATGTGGGCTGGTCCGGCAAGGCACACGATGCCAGGGTGTTCCGCAACTCCTCCGTGTGCCAGAGGCTGTACGCCGGGACCTTCTTCCCCGACCGCCACATCAGGGTTGGGAACGTGGACATGCCCGTCTGCCTAGTGGGGGATGTGGCCTACCCCTACAGCCCTGGCTCATGAAGCCCTACACGGGACACCTCAACCCCTCCTGGCAGGCCTTCAATACCAGCCTCACCAGGGCCCGCATTGTGGTCGAGCAGGCCTTCGGCCGACTGAAAGCACGCTTTAGGTGCCTCCTCACCCGCCTCGACCTCACCGAGCACAATATCCCTCCCGTGGTGGCAGCATGTTGTGTGCTGCACAATTTATGTGAATGGAAGGGGGAGGCTTTCCTGCCAGCCTGGATGGCTGAGGCTGACCGCATGGCTGGCCAGTACGTGCAGCCCCGCACCGCCGCCGTCTGGGAGGCCCAGCGGGGGGGCCGTCCAGATCCGGAAGCCCTGCGGGAGAGCTTCCTGGTGGAGGAGGATTGAACTCTTCCTGCATGCCCCACTGGGGCCTTCTTCCACTGTCCCCTCCTTCCCTTTCCCCTCCCTAACCCCACTTTCTAATGTCAAATAAAGACACCTGTTTTGAAAACAACAATCTCTTTTTATTTTACATAACTGGGGTGGGGGGAGGGAGGAATGAGGGTGGGAGAGGAGAGGGGGAAACCTGGGAGGAGGGAACTGGAAGGGGGAGGAAGGGGAGGAAGGGAAGGGAAAGCTCAGGGCTCGGGGTCCTGCTGGCTCTCCCATCTCGCAGCACTGCAGGTGCGGGGGCGTCGGGGAGTGGGTGTGGAGGGTGGGGCAGGAGGGACGGGGGGTGTAGAGGAAGCAGGAGGGGGAGCAGGGGTGGGAGCAGGAGCGAGAGCTGGGGCGGCCGCAGGGGCTGGAGCAGGAGGAGGCAGGAACCTGTCCACCAGGGTCTGGAGGTGGCCTCTGAGGGCACGGCCCTGCTCCTCCTGTACCTCCAAGCTCCGCTGCTGCAGCCGCACATCCTCCCGGACCCAGTGGTCCTGGGTGCGGAGCTGCTGCTCCAGTACCCGCAGGTGCCGCCGCTGGTACTCCTCCTGGTTGCGGGTGCGCCTGCTGGCCCGGGTGCGGGTGGCTGCAGGCCCAGGTGCTGTGGCTGTGGTGAAACAAGAGCAGTGGTCAGTTCTCCTGCAATGAGGTGTAACAGTTAATCCGAACTACGGACTTAGTTTGGATTAACTTCTGACTGCCGCGTGTAGCCACGGGCAGTCAGTTCGAACTAAGGGGATTTAAAAATGGCGCCCACCCGGGAACATGCAAATGAAGCCCGGGATATTTAAATCCAGGGCTTCATTTGCAAGTTCGAATGCCTACATTACCCACCCTAGTTCGAACTAGGGGGCTAGTGTAGACATACCCCTGGAGATTACAGTGGATGAGAGTCTGGATATGAGTCAACAGTGTGTCCTTGTAGCCAAGAAGGCTAATGGAAGATTAGGTTGCATTAGGAGAAGCATTGCCAGTAGATCCAGAGAAGTGATTAGTCCCATTTATTTGGCTGTGGTGATGCCACATCTGGAGTATTGTATCCAGTTCTGGGCCCCCAATTACAAGAAGGATGTGCATGAATTGGAGAGGGTCCAGCGGAGGGCAACCAAAATGATTCAGGGGCTGGAGCACATGACCTATGAGGAGAGGCTGAGGGATTTGTGTTTGTTTAGTCTGCAGAAGAGAAGAGTGAGGAGGTATTTGATAGCAGCCTTCAACTTCCTGAGGGGAGGTTCCAAAGCGGATGGAGAAAGGCTGTTCACAGTAGTGGCGGATGGCAGAACAAGGAGCAATGGTCTCAAGTTACAGTGGGGGAGGTCTAGGTTGGATATTAGGAAAAACTAAGCGCTGGAATGCGTTATCTGGGAAGGTGGTGGAATTTCCATCCCTAGAGGTTTTTAAGTCTCAGCTAGACAAAGCCCTGGCTGGGTTGATATACTTGGGATTGATCCTGCCTTGGGAAGGGGGCTGGATTTGAGGACCTCCTGAGGTCTCTTCCAGCTCTATGATTCTATGAGACGCAGAGAATGACCAGATCCTGGGGGTTTGGGAAGCTGTTTTCCCCCTTCCCTCGCCATCATAGTGGTGGACTCTGGCTTCGAGATGCCTGTCGTCGCCTGGCCAGAGGTCACAGAGGAGGAGGAGCAGGGACAGCAGGAGAAGGAGAATAACACAGCCACAGTGACACTGTCTCTGGAGCCGGTTGCTGTGAGCTACGATGTCTCCCAGGCATCATCTGATGCAGGGGAGGGATCTTCAGGTGAGTGCTCTCAGTTTGTCACACACACACAGGGCGGGGGAGGCAGGTGGAGAGGGGATGGGGTGCGAGTGTTGCTTGGGCTGCTCGGGCTGGACATCGTGCCACAGTCTGTGCACGTGGAATCACATGCAGCGTTATTGTGTGCCACACAGACTCAAGAGGCAGCCCCTGAGCCCGCCCAGGCTCCTGCTGCCAAGCTCAGGGGAGGCCACACACACATCTGGCCCCAGAGGGGGAGGCCCTCACACCACCTGCCATGGCTAGAAGCAGGCCTGCCACAAGGGCACAGGCATGACCCCAGACACACTGAGGACTGCCGCACACAGCACATGGGCATGCCTGGACATACGAGGCACTACCTGCTCCTATGGACAGTGCTGTGAGGCACAGGTGTGTGTGTGGGCCCCGGGGAGAGTCTGGCTGCTCCCAGCTACTCTGCCACCAATGGGATCCCAACCCCTATAAGGCCATCCCCCAGCAGCATGGCTGTGTGAGGGCAGGATGGCACAACTCCCTGGGGATGGGACTTCTTCCCCAAACCCAACCTATCCCAAGATCCCTCCAACTCCCTTTCCCTAGGGTCCCACTTTCCAGGCCTCCCCCACCCTCCCCCACAGGCACTGCAGCCCGAGAGTGCCTTACCTCCATGAGGAGGGTCACGATGGTGGAATTCCCCACCGACCAGTAGCTGTTTGTGGTGTTGAGCTTCCAGTCAGCGATGATAACCAGCTTCTCCAGGGGGGTGGCGGGCCATAGGTGGGTGTCCCTTTGACAAAGGGCAGGGGCGAGCCAGGCACACAGCTCCATAAATGTGGCCTTCTGCATGTGGAAGTTTTGGAGCCACTGCTGGTCGTCCCACCACTCCATGACCAGCCAGTCCCACCAGTTGGAACTGGTGTCCAGCCTCCAAAATTATCTCTCCACTGTGGGGTACTGTTGCCACGGTCTTTCTCTCACATACAGGAGGAGGGTGTCAATGATGAGCTCGGTGTCGGCTTGTGCAGGGCCAGTAAGGCAGCCTGCAGAAACTGCTGCAGAAACTGCAGCATGGCAGTGTGGGGCCATCGCATGCCCAGCAGCAGCTCCATGGCTAGGAGTATGCTGTGGTGTCCAAAAGCTGGGCAACCAGAACACGCACTGCTAAAGCTTTTCAGTCCCTTGGAGAGGTAGGCAAGCATGCAGCAGAAGCAGAGAAATGTCTGTCCGGGGGGGTCCCTTTAAGCACATGTCTCAACTAGCCTTAGGCAACAGCACTTGGAAGCAACTGCTGACCTAATGCCCTGCCTGAACTGGTTCTGGGTGGCCTTATATGCCAGATAGCATCCAATCAATGTGGATGCTATCTTTTGAAAAAGCAGATTGCTTTTTCATTGTGCTTTTGCTGTGTAGATGGTTTCTTTCAAAAAAAGTTTTTCCAGAACATCTCTTCTGGAAAAGCTTCTTCTGAAAGAAGCTTGCAGTCTAGATGTAGCCTCTGATCTGATAACCTCTACAACATCCCTTTTCAAGAAAGAGACTAAAGTTCACTTGGTCCTCCTAGACAGATGTGTCTTTTGACCACTTGAAAAAAAGTGTTCATTTCTGCCTCCATTTTGACCCATCCTGACCCTGCAAAGATCTTAATAGTCTCAAATACCACCCAAATTCTGCCAGCCAGAATTCTTCCATCTCCTAGTACCCTAGTTGCACTACCAGACTTCAAATTGATTCAGATTGACTGAGCCTAGCTCCGCTTCTATGCTGATGAAAATAATTGTCTTTGTGCATTGGGGTTCTGCCTAAATTGTGGGATGCCTGGGCATAATGCAGCAAAGTGCCTGACCAAAGAACAATCCACATGCGGGTGTGGTCCTCTTGCAATTTACAGGTCTTACCAGCTGCTTCATCCTTGTGCTTTCTCTTATAAATGGATTCCTAATTATATACATTATGACATATGGACCTCCTGGCCATCTTCAAGGAATGAAGTTGCCATGCTGATATAATGTCATGACTAATCCATGCAAGACATTTTGGCCAGTTTAAAACAGGGATTCAGTCTATTGATACATATGGGTGGCTAACTCTACAAATGTATATTAAATGTTCGATCCTGAAACCTCTACATCCACATGAAGGGACCATGAACACCGACTGTGGACCTCCTTTATCCCTTCCCCATACTCTGCATCCTTGGTACAACCTCTGAATGGACTTTATAGTGGAACACTAGCAGGGGTACTCAGTGATGTTGACTGTAGTAGACTTTCTCACCAAAATGGCTCATTTTATTCCTTGCTGCACCATGCCTTTTGTTCATGAAACTGCAAGCTTTCTTGAAGCATGTCTTTTGGTACTAAGGCATGCTAATTTGCATCATTTTAGATTCAAGTCCACCATTTTTTTCTTGATTCCAGCAGGAATATTTTTGTCTTCTGGATACCAAGACCCACACCTTGATAGCCTACCATCTGCAGACTGATGGTCAAGCCAAGGGAGCCAGACCATAGAGCAGTATTTTTTTGGTTTTTATTTGTTGTGTAACATGCAAAAAAGGCAAAATTGGCTACTTCTACTAGTAATGAAATTAGAGTAAATTGGATGAAGGTAACTTACATTTCTTAGAGGTACTAACCTATCACAACCCGCTCCCCCCCTTAGGCAGGGCATTATGCTAGGGAGGGGGTTATGCTACAACAATATCTATAAGAAATTTAAGCATGGGGTGGAGTGTGTGGGAGGGGCTCAGGGCAGACTAGTGGAGGCGTGCAGGAGTCAGGGTTGGGTTGTATGAGGCGCTCAGGGCAGGGGATTGGGGTGTGTGGGAGGGTGCAGGAGGCAATGTTGGGCATTGGAGGTGGGGAGTAGAGTATGGGGGGAGCTCTGGGGCTGGGTTACCTTACCTGGCCGGGGCTGGGTTGCTGCACATCCAAAATTACAAAGCACTAGCAATGTGTGATATTAAAAAAAGGCAAAATTGGGTACTAGTACTAATGAAATTAGAATAAATTAGGATACATCTACACATCAGTGTTATTTCACAATAACATCTGTTATTCCAAAATAACTATGCAAGCATCTACACATCTAGCCCATTATTTAAAAATAATTTTGAAATAATAGGTGGCTTATTTCGGTGTTTGTAAACCTCATTCCACAAGGAATAACACTTCTTCTGAAATAGCTGTTTCAGAATAGCAGTAGTGTGGACACTCCACTGCTGCTATTTCAAAATAGCTTCTCCCCCAGGCCATTCAATGCAATTTCTCCCCAGTGCTTCCTGGGGCTCCAAATCAAGGTAGCACATCCACATTAGGGGAGCCTGACTCAGACAAATTTCCAGGCTTCCCTGTAGTGTAGCAACAGTATTTCAAAATAAGCTATTTCGGAGTATTTCTTTCAGAATAGCTTATTCCGAAATAATTGTCCAGTGTAGACTAACCTTAGAGTACATATTATACTTAAAAGCAGAAATGTATATAAAATAACATGTTTACAGATTTGCAGAACTCTTCTTTCTTGCATTTATAGTTTAGGCTAGGGATATCAAATACTCAATACATCTCTCCATATGTCTCACTGATACCCTTTTCAAATATTTCTGTTAATCCAAAATCTTGCTTAATGCCAAAATCTTTTACCAAGGATTTGAGACATTTAATTGCACACACTGGATTCTGTTAAGTGTTCCTTTTTTATGAAAGTTGAGGGTAAAATCAGCCAGTCCGAATGCATGGGGTTACTCTTATATTTATTTCTCAGACCTTTCCCCCTCAAATCCCAATGTTTCTGTTTAAACAAAGAAAGCCATCCTTCATTGTGACAGCAACCAAAATATGTATACAGATTATTATAATATTCTTCAAGGTTATTGCAGAAATTGCAGCTTGTCAGAAGATGGTGCTATAAGGCCATTTATAGTTACTTATCAAACTTTTAATTGTAAAAAGAAATTAAATCCCAACAAAATTTCAAATTTTTGATTACTTTAAAATGCATTACATTTTTATAAAGCAAATTATTTTGAATTTTGCTAAAGCAGAACATTGACCTTGAACTACTTAGCTAAGTATTTACTGTGGTAGCTTCTCAAACCTAGTTTCAATGACTTTGAACTAAATTACAGTTTTGAGAAACTAAGTAAAAATGACAATTACATGAAATTACTGGAAACCTAAGGTAATATTATTCATAATTAATCTACAAACTTTCTCTTTCTTTTTTCAAGGCTTGTCTTACATTAGAGATTTACTCTTCTGACTTTCTGCTCCTCTGTATTTGACTGTTGACCACTTGTATGCTTGGTAAGAAAGAAGACCTGCTGGCCATGTCAAAATCATGTTAGGCACATAAAAGGAGATACTGGGGGAAAAGAAATATTCCTTAATTAGTTCCATAGGCGTGCACACGGGGTGTGCCAGGTGTGCCCAGGCACACCCTAATGTTTCAAAGGGCCGCCCTGGTGTGCTGGGGAACGGATGCTGCGCCGGGTTTGCCACTCATGTGCAGCCAAAATCGGTGGGTCTTAGGACCCCACGGAAACACGCAGCAGGGCGCAGCATCGTCACCCCGCCTCCCAGGCAAGCGAGGTAAGTTTAAACCCCAGGCAGGAAGGTGGGGGGTGTGCCCCAGGCAGGATTGGGAGTAGCGCAGCTGGTGTGTGTGTGTGGGGGGATGTCAGGTCAGAAGCAGGGCAACTGGCCCGGGGTCGGGGGCCCAGGGGCAGCGCGGCTGGCCCGGGAGGGGGCCGGGGTCGGGGCAGCGCAGCTGGCCTGGGGTGGGGGCAGGAGCAGCGCAGATAGTCCGGGGCCGGGTCAGGGACAGCGTGGCTGGACCGGGAGGGGGCCCGGGTCGGGGGCCAGGGGCAGCATGGCTGGCCTGGGGTCAGGGGAGCCCGGGGCAGTGCGGCTGGTCCGGGAGGGGGCCCAGGGTCGGGGGCAGTGCGGCTGGCCTGGGGGGTGGGGCCTAGGGTCGGGGGCAGCGCGGCTGGCCCGGGGGCAGCACGGCTGGTCTGGGGAGGGGGGGACCGGGGTCAGGAGTAGCGCGGCTGGCCCCCGCCCCTCCAGAGCTGCTTCCCATCCCCCCTCTTCCTCCCAGCCAACCCGGCATTCCTCGACCCCCCGCCAGCTCTGCTTCCTGCACCTCCTTCCTCCGGGCCCCCCTTCCTCCCAGCCAGCCCTGCGGCCCCTGACCCCCCCACCAGCTCTGCTTCCCACCCCCTCTTCCTCCTGGCCATCCCCCGCCCCATCCAGTCCCTCCCCCCGGTCCATGATCAAGTGTGTCCGGTTTCTTTGGGGGTGGTCTACCTGGTAACCCTACCAGCTGCAGCTCCACAACACGCTCAGGGACCAGGCTTCTCCTCCTCCCCAAGACATCAGACTCAACTAAAGGCTCCCAGTGACAATCGCGCCCCACCTTCCAGTCATTCCCCCCAACGCCGCCAGGCTTCAGTCTGGCGCCCAGCTGGAAAACCAGGAAATACCAGACATTGCATGTGTCAGGTATTTTCTGGATTTTTTTTACCAGACAGAGGGCCCAAAAACCGGACTGTCCGGTAGAAAACCGGACACCTGGCAATCCTATGAGTCAGACCCGGTGCAGGCACCAAGTGATGGGGAGACTGCCGGAACTTTGGGAACCAGAGACTGCGGGGTGGGGGTTTGTGGCCCAAAAGGAGGCTGAGAAACCTAAGACAGAGTAGGCAGAGCACTAGAAGGATGATAGTCAGGGCAACCCTAGAACTCTGTTACAGACCAGCTGGCGGCTGCTGGAGGAGGAGGGAAAAATAGGGGGAAAGGGTCAGAGAGGAAGGGGCTTGTGCTGAGGGGAGGGGGGCAGGTCAGGAGAAGAAAGGAGAAGGCACCAAGGGACAGGGTGGAGGAGAGAGACAAATGCCAGGGGACCAAGTGGAGACAATGAGGAAAAGGGCAGGAGGGGAAGTGTCAGTGAGAGGGGGGGACAGGATGATGCTAGGAGAGGAGAAGGGAAGGGCTTTGGGGACTAGAAGGGAGAAGGGGAGGTGCTGGGAGAAGGCTTGAAAGAAGGGGTGGGCATGAGGATGGCAGGGATGGAGCAAGGCATGTGTGAGGGCACAGGGACATGAGGGGAATGGGGGCAGAGGGTGGTGAGGGGTGGGCATCAGGAAAAAGAGGGCAAAGGGTCAGGGCAGTGAGGGAAGGGGAGGCACCAGGAGGGTGCAGGGGGTAAGGAAGGTGCAGGTGCCAGGGGATTCTGGGGATGAAGCAGAAGGGCAGACACCTGCAGGGGAGGGACCAGCACCAGAGGAGAGAGGCAGGGCAGGTGTGTAGAGGGAGGTGTTGTGAGCTACCCCTCCTCATCCCTGCTCCTATGATCAGAGTGGGGCTACTGGAGGAGTGGGCACGGGGGGGAGAGAAGGGCTGGTGGAGGGGGGCAGGTCTCAGGAAGGCTGAGGGCAGTGAGAAGGGCAGGAGTCAGGACAGCAGAGGAGGGTGAGGAGTGGGGGGGCAGCAGGCACCAGGGGAGCTGATGGAGCAAGGGGAGGAGACAGGGCAGCAGAGGGGAAAGGTAGAGGTTTATAAGGGTATGTCTACACTAGCCACCCTAGTTCGAACTAGGGTGGCTAATGTAGTCATTCAAACTTGCAAATGAAGCCCGGGATTAAAATATCCCGGGCTTTATTTGCATGTTCCCGGGCGCCGCCATTTTTAAATGCCCGGTAGTTCGAACTCCCTGCCTGCAGGCTACACGCGGCACGAGCTAGGTAGTTCGAATTAAAGCTCCTAATTCGAACTACCGTTACTCCTCCTGCAATGTACCATTACTCCTACTGCACTTGCTTCCCACTCACATCTACTTCCCCTACTAATTCTTCCCTGTTTGTGAGTAGCAGGTTAAGCTGTGCATGGCCCCTGGTTGGTTCCTTCAATACTTATACAAGGAAGTTATCCCCAACGTTCTCAAAAAACTTCCTGGATTGTCTTTATACTGCTGCATTGGTCTCCCAACAGATGTCCAGGTGATTAAAGTCCCCCAGGAGAACCAGGGCATGTGATCTAAAAGCTTCCTTCAGTTGTCTGAAGAAAGCCTCATCTACCTCATTCACTTGATCTGGTGGTCTATAGCAGACAAGAATTTACATCACCTCTGTTGTTCCCACTTCTAAACTTAATCCAAAGACTCTCAGCGGGCTTTTTTCCCTCTATAAACTGGATCTCTGAGCAATCATACTGCTCTCTTATATACAATTCAACTCCTCCACTGTTTCTCCTCCACCTGTTCTTCCTGAACAGTTTATACCCTTCAATGACAGTGCTCCAGTCATGTGAGTCATCCCACCTTTGATAACCAGTTGATTGCCCTACCTTCTTCATTCAAATCAGGGGTCCTCCTTTGTTGTTCATTCCTCCTTCTCCATTCGAATCCTTTTTGCTCATTTCTCTTTGTGTTTCTTCCTAGTATCCGACTTCCCCACTTATCTCCGGGCTTTGGTCACCATCCTCCAATGAACCTAGTTTAAAGCCCTCCTCACTAGGTTTGTGAGCCTGACCATGAAGATGCTCTTTCCTCTCTTGGTTAGGTGGATCCCATCTCTTCCTAGCAATTCTTGTGCCCGGAACAGTATTCCATAGTCGAAGAAACCAAAGCCCTCTCTCCGACACCATCTGCACAACCATGCATTTGCTTCGAAATTCTATGATCCCTACTGAATCTTTTCCTTCAACAGGGAGGATGGATGATAACACCACTTGCACCTCAAACTCTTTGAGCCTTCTTCCTGGAGCTACATATTCTGCAGTGACCCACTCAAGGTCATTCTTGTCAGTATTGTTAGTTCTTACATGGAGAAGTAGAAAGGAGTAGCAGTCCAAAGGCTAGATCAATCTTGCAAGTCTCTCAGTCACATCCTGATTTCTAGCTCCAGGTAAGCAACCCATTTTTCAAGATTCCCGGTCTGGACGGCAGATGGATTACTCCTTCCCTCTTTGAAGGAATTCCCCAACCACCACCACTACCTATCTTCTTCTCTTTTTGGAGGAGTGGTCATGGAAAAAGAAGTTACTCACCCTGTGAGGTAATGATTGTTCTTCGAGATGTGCCCCGTGGGTGCTCCACTCTAGGTGTCGGGTCCCATCCCGGTGCCGTGGCTCGGAGACTTTTCATAGCCGTGCTCTGCTGGCTCGCACATGCGCGCACTTCCCCAGAACGGCGTTCATGCCTTTGATCAGCCGCTCGAGCCGGCAACCGTCAGTTCCTCTCACCTGCTCATCTGAAAGAAAACAAAGAAATACTTCTGGAGCGGGGAGGAAGGGCGGGTCGTGGAGCACCCACGGGGCACATCTCAAAGAACAATCGTTACCTCACAGGGTGAGTAACTTTTTCTTCTTCGAGTGGCCCCGTGGGTGCTCCACTCTAGGTGACTCCGGAGCAGTACCCAGGACAGAATCAGAGCACTCCAGAATCAAAACCACCAGCACGATTAAGTACTGTTGTAGCCACCGAAGAGTCTGAAGCAAACTGGTCGACTATAGCATAGTGCTTCATAAAAGTCACATTAGAAGACCATGTTGCCGCTCTGCAAATGTCACGAAAAGACACTCCGCTCAGAAAGGCTGTAGTAGTAGCAACTGCCCTAGTCGAATGAGCCCTCGGAAGGGAAGGGAGAGGCTTTCCTCATAACGAGTGGCACATGGATATGCATGAAACGATCAGTCTCGAGATGCACTGAGAAGTTAGAGGTTGTCCCTTTGAACGGTGTGCCAATGATATTGTCAAGCGGTCTGTTTTCCTAAAATCCCGCGTTCTATCAATGTAAAATGCTAAGGATCTCCTCAAATCCAACGTGTGTAACAGTGCTGCTCGCATTGAGGCTGGGAAGAAGGATCCAAGAATTCGGAGCACAAGTGGTGTTCTCGTCCATCCTCCCTGTTGAAGGGAAAGGACTGGGCAGGGATCGTCGAATTGAGGAAGTCAATGTGTGGTTGCGCAGGTGGTGTCGCAGAGAGGGCTTTGGTTATGAACGAGCAACAAAGGAGGACCCCTGATTCGAAAGGAGAAGATCGGGCAATCAACTGCTTATCTGAGGTGTTTGTACACTAATGCGAGAAGCCTGGGCAACAAACAGGAAGAAATGGAGGTCCTGGCCCAGTCCAAGAAATATGATTTAATTGGGATAACAGAGACTTGGTGGGATGACTCGCATGACTGGAGCGCTGTCATGGAAGGGTATAGACTGTTCAGGAAGAACAGGCAGGGGAGAAAAGGAGGAGGAGTTGCACTATATGTAAGAGAGTATTATGATTGCTCTGAACTCCAGTATAAAGAGGGAGAAAAACCTGTTGAGAGTCTATGGGTTAAGTTTAAAGGAGCAAACAACAGCAGTGATGTTGTGGTTGGTGTCTGCTACAGGCTGCGAATCAGGTGGATGAGGTAGATGAGGCTTTCTTCGGACAACTCAGAGAAGCTTCCAGATTGCAGGCCCTGGTTCTCCTGGGGGACTTTAATCACCCTGACATCTGTTGGGAAACCAATACGGCAGTACACAGGCAATCCAGGAAGTTTTTGGAGAATGTTGGGGATAACTTCTTGGTACAAGTGCTGAAGGATCCGACCAGGGGCCATGCGCAGCTTGACCTTCTGCTCACAAACAGGGAGGAACTAATAGGGGAAGTAGAGGTGGGTGACAACCTGGGAAGCAGTGATCATGAGATGGTAGATTTCAGGATCCTGACCAAAGGAAGAAAGAGAGTAGTAAAATACACACCTTGGAATTCAAAAAGCAGATTTTGACTCCCTCAGAGATCTGATGGGCAGAATCCCCTGGGATGCTAACATGAAGGGGAAAGGAGTCCAGGACAGTTGGCAGTATTTTAAAGAAGCCTTATTGAAGGCACAGAAGGAAACCATCCCGATGCCTAGCAAGAGAGGCAAACATGGTAGGAGACCGGATTGGCTTACGGGGGAAATCCTTGGTGAACTTAAGCACAAAAAGGAAGCTTACAAAAAGTAGAAACTTGGACAAGTGACCAGGGAGGGGTTTAAATGCATAGCTCGAGAATGCTGGGGGGTTATCAGGAAGGCGAAAGCACAGATGGAATCGCGACTGGCTAAGGATGTGAAGAATAACAAGAAAGGTTTCTATAGGCATGTTAACAAGAAGAAGGTGATCAGAGAGGGTGTGGGGCCCCTACTGGATGAAGGAGGTAACCTAGTGACAGATGATATGGGGAAAGCTGAAGTACTGAATGCTTTCTTTGCCTCTGTATTCACGGACAAGGTGGGCTACCGCACTAATGCGCTAAGTGACACAAGATGGGATGAAGATGGACAGCCCTTGGTGGGTAAAGAACAGGTTAGGAACTATTTAGAAAAGCTAAACGTACGCAAATCCATGGGTCCGGACTTAATGCATCCGAGGGTACTGAGGGAGTTGAGGAGACTTTGGCCATTATCTTTGAAAAGTCATGGAGGTCGGGACAAATCCCGGATGATTGGAAAAGGGCAAATGTAGTGCCCATCTTCAAAAAAGGGAAGAAGGACGATCCAGGGAACTATAGGCCTGTCAGTCTTACCTTGATTCCTGGAAAAATCATGGAAGGGATCCTTAAGGAATCCATTTGAGGCACTTGGAAGAGAGGAAAGTGATTAGGAATAGTCAGCATGGATTCAAAAAGGGCAAGTCGTGCCTGACCAATCTGATTAGCTTCTATGATGAGATAACTGGCTCTGTGGACATGGGAAAGTCAGTGGATGTGATATACCTTGACTTTAGCAAGGCTTTTCATACGGTCTCCCACAATATTCTTGCCAGCAAGTTAAGGGAATGTGGATTGGATAAATGGACGGTAAGTTGGATAGAAAGCTGGCTAGAAGGCCGGGCCCAGCGGGTAGTGATCAACGGCTCGATCTCAGGATGGCGGTCGGTTTCTAGCGGAGTGCCCCAAGGTTCAGTTCTAGGACCGGTTTTGTTCAAAATCTTTATTAATGATCTGGATAAGGGGATTGATTGCACCCTCAGCAAGTTTGCGGATGATACTAAGCTAGGGGGAGAGGTAGATACGCCTGAGGGCAGAGATAGGGTCCAGAGTGACTTAGACAAATTGGAGGATTGGGCCACAAGAAATCTGATGAGGTTCAACAAGGACAAGTGCAGAGTCCTGCACTTGGAAAGGAAGAATCCCAAGCATTGTTACAGGCTGGGGACCAACCAGCTAAGTAGTAGTTCTGCAGAAAAGGATCTGGGGGTTACAGTGGATGAGAAGCTGGATATGAGTCAACAGTGTGCCCTTGTAGACGAGAAGGCTAATGGCATATTAGGTTGCATTAGGAGGAGCCTTGCCAGCAGCTCCAGAGATGTCATTATTCCCCTTTATTCGGCTCTGGTGAGGCCACATCTGGAGTATTGTGTCTAGTTCTGGGCCCCCCACTACAAAAAGGATGTGGATGCATTGGAGAGGGTCCAGTGGAGGGCAACCAAAATGATTAGGGGCTGGAGCATATGACTTATGAGAGAGGCTGAGGAGTTGGGTCTGTTTAGTCTGCAGAAGCGAAGAGTGAGGGGATTTGATAGCAGCCTTCAACTTCCTGAAGGGAGGTTCCAAAGAGGATGGAGAAAGGCTGTTCTCAGTAGTGACAGATGGCAGAACAAGGAGCAATGGTCTCAAGTTGTGGTGGGAGAGGTCCAGGTTGGATATTAGGAAAAACTATTTCACTAGGAGGGTAGTGAAGCACTGGAATGGGTTACCTAGGGAGGTAGTGAAGTCTCCATCCCTAGAGGTGTTTAAGTCTCAGCTTGACAAAGCCCTGGCCAGGTTGATTTAGTTGGGATTGGTCCTGCCTAGAGCAGGGGGCTGGACTTAATGACCTTCTAAGGTCTCTTCCAGCTCTATGGTTCTATGATTCTATGATTCTATGGTTTAGGGAAGAAACATGGTAAAACCACTGGCTCATTTATGTGGAAATCAGAAGAAACCTTCGGAATAAACGCCGGATGAGTCCTCAATGTCACCGAGTCTTTAGAAAAAACTGTATACGGAGGTGAGGCCATAAAAGCTGCTATCTCACTTACTCTGCGAGCAGAAGTGAGAGCTAGGAGGAATAGGAGCTTGACAGTAAGTATGTGCAACGGTACTGTAGCCAAGGGCTCAAAAGGAGGATGAGTCAGAGTTTCTAGGACTAGATCCAGATTCCACGAAGGTGGAGGGGGCCTCCGAGGAGGGTGAAGATTCAAGAGCCCCTTTAAAAACCTTTTTGTAATAGGATGAGCGAACAAAGAAACATCCTCGTCTTTATGATGAAATGCATTAATTGCTGCCAAGTGTACTCGTAGGGAAGCAACTGCCAGACTGCTGTCATGTAGTTGCAAGAGGTATTCCAATATACAAGGTAAGGTTGCAGATCGAGGGTCTACATCATTGTCCGCACACCATGCCTGGAATCTGGACCATTTAGCTGTATAAGCGGTTCGTGTAGATTGTTTTCTACTATGCATTAACACTCACTTGACTTGCTGAGAACAGAATTGTTCGGAGTCGGTAAACCAACAAGCATCCATGCCGTGAGGTGCAGGACTTTGGGTCTCGGGTGACTGAGAGATCTGTTGTCCTGGGTCAATAGACTCAGAAGAGAAGGCAGAGGGTACGGTGCTGTCTCACTGACATGTGGTGGAGCATTGAGAACCAAGGCTGACGAGCCCACGCTGGGGCTAGAAGGATTACCCGGGCTTCATCTGTGTTGATTTTTTCGAGAACCTTGGGAATTAAGACCACTGGGGGAAAGGCATATAGTAACGCTCTTCCCCAGATGAGAAGAAAGGCGTCCCCCAGCGAATGACGTTCTATTCCAGCTCTTGAACAATAGGTGGGACATTTTGAATTGTGTTCTGTCGCAAATAAATCTATTACCGGAAATCCCCATCGAGCAAAAATACGAGTCACAACGTCCATACGAATCTCCCACTTGTGGTCGTGCGGAAAACGCCTGCTGAGTGAGTCCGCTATTAAGTTGTCGACACCTGGTAGATAAGATGCTGCTAGAATGGTGTTGTTGCAGATACACCAATTCCATAAACGGACGCTCTCCGCACAAAGAGAACGAGATCGGGCTCCTCCTTGTCTGTTGATGTAAAACATTGTCGCCATATTGTCCGTTAGAATCCTGGTAGTTGTATTCCATATCTGGGACTGAAAATGTTTGCAAGAATGACGCACCGCTCTCAACTCGAGCACATTGATATGCAGTAGCATTTCTTGTGTCGACCAGCATCCCTGGACCGTGAGATTGCCCATGTAAGCTCCCCAACCCATCAGGGAGGCATCTGTGGTTATTTGTCTTGTAGGTTATGGGCAATGAAATGGAACGCCCGCGAGAAGATTGGCCGGGTTGGCCCACCACTGTAGGGACTCCCGGACATACTGTGGCACCACTATCAGCCTGTGAACACTGTGTTTCGCCGGAACGTAAACCGTGGCTAACCAGTGCTGGAGGCAACGAAAACGTAACCTTGCGTTGTGCACTACGATGGTGGCCGCAGCCATATGCCCCATCAGCTGTAGACAGACGCGTGTGGGAATTGTTGGAGCATGTACCACAGTGTGTACCAGATCTTTGATTACCATAAAACGTTCCGTTGTTAAGTATACTCGCGCCATGGTTGAATCAAGCCGTGCACCTATAAAAATGAGGTTTTGGGATGGAACTAGTGACGACTTCTTTACGTTTATGAGAAGGCCCAGAGCAGCAAACTCGTCGGATACTGTCCAAACCATATGGCACGTTTCCATAAACGTCGTGCCTCTGAGGAGACAATCATCTAAATAGGGGAATATTGTCATTCCCAGTCTGTGCAGGTGGGCTGCGACCACTGCTAATGTTTTGGTGAAAACCCTGGGAGCACACGCTAGTCCAAAGGGTAGAACCCTGTATTGATAGTGCTCGTCCCCCAATTGGAAGCGAAGAAAACGCCTGTGAGCCACGTGAATCGTTACGTGGAAATAAGCGTCCTGCAAGTCGAGGACTGCAAGCCAATCCCCTTTGTTCAACGTCGGAATAATAGTTGTTAAGGTTACCATCTTGAAACGATGCTTCCGAAGGTGCCGATTTAGCTTTTGAAGGTCTAGAATGGGTCTCCAGCCACCCGACTTCTTTGGTGTGAGAAAATATCGGGAATAAAAGCCTTTTCCCCAGAACTGCTTGGGAACTCTCTCTATTGCCCCGATGGTAAGCAAACGTTGAACCTCTTGCTTCAGCAGTTGCTCGTGAGAGGGGTCCCTGAAGAGGGATGGAGTAGGGGGAGTGGTAGAGGGAATAGAGAGAAAGGGGATGGAGAGGCCAGACTGCACTACCTCTAGCACCCATCTGTCCATGGTGATGTTGGACCAATGATGATAAAACGATCGTAGGCAATGGTGAAAAAGATGAAGAGTTTCGTTTTCTGTGTTGATTATGGGCGGTTGGCTCGCATCCTCGACAAACAAGTCAAATCTGCTGCTTAGTCGACGATTGACTGGTCAAACGGCTCTGCTGTGGCTGCTTGCACTGAGGACGTTGCCTAGGGCGTTGGTTGTCGAAGGGACGTGCTTGCTGTCTGGAAAAATTAAAATCATATCTCTGTTGGTAAGGGAAATAACGTCTACGTTTGAAGGAAGGTGTGTACATCCCAAGTGTACGAAGAGTGGTGCGTGAGTCTTTTCCCGAGTGAAGGACTTCATCGGTGTTTGCCACAAAAAGCTTAAGCTTGTCAAACGGTAGATCCTCATCCTTGCTTTGCATCTTCCTTGGTGCCCCTGCAGACGAAAGCCATGATGATCTCCTCATGGCGATACCTGTAGCAGTGGCTCGAGTCGCTGTGTCAGCCACATCCATGGCAATCTGTAGTGCAGTGCTACATGATGCGTACCCTTCTTGCACTATTGCTTTCAGGAGTGGTTTCTTGTTGTCTGGGAGATGGTGCAGTAGCTCTGCTAATTTTGAATAATTATCAAAATTATGGTTGGATAGATGGGCTGAATAGTTTGCAATGCGTAGTAGCAGTGTGGCTGAGGAGTAGACTTTCCTACCAAAAATATGTAATTTTTTATTGTCCTTGTCCGGAAGCATATTTCTGTACTGTGGCACCTTTCTCCTACGTTGCGCTGTGTCCACTACTAACGAGTTAGGCTGGGGGCGATTGAATAAAAAGTCCAATCCTTTCGCCGGTACAAAATACTTTCTGTCGGCCTTTTTACTCATAGGTGTAACCGATGTTGGGGTTTGCCATATCTCATCTGCCACTTCCATGATCGCGTCATCAATCGGTAACGCGACCTTTGCACGTTGTTGTGGGTGGAGATTTTTCAAGAGATGGTGCCTTTTAACCGGAACATCCGTCAGCTGTATTTCCTGCATGCCTGCCACTTGTTTGAAGAGATCTTGAAATTGTTTCAGATCATCCGGTGGAGAGCTGTCACCTGGGAATATCGCCTCATCCGGGGAAGACAAGGAGCAGTCTGCAGGAGAAGTTTCCGGTTTAGGGTCTTCTGCTTCAGACAACTGTCCCTCTTCTGGTTCGGATTGGTCTAGCTGGATCGTTGGACTCTTAGATGGAGAAGGTGAGTCTAGGTGCTGTGATCGATGAGGTACGTATTTTGCACTTGCTGGTTGGCAGATGCAGGAAGATCCCCTACGCGATGATGGTGTATGATCACGCTGGGGACAATCGTCATATGATCTATGATAGCACTCATAATACCGCTCAGAACGTGACGGGGAGGAGTGACAAGACAAGCGTGCACTACCATGTTGAATATAATAGACGGGACATGGAGAGCGTCTAACTGACCCATATCTTGAGGATCGGCCGGGTGAACGAGATCGTGAACGGGACCGACCTGCCTCTAAGTACACTGCGTCCCTATAATTACGCCGGCTGTATGTGACCCATGAAGGAGAAACACTATAGTCACGATAGTGACCATGCCTTGCTGGTGAAACAGCTGGAGAAAAAGACCTGTCTCTATAGTAGGTCTTTGACAATGCCTTCCTAGGTCTTGAAGCCTCATCCACCCCCACAGCCACAGGGGAGCCAGGCACTGAGTGGAAATGAAGTGGTGCCAGGGAAATCAGCTGTTGCTGCGTTGATGACGGCGCCGGTAGAATGCCAGGTGCTGGGGTTAAACAACATTGCCAAGGCTGAGGCATCGAAGTCTTCTGCCTCGGATACCGGTGCCGGAGGGGACAGTGCCGTCTTCATAATCGGGGCCGGTGAGGCAGGCGCCGTTACAGCCGGTGCCGCTGAAGCCGGTGCAGAGCGGCTGGTCAATTGCGGCACTGGCGCCTCTGTCAATTTCAGGGAGCGCGCAGCTGAAGCCGGTGCAGACTTGCCGGCCAGCTGCGGCACCGCTCCCGATGTCGGCGTCGAAGCCGCTCTCGCTCTCGGCGGTGCGGGCTCTCTCATGCCAGTCCCAGCAAGTTGTCCGGACCCCCCGGGGGTCACTTTGCAAGCCCCTGCCGATGTTGTGGCTGCCGCAGGGAGAGAGCGCATTGGGGATCGGGTCAGGCTGCAATGCCTTGCCGAACATTAACATCCTTGTCTTCATCTCTTGAGGTTACCTTGCGACAATGGGTGCACTTTTCGGGGACATGAGCTTCCCCCAGGCACCTGATACAAGTGTCATGGCCGTCAGCCGTTGGCATGGCTTCACAGCACACTGAGCATTTTTTAAAGCCAGTTGATCCAGGCATTGTCAGCACAGTTAGAGAAACTGAATGCCTGTGTAATCCCCATTTTGGGTAGTTGTCAATTTCACTACTTTAGGGCTTTGCTTCAGCGCTTTTCAAAGAGAAACGGTTTTGAGAGAAAACTTCTTTCTTTTTTTTCTCTTTTTGAACAGAACAACAAGTAACAGGAACACGACTAACACTAAACTTCAACTATTTACAGATGGAGAGCTATCTAAAAACATCATTGAAGAAAGAGTTCAGGGAGCTCCGACCGCGACCTGAGGTGGTTGAGAGGAACTGACAGTTGCTGGCTTGGGCGTGGCTGATCAAAGGTGCGAACACCATTCTGGGGAAGCACGCATGCGTGAGCCGGCAGAGCACGGCTATGAAAAGTCTCCAAGCCGCAGCCCCGGGATGGGACCCGACACCTAGAGTGGAGCACCCACGGGGTCAGTCGAAGAAGAACTCACGTTCCTAGGACTGTGCATGCCATGCCTTCCAATTGATGGGGTCTCCTTCTGATCCCTTTACTCAGAGATCTCTGCTAAAATATTCTCCATGGTAGTGCTTGTGCAGAAAGCCTGAAAGCAGTTACTTAACTCTATCGGGATTGGGGATACCTGAGTTGTCTTTCTTCTCTTGGAGGTTATATACTGCCAATTTTCTTCCCTGTTCTGTACTGCCCTCACTGGTTCTTCAGCCTGCTGTGCCTGCAGTATTAAATGCTGCCTTCTATCCAGAAAGTTTTTATCTTCTCTGATGAAATGTAGGGTTGATACTTGGGCCTCTAGTCCTTTAATCTTCTCTTCCAATATGGAGACCAGCTTGCACTTAGTATAGATGAAACCCTTTCTATCTTCTGGGAGGAAGACAAACATGGCACATGCTGTGCAGGTCACAACAGCTGACCTTTCACTATCCATTCTGCCTTCCTTCTGAGAGACTCCTCGGATGTTGTTTTATAGCCCCCTGAAGCTTATGGGGGGAAGAAAGAGAGCAAAAAAGAAAAGAACAAAAAGCAAGAAAAAACACCAATCTCTATGGGGCTTCCACAAGGCAAACTCACAGGCAAATTCTCCCTTGGCTGCTGCCCTTTTGGCTGCTCACCGCATTCGCTCTGGCTGCTTTTTTTATAAGGCTGCTAGCTCCAAGCAAAAAGGCTCAACTGAAAGCCACTTAAAGCCCACCAGGAACAAAGCACTGCCAATTCACACTTTTCAAACTCTCACTGTTTTCAAACTGCTGCATTTTTCAGACTGCATGACTTTTCAAACTGCCAAACACATGGTCAAACAAATGACTGAAGACAGACAGACACCTGGATACCCACCCAAGCAGCCCCCAAGAGCCACACTTATCTGAGCTCCTCTCAGACATTTCCCAAGCAAACTCCCCTGTTGGCTGCTGCCCTATTCTCTACTCACTCCATCCTCTCTGGCTGCCTTTTTTATAAGATGCTGGCTCCAAGGAGGAGGCCGGGCTCAAAGCCTTGCCTTCAGTACAATCAACCCAGAAGGCCCACCTGGGACAAAACACTCCAAATTCACCCAGGAGGGATGTTGTGTAAGCATATAACAAAGCTTACAAATAACTGCTAGTTCTCAATTAAGCAGTATTCACAAGACAGAAAAGGGCTAGATGAATCTATGTCTCAGTTTACATGCAGAACATCAAAACACAATTCCAGTAAGAATAAAGGGAAAGACAGCAAGTGCTAGTACCCAGTGATTAGGGTAGTCTCTCCTTCCCCATTCAAAACTTTGGCCAGTTTCAATCCTAATAGGTATTGTTCCTCCACAACAGCCATTATATACAGGTAGCACTTCTGAATGCAAGTGTGGATATGGTTGAGAGACTGAGTGCTCCTCTTAACAGAGGTTTGTAAACAAGAATGAATAGTGAAGACAAAGGCATTGTACACTGACCACATTACAAGTTGACTGACACCCTCCACAGTGCAACTCCAACCCTAATGATATAACCCAGTGGAGGTGTCCTGTTAAAATCATCTGCAATGTCTAAATTGTCACAGGAATGAATGGCTAAAGGCATGCCCCCCTTTTACACTCAAATGTTATGGAATGTGCAGCAGACAAGAATTATATGAATGGTGTTTGATACAAGGGAATCCAGTTGGATGCATAGGGAGCAGTAATGAGAATTCAGTATATGAAGTGCAGACTTCATGATCATTCTGCACAGAGGGGCACAGATCATTCACTATACCTTTGCTATGTGAGCTGAATGAATTGTTATTGACCCGAAAGACAAGCTGTCTTCAACATGTCAGAAGGATCAGCTCAAATTCCATTCTGCTTCTCATCTATCATTTACTCCACTGCATAACTACTTGTCCTGTGATAAGGAGCAGAACCAAACTATTGCTCCATATCTTCCACCTAGTTTTGTGGAGAATGAGCGGGAGGGACAAGATGATGGAAACTGTCTTCAGAAAATGTGTGATGTGTCTAGAGCTAACATCACATAGTGGCAGTGTGAACACACTTAGGGTATGTCTAGACTACATGCTTCTGCCGACAGAGGCATGTAAATTAGACACATCGACATAGTCAATGAAGCGGGGATTTAAATATCCCCCACTTCATTAGAATAAAAATGGACACCGCGTTGTGCCGGCTCAGCTGTTTGTCGGCACAAACCGGCAGTCAAGACAGGGATCGGTCGACAAGGAAAGCCTTTGCCTACCGATCCCTTATGCCTCATGAAATGAGGTTTACAGGATCGGTCGGCAAAGGCTTTCCTTGTTGACCGATCCACGTCTTGACTGTCGGTTTGTGCCGACAAACAGCTGAGCCGGCACAACGCGGCGGACATTTTTATTCTAATGAAGTGGGGGATATTTAAATCCCTGCTTCATTGACTATGTCGATGTGTCTAATTTACATGCCTCTGTCAGCAGAGGCATATAGTCTAGACATACCCTTAGGCTGTGTCAACACTGGCGCGATCTTGCGCAAAAGCAACCGCTCTTGCGCAAAAACTTGCTGCCTGTCTACACTGGCCGCGTGTTCTTGCACAAGTAAACTGATGTTCTAATGTATAAAATCAGGGCTTCTTGCGCCAGAACTCTGATGCTCCTGCTCAGGAAGAAGCCCTTTTGCGCAAGAGCTCTTCCAGAAGAGGCCAGTGTAGACAGGCAACATGAATTTCTTGCACAAGAAAGCCCTATGGTTAAAACGGCCATCAGAGCTTTCTTGTGCAAGAGAGCATCTACACTGGCATGGATGCTCTTGCGCAAAAGCACATCTCTTGCGCAAAAGCATATGCCAGTGTAGACACTCTCTTCTGGAAGAGTTTTTGCAGAAGAACTCTTCTGCAAAAGAGCTTTTGCGTGAGAACACGCCAGTGTAGATGTAGCCCCCGAGTATGTCTACATTGCAGGCTTCCCTAATGTAAACGTGCTATCTCAATTTAGAGCCACAGGAGGCCTGGTGAGGGGCTATTTTGAAATAGCAGAAGTAGAGCATCTACACACACCTTATTTCGAAATAGCTATTTTAGAATAGGCATTATTCCTCATAGAATGAGGTTTACAGATTTTGGAATAAGCCGTCCATTATTCCTAAATTATTTTGAAATAACAATGTCTGTGTAGACACTCGCATTGTTATTTTGAAATAATGCTAGTTATCTCGAAATAACACATATGCATTATTATACCCTAGTACAGCACAGCACACAGCAGAGACCCTCAGCATGGATCTGAGAAGTATGTGTGTGAATATGTGCACCACTGTAGACAGCTGTAGTTGGAAGCAGTTAGAGGAAGCCAGGTCTGATTATTTGATTATAGTTAATACACATGCACACCATATACACATATAGTTCTGTTGAGGTGTTTTTCTGATAAAGTCAATAATGTTAAGGGACTAGAGATTATTAATGCTGACATCTGCTTTCTAAAGAGCTCATTTGAAAGCCTGCAATATAGCACATAATATTTGACTTTATTCAACAACATAACAAGAACTTATTAACCGATATAAATGCCACTAAAGTAAAAGAATGACAGAAAATCACTTTCTATAGACTTTACAGTCTAGTTGAGGTGGAACCTGTATCTTAACCTACCTAAAGCTAATGACATATAGGGGACAGGAAATAATAGCTCAGCTATTATGCAGGTAATATACAAGATTCAAAGCATAAACACTCATTCATCATTTTTTAAACGTTGATAACTCTCACACCTAATCACATTAACTTTGACCAAATTCAAAAATAAATGGAAATTACTAAAAGTAGAATCAGTGTCCCAGAGCACAGGAGTTCATATCACTCAGAAAAACTAAGGTTCTCTGCACTTAACGAAAAACCTACTAACCTTGAAGATTGCCCCAGGAACCCAATTTAGGGTATGTCTACACTACAACGTTAATTCGAAATAACAGCAGTTATTTCGAATTAACTTTAATAGCGTCTACACAGGCAAACTGCTATTTCAAAATAAATTTGAAATAGTGGAGCCCTTATTTCGAATTTGGTCAACCTCATTCTACGAGGAGTAACACCAAATTCGAAATAGCTATTTCGAATTAAGTGCTGTGTAGACACTTAATTCGAAATAGGGGGCCTCCAGCCCTTCCCAAGGAGCCCTGGTGGCTACTCTGGGCACAGCCAGGAAAACTTACTCTCCTCTCCTCCAGCCCTGGAGCCATTAAAGGGACTGACTCTGGCCACAGTGCCTGTGCCAGCTCCAAGCCTGCCAGTCCAGAGCCAGCAGTGGCCACTGGGGCCCCTGACCCAGTGGCCCCAAAACATGAGCCAGCAAGCCACTGGCAGCCAGCCCTCCACTGCTCCCCAGGAGCAGTCTGCCAGCTCCCAGGAGCCTGACAGGGACTGGAGAAGGCGGGCGCCTTCCTGGTCCAGGGTGGAGATCATGGACCTTATTCAGGTTTGGGGGGGATGCCCCCAACGTCCGCACTAGACGGAGGAATGCGGCCGTCTATGGCAGGATAGCTGTCAGCCTGGCCACCAAAGGCCACATGCAAACCCAGGAGCAGGTTAGCATGAAAGTCAAGTTGGTCTGGTGAGACCCCCAACCCTGAGCCCTGAGCTTCCCCTTCCCCTTCTTCCCCTTGCTTCTCCCTTCCAGCTCCCTCCCCCAGTTTCCCCTCCCTCTTCCACCCTCTCTCTTCCCCTCTCCCACCTCCTTTTCCCAGTCTCCCCAGAGGTTCATCCCCCCCCCAGTTTTGTTCAATAAACCCAGTTTCTATTTTTGAACATACGTGTCTTTTATTTGACATCAGGAAGGGGGGCTAGGGAGGAGTAAATGGATGGACGTGAGGGAGGAATGGGGCACAAGCCCCCAGTGGGGAGGACCGGGGAGGCTCTGAGGGCTCCTCGGGGTGGACGCTCTCCCTCAGGGCCTCCTGGATCCTGACAGCCCCCCGATGGACCCCCTGGATGGCAGCCTGCAGCAAGTGCAGCCGGGCTGATGGCAACAACCCCACGAGACCCACCGGCATGCCCAGGGGCAGCGCTGGTGCCATTTGGCCGAGTGCTATGGTGTCCCAAGTTGGGGCACTCAGGGCACTACAAGACAGGACTGCTTTGCTGTCCCTCATCGAGGTAGACAAGCAAGCAGGGAAGCCTGAGAACTGTCTGTCCGGGGTGGGGGTAGGGTCCCTCTAAGCACGGAGCTCGGTTAGCCTCAGGCAGCAGCCCCACACACTAAGTCCTAACCTGATGCCCTGCCGGCACTGGTTCCGGCCAGCCTTAACTTCGGTTCAGGGTCCACTCAGTGTGGACGTGCTATTTCAAAATAGCAAAATGCTATTTCAAAATAGTTTTTGTGTATAGGTGCGTTATTTCAAATTAGCTTAATTCGAATTAACTATTTCGAATTAAGTTAATTTGAAATAGTGCTGTAGTGTAGACATACCCTTAGAATCATTGGGAAAGCAGAAGGATGATGAGGCTAACAGGTATAATGATATTTTGGTCAAGGAAGCCATCTAGAATATGAAACAAAACAAGGAATAAGTCCAGAATTAGTCACACAAGAAAGCCAAGTCCACAGATCTGGTAAGTAAGCAACCCGTCCTCTGTAGGAATTATGATCTAACAGGACAGAAAACCACAAGCTAGGGAACCTTCTTAACCACTCCCAAAAAATCCTCACAGAGCATAATAAGGTATGGAAGTATTGGGTGACTAGCAAAAGAAGTCCATATGAATTTAAAAAATAAAATGGAAAAGAAACACGTAAGGCAATTTATAAGGCTAGAGCAAAGACATCAGTGAGTAGGCCACATCGCCCACAATGCAAGTCGGCATCTGGAGGTCCCCAAGAGCAAAGTCTTTCTGTGGGAAGAATGTTCCAGCCTGCAGCCTATGGTACAGGCAAGATTTACGAAATATGCGGGCATCATGTGCGCGGCCCGACCACCCAACACAAATGTCAGTAAATTGTCCCCGGTGGTCCACCAGGGCCTGCAGGAACATTGAGAAGTAGCCCTTCCTATTAATAAACTGGGAGGCCCAATGGGGTGGTGCACAGATCGGGATGTGTGTTCCATCCATGGCTCCTCCGCAATTCAGGAATTGAAGGGCAGTGAATCCAGCCACAATGGGGTCCACGTCTCCAAGGCAGATAATCCTGCACAGCAGCAGAGTTGAATCCAGGAGCCACTCCCCAAGAGGCCGACCCCTCAGCAGCAGGGATGAGTGAGGCCAGAAGGTTTCCCCTGAGTCCGGGCCTTGTCCCCACTCCCCCTCCTCCCCCAATCTCTCTGCCCTTTCGCAATGGTCCACCTTTTCCAAACCAGCCCCTCCCCCCCCCGACAGGGACTGTCCCCCGAGAGTGCCTTATCTCCATCAAGATGGCCCCAATGGTGGACCTCCCCACGCCAAACTGGTGTCCCACCGAGTGGTAGCTGTCGGGGTTGGCGAGCTTCCACACAGCAATAGCAACCCTCTTTTCCAGGGGAATGGCGGGCCACAAGTGGGTGTCCTGTCGCTGGAGGGCTGGGGTGAGCAAGGTACACAGCTCAAGGAAGGTCGTCCCACAGCTCCAACACGAGGTGGTCCCACCAGTCAGACCTGGTGTCCAGCCTCTAAAATTGTCTCTCCAACAGGAGGTTTGGGGGCAAAGCCAGTACTCCCAGATCCAGGGTGAGGGTTTCAAGGCCAAGCTCTGTGGGTTGCTGGGCCAGGACTGTCCAGGCGGTCCATTGAAACTGTTGCAGAAGCTGCAGCATGACAGTGTGGGGCCATTGGATGCCAAGGGGCAGCTCCAGCTCCATGGCCAAAAATATAAAAATAAAAAAAAAAAAAAAAAAAAAAAGGCAATAAAGAAAGCTGGGCAATCACAGCAGGTACTGCAAGACCTTTGCTACCCTCGAAGAGGATTGCAAGCAAGCTAGCTGCAGAAGCACAGGAATGGCTGTCTAGGAGGGTACCTTTCAGCATGTGTCTCTGCAGCAAGGGGCATGCCGCAGCACCAGGAAGTAAATGTTGCCCCCATGCCCTGTCAGAAGTGGTTCTGGGTGCCCTTTTTGTCAACAGAGCATCCACACAGTCTGGATGCTCTCTTTCGAAAAAGTGGATCGCTTTTTTGATCCACATTTGTAGTCTGGACGCTCTCTTTCAAAAGAAGTTTTTTCGAAAAAACTCTTTTGAAAAAGCTTCTTTCGAAAGAAGCGTGTAGTCTAGATGTACCCTTACAGAATAAAGCATTAGTAACAGCTGTGAGAAACCTACAAAATAGAGATGTTATAAATATTGATGGTCAACAGCAAGCTTCGGGTAGCTACCTTGTGCCTGAAGAATGGGGACAGAAATGGAAAAAGGTGTCCCTAGCAAAACTAAAAGATGAGGCAGAGTCTACTGCATTGCCTCCACAATCCTCAGCAACACAAATTTTAAACTAAAATCCTGTAGAGTAACCCAATAAATCCAGAAAGTGACAGTATATACCTGGGGTTGGCAAATGCCTGTTAAATGGTACCACTTCAACGGCCCTTACATGGTTTCAGTGTTCTGCTGATAACACCGTCTGGCAGGATTTTTCACTTTTAAGTTAACAGAACAGGGAAAGGAAGACGTAGGCCCTACACAGCTTTGTATTCTACAGATGGGAAAGGATGGCCCTGGACTCAGGAGAGCAGGTAAGAGGTTCAGGTGGTAATCAGCAGCACAAGTCCTGGCCAGAGGACTCAAGGAGCAGGGGTAGGTCACACAGCCAGAGTCTGGAGAGAAGCGGCACTTTGGAAGGGAAACTGTCACTGCTCTCCAGCTTCCAGCTACATGGCTGCCCCCTCCTTCTCCTAAGTCCTCCAACATGCACTCTCACAGCTCATCACCTCCTATGTGAGGCCTGCAGGGGGACAGCCAGGGGTGGGACGGACCACAGGAGCCGGCGCAGAGCCAGCAAGGGGAGGTGGTGGCTAAGGGATTCCCAAAAGACCCCTTCAGAATCTTCACTTACCTCCTCATCCTCTAATTCAACCTACCTTTCCTCAAGCACCAGCATTTCAAGTTCAATAAAAACCTATTTCCGCTATTTTTCATTGCAAATATACAGTATTTCAGCTACATTATGAGTTAAATAGGCTTTTGTGGAGTAGCATGGGATCCTAACTACCATTTATAACATTGTTTCTATGAGAGAATGTGTTCCAAGTTCCAAACAGCCAATTTACAAACAAACTTTTGTCACATAATCCATTCATAAATTGGGGACTTCCTGTATCCCCATAGACTCTGAGTCTACCAGGTGCTATCACTATGCTTCGTTTACAATAAATCTGGCCTGGTACACTGCTGGCTTCTTGCGCAAGAGCACGTCCACACCTCGAAGTGCATTGCAAAAGTGATGTGCTTTTGAGCAGAAGAGCGTCCACACTGCATGGACGCTCTTGCACAAGAAAGCTTTGATGGCCATTCACAGAACCTGTGGAGCATCCATACTTGCCTTTTTGTGCAATAGCTGTAGCACAAAAGGAAATTATGCCTCGTGGAAGGAGGTTTACCTACACCGGCAAAAGCCCTCTCTTCTGCCATTTTACTGCTGATTTACTTGCGCAAAAGCACATTTGAGGTGTGGACTCGCTGCAGGTTTTTGCGCAAAAACGGGTGTTTTTGCGCAAAAGCCTTGCAGTGTAGACATAGCCTCAGAGTATGCTGTGTCGGCTAACCACACAGAGTCAGTGCAACACAGAGAGGGAGCACACGCATGCAGCCAAATGGTTATCATCACTGAACAAAGCAAAATACCTGCTTCCACCCATGACCTCTGACCACTAACACCAGATCTGTTGTTCTCTTTCTTATACCCCTTACCAAACTATCCTCTTTCTAATTCTGAATGGATTAAATTAATTACACTATATTTAATCATGCCTCAAAAATAATCCTCAAATATATTCTCAAATTTCAATCAAACTGAAACTTTGTCATAAATACATTTGTTTATCATTTAAGAGCAGCTATTTATGGATAGGGTAAAATTGGAATTATTTTCATAAACTTCCTTGTCTTCTATTTAAGTACATAGTCATGTAAAATCTAGACCAAGGATGACATGTTGATGTTAACTAGAAGTGAGTGAATAAGATTGTTTGTTAGCTGGCAATTACAAAAAAGGGGGTGGAGGTTCAATATTTTAGGCTCTTCTAGTGGAAACTGTTCTGCAGCTTTACTGCTGAGCAATCACTGCAATAGCAGCACATTTTGTAGCAAAATAGGAGCTGCTCCCTTCAGGGTCACTATCTAGTTGCATGGTCTATCATTCATATACAAATGGGCACTGTTGAAATTTGATGTTAATATCTCAGTAAGGGAGAGAGAGGGTTGTTTCATATAGAACTCTGGCCACTAACTCCATAAATTAAAATAAAACTGGTTCGCCATTTTTGAGTTGTATGAGCTGCAGATATTACATCTGAGGTATAGTTTTGTATTCCTTGCTTCCCAAAATCTATTCAAGCAGGGCATGTCATGGAGCTGTAGGAGGTAGCAGCCAGCCACTCTCTCTATGAAGTAAGTTGTCCTAGCTAAGAGAACATTCAAGTGTAAGTTAATGTCATTTAAGGAATGTGAGTAGCTCAACTGGAAACAAAAGGTTAATGACAGATGGAAAGCAGAGGCTGGGGAGCATCATACAGGCGGTCCTACATACCTGAATAAAAGAGTATCCATTCCAAACAGAACTAGAAGAGCTGGGGGAGTTTGAAAGCTGCTCCTCTCACACGTCTCATCCCAGGAAGAGTGTGTCAGAAAGACCAGAAGGTAGCAATCTATCTTTATCACCTTAGTAGCTTAGCTTAGTGCCTCCCTATTTTACAGATGAGAACCTGAGACACAGAGAGGCTATAATGATATATTTACTCTGTACAGGGAAACAAGCCTCCCAGCTTGGAGAGACTGACTTGCGGTAGTGGGGCTCAAACTAGTGCTAACAATACTCAAGCTAGCAAACTAAAACTAGCACTGCTCATGTTCTGACTTAGGCTGGAACTCTGTCTCTGAAGCTTCAGGGGGTCAGATGGGCTTGAGAGCCTGAGCTGGCATGTGCACACTACTATTTTTAGCATGCTAGCTTGAGCCCCACAAGCTTGAATCTGTTTACTTGAGCTGGAAGACTGATGGTTGGCCTGGGACAGAGGGCTCATGAAACTGTGATTGTAATTGAATGCAATTGTGGCAGAGAACTGGAACCAAAATCAAAAGACAAAATTAGTGCACTAATTTATGGGACCAACTTCTCCAAATTTGCAATTCCATGGCAATAAAAATTTCACAGGCTCCCTCCCTGTACTCTGCCTACCACTTTACCATAAGCGACTATAATGTGGCCCAAATTCTGTAATAAAACCAAAAAGAAATGTACCCATTCACTGTTCTCCCCAATTCTGACCATTTCCTTTGGAAGGGCAATTTACAGAAAGAAGTCAGGCAATTTAACACCAAGATCCATAAACTACTTACTTAAGTAGCAATAATGGAATTTCATATTTGATAGATGCACTTATCACACGTGCCCACAATCAAAACTGTGAGATTATCCCAATTCATTTGTAACCTGGAGAGCTAAATATTGTGAGTCTGAGTATTTATTGCATCATCTAGCCATTTGTATCAATGTGAACTGAATCTAAAACACTGCCATTCTAAAGTAGCAGCATTTTATAGTCACTTACCACATGCATAAATGACTACATGAGGAGGAAAGCAGCAGAGAATCAAACCTGTATATTGGATTTGGATTAAAAAAACAGATTTCTACATGTACAAAGTATTACTACCATATTTCCCTATAAAGTATATGGCTGAGCGACTGTGCAGGAAGAAATTAAGACCTGCCCACCTTATTGGGAACCATGCAACATGGCTGCACTAATTAGCTACCTCCTCCAAAGTCCTGACTCTGTAGCTGGAGAAGGTGGAAAAGGTAAGGGTGTGGGCTTGATGAGGAAAATAGGAGTGGGGGAGTCAGCAGAGGGGTCAGAAAGGCAGAGGGGGAGCTGACTCTGAGAGTACAACTGTCTTGGGCAGCTTCAGCTGCCATCACTGTCGCTGGAGAAGCAGCACCTCCTCCTTCTTAGCCAGCCCCACTAGCTGGGCTGCCATCAGTGAGTGTGCTTGCAAATTGAAGCAGCACCCCTCCTCCATTCCCCCCTCCCTAACAACCCCATGTGTTGGGCTGCCAGTCCTTTTGAATAAAAGCCACAGCAGCTCCCTGTCTTCTCACCCCTTCTCCCTCCCAGGCAACCCCATGTGCTAGGCTGCTTTGAATAAAATCAGGGGAAGCTTCCTGTCCCCTCCATCTCTCCCCCACCATAGCCCTCCCATGTGCTGGTCTGCTTTGAATAAAAGAGGCATCTCTCTGTCCCCACTGCCCCTTCCCCCCCCCCCAGGTAACTCTAGCTGGTTGGCTGTTGTTCAGAGTACAAGGCAGGAAGCACCCATAAAACAGAGAGAGCAACTCAGATCTGCAAATGAGACTGTGCTAACATGGTGCTAAAATGCTGAAGCTTGCTGTCTACCCTTGTTATTCAGACACTGCTTAGGTGCAGGAAAAAAAAATACACGAATAAAATATGCAAAAAGATTTCATTCCTCAATCTTTCTCCAGAACTGAGTCACACCAGCTTTGATGAAAAGCAAAGCAAATTGTCTGAAAGATTTGAGATATGTAAACAGACCTGAAATATTTTTTAAAATCTTGTATCTTGGGTATCAGGGAGCAATATGTGCACAAAAAGTGTTTGGAAGTGAGACCATTAAATAATATTTAGCCAGTAGTTGAAAGCAACTTAAAACATCTATCCCAACAACCTAACCCAATCCCTGCCAGCTCAGGCCCCAGTGCCTTCAACTCTGCATTCCTGGCAAAGACAACAAGAACAGACCTCTTTTTAATAAAAAACCAAATGGTTACTGAAAATTGTGCAGTCTTTTCTTTTTATTTGATTTCTTATTAAATAAACTTTTAAAGACATGCACCTTATTAGACACCTACATTGCCTGTAATCTGCATGTCTGTACAACTGCACAGCCCTTTAGAGAGCTCTATGCAAAGTCTCAGAGCTCCTGAGCAGGCAGGGAAATCAACTCACCAGTGGGAGGAGGGGCATCTTGATGAGCAGAAGCTTGAAATAGAACTGCCTGCTTCAAACAGAGGAGCTCTAAGAGTAGGTAAGAAGGGGAAATAAGAAGAGAATAAGTGGCTGGGGGGAGGGGGAGAATTGTAGGGTAGGGAAGTATGGAGAGAGGAGGAGGAGGCAGGGAGGAAGTAACTGGATGGGGGAGAGTCAGAGGGGAGGGGAGTTTGGGGAATTCCATCTAAGTGAGGAAAAAGAGGCAGAGGCAGAAACCCAGCACACTCCTCAAGCCTCCTGGACTGAGAAGGGGGGCAGGGTAAGGGGCTGACAGCATGGGATAGGTGGGGGAGAAAGAGGGTGGGTGGGTGCTGGCATTGGGGGAAGATGAAAATGCTGTGCTGTTTGTCCTGTGGTGAGGTGAGAGAGGGGTGGAAAGTTTGTGCTGTGTCCTGACTCCCAGCTAGACTGCTGGTGCCTGCAAGTTTAAGAAGCAGGATTTTATCCCAGTCCTCAGTTGGGCTGGGGGGAGCAGATTGCATAGAGGTAGGTGGGGTAAAGGGTGGGGGGTTGGTGCTGGCATCTGTGCAGTGAAGTGGAGGCAAGGGGGGAGTTTGTTTGGGATGTCCTTTCTCACTTGCTGCAGTCCAGATTATAGTCTTCTCTGTCTGTCTGGGTTGGAGGGAGATGTAGTGAGGAAAGCAGGTTGCATGGCGGGGTGGGGTGGGGTGTGTGAGGACATTTGCTTGATTATATTTCAAACAAGTTTACATGGATGTTAATGGTTTAAGGTAAGAAAGAAAGAGATTCTTTTAACAGAATTTTTCAGTGTTGCCAATATCTAAAACTCTGATCTTAGTTTTTGAAAACCCCATATTACTAATTAATGCATGGTATAGTGTATTGCATTAAGTCAAGATCTTTGCTTTGCGGTAGAATTCTGGCTCTTATGAGTCAAAAGTAGCAAATACTAGGTGTGATGCTACTTGTTTTGTAGGATGAAATCTTATTTGCAAGCTCTTTGAAACATGCATCTGTCTACAAACCCTGAAGCCATGTGTTAATTTGTTCTGGGGCTTCTACTCTTTCATTTGGTGACAGTTTCAAACCAAGAGAACTTCTATATTTTAGGTCTCTGTTTCACTTGTTCTTTTATAGCATGGATCCTAAACATTCCCCAGAGAAACTATATAATCCTTAGTGAACAAGCCTTTTACTCTCCTTTCCAGTGTCAGTAAATTTTATATTCATAATATGCATTTTGGTATGTTTTCTAGTTTGAGTTGTTGGAAAGGATGATAATACATGTACTCCAAGAGTAGTGTTAATTTTCTCTTTTATTTGATTTCATACTAAGTGGTGCGCATACACACACTACCTCAATATTGGTGTTGCACATAAGAAATTTCAGCTTGACCAAAAGAAAATTCAACCCCTCTCAAGGATGGAAAATGTTAGAAGGAACACTGTTAATCACACCTTGTTTTATTATAGATACAGCCGTTCCCCGACTTACGAACAGGTTACTTTCCGAATAGCTGGTCGTAACTCGATTTTTTCGTAAGTCGGAAATGCCCCATACGAAGCACTCGAAGCGTAACCAAGCACCAACAACACAGCAATCAACAACAAAAAATAGAAACACAAAAAAAACAACACTACCGCAGCAACAGCAAACTTTATTTAACAAACATGAACATGAAATACAAAACACAATGCAGTAATTTAAATACAGTAATGTGAATTGAATTAATTGGATGAGGAATCGGAGGAGTAAAAAAACTACAGTAAGAACATCATCAACATCATCAACAGATTCTATTTCAGCAGTTCCTTTGCTTGTAGAGGGCATTGGTTCAGCATGGGAGGCAGCACTGCTGAGGGCTTTCTTTAAAAAAATATCCATTTTGGACTGGACAATTTGTTTTTTCTTCTCGTTATAAATTTCCTTATAGCAAGCCAGGGCGTCCTGAATTAAACGATCCACCTTTGAGAATCTCGCAACATTAGGGTCCATTTTTTCAAACATTTGCATTCCTTCATTTATTTTACTGAAAGCTACAGCCATTTCTTTCATCACAAAGTTTTTGGGGGCTTCTTCTTCTTCTTCTTGGGCTGTTTGTCTCTCTTCCTCTGCTACCCTCTCCACCTCGAGCTGCATTAAATCTTCATTGCTCAGCTCCTCCCCAACATCCTCAACCAGTTGGTGTATGTCTTCATTATCCATTTCCAGATCCACTTCTTTCGCCATCTGTACAATGTTATTAGAAATGTCTTCCAGTGCCTTTTCTTTTTCAAAGCCTTTGAAACAGTTCACAAATCTTTTTAGGATTTTCTTCCATGTGCCATTCATACATTGTGGAGTGACTTCTTCCCACCCTGCAGCAATGTTCCTTATGCAATGCAGAATGTTGTAGTCCTTCCAAAATTCACGTAATGTTTTGCCGTTTTCACATTCTGTGGCAGCTACTGCCTTTGCAAATGTGTTGCGAAGATAATATGCTTTGAAAGCATCTATTCTCCAACCCTCGTCCATGGGTTGGAGAATAGATGTGGTGTTGGGAGGCAGAAACACCACTTTCACATCGGAATGTAAGTCATTTAGGTATTGAGGGTGACCTGGAGCATTATCCAAAATAAGCAAAATTTGGAAAGGAATTCCTTTCTGCAGAAAATATTACTTGACTTCAGGGATGAAGCAGTTCATGAACCAATCTTCAAAAAGTGCAAGCGTCATCCAGGCTTTCTTATTAGCGCAATAATGGACTGGTAAAGTAGCCTTGCTGATATTCTTGAAGGCTCTAGGGTTTTCAGAGCGATAAATCAAGAGGGGTTTCAATTTATACCCAGAAACATTGCCTCCTAACAAGACTATTAGACGATCTTTGAAAGCCTTAGAATCAGGCATAGTTTTTGCTTCTTTATGTATGTAGGTACGTTCGGGCATTTTCTTCCAAAAGAGACCTGTCTCATCAACATTAAAGATCTGTTCTGGAAAATAATTTCCTTCTTTTATCAGCTTATCCAATTCTTCTATGAAAGGTTCTGCTGCTGGCTGCTGGCTGCCTCCCCACTTAATTTCACATTATGAAGGTTTGCACGCATCTTGAAACGGTTGAACCAACCATGACTGGCAGTGAAAGTTTGGTCATAGTCATACCCCTCCTTTTTCTTTAAGTCTTCAAAAAGACTACGAGCCTTAGTTTGTATCGTCATGAGACTTAATGGCGTGTGTTTTTCAATTTGGTCTTCCATCCAAAGCACTAAGAGTTTTTCCATTTCCAGGATGAGACCTGCTCTTTGCTTTGTTAGCATTTTTTATTTCATAGGAGCAGACCCTTTCACTGCTTCACGAATGTGATCTGTGCTGATAGTGGTGCTGATAGTAGATTTTGATAGCCATAACTTACGCGACATGAAGGACACTGTTTGACCCCCTTCATATTGTCTCACTATCGCTATTTTCTGTTCCAAATCAATAGTTTTTCTCTTTCTTTTCTCACCACCCTTATCACCCTTATCACCACCCTTAACACTAGCCCTTTTTCTTTTACTTGACATGATGGCCACAAGCAAACACCGAAAACACTGTGAGGAAATGAAATGTAAACACGCTGCCTGACCGCAGACATGCAAACACAATATGCTGCCGCGAGGTTGGTCGTAAGTGTGGATGGTCATAAGTTGAGGTGGTTGTAAGTCGGGTATGGCTGTATATGAATTTTTGTTAGTAACTGGTGGGTGACGTGGTGGCACGCATCTACACAAGTGCACATAACCTCAATATTGGTGCACATGACAAAATTCGCTCCATTAATGGATGAAAAAGCTGAGAGAGAGTACTGATTAAAATTACTGTGGAGAAGAAAAAGCTATGGATAGCATATGCACCTCTACTTTCTAGTTTACAACTGTGCCTGACAACATGGTTTTAAATGAAAGAGACTGTGGAGAATGGGAGCAAACAGAAAACAAACAAACAAAAATTGTAAAGATAAGGCACAAGCCAGAGAATACCAGGGGTCTTTGAGGAAACAAAAGGGAAACTAGTAAGAGGAGAATACCCGCAACGTAGTTCCAATTAGGCTTCCAAAATTTGATTTTTCCAGACCCAAGCCTAGGAATAAAAGGAATATTAAATCTTTAAAGAAATTGGCTTAGGGAAGAGGAGAGAGGGATAAAGGGGGTTATCAGCAGCTAACCAGAGTTAGATGCTGAAAGAGGCATGCAGGCCATATTTACATTTATGACAGCACCTAGTATATAGCATTATAAGCTCCATAGCATGAGTAAGACAGTGAGGCGCTGCTCAGGTGAGTAGAGTACATAACCTTGGACTGTATACCCTACATAACACCCTATATACCCTATATACAAGCAGTTCTTTCTGTGTGGACAGTAAGGCTATGTCTGTTACCCCAAAAATATTCTCACTGGAGACCACCCAGGGTTACACTAGTATGGGTTTATTTCCACTAGGTAAAACTAAAGAGGAGAAAGCAGCCACCAAAGGTTTAAACTAAAGAAGATAGAACTCTCTCTCTCGCTCACACACACACATACACACACACACACACACACACACAGACAAAGAAGCAAGCACACACCCCTCCATTCATTCACTCACTCATTCACACCCATTCATTCCTGCCCTCAGGCACTCACACACTTACACAGACGTATGGGTTGCAGAAGGAGCTAAGGCATGTGGATCCTGGAGGGTCTGTCTGCTCATCATGCCTGGGGAAGCTGGTCAGGAGGAGAGACACTGGAGGGGAGCTTCTCAGGATCAGGGGAAGGAAAAAGAGAGTGTCTCACATGTGCTCCTTCTCTTTATATAGTGTCTGAATGGCTCCTGTGACTCATTCACCTTGTCATCAGGGAGCATGCCCAGACTTCCCTTTATCCAGCAGAGAGCATGCCCAGACTGTGATGACTCATTGCCATGTGGTCCATTGTTCCAAGCCTTCTTCAAACACACTCACACTCTCTCTCCATTCACTCAGGGGAGAATGCATCTTAGGGAAAGTTACAAGCAAGGTGACTGCATGTTACAAAGATTACAAAAAGTTGCAGTTTACAGTAAGTTTGAGAGTTACACAGATTACAAAGATTGACAACGATCACAATAAGTTGCAGTTTAAAACCTTAGACCTTACAGTTTGGTGTAGCTTTAGAAAATCCATGTATATAAATCTAGTGAGCTCAGGCAGAGGATTTTTTATGCAACAATGTCTACACTGCAGGCTTCTTGAACAAGAAGTGTTTTGCAGAAGAGATCTTCCACAAAAACTTCTTGCGCAAGAGTGCGTCCACACTGAAAAAGCACATCGGAAAAGCAATGCATTTTTGCACAAGAGTGTGTCCAGACTGCATGGATGCTCTCTCGAAAGGAAACTCTGATTGCTATTTGCAGAATGACCACCAGGGCACCTGTACTTTTTTCGATTGCCTCTTTTTGCGCAAAAAAACCCTGTTCCTCGTCCACACACACCTTTTTGCACAAGAGCTCTTGTGCAAAAAGGAGTTATTCCTCGTAGAAGGTGGAATACCTACACCGAAAAAACCTCTGTTATTTCATTTCACTTGCACAAAAACACACTTGAGCTATGAACACTCTGCGAGTTTTTGTCAAAAACTCTGTAGTGTAGACCTAGCCTAAGCTATAGCAGTGTAGCAGTCCATTGTCTCCGTGGAGCAGAAAACCCCAATGCAGGAAAAATCTCTAGTAGCAGGGAAAAGCTCTGGCAGAGGGAGGGAGTGACAAACGGCTCCAATAGCATCCTGCTGCCAGAGCACTTCTTCACCATAGGGAACTGCCTGAGCCCTTCCCCACTTAGGGTGTGTCTACACAGCACTCTAAACTCAAAATAAGATACAACCTTTGTGCTAGGCAAATTGCATATCTTTTTTCGATTCTATTTTGAAATAGCTTATTTTGAAATGTGATGCATCTACACAGCACCAAATTTCAAAATAATGCACTATTTTGAGACATCCCTTAACCCTCATGGAACAAGGGTTACAAGGATGCTGAAATAGTGTGCCCATTATTTTGAAAAATATTTTAAAATAGCGGGCAGCTTGTTAAGATGCGGGGTAGATGTATAGATGCGCTGTGTAGATGTATCCTTAGTGAAAGACTCTGGCAGCAGGGAAGAGCTCTGGCAGAGGGGAGGCAGTGGGGAAAGGTTCCAGCTTAGTTATCACTCCCCCTCCAGAACCTTCCACTGTTACATGGAGCACTGAATCACAGTGTGGATGAATCCCGCTTTTCATGTAGCTATGTGTATCCTACACTTCCACTCAGGCCCACCAACAGAAATTCTGTGTCTCAGGACAGAACAATCAATGGTATCCCCTCCCCCCAACCTCCTTCCTCAGATAGAGCCACAAGCCACCCACACAGACACCTGGAGAAACCCCGAGCGCCACCCCTCAATCTGATCAATCAGGTCAGTTGCCACCCCAACCCACATTTGCCTTCTTCCCCTCTCTGCCCCACAGCAGTCCTGTGACACACTCCACCCGCTCAGCTCCTTTCTCCCAGCAATCCCTGCCTAGCCCTGTCCCCAGCCCTCTGCTCTTTTCCCTTCTCAGTCAGGCACCTCCTAAACATTCCCAGACAAATTCCTCTGCTCCCATCAGCCCTTGCTCCCCCTAGGCCTGTGCCCAACTCTAACCCCAGAGCTTGGCTCCCTCTTTCTTTCCAGCCCGGCTCTCCCCTCCTCACTCATTCACTTGGTTACAACATTGCAGCAATTGCTGCTGCAGCCAGGCCATTTCCTCCCCCTGTCTCTGCCTTCCCAGCGCAGCTGGGGGCTACTGTTTCGACCCACTGTCTGTATAGCCAGTGCCCCTCCTGCCCTGGCACTGTCCAGCAGGGCGCACCAGCAGCCCAGGAAGCTGCTCTGCAGTCTGGTGCCTAGAAGTCCTACAGCCCACCTGGGCCATGTGTCAGTTACCAGAGAGGACCCCAGTTCCCTTTAAATTGCCTGAGACCCTGGGCAGTTTTTCCCATCTCCTCTCCACTCCCCATCAGCGGGCCTGCTACCATGGCAGACAAGGCCAGAGAAAGGGAGAGAACCTAGAGCAAGCAAGCCATCTCCCAACTCAAAGATGGAGGTAATTGGGCTCAATAAAACATCCTTAAGTGTGAAAGTAAAACTTAAGGTTTACATAAGGGAAGATATACACACAGGCTGTGTCTACATTGGCACCCTTTTCCGGAAAAGGGATGCTAATGAGACAAGTCGGAATTGCAAATGCAGTGGGGATTTAAATATCCCCCGCGGCATTTGCCTGAACATGGCTGCCGCTTTTTTCCGGCTCGGGGCTTTGACGGAAAAAAGTGCCAGTCTAGACGCGGCTCTTGCGGAAAATAAAGCCTTTTCCGGAAGATCCCTTATTCCTCTTAAAATCAGGAATAAGGGATCTTCCGGAAAAGGCTTTATTTTCCACAAGAGCCGCGTCTAGACTGGTGCTTTTTTCCGTCAAAGCCCCGAGCCGGAAAAAAGCGGCAGCCATGTTCATGCAAATGCCACGGGAAAAATGTAAATCCCCGCTGCATTTGCAATTCCAACTTGTCTCATTAGCATCCCTTTTCCAGAAAAGGGTGCCAATGTTGACACAGCCACAGGGATCTTGGGCACTACAACAACATAAATAATAATAATATACTCTCTTTTCTTGTATTCCTCCCTTTGATCTACTATACCTTTGGGGTGCACTTGAGGTGAACTAGAAGGCACAGTTTGCCCTGTCACTGTGACAAATGCTTTACAACTAAGTCATTGGCTTTTTACATTTTTTTTTCTGAGAATGCACAATAACGTGAGGGGCAACAGTGTTTTTTCCAAACACAAAAATAAAAGCAACAGATCTTGTATATTGTTTGCTAATAGACTGCTAAAAACAAAAAAGCTTCTAGGGTCTGCAGTACAATGAAGACCAACCATTATCACCTTAATACCCTTCTTATTCTTCACTTTGAGTAGCAGCTGTCTCCTTCCTACCCAAATGGCTTTTACATGAAGCACAAAATAATCAGCAATAGCATGAGGAAAATAAGCTAAAATGAATAATAACAAAGAAGATAATACACTTTTATTAGGCTGACACTTCTGTTTTCCATATTCCCCATTTGCTCCTCCCTCAACTCTAGCTATTTTATAAAAAAAAAAAACCCACATGTAACAATCTTCTACTAGTACTTATAAAGGGAACAGTGGAGGATACTACATAATCCTGATGAAAACTATTTGAAATTGAAGTTTCTAATGCTCACATTTAGAAACAACAAGACCTAGCTTTGACCACAGCTAGTTGAGAAAACAGCTCATTAATATCATAGCTGATCTAAGTACTGTAGGATACACCATGACGTATTATTACCACCCTCCTTTGCTGAATAACATCTGAACTATTCACTCAAGATACTAATTTTTAATACTAATTACCAATGAAGAAAAAGTCATCTCTAATTGACAAACAAATGTAATATGTTAAAAGCTCTTGCCTTCCTCAATCTAAAAACAAAATCACTTTATTGCTTCAGAAAGAGAGGAAGGTAACATACTGTAAGATCGAGGAACAAGTATGAAATATACCAACAATTAGCAATACACTACATAGCTGGCTACAACACTAAATTCCATACATATCAAAAAACTTACTAAAAAAGCTAGAACCAATAAAAACATACCAAAAGAACCTCCAAACACATACATATGGGCTACGTCTACACTGGCATGAATTTCCGGAAATGCTTAAAACGGAACAGTTTTCCGTTATAAGTATTTCCGGAAAAAGAGCGTCTACATTGGCAGGATGCTTTTCCGGAAAAGCCCTTTTTCCGGAAAAGCATCCGTGCCAATGTAGACGCGCTTTTCCGGAAAAAAGCCCCGATCGCCATTTTCGCAATCGGGGCTTTTTTGCGGAAAAGACTACTGTGCTGTCTACACTGGCCCTTTTCCGGAACAGTTTTCTGGAAAAAGGACTTTTGCCCGAGCGGGAGCAGCATAGTTTTTCCGGAAAAGCAGCTGATTTCTTACAGTAGATCGTCAGTGCTTTTCCGGAAATTCAAGGGGCCAGTGTAGACAGCTCGCAGCTTATTCCGGAAAAGCGGCTGATTTTCCGGAATAAGTGGCCCAGTGTAGACACAGCCTTCGAGAACTGTTTTGGAGGTAAGTTAAGAACAAGTCTTGGGAGAAGAATATGATCATAAATTTGGTAAGTAATTTTAATGTAAAGAGTGAAGAGAAATCATCCTCTTCACATGATTCTTTACAGTGCTCAACACAGGATAAAGTTTTACACAAGTTATTTTAGATAGCTGCCATACTCCAGAGTTGGTGGTGGTCTTTTAAACATATTCATGTGTATTGGAAATCTAAAAGCTGTTAGGATTACCTTGATACACATTGTGATGAATTGGGTATTTTGCTTTGTTATGCTGTATGTGATTCCTACTGTCCTGTGCTGCTCTGTTGTGAGTGTGTGTGTGTGTGTATGCGCGCGCAGTGCCCAGCGGGAGATGTGATATTTAGGTGAAAACTCCTGAGGGGAGGCACATAGGGAATGGCCCAGGCCATCCTGTCATCTGACCCTAGGGGGAAGAGGCAACCAGTGATAGATTACACCTGAGGCCCAGGAAGCATGACAAAGGAGGACGGAGGGGCTGCCTAGAGAACTGGGGCCTGTTGCTGGGTGTGTGAGTTATTTTTTTGGCTGGCTTAGGGAGGAAGGAGTTTAGCTGGCATGGGGACTGGGCAGAGGCCTAGAGCCCTGGCTCTGGGACCCCTTCCCCCAAGTTGGATTGCACAAGCTGCTCATGGTTCCTGTAACAAAAAATCTGTCTATGCTGTGTCCCTGTCAACTAATAAACCTTCTGTTCTACTCGTTGGCTAACAGTCACATCTGTCTGCCAATGGGAGTGGAAAATAACGGGTGGCTTGTGAAGACACAGGGTAGCTATATTGGGATACCTCTAATATCCTGAAATAGCCGTGCAATGAAGATGTGCCCTAACTTTTCCTTATTTACTTTTTCCATACCAGTCATGATTTTATAGACCTCTATTATATCCCACTTAGTCTTCTCTTTTCTAAGATGAAAAGTCCCAGTCTTTTTAATCTCTCTTCATACAAGACCTGTTCCCAGGGCTGGATTAATGGGGGAGCTAGCTGGGCAGCTGCCCAGGGTGCCAACATATGGGGGGGCACCTGATGGCAGCTGTAAGGGACACCGTGCGCCAGGGACCAGGGGCCGCACGGCACCCTTTAGAGCTGCCATCAGGCACTGCACGCCCGATTGCAGCTGTAAGGTGCGCAGCACGCTGGGGGGCGGGGCCACGCATGCGCCGTGCGCCCGAGGGCGGAGCCGCGCATGTGTCGCGCATCCGCTGCCCGGGGCGCAGGAATGGCTCGAGCCGGCCCTGCCTGTTCCAAACCCCTATCATTTTTGTTGCCCTTTTCTGAACCTTTTCTAATGCCAATATATCATTTTTGAGATAAGGCAACCACATCCGTATGCAGTATTCAAGATGTGGGCATACCCTAGTTATATAGAGACAATACGATATTCTCTGTCTTAGATTCTCTGTCCCTTTTAAAATGATTCCTAACATTGTTTGCTTTTTTGACTACAGATGCACATTGAGTGGATGTTTTCAGAGAACTATCCACAATGACTCCAAGATCACTCTCTTGAGTAGTTGTAGCTAAATTAGTCCCCATCATATTGTATGTATAGTTGGGATTATTTTTCCACTGTGCATTACTTCACATTTATCAACATTAAATTTCATTTGCCATTTTGTTGCCCAATCACTTAGTTTGGTGAGATCTTTTTGAAGTTCTTCACAGTCTGCTTTGGTGTTAACTTGAGCAGCTTAGTATCATATGCAAATTTTGTATCATCTGCAAACCTCAGGCTGTGTCTACACTGCATTTTTTTTATGGAAGAGGATATGCAAATGGCACACTCATTTGCATATCTTCCTACAAATCTTTTTGAAGTTCTTCACAGTCTGCTTTGGTGTTAACCTGAGCAGCTTAGTATCATATGCAAATTTTGTATCATCTGCAAACCTCAGGCTGTGTCTACACTGCATTTTTTTTATGGAAGAGGATATGCAAATGGCACACTCATTTGCATATCTTCCTACAATTCTTTTTGTGGAAGAGGTTTTGCCGCTAAAAATCCCCATGTAGATGGGACAATTTGTCAGGAAAAAAAATCCTTTTTTGCAAGATCCCTTATTCCTCAAAAATCGAGGTTTACAGGATCTTGCAAAAAAGGGTTTTTTTCTGACAAATAGTCCAGTCTACATGGGGCTCTTTAGAGGAAAAACCTCTTCCACAAAAAGAATTGGAAGAAGATATGCAAATGAGCATGCTATTTGCATATCCTCTTTCGCAAAAAAAAAAGCAATGTAAACTTTTTAAAGACACCATAATAGAGGCCCAACTTAAATGTATACCCCAAATTAAAAAACATAGCAAGAGACCTAAAAAAGAGTCACCGTGGCTTAACCACCATGTAAAAGAAGCAGTGAGGGACAAAAAGGCATCTTTTAAGAAGCGAAAGTCCAATCCTAGTGAGATAAATAGAAAGGAACATAAACACTGTCAAATCAAGTGTAAAAATGTAATAAGAAAAGCAAAAAAAGATTTTGAGGAACAGCTAGCCAAAAACTCAAAAGAAATAACAAAATGTTTTTAAGTACATTAGAAGCAGGAAGCCTGCTAAAAACCTGTGGGTCCCTAGACGATCGAACTATAAAAGGTGCAATCAAGGACGATAAAGCCATTGCGGAGAAACTAAATGATTTCTTTGCTTCAGTCTTCATGGCTGAGGACGTTGGGGAGATTCCCAAATCTGCACCGCCTTTGTGGGTAATGAATCTGAGGAACTGTCCGGATTGAAGTGTCATTAGAGGAGGTTTTGGAACAAATAGAAAACTTAATGTTAACAAATCTCCGGACCGATGGCATTCATCCAAGGGTTCTAAAAGAACTCAAATGGGAAATTGCTGAACTATTATCTGTGGTTTGTAACCTATCCCTTAAATCGCTTCGTATTCTAATGACTGGAAGGTAGCCAACGTGGACACCAATATTTAAAAAGGGCTCTAGAGGCGATCCGGGCAATTACAGACCGGTAAGTCTAACTTCAGTACCTGGCAAATTAGTCAAAACAATAGTAAAGAATAAAATTGTGAAGCATGTAGAAGAACATAATTTGTTGGACAAAAGTCAACATGGTTTCTGTAAAGGAAATCCTGTCTTACTAATCTATTAGAGTTCTTTGAAGGGGTTAACAAACATGCGGACAAGGGGATCCAGTAGATATAGTATACTTAGATTTCCAGAAAGCCTTTGACAAGGTCCCTCACCAAAGGCTCTTGTGTAAATTACATGGCCATGGGATAAGAGGAAGGTCCTTTCTTGGATTGAGAACTGGTTAAAGACAGGAAACAAAGGGTAGGAATAAATGGTAAATTTTCAGAATGGAGAGGGTAACTAGTGGTGTCCCCCAAGGGTCAGTCCTAGGACCAATCCTGTTCAACTTATTCATAAATGATCTGGAGAAAGGGGTAAGCAGTGAGGTGGTAAAGTTTGCAGATGATACCAAACTGTTTAGGATAGTCAAGACAGAAGCAGACTGTAAGGGACTCCAAGAAGATCTCACCAAACTGAGTGATTGGGCAACAAAATGGCAAATGAAATTTAATGTGGATAAGTGTAAAGTAATGCACATCGGGAAAAATAACCCCAACTATACGTACAGTATGATGGGGGCTAATTTAGCTACGACAAATCAGGAAAGAGATCTTGGAGTTATCGTGGACAGTTCTCTGAAAACTTCCACACAGTGTGCAGTGGCGGTCAAAAGGCAAATAGGATGCTAGGTATTATTAAGAAAGGGATAGAAAATAAGACCCAGAATATCTTACTGCCCCTGTATAAAACTGTGGTACGCCCACATCTTGAATACTGTGTATAGATGTGGTCTCCTCACCTCAAAAAGATATTTTGGCCTTGGAAAGGGTTCAGAAAAGGGCAACTAAAATGATTAGGGGTTTGGAACGGGTCCCATATGAGGAGAGGTTAAGCGACTGGGACTTTTCAGTTTAGAAAAGAGGAGACTGAGGGGATATGATAGAGGTGTATAAAATCATGAGTGGTGTGGAGAGGGCTGATAAAGAAAAGTTATTTATTAGTTCCTAAATAGAAGAACTAGAGGACACCAAATGAAATTAATGGGTAGCAGGTTTAAAACTAATAAAAGAAAGTTCTTCTTCACACAGCGTGTAGTCAGCATGTGGAACTCCTTGCCAGAGGAGGCTGTGAAGGCTGGGACTATAACAGAGTTTAAAGAGAAGCTAGATAATTTCATGGAGGTTAGGTCCATAAAAGGCTATTAGCCAGGGATAAAATGGTGTCCTTGGCCTCTGTTTGACAGAGGCTGGAGAGGGATGGCAGGAGACAAATCGCTTGATCATTGTCTTCGGTCCACCCCCTCTGGGGCACCTGGTGCTGGCCACTGTCGGCAGACAGGCTACTGGGCTAGATGGACCTTTGGTCTGACCCGGTACGGCCGTTCTTATGTAGATATAGCTTCACTGTTTACCCCTTTCTCCAACTCATTTATAAATACATTGAATAGGATTGGTCCCAGGACAGGCCCTTGGGAGACCGCTAGTTGCCCCTCTCCATTCTGAAAACTGACCATTTATTCCTACCCTTTGTTTCATGTGTTTTAAACAGCCATCAAACCATGAGAGGACCTTCCCTCTTATCCCATGACAACTTACTTTACTTAAGAGACTTTGATGAGGGACCTTGTCAAAGGCTTTCTGGAAATATAAGTACACAATATCCAATGGACCCCCTTGTGCACATATTTGTTGACCCCCTCAAAGAACTCTAGTAAATAAGTAAGGTATGATTTCTCTTTACAGAAACATTGTTGACTTCTCCCCAACAAATCATATTCATCAATGTGTCTGACAATTTTATTCTCTAACATAGTTTCAATTAATTTGTCTGCTACTGATGTTAGTCTAACCAGTCTGTAAATGCCAGGATCACCTCTAGAGACCTTTTTAAATATTGGGGTCACATTAGCTATCTTCCAGTCATTAGGTATAAGATCCCTACACTTTAAAAGACATTGCTATCTGCATTCTGGTGGCCATGCTTTATCTCAAAATGTTTTCAGGCACCTGGGGGACAAAAACTCAGAACTCTGAAAAATTCTTATGAGTGACATTGCGGGGTTTGGTGACCCTGGAAGGATGTGTAACCAAAGGCAAACAGAATATTCGAATACATTGCCTCTGCATTGGACAGCATCTAACCCTCTAACAGTGATCTCTTGGAGAAGGTGGTACTCTCCCCCCTACACACACACATTTTTTCAAAATTAGCTTATGAATATGCATAACTCAATGATGCTGTAGACAAAATACATCACGTAACATATCATTTTAAAAGTTACAATCTGCTGAATAAGTATATTCTATTTTTGTGCATATATCAGTCTTGTATGTGAAGTTAGAAATATAAAGTGTGGATCTGTTTATAATTCTAATGAGGGCCATTAATGATGCTCCAGAAACATAATGGCTCAGTACTTAAGATGATGATCTGTAAATGTTTTGTTTTTCTTGTAAACCCAAATTGTGGTTGGTTGTACCAAGACATGTGACCATGCCATGCTGGAATCCATTTTGGATCTGGTACTTTCCCCCCCCACGTTTAGAAAAATTTGAACTGAGAACAAAGAATTCCCAACTTGGGCAAAAGGGATATAAAAGTGGGAAACAAAGCAATAGAGAGAGAGTGGTAGCCAGATGCCAGGAGACCCCCATTTACCACCCAAGATGCATACTGGAAACAGGTAAGACTGAACAGAGGAAAGGATTGGGCCCAAGTTAGGCGGGTGCTTGTGAAAGAGATGATTAAAAGAACTATTAAGGTAAGGGTTTGCAAGTAACAAATTTCTTAGTGTATTAGGATTAGCTAATATTTTCTGTTTATTTTGGGTTAGGACTGGTCAGGGCAGGTGCCGTTATCTATTGCATAAGTGGAATTTGTTGCCATCTCTACTCTGTGATTGTGGCAGTCCGCAAACTATGCATCATATTGTTGCGAAATGCCCAACATGAAAATTCACTGGCTCACTAGAGGATATCCACAATCTAACCAGTGATGCTGTTCACTAGCTGGAGAGTTTGGACATCCAACTTTGATGAAGAAATATAGTGTTGAACACAACATTAAAAAAAAGAAGTACCTTACTTTGGTCCATTTTCACTTGCAATCATTTAAATCCTACTTTTTCATACATAATAAAAACACTTTTATTATCAATCCTAGGGTAAATAATTGCTTCCTGAGAGCAACCACTGTGCATATCTCTCTTTCATTAATAAAGAGGGCAAATGTATAAGTTTTTTTTCTGTGTACAATTTTTATATAAAGTAAGATGAATTTATTTGGAGTTTTGGTCCTCTTTGGAGGCATTGTTTTTGGTGCTGTCAGTGGCCCTATAGCTGAACTGGTTCCGTGTCTGTGTTGCTCTGCTGGGGGGCTGTTACTTCAAAGCTGTACCTTGGCTGGGGGAGACCAGAGCTTTTAGCCCTGCAGGATAGAGTGGTGGGATGCCCCAGGTGTCAGAAAGGCAGGCTCAGGGACATGTCTAGCACACTAGGATGTAAAAAAGGGGGTTTAATCAAGTACACGTGTAACCACGGAAAATTTCAGTGGTTACATGGTGTAGTGAGTCAGCATGGCCGCCTGCTGACCCGGAAGGGGAAGTCCTCTATAAGAACCCTTGGTGGGCAGTTCCTGAGATACCCAGCCTCTCCCACAGGAAGCGGAAGTGCGGGGTTGGGACTAGAAGAACAGAGCTGGAGAGCTCAGTTGGACCTCTGTGTGTGGGCAGGCCAGATGCTCTCCCTGGCCTCCCCAAAAGGGAGGGCCGATGGCCAGTCCCCACAGGGATGACTGAATAGGACCCCCAGGACCGCTGCCTGACCCTGAGGACAGACCAAGGCCTCGCTGAATCCCCCCAAGAATTGAGGAATGGTGAGCGGACCGGAGTGTGCACCTGGCTTGGGTCCCACCACTGTATCACCAGAACCCCATCAGGACCTAGACCCCGAGCCCATGGACACCCTGCCAGCACTGGAGAACCCTGAGACACCACCGTGCTGCCAGGTGGGACCCCAGGGAGAATTAGAAAACAACCCAGGGAAAGCTGACATCTCACGGGTGGGCAGCGCGTTGCAGCTGGGACTCCCACTGACCCACCGACCCGGTCAGCGGATTGTGTCTGGGATCCCCACCAACCAAGTGGAGGCCTGCGCTGCCATTACTAGGGCCCTGAGTTGGGACACAGTGGAATGGGCGGGCTTCCATCCCCCCCACCATCCCCTCATTTGGGGTGGCAGGTTCCCCCTGTAGGTGAAAATCCCCTGCACTTGTTGGTTCTCCACCAAGCTAGAAGAGCCAACCCTCGACTTAGCCCGCAACTAGGCCTGAGCGATTAGACTATTATAAACTTTGTGTATATTTGCTGCCCTGCCCTGACCCAGGACCGTGGCTGGTCAGACTGCTATAGACTTTGTGTATATTTGCGGCCCGCCCTGACCATGGGCCGTGGCCACCCCAAACTGTCACAGCCTCTAGGGGTGGCTGCCAGTGCAGTGAGTCAGCAAGGCCGCCTGCTGACCCGGACTGGTACACATAGTTACATGGTGAGGGAGGAGAAGGGTGCAGGCAGGTCACCAGGAACCAGCGCATGTAGGGAGCTGACTTTTAAGCCAGCTCCCTGTGTATACCAGGAGCTTTTAAGCCAGCTCCCTGTGCATACCAGGAGCCTGCATGTAACTGTGAAGGTTACCTGTTGAGCCCAGGCTCATTTGTTAACTGTGTGCATGGTTATACATCCCTTGTGACAACCCCAAGAGGACATTTGTGATCCAACCCATCATAGCAGTGAAAGCTTGTCTACCCTTGTGGCATTTATTTCAGTTATGTCCTGGATTTTAAAGCATTTAAACCTGTTTTCTTGGTCTTCCTCCTTGCTCGTTACCTCTTCTTGTGTCACTTCACTGACTCCTCTCTTCTATCACCTCAGGTTCAGGCTCCTTGGCTTTTACAACTTTGCCTTTTTTCTTCTTATTGACTCATATTGTATTGCTATCCCATATTAGTTCCACCTAGCCAAAGATGGAACTCTCAACAGCCTGCTTATTCCTGCCACAAATGTTTGCACACTGTATCCATAGGCACCTAGAACAAGCACACACATGAAGAAAATGTATGTATAGTTTCTACAAACATATAAAAAAAGTATCAATTGTAAAATTCCATGCAACTACATGTATTTGAATGTCTCCATTGTCTCTTCCACAACCCACTTTAGGTCTGGATGGGAGGGAGGCTATCTTCTGATGCCAGATGTAGCAAATTCATTATGCAGGCAGACCTGAGACCCAATATGGAGCCACATTGACTGGTGCCTATATGCAGCTATTCATTGTAACTAGCATAACTGAAGTATTCTATTGTGGTATATCTATGGCACTGACCATGTCCACCTCCAAGTTTGCAGTGCCTAGCACAGCAAGGGTGCCAATTGTGATTGAGAATTCTGAAAACTACTATAATATAAATTAAAGATAATTCTAAATTTGGATGAAAAACAAAATATTGGTTGTACATAGTAAAGAAAGTTATAGTAACATTTATATTTCAATATTGATTTACAGTTTCATGCTATTTTATTTTACACTGTATATTTTATGCGACACATGAAAAGATCTCATATTAATTACAACCATATTCAATTTCTACATCAAGAATGGTGTTTTTGATTTATTGGTTAATTTTCTGGCTCACATAACAGTTCTTTCCATGCTTTGTATACTTTATTCATGAGATTTAAATATATATATATATAATTAGAATATTTTCTGATATAGTATACTTCACCAATTATGTTAACTTTCATTTATTTGTTGAGTTTGATTGGCTTGCTTCTGCATTTCTCATGTGATGGCTTAATTACATCAGACCTGTGATGGGGTATCTACATATGGACCGAGTCAATTAAATAGGCCAACTAACCTTATAGGCTGCATCTGGAAGCATAGAGGCTTGAACTAAGGTTCTGTGACTTCAAGTAGTTTCCAGCATATACATATAAAGAGTGAACACCCTGGCTACGTCTAGACTGGCATGATTTTCTGCAAATGCTTTTAACGGAAAATCTGAGCTGTCTACACTGGCCCTTTTGCACAAAAGCTTTACAAGGAGCTCCTGGCCCTCAGAGACCGTGTATGGGCTTTGGAGGCCAGGGTGGCTGAATTGGAGGAGCTAAGGGGGGCAGAGAGATATGTAGATGAGACTTTCTGGGACAATGTAAAACTGTCCCACTTCCAGTCAGATAGCCCCTGTGCTGTTAAAGAGGGTGAAAGGCTCAGGGAATGAGAACATTCATCTGGAGCAGAGGGAAACCATTCCATAGTTGGGACCCTCCTTCCAGATGATGTTGTGGTATCCTTTTGCATTGAAGATACTTCTCCGGGGGAAGGAACGCCAGTCATTAAGAAAAGGCAGTTGATAGTAATATGTAGTAATGGGGGATTCAATCATTAGAGTCTGGGTCCGTGATGACCGGGAGAACCCAGTAAAAATGGTCACTTGCCTGACTGGTGGAAAGGTTGCGGATCTCTTGAGACATCTAGATAGACTTATGTGTAGTGCTCAGGAGGAACCAGTGTTCGTGGTACATGTAGGTACCAAAGACATAGGGAAGGATAGGAGAGAGGTTCTGGAGGCCAAATTTAGGTTGCTAGGAAAGAGATTGAGATCCAATGCCTCTATGGTAGCACTCTGTAATGCTTCTAGTTCCACACACAGGGCCAGGCAGGAAGGCAGAGTGTCAGAGTCTCATTGAATGGATGAGACGATGGAGTAGAGAGGAGGGATTTAGATTTATTAGGAACTGGGCAAATTTTTGGGAAATGGGGAGCCTATGTAGAAAGGATGGGCTCCACCTAAACCAAAATGGAACCAGATTGCTGACACTTGGCATTAAAAAGGTTGTTAGAGCAGTTTTTAAACTAAGGGTTGGGAGAAAACCGACAGGTGCAGAGGAGCACATGGATTGGACAGAGACATCTCTTAGGGGAGGGTCTATTAATAGAGATTCTCTATGTTCGGTAAAGAGGAAAGGATGGAAGATGATAAAGAATGAGTAAGATCAGATGAGAAACAATCAAATGAAAAAGAGTCTAACGCATCAGGAAATGGCAGACAGCAAAACAGTGAAACATTTTTAAAGTGCTTATGTACAAACACTAGAAATAAATAATAAAATGGGTGAACTAGATTGCCTTGAATTAAAGGAGGATATTGATATAATAGGAATCACAGAAACTTGGTAGAATGAGGACAATCAATGGGACACAGTCATGCCAGGATACAAGCTATATCGGAAGGAAAGAACAGGTTGTGCTGGTGGGGGAGTGGCACTATACGCAAAAGAAAATGTAGAATCACATGAAGTAAAAATCTTAAATGAACTAAAATGTTCCATCAACTCTCCATGGGTAGTAATTCCATGCTCTAATAATAAGAATATAACAGTACAGAGATATTATCAACCACCTGGCCAGGATAGTGATAGTGACTATGAAATGCTAAGGAAGATTAGAGAGGCTATCAAAATAAAAAACTCAATAATAGTGGGGGATTTCAACTATCCCCATCTTGACTGGGAACACATCACCTCAAGATGAGATGCAGGGATAAAATGACTTGATACCTTATATGACTTCATCTTGGAGCAGCTAGTTCTGGAACCCACAGTGGGAGGGGCAATTCTTGACTTGAATTAGAATGTGATAACAAAAATTGTTAATGTAACAACTCTTATGGTTCTTTTAATAGCTACACAAGGTTAGGATGTTGGTTTTACATCTCATTTGAAAGACTCAAATAGTATAACTCCTACTTACACCACCCTGAGTGGCACAGATTAGTGTTTGCTTTAGGGGGGATTGTACTGCATACTAAACCACTAACCCACTACCTGATGTACTGAAGTTTTCAATGAAAGTGTCTTTGAAGCGATGACCTGATTGCACAGCTAGTGATGTAGAATGGATATGGGTTATATAATGAAGCAACAAGCTGTCATAAATGGGCTCTGTGACACTGCATGACTTAATTATAACTCTGTGTGCCTGCTGTGTTCCCATTGGCTGTTAGTACCTACAGTTAAACAGAGGACAACGTTTTTTTTTTTATTTTAAACTGCTTTGCCCTGTATTCTAATTAGAAGATGGCTTTGTCTGGAGACTTATGCCTAGAAGAGCAGCTTCTGGGCTGTCTGGAATCCAATTAGAGCAGTTTTTCTCTCTGCTATTCTGTGGAAACCTCATCTTTATTGTATAAAAGTTACAGATTTTGTTAGAAAAATTAAATGGAAGCTTTGAATTTTCAACACAGAAAAAGAATCACAGTACAAAGTTGTACATATGACTGCAGCAAAGCATTTATAAGAGAAGGAACAAAGCTACAGGGGATCTACTCAAAACTATGAAGGTTAAAGTGAAACCCAAATGTCTTCCTCCTTTATCCTCTCAGGGATGCGCCATCAATATTCTAACATGGGGCTTCTGCAAATATTCGTCTCCTATCCTGCAGTAAGCTCCATATTACAGACAGTATGCAATGCTGAGAGGATTGATAAGGGACTGTGGAATCTTGTGTTTATGACTATTTAATAGAAAAATATTTACTGCAATGGTTAGCCAAGAAACACCTCCATGGCAAACAAACTGACAAGTGAAATTGCTAGAATTGTTTACTTGACCCAGAAAAATTAAATATATTAAGGATAAGTCCTCCAAACTAGCATGATTTGAAATAGCTAGGGTTGCCAGATGGTTTAACCAAAAATACCGAACACCACCCCCCCAAAAAACCCATTGGGGGAGACCAAAGTTGTTGAGGGAAAAAAAGGACCCCAACAGTTATTAAGCAAAAAAAAAAATACAAAAAAATACAAAAAAACCAGCATGGCCCCTTTAAAGCCTTTGGAATTTTTTTTGCCAGCAGCCATCTTATTTTCTTACTCTTTGCAGGAAGAGAGCTCCCCGCGGAACCAGGTAAGTGGGGAGGAGGAGGGATTTGGGGGGACTGAGAGGGGCCCAGGAGGGGTCTGGGGGCTGTGTCGGGGGGGCACGGGGGCTGGGCCCAGTTGCTGAGTGTGTGTAGGGTTGCCAGGTGTCTGGTATTTTTGCCTCCTGGCAGGGAAAAAAAATCAGAAAATACCGGACATTTTAGGTGTCCGGTATTTTCTGATTTTTTTTAACGGACAGGAGGTGAAAATACCGGACACCTGGAAACCCTAGAAACAGCAGAATGAAATCCTTGTATATTGTGGATAAGGTAAATGAAGCCTGGGAATCTCCCGCCCTTGCCCTACCCCAGGAATTCTTTTTCTCCAAGTATGTGCTATTAGTACATCCATTCTAAACAGCCAAAGAGTCTATAGATTATTTTTATGGTACATGAAGTGAGTTACCACTATCTAATTCTGGTGTCACTTTAGCAGAACTGTAAACACCCACCCTTTAACTCCATGACTGAATATTTAACAAGATTCCCCCAGAAGCCCCTGTCATAATAGGAAATTATGATTTAGTTGAAGTTGGTCCTGCTTTGGGCAGGGGGTTGGACTCAATGACCTTCTAAGGTCTCTTCCAACCCTATGATTCTATGATAATGTGACGTAGTGTGGGTACCTTGCTGGTTGCTGTGCTGTCTGTAGCACGGCCCAGCAGGGCACGGGATGAATCATTATGCAAGGGGGCTTCGAACTTGTCTGACCACTTATCTCCCAGGGAGCGGAACAATGGGAAGAAGGCGGAGTGGAGCCCTGGCTGGGGGCAGGGCTGGAAGTGAGTTAGTTAGATTTCTGGCTGGGATCATGGAGGAAGCAGCCTAGGCAACGGGCTGGGATTTAGGGGCCCAGGCTCCCCCATCTCAAGGGGGGCTGAGGCATCCTAGGCCTGCCCTGTAACCAGATTACATCTGTGCTGTGTTGTATCCTGGAGAAGCAATAAACTCCCTCTATTCTACTGGCTGGTGAAGTCTGTCCGTGCCATTACGGTGGTGCAGGGGACAGGAAAACCCCAACGTGCCGTCACAGATAACCAGTGGTTCACCCACTAAAGTTGATAGTAAATATGTAACTCGGACAAGGCAATAATTCTTCGTACAGTGCAACGTGAGGACAGAATACAATAGTACAGAGTAACTTTAATAGGGGCTGGATAATTGACCAAGAACAAGAATAAGTGAAGTTTAAAAAAGGTTAAATTTAATCTCATGATACAGAGCATAAGCTCGTCACAGCAGGGGCCAGGAAAACATTTTCTCTTATGTTTGCCTCTGCACATTTGCCTGTGTGTATATATATGTACTTTTGCCTTTCTCTAAAGCATCAAATATTAGCAATAGCCAGAGGCTGGATACCAGGTAGTCCTCTGTTCTTATCTGCTTTATCATATTGGCCTTGTTCAATTTTATAACAATAAAACATTATAGAAAAGAGGTAGAGCTGAGCTCAACAAGAGTAAGCCTGAGGCTGCCGCTTGTTATTCTTCAAAAAGAGATGTAGGCTGGCCGGGCAAGCTTCCTTTTTAATGTTTTGGAATTTACCAACGTGTTAACCATGGCAGACTTCCAATTGAAGTTTCATTTATTTAAACTTGATTTTTCAGCTGATTGTTTCATTAAACAAAACTAGGATAGTGGACCAATTTTGTAGCATTCTAATGTATGTGTTTATTTTTAAGTCCCATCTCCCCCAAAACCCTCTTTTATGCTTTAAGGACACATTCTGCTGCCCTTTATCAATGCATATCTGAAGCTACTTACTAATTTAGATAAATCAGACATGACATTTTTTCATTAGAGTTTCACAATGTTATATAACCCTTTCATTTATTTCACCAATATTCTGCTGCCCAGAGAATTACCCATTATAACATAGGAATACTGAATTTGATATTAGTAGAAAATGATGGAACTTGACCAAGAGAGCAAGTTATTGACATTGAACCAAATGAAGCCTCATTGAGTCCAATTGATTTCAACATAGTGCTGTACTTGATCCATTCCTCACTTGAAAATAAGAAGAGGGTTAATAAAGATGCAGGACCATGAACTTCAGTTCTGTAAGGAAAGTGTTCGTGGTCACATTGGCACCCAGCTCATGCCTTCATCCTCTACCATCCTAGAGCCATGACCTGACATCATGTTCATTAGAAGCAATGATAATGAAAAAATGTACTTACTATGAAACTGTACATGTAAATGGAAGACAGACATCAGTTGAAATTGCTTTAAAATATCTAGTTAAACAACACCTTCATAGATTTGAGTTAATATTTTATTATATCAGTTTTACAATTTTGTATTCTTTCATTTCTATAGCAGACAATTTAAATGTCATTTGTCACCAATTATTTTATAGATACAATGAAAAGATAGAAAAGAAAGGGATAGAAAATAAGACACAGAATATCTTACTGCCCCTGTATAAAACTATGGTACTCCCACATTTCGAATACTGTGTACAGATGTGGTCTCCTCACCTCAAAAAAGATATTTTGGCCTTAGAAAGGGTTCAGAAAAGGGCAGCTAAAATATTAGGGGTTTGGAACGGGTCCCATATGAAGAGAGGTTAAAGCGACTGGGACTTTTCAGTTTAGAAAAGAGGAGACTAAGGGGGGATATGATAGAGGTATATAAAATCATGAGTGATGTGGAGAGGGTGAATAAAGAAAAGTTATTTATTAGTCACCATAATAGAAGAACTAGAGGACACCAAATGAAGTTAATGGATAGCAGGTTTAAAACTAATAAAAGAAAGTTCTTCTTCACACAGCGCATAGTCAGCCTGTGGAACTCCTTGACAGAGGAGGCTGTGAAGGCTGGGACTATAACAGAGTTTAAAGAGAAGCTAGATAATTTCATGGAGGTTAGGTCCATAAAAGGCTATTAGCCAGGAGATAGAAATGGTGTCTCTGGCCTCTGTTTGTCAGAGGCTGGAGAAGGATGGCAGGAGACAAATCGCTTGATCATTGTCTTCGGTCCACCCTCTCTGGGGCACCTGGTGCTGGCCACTGTCGGCAGACAGGCTACTGGGCTAGATGGACCTTTGGTCTGACCTAGTCCGGCCATTCTTATGTTCTTATGTTCTTAAGATCAATCAATAGCCATTGGAATTGTTTATAAAATATGGGTGCATTGTACACTGCTGCACATATCATAGTAAAGTTTTTCTTATGAAGAGCAACAGAAAACATGTCTTTAGTCAATATCATCTGACATTTTGTGCAAATTAATTCTGAAGAGCTATTGTTTAGTGTTTCTGGAACTTATATTCTAATAAACTCCATTTTCCTCTAACTTTTTTTTCAAACAATTAGTCCTTCTTACTATAAGATAAAGGATATGGATTAATTATGCAAAGGTACTGTTCTTTGAGAAAACAGAATAAAAACAGGTGTCAGTTTCCCCTTTGACATAGATCATATTCCATTAACATTGACCTAGACCTATACCTGATCCCTAGTTGTTAATACCCTTCATGCCCATTTCTGCACAGTTCTGGACACTATTATAGTTTGTTTCCCTGCTTTATAAAAACCATACCTCAAATACAATGTAATGTAATATTATACTACTTAATGTGCCCAAAGATAAAATAGGGATAGAAGCTAGAAGAGACCCTCTCTAAAGAAAAAAACAAAACAAAACGACTAATAGGGAAATTGTGATATTGACATCAACTCTCCACTGCCTTCACTTCATTCTGAACATAGGTTGAATGATTTCTGGAATCCAGAAGAAGATTGTTCAAAGCCAAATTAACAGAATCCATCTGCTACTGAAGGTGCAAACATTCCCATCTAAATTTGTCCTGCATTATATAGTACAGAAAAAAATTATTGTTCCCATGTGGAATCTTCAGTGAACTGAGATGAGTAATGCATTCTGCTTGCATATCATAGCCTCAAGTGAATTATGTCTCTTTGGATTAGAAGAGAAGTCTCCCACATCTGACTATTCTTTTGATTTAGCTAATTTTATAGAGGTGTGAATTTGAATTACATGAACACACAGGGAGCAGGAAAAGGTGGAGATCACCTTACTGCAGCAAATCCAGGAATCAGTTGCAAACAAGGAAGTTTTATTGATGCACCAAGTGCCTCACATGAAAAAAATCTGCATTTTATACAGAATTGTCACCTATTTAAACATCAGGCCAGAGTCAGCAGTGACAAAGATGATGGTGTAAGCTGGTCAGGCAACAATGTAAGTGGCATACATAATATAACACAGAGCAATTTGTCATTCTGTAAACTATTATCGGTTTGATATTCTGTAACAGACAAAATCCATCTTGGCATCAATGGATGTAACTCCTATTTAAATTAATTGGATCCAGCTATGCTTTATACAAGGGTTCACTTTGGCTATTGTAGAACTGGGAATTAAATCCCCACTACTTTAATTTGCACTGACATAGAATCATAGAATCATACAAACTTAGGGCTGGAAAAGACCTCAGGAGGTCATCGAGTCCAGCACCCTGCCCAAAGCAGGACCAATCCCAACTAAATCATCCCAGCCAGGGCTTTGTCAAGCTGAGACTTAAAAATCTCTAGGGATGGAGATTCCACCACCTTCCTAGGTAACCCATTCCAGTGCTTCACCACACGACTAGGAAAATAGTTTTTCCTAATATCCAACCTAGATCTCCCCCACTGTAACTTGAGACCTTTGCTCCTTGTTCTGCCATATGTCACTACTGAGAATAGCCTCTCTCCATCCCTTTGGAAACCTTCTTTCGGGAAGTTGAAGACTGCTATCAAATCCCCCCTCACTCTTCTCTTCTACAGACTAAACAAGCACAAATCCCTCAGCCTCTCCGCATACATCATGTGCTCAAGCCCTCTAATCATTATGGTTGCCTCCACTAGACCCTCTCCAATGCGTCCGCAACCTTTCTATAGTGGGAGGCCCAGAACTGAACACAATACTCCAGATGTGGCCTCACCAGAGCTGAATAGAGGGGAATAATCACTTCTCTAGATCTGCTGGCAATGTTCCTCCTAATGCACCCTAATGCCATTAGCCTTCTTGGCTACAAGAGCACACTGTTGACTCATATACAGCTTCTCATCCACTGTAATCCCCAGGTCTTTTTCTGCTGAATCGCTGCCTAGACAGTCAGTCCCCAGCCTGTAACAATGCTTGGGATTCTTCCGTCCTAAGTGCAGGACTCTACACTTGTCCTTGTTGAACCTCATCAGATTTCTTTTGGTCCAATCCTTTAATCTGTCTTGGTCATTCTGGACCCTATCACTGCCCTCCAACTTATCTACCTCTCTCCCTATCTTAGTGTCATCCGCAAACATGCTGAGGGTGCAATCCATCCCATCATCCAGCTCATTAATAAAGATGTTGAACAAAATCAGTCCTAGAACTGATCCTTAGGGGACTCCACTTGAAACCCACCGCCAATCATACATTGAGCCATTGAGGCCCCACAATCTAGTCAGCTTTCTATCCACCTTGCAGTCCATTTATCCAATCCATACTTCCTTAACTTGCTGGTAAAAATATTGTGGGAGACCATATCAAAAGCTTTGCTAAAGTCAAGGTATATCACATCCAATGACTTCCCCATTTCCACAAAGCCAGTTACCTCATCATAGAAGCTAATCAGATTGAAGATAATCAGAAATGTGCTGCTTATTAGAATTCAGGATGTGACCGAGAGTATTCCAAACCTGATTAAATCTTGGGATCACTATCCCTTCCTGCTTCTCCATGTAGGAACTATCAATACGGCCATGAATGATCTTGAGTGCTTCAATGCAGATTATGTAGTGCTGTGAAGAAGGAACAAGGAATTACAAGTGCAAGCAGTGTTCTCATCCATCCTCCCTGTTGAAGGAAAAGTCCAGGTAGGGATTATCAAATTGTGGAAGTAAATGCATGGTTGCGTAGGTAGTGTCAGAGATAGGGCTTTGGTTTCTTCAACGATGGGACTCTGTTCTGGGCACAAGGATTGCTAGGAAGAAATAGGATCCACCTAACCAAGAGAGGAAGGAGCATCTTCGTGGGTAGGCTTGCAAACTTAATAAGGAGGGCATTAAACTAGGTTTGTTGAGGGACGGTGACCTAAGTCCTGAGGTAAGTGGGGAAGTGAGATACCAGGAAGAAACTCAAGGAGAAAGGAGCAACAAAGAAAGACCCCAGATTCTAATGGAGAAGATAAGGCAATCAACTAGTTATCTAAGGTGTTTGAATGTGAATGCAAGAAGCCTGGGAAACAAACAGGAAGATATAGAAGCCTTGGCACAGTCAAAGAACTAAGATTTCATTGGAATAACGGAGAGTTGGTGGAATGACTCACATGACTAGAGCATTGTCATGGAAGGGTATAAACTGCTCAAGAAGGAGAGGCGGGGGGAAAGGAGGAGGAGTTGCACTGTAAAAGAGCAGAATTATTGGTCGGAGCTCCAGTATAGAGAGGGAGAAAAGTCTGTTGAGAGTCTTTGGGTTAAGTTTAGAGGGAGGAGCAACAGAGGTGATGTTGGGGCTGGTGTCTGCTATTGACCTCCAGATGAGATGGATCAGGCAGATGGGGCTTTCTTCAGACAAATAAGAGAAGCTTCCAGATCATATTCCCTGGTTCTAATGGGGGACTTTAATCACCCTGACATCTGCTGGGAGACCAATACAGCAGTACACAGACAATCCAGGAAGTTTTTGGAGAATGTTGGAGATAACTTCCTGGTACAAGTACTGAAGGAACCAACCAAGGGCCATGCTAGGCTTGATCTGCTGCTCACAAACAGGGAGGAGCTAGTAGGGGAAGTAGATCTGGGTGGCAACCTGGGAAGCAGTAATCATGAGATGGTAGATTTCAGGATCTTGACAAAAGGAAAAAAGGAGAGCAACAAAATACACACCCTGGACTTCAGAAAAGCAAACTTTGATTCCCCTAGAGAACTCATGGGCAGGATCCCCTGGGACGATAACATGAAGGGGAAAGGAAACGAGGAGAGCTGGCAGTATTTTAAAGAAGCCTTATTGAAGGCACAGGAACAAGCCATCCCGATGCACAGTAAGAAAAGCAAATATGGTAGGCAAACAGATTGACTTACCAGGGAAATCCTTGGTGAGCTTAAACACAAAGAGGAAGCTCATAAGAAGTGGAAATTTGGACAAATGACTATGGAGGAGCATAAATATATTCCTGAACAATGCAGGGGAATAATCACGAAGGTGAAAGAACAACTGGAATTGCAGCTAGCAAGAGATGTGAAGGGTAACAAGAAAGGCTTCTACAGGCATGTTAGCAATAAGAGGGTGATCAGGGAGGGTGCGGGGCCCTTACTGGATGAAGGTGGTAACCTAGTGACAGATGATGTGGGAAAAGCTGAAGTACTCAATGCTTTTTTTGCCTCTGTCTTCACAGATAAGGTCAGCTCCCAGACTACTGCACTAGGCAACACAGTATGGGAAGGAGGTTGGCAGCCCTTGGTGGAGAAAGAACAGGTTAAGAACTATTTTGAAAAGCTAGACATACACAAATCCATGAGTCCGGATTTAATGGATCCGAGGGTACTGAGGGAGTGCCTTGCGTGTGCAGGCATGCCCGGGCACTGGGTGCGGCACTGCAGAGTCTGTGTGTGGGCATCCATGTGCCCTTGTCCCCAGCCTCCTTCCAGTGGTGGCTGGTGGTGGGAAAGGGTCCCCCTCTAGGGATCAGAAGAGTGGTAGGCCTCCCCAGTGCCTGTGAACAGGAGCCCAGGTATGCTCTATGGCTGCCTCCTGTGGCTGCGTAGCGCAGACTAGCACTGCACATGCATTCATTTGCATGGACTGCAGCACGATAGGCAGGCCAAGAAGGTCGAGCAACAATCGCACCACATCCCCTCAGCACATACCACCCTTGCCCTGTGTTGAAAGAAAACTAAGACCACTCATCCGATGATCCCTCCCCATTCGTGGAGGATGCCTGGGAGACATCCAGGTCCTGGGATACCCATTCCAGGACAATCGTGCTGGCCATTTCCTCCTTCTGATCCAGCTCCTCCTCCATGTCCTCTTCCTACTGTGCTAGGACCCCCAGGCGGGTGACGATGGGTATCTCCAGCCCCGAGTCCACAACCAGGTGTGAGGAAGAGGCTGCACCGTGCCCCAGGATGCAGTGGAGTTCCTCATAGTAGAGACAGGAGTGGGGTCCAGCCCCAGAGCGTGAGCTGTGCTCCCATGGAGGCCTGCCACAGGCCATAGGCATAGGCCTGCCGCAGCTCCATCACCTTGCTGTGGACCTATTCAAGGCTCCTAGTGTGGCCCCTCATGGCCAAGAACTCAGCCATCTTGCCATATATATTGGCATTGCGCCATCTGGAGTGGAGATCCTCAAGGTTCTGCTCCTTGCCTGATGTCTCCAGGAGGGCCAGGATCTCTGTCCCAGACCAGAATGGCACACGCCTTTTCCAGCCTGTGGCAAGCTCCTGGGAGGGCCAGTGGGGTCTTGGGGACTTGTGGCTGGGGCACTGGTGCCCAAGATGTGTGGCACTGTCAGCCACAAGGTGTGTTGAAGGTCTCTGGGCTGGCTTCCTGCCACAAGCCCTGACCCCAGTGTCTGCAGCTTTAAGAGCTGCTGGGAGACAGGAACTATAGAGTTGTGATGAATGTTAACAGAGTAGCAAGCGGGGCACCTGTGTTATTTCCTGGAGGCCTCTTTTTTCGACAAAACTCCGTATTCTGCGTCCACGCACACCAATTTCTGAAAAAGCTTTTTCGGAAAAAGCCTTATTCCTCATAGAATGAGGTTGACCACCATCCGAAAAAAGCCATCCATTATTTCAACTTTCTGTCGAAATAATGCAATTGCAGTGTGGACGCTAGCATTGTTTTTCCAGAATAAAAGCCGTTATTCTGGAAAAACGCGGCAGTGTAGATGTACCCTGAGAGTTTATGGCTGGTTTGAGTCCCTTCAATTTATGAATTCTTTTTTATTACATTTATCATACTTTTATTTCATCAGGAGATTATGTGGTTTAAATATGTAAAATATCAGGAAGTTGTTCCCCTCACAAAATATATTTAGTGTATGATCCCCTGCACAACCCTCAGTGCATCATTATGACTTTAGCCTAATGAAGGAAAGTGCAATAATTGTTCACTACTGCAATAGCAGTATTAATACACAGCAGCAGTCTGTCTTCCTATTATCTAATACATTTATGTAGACTTGGAGGCACATTTTTAGTTTGGCCACCAGATGGGAAATTCTACTGTGATAAACTGTATGTAGTGATGACAGAGAAAGCTGACAAACATTAAGCAGCTGGTTTGGTTATAAAGATGGATGAAAAAAGCAAATGAGTACTAAGCAAAATGTATCATTTAGGATAGGCTTGGAGACAATCACTTGTACAAAATGACAAATGCAGTAAATAGCAATGGGACAGTCATCTTAACATAAAAAGAATACAAAAATACCAAGACAATTTATAAAATCAGAAAAATATATATTGGTGGTAAGTATTGCATAAAAAGTTCTCTAAAATTATTGTATATACTTGGCTATTGCCCTGTTTGTTATATAAACCAACCCCACAAGATAGATAGGTAAAAATGGCAAAACTGTATGATGCTTTTGTAAGCCAACCCTATATTTCAGAGGTTGCCAAACTGCAGCTCCCGGACCATCAGAATAAACTGCTGGTGCACTGGGATGCTTTGTTTACCTGGAGTGTCCACAGGCACAAAACCTCACTGTTCCCAGTAGCTGTGTTTCTCCATTCCTAGCCAATGAGAACTGCAGGAAGTGACGGCTCCTATTTGCTGGGAACAACAAGCCACATTCCCTGGGAGCTGGGGAATTCCATGCCTGTCACAAAACGCCCCACCGTGACAACTGTTTATTTTGATGGGCGGGGAACCAAAGTTTGCCAACCCGTGTTGTAGATCACTGATGATGAAACGTAAGTTCTGGACTCGCTTCTTTAAAAAAAATACTAAAAAATTATTTTTACTGAAATTATATATTTGTTACGTTGTAATTGAGATACAATTATTAATATAATACAATGTATGGATATCAATAATATATTGTTCTCTGTTCATGTCCATGTAAACAAAGCACTAAACACATGCGATTCCCTAAAATTCAATTTTCCTAGTACTAGCTGTCTGCTTTTCCTAGTATTTTTCTACTGCACGACTAGATTATAATTGTTTTTAAAGCATGTACTTATATTGATCATAAAATAATTTATTGATCTCAATACAAGGCTTTGTTTAGTGGACTAGATTGGCTTGAAATGAATGCTAAAAGAACAGTGCTACAGAGCTACATGAAATTTGACTTATGCATTTCACAATATGCTAGACCATACAAGCTAATCAGAAAAAAATGCGATGAACAATAGTACTACAGCACTGGTGCCAGTTTGCTATTGTGTAATTTTATCTCTTCGTGCATTTGAACAAGTGTCCCTTGTAAGTCTCAAGACAATCTGAAAATATAATGTGCAGAATCGATGGAATCTGTTATAAAATTTAAATAGACTGTTATTGTCAAAAGCATGTTTTGACATCTGTTGGGAAACCAATACGGCAGTACACAGGCAATCCAGGAAGTTTTTGGAGAATGTTGGGGATAACTTCTTGACACAAGTGCTGAAGGATCCGACCAGGGGCTGTGCGCAGCTTGACCTTCTGCTCACAAACAGGGAGGAACTAATAGGGGAAGTAGAGGTGGGTGACAACCTGGAAAGCAGTGATCATGAGATGGTAGATTTCAGGATCCTGACCAAAGGAAGAAAAGAGAGTAGTAAAATACACACCTTGGACTTCAAAAAGCAGATTTTGACTCCCTCAGAGACCTGATGGGCAGAATCCCCTGGGATGCTAACATGAAGGGGAAAGGAGTCCAGGACAGCTGGCAGTATTTTAAAGAAGCCTTATTGAAGGCACAGAAAGAAACCATTCCAACGCGTAGCAAGAGAGGCAAACATAGTAGGAGACCGGATTGGCTTACAGGGGAAATCTTTGGTGAACTTAAGCACAAAAAGGAAGCTTACAAAAAGTGGAATCTCGGACAAATGACCAGGGAGGGGTTTAAATGTATAGCTTGAGAATGCCGGGGCGTTATCAGGAAGGCGAAAGGCGAGAGGGTCCAGCAGAGGGCAACCAAAATGATTAGGGGGCTGGAGCATATGACTTATGAGGAGAGGCTGAGGGAGTTGGGTCTGTTTAGTCTGCAGAAGCGAAGAGTGAGGGTGGATTTGATAGCAGCCTTCAACTTCCTGAAGGGAGGTTCCAAAGAGGATGGAGAGAGGCTGTTCTCAGTAGTGACAGATGGCAGAACAAGGAGCAATGGTCTCAAGTTGTGGTGGGAGAGGTCCAGGTTGGATATTAGGAAAAACTATTTCACTAGGAGGGTAGTGAAGCACTGGAATGGGTTACCTAGGGAAGTAGTGGAGTCTCCATCCCTAGAGGTGTTTAAGTCTCGGCTTGACCAAGCCCTGGCTGAGTTGATTTAGTTGGGATTGGTCCTGCCTAGAGCAGGGGGCTGGACTTGATGACCTTCTGAGGTCTCTTCCAGCTCTATGATTCTATGATTCTATGACCCACTTCTCCAGGGGGATGGCAGGTCACATCTGGGTTTCCCATTGTCAGAGGGCAGGGGCAAGACAGGCACACAGCTCCATGAAGGTGGCCTTCCTCATGCGTTAGTTTTGGAGTTACTGCTGGTTGTCCCATGGCTCCATGACCAGCCAGTCCCTCCAGCCAGAACTGGTGTCCAGCCTTCAGAACCTTCCCTGCACTGTGGGGTACGGTTGCAAGGCCTTGCTCCCGTACACAGGGAGAGGGTCTCAATGATGAGCTCGGTGTTGAGCTTGTGCAGGACCATTAAGGCAGCCTGCACAAACTGCTGCAGAAACTGCAACATGGCAGTGTGGGGCTATCACATGCCCAGAGGCAGCTCCGGCTCCATGGCAAGAAGTATGCTGTGGTGTCCAAAAGCTGGGCAACCAGAGCATTCACTGCAAAAGCTTTGCTGTCGCTTGTTAAGGAAGCAAGCAAGCAGCACAAGTAGAGAAACAGCTGTCCAAGAGGGTCCCTTTAAGCACGCGTCTCAGCTAGGCTTAGGCAACATCATCCAGAAGCAACTGCTGACCTAATGCCCTGCCTGAACTGGTTCCGGGTGGCCTTAAATGTGAGATAGCATCCAATCAATGTGGATGCTATCTTTCGAAATAGCACATCTGTTTTTCATTGCTCTTTTGCTGTATGAACACTCTTTTTCAAAATAAGCTTTTCCAGAAGATCTCTTCCAGAAAAGCTTCTTCCGAAAGAAGCTTGCAGTCCAGACATAGCCTTAGTTTCAATTACCGGTTTGGAATATATCTTCCTTCCTTAAGACCAAGGCCTCAGAATGATAGACTCTGATATTGGTCCTTTGTTCTTATCCCTTTTGTAGCTAGTAAAATAACAAGAACACACCTAAATTCTTACAATATAGGTGTTTACAGGCAGGCCTGAATATCTATGTAACACTAGTATTTATAATGAACAACAGTCAAATCAAAAGAAAATTATCTGCTTATTATGCAGCATTCAAAGTTGTTGAATATACAGAAGCAAACAATAATTGTGCTGCTGCTCCTAAATTCTGTATCATCAAGAAATGAGTAAGAGAATGTCAAAAAAACAAACAAAAAAACCAAACAAAACACCAGAAAAAAACCCAAAACACTAAAGGTATGTCTAGACTGCATCCCTCTGTCGGCAGAAGGATTCAGATTAGGCAGGTCGACATTGCAAATGAGGCAGGGATTTAAATATCCCATGCCTAATTTGCATTAAAATGGCCGCCGCGTTTTGCTGACTCAGCACTTTGTTGGCAAAAAGCTGCAGTCTAGAGGGGGATCTGTCGAGAAAGAAAGCCTTTTTCAATAGATCCCTTATGCCTCTTGCAAGGTGCTGAGTCGGCAAAACACAGTGGCCATTTTTATGCAAATTAGGCACGGGATATTTACATCCCTGCCTCATTTGCAATGTTGACCTGCCTAATCTGCAACCCTCTGCCAACAGAGGGAAGCAGTCTAGACATACCCTAGAAGACATGCTATGAAGCAAGAAAAAAATGTTTAACAAATCGCACTTCATTTTCTGGACTGGAGAAAGATCTCAATGATTAGGTTGTTGAATGTCCACAAAAGGGGTACCTTGTCACTGGAACTGAAATTTGTCTGCATGTGCTGTGAATGTTGAAAGACAACAAATGCAAATCAGTAAAGCCATCAATGTTGCATCAGCAGGTTGGGGTACTCATTTCACAAACCGTCATGGTCTCTGTCTCTGTCAGTGAACAAAGATTGCACAGAAGCTGCTGAGAGATCTGAAAGAAAAAAACAACTTTTTCCAAAAGTTTATTATAAAGCATCAAAAGGAATATGCTTTTGAGCTGTTACAAATAGAAAAGATAGACGAAACACCGATGACATTTAATCTCCTATTGAAGCAGGGAGGGGCTGCTGCTGGCAGGAGGGATCAGGCCTGTCCCTTGCCATTTATGTATTTATTTATTTATTGCCTGCAAACCCCCTCAATTCCCCACCCACTCCCGCTCAGCTGCTCAGTCTGCAAGTTTCTTCCAACTGCTGGTGTTGCCTAATGGCTGCCCCAGAGTCTTAGTGTTTCACGTCATTAGTGCCACTCTAGCAGTATGCACAAGGTAGCCTGATCTGGCCCTGACTCTGCCCTTCCAGGGTCCTGCCTTGGAAGGACATATCCTTCCCTTTTCTAGTAATGGGACCCTCCACTAGTACAGGGGCCCTCTCCTAGCAAAAGTGAGTGCCATCAGCAAATCTCCATCAGAGCCCCCACCCTTAGCCCAAAATTGGTGTGCCTCCACTGTTCCACACCTCCCCATTCTACTGTTCTTTCTCCCCTCTGACAGCCCTGAGTGTGTGCGGGGAAGGGGGAGGTTCCTTGCCAGTAGGTTCTAGGTCAGAGAGGCCAGCTCTTACCACCACCCTGTCTCAAGGTTCTCCTTGCCTTTTTCAGTTCTCCAGCAGCAAGCTTCAGTCTAAGGGTTCCCCTCCCCACAATACCAGGACCTAGGGACCCACAACTCCACCACCCATCAGAGTTGGCAAATTACAGAAAAACAGCAGATGATTTCCACTGACTCCTACCATTTTATGAGCTTTAAAACTCAACCTAAGTGCTCTAAAATCTGAATAGTTACTCTGATTGCTTGAAAATCTGCCTCCTGGGGATGCAGAATAGCACTAGAGATCCAAATTTGGGTTCATTTGCCCTAGGGACCCATGAGTTACAGGCTGCTCCCCAAACATGTTTCCTTCTGTTCTGTTAAACACAGAGGCTGTGTCTACATTGCACCCTTTTCCGGAAAAGGGATGCTAATGAGACAAGTCGGAATTGCAAATGCAGCGGGGATTTAAATTTTCCCGCGGCATTTGCATAATTTATAACTGCCGCTTTTTTCGGCTCGGGCTTTGAGCGCCAGTCTAAACAGCTCTTGCGGAAAATAAAGCCTTTTCCGGAAGATCCTTTTCCTGATTTTAAGAGGAATAAGGGATCTTCTGGAAAAGGCTTTTTTTTCCGCAAGAGTCGCTGTTTGACTGGCGCTTTCACAAAGCCCCGAGCCGGAAAAAAGCGGCAGCCATGTTCATGCAAATGCCGCGGGGAAAATTTAAATCCCCACTGCATTTGCAATTCCGACTTGTCTCATTAGCATCCCTTTTCCAGAAAAGGGTGCCAATGTAGACACAGCCAGAGTGAGGTGCTATGTCTGGGTGAATCACAGGGTATGTCTACACTGAAGCATTTTTTTTGGAAAAACAGCAATTTGTCCAGAAAAACTACACTTACATCCACACTGCTATAGCATTCTTTTGACAGAAAGTCAAAAGAACAGAGGGGTTTTTCCGACAGTGGTAAACTTATTTCTATGAGGAAGATGCCTTTTTTCGAAAGAGCTCTTTTGCAAAAAGGTGTGTGTGGATGCAGAAGAGACTTTTTTTTTCCCCCCCAAAAGAAGAGGCCTCCAGGAAATAGCACAGGTGCTCTGGTGGTCACTTCATCCAAAGCAATCAGAATTCTTTAGTTCCTGTGTCCTGGCCCCTCTTAAAGCTGCAGGCACCCTGGACAAGCCTTGTGGCAAGAAGCTGGACCTGGGAGCAGCACCTGACCGCGCAGCTCTCCCTACCACAGGCACTGCCACCCACGGCCTAGCCACAAGCCCCCCAACATCTGCCTGGCCCTCACAGGGAGCACTACTAGGGTTCCCAGTGTTACCTCAGAGACTTTAGGTAAACAAGATATTGTGGCCAATTTGGTGGAATAATAAAGGTAAAGGGATGTCTCCATCAGAAGCCAGATTCGGCCTGGTATAACGTATCTATCACCGCTAGGTTTAACTAGTATCAGAATGAAAACAGAGACAGGTGTTTAGGGCCAAACCATATATTTGGAATCGGTTGAGCACAACAATAATATCAAATAACAAACCCACCCTAACCCTGAAGAAAAGAATGACAGACAGATCCCAATACACTAGGGTAACAGACCTTACAGATGAGGCCGCGATTGAGGCCTGTGACCTACAACCTCTTAGCTATTTGAAGCCTCGAGGGAGGACAAACAGGGAGATCCCTCGGAGCGGGTCCTTCCATCCGGAAAGGCTGGTGAGAAAGGAAGGGATCCTTGCCTCCGTCGTGGATGGCACTCTCGAATGGAAACCACACCAGTCTGGTGACTCCGCGGGTAATCCGAGATGAAGTGGAGATACGTCAGATGTCAAAGTCCAGAGTCCAGTCCCAATGATATCCAACACTGATCTTGTGCAGAGACTTCTCCCATACACACACAGCAGAAGCAGTATCAAAACCGGGCTTTGATATCTCCAAGGCCGATACCACGAACAAAATGGTGGATCTTCTCAGGGAAGTGGAGCAATAATGGACAGACGGACGAAGGAGTGAGAACCCTTTTCACGAGGCATACCGGAGCGGTCAACAAAGGCTTCCCTTGTCAACAGCGCTGCGTCTAGACTGCCGCGCTGTGCCAGATCAGCTGATCGTCGGCATAGCATGGCGGCCATTTTTATTTTAATGAAGTGGGGATTATTTAAATCCCGCTTCTTTGACTATGCCGAGTAAACTACTTTACATGGCTTCGTCGACGGAGCCATGTAGTCTAGACGTACCCTCACAGACCTTGGAAGACAGGCCAGTCCTTGCCTACAGACCGCCCCCTAAACTGAAACAAATACTCACCAGCAGCCACAGACCACGTTACAAATACACTTACCTAGGAACCTACCCTTGCAACAAACCCCGTTGCCAACTCTGTCCACATATCTATACAAATGACATGATCACAGGACCTTACCACATAAACCACAATATCAGAGACTCATACACCTGCACATCCACTAATGTGATATCCTGAGGTCTCTTCCAATCCTATGATTCTAAGTGCCTTCAATGTCCCTCTGCCATGTATATTGGCTAAATTGGACAGTCTCTATGCCAAAGGATAAATGGACACAAATCAGACATCAGGAATGGCAACACATATAAACCTGTAGGGGAATATAAAAGTAGCCATTCTTCTATAACAGAATTGTATCACCTTATCACAGGAGGAGACATCTGAACTGGAATTCATTTACAAGTTCAACACAATCAACTTAGGCTTGAATAAAGATCTTAACTGGTTAACACATTACAAAGGCAAACTTCCCTGCCTTTGATATTCACATTTCCAATTCACATGTTATGAATGCGACACATCCAGTCTGTGTAAGTGTGTGAGTGCCTGAGGGCAGGAATGAATGTGTGTGAATGAGTGAATGAATGGAGGGGTGTGTATGTTTGTGTATCTGTGAGAGAGAGATAGCTGGTCCCCCATTGGTTTATACCTTTAGTGGCAGCTCTATCTTCTTTGGTTTAACCTTGTAGTGCCGTGGTCATCAACCTGTCGATTGCAATCGACGGGTCAATCGGGAGGGCTCGACCAGTCAATCACAAGGCGTTCGGGCCCCCCCATTTCCCCCCACCCCCAAGAAGCCCCACTACGTACCTCCAGCGACAGTGGAGATAGTGCCGGCTTCCAGCGGGGTGGAAGGAAGTCCGGCAGCTGCGCGTCACTTCCGGGGTTTCAGAAAGTGCGCTGGCTGCTCCCCCACCTCCAAACAGCCAGCGCGGTACCACAGCCCAGGTCTGTGGTGTGCCGGGGACTTGCTGCGCCTATCATACACTGGAACCCCCTGTCCTTAGCTTCTCACATCCCCAAACTCCTGCACCCCCACATCCTCAGTCTTCTGCCACAACACTTCTGCACCATCCACACACCGCAAATCTGTGTCCAAAGCCCATCATACTCCCAGCCTCCCTGCCCTGAGCCCCTTACATATCCCAAACCAGACTCCTGCATCCTCACATCCACAAGCTTGTGGCTTGCTCAGTACTCCAACCCTCTACCTAACTCCAACACTTCCCAGCCTGGAGCCCCCTCCCCAAGCCAGAATCCCCTTCTCCACCTCCTCCTGCATCCAAATCCCCAGAGCTTGCACCTCTCACCCCTTCCCATACCCAAATCCCTCAATCCCACCCCAGAGCCCACACATCCTGTCTCAACCCTGTGAGGGTATGGTGAGACTGCAGGAGTTTTCCCCGGGATTCCAGGGGTATCCTGGAAAAGCTCTTCCATGTCCAGGGACGCATTTGTTCTTCCGCTTTTTTTAGCAGAAGAGCAAATATGCTCTTTCAGTAACCCCTGTATTCCTCGTTCCATGAGGAATGAGGTTTAACTGTTAATTTGAACTAAGGGGTTTATCTCGGGAATCGCGCTTCTCTGCCGCGTGTAGACACGGGCAGTTATTCCAGGCTAGTCAGTTTCCAAAATGGCGACCAGCCAGGAACATGCTAATAAAGCACGGGATATTTAAATCCCATGCTTCATTTGCAATTTCGGTCGCCCTCATTAGCCTCCCTAGTTCGAACTAGGGGGCTAGTGTAGACGTACCCCTACACAGGTATATGGGTTGCAGAAAGAGCCAAGGCATGTAGATCCTGGAGGATCTGTCTGCTCATCAGGGCTGGGGAGCTATAGGAAAGACACTTGGCTGTAGACAGAGGTGCTTCTCAGGAGCATGGGAAGAAAGAGAGAGTCTCACATGTGCTCCCCTCTCCTTATATTATGTCTGAAAGGCCCCTGTGACTCATCCACCTCGTCACCAGGGACCATGCCCAGACTTCCCTTTATCCAGAAAAGCAGCAGTCTCTGATGACTTATCACCATGTGATCTAGCCTTAGCATTGCAACTTCAAAAACACACTCACACTCACACTCTCTCTCTCCATCACTCAGGGGAGAATGCAGTTTAGAACAAGTTACAAACAAAGTGGCTGAGAGTTACAAAGGTTACAAAGTTGCAGCTTACAGTAAATTTCTGAAAGTTACAAAGATTACAAAGTTTTACAAAGATTACAGCAAGTTGCAAGGTTTGACAAAGGTTACAATAAGTTGCAGTTTCAAACCTTAGACCTTACAGTTAGTGCAGTTTCAGAAAACGCATGTGTAAAATCAAGTAAGCTCAGGCAGAGGCTCCTTTATGCAACAGACTTATTCCCAGTAGGTAAGTTGTGTGAGGAGGAGCTGATGGCTGTCCTTGCCAGTTTAACTATCATATTCATTAGCACAAGGTAAATAGACATCATCAAATGCATTATTTCAGAATGATTTGATAATGCCTTTCATCTGTTGCTAATCTAATAGTGTCCTTGTGTAATTGTGCACTGTGCTATTGTGAGCTTTTGTTTGAACATATTGTTTTAAGGGATAAAATAAATGCAGACATCTGCATTGTATTATAATTATTCATAGATTAGTCTTTCATACAAAGATATGTGAAATAGAAGGAATGGGTATTTTTACAACTATTTAACTTCTTATAAGAGCCTTTTCCCCACTTTTGTTCAGAGAACACTATAAAAACTAACAGATGAGAGGATCTGGCCAACTTTTTCACACGCAGACCTCACTGATTTGGGCACGTGTTGTTCATCTCTGCTTTATTTTTTGCTCATTCCATGTTCTTATTCCCTTTTACTCTTGCTGGTTGTTGCATGACTTAATAAGAGCTGTTTATGCTCCTACATACCATTCGACTTCTTAGTGTGCTAAATGTCTTCTTAAAAGTTAGTTTCGGATGGGGTATGCAACCCCCACAGTGGATAGGAAATGGTTAAATGACAATACTGGACCAAGCTAGCCGTACATTCTACTATCCCAGCTGGAGACAGGGTTGAAAAGGGAGCAACCCAGTTCAAAGAGGACAGGTTGAGGAGGAAGACACACCTACTGAAGGCTTCTGACAAAGGAGGTGGAGAAACCTCTCTGAGGCTACGCCTAGACTGCAAGCTTCTTTTGGAAGAAGCTTTTCCAGACAAGATCTTCCAGGAAAACATTTTTCTAAAGAGAGAGTCTACACAGCAAAAGCGCAACGAAAAAGTGTTGTGCTTCTTCGAAAGATAGCGTCCACATTCATTGGATTATTGTGATTACTGTGGATGGAGTGGCCACCAAGACACCTGTGCTTTTTCCTAGCGGCTTCTTGTTTTGAAAAAACACTCTCTTACGTATCCACACAGGCCTTTTTCCATAAAAGCTTTTTTGGAAAAAGGCTTCTTCCTCGTAGAAAGAGGTTTACTGCTGTCAGAAAAACCCCTCTGTTCTTTCAACTTTCTGTTGAAAGAACTCAATACCAGTGTGGACGTGAATGTAGTTGATCTGGAAAAACTCTGCAGTTTAGACATACCCTGAGAGACAAGAACTGTAGGTTGATCCTGATTTGAGGTTTTCCTCTTTATTTACCTTATTGGCAATCAGAAGCTGAATTGGGAAAGCAATAATACTATAGTAACTCAGAGATCAGACACTGCTGATTCTTCTAGGGTCCTGCATTGGAACCCGATGGAATGGTCCCAGTACAGACCCTTGGGGGACACCACTAGTAATCTCCTTCCATTCTGAAAACTAACCATTTATTCCTACTCTTTGCTTCCTGTCTTTTAACCAGTTATCAGTCCATGAGAGGATCTTACCACTTATCCCATGACAACTTACTTTACTTAAGAGCCTTTAGTGAGGGACCTTGTCAAAGGCTTTCTGGAAATCTAAGTACACTATATACACTGGATCCTCCTTATGCACATGCTTGTTGACCCTCTCAAAGAACTGTAATACAGTGGTCCCCAACACGGTGCCCACAGGTGCCATGGCGCCCGCCAGGGCATTTATGTGCGCCCACCGAATCATCTGGGCCGGCCCCGCCCCGGGCGCACGGCACATGCGTGGCGCTGGCTCAGGGCGCATGGCGCATGGGAGGCCCCTGCCCTGGGCAAGCGGCACATGCGCAGTGCTGGCCCCGGGCGCGCAGCACATGTGCAGTGCCGGCCCCAGGCATGTGGCGCATGCATGGCCCCGCCCCTAGGCGCCCAGCAGCCCGAAAGGATAGGGACCACAGCTCTAGTAGATTAAGAAGGCATGATTCCCTTTACAGAAACCATGTTGACTTTTCCTCAACAAATTATGTTGAAATATGAGAGTTTTATATTATACTAGCAGAAATACATAAGAACATAAGAACATAAGAACGGCCGTACTGGGTCAGACCAAAGGTCCATCTAGCCCAGCAGCCTGTCTGCTGACAGTGGTCAGCACCAGGTGCCCCAGAGAGGATGGACCGAAGACAATGATAAAGCGATTTGTCTCCTGCCATCCTTCTCCAGCCTCTGACAAACAGAGGCCAGGGACACCATTTCTATCTCCTGGCTAATAGCCTTTTATGGACCTAACCTCCAAGAAACTATCTAGCTTCTTTTTAAACTCTGTTATAGTCCTAGCCTTCACAGCCTCCTCTGGCAAGGAGTTCCACAGGTTGACTACACGCTGTGTGAAGAAGAACTTTACACTTATCCACATTAAATTTCATTTGCCATTTTGTTGCCCAATCACTCAGTTTGGTGAGATCTTTTGCGAGTCCCTCACAGTCTGCTTCTGTCTTGACTATCCTAAACAGTTTGGTATCATCTGCAAACTTTATCACCTCACTTACCCCTTTCTCCAGATCATTTATGAATAAGTTGAACAGGATTGGTCCCAGGACTGACACTTGGGGGACAACACTAGTTACTCCTCTCCATTCTGAAAATTTACCATTTATTCCTAGCCTTTGTTTCCTGTCTTTTAACCAGTTCTCAATCCATGAAAGGACCTTCCCTTTTATCCCGTGGCAATGTAATTTACACAAGAGCCTTTGGTGAGGGACCTTGTCAAAGGCTTTCTGAAAATCTAAGTATACTATATCTACTGGATGCCCCTTGTCTGCATGTTTGTTAACCACTTCAAAGAACTCTAATAGATAAATAAGACATGATTTCCCTTTACAGAAACCATGTTGACTTTTGTCCAACAAATTATGTTCTTCTACGTGCCTCACAATTTTATTCTTTACTATTGTTTCGACTAATTTGCCTGGTACTGAAGTTAGACAGGATCTAACTTATAATTGCCAGGATCGCCTCTAGAGCCCTTTTTAAATATTGGTGTCACGTTGGCTACCTTCCAGTCATTAGGTAAGGAAGCCGATTTAAAGGATAGGTTACAAACCACAGATAATAGTTCAGCAATTTCCCATTTGAGTTCTTTTAGAACCCTTGGATGAATGCCATCCGGTCCCGGAGATTTGTTGACATTAAGTTTTTCTATTTGTTCCAAAACCTCCTCTAATGACACATCAATCTGGGATAGTTCCTCAGATTCATCACCCACAAAGGACGGTGCATATTTGGGAATCTCCCTAACGTCCTCAGCCGTGAAGACTCAAGCAAAGAAATCATTTAGTTTATCCGCAATGGCTTTATCGTCCTTGATTGCTCCTTTTATATCTCGATCATCTAGGGGACCCACAGGTTTTTTAGCAGGCTTCCTGCTTCTAATGTACTTAAAAAACATTTTGTTATTTCTTTTTGAGTTTTTGGCTAGCTGTTCCTCAAAATCTTTTTTTGCTTTTCTTATTACATTTTTACACTTGATTTGACAGTGTTTATGTTCCTTTCTATTTATCTCACTAGGATTGGACTTTCGCTTCTTAAAAGATGCCTTTTGTCCTCACTGCTTCTTTTACATGGTGGTTAAGCCACGTGACTCTTTTTAGGTCTCTTGCTATGTTTTTAATTTGGGGTATACATTTAAGTTGGGCTTCTATTATGGTGTCTTTAAAAGTTTCCATGCAGCTTGCAGGATTTGGCTCTAGTCACTGTGCCTTTTAATTTCTGTTTAACTAACCTCCTCATTTTTGTGTAATTCCCCTTTTTGAAATTAAATGCCAGAGTGCTGGACTGCTGAGGTGTTCTTCCCACCACAGGAATGTTAAATGTTATTATATTATGGTCACTATTCCCAAGCGGTCCTGTAACGGTTATCTCCTGGATCTGATCCTGCGTTCCACTCAGGACTAAATTGAGAATTGCCTCTCCCCTTGTGGGTTCCTATACCAGCTGCTCCAAGAAGCAGTCATTTAAGCCATTGAGAAATTTTATCTCTGCTTCTCTTCCTGAGGTGACATGTATCCAGTCAATATGGGGATAATTAAAATCCCCCATTATTATAGAGCTCTTTATTTTGGTAGCCTCTCTAATCTCCCTCAGCATTTCAATGTCAGTATCACTGTCCTGGTCAGGTGGTCGATAATATATCCCTACTGCTAATTTCTTATTATTGGAGCATGGAATTACTATCCATAGCGATTCTATTGAACATGTTGATTCATTTAATATTTTTATTTCATTTGATTCTACATTATCTTTCACATAGAGTGCCACTCCGCCACCCACCCGGCCTGCTCTATCCCTCCGATATATTTTATATCCCGGTATGATTGTGTCCCACAGATTTTCCTCATTCCACCAGGTTTCAGTGATGCCTATTATGTCAATCTCCTCCTTTAATACGAGGTACTCTAGTTCACCCATCTTATTAGTCAGACTCCTAGCATTTGTGTAGAAGCAGTTTAAAAATTTGCCACTGCTTATCTGTCTGCCTTCCCTGATGCATTGGATTCCGTTATATGCGGTTGTTTGTCTGCTCTGGCCCATGGTTTGTCCTCTCCCCTCCTCTCTTTCTGACTACAGCTTAGAGAATCTCTATCAATGGATTCTCCTCTAAGAGAAGTCTCCATCCGATTTATGTGCATCTCCGCACCAATCGACTTTCCCCCATCTCTTAGTTTAAAAACTGCTCTACGACCTTTTTAATGTTTAGTGCCAGCAGTCTGGTTCCACCCTGGTTTAGGTGGAGCCCATCCTTCCTGTATAGGCTCCCCCTCTCTCAAAAGTGTCCCCAGTTCCTAATAAATCCAAATCCCTCTTCCCTACACCATCGTCTCATCCACGCATTGAGACTCTGAAGCTCTGCCTGCCTACCTGGCCCTGCGCGTGGAACTGGAAGCATTTCCAAGAATGCCACCATAGAGGTCCTGGATTTCAGTCTCTTTCCTAGCAACCTAAATTTGGCCTCTAGGACATCTCTCCTACCCTTCCCTACATCATTGGTACCTACATGTACCACGACCACCGGCTCCTCCCCAGCACTACACATAAGACTATCTAGATGCCTCGAGAGATCCACAACCTTCGCACCAGGCAGGCAAGTGACCATACGGTTCTCCCGGTCATCACAAACCCAACTATCTATGTTTCTAATGATCGAATCACCCACTACTAACACCTGCCTCTTCCTAACAACTGGCGTTCCCTCCCCCTCAGAGGTATCCTCAGTAGGAGAGGATACCGCAACATCCTCTGGAAGGAGGGTCCCAACTACGGGATGGTTTCCCTCTGTTCCCATTGAATGCTCTGTTCCCTTGAGACTTTCATTCTCTTTAAGAGCACTGGGGCTCTCAGACTGGAGGTGGGACAGTACTACAGTGTCCCGGAAAGTCTCATCACCATAGCTCTCTACCTCCCTTAGCTCCTCCAGTTCAGCCGCCCTGGCCTCCAAAGCCCGAACTCGGTCTCTGAGGGTCAGGAGCTCCTTGCAACGGGTGCACACATACGCCACCCACCCACAGGGCAGGTAATCATACATGTTACACTCGACGCAATAAACAGGATAGCCCCCACTCTGCTGCTGGGCTTCTGTCTCCATTTTCTTATGAATAAGTTTAAGTATAAACTGGGCTTCTTATTAAATGTCTGGAATATAGATTATTATAAAAGTTATGTTTAAAGAAGGTTCAGAAGTCACTAGTGCCCTCTAACCTCCCCCTCTAAACTCCCTCTTCAAAGTCCCTGTTAGCTGCTCCAGTTCACAAGCTCCCTGGTCGCTGACTCACAGCTTATAAAGCCCTGGTAGCCCCTCCCCCTGACTGAGGCTCAGCCAATTAACAGAGGCTTCTAGATTTCAAACCTTTTAGAAGCTCCTTCAAACAAACAAACAAATAAACAAAAGCTCAGCACACAGCAAATAACCCCCCTGCCCACACAAACCCACACTACAGACAGCCACTTACCACAAGGGTCCCGTATTTACTCCTCCTTTACCTGGAGAACTCCCTCTCCAAACTCCCTGTTAGCTGCTCCTGTTCGCAAGCTCCCTGGTCGCTGAACAGTAAAATGTGTTACCATTTTATTTATTCCGTGTAAAATATTCTTTTCTTATTGTAAATGTTGATCATTAATCCCACTAAAAAAGTGCTTTTGGTCTTCATTTTGCATATCTAAGAAAGCCACTGATTTGAACAATACTCATAGAATGTGTTATCCTTATTTTTCCTCGTGTCATAGCAATACAATATTTTTTGTTCATGTCAGCCTCTTGGGGCATTCATACTTGGAAAAAGAAGGAACAATTTGTGAGAAGAGTCTGTCATCTATCATACAATAGCTGAATGAAGCAAAATAAAGTTTTTGAATAGTTTTCATTGATGACCATTACTTAAAAGTATAGGCATTGTGATTATTATTGCATACTACTCAAAGCACAGCCACCTAAATGGAGCAACTTTCAAGGTAATATTTCATCAACCACTTTGACAGTTATCAATGCTTTCTAATATTATCCTTAATAAGATAGGGTTTAATGCATTCAAGCTACACTGGAAAAATTAAGTTTACATGACAGATTTAAAAAATAATCAAGCAAAAGCAAAAAAGCCAGGGACCAATCTCTGTAGGCTTTACCTCTTCTCTCCCAATTCAGGGAATAGACATTTCAATCACATATCTGCCTAAAAATCTGAGTTATTTGTGAAAAAAGCCACATCAGAAAAGGGCTAAAAATGAAATAATAGTTGAGAAATGACAATGTTCTTTATTGGTGATTTATTCAATCTTCAGTGAATGTGTTTTCTTAAGCTTATGGATGGTGTCATCTTCACTCTGAATTGTTAAGTTTCAGACATAAAGCTACATTATTAAGAATTCCTTTAGATAGAATTAGACTATCATTACCAGATAATGAAAAGAACATTATGACTTCATGAGGAATTATGTCTTCCAAGATTTTAATCTAAATTAAACTTTGGTCTGACTTAAAGGAATAAATTGTCTCTGAAGCCTACAGTTTCATTGGTGATTTATTTGTATTCATGTCTCATAACACATGTAGCGGAAACATAGATAGCATTTGAAGCTGTTTGTGATATTGCTTTCCTGCAATATATACAATGTACAGTATATACAATGTATTAAATACAGTATATACAATGTATTAAAATTGTATAAAAACTGAATGGTGCCACATGAATAGAGCTAAGATAATATAAGTAAAGGTTAAATTGTTGTGGTGAGACAATACAAATTGAAATTAAAAATAGAATTTCACATGCTTTCTTTGAAAACTCATGGCCATAGGGGAAATGTTATTGATTAATACAGAGAAATCATGCAATGCGGCTCTCCAATAAGAGAGATAATCAAGAGGTAGCTACATTATAGAAGAAAGGCAGATTTATTTTGCAACACTAGGTCAGTTACAGTAAAACTAATTGTGCCTTAAGCAATATACACAAAAATCCATTTTAATCCATATATAGCAGAGACTGTGAGCCAAAAAACTGTACTTCTTTTGCAAACGCAAAAAGAATTGGGAAATAGGAATGCCCAGTGAGAAAGCATGTCTTTCTTTTATAAACTATTAGCAGACTTACCCATTGCCTGAGGCAGGGGAAACTGCATAGGCTTCCTGCCAGTGCTTGTGGGGGGAGCTGTGCCAGAGTTGGAGGGGAGGATGGGGTGCTTGATGGGGGCCGGGGGAGGGTACCCAGGGACATGGGAGAAGGGCCTGGCCTGGGGTTTGGGGTGGAGGACCAGCCTGAGGCCAGATCTGGGAATTGGGGAAGGGGGCCTGACCCAGGGCTGGGGGTTGGGGCTGTGCAGGCCTCCCCCAGGCCAGTGCTCCACAGGCCTGGGCCAGTGGAGTGGAGAGGAAGGGGGGCTGCTCAGGAAGGATGCAGGGGGGAAGAAAAGGCCACACAGGCATGCCATGCTGGCACTTCCTAGTCTGGCCTGAGGAGAGAAAGGGGAGGATGTAAGCTGGTTCACAGCAGCCACGCTGGGCATCCCAGTGGTGTAGGCAATGGGGGAGCGCCATTGGGTCCTGTGGAGGGCAGCCAGGACTGGGCTGGCCAGCCCCAGTGGTGATCGCAGGAGGGTTACAGTGGTGGGGTTGGGGGTTGGGTTTTGAGGCAGAAAGGCCACTTACTAGTGGCAGGCAAGATGGCAGAGCCCCATCTCCAGCTGACACTCTGTTGGTGTAGCTGCCCCCTGTGGTGATTTTGCAGGATAGCTCTCCCCTGCACTTGCTGCCTCCCTTTGGTGACTGTGAGGATTGTATCACTTGTCTCTCTCCTCCCTTTCCATGTTATGGAAAACAATCAAATTCCAGGCACATCCCATATTCCTGGCACAACTGAACCATGACCTTGCTTTAAGTTAGGACAAGAGGAAGCTGCATAACAAATCTGGTGGTTCTAGCTCTTACTGTTTAGGAGGAGTTCTTGAACAAACACTCTCACAGACAAACACACAGACAGATACATAAAACTTTAATATATATATTCTTCAAAATGAATAATAGATACAGGAGTTACAAAGGTTCCTGAACCTGTGAAACAGCCATGTATCAATGGTTTGTGTGAAGAACAGGAAGAAATTAGTTCATAGAACAGGTTGGACCTCCCCTGGTCTGACACCCTCAGGACATAACTGGTCCTGGATGAGAGATTTTGCAGGACCAGGGGAGGTCATTTCTGCTGCATACCCTACCCCCTGCCCTGCCCCTCCACCAGGCTTCCTAGCTTCCCTTGCAGCTCAGCTGACCTGCGTGCCAGGCTCCCCCCCCCCCCCGGCCCACAGCCCAGCTGAGCTGTGCACCCAGCTGAGCTGAGTGCCCAGCTTCCTGCCTCTGCCTCCACCCCCGTAGTCCAGCTTGGCCGTGCATTGCCTCACCCCCCCCACAATGTACCAAACTCCTGGCACTTCCTCTCACCCGCAGTATTCTTGGACTCTCTGATCCTGGAACAACTGAGGTCTTGCCAAACCACAGATGTTGCTGGACCAAAGAGTTCTGGTTTATAGACGTACAACCTGTAATAAGTATGCCTAAGCACAGGACACTGAAGATCAGGAAGATGATTTTGTAATGATTTGAAAATGGCTAGGAAGGCACTGAAAATGAGGATTTTGCAGGTATGACTATGGGGTCAAGGAACCATAACATTTTGGCAGACTGAGTTTTGATGCAAGGAGGCACTAATAGAGATCTCTGCAGGCTGTGTGACCTCTGAAATATTAATACTTGTATAAAAACTCTTGAGTTCTATAGTGTGATTAACTAAATAGCATCAGTTTTTGGGTGAGCAATTTCCATACTTACCTTTAAGAATACTCATCACAGGACTTTAAAAATATAAAAATATGTTTCTGAGTAATCTTTTGCTCTACTCTATGCTGATTAGACTTCAACTGGAGTATTGTGTCCAGTCTGGGCAGCACATTTCAGGAAAGATATGGACAAATTGAAGACAGTTCAGAGAAGAGCAACAAAAGTGATGAAATGTCTAGAAAATGTGACTTATGAGGAAAGACTGAAAAAATGCATTTATTTAGTCTGGAAAAAAGAAAACTGAGTGGGAACATGATAACCACTTTCAAGTACATGAAAGTTATTACAAGGAGGAGGGGGGGAAATTGTTCTTAATCTCCGAGGATAGGACAAGAAGCAATGGGCTTAAATTGCTGAAAGGAAGGTTTAGTTTGGACATTAGGAAAAACTTTCTAACTGTCAGGATTAAATACTGAAATAAATTGCCTAATGAGATTATGGAGTCTTCAGTTTTTGGTTAGAAAAACACATATTAGGGATGGTCTAATACTTAATCCTGCCATCACTGTAGGGGACTGGACTAAATAATCTCTCAATATCCCTTCCAGTCCTATAATTCTAATCTCTGGAAACAGAATCCCTAAAGCCATTGATCTAATATATAAAGAGAATGTTTGTAAGTTTGTGTGCTAATAACTTGGACACTAAAGAGCTACCGCAACCAAACTTTGCATGGGATAGCCTTTCATCCAGGAGAAGGTTTTAAGGTACTTTGGGACCTGATCAGGCCCGAGCTCAAGCTGTAAAAATAAAAAAGTAACCTGCTGCACTGCGCTGCAGGGGCCGCCCGGCCCACCCTAGATCCTGTGCCCACCGCCTGTGGCCCCCAGCGCCGTCTGGGACTCGCCCCCTTGTGCCCACGAGGTTACATAAGTGACCCTCTTCCCCCCCCCCCCCCCGGGATGACACGGACCTATATTTTAATCCCTATAGAAATCAGTGCAACTTTTCTACCATTCAAAAAAGGACAATGGACTATTGTTTTTCTACATTTTGTTCCTCCGGTTTCCTGAGCAATGCCAGGTAACTCCAGCTAGTTTACTATAAGTCAGTGTCGTTGTTTCTCTGTTGCAATCACTCAAGCCAATGTCAACCTTTTGTCATGAAAGAAGGTAATCAGCCACAAGGTCCAGATAATTCTTCTAGGATTCATATGTGGAAGCATTCCTGTAACACCTGTGCCTACGTCTGTGCCTAATTTCTCTATGGTTGAATATTTATTGGATTTTGCATTCAGTACAACAGGTAAAGTTTTTACTATTCCTATTATAAACTATACCAGAAGATGTGAAATGAATCAAAATCATTCTAGATATAAATAGGTTTGAAGAAAAAGATAGACAGTTTGAAAGTACAGTAGTGCTAGTAAATATAGAAATTATTATCCCTACTTCATCTAAAACTTCTGCCAAAACATAGACTCATTTTAACTAATGTTAAAGTTACAACCAGATATGTAATGAATATTTTTAAATCAGATTTTTTTTTTGCTTAATAGTATTGAGCCTATAAATATTCTACTCTTATAGACTCGGGCTTTAAGGCCAGGAGGGATTATCACTGTCCTGCTGATGGGCATGGGAGGTTGGAAGGGGGATATCGTGACCAAAAAAAGAAAGGAGACCAGCAAAATACAGACCCTGAACTTCAGAAAAGCAGACACTGAATCCCTCAGGGAACTGATGGCCAGGTCACCTGGGATGCTAACAAGAAGGGGAAATGAATCCAGGAGAGCTGGCAGTATTTAAAGAAGCCTTATTGAAGGCAGAAGAACAAAGCATCCTGATTTACAGAAAGAAAAGCAAATATGGTAGGTGATCAGCTTGGTTTAGCAGTGAAATCCGTGGTGAGTTTAAACATACAAAGGAAGCTCAGAAGAAGTGGAAACTTGAACGGATGACAGACTACTACACTAGGCAACACAGTATGGGAAAGAGGTGGGCAGCCCTCAGTGGAGAAAGAACAGGTTAAGAAATATTTAGAAAAGCTGGACATACACAAATCCATGGGGGGCCAAATCTAATGCATCTGAGGTTGCTGAGGGAGTTGGCTGATGTGACTGCAGAGCCATTCGCCAATATTTTTGAAAACTTGTGGCGATAGGGGGAGGTCCCAGACAATTGGAAAAAGGCAAATATAGTGCCCATCTTTAAAAAAGGGAACTATAGACCTGTCAGCCTCAACTCAGTCCCTGGAAAAATCTTGGAGGGGATCCTCAAGGAATCCATTTTGGAGAACTTGAAAGAGAAGAAAGTGATTTGGAACAGTCAACGTGTATTCAACAAGAGCAAGTCATGCCTGACCAAACTGATTGCCTTCTATGACAAGTTAACTGGCTCTGTGGATATGGGGAAGGCAGTGGATGTGATATACCTTCACTTTAGCAGAGCTTGTGATACGGTCTCACACAGTATTCTTGCCAGCAAGTTAAGGAAATATGGATTTGATATTTGGACTGTAAGGTGGGTAGAAAGCTGGCTTGATTGTCAAGCTCAACGGGTAGTGTTCAATGACTTGGTGTCAAATGGAGTGCCCCATGGGTCATTTCTGGGGCTGGCTTTGTTCAACATCTTTATTAATGACCTGGATGAGAGGACGGATTGTACCCGCAGCAAGTTTGCAGATGACACTAAGCTAAGGGGAGATGTAGATACACTGAAAGGTAGGGATAGAGTCCAGAGGTTCAATAAGGACAAGTGCAGAATCCTGCGCTTGGGACAGAAAAATCCCAAGCACTGCTATAGGCTGGGGACCGACTGGCTAAGCAGCAGTTCACCAGAAAAAGACCTGGGAATTACAGTGGATGAGAAGCTGGATATTAGTCAACAATATGCCAAGAAGGCTAATGGCATATTGAGGTGCCTTAGTAGGAGCATTGCCCGCAGATCTAGGGAAGTGATTATTCCCCTTTATTCTGCACTGGTGAGGCCATATCTGTAGTACTGCATCCAGTTCTGGGCCCCCATTACAGAAAGGATGTGTATGCATCGGAGAAAGTCTAGCAGAGGGCAACATAAATGATTAAGGGGCTGGAGAGCATCTCTTATGGCTGAGGAATTTGGGCTTATTTAGTCTGCTGAAGAGAAGACTGAGAGGGGATTCAATAGCAGCCTTCAACTACCTGAAGGGGGGTTCCAAAGAGGATGGAGAGAGGCTGTTTTCAGTTGTGACAGATGACAGAACAAGAAACAATGATCTCAAGTTGCAGTGAGGGAGGTCTAGATTGGATATTAGGAAAAGCTATTTCACTAGTCGTGTGGTGAAGCACTTGAATGGATTACCCGGAGAGGTGGTGGAAACTCCATCCCTAGAGGTGTTTAAGTCTGGGCTTGATAAAGCCCAGGTTGTGATAATTTAGTAGGAATTGGTCTTGCTTTTAGCAAGGGTTTGGACTCGATGACCTCCTGAAGTCTCTTCCAACCCTAGGATTCTATGGGATCACAGGATTCTAACCCCTTCCCTCCCATACACTGTTCCAATGAATTTAAGATAACTGAGCTATGTGCATGAGTGTAGCATAAAGAGAGGTTGTATTGTATATACCATTTGAAAGCTAATGTCACAATGACAAAAATTTGACAATAGTATTTTTGGCACATATCTTGTTTATATGATTTTCTACTTTGAAATTGGATGCTATAGTGGAGTGAAAAAACACCCAACATATGGATAGTGTTTTATACTTTTATAAAAACAAATATTTTAAGTCAGTGAAGACTATAGTGTGTGTCTACACTGAACCCTTAACTTGAGATAAGATACTCAATTTGTCCTATGCAAATTGTGTATCTTATTTTGATTCTTTTTTGAAATAGGCTTTTTTGAAATTTGGTGTATCTACACAGAACCAAATTTTGAAATAAAACACTATTTTGAGACATCCCTTATCCCATGTGCAACGAGGTTTACAGGGATGCTGAAATAGCACGTCTGCTATAATTTGCGATAGCACTTCTGCTATATTTTGCAATAGCAGACACTTTTAAAAGACACGAGATAGCGAATTCGGGGTACCTCTGGTATCCCAAAATAGCATTGCAGTGTAAATGTTAAGAATGAAATTAACATCCTTAAAGAACTAACACTAGAGTAGCAGGTATATCAGAATTGGGTGTATGAACAGTAGGGCTGCATCTAGACTGGCATGATTTTCCGCAAATGCTTTTAACGGAAAAGTTTTTCTGTTAAAAGCATTTGCGGAAAAGAGTGTCTAGATTGGCACGGATGCTTTTGCGCAAAAGCACTTTTTGCGGAAAAGGATCCGTGCCAATCTAGACGCGGTTTTGCGCAAGAAAGCTCCGGTGGCCATTTTTGCCATCGGGGCTTTTTTGCGCAAAACAGTTTTTACCTGTCTACACTGGCCCTCTTGCGCAAATACATTTGCACAAGAGGGCTTATCCCTGAGCAGGAGCATCATAGTATTTGCGCAAGAACACTGACAATCTTACATTAGATCGTCAGTGTTCTTGCGCAAATTCAAGCGGCCAGTGCAGACAGCTGGCAAGTTTTTACGCAAAAGCGGCTGCTTTTGCGCAAAAACTTGCCAGTCTAGACGCAGCCTAGGTGTTTCAGTTACCAGCATTAAGTGTATCTTTCCACAGAAGCAAAAGACCAGATCCTCTGGCCTGCCACCACAAAACCCTTTCTAGCTGTAAGTTTGCTATTGTAGTTCTCTAATAATATTTTATTACTCTCTTGACTGCTGAAAAATTCCAGTGATTTTACAGCTTGAATGAAAGTTACATATCAATCCTTTCCAACAGGGATAAAAGTTCTGCAGTAAATTTTTACAGGTCTTGTGGGCGGAGGTGAGGATGGAAGTACAGATTAATGAAACAAACAAAAATACATGCTGTGATCATAAACTGGAATATGCAGAAACAATTGTTACCACTGAAAATTCTAACACCACCTGAATCCAAATGACAAAAGATATTGTATAATAGCATGAAAAAATTAAGTCACTGTCACCCTTCACAAAAATAAATAAATAAATCCAATAATCTATGGAAAGATAAATCTCTGTGGATTACTTGGTCTCACAAAAGAAATCCCACAATGGCAATTGATGGAAATGCAAAGAAGTGGATGCTCTGTTCTGTGAAGCACTATTTTGTGAATAAAAATCCAAGCGCTGTAAAACTGCACAGATTAATTCCTATTAAATACAACAGTTAAACTGGGTAACTACTGAGTGACTAAACTGGGTGACTGTGTAAGGGTATGTCTACACTAGTCCCCTAGTTCGAACTAGGGGGCTAGTGTAGACATACCCTAACTGATCACAACATGCCGCAGCAAAATCCATAGACCTGCATGAAAATGGATTCATATTAAAGATGGGGTGTCTTGCATGGTTCTTTGAAGATCTGGAGCATTGGTTCAGATTAACAGAGTGACTCGCTCCTCTCACTCAGCCTAACTAGCCTCTAGGTTGATGTGAGCAACAGACTGGTTACAATGTTTTAAGGATTGGTCTGTGTGTGAATAAATGCATATACTTTTTACTTTATATTCTCAATAAATGTAGTCTATTCCTTTTTCATCTAAAAAAGATCTTCTGTGCTTCTTATAAACATAATAAGAGGAGCTGCTTCCAGCTGCAGGGGCGAAGTGGGGAGGAAGTGATGAGTTGGCAGAGATCATCTCTTTCCCTTGCCACTACTCAATGTTACTGGAAACAGCTTGTCCCTTCCTGCCCACAAAGTGTCCAAAGACAGCTAATATCTCCAGGCTGCGGCTGGCCACCAAGATAACTTAGCTGCCTCCTGTCCCCAGGCTGCAGCATGTGCCGTAAGGGTTAGGCACTAAGAATGCATTGTGTATCAGGGATCATGGAATCTGACTAGAGGGGCTTCAGAGAACCCAGCCAGAGAGATGGCTCAGTAGAGGAGGGCACCTTCAGGGATGGAACAGGACCTGGGGTTGGGTGCGGGTGCAAAAATTGCTAAGCCTCTGCCTTAGGGGTTGCTGTGGACCCTGGAGGTTCAGAGTGTGAACAGGATGGATATTACTCCTCCCTCTTACTACTCCAGGCTCAGCAGTGGGGCAGGGAGGCTTCTCTGTGCCAGCGCTGTGTGGGGCTTCAGTGTATGCAGGGCTTCGCTCTTCCTGCCTTTTCTAGGGCATTGGCCCAGCCAGAGGTGAAGGAAGGGGATCCTGCTGGCCCAGCTCTTGCTGAGCTCGGTGCTCTGATCAGAGGCTGGTTCTCCACACAGCACTGGGAATGGGATGTGAACCCTCAGTGGGAAGGAGAGGGGATATGGATGATTAGCAGGGTGGTGGGGTTGAAGCAGGGGGAGAACAATGAGAGAGGAAGCACATAGAAGGCCGATGGGTGAGCAGCAGAGGTGACATATAACTGACCATCACCTGGCACCTTTCTGCACTCACCAACCATTGCCAGCTAGAAATGGGATGGGGGGACAGGGCCCAGATGGTCAAGAGCCAGCATGCAGAAGAGTCTGTACTGACAGACAAACAGGGGAGCAACTGGTTCCATGCACTGCATTTTTTCCCCACCACCAGCCTTGCACACCAACCCCATCATTGGCCACTGAACCTCCCCCCATTCACCACTGGTGAGTATGCAGCTGGTGAGCAGAGATCCAACCAGCAAGAGGATATGCCAGTACTGATGTGGGGGGACAGAAAATATGGGGACAATGTGCCAATTTAAAAAAAAAAAGTCAGGATACCTACAGGAGGCCTTAAGTATAGGACTGTCCCTTTAAAAACAGGACATCTGCTCATCCTAATGCTGTAAGTTGCATGTTGGTAAGTGATTGTAAATGAAAGTGAGTACAACTTCATGCCCAGCCAGAATCAAAACAAGTTGTAATATCATGCAACTTTCCCTAATTTGTCTTATACCTTCCTAAAACCTCCTTTTCAGTGCTTTTCTTGATACAAACCTGCCCTTCCATTCCTTGGTGAATAGATGGCTCCTACCCAGTGAGCTAGCTCCTCCTATGTTTCTAAGTTAGATTTGATGCAACTTGAAATCGGGGATGGTGGCTCAGCACTAAGGGTGCTGTATAGTGAGGGCCTTGAGAGCCAATGAACAAAACTGTAAACCCTGTACATGTTGGAAACCAGCCTCCCCGGCACTCCTATTTCTAGCACCTATTCTCAGCACTACTCTTGCATGTCTCTGATTCTGGGGCAAGGTTTATTCTGAAATAATTGAGTAGATATAGGGGTGCTATAATATAAGCCCTGTTGCCCATTGGCACACTTCAGGGATATACCTCTCCCCCTTCACTTTATTGAAGGCCAAGATGAGGTTGACAAAGAGCTGCTATACCTACTCAGGGATATTTTTTTACAGAAAGGGGGTAAATCCTCAGAGTGATGGTTAACCCAGCTCTCCATCTGAGAATCTCTACTGGAGAAATGGATGTGCCAATGAATAATTTGGATTGGCATTTGTGTTGCCTAGGAATCACTAGGTCTCCAAAGGCATGTTTTCACTGGGAAATAATTTCAAAATAAGCAAAATCGAAATAATAACTCCCCAAATAACAAAATTGAAATAGCATGTCCACACTTCGGGGGAGCATCAAAATAGCTCAGAATTATTTCAAAATAGCACATTCACATTGATTGGACTCTTCCTCAGATTTAGAGCCCCCAAAAGCACTCTGGGGAGGGCACCAAGAGGGCGGACACTTCCTGTGACTGCTTGATCAAGCAAGCTGAGACATGTGCTTTCAGAGGCTCTGCTCTATGGCTTCATCTCACAAGCCACTCCTCCACTGCCCAGCCCCTCACGGTACACCAAACAGATGCAGTGTGCTCTGGTTGCCCTTGCAGACACTACACCACTCTCAACATGGAACCGGAGCTGCTGCAAAGCACGCTCAGATACGCAGGCCTCAAGCTATACCTCATGGCGCAGTACATCTCGACTGCCCGCATGTGTCAAGGCTGACCACCAGTTACTCCTGCACCTTATCACAGACGGTCTGGCCAGAGCCAGTGGTGAGCCGGTTTTAACCGGTGATGATCTGGCCCAAGGCTGAGCAGGTTCTGCATGTTCATGGGGTGTGTGTTCAGTCATGTGAAAGGGAGGTTCAGGAGTCTCCTCACCTGCCGGGTCTCAGTGAGTGCACCATCCCCTTTGTGGTGGCAGCCTGCTGTGTGTGCCACAAACTATGTGAAAACAAGGAGGAGACTTTCTTGCTAGGGTGGGGGGCAGGGGCTGAACAGCTGACTAGGGCTCATGAGCAGCCAGACACCAGTGCCATACAGTGAGCACATCAAGGGGCTGTGCTCATCTGGGAGGCCTTGAGGGAGAGTTTCAGCCAATGATTTAACTATTTGGATCCTACACCTGTTTTTGTCTCCTTTTTATGGAAGGATTGAACACACTTATGATATGCAAAGTGGTATAGTAATAATGTGGGAGCTGGTTTCAAAGTCCATGTGGTGATCCCACAGAATTGATTGAGTTCAGTATCAATATTGTGTGCATGGCTTAGACATGAGCAGTATTCCACAGTTGAGAAACACAGGGCAAGATTGGGTTGCTCAAAGGGTTTTGAGATCAGCTAACCATTTTGTGTTGGCCAGTTTCTGAAGTACATGATTCTTGATGTTCACTTTTTTCAATGGCTTGAAATATCACCTTTGAATATCACCTTTTAGTATCCCAAGATACAGTGGATATGCATTGTGCCATCCCAAGGCATCTGTAGTTTTGCTTGAGGCTGACAGGGTTAAGGTGGAAGGCGCACACTTGTTGCTTGCTAGGGTTGGCACTTAAGAACCATGTTTGATAGTATTTTCCAAGTACTCTCAATGAAACAATTAGAATATTTTAAATCTGTCTGTTTGGTATGGGGATGCAAAGAACATCTGCATAAATGAAACTTTACAAGTTAGGGGAATTCTGAATTATCTTTTGTTAAGTCAGGGTGATAATACTGAACATTGGGACAATCCATTCCATAGAGTATTTAATTTTTCTGACCATCCATGTCAACAAAAAGCTTCAAGTTGTTAAGCAGGGAGGAGATGACTTGAACCATCTTGCTATTTCTCAGAATTCTTGCTGATTTCAGTAGAAATTGGCAATGGTTCACAGTGTCATAAGCAAATGACAGATCAATAAATATAGCCTCTAGACTTTTGTAGGTTTCAAAACCATCTTTGTTTTTGTTAGATTTGCAAACAGCATGAATATTGTGGCTTGGTCATCGTGCAGCTGGCTTTCCACTATTCTGTCATGTATCATCTGCTCTTTTTGGCTTGTAGATTGAGCCAAGTAAGGATATTGTGAGACAAATACTTTATTGAGTTAGGATCTTTATGAGATTTGAAAAGTGCAACCTCTTTGGCCTGTCTCCACGGGTGGCTATCTGCATTGTCTCTAGGCAAAGATTAAGGAAGTAAAGCTGCCACATCTGTGCTCTCATTACAAAGTGTTGATTAGGTGTTAGATCCAGCTGTTTTTCTATGTTTCAGGGTTTTCATATCTATTGTTAGCTCCTTTGTGTTGAGTAGCTCATTATGAACTTTATGGTCATCTGAAGAAGTGGGTTGTGCCCACGAAAGCTCATACCATCTACATGTTTTGTTAGTCTTTAAGGTGCTACTAGACTATTTGTTATTTTTTATGGGTTTTTTATTTTTATTGTCTCTGTTGGACTTGTTTTGCTCTACACTTTGCTTTGTGGGATGGTTTACCATTTAGGATGAGTCGGTGTGTGGATTGATTGTGAGAGACCATGGCAGTGTACTTTTCTTGTTGTCTGTCAACATTTAGCTTGCAAATGATATCTCATGCTTGATAACTGCTATGGCACAAGTTAATTGTTGCAATTACCTCCCTCCAGCAGTTATGCCACTACTTTCTAATCTCTCATAAGTATTTCCCCATCCCAATAGTTTCATCACTGAAAAGATCCTGGTCAAACAGTTCTGAGTTCGTCATATTGTACTTTTGGGCACTCTTCCACCTTAGGGAGATCCAGTTCTCCATACTACTCATGTGTTATATTAATATTAAATGAATTACTCCAATTCAAAGCTACAGCCTCCCCAGTCAACCTTTCTGAAGTTGGAGCTTGGCAGGTACTCTGTTTTCGTGGGTTGTACTATAGCCTCTCTTATCATTCACACGTCCATGCCTTCCCTTCTGAAGTGGCCTGATTTTCAGAGGTGATAAAGGCTAAATTGGGAGTTGTACCCTTTCTTCCATCATATACTTTGGAAGGTGCATTTGTCCTTTAAGACCCAGAGCAAGGTAAAGTTGTTGCTGCCCATTTCTCAACTTCTTTCCCACTGTTTTCATTATTGGAACATCTCCAATGATGTAGTGACTGTTGAAGGTGCACATGACAAGACATGGTGGAGGTAGTCAATTGGCCACACAAACCATGTACCAAGTGGTTTCTGAACAGAAACTAGTGCTACTTGATGACATTCAATCATGGTAAATTCTACTATGCCATGATGTTTCCCAGCCGTGTTTTTCATCAATATTTTATCATATATAAGTGCTATGCTGCTATACACTATGCTTTTGATTTCCGTGGTAATATGAATACCTAGGCTATTTAGTGCTGTTGTCTCTTGCAAGCAGGCGGTGTCTGTTCTCATGATAAATAGAATGCTAGCCTTCTTTGTAGAGAATCCTTCCACTTTGAAACGGACTATTTTTAGTGCCGTTTTTGTCTGAGGATCTGAAAGGCTGTTTTTGTTGACATTTATATTTATGTTTTTTGTCACAGTCTGGGTGTGTATTGTCAGTTTTAATTTCTTCCAAAGTTATTTCAAACAAAAGTGTAACAGTGATCATGACATGAACACTTCTAATACAATCCCCCCTAATTGGTTATAGCCATTCTTTGGCACATGAAATTGTGATTAATAATAAATTAGTAAACCATCATATATATAGTAGCCCAGTGTCTGAGAGTCTGTAACGCCAAAATGCTGGCTGTTCCCTCTGGGGGGCGCTGTTGCCTGAAATGCTGGCTGTTCCCTCTGGGCGGCGCTGTTGCTGAAATGTTGGCTGTTCCCTCTGGGAGGCCCATGCTGCATGGGGAGTGTGGGGCCCAAACGGCCGCTTGAGCCGCTTGCTCCCCCGCAGCGGCCTGGCTGAGCGACGCAGAAGTCAGCCGAGTGCCACAGTGGGAGGCGAAGGGGGGCGGGGTGGTGACGTGCAGCGTGACAGCGGCTCCAGGCCCCACCCCCTGGCCATGAACATCATCACCCCACCCCCCTTCGCCTCCTGCCATGGCGCTCGGCTGACTTCTGCGCTCCTCAGCCAGGCTGCCGCGTGGGAGCAAGTGGCGCAAGCGACCATTTGGGCTCCATGCCCCCCATGCAGCACGGGGAGTGTGGAGCCCAAACGGCCATTTGGGCTCCGCGGTCCCCCGAGTGAGAGGCAGGAGGGGGAGGAGAAGAGAAAGAGAGAGACAGAGAGAGAGGCAGGAGGCAGAGGAGAGCTGAGAGAGAGAGAGAGGGGGAGGCAGTAGAAGGAGGAGAGAGAGAGAGAGAGAGAGAGAGAGAGAGAGAGCTCAGGAGAGAAGACCGACGTGGAGGAGAGACCTGAAAATCCCGTCTTATGATGGGCGAATTGCTAGTAAATAGCATAGTTGTCAAGGAAAGAGTATCCTGATCCTATTATCTTTGTTTGCTGAAGAGAGAACTTCCTTAATGATGGTTGCAGATTGTGAATACATTAGTTTACCTTGACCCTTTCCTTGGGATGATAAAAATCATTTCATTCTCTGAGTAACAGTAATAGTATCTTCTTGTTCAAGTCACATGATCTAAAAGCTTTTAATAACGTTGCTTTAAACTGCAAGTGAATATTGTAGTTAAGTCAAAGGTGTTTATCATACATTTTGTTCTCTGGTCATTCAAGCTTTAGACTTTAAAAATAAAAGTCCAATAAGCATTCACACAGGAAAAAGTAAATTTGTATTTCTCAACCCACGCTTCATGCTCTAACCTAGATTGCCTGTAAAGAGTCAAATCTGAGCTCCACACTCAGGTTTGAAACATGGATTCCAAGTCATTCCTTCCATCTTGTCAGTGCATGTTTTTCTCTCAACAGAATATAATGTGTCTAGTGACTCTTTAACACACCTGTTATGAATGGGACGGGTAATACACTTTTTTGGACATTCCAACCATTTCAATCTTTTCACAGTGGTTAACTCTTGACACCTAAACCTAATTGTCCTGACTATAAGGATTAAAGCCAAAGACAGTGGGTCCTAGAGAGTCCCCAAGAATGTTAGGGAAGTTGGAAATGAGTTGGCAGGAGACCAGGAGAGCCAATGGAAACAGAATGTGGGAATTTATTTTAATTGGAAGCAGTGACCTTCCTGTTCCTGTCTTTGTGTGACCAGAGGAGAGTTGAACAGACAAGAATTAAGCCATGAAGAAAGGTACAGAGAATCCAGCAACATCAATGCCTAGGAAGGACTAACTCTTGAAATTACAGATATGTGAGTGGAACAGGGAATGTTTAGTCAGACATGATTGGGTTATTTTCTTTATTTTTGGGTTTGTTGGACTTCTCTGTGCTGAGCATGTGTAACTACCTCCTTACACTGTAATTTTCCAGACTGAATCCCAAGGAAGCAGTTCTGTATTTTAATCCTTTTTAAAATTGCTCTGTATCACTTTGCAATCAAGTAATATTTCATCAAGTATGCTTTTTTTGTAGTTGTTAATAAAAATCACCTTCTTAAGACCAGGATCCTAGAAGGCAGGAAGACACTTCCTGTGTCCTAGAAGGCAGGAAGTTCTGCATGTGCCTAAGACTTTGAGCCTAGAAGAAATTATAGTTTTTCAGGTATTCTCCAGATGGAGGGTTAAAGAGCTTGAGGGTACTGCACAGTAAAGATTTCCCAAATGCACCTTCCTGGGTTTTCAAAGGGGTTTTTGTATGTGAGTGGTGGCAGCAATACCAATCTAAGGTCAGGGAATCTGTGGCCTTGGGGATATTTTAAACATAAGACTTTAGTGGCAAGGTATTTTAAAGTCTCTTGAGGGCCCCTTCCTTCTGCACTCAGAGTGCCATAGTGGGAAACACCCTTGATAAAACTCATAGCAAATTCTTAGAATAACCTGGCAAAATATATGTATATGCTAGTTTCCTTTATTGGTTTCAGACCTGCCCTTCTATCCCTTTTCTGCCTCTGGCCTACTGGCAGGAAAATTGAAGGACTGAAATCATGCCATCCAGATAGCCTATAGGAGTTTGTCTCCAGATGGTTGGCATGCAAGACCAAAAGCTTTCTGCAAACTTCTCAGAAGTTGACGAAGTTAAAGAATAACCATCCATCTGATGGACATACGTTCCAATATCTCAAAACAATGTTGGATAAGGACTGGGATGGATGTTAAATGCAAGTAGTATTTATTTTCTTTTGTAACTATTAAATTTTAGAGGAATTATAAGTTCTTAGAATTTCTCTAGAATCCCATTTAGTTTCTATAGAATTCTATGGGTTTCATTTCACCCTGTTAAATTCTTTAGAATTTTTCCTGAGTGCATAATTTTATCTTTTCCAGAGTTATGCATTTTTGTACCATTTTTAGCTCTCATTTCTCAAAGTGAATTTTTACCTTTATTGTAAATAGGAGACAAATATTTCAGAGAATGCTCTTGATATTTCAAATCCAAGGATAATGTTGCCAGCAAACACAAGGCAATCACTGGCAGCCTCCAACTAAAAAAAAAATGCAACTTTTAGGGGGTTGAATCCTAGAATGTAGGTAGAGGGTGGGTCTACTGTGGCCATGCTCTTACCACACAGAACAAAATAGTAAGCTTCTAACCTATTTTCCTCTTGATGAGACAGAAAAACAGGGGTGCACTAAATTTCATTTCATATGTCATTGGTGGATTGTGCTTGGATTATAGGTTTGCTATTATGTAGAGGTAGTTTTACGGATAATCACTCCTTGAGACTGCACACTCATCTTCATCATAGCTGTTATAAAGTAGGATAAAGTAAAAATAAAATAATCAACAGCAAAATCAAAAAAGAGGTGGTCTCAGATTTATTCTCCTCCAAATTTCTTTTAGCCAGTTTCTGACTAAAAAGCAAGGCCTTGCCCCAATGAGTAATGTCTTAATATGCCCCACTAAAGGCCTTGGGGGAACAGTGCAAATGGATATCAGTTATTTTAATTACAAACTAATCTACAATGTCAGACTGTCAATGTCATCTGTGTCACCACCAATACTTTGCATCATATTGCCCTGTTGCTATGGATGTTTCCCTCCTATGGCCCTGATCTCTTGCTATTGAGAAGTTAGAAGAGGTAGTACTAAGGGCAGGATCTATGTTGAAAAACAATTGAATAGTTTCAGTCATAACGTCCACAATTTTCTATGTGTAGAAAATTGCTGTTTTGAAAGGTTCAGGCTTGTACCAACCTATAGAAAGTATGTATTGGCAATCAGTAATTTCAGTAGTATGATGTCAGTTTTCAGTAAAGAATTCAGTAACTTACCACTAAAGCTACTTGTTAAAATCCAGAACAAGAAAATTAGAAGTTGGAATATTAGCATTTTACTACTACTATTGTTAAAACCCTGCGATGAACTGAGAATTTAATTATTTATACTTTTTTTCTTTTCAGGGGCTTATTTGTTCACTAGTTTGTACAAGTACTTTATATAGTACTGCCATCTGCGTGAATTTTTCCTCTCCTTGTGTTGACCTTTGAACCCTTTCCTTTCTCAACAATGGCTAGCATTTCAATGGTGCTGAGATGCAGCATCCTGTCTTTTCAAAAGTACCAGTTCAGCCTGAAGCAATTTCTGTGATAACATTTATTTCCAGAAAGAAACATTCTGCTCACACACCATTTTAGTTTTCAAGGTAATGTATAAACTGAAGCATTCTTTCCACTCTCCTATTCATACCTCTAAACATGCACACAACATGGCCAATTTTGCCAACTTTCTACATGTTGGGAAGTACCATTTGTCCTGTGACTTTAACAGGATTTTTCATGTGGTGCAATTCTATGCAATGTGAGTAAGGTTATCCAACTTTGGCAATGTACAAGGTTCATTACAAGGGAAAAGGGGGAGAAGTGTCACAGTGGATCCCAAAAATCTTTCTTATATTTAAAAACCAAGTAAAGTTGGGGAACAAACTTCAAAACCATTACAAATATATGATAGCTTCAGAAATATCTAAGTAGCAGCAATAATAATATACTTGGCCCTGTCAATCTTTTGATGAAATGCAATACAAAGACCAAGCTTGGCTGGAAAATCCTGAGGGTGTCAGAGAACAATTGGCTAAATAACTTGCCAAAGCCATAGGAACATCTAGGTGGAAATAACTGACATAATTAATACAACTTTAAATGTTAAATCTAGAAATCAAACAATTGTCTGATTAGGAAGCATTGATAAAATTGAAGCTATCAAAATATGAATCGCTAATGGAAGAAAAAATTACAAAAAAAGAAGTTATGCACTTCATAAATAAATATCAAGCAATAGTGATAAGAATTTAATTGATTTAGCTAATGTTTAAAAGATAGAACTTCAGCTTTCAAAGAAATTTGACTTTTAAAAATGTTGGCTAAGGGACTTATTGTGTACGATGCATTTTAAAGAGAATGAACAATTTCTTGTTGCAGAGTTCCCTTCCTAATATATAGATATTGATATTTATGCATAGAAACAGAAGCACATAAATTGAAATTAGTTGTGAAATCATGATGCACAAATTACTTGGAGAAAAAATATTGACAATCATGCTTGAATTAGTAAAGGCTACCTTTTATTTCACGGTTGAAGATAGTCTCACTTCTTAGTTCCACTGGTTATTTGCAAATATTACAGACTATTCTGTACCATAGAAGTAGTTTGATAAATTCAGTTCCTTAAGTGGTATTGTATCAAATGTAATTTGATAACTCCATCAATAATTTGGTTTATATGCTATTTCTTTATATTAATTGATTAGTATTGATTATAAGTGCTTTTCAGAATTTGAGTTAATTCCCTTTAGTTAAACACCCATGACTTGAGCATTTCTTTTCTAGAATTCCAGATGTATCCTTTCTTTACAGGGAAATAATCAACTTTGTACAAGATGTACCTAACACCTTTTATTACACAGACACACAAGATAGTTTATTTGGATGCAAAAAGCAGGGGTGTCTGACAAGACTGGACAGTAACTTCATTTGATTATGCATAGGGGCACTTCTTGGGATTCCTGCTTGTTACTTCAATCCAGAGAATAGAACAAATTATTTGAATATACTCCTGCAAGCCTGATACAGAAACATATATTAGAATAGAACAGGGGTGGCCAACCTGTGGCTCCAGAGCCACATGCAGCTCTGCCAGCTCCCAGGAGCCTGCCAGGGCCCAGAGAAGGCGGGTGCCTTCCTGGTCCAAGGCAGAGATCATGGACCTTATTCAGGTTTGGGGGGATGCCCCCAACATCCATGATCTCTGCACTAGATGGGGGAATGCGGCTGTCTATGGCAGGATAGCTGCCAGCCTGGCCACCAAAGGCCACATGCAAACCCAGGAGCAGGTTTGCATGAAAATCAAGTTGGTCCAGCAAGACCCCCAACCCTGAGCCCTGAGCTTCCCCTCCCCCTTCTTTCCCTTGCTTTCCCCTTCCAGCTCCCTCCTCCCAGGTTTCCCCCTCCCCTCTCCCACCTCCTTTCCCCAGTCTCACCAGAGTTTCATTCCCCTCCCCCCAACTTTTGTCAAAAGAGAGTTTGTGTTCATGAAAATACATGTATTTTATTTGACATCAGGAAGGGGGGTTAAGGAGAGGTAAGTGGAAGGACGTGAGGGAGACCAGGGAGGCTCTTAGTACTCCTCAGGGTGGAAGCTCTCCCACAGGGCCTTTTGGATACTGACAGCCCCCAATGGACCTCCCGGATGGCAGCCTGCAGAAAGTGCAGCCAGGCTCACAGCAACCCATCCACGAGAAGCACCAGAGTGCCCAGGGGCAGCTCTGGCTCCATGTTGCAGAGTGCTGTGGTGTCCCGAGTGAGGGCAACCAAAGCTCGCAGAGACAAAATGCTTTGCTGTCCCTCATTGAGGTAGGCAAGCAAGCAGGGAAATCTGAGAACTGGCTGTCCGGGGGGGGTTCCTTTAAGCACAGACCTCAGATAGCCTCAGGCAGGAGCCACACAAAGTAACTCCTGACCTGATGACCTGCTGGACCTGGTTCCGGCTGGCCTTAAATGCGATTCAGCATCCACTCAGTGTGGACGCACTATTTTGAAATAGCCAAATGCTATTTTGAACTGCATTTTGTGTGTAGACTCGTTATTTTGAAATACCTTATTAATATAAGATATTTCAAAATAACGCTGTAGTGTAGACGTACCCTGAGGCAACAGTCCGTATAAAACCACAAGTGAGAGAAAAGTCTGAAGAGAATAGAACCCTCATGACCAGTTGGCAGAAAAATCCAGTTTAAGCCAGAATTTGAGCAGTCAGTGTCTGAGCTGATCCAACATGGATTCCTAGGTGACAGACTCCATCTGAGTTGCCCTAATCATTAACTTAAACATCGTATCATTTGATTTTAACAGGATAGAACACTTATATCATACATAACAGAGCATACATAGTAAAAAAACACCCTAACAAAATCCCTATAGATGAGGATGTTTGAAATAAGAATTTGTTCTATTGTTTTGATTGGTCAACTCTTTTAGTGGCACAGAAAAATGTCTACAAATTATGCCATATAAATTATATCCTATGCCTAGAGAACACAGGTTAACCATTTCTATTTTTGTTCTGATGACTTATCCGTTAGAATAATTGCATATGATTAACTTAAACTTATGAACAAGGTATTCTCAGTGTATGCTATGAGCCAAATTCTTCTGACATAAATGTCAATCTACTGATGTTAGCAGATTTATACCACTGTTACTGATAGTAAAATCTGGCCTAAGTAGGAGGGTTTTTTGGTGTCTTCTAGGTTAGATAAAAAGTTCTGAAGATTCTGAGACTGAGTTTATTGTACTGAGTTTTGTTTGATTCTCTTAAGTTTCCAGGACCAGCCTAACTGAATTGCCATGATCATTTTACATTTTTCATAAACATCTTCAGTTCTCCAGCTGTGCTGAGATTACGGGTGCAGGACTGCTTTCATGTTTCACCCTAGAGGTGAGTGCACTTCAGTGGTTGTGATGTGATTCTACTGTGCAATCTTATGATCTTTACTCTCTGAGTAAAAAACTCTATATAAATGTAGATATCATGCATTCATCCATATTTTTAATCTAGTGCTTTGAAGATGACCTTAAAGAGAATATTTGCTTAGAAGTTACTTTTTAAAAAATGTTGCACTACTGTACTTCCATTACTGAGAGTAGTCACCTTCAAACACAATTATTTTTCCCTAGAAGTTTAATAAAGGCCTTCTGTATCTCCTTTAAAAGAAATATACTCCGTGTGAAAACAGAGCTACCTCACTGGAAAGTTAGTCCAGCCTAGATCTAACCTAGAATAGCAGTTGCTATTTTTAATGTAATATGTCCCTCAATGCCAAATAGTTAAATGAGAAATATTATCAGTCCTATACCAACATAGCTGCATCTCTTAACCCTTTGCAGAAGTCATTTAGGCTAATATGAGTTTTAATAGCAACAAAAGAACAAAATATGTGTATGCTGCTTAGAGTCATAATATTTTCAAACAATAGCACTGAAATTACAAGTAATGTACAGTTTAGTTATGTCAGGCAGTTTGGGTGAATTTGAAATAAAAAGCCATGAACTGTGTAGTGGTAGCTCTTTTAATGCACATTCAATGTACATTGATATAACATAAAGGGATAATAAATGCCTTCCTAAATTAAGTATTCAAAATACTTAGCCTTTCACTGGCTCTGAGGGTATGTCTACACTACTAAGTTAATTCGAACTAACAGCCGTTAGTTCGAATTAACTTTCATAGGCGCTACACATGCAAACCGCTAGTTCGAACTTAATTTGAACTAGCGGAGCGCTTAATTCAAACTAGGTAAACCTCATTCTACGAGGACTAACGCCTAGTTCGAATTAAGTAGTTCAAATTAAGGGCTGTGTAGCCACTTAATTCGAACTAGTTGGAGGCTAGCCCTTCCCAGGTTGCCCTGGTGGCCAATCTGGGCCAAGCCAGGGAAACTCTTCTGCTCCCCTCCCGGCCCCGGAGCCCTTAAAGGGCCACGGTCTGGCTACGGTGCCCATGCCAGGTGCAAGCCTGCCAGCACCCAGCCAGCAGACCCTGCACCTGGCACGGCATGAGCCAGCCACCCGCTGCCACCCAGCCCTCCGCCTCTTCCCAGGACCAGGCTGGCGGCTCCCAGGAGCCTGCCCGGGGCCGCAAGAGGCGGGCGCCCGCCTGGTCTAGTGCAGAGATCGTGGACCTCATCCAGGTTTGGAGGAGGCCTCCAACGTCCACGATCTCCACACTAGGCACAGGAAAGTGGCTGTCTAGGGCAGGATAGCTGCCAGCCTGGCCACCAAAAGCCACATGCAAACCCAGGAGCAGGTTTGCATGAAAATCAAGTTGGTTCATTGAGACCCCCGACCCTGAGCCCTGAGCTTAGAACATAAGAACATAAGAACGGCCGTACTGGGTCAGACCAAAGGTCCATCTAGCCCAGTAGCCTGTCTGCCAAAAGCGGCCAACACCAGGTACCCCGGAGGGGATGGACCAAAAACAATGACCAAGCCATTTGTCTCGTGCCATCCATCTCCAGCCTTCCACAAACAGACGCCAGGGACACCATTCCTACCCCCTGGTTATTAGCACTCCATGGACCCAACCTCCATGACTTTATCTAACTTCTCTTTAAACTCTGTTATAGTTCTAGCCTTCACAGCCTCCTGTGGCAAGGAGTTTCACAGGTTGACTATTTGCTTTGTGAAGAACTTTCTTTTATTAGTTTGAAGCCTGCTACCCATTCATTTCATTTGGTGTCCTCTAGTCCTTCTATTATGGGAACTAATGAAGAACTTTTCTTTATGCACCCTCTCCACACCACTCATGATTTTATAGATCTCTATCATATCCCCCCTCAGTCTCCTCTTTCTAAGCTGAAAAGTCTCAGTCTCTTTAGCCTCTCTTCATATGGGACCTGTTCCAAACCCCTAATCATTGTAGTTCTTTCTGAACCCTTTCCAAGGCCAAAACATCTTTTTGAGGTGAGAGACCACATCTATACACAGTACTGAAGATATGGCGTACCATAGTTTTATACTTCCCCTCCTCCTTCTTCCCCTGGCTTCCCCCTTCCAGCTCCCTCCTCCCAGGTTTCCACCTCCCCTCTCCCACTCTCTCTCGTCCCCTCTCCCACCTCCTTTTCCCAGTCTCCCCAGAGGTTCATCTCCCCCCAACCCCAGTTTTGTTAGATAAAGAGAGTTTATATTTTTGACCACACGTGTCCTTTATTTTTTACATCAGGAAGGGGGGCTAGGGAGGGGTAAGTAGAAGGAGGTGAGGGAGGAATGGGGCATGAGCCCCCGATGGGGAGGACTGGGGTGGCTCTGCGGGCTCCTCGGGGTGGAAGCTCTCCTGCAGGGCCTCCTGGATCCTGACAGCCCCTGATTGACACCCCGGATGGCAGCGCAAGTGCAGCCGGGCTGATGGCTGAGTGCTGTGATGTGCCGAGTGTGGGCACTCAGGGCTCTCCAAGACAGGACTGCTTTGCTGTCCCTCATCGAGGTAGACAAGCAAGTGGGGAACCCTGAGAACTGTCTGTCCGGGGTGGGAGTCGGGTCCCTTTAAGCACAGCCCTCGGCTAGCCTGAGGCAGCAGCTCCATACTCTAAGTCCTAACCTGATGCCCTGCTGGCACTGGTTCCGGCCAGCCTTAACTTCGGTTCAGGGTCCACTCAATGTGGACATGCTAGTTCAAATTAGCAAAACGCTAATTCGAATTAGTTTTTAGGTCTAGATGCACTAATTCGAATTAGCTTAGTTCGAATTAACTAATTCGAATTAAGTTAGTTCGAATTAGTGCTGTAGTGTAGACATACCCTGAATGAGTAAAAAGTCTTCTTTCTCAAAGGATGTATCTTAACAACCACATCCTCCTGCTTCCTTGGCATACATGGGGAGAAAAAAATCAAACTTTCTTTTCTAATTAACATAATGAATGTAGACAAAGGGACAGTAATACAGCTGTGACTGAGAGAATAAGTCAAATATGTCAATTCAGATAAAAAAGCAAACAATTTGTGTTCAGCACAGAATTTCAGATTAATTGTTAGCACGATAATTATGTGAAGCTAATTAATGTTTAGACTCTGGAGTCTCTTGAGTAACAAATATGTGCATATACAGAGTGATGGCATTGTCAACACTGTGCAAGTACTAGACTTTTAAGAGTGCTGTTACATATAATTAAGTCAGCAATCTGCCTGCTTATCAGCTAAATAAAATGATTAATGGTTATGGACCTGCTACATTTTTGACAGTCATCTCTTGTGATTGTAACAAGCTTATTTTATGGAATCCAGAATTTTGACTGCATATTGTTTTGTCAGCTTTGTCTTTGCCACAGCCTTGCCGCGTAAGCCTTTCCCTATGTCCAATTTTCTAGTAAAACTAAAATGTCAGTCTTTAAAAATGCACATTGACCTTATATAGTGTAATCACACTAATTACTTTTTCTAAACAGTAAAGTTTGGCATATCTGATATGTATTTCATGTATATGTACTGAAGGTATAAAGCTTTTCTGGCACATAGGCATTTACATGTAGTTCCTGAATTGGTAAACCTAGATTAGAATGTCAGTCCCACTGAATAATAACTCATAATTATATTTATGTAATTTGTTAAAGAATATCAAAGGCCTGACCTTGTTGAGGTCAATGGAAGCTGAATCAAGCTTATGATGTAAAAGCACCATGGCTGAAAAGATAACATATATATAAAGATAACATATATATATATAAAGACTTTACCCTGAATTTAGCCCCCCATGGTCACTTATCTAAGTGATTCATCCACACTACCAAGCCCATTGTTTCATCCTCAGGGGCCACCAAATTTGAATCCTGTGGTCCTGCTTTTCACAAGGAGTAACTCTATGTCTGACCATTCATGTCCAAAATTATGCTAGTGTAAATGCTGCATTGAGGGAAATCCAACTGCATTGGCCTCTGGGGGATCTCCTGCAGCTGTCTGCTGTGACTGCTCTGGCCACACCTTGTGTCTTGACTGCTCTCCTCCTGCTGAACTCTAAAAGTCCTGGGAACTGGAGAAGGGCCTGTTCCACATGGCCAGCTTTGCAAGCCCTGTGCGAGTAAGCAGTACACTGCAACATGAGTGCCCCCAACGTTCCTTTGGACACTCCAATGGCTGTGAGTACTTCTGCTCCCATGACTTCCACAGCCGAAGGCCACAGAAGAGCTCCAACTAGGAGTGCACAGGAGATTCTGGACCTCATCGAGGTGTGGGGGGAGGAGTTCATCTTCCATGACCGTCGCACCAAGAAATGGAATGCAGACATCTACAGCAGGATCTATCCTTAAGCTGTGTAGCCTGAAAATCAAGGAGCTGTGCCAGTCCTACCAGAAGGCCTAGAAGCAGAGCTCTTTCAACTTAGACGCAGAATAAATTGCGCAATTTGCATAGTGCAAATTGGGTAGCTTATTCCAACAGAAGGGTGCTGTCTAGACAAACCCTAATGTGATTGCAGAATCCAGGCATAGGACTGTTACATAGATTTGAGTTCAAAGAAGATTTATTCTCTTAGGGTATGTCTACACTACAAAGTTAATTCGAAATAACAGCCATTATTTCGAATTAACTTCAATAGCATCTACACATACAACCGCTATTTCAAAATAAATTTGAAATAGTGGAGTTTTTTATTTCGAATTTGGTAAACCTCATTCTACAAGGAATAACACCAAATTCGAAATAGCTAATTCGAAATAAGTGCTGTGTAGACACTTATTTCGAATTAGGGGGCCTTCAGCCCTTCCCAGGGAGCCCTGGTGGCCACTCTGGGCACAACCAGGAAAACTTGTCTGCTCTCCCCCAGTCCCAGAACACTTACAGGGGCTGAGGGATGAGCCAGCAACCCGCTGCCACCCAGCCCTCCACCGCTCCCCAGGACCAGGCTGGCAGCTCTCAGGATCCTGCCAGGGGCTGCAAAAGGCGGGCGCCTTCCTAGTCTAGTGCAGAGATCGTGGGCCTCATTGAGGTTTGGGGGGAGGCCTCTAATGCCACGATCTCCGCACTAGGCACAGGAATACGGCCATCTACAGCTGCATGGCTGCCAGCCTGGCCACCAGAGGCCACATGCGTAGCCAGGAGCAGATGCGGAGTAAAATCAAGGAGCTGTGGCAGGCCTATGCCAGGGCCTCCCAACCAGGGTCTGACCTGGAGGCCTGCCCGCACTATGAGGCCCTGGACCTCATCCTGGGGGGTCAGAAGGTCTGTGCCCCGCTGGTAGTCATTGACCCCGGGGCAGAGGGGCCTGCCCCGACACAGGGGAAGAGGAGGAAGAGGAGGACGACAGCAGCCAGGAACCTGCAGGGAACATGCCCTGCACCCAGGACCCCCGAGCCGAACCGGAGAGCCCATCAGCAGCCTCATCCGAGGCCGAGGAGGCTTCCACATGTGAGTGCCATCATGGTTCCCCTTATGCGGGGTGAGGGGGGAAGGAACCCAGGGACCGTGCACGTGGGCCTTGCCAACCACGGAGCAGGCGGCAACCTGTGCATCTGCCGTGCCAGCCGGGACTTTTGGCCCCAGCTGGGTGCCATGCAGGGGCCCTGGCCTGTTCCCCACATGCGTCTATGTGTGAAGGCACATGACAGGCTCCTGACCCCAGGGAGAGACACTGCACACTGCCATCCCTCCAGACGCTCCCTCTACACAGAGGCAGGGCACATCTCCCCCCACCACACACCACACTATAGGCAGCCCAGGGGATGGGGTGCAGTCCTGGGCCAGCTCACACTCCCGGGGATAGCAGGACATGATGGTGCGGAGACCTGCCATCGTCGCCTTGCAGAGGGGGGCTGGGTTTCACCCACTGTGTCCCCAAAGAGAACTGACCACTTCTCTTGTTTAACCGCATCTGCAGCACCTGCGAGTGCAGGATGCACCACTCCGCACCCGGGCCAGCAGGCGCACCCGCAACCTGGAGGAGTTCCAGAGGCAGCACCTGTGATTGCAGGGATGGCAGGTCCACAGCCAGGAGTGGTGGGTGCAAGAGGACCTGCAGCTGTGGCAGGAGAGCTTGCGGGAGCTGCGGGAACAGGGCAGTGCCCTCCGCGAGCACCTGCAGGCCCTGGCGGACCGATTGCTGCCTCCTGCTGCTCCAGCCCCTGCGGCCGCCCCAGCTATCGCTCCTCCTCCCACCCCTGCTCCCCCTCCCGCTTCTTCCGCCCCCACATCTCTCCTGCCCCACCCTCCATACCCACTCCCCAGGAATGCCAAGGCCCCCGCACCCGCAGTGCTGTGAGACGGGAGGGCCGGCAAGACCCCCAACCCTGAGCTTCCCCTCCCCCTTCCTCCGCTCGCTTCCCCCTTCCAGCTCCCTTCTCCCAGGTTTCCCCCCTCCCCTCTCCCGCCCTCATTCCTACCCTCCCCCCACACCAGTTATGTTAAATAAAGAGATTTTTTTTGTGGCAACACAGGTGTTTTTATTGTATATCAGGAAGGGGGGTTAGGGAGGGAAAAGGGGAAGGAGGTGGGGGTGGAATGTAAGGCACAAGGCCCCAGTGGGGCATGCCAGGGGGACTTCAGTCCTTGTCCACCTGGAAGCTCTCCCGCAGGGCTTCCCGGATGCGGACAGCTCCCCGAAGGGCCTTCCGGCTGGCAGCCGTGCGGGGCTGTGTGTACTGGCCAGCCAGGCAGGCAGCCTCTGCCATCCAGGCTGGCAGCAAAGCCTCCCCCTTCCTCTCACATAAATTGTGGCGCACACAGCATGCTGCATGCAGAATATTGTGCTGGGAGAGGTCAAGGCAGGTGAGGAGGCATCTAAACCGTGCTTTCAGTCGGCCGAAGGCCCCCTCACCACGATGCGGGCCCTGATGAGCCTGGCATTGAAGGCCTGCCGGGAGGGGCTGAGGTGTCCCGTGTAGAGCTTCATCAGCCAGGGCTGTAGGGAGTGGGCCGCATATCCTAGCAGTCACACTGGCATGTCCACGTCCCCAACCCTGATGAGGTGGTCGGGGAAGAAAGTCCCAGCGTGCAGCCTCTGGCACACGGAGGAGTTCCGGTACACCCCGCATCGTGTGCCTTGCCGGACCAGCCCATGTTGATGTCCGTGAACTGGCCCTGGTGGTCAGACACAGCCTGCAGGATCACAGAGAAGTACCCCTTCCTGTTGATGAAGAGGGAGGCCTGGTGGTCCGGGACACGGATGGGGATGTGCGTCCCGTCAATTGCCCCCCCGCAGTTGGGGAAGCCCAGGGAGCTGAACCCCCTGGATGACCGCGTTCAGGTCGGTGAGGCGGACGACTCTGTGGAGCAGCACCCTGTTGATGGTCTTCACCACCTTCAGAGAGACACACAAAACCGAGGGTCACTGCCCAGGTGGCTGGGAGTGTTTGTTCCCTGCCACTGCCCCGCACCCCACTCCCAGGAGCAACCCCCCGTTGCAATCCTAGCCACCACGGGCGGTCTGTAGCGCGGCCGGGACAGACCGAACCCTCCCGCGGAGGGCACTTACACCACCTCCCCCCCCGTTTTCCCTGGGGCAGCCCATGCCCTCCTTGCAGCCCCCCCCACTCCTGGCCCAGTGGCCGGTGACTGCCGTACCTGCATGAGCACTGCTCCGACGGTGGATCTCCCCACACTGAACTGGTTCCCTACGGATCGGTAGCTATCCAGCGTGGAGAGCTTCCAGAGGGCGATGGCCACCCTCTTGTGGAGGGGAATAGCGGGCCTCATGCGTGTGTCCCATTGTCGCAGAGCAGGGGTGAGCCACTCACAGAGCTCCAGGAAGGTGTCCTTCTTCCTCCTGAAGTTCTGGGTCCACTGTTGGTCTCCCCAGCGCTCCAGGACGATGTGGTCTCACCAGTCGCTGCTGGTGTCCAGACACCAAATGCGGCAGGGCACGCTGGTGTCCAGGCGCTGCTCTTCCAGGGCCCCCAAGGGGCAAGGGGAGGGCCAGGGGGCTGGCCTGCAGCAGAAGGTGCCAGGCAGCCTCTATCAATTGCTGCCAGGCTTGCAACAAGACGTTCAACATGAGCACCAGAGTGCCCAGGAGAGGAAAACGCTTTGCTGTCCCTCGGTGAGGTAGGCAAGCAAGCAAGCGGGAAAGCTGAGAACCGGCTGTCCAGGGGGGTCCCTTTAAGCACGAGCCTCAGATAGCCTCAGACAGCAGCCACACAAAGCAACTAGTGACCTGATACCCTGCTGGAACCGATTTCAGCTGCCCTTAAATGCGATCCAGCATCCAATCAGTGTGGACACACTATTTCAAAATAGCAAAACGCTATTTCAAATTAGTTTTTGTGTCTAGATGCGTTATTTCGAATTAGCTTATTTCAAACTAACTAATTCAAAATAAGTTAATTCGAAATAGCGCTGTAGTGTAGACATAGCCTTAGGGTACAGCTACACTGCAGCATTTTTCTGAAATAACAGCCATTATTCCGGAAAAACAATACTTGTGTCCACACTGCAATTGCATTATTCTGAAAAAAGTCAAAATAATGCAGGGCTTTTTCTGACAGTGGTAAACCTCATTCTACGAGGAATAACACTTTTTCCAAAAAAAGCTTTTTCGGATAAAGTTGTGTGTGTTCATGAAAGAGGGAGTTCTTTAGAAAAAAATGGCCTCCTGGAAGTAACAGAGGTGTCCTGCTGGCCACTCCATCCACACTTATCACAACTCTATAGTTACTGTCTCCTGGTAGCTCTTAAAGCTGCAGGCACCCAGGACAAGGCTTGTGGCAGGAAGCCGGTGCTGTGAGCTGTACCTCACTGAGTGGCTGACACTGCCACACTTCTCTGCACCCATGGTCCAGCCTCAAGCCCCCAAAGAGCCCACTGGCCCTTCCAGGGAGCATGTACAGGGCTCCCAGGAGCCTGACATGGCATGAAAAGATGTGCTTCATCCTGGTCTGGGGTGGAGATCCTGGCCCACCTGTAGGTATGATGTGACGAGGAGACCTTCCAGAATCTCCTCTCCAGACGACACAATGCAGATATATATGGCCAAGGCCATGGCCACGAGAGGCCACGACCCCAGGACTCTTGAGCAGATGTGGAGTAAGGTCAAGGAACTCCTGCAGGGCTATGCCAGAGCCAGGGAGTTCAGCTCTTGCACCAGGGCAGAACGGCACTCCTGCCCCTACTTTAATGAGCTCTACCACATCCTGAGGGACAGGACAGCCACTTCCCCACCCCTGGTGGTGGACTCGGGGCTGGAGACACCCGTCATCGCCCACCCGGGGTCCCAGACAAGGAGGAGGAGGATGACCAGCTGGAGGAGGAGGAAGAGATGGCCCTGTCACCATCAGCCTAGAGTTGGACCCCAGGGCCTGGATGTCTCCCAGGCATCCTCTGAGGCCAGGGAGGGATCAGCAGGTGAGTGCTCTTGGTTTTTCACACACACAGGGTGAGAGAGGTAGGCGCTGAGAGGATGGGGTGCAATCATTGCTCAGCCTTCTCAGCCTGGTCCTCGTGCTGCAGTCCTTGCATGTGGATGCACATTCAGCACCAGTCTGCACCATGCAGTGCCAGGAGGCAGCCCTGTATCACCCCCGGGCTCCTGCTCACAGGCTCTAGGGAGGACACACACTGTTGACCCCAGAGGGGATGCTCTCCCACCACCAGCCACCACTGGAAGGAGGCTGGGGACAAGGGCACATGCCCACCCACCCACAGACTGAGGAGCGCCACACACGGGACAGTACTGGAAGGTGCAGGTATGTGTGCAGCACCTCCTGGATGCACACCCTGATGGGCCTGCTGGATGGCAGCTGTGTGCAGTTGCTGGCAGGCCCTTCCTTCCCAGCTAGCCTCTGCCCCCCATCCTGGAAGGAAGGCCTCCCTCCTGCTCTCCACAATGTTGTGGAGAACACAACAGGCCGAGACCACCTGGGGGGTGTTGTGCTCCCTGACATCCAGGCAGGTCAGGAGGCACCTGAACCTCACCTTCAAGCAGTTGAAAGTGCATTTGGCCTGGATGTGGGCCCTGCTCAGGCGAGCTTTGAAATGGTCCCTGCTCAGGTCCACATGGCCAGTGTAGGGCTTCATCAGCCATGGCATGAGGGGATATGCTACGTCCCTCATGATGCACAGAGGCATCTGCACATCCCTAACCCTGAGTCATGCTGGGGGAAGAATGTACCAGCCTCCAGCCTCTGATAGAGGCTGGAGTTTTGAAACACGTGCGTGTCGTGTACCCTCCCTGACCACCCGACAAAAATGTCTGTAAACTGTCCATGGTGGTTGACCAGAACCTGCAGGACCATAGCGAAGTATCCCTTCCTGCTAATGTTAAGCTTGATGTTCTGGGGCTTGGATGGGGATATGCGTTCCATCTATGGCTCCTTTGCACTTGAAGAAACCCAGGGTGGCAAATCCGGAGACGAGGGGGTTCCACGTCTCCCAGGAGGATGACCCTGCTCATCAGGATGGAGTTGATGGCCCTCACCATATGCAGAAGGAGACAAACAAATACACAAAACAGAGACACAAAGGACTAAGCCCTTGGGAGGTTCCTGCCCCCTCTTGGGCTTTGCAAACAGGGGCAGCTAACAGGGAGTTTGGAGAGGGAGTTCTGCAGGTGAAGGAGGAGCAAATAGGGGACCCTTGAGGTAAGTGGCTGTCTGTAGTGTATGTTTGTGTTTGGGGATTACTTGCTAGTTGCCTGAAAGAAACTATGTGCTGAGCTGGTGTTTGTCTGTGTTTGCTTGTTTGGAGATTTAAGTGCTAAGCTGTTTGTTTGAAGGACCGTGTGCTGTGGCTGGCAGTTGGAAACTGTGATCTTCTAAACGAGGATTTGAAATCTGTTCATTGGATGAGCTTTAGCCAGGGGGTGGGGTTATCAGGAAGGCCAGGGCTTTATAAAGCCCGTGAGTAAGTGACCAGGGAGCTTTGCGAACAGAGGCAGCTTACAGGGAGTTTTGAGAGGGAGTTCGGAAGGGGAGTTGGAGTGGGGTGAGGTACACTTTCCATTCTTCAAAACTTTTAACTAAACTAAACACAATACTTCCTGATTTAAATAAAAACCCTATGAATAACCTAAGTAGCTGTAGGAGAGAATGCAGGTAGAAGCCAAGCAGCAGAGAGGGAGCTATCCTGTTTATTGCACTCAATGTAGCATGTATGATTACCTGCCCTGTGGGAGGGTGGCATATATGTGAATTCAGTGGCATATATGTGCTCTGGAACTCAGAGACCGCATACGGGCTGTGGAGGCCAGGGTGGCTGATTTGGATGAGCTAAGGGAGGCCGAGAGGTATGTAGATGAGGCTTTCCAGGACACTGTAGAATTGTCCCATCTCCAGTCAGCCAGCCTCTGTGCAGTTAAGGAGGATGAAAGGCTCAGGGGAAGGAGAGCATTAAACTGGACCAGAGGGAAATGATCCCATAGTTGGGACATTCCTTCCAGAGGATGTTGTGGTATCCTCTCACACTGAGGAAACATCTCCAGGGGAGGGAACGCCAGTCACTAGGAAAAAGCAGGTGTTAGTAATGGGGGATTCAATCATTAGAAACAGAGAGAGCTGGGTCTGTGATGACCAGGAGAACTTGCCTGCCTGGTGCGAAGGATGTGGATCTCTCGAGACATCTAGATGGTGTTATGTGTAGCGCTGGGGAGCAGCCAGTGGTCATGGTACATGTAGGTACCAATGACATAGAGAAGAGAAGAAGAGAGGTTCTGGAGGCCAAATTTAGTCTGCTAGGAAAGAGATTGAAATCCAGGACTTCTATGGTAGCATTCTCTGAAATTCTTCCAGTTCCATGTGCAGGGCCAGGTAGGCAGGCAGAGCTTCAGAGTCTCAATGCGTGGATGAGACGATGATGTAGAGAGGAGGGGTTTAGATTTATTAGGAACTGGGGAAACTTTTGGGATGGGCAGAGCCTATACAGGAAGGATAGGCTCCACCTAAACCAAAATGGAACCAGACTGCTGGCACTTAACATTAAAAAGGTTGTAGAATAGTTTTTAAACTAAGAGCTGGGGGAAAGCTGACAGTGTGGAGGGGCACATGGATCAGACAGAGACATCTATAAGGGGAGATTCTATTAATAGAGATGCTCTATGTTCTAGTCAAGAGGAGAGGACAGAAGTATGGGTTGGATCAGATGAGACACAATCAAATGAAAAAGAATCTAACACATCAGGAAATGACAGACAGATAAATAGTGACAAATCATTAAAGTGCTTGTACACAAATGCTAGAAGTCTAAATAGTAAAATGGGTGAACTAGAGTGCCTAGTGCTAAAGGAGGATATTGATATAATAGGCATCACAGAAACTTGACGGAATGAGGACAATCAATGGGACACAGTAATACCAAGATACAAAATATATCGGAAGGACAGAACAGTTCATGCTGGTGAGGGAGTGGCGCTATACGTGAAAGAAAATGTAGAATCAAATGAAGTAAAAATCTTAAATGAGCCAAAATGTTGCATAGAATCTCTATGAATTCCACGCTCCAATAATAAGAATATAGCTGTAGGGATATATTATCACCCACCTGATCAAGACAGTGATAGTGACTATGAAATGCTAAAGGAGATTAGAGAGACTATCAAACTTAAAAACTTGATAATAGTGGGGGATTTCAATTATCCCCATATTGATTGGGTACACATCACCTCAGGACAGGACGCAGAGATAAAATTTCTTGTTACCTGAAATGATGACTTCTTGGAACAGCTAGTTCTGGAACCCAAAAGGGGAGAGGCTATTCTTGATTTAGTCCTAAGTGGAGGGCAGGATCTGGTTCAAGAAGTAAATATAACTGGACCACTTGGAAATAGTGACCATAATATAATAAAATTTAACATCCCTGTGGTGGGAAAAAGCACCTCAGCAGCCCAATATTGTGGCATTTAATTTCAGAAGGGGGAACTACAAAAATATGAGGAAGTTAGTTAAACAGAAATTAAAAGGTACAGTGACAAAAGTAAAATCTCAGCAAGATGCATGGAAACTTTTCAAAGACAACATAATAGAGGCCCAACTTAAATGTATGCCCCAAATTAAAAAAAAACACAATAAGAGAGCCAAAAAAGTGGCTTATCAACCAGGTAAAAGAAGCAGACACAGATGAAAAGATATCTTTTAAAAAGCGGAAGTTAAATCTAGTGAGGAAAATAGAAAGGAACATAAACTTTGTGAAATTAAGTGTAAACATATAATAAGAAAAGCCAAAAAGGAGTTTGAAGAGCAGCTAGCCAAAAACTCAAAAAGTAATAGTAAAATGTTTTTAAAGTACATTAAAAGCAGGAAGCCTGCTAAACAACCAGTGGGGCCCTTGGACAATCAAGATCCTAAAGGAGCACTAAAAAATGATAAAGTCATAGTGGAGAAGCTAAATTAATTCTTTGCTTCAGTCTTCATGGCTGAGGATATTGGGGAGATTCCCAAACCTGAGACATTCTTTTTAGGTGACGAATTTGAGGAATTGTCCCAGATTGAGGTGACATTTGGAACAAATTGATAAACTTAACACTAACAAGTCACTGGGACCGGATGGCATTCATCCAAGAGTTCTGAAAGAACTCAAATGCGAAATTGCAGAACTATTAACTGTGGTTTGTAACCTATACTTTAAATTGGCTTCCGTACCTAATGATTGGAAGATGGCTAACATGACACCAATATTTAAAAAGGGCTCTAGATGTGATCCTGGCAGTTACAGATTGGTAAGTCTAATGTCAGTACTGGGCAAATTAGTCGAAACTACAGTGAAGAATAAAACTGTCAGATACATGGATGAATATAATTTGGTAGGGGAAAGTCAACATGGTTTCTGTAAAGGGAAATCATGCCTTACTAATCTGCTAGAGTTCCATTAGGGGATCAACAAACGTGTGGACAAGGGGGATCCAGTGGCTATAGTATACTTAAATTTCCAGAAAGCCTTTGACAAGGTCCCTCACCAAAGGCTCTTAAGTAAAGTAAGTTGTCATGAGATGAGAGGGAAAGTCCTTTCATGGATTGATAATTGATTAAAAGACAGGAAAAAAGAGTAGGAATAAATGGTAAGTTTTCCGAGTGGAGAGAGGTAACTAGTGCAGTTCCCCAAAGGTCTGTCCTGGGACCCATCTTATTCAACTTATTTATAAATGATCTAGAGAAAGGTGTAAAAGGTGAGGTGGCAAAATTTGCAGATGATACCAAACTGCTCAAGATAGTTAAGACCAAAGCTGACTGTGAAGAGCTCCATGGCAAGGAGCATGCTGTGGTGACCAAAAGCTGGGCAACCAGAGCATGCACTGCAAATGCTTTGCTGTCCCTCGGAGAGGTAGACAAGCAAGCAGTGGAAGCTGAGAAATGTCTGTCCAGGGATGTTCCTTTAAGCACTTGTCTCAGCTAGCCTTAGGAACATCACCCGGAAGCAACTGCTGACCTAATGCCCTACCTGAACTGGGTGGCATTATATGCAAAATAGCATCCAATCAGTGTGGATGCTATCTTTCGAAATAACAAATTGCTATTTTGTTGCACTTTTTGCTGTGTGGATGCTCTATTTCAAAATAAGCTTTTCCGGAAGATCTCTCTGCACAGCGTGTGCCATGTTTGTCTTCCTCCTGGAAGAAAGAACGGATTTCATCTGCACGAAGTGCAAGCTGGTCGACATTTTGGAAGAAAAAATTAGAGGATTGGAGGCCCAAGTGTCCACCTTTCGCTCTATCAGAGAGGATGAAGACTTCCTTGATAGAAGGCAGCGTTTAATCCTTCAAGCACGGCAGGCGGAAGAGCCAGAGAGGGCAGTACGTGACCAGGAAGAGAACTGGCAGCATGTAACTTCTAGAAGGGGGAAAAGGCCAGCATGGGAATCCCCCAATGCTATAGAGGTAACTAATCGCTTTCAGGCTCTCTCCACAGGCTTTACAGTGCTGAATGCTTTGGAAGGGACCTCACAAGGAAGAAACCGGAAGGGGACACCATCTACTGGAAGGCATGGGATGCATAGTCCTAGGGATGGCGGTTCCACGGCCACCACCCCCAAAAGAAAATGACGGGTGGTGGTGGTCGGGGACTCCCTCCTAAGAGGGACTGAGCCATCCATCTGCCATCTGGACCTGGAATCTCGAGAGGTGTGCTGCTTACCGGGAGCTCGCATTCAGGATGTGAATGAGAGGCTTACCAAACTGATCAAACCTTCGGATCGCTACCCTTCCTGCTTCTCCACGTGGAACTAACGACACGCCAAGAATGACCTTGAGCGGGTTACTGCGGATTATGTAGCGCTGGGAAGAAGGATCCAAGAATTCGGAGCGCAAGTGGTGTTCTTGTCCATCCTCCATGTTGAAGGGAAAGGACTGGGCAGGTATCGAATTGAGGACGTAAATGCGTGGTTGCGCAGGTGGTGTCGCAGAGAGGGCTTTGGTTTCTTCGACCATGGAACTCTGTTCCAGGCACAAGGATTGTTAGGAAGAGATGGGATCCACCTAACCAAGAGAGGAAGGAGCATCTTCGCGGGCAGGCTTGCAAACCTAGTGAGGAGGGCTTTAAACTAGGTTTGTCAGGGGACGGTGACCAAAACACTGAGGGGAGTGGGAAAGTCGGATACTGGGAAGAAATGCAGAGAGGAACGAGCAAGAAAGGAGGACCCCTGATTTGAATGGGGAAGCTAGGGCAATCAACTGGTTACCTGAGGTGTTTGTACACTAATGCGAGAAGCCTGGGCAACAAACAGGAAGAACTGGAGGCCCTGGCCCAGTCCAAGAAATATGATTTAATTGGGATAACAGAGTGTTGGTGGGATGACTCGCATGACTCGCTGTCATGGAAGGGTATAGACTGTTCAGGAAGAACAGGCAGGGGAGAAAAGGAGGAGGAGTTGCACTATATGTAAGATATCAGAGGGGTAGCCGTGTTAGTCTGAATCTGCAAAAGCGGCGAGGAGTCCTGTGGCACCTTATAGACTAACCAAAGTGTTGGAGCATAAGCTTTCATGGGCAATGACCCACTTCATCAGATGCATGTAGTGGAAATTTCCAGAGGCAGGTATTAATATGCAGGCCAGAATCAGGCTGGAGATGACGAGGTGGATCCAATCAGGAAGGATGAGGCCCACTTCTAGTCGCTGATCTGGAGGTGTGAATTCCAAGAGAGGAGAAGCTGCTTTTGTAGTTAGCTAGCCATTCACAGTTATTAGGAATGGCAACATACAAAAACCTGTAGGGGAACACTTCAATCTCCCTGGACACACAATTGCAGATCTAAAGGTAGCCATCCTGCAGCAAAAAAACTTCAGTACCAGACTTCAAAGAGAAACTGCTGAGCTACAGTTCATCTTCAGGTTTGACACAATCAACTCAGGATTAAACAAAGACTGTGAATGGCTAGCTAACTACAAAAGCAGCTTCTCCTCTCTTGGAATTCACACCTCCAGATCAGCTACTAGAAGTGGGCCTCATCCTCCCTGATTGGATCCACCTCGTCATCTCCAGCCTGATTCTGGCCTGCATATTTATACTTGCCTCTGGAAATTTCCACTACATGCATCTGACGAAGTGGGTCTTTGCCCACGAAAGTTTATGCTCCAACACTTCGGTTAGTCTATAAGGTGCCACAGGACTCCTCGCCACTATATGTAAGAGAGCACTATGATTGCTCTGAACTCCAGTATAAAGAGGGAGAAAAGCCTGTTGAGAGTCTATGGGTTAAGTTTAAAGGAGCAAACAACAGCAGTGATGTCGTGGTTGGTGTCTGCTACAGGCCACCGAATCAGGTGGATGAGGTAGATGAGGCTTTCTTCGGACAACTGAGAGAAGATTCCAGATCGCAGGCCCTGGTTCTTGTGGGGGACTTTAATCACCCTGACATCTGTTGGGAAACCAATACGGCAGTATACAGGCAATCCAGGAAGTTTTTGGAGAATGTTGGGGATAACTTCTTGACACAAGTGCTGAAGGATCCGACCAGGGGCCCTGCGCAGCTTGACCATCTGCTCACAAACAGGGAGGAACTAATAGGGGAAGTAGAGGTGGGAAGTAGAGGTGGGTGACAACCTGGGAAGCAGTGATCATGAGATGGTAGATTTCAGGATCCTGACCAAAGGAAGAAAAGAGAGTAGTAAAATACACATCTTGGACTTCAAAAAAGCAGATTTTGACTCCCTCAGAGACCTGATGGCCAGAATCCCCTGGGATGCTAACATGAAGGGGAAAGGAGTCCAGGACAGCTGGCAGTATTTTAAAGAAGCCTTATTGAAGGCACAGAAAGAAACCATCCCGATGCGTAGCAAGAGAGGTAAACATGGTAGGAGACCAGATTGGCTTACAGGGGAAATCCTTGGTGAACTTAAGCACAAAAAGGAAGCTCAGAAAAAGTGGAAACTTGGACAAATGACCAGGGAGGGGTTTAAATGTGTAGCTCGAGAATGCTGGGGGGTTACCAGGAAGGCGAAAGCGCAAATGGAATTGCAACTGGCTAAGGATGTGAAGGATAACAAGAAAGGTTTCTACAGGCATGTTAACAAGAAGAAGGTGATCAGAGAGGGTGTGCGGCCCCTACTGGATGAAGGAGGTAACCTAGTGACAGATGATGTGGGGAAAGCTGAAGTACTCAATGCTTTCTTTGCCTCTGTATTCACGGACAAGGTGGGCTCCCGGACTAATGCACTAAGTGACTCAAGATGGGATGAAGATGGACAGCCCTTGGTGGGTAAAGAACAGGTTAGGAATTATTTAGAAAAACTAAACGTACACAAATCCATGGGTTCGGACTTAATGCATCTGAGGGCTACTGAGGGTATGTCTACACTAGCTCGTTAGTTCATAAGAACGGCCGTACTGGGTCAGACCAAAGGTCCATCTAGCCCAGTAGCCTGTCTGCCGACAGTGGCCAGCACCAGGTGCCCCGGAGAGGATGGACCGAAGACAATGATCAAGCCATTTGTCTCCTGCCATCCTTCTCCAGCCTCTGACAAACAGAGGCCAGGGACACCATTTCTATCCCCTGGCTAATAGCCTTTTATGGACCTAACCTCCATGAAATTATCTAGCTTCTCTTTAAACTCTGTTATAGTACTAGCCTTCACAGCCTCCTCTGGCAAGGAGTTCCACAGGTTGACTACACGCTGTGTGAAGAAGAACTTTCTTTTATTAGTTTTAAACCTGCTACCCATTAATTTCATTTGGTGTCCTCTAGTTCTTCTATTATGGGAACTAATAAATAGCTTTTCTTTATTCGCCCTCTCCACACCACTCATGATTTTATATACCTCTATCATATCCCCCCTCAGTCTCCTCTTTTCTAAACTGAAAAGTCCCAGTCGTTTTTTACCTCTCTTCATATGGGACCCGTTCCAAACCCCTAATCATTTTAGTTGCCCTTTTCTGAACCCTTTCCAACGCCAAAATATCTTTTTTGAAGTGAGGAGACCACATCTGTACGCAGTATTCAAGATGTGGGCGTACCATAGTTTTATACAGGGGCAGCAAGATATTCTGTGTCTTATTTTCTACCCCTTTCTTAATAATTCCTAGCATCCTATTTGCCCTTTTGACCGCCGCTGCACACTGTGTGGAAGTTTTCAGAGAACTACCCACGATAACGCCAAGATCTCTTTCCTGATTTGTCATAGCCAAATTAGCCCCCATCATACAGTACGTATAGTTGGGGTTATTTTCCCGATGTGCATTACTTTACACTTATCCACATTAAATTTCATTTGCCATTTTGTTGCCCAATCACTCAGTTTGGTGAGATCTTTTGGAGTCCCTCACAGTCTGCTTCTGTCTTGACTATCCTAAACAGTCTGGTATCATCCGCAAACTTTACCACCTCACTGCTTACCCCTTTCTCCAGATCATTTATGAATAAGTTGAAAAGGATTGGTCCCAGGACTGTCCCTTGGGGGACACCACTAGTTACCCCTCTCCATTCTGAAAATTTACCATTTATTCCTAGCCTTTGTTTCCTGTCTTTTAACCAGTTCTCAATCCAAGAAAGGCCCTTCCCTCTTATCCCATGGCCATGTAATTTACACAAGAGCCTTTGGTGAGGGACCTTGTCAAAGGCTTTCTGAAAATCTAAGTATACTATATCTACTGGATGCCCCTTGTCTGCATTTTTGTTAATCCCTTCAAAGAACTCTAATAGATTAGTAAGACATGATTTCCCTTTACAGAAACCATGTTGACTTTTGTCCAACAAATTATGTTCTTCTACATGCCTCACAATTTTATTCTTTACTATTGTTTCGACTAATTTGCCCGGTACTGAAGTTAGACTTACCGGTCTGTAATTGCCAGGATCGCCCCTAGAGCCCTTTTTAAATATTGGTGTCACGTTGGCTACCTTCCAGTCATTAGGTATGGAAGCCGATTTAAAGGATAGGTTACAAACCACAGATAATAGTTCAGCAATTTCCCATTTGAGTTCTTTTAGAACCCTTGGATGAATGCCATCCGGTCCTGGAGATTTGTTGACATTAAGTTTTTCTATTTGTTCCAAAACCTCCTCTAATGACACTTCAATCCGGGACAGTTCCTCAGATTCATCACCCACAAAGGACGGTGCAGATTTGGGAATCTCCCTAACGTCCTCAGCCGTGAAGACTCAAGCAAAGAAATCATTTAGTTTATCCGCAATGGCTTTATCGTCCTTGATTGCTCCTTTTATATCTCGATCATCTAGGGGACCCACAGGTTTTTTAGCAGGCTTCCTGCTTCTAATGTACTTTAAAAACATTTTGTTATTTCTTTGAGAGTGTTTGGCTAGCTGTTCCTCAAAATCTTTTTGCTTTTCTTATTACATTTTTACACTTGATTTGACAGTGTTTATGTTCCTTTCTATTTATCTCACTAGGATTGGACTTCCACTTCTTAAAAGATGCCTTTTTGTCCCTCACTGCTTCTTTTGTCCCTCACTGCTTTGTCCCTCACTCCTCATTCCACGAGGAGTAACAGTTAATTCGAACTAAGGAGTTAGTTCGAATTAACGTTTAACTGCCGCAGTTAGTTCGGACTAAGGGGTTTTTAAAAATGGCGGCAACCTGGAACATTCAAATGAAGCCCAGGATATTTAAATCCCCAGCTTCATTTGCAATTCCGGTTGCCCTCATTTGCCTACCTAGCTCGAACTAACGAGCTAGTGTAGACATACCCTGAGGGAGTTGGCAAATGTCATTGAGGAGCCCTTGGCCATTATCTTTGAAAAGTCGTGGCGATTGGGAGAAATCCCAGATGATTGGAAAAAGGCAAATGTAGTGCCCATCTTCAAAAAAGGGAAGAAGGACAATCCAGGGAACTATAGGCCGGCCAGTCTTACCTCGGTTCCTGGAAAAATCATGGAAGGGATCCTTAAGGAATCCATTTTGAGGCACTTGGAAGAGAGGAAAGTGATTAGGAATAGTCAGCATGGATTCACAAAGGGCAAGTTGTGCCTGACCAATCTGATTAGCTTCTATGATGAGGTGTGGCTCTGTGGACGTGGGAAAGTAAGTGGATGTGATATAACTTGACTTTAGCAAGGCTTTTGATACGGTCTCCCACAATATTCTTGCCAGCAAGTTAAGGGAATGTGGATTGGATAAATGGACGGTAAGATGGATAGAAAGATGGCTAGAAGGCCGGGCCCAGCGGGTAGTTATCAACGGCTCGATGTCAGGATGGTGGTCGGTTTCTAGAGGAGTGCCCCAAGGTTCGGTTCTAGGACCGGTTTTGTTCAATATCTTTATTAATGACGTGGATGAGGGGATGGATTGCACCCTCAGCAAATTTGCGGATGACACTAAGCTAGGGGGAGAGGTAAATACGCTTGAGGGCAGAGATAGGGTCCAGAGTGACTTAGACAAATTGGAGGATTGGGCCACAAGAAATCTGATGAGGTTCAACAAGGAGAAGTGCAGAGTCCTGCACTTGGAACGGAAGTATCCCAAGCACAGTTACAAGCTGGGGACCAACTAGTTAAGTAGTAGTTCTGCAGAAAAGGACCTGGGGGTTACAGTGGATGAGAAGCTGGATATGAGTCAACAGTGTGCCCTTGTAGCCAAGAAGGCGAATGGCACATTAGGTTGCATTAAGAGGAGCATTGCCAGCAGATCCAGAGATGTCATTATTCCCCTTTATTCGGCTCTGGTGAGGCCACATCTGGAGTACTGTGTCTAGTTCTGGGCCCCCCACTACAAAAAGGATGTGGATGCATTGGAGAGGGTCCAGTGGAGGGCAACCAAAATGATTAGGGGGCTGGAGCATATGACTTATGAGGAGAGGCTGAGGGAGTTGGGTCTGTGTAGTCTGCAGAAGCGAAGAGTGAGGGGGGATTTGATAGCAGCCTTCAACTTCCTGAAGGAGGTTCCAAAGAGGATGGGGAGAGGCTGTTCTCAGTAGTGACAGATGGCAGAACAAGGAGCAATGGTCTCAAGTTGTGGTGGGAGAGGTCCAGGTTGGATATTAGGAAAACTATTTCACTAGGAGGGTAGTGAAGCACTGGAATGGGTTACCTAGGGAAGTAGTGGAGTCTCCATCCCTAGAGGTGTTTAAGTCTCGGCTTGACAAAGCCCTGGCTGGGTTGATTTAGTTGGGATTGGTCCTTCCTAGAGCAGGGGGCTGGACTTGATGACCTTCTGAAGTCTATGGTTCTATGATTCTATGATTCTCTTCTGGAAAATCTTATTCTGAAAGAAGCTTGCAGTGTAGATGTAGCCTTATATGCTATATTCTTATTATTCAGCTATACAGAAAGAAGGACTAGCGATACTTGATATGGATTTAATCAGACCACAAATGTATTATGAGATGTCTGGGACTACCCAGCAGATAATAGTATATAGTGTAGGTAGCCCCCTTTTTATTCTGTAATTATATAGTGGGCATATGCCAGCTCCCCCTCTTTTCATTGAAATCCCTCCAGCATCACTATTGCCAGAACCTTACCACTGTGTGGAAGGTGAAAACACTCCACTACACTGAAGCCAATATGGTGATGCAGGAAAAATTCCTTCCCAGCTCTCCTAAAAAGGAGTGACCAACACAGTGCCCACAAGTGGTTCAAACCCCCCTTGATAATCACATATGAAGGGGAGGAAGGGAGGTGCTGCTTTGCCTGCTGTGTGGAGGAAGGAGTTTCCCATGCAAGGACTTATACTTTTAAAGTTTTCTGCCCTTACATTCCCAGGTGTGACTTGGTGCTGCAAAGATGACCACCACCCACCTTTTTTGCAGCAGTTTTAGACCCTGTCTCCCTATCACAAAGCATCACTGCCTTCTTTCTGCAAGGGTGGATGGACAACAGCCCCTCTCTTCCCCTCACTCCATTTTTGGTGCAGAGCAGTCATTTTCAAACTTTGCTAGAGCACTCAGACAATATAATATCCACACTGCATACCTTCAAACACAGAACTTTACAAATATCAGATTCCTTGCATGGGACCTCATGAAAAAATGTATGTCATTTTGTTAATCAATCTGTGATTCTTAAATATGAGTAAACTGTTTCAAAATTAACCACTTCACTGAGCGGAACATCATCAAATCAGACTTGCTGATTCTAGACCAAGCAATTTTTGAGATGATATTTACAAAAGGGTATGTAGTTATTTTAAAATGTCTCTGATTTGATTCAGACTTTTAAAACTCATAAATTCCTTTCCTCATTAGCCCCAAACATTGCAGTAAAGTTCATCTGTTACAAAGGGCTGTACATGAGTAAATTCAGAGAATGGCTTGAATTTGATGGCACTGTGAAAACTTTGTGCAATGTTAACTGTGAAAATAAACTATTTTCTCCATAACACACCTAACTCCATAACATACCTAACTAAAAATAAAGCATGGGATAATGTCCTGGAACATTAAAAATGCTATTATCTGACAGAATGTAGCTTTTTAAAAGATTGCACTTTTTAAAATTTGCTATGTTACTGTTTCTGTCATGCTTCCAGCTAACAAGCATAAAAAGCTAGAACAGCATGAAGTCTGGCCTAAAAAATAACAATGCGTAATCTTTAAAATTCATAGAATATTTGAAATTACTGTAACATACATCTTTTTTAAGGTGACATAGTTTAAGTTAAACAACAAACATGACATGAAGAGGACAGCCACAGAATTTAGAAGTATTAAAAACTCAAATAAATAACTTTTGCTACTTGATAATTATTTTTAGGGTTTTCAGTTAGCACTGATCTTCTGCAGTTCCCTTTCCGGAATGGTATGGAATTCACATGCTCCTTTTAGGAATCAGTTAGTGGGTGACAGGTCCACAGACTCAGCCAAGCCTACCCTTTCTGAACATCCTTGAAACATAGTTCATGCTGGAACTTTCTCCAAATTACCAGAATTTGCAGATATTTGTAAAAAAGCATAGAATGGAGCACTCCTTGCTTCTCTTGATACATCATGTCACTTGCCCATCACAAGACAGAAATAGCATATTAACAATGAAATTCAATGTTAATTATTTTCAAAATCTGGGGGGTGGGGGGGGACCCTGAACCCATAGAGGTCATGCAAGGCATGAATTGTTAGTTACTAAATAGAAAAATAAGGGGAGAACGCAACTTATGAGTAGCAAGGGTTAATATATAAAAACCTGCAAAAGCGACAAGGAGTCCTGTGGCACCTTATAGTCTAACAGATGTATTGGAGCATAAGCTTTCGTGGTCAAAGACCCACTTCATCAGATGCATGTAGATGCTCCAATACATCTGTTAGTCTATAAGGTGCTACAGGACTACTTGTCGCTTTTGCAGATCCAGACTAACACGGCTACCCCTCTGATATATAAAAAGCTGTGCAATAATTTCATGTGTGACCAGACATCCTCATATTTTTTCTGTTTCTATAATTAGACACAGTCATTTCTTATTATGGGGAGCATCAAAATTAGTCAGAATTATTTTGAAACAGCACATCCATGGTAATTGGAGCCTGTCTTGGATTTAGACCCCCCCAGAAGCACTCCAGGGAGGGCACCAGGATGGCGAACACTTCCTTGGCTGCTTGGTCAGGAAAGCTGTGATGTGTGCTTTCAAGGGCTCCTTTCTACAGCTGTCTCTCACACGCTACTCCTCCACTGTCTCCCCCTTTGCAGGACACAAAATGGATGCAGCATGCTCTGGGATGCCACAGCACTGACACCATAGAGTCAGAGCTCACCATGGACAGAGGCTGCTTGGGCAACAGCTCCGAACCGTGGGGGCCCCAACAGGGAGCTGGTGGATTAATGCAATTGCAATATAGTTGCATGGGAGGGTCCCTTGGGGGCCAAACCCATCCCTAGTGGCACAGGACAGTGGGAGGAGTCCTTAGGGGGGTCACATGACACCCTTTACTTCCAGTCATGTGTCCATCTGAACCCTGGAATTACTACCTCCTCAGGTGGGACTTTATGTGATAGGTGGGTGGGGCCTAAGGGATCAGGGGGTGTGGCAAAGGAGTTCCAGGCTCATAGGCCTCGTGCTGTGCCTCATGGCAAGGTTCTTCCAAACTGCCCACATGCTGTTCCAGCAGGACAAGGACCAACCCAGATTACAGGCCCTCATCACCCAGGTCCTGGCACTCCTGCATGCCACTCAATCCCCTAGACACTGTGGAACACTGCTTCTGGTGGACAGAGACCTGTTTGGACTGGTGGAACCAAAATGTCCTGCAGCTAAGGGACAACCAATAGTGGCTGCAGAACTTCTGCATGTGGAAGGCCACCTTTATAGAGCTCTACGAGTGGTTCATCCCTGTCCTCAGGTTACAGGACATCTGACTGAGACTAGCCATCCCTGTGCAGAAGCGCGTCGCCTTGCCCTCTAAAAGCTCACCATGTGGGCAGCTACTGCTCCAGCAGACACCACTTCAGCATGGGGAACTCCACAGTCGGGGCCATGCTGCTGAAGGTAGTCAAGGCCATCAACCAGGTGCTGCAATGGAGGGTCATCATTCTGGGCAATGTGCACAGCATTGTGGATGGCTTTGCTGCCAGGGGCTTCCCCCAACCGAGGGGGGCCATAGACGGCACTCACATCCCCATCCTGGCCCCCATCCACCATGCCTCAGACTACATAATCGAAAGGGGGTACTTCTCCATGGTGCTGCAGTCTCTTGTGTCTCACAAGGGATGCTTCACTGACATCAACATCGGGTGGTCAGGAAAGGCGCATGACTCCCGCATCTTCCAAAACTTCTGCCTGTTCCAAAAGATGCACGCTGGCACTTTTTTCTCCAACCACACCATCGGAGTCAGGAACATGGATATACCCATCTGTATCCTGGGCGATACATCCTACCCCTTGCTCCCCTGGCTCATGAAGCCCTACGAGGGCAGCCTGGACCCCCCCAAAAGCACTTCACCACCAAGCTGAGCAGGTGCTACGTGGTGGTAGAGTGTTCAGACTTAGTCCAGGGTCTGGTTGTGGCCTTTGTTGGCCAGGCTGACGGCAATCAAGCCATACACATCCACATTTCACTTCCTTGTGCAAAGATCTTGAGGGTTGGTTTCCTCACCCAAGACCTCAATGAGGTCGAGGATCTCTGCACCAGTCCAGGCTGTAGTTCTCCTGCATCCCTGGCCACTGGCAGCCGAGGGTGCAGCAGGAGTGCTGGCAGCCATGAGAGGCTCCAAGGGAGCACTGGGATTTGTGATGGCTCCTGGGATGCTATTGTCGCTCATGGGGTTGGCAAAGCTGGCCACGTGTGAGAAGCTCTTCTTCTGCAGCCTGGAGTTTTAAACTCTGTAGGAGAAGGGGAGCAGTGGAGACAGCAGGTGTGGCCAGAACTGTCAGAAGTGCAGCTGTAAGAGGCCACTGGAGGACAATTATTTCAAATTAGCAGCACCAGAGCATCCATACTATCGCTATTTTGAAATAACAATTTCAAAATAAGTGCTATTCACCGAGGAAAGCATGAGTACAAATTTTGAAATAACCAGATGATTATTTTGAAATAATGTGGATGTTCCGCTGATTATTTTGAAATAAGGGGTGTTATTTCAAAATAACTCCCTAGTGTAGACCACGGCTAAAATATTTACTACAATCTGTTTCTTAATGTTAACTGGTAATTCCATTGACCACCCCTAAAATACACATATTTTCAGAAGGATAGATAGAAACACAAGTTGTTTGAGAGAGCACTAAATATGGTTTTCCAGAACTCATGCATTCTTTGACAGGTATAGAGGATGTGTGAAAGACTGGCTTGTGGCTGAGTTCATCTCCAGCATTTGCTTAGTATTGCCAAACTAGCCTTAAAGGTCATGTCTACACTAGACAGGAAGATTGAAACAAATTATTACTTCTCTCCAAATAATATTTCAGTTTATTAAACTGAACCAAAATGTTTTATATAGAATCAATCCCACATTAAACTTTATTTCCATACAGTGGCATGTGAACTCACAGAAGTTGTAGTTCATAGGCCTGATATCTGGAGGTTTTTAGTGGCATATAATTTTAGTAACATTGCTACATTTTCCTCATTTGAAACCTTCAATAGTTAGACTGTGAATTCTAAAATTTGAAAACTAGTAAAGCTAGGCTTAGGGAGAAAAATTAAGGCTCACATGAGTCATGGATCAATGTTGATGACCACTGATATGTACAGTGTTACAGATTAAACTCTCCGGATTCTCCATGTACTCATTTATTTATACATCCTTATCATTCCCACATTATCAAACACAAACACACACACGTATATATTCTCATTCTCTCTCTCTTTCTCTCTCTCACACACACACACACACACACACTCAATTTTCTTGGCATATTAGATTATAATGATACTGTTTAATTTCTGTAGAACACAGCTGTTGAATGAAATTTCAGGATTCTGAAACTTAAATTGTTAAATAAATATTCAGTATGTATAGTGTCACAATGCTGATGACAGCAATTTATTTTTCAATGTGAAATACGAATGAAAAAATATGTATGTATTTTTCCTGTCAGATGGATGCAAAGGGAAAATGTTTCATATACTGTGCTGCTTCAATCATGGTTCTTGTCAATTAAGAGGATCAGCCAAAGTAAAGATAACTCTAACAATTTTGAACCTATAACCTCTGAAGGTAACCATAGCACAACAGACACCAGCATCACAATCATGCTCCATAAATATAACATTTGACATTTAATCATAAATTTTATGCATAGCTCAGTGAAGCAAATTAAGATAAATGCAGTTCAGTTGTGTTAGCTTTCTACTGAACCTCTGCTGTCACTGTGTTTCTGTTTTGTTATGATAAAGAATTATAGCAGTTGTGCAACTTTACTCTCCATATCAAGTCACATATTTCATGGACTTTCTAATAGTATCCATTACTGCCTCATAACTCATGAATATACATATGCTGTTGGAAGTTGAAAGGGTAGGTACTAATCCATCACCCACTGCTTTCTTGCAATATTCCTAAAATTATATTTGCAGGATTGTTTTATGTCGTTGCTAATATCTAAAAGTATCTCATATTCCTGTACACAAATATCTAATGTAAGGGTAAACTTCTCACAGGGGTAGACGTGTTAGCCTGTAACTTAAAAAAAAAAAAACTTAAAAAACAAGTGGTCCTGTAGCACCTTAGGGCACGTCTACACTGAAATACACCTTAGGGCATGTCTACACTTGACATAACAAGACAAGCATCACATAACAAGCGTATTATCATATATATAGTAGCCCAGTGTCTGTGACTCTGTAACGCTGAAACGCTGGCTGTTCCCTCTGGGCGGCACCGTTGCCTCCTGCCGTGGCGCTCGGGTGACTTCTGCACCGCTCAGCTGGGCTGCCATGGGGGAGCAAGCGGAGCAGGCTTGATGACCGCTGATATGTACAGTGTTACAGATTAAACTCTCCGGATTCTCCATGTACTCATTTATTTATACATCCTTATCATTCCCACATTATCAAACACGAGGAGTAACGGTAGTTCGAATTAGGATCTTTAATTCGAACTACCTACTCCATGCCGCGTGTAGCCGCAGGCACGGAGTTCGGACTAAGGGGGATTTAAAAATGGCGGCGCCCGGGAACATGCAAATGAAGCCCGGGATATTTAAATCCCGGGCTTCATTTGCAACTCCGCTTGCCCTCATTACCCTACCTAGCTCGAACTAATGAGCTGGTGTAGACGTACCCTAGCTGTCTGCTCCATGGCTGCCCCCTGCTCAGTCCTCCAGTCGGCACCTGTGAGTGGGGGCTGGGCACTGAGCCTGGCCAGGGGGAAGGCGGGGGAACGAGGGGGAGGGGGAGGACAACTGGGAGGCTGCAGGATCAGTGCTGGGGTGAAGGGAAACGGTGCAGGGGGACAGCTGGAGTTCATAGGCAGCCGCTCAGCCGGGCTGCCGCTTGTGTGGGAGCAAGCGACACAAACAGCCATTTGGGCTCCGTGCTTCCCATGGAGGAGGAGCAGGAGAAGAGAAAGAGAGTGAGAGGCAGGAGGGGGAGGAGAAGAGAAAGAGAGTGAGAGGCAGGAGGGGGAGAAGAGAAAGAGAGACGGAGAGAGAGGCAGGAGACGGAGGAGAGCTGAGAGGGGGGAGGCAGTAGGAGGAGGGAAGAGAGAGAGAGACAGAGCGAGAGACCCGAGGCTCAGGAGAGAAGACCAAGATAGAAGGGGAATAGGATGTGGAGGAGAGACCTGAAAATCACGTTTTATGATGGGCTAGTTGGCTAGTTTTGAAATAATAACCCCCTGTTTCTGATGAGGAATAACACCTATTTCAAAACTGTTATGTCAAAATAACATTAGTGTGGATGCTCAGCTGCTGTCATTTCGAATTAACACCCTGGCCACACCCCTAATTCTTCCCTCCTCTTGCACTGTTTAAAGGTGCAGGCAGAAGGGAAAGGGCTTGTGGCAGCTCACCAACTCTGCCACCCTGTACCACACAGCTGTATCCTTCAATGCAGTCATGAGTGACCCCAGAGCTCCCACCAAGCCCCACAGCTGCATGCATGCCTGCAGTCACCTCCGAAGCCCCTGGCCAGGGGTGAAAGAGGGCATCGGCATGAACTAGTGCAGAGATCCTTGATCTCATTGAAGTCTGGGGTGAGAAGACAAAAATCCAGGATCTCTGCACCAGGTGTTGAAATGCCTACATCTACGGACAGATGGCTGCCAGCCTGGCTTAGAATGGGAACAGCTGCACCCTGGACCAAGTGCACATGAAAATTAAAGAACTGCAGCAGGCCTACCATAAGGCCAGGGAACAAACTTCCTACTTCGGGGTGGCACCACACAGCTACCATTACTATGAGCACCTTGGATACAATCCTGGGGTGGGGGTAGTTACCTCCCCTCCTCCCATCATTGACTGTGACCAAGACATGTTTGTCATCAGCCTCCATGACAGCAGGGCTGTAGAGGAGGGTGAGAGCAATGTTGAGGACAAGGAGAAGGAAGAAGTTGTGTTGGAGGAGGAGGAGAAGGAGCAAGCATCATGCCCGCCAGCCAGGAGCTCGTCATCTGCCTGGAGCTAGTCTACCTTTCCCAGGATGTTTCCCAGGGCTCAGATGAACACATGTGATGGCAGGTGGCAGGCTGCCAGGGCCTGTGTGCTCCTCAGTTGGCCTTCTTGATCTGGGGCTCACACAAAAACCTGTGCATGTGGATGCGCATGGAGCACCAGTCCGGAACGCTCAGTCATATGACGCTCTCACACAGGAACCCCTCAATACTTTTCACAAGGTTCCTGCACAGGCCTGCTTTACTCTGGCCTTTGTGGTGGGAAACCTTCCCATGACAAGCCACCACTGAGGAACCTAGGGTCTTGGAAACACATAGCAGTGCCGCATACAGCACTCAAGCGTGGCGATGTAGCCATTATTTCTGAAAACTCGTACAGATTGGGGGATGTCCTGGATAAATGGAAAAGGGCAAATTTAGTGCCTATCTTTAAAAAAGGGAAGAAGGACAATCCAAGGAACTACAGACCAGTCAGCCTTACCTCAATCCCTGGAAAAATCATACAGGGGATCCTCAAGAAATCCATTTTGAAGCAAAGGAAAAGTGGAAGAGAGGAAAGTGATCAGGAATAATCATCATGGATTCACCAAGGACCTGACCAACCTGATTAGCTTCTATGATGAGTCCCCACAGTGAAGACACAGACGCAGTGAGGGCACAGAACCTTACAAGAAGTAGAAACTTGGACAGATGACTAGGAAAGAGTATAAATATATTGCTCAAATATGCAGGGGTGTAATCAGGAAGACCAAAGCACAATTAGCAGCTAGCAAGGGATGTGAAGGGTAACAAGAAAGGTTTCTACAGCATGTTAGCAAGAGGATAATCAAGGAAGGTGTGGGACCTAGACCTAGACCTTCCCCACTGCAACTTTAGATCATTGCTCCTCATTCTGCCATCTGTCACTACAGTTGACACAGCCAGCTCGGTAGTGTGGACACATCACTTACAAAATAAACCATATATGACTAAAATCAATGTAAAGTCCTAGTGTAGACCAGGCCTTTGTTGACTGCTCATACAGCTTGGGGCTCTGTGTAACCCATTTACTACATAAGAACATAAAAACATAAGAACGGCCATACTGGGACAGACCAAAGGTCCATCTAACCCAGTATCCTGTCTGCCGACAGTGGCCAATACCAGATGCTCCCGAGGGAAGGATCACAACAGATAATCATCGAGTGATCCCTCTCCTGTCATCCATTTGCAGACAGAGGCTAGGGACACCATTCTTACCCATCCTAGCTAATAGCCATTGATGGACCTAACCTCCATGAATCTATCTAGCTCTTTTTTGAACCTTGTCTTCACAACATCTTCTGTCAAGCAATTCCACAGGTTGACTGTGAGCTGAGTGAAGAAAAACTTCCTTTTGTTTGTTTTAAACTTGCTGCCAACTAATTTCATTTGGTGACCCCAGTTCTTAAATTGTGGGAATAAGTAAATAAATAACGTTTCCTTATTCACTTTTTCCACACCAGTCATGATTTTATAGACTTCTATTATATCCCCCCTTAGTCTCGTCTTTTCTAAGCTGAAAAGTCCAAGTCTTTTACATTTCTCTTCATATGGGACCCGTTCCAAACCCCTAATCATTTTAGTTGCCCTTTTCCGAACCTTTTCTCCTGCCAATATGTCTTTTTTGAGATGAGGTGACCACATGTGTACGCAGTATTCAAGATGTGTGTGTACCATAGTTTTATACAGAGGCAATAAGATGTTCTCTGTCATATTCTCTATCCCTTTTTAATTTATTATTAACATTCTATTTGCTTTTTTGACTGCCACTGCACACTGAGTGTATGTTTTCAGCGTAATCTCCACGATGACTCCAAGACCTAACAGGCAGCTATCTCTTCAAGAGATCCATGAGGGAAGGTCGGAGTGAGTTATGTCTGGGTCATTGTTGCTAGGCTGATTTAGCATTACACACCCAGAAGCTTCTGTAATTGGGTGGGGTAGTTTGGAGGACTGCTCCAATTGGTTCTCTCTGTGTTGCTGGAGTCAGATTCCATGAGCAAGCAGGCAGGGCAGCTGCTTTTCTAAGGGGCTTGTGTCCTTGTGAGCTGGGAGAAGCTGAGCTCAGGAGCAGAAAGCAGGCTGTTGTCCCTCATTCTGAAGCACTTTGCAGCTGATAGAAATAATGTTAACCCTCTAACAGGGAGCACGGGCAATGTTATAGCAAGGGGAGACCGGGAGAGAAATTAACTTCTGGTTTAGTTGTATGCTTTGAATGATGTTTTGATTTTAGCCACACTGTTCTAGTTCACTTTCTCAACCAGTGTGATTCTTCAGCTTTTCTTTAAATGTAGTGAAGGGGAAAGAGTAATTTCTATTTTGTTATTCTCTGTTTTTGTGTGTTCTTGTAACAGGATTTTATTTAAGTCTGTATACAATCACAGAATCCTAAGGCTGGAGGAGACCTCAGGAAGTCATCAAGTCCAGCCCCCTACCCAAAGCAGGACCAACCCTAACTAAATCATCCCAGCCACGACTTTGTCAAGCTGGAACTTAAAAACTTCTAGGGATGGAGATTCCACCACCTCCATTGATAACCCAGTGCTTCACCACCCTCCTAATGAAATAGTTTTTCCTAATTTCCAAACTAGACCTCCCTCACTGTAACTTGAGACCATTGCTCCTTGTTCTGCCAACAGTCACTACTGAGAACAGCCTCTCTCCACGCTCTTCCCTTCAGGAAGTTGAAGGCTGCTATCAAATCCCCCCTCACTTTTCTCTTCTGCAGCTTAAATAAGCCCAAATCCCTCAACCTCTCCTCATAGGTCATGTGCTCCAGACCCCTAATCATTTTGGTAGACCTCCGCTGGACCCTCTCCAATGCATCCATATCCTTTCTACAGTGGGTGCCCAGAACTAGATGCAATTCTCCAGATGTGGCATCAACACTGCCAAATAAAGGGAAATAATTTCTTCTCTAGATCTGGAAATGTTCCTTCAAGTGAACCCTAATATTCCATTAGCCTTCTTGGCTACCAGGGCACATTGTTGACTCTTATCCAGCTTCTCATCCACTGTAATCCCCAGGTCCTTTTCTGCGGAAGTGCTACTGAACCCTTCGGTCCCCAGCCTGTAACAATGCTTGGGATTCTTCCATCCCGAGTGCAGGACTCTGCATTTGTCCTTATTGAACCTCCTCAGATTTCTTTTGGCCCAATCCTCCAATTCATCCAGATCACTCTAGACCCTATCCTTGCCCTTCAACGTATCTCCCTCTACCCGTAGCTTAGTGTCATCCTCAAACTTTCTGTGGGTGCAATCTATCACGTCATCCAGGTTAATAAAGATGTTGAACAAAACCGGCCCTTGAACTTATCTTTGGGGCACTCCACTTGAAACTGACCGCCCACTAGACATCGAGTTGTTGATCACTGCCCATTGGGCCAAACAATTTAGTCAGTTTTCTATTTACCTTACAGTCCATTTAATACTTCCTTAACTTGATGGCAAGAATATTGTGGGAGACCATATCAAAAGCTTTGCTAAAGTCAAGGTATATCACATCCAATGACTTCCCCATGTCCATAAAGCTAGTTACCTCATCATAGAAGCTAGTCAGATTGGTCAGGCATGACTTGCCCTTGGTAAATACATGTTAACTATTCCTGAACACTTTCTTGTGTTCCAAGTGCTTCAAAATGGATTCCTTGAGGATCCCCTTCATGATTTTTCTGGGGACTGAGGTAAGGCTGACTGGGTACTGCATTTGCCTTTTTCCAGTCATCCTGGACCTCTTCCAATCTCTACGAGTTTTCAAAGATTATATCCAAAGCTCTGCAGTACCCTCAAATGCATTAAATCCAGACCCATGGATTTATGTATGTCTAGCTTTTCTAAATAGTTCCTAACTTGTTTTTTCTCCAACAAGGGCTGCCCACCTCCTCCCATATTGTGTTGCCTAATGCAGTAGATGGGGAGCTGACCTTGTCTGTGAAGACAGAGGCAAAGAAAGCATTGACTAGTTCAGCTTTTCCCACATCATCTGTCACTAGGTTACCTCCCTCATCCAGAAAGGGCCACACACCATCTCTGATCACCCTCTTATTGCTAATATGCCTGTAGAAACCTTTCTTGTTACCCTTCACATCCCTTGCTAGCTGCAATTCCTGTTGCGCTTTTGCCTTCCTGATTTCTCCTCTGCATTCTAAAACAATATAGTTATACTCCTCCATAGTCATCTGTCCAAGTTTCCACTTCTTATATGCTTCCTTTTTGTGTTTAAGCTCGCCACCGATTTCCCTGGTAAGCCAATCTGGTCACCTACCATATTTGCTTTGCTTACTGCTCATTGGGATGGTTTGTTCCTGTGCCTTCAGTAGGGCTTCTTTAAAATACTGCCAGTTCTCCTGAACTTCTTTCCCCTTCATGTTATCATCCCAGAGGATCCTGCCCATCAGTTCTCTGAGGGAGTTAAAGTCTGCTTTTCTGAAGTCCAGGATGTGTATTTTGCTGCTCTCCTTTCTTCCTTTAGTCAGGATCCTGAAATCTACCATCTCACGATCACTGCTGCCCAGGTTGCCACCCACATCTATTTCCCCTACTAGTTCCTCCCTGTTTGTGAGCAGCAGGCCAAGCTGTACATGTCCCCTGGTTGGTTCCTTCAACACTTGTACCAGGAAGTTAACCCCAACATTCTCCATAAACTTCCTGGATTGTCTGTGTACTGCTGTATTGGTCTCCCAGCAGATATCAAGGTGATTAAAGTCCCCCATTAGAACCAGGGCTTGTGATCTGGAAGCTTCTCTTTGTTGTCTGAAGAAAGCCTCATCTACCTTATCCATCTGATCTGGAGGTCTATAGCAAACCCCAACCCCAACATCACCTCTGTTGCTCCTACCTCTAAACTTAACCCAAAGACTCTCAAAGGGTACATCTACACTACAGCATTATTTCAAAATATCTTAATTCGAAATAGTTAATTTGAAATAAGATATTTCAAAATAACGTGTCTACGCACAAAATGCAGTTTGAAATAGTGTTTTGTTATTTCAAAATACTGCGTCCACACTGAGTGGACGCTGCCATCTGGAACCAGGTCAGGCAGGGCATCAGGTCAGGACTTACTGTGTGGGGCTGCTGCCTGTGGCTATCTGAGGCCTATGCTTAAAGGGACACCTCCCTGCCCCTGGGCATCCTGTTCTCAGGTGTCCCTGATTGCTTGCCTACATCGATGAGGGACAGCAAAGCATTTGTGTCTCTGAGTGCTCTGGTTGCCCTCACTCGGGACACGGTAGCACTCTGCAACATGGAACCAGAGCTGCCCCTGGTACTCTGGTGCTTCTCGTGGACACGTTGCTACGAGGCTGGCTGCACTTTCTGCAGGCTGTCATCTGGGAGGTCCATCGGGGGGCTGTCAGTATCCAGGAGGCCCTGCGGGAGAGCTTGCACCCTGAGGAGCACTAAGAGCCTCCCTGGTCTGCCCCACTGGGGGCTTGTGCCTCATTCCTCCCTCACATCCTTCCACTTACCCCTCCCTAACCCCCCTTCCTGATGTCAAATAAAATACATGTATTTTCATGAACACAAACTCTCTTTATTTGACAAAAGTGTGTGTGGGGGGGAGATGAAACTCTGGTGAGACTGGGGAAAGGAGGTGGGAGAGGGGAGTAGAGAGGGTGGGAGAGGGGAGGGGGAAACCTGGGAGGAGGGAGCTGGAAGGGGGAAGCAAGGGAAGAAGGGGGAGGGAAACTCAGGGTTCGGGGTGGGGTCTCGGGCCAACTGTCTCCCAGCAGTGGGTGCGGGGGCCTCGGCGTCCCGGGGGGATGGGGAGAAGGGATGGAGGGGGAGGAGGGTGTGGAGGTTGAGGAGGGTGTGGAGGGGGAAGAAGGAGTGGGAGGAGGAGTGGGAGCTGGGGAGGCAGCAGGCGCTGGAGCGGCAGGAGGCAGCACGCTCTGCACCAGGGTCTGCAGGTGTTGGCACATGGCACGACACTGGGCAAGCAGCTCCCGCTGGAACTCCCAAGCTTCTTGCACCCAGTGCTCCACGGTGCGGTGCAGGGCTCGCAGGGCCCCCAGGTGCTGCTGTCAGTACCCCTGCAGTGTTTCGGTGGTCCTGCGGAGCCCTTGGGTGCGGGAGCATGTCCTGGGTGGGGTGGTGTGCCCTGCATGCGCAGCTGGTGGGGCTGTGGAAAAACAAGAGAAGTGGTCAGTTCTCCCTGGGGACACAGTGGGTGAAGCACAGCGCCCCTCTGCGAGGTGAGGATGACTGTGCCCTGCACCGTCAGAGCTGATGTGCTTGCACAGAGGCCATGTTCGGAATGTCCGGCTATCCCCGGGAGTGGGAGCTGCCCCGAGACTGCATCCATGCCCCTGTGCTGTGTATAGTGTGGCTGAGGTGGGGGGGAGATGTCCCCTGCCTCTGTGTAGAGGGGGCTTGTGAAGGGAGGGTGTCCTGCTGTGTCCCGCCCTGGGGTCAGGAGCATGTCATGTCTCTTCACTCATGTGTGTGGCTATCAGGCCAAGGCCCCTGTGTGGCAGCCAGCTGGAGCCACCTGCCCAGGGGTGGCACGGCACGTGCTCGTACGTGCACAGGTTGCTGTGTGATTCGTGGTAAGCAAGGCCCACGCGCGCAGTCCCTGGTCTCCCTCCCTCCCACCCCCAGTAAGGGGACAGTGATGGCACTCACATGCTGTGGCCTCCCCGGATGACCCTGGTGACTCTGCTGCTGGGATGGCTCAGGGATCCTGGCGGCGTGGCATCCTCCGTCTCGGCTCCTGCGGCTCCTCCTCCACGCCCTGGTCAGGGCCCTCTGCTTCTGGATTGGTGCCCCCGGGGTGGCACGGACTGTCCCACACCACAGGATGCGGTCCAGGTCACCAAAATAGGGGCAGATGTCTGCCCCTGTTGGGGAGCTGCCCCGTGTGGCCTTGGCAGATGCCTGCTGTAAATCTTTAATTTTAATGCGCACCTGCTCCTGGGTGCGCATGTGCCCTTTTGTGGCCATGGTGGCAGCTATCCGGCCGTAGATGGCTGTGTTCCTCCATCTAGTGTGGAGATCATGGACGTTGGAGGCCTCCCCCCAAACCTCAATGAGGTCCATGATCTTCGCACTAGTCCAGGAAGGCACTGGCTGGCTCCTGGGAGCTGGAGGACTGGGTGGTGGACAGCTGGCTGGCACTGGCTGCCCTGCTCATTGTGGGGCGACTGGGTCAGGGGCAGCGACTGCTGCCAGGCCTGGATCTGGCATGTGCAGTGTGGCCAGAGTCTACCCCTTTAAGAGCTATGGGGCTAGGGGAGAGGAGAGGAGTTTTCCTGGTTTGGCCCAGAGTGGCCACCAGGGGAAACTGGGAAGGGCTGGAGGCCCCCTATTTCGAAATAAGTGTCTACACAGCGCTTATTTCGAATTAGCTATTTCGAATTCGGCATTATTCCTTGTAGAATGAGGTTTACCAAATTCGAAATAAGCGTTCAAAATTAATTCGAAATAGTGCTTTGGCTGTGTAGACACTAGGAAAGTTAATTCAAAATAACGGCTGTTATTTCTCATTAACTTTGATGTGTAGACATACCCAAAAAGCTTGTCTCCCCTCTATATACTAGAGCTCTGAGCAATCATACTGCTCTCTTACATACAGTGCAACTCCTCCTCCTTTCCCCCCCCCCCCCCGTTCTTTCTGAACAGTTTATACCCTTCCTTGACAATGCTCCAGTCACGTGAGTCATCTCACCAAGTCTCCATTATTCCAATCAAATCATAGTTCTTTGATTGGTCCAAGGCTTCTTATTCTTCCTGTTTGTTCCCCAGGCTTCTTGCATTCATATACAAACACCTTAGATAACTAGTTGATTGTCTTACCTTCTCCATTCCAATCAGGGGGTCCTTGTTTGTTGCTCCTTCCTCCTTGTTTTTCTTCCTGGTATCCCACTTCCCCACTTACTTCAGGGCTTAGGTCACTGGACCCCAGCAAACCTAGTTTAAAGCCCTCCTAACTAAGTTTGCAAGCCTGCCCACAAAGATGCGCCTTCCTCTCTTGGTTAGGTGGATCCCATCTCTTCCTAGCAATCTTTGTGCCCAGAACACAGTGCCATGGTGAAAGAAACCAAAGCTCTATCTCCAACACAACCTGTGCAACCTTGCATTTTCTTCCACAATTTGACAGTCCCTACCTGGACCTTTTCCTTCAACTGGGAGGATGGATGAGAACACCACTTGTGCTTCAAATTCTTTGATCTTTCTTCCCAGTGCTACATAATCTGCTGTGACATGCTCAAGGTAATTCTTGGTCATATTCTACACGGAAAAGCAGGAATTTTCTTGTAATAGGGTTTTATTAAGTCTGTATACTTGTGACTTAACTGAGTGGTTAACCAGGTAGCTGGCTATCTAGCAATGGTCCACAGCAGAGGAAGAATCTGCCAAGATTCCAGCTGAGGATTCCTACAAGCAAGTGGAGAGAGATTTCAGGCTCAGCATATTGTGCAGATTTGGTGATCAAAGACACTCACTGAGAGTTGGGTAAACTAAACCTAAGCTTTTGGGATCTTTCAGTTTCGTTTTCTGTGGACTGAACTGTTCAAAATTCAATTTTTGTTTTGTTCTTTATTTGTGTTTATTGCAACTGAAGAGAATGCCTGTGGATTATAAAATAGCTATTTACCATGTAAAATTAGACTATTTGTGTCTGCATCATAAGATTTTATAAAGCTATTTAATTAAATTCATTTCTTTAGTACTTTTTGGGACTTGAATGTGGGAAGGCTAACCCTGTGCAATCCTTGCTGAAACTCCTTAGAAACTAAACTCTGGGTCTCCAGCTACTTTTTTATGGGCGTTGGGGATTTTTAATGCACTGGAGAAAGCCAGTGAAGTCTAGCCCACCCAAAGTTACACCAGCTGGGAAAAATCTTGAAGGAATTACTCAATCATGATCAGCCCCTTATCCCAGATCCAAATTAAATCCCTTTTCCTGGGCCTCTTGTCTCAGCACACATGGAGCTTTTTGGGGGGCTGTAGAGTTAGTTAGGCAATGTAGTAAAATGAGGGTCCAAGTATCACAGGCCGGGTATGAGGCCTGAGGCCTAGGCAACAATTGTCAAGACTTTGCTAATATAAAGCAAAGTTAAGCTGTGAGCACGAGACAGGCGCTGCTTACAGGTTGGCAAGAATAGGGCTGATACTACAGAAATACTCCTACCTAAGAGGTACTAGGGACAGGCCATAAACACATCCCAGAGGTTGTAATAGATCACCTTGTTAAGAAACATCTTGGTACCAATCTCCTCCCCACAAACAACAGTCATTCTGACCTTGGTTCAGGACTGGGTCTAAACTGATAGCATGATAGATAGTAATTGAACCCCCCCTTGCACGAGGTAAGGGGTGGTAATTGAGCAACAGGACATGGTGACTTGATACATCAGGAGTGATGTGTAACTTTTTTGTATCTGGGTATGTCTAGACTACATCCCTCTGTCACCAGAGGGATGTAAATTAGACCTACCGACATTGCAAATGAAGCGGGGATTTAAATCTCCTGCACTTCATTTGAATAAAAATGGACAGCACATTTTGCGGAGTCAGCAGTTTGTCGGCAAAAAGCGGCTGTCAAGACGGGGATTGGGCGACAAAGAAAGCCTTTGTCGCCCGATCCTTTATGCCTCATAATACGAGGTTTACAGGATCGGCCGACAAAGACTTTCTTTGTCACCCGATCCCCGTCTTGACAGCTGCTTTTTGCCGACAGACTGCTGACTCCACAAAATGCGGCAGCCATTTCTATTCAAATGAAGCGTGGGAGATTTAAATCCCCACTTCATTTGCAATGTCGGTATGTCTAATTTACAGAGGCGACAGAGGGATGTAGTCTAGACATACCCTCTGTGTATAAAAGTGTACCCCAAAGAGTTGCCTTTGTCCAGCTGAGGGGGCAATGGTGGAATGCACACTATTGACTGAGCCAAGTCCGTTGTCCAGGAATACATATGCATAGTGGCAGCAGCGGTGAGTCTATCCACTGACAACTATTATCATATTTTGTTTGTCAATAAACCTGGCTGGGCGCCTTTGATCCTTATCTGATTTTGTGGTGTTTGGGGGCTTTCTCAGAGTCTGCTGTGAATGGTGCATGCATGGTCTACACAGTAATCAGGGGAGCAAACGCATGAATGCATGTAGCCTGTCATGAATAGGAGCTGCTAAGGAGAGTCTGACTTACCTGGAGCATGACGAAAGTTTTAAGCAACTCTGGAGATGCACCTGAGGGAGTGGGCTTTGGGCATCCAGCCAATGAAATGCAGATAGGAATTTCAAACCGAGAGAGGACTTTTTTTCTCTCTTCCTTTGTTTTAGATCAGAGCGGTTTTTCTCCAGATAGCAGGTGAGACAGGCTCTCCCATGAACAGACTCCTTGAAATGTGTAAGTAGGGAAAAGTTTAGATAGTCCATCAGGTTTTATTGTTTTCCTTGTTTGGGAGTTTAGAAATCATGTCTGAGTTAGTTAATTGTTTTTCTCTTTTGTAACTAAGGATTACAGCCCAGGGATTCTCCCTGAGTCTATTGCAATCCATGGCTTATAACACCCAGTCACTTACTTTGCTTGCAGCAGTAGTCTTGTTTTAATAATAAAAGAGTTTTCTTTTTGTTTAGGTTAACTGATATTGGTTGATTTTTTTTTTTTTGGTGTCCTTAAACCTACGTGCCTATGCTACCTGGGAGAAGCAGAGCCTCGTTGTTTTCAGCGGTTTACCTGTTTTCCCAACTCCAAGCAAAACACAGATTGAGGAAGGGGGGAGAGCTTTGCCTCAGGAAAGGTAGGTCAAGTGATCTCTTCCCTGGAAAAGGACTTATTTTATATTTTTTATTTACACTTGATGGTGGCAGTGACCAATTGTCTTTCTTTTGGGGTCTCAGGGAAACTGAGACTGGACAAGTTTGTCTCTGGGAGTTACAGAGACAGGTTCTTACAGAGTTTATTCTGCTAGCCGGCCCCATATCTAATCGTGCAGTGCCAGGTTGGGGAATTGAGCCATGACACAGCTGGACAGTTATCATCACTGAAGGAGCAGGAAACCTGTGAGGATGCCACACCAGTGAACCCTGACTGCTACATAGGCCACGATTGGTCATTTCATGGAAACCATCATACTTTTTCTGCCCCAATAGAAGGTATGTACACTCCTCAAGTCAGGGCTGCTAATATTTGGTACTATTTTATTTTACCTTATCTGCTCTGTGTTTCTGGTATTACATATTTGAGTTGCAGGATATCTTGATTTGTTTAGGTGTTGTATGATCAATGTTTGGGATCAGAAAGGATACTTCCCACAAGGCATGTTGGCATGTTGGTTATTCATCTTTCAGGAAGGGGGGTTCGAATTTGGAGTTCAGACAAATATTTGTCAGGAATGGTCTAGGTATACATAATCTTAATTCAACATGGGATGGAGGAGGAAGAGGGAGAGGGGAATGGACTAAATGAGGGTATGTCTACACTAGCCCCCTAGTTCGAACTAGGGAGGCTAATGTAGGCATTCGAAGTTGCAAATGAAGCCCGGGATTTAAATATCCCGGGCTTCATTTTCATCTTCCCGGGCGCCGCCATTTTTAAATCCCCCTTAGTCCGAACTCCGTGCCCGTTACTCCTCATGGACTGGAGACATACACTGGTAGACATACACTGACCTATTGAGGTCCCTTCCAGCCCTACATTTCTATCATTTTTAGGTATTGTAACTTTGGCAGATATCCAGTGTGGTTTCCATATTAGCAAGTTCCAGTTTTGTGAGGCCCTGAACTTGTACAGTAAATTTGTATTGGGTGGGAGGAAATTGAGGTAGCTAAAATCAGAGCCCTTTAACAATTCCTGAAGGGTATTAGTCAAGCCTTAACCAGGGGGAAGGACTATCAGGAAGCCAGGGATATATAAAGCCCTCTCTTAAGCAACCAGGGGGCATAGTGAACAGGAGCAGCTAACAGGGAGTTTTGTGAGAGAGTTTAGAGGGGAAGTTTGAAGGGGGTTAGATACACTTGGCATGCTTTAAAACTTCTTTTAAACTAAACTGAAAGAAAACATACCTGATTTAAATAAAATCCTATTCTAATTATTTGTAGGAGAGAATGCAGACAGAAACCCAGCAGCTGAGTGGAGACTATCCTGTTTTTGTACTTGATGTAGCATGTATATTTACCTGCCCTATGGGCAGGTGACATATGTGTGCATTTGGTGCAAGGAGCTCCTGGCCTTCAGAGATTGTGTATGGACTTTGGAGGCCAGGGTGGCTGAATTGGAGGAGCTATGGGAAGCAGAGAGGTATGTGAATGAGACTTTCGAGGACACCATAGAATGGTTCTACCTCCAGTCAGATAATCCCTGTGCTTTGAGGAGGGTGAAAGGCTCAGGGAAGGAGAATATTCATCTGGAGCAGAGGGAAACCATTCCATAGTTGGGACCCTCCTTCCAGATGATGTTATGGTATCCTTTTGCACTGAGGATACTTCTCTGAGGGAGGGAAATCCAGTCATTAGGAAAAGGCAGGTGATAGTAATAGGATTCAATCATTAGAAACATAGACAGCTCGGTTTGTGATGACTGGGAGAATCATATGGTGACTTGCCTCTTGAGACATTTAGATAGACTTATGTATAGTCCTGGGGAGGAGCTGATGGTCATGGTAGGTATGTAGGTATCAGTGACATGGGGAAGGATATGAAAGAGGTCCTGGAGGCCAAATTTAGTTTGCTAGGAAAAAGAGTCTAATACATCAGGAAATGGCAGACAGCAAAATAGTGACAAATTTTTAAAGTGCTTATACTCAAATGCTAGAAGTCTAAATAATAAGATGGGTGAACTAGAGTGTCTCATATTAAAGGATGATATTGATATAATAGGCATCACAGAAACTTGGTAGAATGAGGACAATCAATGAGGCACAGTCATATCAGGATACAAAATATATCAGAAGGAAAGGACAGGTCATGCTGGTGGGGGAGTGGCACTATACCTGAAAGAAAATGTAGAATCAAATGAAGTAAAAATCTTAAATGAACCACAGTGTTCCACAGAATCTCTAATAATACTCTAATAATAAGAATATAGCAGTAGGGATATGTTACCGACCACCTGACCAGATAGTGATAGTGACTATGAAATGCTAAGGGAGATTAGAGAGGCTATCAAAATAAAAAAACCTCAATAATAGTGGGGGTTTCGACTCTTCCCAGATTGACTGGGTATACCACCTCAGGACTGTAACCAGTCAAACACAACTCTCGCACTTCTCTCCACTGGCATCTAGCTGACTGGATGTATTCCTCTGCTTTCCCCCTTTCCCTTGACTCTGCCTCTCTTAGGGTATGTCTAGACTACATGGCTCCGTCGATGGAGCCATGTAGATTAGTTTACTCGACAAAGGGAAATGAAGCGGCGATTTAAATAATCGCTGCTTCATTTAATCAAAATGGCCGCCGTGCTGTGCTGATCAGCTGTTTGTCGGCACAGCGCGGCAGTCTAGACGGGGATCTGCCAACCCCAGAACCCTTTGTCGGCAGATCCCCGTGTAGACTGCCGTGCTGTGCCGACAAACAGCTGATCGGCACAGCGCGGCGGCCATTTTGATTTAAATGAAGTGGCGATTATTTAAATCGCTGCTTCATTTCCCTTTGTCATCCTGCCTCCATCGACAGAGCCATGTAGTCTAGACACACCCTTAGTTACAATTTATGTTAAACTCTGTATCATGCCTTTGGTATGCTAACCCATATTATTTACATTAGGTCTTTTTAGTATGTCAAGCAATCCAATTTATGGTAGATTTCTAGTACTCAAGGCCATTCTGAGGCTCAACTTTGCCTAGAAACCATATTGTTTATGAATATGTAGGTAACCTGTGGAATGTACGTGAGGTGTGAATGAGAAATACACAATCAAAGGAAGTTTAGGATCTGTGACCTTTTAAGGCAGACAAAGACCTTGCAAGCAGATAAATTAACTGAGAAGTGGCCAGAAACTCTCTCTCTCTCTCTCTCAGACAAAATGTAACATCACAGCAGAAATCTGGGACCAGCCCAGAGAAAGTGAAGCCTCCTGCAGATCTGAAGGTATTTCCCAAGGAACATCATGGTCAAGTCTCTGGGAAGCTGATGCCTGGCCAGCACTCCAGTCATCAGTGAAATCAAAAGTAATCTACACTGCACTTGCAGCCTGCCTCCAAACTGCCAGGATGAATGTGATGTATGTGTGAGTATCACTTTACTCTTAAGAATCTGTACCAATAAACAACCCCAAAAGTAATACTGCTCCATCCCACCCTTTGTCCAGGTTTGTTCTGTGGCAGATCTGAGGAAGTGCAACATGGATGGGATACAGCGATCAAGTTTTTTGACACCATAAATGACTGCTTCTTAGAGCAGCTGGTTCTGGAACCCACAAGAGAAGACACAACACTTGATTTAGTCCTAAGTGGAGTGCAGGACCTGATCCAGGAGGTAAATATAGCTGGGCTGCTTAGAAATAGTGACCATAATGTAATAAAATGTAATATCCTGTGGCGGGAAAAACACCACAGCAGCCCAACTCTATGGCATTTAAATTCAGAAAGGGGAACTATACAAAAATGAGGAGGTTAGTTAAACAGAAATTAAAGGGTACAATGCCAAAAGTAAAATCCCTGCAAGCTGTATAGAAACTTTTCAAAGACACTAAACAGAATAAATAAAGGCCCAACTAAAATGTATACCCCCAACTTAAAAAAACACAGTAAGAGACCCAAGAAAGTGCCATCCTGGCTTAACAACCAAGTAAAAGAAGCAGTGAGAGATAAAAAGGCATTGTTTAAATAGAAGAAGTTAAATCCTAGTGAGGAAAATGGAAAGGAGCATAAACTCTGTCAGATTAAGTGTAAAATATAAGGAAGGCCAAAAAAAGGAATTTGAAGAACAGCTAGCCACAAATTCAAAAATAATAGCAAAATGTTTTTAAGTACATCAGAAACAGGAAGCATGCTAAACTACCACTGGAGTGACTGGATGACTGAGATGCTAAAGGAGCACTCAAAAACGATAAGGTCATTTCAGAAAAACTAAATTAATTCTTTGCTTCAGTCTTCACAGCTGAGGATGTTAGAGAGATTCCCAAACCTGAGCTATTCTCTTTAGGTGACAAATCTGAGGAATTGTTCCAGATTGAGGTGTCTTTAGAGGCAGTTTTGGAACAAACTGATAAACTTAACAGTGACAAGTCACTGAGACCAGATGGCATTCACCCAAGAGTTCTAAAAAAAATTGCCGAACTATTAACTGTGGTTTGTAACCTATCCTTTAAATCATCTTTTGTGCCTAATGACTGGAAGATAGCTTATGTGATGCCAATATTTAAAAAGGGCTCTAGAGGTGGTCCTGGCAATTACAAACCAATAAGTCTAATGCCAATACTGGACAAATTAGTTGAAATCTTCTTATAAATATTTCTGAAAGTTTGTTTGTTTGTTTGTTTGTTTGTTTGTTTGTTTGTTTGTTCCTGTAGTGGGGCACTATTTGAAAACATGGGAAGGTGGGCGGGCAAAGCCCACCCATGTTCTAAAAGCCCCTTCCCCAGCCTTGTGGGAGGGATGACTGGATCCATGTCCAACTGATCACGGGGGACAAAGAATAACTAAAAGGTCAGGGGGTGCAGGTCACAGGTTTAAAATGAGGGAACCGGATGGGGACACCGAGCAGAGAACCTTGGACAGCGCCCACTGCTCCTCAAAGCTGTTGATGGAGCCAGTGGATGCTGCCCAGAGGAACTCTGCCCGGATACGTGAAATCAGGGAGGAACAAAAATAGGCCCCACTGTTGCAGAGAACCCCCTTGTCCAGCATCCGCCTCCTGGTGGTGTAAATGGCAGCTTTTGCTAAGGCCAGGAGGAGGTTGACGAGGAGGTCTCGCGTCTTTCTGGGGCTATGGATGGGATATACATAAATAAAAAGGTGAGGGGAGAAATGCAGCCAGAACCTCAGTAAGAGGTTCTGGAGGAGCCGGAATAGTGGCTGCAACCTGGCACATTCTAGATATGCATGTGCCAGGTTTTCCCTCATGCTCCAAAAGGGGCAGGCGTCTGGGATAGGGGTAAACTGTGGCAATTATATGCCCATGCTCACGGCATGAAGGAGCCACCAACTGATGTCCCCGATGGGCCCGCGGAATTAGGGTGGAATATACGCTGGCCCGTTGGATTTCCCCACCCTCCACAGGTCTTAAATAGTCCCGACATTTAGAGTCTGGGTAGGACATGAGAGTGGGGAAGTGCAGAGTGTGGAGCACGAGCGTGTACAGATGTTTTCTTGGTGCAGTTCGGAAGCAGACCGGCTGCAGATCTTGCAGGCGTCTGGGGGTCCATGGATGGGAAGGCTGCGGGGGGGGGGGGGCTGTGGAACAGGGGCCTGATAACTAAAGACAGAGGGTTGGCAGGAAGGGAGGGGCAGGGCGAACCCTCTCGCAGGGACCGCTGCAGGAAATTGAGAGCAGGCTGTGGCAAAGCCACCTTTACCTCATGGAGAAGGTGCAGAGCGGTTTGGGGGGTGGAGAACCCCATGCACTGAGCGAGCGCTCGGGGATCCACTCAGTCCCTGCTGTCATAGTTCATGAGGTCTCCGACCGTGGTGGTTTCTGCCAGGATCAGCCTCCGGCGCACCAAGGGAGACGCCGCTACCTGCACATACAAGGCTGGATTGTGGAGCAGGGGCTCCACGAGGAGGTCTGCTCCATCGGTGGCCACAATGGACCTAGTTGGTGCAAATAGCTTCTAAGTCTGGAGGAGTTCCTGGTAGAATTCCGGCAGCTCTGAGAGGTCTCACGGAAGACCCCTCAGATGGGCCAGTGGTATCGGAGCCCTTGGAGGTGGTGGAGGAAGGCACATGCCAAATTTCTCTGTGACGGACTACCTGCACTGAAAGAGGAGTCTCTGCAGGGCCTGGAGGCGGAAGGCGTGGACCTGGCTGCGCACACAGATCAGGCCCTGGCCCCCCTCCTCCAGGTGCAGTCCTGGCCAAAAGAACTCCAGAGCTGTCCTCTGGAGCTTGGCCAGGACTTCCGGGGCTGGGCTCAGGGTGTTGAGCTGGTGCCAGAGCATGGACAGGACCAGCTGATTCAGTACCAGTGCCCTCCTGAGATGGGAGAGACATCTCTGCAGCCGCTCACCCACCCCGGCCCCCAAACCTTGCTAGTTCTCCGGCGGAGAAGGATACATGGCGGATAAGTAAACACCCAGATAGGGCAGCGGACCCGCACTCCACCTGATGGCCTGAAGAGCGGGTGGGAGGGAGCTCTTGACCCAGTTGACCCAGGCAGAGGAGGCCGCTGAGTAGACAGCTTGGCAGGCCTCCACCCGTACCAGGTCGCCCGGGTCCTGGACCACGAGGAGCACGTCATTGGCATATGCCAACAGACCCAGCCGCAGCTCTGGCTCTCATAGCATCAACCCAGTCAAACTCCTACAGAAGAGACAGAGCAAGGGCTTGATCGCCAGAGCATACAGCTGGCCTGACAGTGGACGCCCCTGACATACTCCCCACCCGAAGCTGACCGGCTCAGTCAGGGTCCAGTTGAGCCTGACCAAACACTCTGCGAGGGCGTACAGCACCCAGAGAAAATGCACAAAACGGGGCCCAAAGCCTAATGCCTGCAGAGTACCCAGGAGATACCTGTGGTCCACCCTGTCGAAATGCCTTCTCCTAGTGCAGGGAGAGGAGGGCGAATGACAGACCATCCCTACACCCAAGCTCCAAGAGATCCTAGACCAGGTACAGATTACCAAAAATACAGATCTGGTTGGGGTGGATCACGTCCTCCAGCACGGACAGCAGTCGCAGCGAGATGGCCTTTGCTACGACTTTATAGTCCATTTTGAGGGTCAAGACAGGACGCCAATTCCGAAGGTCATGGAAGTCCCCCTTCTTCAGCAATAAGGTGAGCAAAGCTCACCTGCACGAAAGAGGGAGGACCCCGCTTTCCAAGGACTCGGCCCAGACCTCGTCACGGTCTTAAACTCCACAGTCAGCCCATCCATGCCCGAAGTTTTATTGTTGGGCATGAGACGGAGGGCTTCTGAGAACTTGATGAGAGTGAGAGGCAGCTCTAGCCAGTCCCTGTCACCCGCGCTGACTTTCGGGAGCTCGGTCCAGAGCACCTTGCAGGCGTCGGCTTCGGTCGGATCTGGGGAGAACAAACTGGTGTAGAAGGCCCTGGCCCTTCCACACATTTCCTCCGGATCCATGAGGGGGTGCCGTCCTCCACCAAAAGGCAGGTGACGTGCTTTTTAGCCCCCCCCTCTTTTTCTCCAGGGCTTAGAAGGAGAGGGAGCCATGATCCATCTCCCGAAGGAGACGGATGTGGGATCGAACAAAGGCGCCCCAGGCCGGTGGTCCTCGAGGACCCGGAGTTCCTCCCGCTTCTCCCGGTACGCCTCGCAGAGAGGCAAATCCTCGGGGTCGGATGCCAGGCGCATCTCAAGCTTAAACCTCACACTCCAGCTGCTCTATCACCGCATCTCTCCACCGGCTGGTGCCCTGGGAGTAGTCGTGGCAGAAGAGCTGGGCACGCACTTTCCCCACGACCCACCATCACTGCGCCGCGGGAAAGGTGGGCCGCTGGCCCTGCCAGGCCAGCCAGAACTCCCGGAAGGACACCACAAAGCCCACATCTTCCAGCAAGCTATTGTTAAAATGCCAATAGGCCAGCCCCAGCCTCTCCGAACTGAGAGAGACTTTCACGGCCACCAAATGGTGGTCCGTGAACAGGGCCGGCCAAATACTGGAGGAGTGGGCTTGCACCAGATGGAAATGTTATAAATAAATGCAATACAACCGGGAGTGGCTCGACCAATTGTCCCCCTCCCGGACATAGGTAAAAGTGGTGTGTTCGTCCAAGTGGTGGTCTCACCAGAAGTCCACCAGGGAGTGATGGTCCACGATCTCCCTGAGGACGCCTGCTGCAGCCTGTTAGTTCACAAGTCCTGCATGGTCCTGGTCGTCGAGGGTGGTATTGAAATCCCTGCCCAGGACCAGACACTCACTAGGATCCACGGTGCCGAGGAAGGTGTCCACCTGCCGATAAAAGGTCACCTGGTCCGGGCCCCTGTTTGGGGCGTAGATGTTGACTAAGTTCACCATCAGCCCCTCCATGCGGGCCCAGACATGCAGCTGGTGGCCCGGGACAATCTCGGCAATCCCCAGCACCTCGGGCCATAGGGCAGGGGAGAACAGGGTGACCACCCCAGCAGAGCGGGTGCTGAAATGGCTAAAATACACCCTGTCTCCCCACTCCAGCCGCCATCCAGCCTCGACGGCTGGAGTCGTGTGAGTCTCGTGCAGGAATACCACCGAGTACCCCCCCTCCCGAAGGAAGGAGAGCATCTGGCTCCTGCAGAGATCCGCCCTACAGCCCCAAGCATTCAAGGTGGCGATGATGGTGTCCTTCATGATGAGGGCTGGGGTGGATCCTCACGGGCAGGGTGATCGTCGGTTTCCCACAGGCCCCGCAACAGATTGCACTCTGACCCAAAGGTCAGGAGAGCATCCCAGAGCCTGTGGGTCCGGCAGTAGGCCACAATGTCCTGCCTATTGGTCCCTCTCCCCTCCTTCAAGAGGGCTCTTGTAGCCCGGAGGATGGAGTGAAAGTCCCCCCAGCGCTGGAGGGCAAGCTCCACCTCGCCCTTGGCCCTGCAGGTATCTGTGAGGAACTGGCACAGCTCAGCCCTCAGCACTGAGGTTTTCCTCCATCCAGGCCCCCAGATGGAGCTTACGGGGTATGGAGATGGGCAAACAGGGGTCCGATCCCCGGCGTGGCACCAACAACAATGGCACTGTGCTGCCCATCCCCAGCCCCGGGGAGGAAGGGGGTGGCGGAGGGAACATGGCAGCCCCTAATGGATTGGGGACTGGGAATACGAATACCACCTCTGAGGGCCACCCACAGCTAGTGGGAAAGAGATGGCCCCCGCAGTGGTTTGGGGGGATGGTGGAGGTGGCACGGGTATCACGGTGGGGACAGGAGTGGGGGGAAAATGGAGGGACGGTGATGGGGGGATGGGCATCATAGGAGGGGTGGGCTTAGGGCCAGACTGTGGGTCGAGGGTAGGGAGAGGGGGAATGCTAATAGTAGGAGAGGGATTAGGGACGGGGGGGACACGGGGCTGGAAATGGTTTCATAGAGGGCAGGATCAGGTCCAAGGGCATGAACAGGGGTGAGGGGAGAATCATGACAGGGAAGGGGACCAGAACTGTGGGCTAAGTCAGGGGTACAGTTCCCCGGGTACATACCACCGGGCTGCGGTGCCTCCCGAATGGGGACTGGGGGGGCAGAAGCAGGAAGGGAGCCTGGGCCGAAGCTGGGCTCAGGTGGAGAACCAGAAGCTACTACCACGGTGTCAGCCAGAGGGGTATTCTCTGCTGGGCCCCCAACGGGAAGGGAAGATGTCTGCCCCGCTTCATTTGCAGGAAAGGGGGGGGCCCCCGAGCCCAGGACTTGGCCACTCGGTGACAGCCGTCACCCCTGAGAGCTCGGCAGCCTCAGCTCCAGTGCCCAAGTTGGCCGGGCCGATAGGCAACAGCAGGGGCACCCCGAGTGTGAGGACGGGGTTGGCCACCTGGGGCATAGGGTTGGGGAGAAGAGGGGGCAGTGCAGCAGAGTCGCCGCCCAGACTGAGGCCCGCTGGCAGAGGGTCGTCCTCCCCCTGGGTGAGCAGGGTTAGACCCAGGGCCTCAATCTCCTCAAAAATGGATCTAAGCTCCATCCCCTTGGCCCCAGAGCCTTCTCTGCCAGTTGCCGAGGCAACAATTATCTTGGCGGTGGCAACAGGGAGCTCAGCTGGTCCCGCGGCCGGGGGAGCTCCATCTGAGGCCTCCTCATGGATGGGCTCAGCAGGGGGGATGGCAGCGGCCCCCCTCACTGCCACAGCTTCCTCGGCCAGTGCCTCCTGCTGACGCTCACCAGGGGTGTTCTCGGCAGTGCTGGCCACCCTTGGGATTTTTCGGAGGGGGCCTTCCCACCCTCCTTGTCAGAGGGGGGAGATTGAGCCCGTGAACCACCCCCGAACAAGAGTCCAGCCCTCCAAGGTGGAGGTGAAGGGTTGGTCAGCAGGGGTGAGGCCGGGGGGCACTGTTGTTGTTCAGGGGGGCATTGAGGCAAGGGAGGGAGAGAGGGGGGTAGGGAAACCTCCCCCTGACGGGAGCCCCCTCCTTTGCCCGGCAGCAACTGTGCCACTCTCTCCTCCTCGAGCCCCGCAGAGACAGTTTGAAAAAAGGCGGGGCTCACCTGCTCGCCCAGGCACACTAGAAGGGGTGCCTCCAGCTCCTGAGCAGAGCCATTGGTCAGAGGAGGGGCAGCTGCGGAGGCCAGACTACCGGGGGGCCGGCAATGTTGGGGCCCTTCCTGGCTCCGGGGAGTTTGGACACCTCCTCCAACCAGGCCAATGGGCAGCCCCTCTGGACATGCCCCATCGCCCAGCAGAGGAAGCACCAGGTCTCCCCCAAGGAATAGTGGACCCTATAAAGGGTCCCCTGGTAGGGCACCATGAAGGACCCCTCGAGCACCAACCTGCCACATGCCGGCAGCGGCATTTGAAGTTGCACCTGCTGGTGGAAGGACAGAATGTGGTGGAGGGCCTTACAGCCCAACGGGAGAGAGCTGTACAGCCCAGGGTGGAGAGGGCAGGTAGCAGGGGGGCATTTGGGAGGAAGGGCGGAACGGAGGTGAGGATCACCCATACGCCCAGGTCCTCCAATGGCTCAAGGGGCACATGCACGCCCTCCACCACCAGACCCCTCTCCACCACCTCCTGGGTGGCGGCCTCCGAGGCAAGGAAGAGCACCACCTTGCCATACATCTTGGAGGCCACCACCAAGGCCAAGGACCCCACCACCCTCACCAACGCCTGCACGTATGTCTCAACGTGGGGGGAGGCGGCGACCAGGAGGCAGCGGATGCCGTGCTTCCTGGTCAAGGTGGGGAAGGGGCCCCGGCCACCTGGGATGGGACTGGAGGGCCGTGGGTGGGTCGGGGCAGATGACGTGGCAGCATGCGGGGGACAGCAGTGGCCACCTGGGCATACGCTCTGGGGGCCGTGGTTGGATCACCCCCAGAGCCGGTGAGGGGAGCGACAGGGGAAAGAGGGGCTGCGGCAGATGGCAGGGCTGCAGTGGGTAGGGTGGCTGCGGCCATGGAGGGTTTGGCCTTCTGGGCCGGGCCTTTGTCCTTTTTCTTCCCCTCACTCTTTTTTCCAGCTGAGGTGGAGGCTGCTCCCGAATCTGAGGGAGCATCAGCCGTGGCAGCGGTGGAGCTCGGGTCGGGGGTCGGGAGGTCAGCCACAGCAATTTTCAGGGTTGGTGGCAATGCGGGGACCATGGGGTCAACAGGGGCAAGGGCCTCCATCATGGGGAGAGGGGTGGAAGGAGGCACAGAGGGCAGGGAAGGGGGCAGGGGTTAACCACTCCTCCCCACCAAGCAACAGGCAGGAGAAGAGGTGTCAATGAAGGGAACGGGGGTGGACAGGAGGAGGGTACTAGATTCAGAGAAGGGCAACCGAGGAAGGGGTACCAACCACTCCTCCCTGCTTAGCTGGATGCAGAGGAGGAGGGCACTAGCGAGAAGGCAGGGGTGCGTGGGGAGTGGGGGTAGGCCGGGAGAGTGGGGAAAGTAACCACTCCATCCTGCAGAACAAATGGCAGAGGAGGAGGGTGCTAAAGGGAGGGGTGGGGACGCGAGGGAAAGAAGGGAGGGTAGCAATTGTGGGAGGGAGGGAGGAAGGAAGGGGAAAAGCAACCACTCCCTCCTACCAAGGGAAAGAGCATGGATGGGAAACTGAGGAAGGAAGGGCTAGCAGCCACTCCTCCCTGCGAGACTACAGCAGAGGAGGAAGGCACCAGAGGAAAGGGGGGGAAGGGAAGGGAGTTCGTGATTGGGGAGGGATGGAGATGGGGACAGCATCCACTCCCTCCTACTGGACTGATGCAGGGAGAGAGGGTGCTAGCAGGGGAAGGGCATGAATAGGGAACCCTAACAGGTCAGGAGCCAGCAACCACTCCTCCCTGCAAGGCTGGAGGCAGAGGAGGAGGGTGCTGGCAATACAGGACAGGGGACGCGGTAGCGAGTGCAGGACGGGGGCCAGCTCCTCCAGCTGCATTGGGGTATGGGGAGGAAACTATGGGCCATCAAAGGGAGTGCAGTGTACAAGGGGGACTAACTAAAAGGCGGGGGGGAAGGAGCACAAGCACTCGGGGCAGGGACCAAGGAATACAGGGCAGTGGCTAAGGGCTAGTGGGAGGCTAGGGGAAGGAGTAAGTGCTGGGTGAGTAGCAGGCAGGGTGGGACAAAACAACAGCTGAGGGGTGAGGCACACACTACAACAGGCTAGCAGGGGTGGGGCAGGCAAAAAAACAACCTCTGGGGCTGGACAGGGCCAGTGAGCAAACTCAGGGAGGGAAGGAGAAAGCAAACTGGGCTAGCAGGGCGGGGCAGGCAGTAGGGAAGGAGGGTGAGCAAGGGTGAGGGGGAGGGCCCCCAGCCAAATGTAGCTGAGGGAAGGGGGCCAAGTCCAAGAGGGTGGGGAGGGAGCATGGCCACGAGCGCTTGTGGGGGCTCAACCTCGCCCACTGCTGCAGCAGCACAGTCCCAGGTGGAGCAACAGCCCCGTCGAGGGACGAAGAGAAAGTCCAGGTGTTAAGAGTGGTGGAGGGGGTGTTGAGGGTGATGGCAGCAGGAAGGGGGAGGCAGCTGGCCTGGGGGGAGGGCTCTGTGCCCCTTCCCCAGCCCCGTCTCAGTAGTTCAACTTACCACCACTCCAGGAACACAGATGGGAAAAAAGCTGTCTTTGAAAGCCCCCTCCACAGGGTGGTGGCTTTTCCTCTTCACCCCTCAACGGGGCGCAGGTGGTGCAGCTGCAGCAGCAGGCAAGCCACGGCTAGCTGAGGCGGGGGACTCCAAGTGGTGGGTGCTGGTGGTGGTGGTATCCTCTTCCTCTCCCTCGGGAGTGTGTGGGGGACAGGCTGGCAGGGCCCCCCCCAGGCAGCAGCAGTAGCTGGTGGGGGTGAGTAGCAGCAGTGGTGTCCAGGGGGAGCAGGTCCAGCAGCTGGGGGCCTTAGCAGGCGTGGCTGGGTAGGGCAGGGAGAGCTCTGGCTGGTACAGGGCAGCAGGAACAGGGGGGAAAGGCAGGAGAGAAGGGGCAGCAGCTGCACTCTGCTGCTCCCTCTCTGTAGTGGGGCATGCCTATTTGAGACCATGGGAGGGGCTTCTCAAAGCCCCTCCCCCAGCCTTGCAGCAGGGACAACTAGACCCAGGCTCAACTGGTCACGGTGGACAAAGAATGACTAAAGGGACAGGGAGTGCAGGTCACAGGTTCAAAACGAGGGAACCGGATGGGGACACTGAGCAGAGAACCCTGGACAGTGCCCACTGCTCCTCAAAGCTGTTGATGGAGCCAGTGGATGCCGCCCAGAGGAAATCTGCCCGGATACGTGATACAAGGGAGGAATGGAAGTAGGCCCCACAGTCGCAGAGAACCCCCTCGTCCAGCATCCTCCTCCTGGTGGTGTAAATGGCAGCTTTTGCTAAGGCCAGGAGGAGGTTGACGAGGAGGACTCACAACTTTCTGGGGCTATGGATAGGATATACATAAATAAAAAGGTGAGTGGAGAAATGCAGCCAGAACCTCAGTAAGAGGTTCTGGAGGAGCTGGAATAAGGGCTGCAACCTGGCACATTCTAGATATTCATGCGCCAGGTTTTCCCTCACGCCGCAAAAGTGGCAGGCATCTGGGATGGGGGTGAACCGTGCCAGGTACATGCCCATGCTCACGGCTCCATGAAGGAGCCGCCAACTAATGTCCCCGATGGGCCGCAGAATTAGGGTGAAATACACGCTGGCCCATCGGAGTTCCCCACCCTCTACGGGTCTTATATAGTCCCGCCACTTGGTATCGGGGCCGGACGCGAGGGAGAGGAAGTGAATTGTATGGAGCACGAGCATGTACAGATGTTCTCTAGGTGCGGTTCGAAAGCAGACCGGCTGCAAATTCAGTGGGGGCTGAACCTGTAGAGGAACCAGAGGCTTGCTCAGGGCTCCCATTCTGGGAGGCTTAGACTGAGACCTGGCCTAGGCCTCCAACCCTCCTGAAACCCGAGGTTGACTACCTGCTCCCGGCCTGGGAGGCTGTGACTGAGGCCTGGACAAGGCCTCCAACCTTCCGGGAGCCAGAGGCCAACTACCGGCTACCTGCCTGGGAGGCTGAGGCCTGGCCCGGCTTGCTTACCCTAGCAGACCGCGCAGGGAACCCAGCGGGCCAGCCGGATTCCATGCCCAAGCCCCTGCCCACGAACCTTCTGGATGAAACCTTCTGGTGCAGCCCCTACTGGATGAAGGAGGTAACCTAGTGACAGATGATGTGGGAAAAGCTGAAGTACTCAATGCTTTCTTTGCCTCTGTATTCACAGACAAGGTCGGCTCCTGCACTTCTGCGCTAAGTGACTCAAGATGGGATGAAGATGGACAGCCCGTGGTGGGTAAAGAACAGGTTAGGAACTATTTAGAAGAGCTAAACGTACACAAATCCATGGGTCCGGACTTAATGCATCCGAGGGTACTGAGGGAGTTGGCAAATGTCATTGAGGAGCCCTTGGCCATTATCTTTGAAAAGTCGTGGAGATCGGGAGAAATCCCGGATGATTGGAAAAAGGCAAATGTAGTGCCCATCTTCAAAAAAGGGAAGAAGGACGATCCAGGGAACTATAGGCTGGTCAGTCTTACTCGGTTCCTGGAAAAATCATGGAAGGGATCCTTAAGGAATCCATTTTGAGGCACTTGGAAGAGAGGAAAGTGATTAGGAATAGTCAGCATGGATTCACAAAGGGCAAGTCGTGCCTGACCAATCTGATTAGCTTCTATGATGAGGTAACTGGCTCTGTGGACGTGGGAAAGGTCAGTGGATGTGATATACCTTGACTTTAGCAAGGCTTTTGATACGTCTCCACAATATTCTTGCCAGCAAGTTAAGGGAATGCGGATTGGATAAATGGACAGTAAGATGGATAGAAAGATGGCTAGAAGGCCGGGCCCAGCGGTAGTGATCAACGGCTCGATGTCAGGATGGCGGTCGGTTTCTAGCGGAGTGCCCCAAGGTTCTGGTTCTAGGACCGGTTTTGTTCAATATGTTTATTAATGACCTGGATGAGGAATGGATTGCACCTCAGCAAGTTTGATGACACTAAGCTAGGGGAGAGGTAGATACACTTGAGGGCAGAGATAGGGTCCAGAGTGACTTAGACAAATTGGAGGATTGGGCCACAAGAAATCTGATGAAGTTCAACAAGGACAAGTGCAGAGTCCTGCACTTGGGATGGAAGAATCCCAAGCACAGTTACAAGCTGGGGACCAAGCAGTTAAGTAGTAGTTCTGCAGAAAAGGACCTGGGGGTTACAGTGGATGAGAAGCTGGATATGAGTCAACAGTGTGCCCTTGTAGCCAAGAAGGCTAATGGCACATTAGGTTGCATTAAGAGGAGCATTGCCAGCAGATCCAGAGATGTCATTATTCCCCTTTATTCGGCTTTGGTGAGGCCACATCTGGAGTATTGTGTCCAGTTCTGGGCCCCCCACTACAAAAAGGATGTGGACGCATTGGAGAGGGTCCAGCGGAGGGCAACCAAAATGATTAGGGGGCTGGAGCATATGACTTATGAGGAGAGGCTGAGGGAGTTGGGTCTGTGTAGTCTGCAGAAGCGTGAGGGGGATTTGATAGCAGCCTTCAACTTCCTGAAGGGAGGTTCCAAAGAGGATGGAGAGAGGCTGTTCTCAGTAGTGACAGATGGCAGAACAAGGAGCAATGGTCTCAAGTTGTGGTGGAGAGGTCCAGGTTGATATTAGGAAAAACTATTTCACTAGGAGGGTAGTGAAGCACTGGAATGGGTTACCTAGGGAAGTAGTGGAGTCTCCATCCCTGGAGGTGTTTAAGTCTTGGCTCGACTAAGCCCTGGCTGGGTTGATTTAGTTGGGATTGGTCCTGCCTAGAGCAGGGGGCTGGACTTGATGACCTTCTGAGGTCTCTTCCAGCTCTATGGTTCTATGATTCTATGATTCTAACCGGGAGAAGCTGCCGCTGCTGCCAAAACCAGAGTCTTGGCCCGAGATCCCAACATATCCTGACCCTGCGGACTGGCCCAGACGCCTGACCCAGCCTGCACCAGGAGACCAGCTTAGCCCCACCAACCTGCAAGCCACAGAGGACTAGACCGGACCCCCGGGACCTCAGTGGGATGAGACACCCTGGACTCCCTGCCTACGCCACTAGAAACCCAGGTACTGGCTGAGGGGGAGAAAGGAAGTGGCCCAGGGGTTAGTGGGGGGCTGTTAAAGGCCCCAAGGCCGGCGCGTTTCGGGATGGAGCCCCCGCTGCACCCGTAGCAGCCTGCATTTCTGCTCCTAGGGCCCTGGGCCGGGGCGCAGTGGAGTGGGTGGCCCTGCGCCCCCCCCCCCTTCCCGCCACCCACCTACTGTGTGGCAGTCTTCCCCTCCTTGCCACTACCACAGGCAATTGGCCTGCATCCCTCCTGAACAAGGAGCCCCAAACCTGTGTTTGTTTGTTGCCCCACTGTGACCGAGGGCCAGGGCTAATTGAACCTGCAAACTGTTTGCTTGTTGCCCTGCCCTGACTGAGGGCCAGGGCCTCCAGAACTGCCTGTTTGGTGCCACGCCCTGAACCAAGGGCCTGGCCACTCTGTATAAACTTCCAGGGACTGTTTGCTGCCCAGCCCTGAACTAGGGCCTGGCCTAACTGACAGTGTTTGTTGCTGCCATGTCCTGAACCAAAGGCCTGGCCTAACTGACTGTGGTTGTTTGCTGCCACGCCCAGAAGCAGGGCCTGGTGTGGTTGTAAACTAACTCTGTGTTTGTCTGTTACCACGCCCTGAACCAGGGCTTTGCTTATCCCCAACCGGGACTTTGTGGACTTGCCGCCCACCCTGCACCTGGGCCTATGTACCTATATAGATAAGCAGACTCTGTGGTGTGCTGCCCGCCTGAAGGAAGGCCAGGCATGAACCTGGGGCTTGGCTTAAAGGGACAGTGCAGTGGGATGGAGTGGCTGCCCACTGACATGGAGGAGGAGGAATCCCTCCGGAAAGCCAAGCCGCTTACAGTCCCGAAAGATCTCCGAAACGGTAAGAGCTAGAAATACCAAATTTTGCCTGGATACTACTGATTTCCTAACTTAAATAACTGGATTGGTTAGATCTCGAAATCACTTTCCCCCAGTTCCCCCAGAGCCCCAACTGGGCCCACTGATAATTCCAAAAGATCTCCAAAACGGTAAGAGCTAGTAACACCACATTTTGCACGGATACTACTGATTTCCTAACTTCAATCACTGGATTGCTTGTATCTCGAAATCGGTTCCCTCAGAACCCCAATTGGGCCCACTGATAATTAGCTTTTAGTAGACCGTGATCGTAGGCATTTGCTGGACTCTTCTGTTAAGTGTGTCACATAAACTGCAATTACGAGATCCTAGAGGATAAAGCATGTGGACACCTGCAGCAACATCAAGGGAAAGTCCATGGGGGAGAGGCTGCATTGGGGCAGAGAATCAGCAACCTCCCCTGTACTAGGGCACCAGCAGGTCTCCAGGACAGACCCAAATGTGGCTGATGCTGGCTGGGGTCTAGCCTTGCTAATTGTGGCTGGGAGAAGCCTCCAGCTATCACAGCCTCTCAACATATTCATGCAGCTGGGCTCCGACTGAACCCCTTCTGGAAATTAAAGTTGCTTCCCTCCTCCCTCACTGAAATGAGCCATCCGACCACTTGCCCTCCTTTGGGCTGCATGCATTCTCCTGGAAGGGCTGTGTGCATTATCAGCAAGTGCCATGGGCATTATGCACTTTGCAGGATTCAGCTCACAGTACAAAGAGGAGGTGGGTAGGAGGACAAGGCTTTGAGCACCGTAGAGCCTGAGGAGGACACGGTACACTCAGACAGCCTATTCTCATTAGAACAGGTACGTTCAGGTGCTGCATGTTCTGATCATCTAGATATCACTAATTGCACCTGATCTGAAGGTCTTTCACTTTGTCTGATCAATGCAACCGGTCCAGCTGCCGCTAGGAAGTCTATTCAGGTTGCCCCATGGAGCACTGAAGGCACTCGGGGAGTGGCTACTTGGGGCGTAGTGATTTGCTGCTGCTGCAGAGCAGGAGCAGCCCAAGGCCGGCTGCGGCAGCTGGCACCCCAGGCGTAAGGCACGATTGGCGCCCCTGCCTGCACAGCCATCAATGTCCGTGACATAATCATCGGGCGCCCCAGGCCAGCGGCACCCTAGGCAACCGCCTAGTCTGCCTAGGCTCACGGGCCGCCCCTGCTGCAGAGCCCAGGAGACATCCCCTCCATTTCTCAGGGCTTCTGGCAAGGAGGCTGCAGTCATTGGTTTGCATAGAGTCTTTAAGGGAAGATGGGCCTTCCTGATTTGTGGGGATTGAGAAAAGAGACCCTATGGGATTTGTCGTTTTGTAAGCACATCACTAGCTATGTTAATTTCTTAAAGTAATATATCAGAGAAAAGTATTTCCAATAGAATATGCTATGTTAATGTCATTGACGTAGTTCATTCTTCACACCTTTTACTATATTTTCCCCGGGCAAAGTCGGCGAACAGGAGCAGCTAACAGGGAGTTTGGAAAGGGAGTTCTCCAGGTAAAGGAGGAGTAAATACGGGACCCTTGTGGTAAGTGGCTGTCTGTAGTGTGGGTTTGTGTGGGCAGGGGGGTTATTTGCTGTGTGCTGAGCTTTTGTTTGTTTGTTTGTTTGAAGGAGCTTCTAAAACGTTTGAAATCTAGAAGCCTCTGTTAATTGGCTGAGCCTCAGTCAGGGGGAGGGACTACCAGGGCTTTAAAAGCTGTGAGTCAGCGACCAGGGAGCTTGCGAACTGGAGCAGCTAACAGGGACTTTGGAGAGGGAGTTTAGAGGGGGAGGTTAGAGGGCACTAGTGACTTCTGACCTTCTTTAAACATAACTTTTATAATAATCTATATTCCAGACATTTAATAAGAAGCCCAGTTTATACTTAAACTAATTCATAAGAAAAATGGAGACAGAAGCCCAGCAGCAGAGTGGGGCTATCTGTTTATTGCGTCGAGTGTAACATGTATGATTACCTGCCCTGTGGGCGGGTGGCGATGTGTGCACCCGTTGCAAGGAGCTCCTGACCCTCAGAGACCGAGTTTGGGCTTTGGAGGCCAGGGCGGCTGAACTGGAGGAGCTAAGGGAGGTAGAGAGCTATGCTGATGAGACTTTCCGGGACACTGTAGTACTGTCCCACCTCCAGTCTGAGAGCCCCAGTGCTCTTAAAGAGAATGAAAGTCTCAAGGAACAGAGCATTCAATGGGAACAGAGGGAAACCATCCCGTAGTTGGGACCCTCCTTCCAGAGGATGTTGCGGTATCCTCTCGCACTGAGGATACCTCTGAGGGGGAGGGAACGCCAGTTGTTAGGAAGAGGCAGGTGTTAGTAGTGGGTGATTCGATTGTCAGAAACATAGATAGTTGGGTTTGTGATGACCGGAAGAACCATATGGTCACTTGCCTGCCTGGTGCGAAGGTTGCGGATCTCTCGAGGCATCTAGATAGACTTATGTGTAGTGCTGGGGAGGAGCCGGTGGTCGTGGTACATGTCGGTACCAATGACGTAGGGAAGGGTAGGAGAGATGTCCTAGAGGCCAAATTTAGGTTGCTAGGAAAGAGACTGAAATCCAGGACCTCTATGGTGGCATTCTTGGAAATGCTTCCAGTTCCACGTGCAGGGCCAGGTAGGCAGGCAGAGCTTCAGAGTCTCAATGCGTGGATGAGACGATGGTGTAGGGAAGAGGGATTTGGATTTATTAGGAACTGGGGACACTTTTGGGAGAGGGGGAGCCTATACATGAAGGATGGGCTCCACCTAAACCAGGGTGGAACCAGACTGCTGGCACTAAACATTAAAAAGGCCGTAGAGCAGTTTTTAAACTAAGAGATGGGGGAAAGTCGATTGGTGCGGAGATGCACATAAATCGGATGGAGACTTCTCTTAGAGGAGAATCCATTGATAGAGATTCTCTAAGCTGTAGTCAGAAAGAGAGGAGGGGAGAGGACAAACCATGGGCCAGAGCAGACAAACAACCGCATATAAAGGAATCCAATGCATCAGGGAAGGGCAGACAAATAAGCAGTGGCAAATTTTTAAAGTGCTTCTACACAAATGCTAGGAGTCTGACTAATAAGATGGGTGAACTAGAGTACCTCGTATTAAAGGAGGAGATTGACATAATAGGCATCACTGAAACCTGGTGGAATGAGGAAAATCTGTGGGACACAATCATACCGGGATATAAAATATATCGGAGGGATAGAGCAGGCCGGGTGGGTGGCGGAGTGGCACTCTATGTGAAAGATAATGTAGAATCAAATGAAATAAAAATATTAAATGAATCAACATGTTCAATGGAATCACTATGGATAGTAATTCCATGCTCCAATAATAAGAAATTAGCAGTAGGGATATATTATCGACCACCTGACCAGGACAGCGATACTGACATTGAAATGCTGAGGGAGAGGCTACCAAAATAAAGAGCTCTATAATAATGGGGGATTTTAATTATCCCCATATTGACTGGATACATGTCACCTCAGGAAGAGAAGCAGAGATAAAATTTCTCAATGGCTTAAATGACTGCTTCTTGGAGCAGCTGGTACAGGAACCCACAAGGGGAGAGGCAATTCTCAATTTAGTCCTGAGTGGAACGCAGGATCAGATCCAGGAGATAACCGTTACAGGACCGCTTGGGAATAGTGACCATAATATAATAACATTTAACATTCCTGTGGTGGGAAGAACACCTCAGCAGTCCAGCACTCTGGCATTTAATTTCAAAAAGGGGAATTACACAAAAATGAGGAGGTTAGTTAAACAGAAATTAAAAGGCACAGTGACTAGAGCCAAATCCTGCAAGCTGCATGGAAACTTTTAAAGACACCATAATAGAGGCCCAACTTAAATGTACACCCCAAATTAAAAAACATAGCAAGAGACCTAAAAAAGAGTCACCGTGGCTTACCCACCATGTAAAAGAAGCAGTGAGGGACAAAAAGGCATCTTTTAAGAAGCGAAAGTCCAGTCCTAGTGAGATAAATAGAAAGGAACATAAACACTGTCAAATCAAGTATAAAAATGTAATAAGAAAAGCAAAAAAAGATTTTTGAGGAACAGCTAGCCAAAACTCTCAAAAAGAAATAACAAAATGTTTTTAAGTACATTAGAAGCAGGAAGCCTGCTAAAAACCTGTGGGTCCCCTAGATGATCGAGATATAAAAGGAGCAATCAAGGACGATAAAGCTATTGCGGATAAACTAAATGATTTCTTTGCTTCAGTCTTCACGGCTGAGGACGTTAGGGAGATTCCCAAATCTGCACCGTTTTGTGGGTGATGAATCTGAGGAACTGTCCCGGATTGAAGTGTCATTAGAGGAGGTTTTGGAACAAATAGAAAAACTTAATGTTAACAAATCTCCAGGACCGGATGGCATTCATCCAAGGGTTCTAAAAGAACTCAAATGGGAAATTGCTGAACTATTATCTGTGGTTTGTAACCTATCCTTTAAATCGGCTTCCGTACCTAATGACTGGAAGGTAGCCAACGTGACACCAATATTTAAAAAGGGCTCTAGGGCGATCCTGGCAATTACAGACCGTAAGTCTAACTTCAGTACCGGGCAAATTAGTCGAAACAATAGTAAAGAATAAAATTGTGAGGCATGTAGAAGAACATAATTTGTTGGACAAAAGTCAACATGGTTTCTGTAAAGGGAAATCATGTCTTACTAATCTATTAGAGTTCTTTGAAGGGTTAACAAACATGCAGACAAGGGCATCTAGTAGATATAGTATACTTAGATTTTCAGAAAGCCTTTGACAAGGTCCTCACCAAAGGCTCTTGTGTAAATTACATGGCCATGGGATAAGAGGGAAGGTCCTTTCTTGGATTGAGAACTGGTTAAAAGACAGGAAACAAAGGCTAGGAATAAATGGTAAATTTTCAGAATGGAGAGGGGTAACTAGTGGTGTCCCCAAGGGTCAGTCCTGGGACCAATCCTTTCAACTTATTCATAAATGATCTGGAGAAAGGGGTAAGCAGTGAGGTGGTAAAGTTTGGATGATACCAAACTGTTTAGGATAGTCAAGACAGAAGCAGACTGTGAGGGACTCCAAAAAGATCTCACCAAACTGAGTGATTGGGCAACAAAATGGCAAATGAAATTTAATGTGGATAAGTGTAAAGTAATGCACATCGGAAAAAATAACCCCAACTATACGTACAGTATGATGGGGGCTAATTTGGCTATGACAAATCAGGAAAGAGATCTTGGAGTTATCGTGATAGTTCTCTGAAAACTTCCACACACATGTGCAGCGGCGGTCAAAAAGGCAAATAGGATGCTAGGAATTATTAAGAAAGGGATAGAAAATAAGACACAGAATATCTTACTGCCCCTGTATAAAACTATGGTACGCCCACATCTTGAATACTGTGTACAGATGTGGTCTCCTCACCTCAAAAAGATATTTTGGCCTTGGAAAGGGTTCAGAAAGGCAACTAAAATGATTAGGGGTTTGGAACGGGTCCCATATGAGAGAGAGGTAAAAACGACTGGGACTTTTCAGTTTAGAAAAGAGGAGACTGAGGGGATATGATAGAGGTATATAAAATCATGAGTGGTGTGGAGGGCAAAGAAAAGTTATTTATTAGTTCCCATAATAGAAGAACTAGAGGACACCAAATGAAATTAATGGGTAGCAGGTTTAAAACTAATAAAGAAAGTTCTTCTTCACACACAGCATGTAGTCAACCTGTGGAACTCCTTGCCAGAGGAGACTGTGAAGGCTCGTACTATAACAGAGTTTAAGAGAAGCTAGATAATTTCATGGAGGTTAGGTCCATAAAGGCTATTAGCCAGGGGATAGAAATGGTGTCCCTGGCCTCTGTTTGTCAGAGGCTGGAGAAGAATGGCAGGAGACAAATCGCTTGATCATTGTCTTCGGTCCATCCTCTCCGGGGCACCTGGTGCTGGCCACTGTCGGCAGACAGGCTACTGGGCTAGATGGACCTTTGGTCTGACCGAGTACGGCTGTTCTTATGTTATGTTCTTATGTTCACATTCTTATGGAAAAGTTTTCACTGGTATCTAACTATATGCTGTCATTCAGCCGATAGGCACCAACTTTCAATTTTCTGGGTGGGTACTGCACTCACACTCCATCCTGAGCCCTGCTCACACACTGCTCCTTCCCCCAAGGCCCCACCATCATTCCACCTCTTCCTGCTCCTGCTTCACCCTGTCCCTGAGGCCCAGCCCATGCTCAGCCTCTACCTGTCCCCAGTGCGCTCTCCTCTCCCCGCAGCACCACTCACCTGCCACTGAACAGCAGATTGGCAGGGCCTTCCAAAAGCTTGATCACTGGGGGACTGGAGTACCCACGGAGTCAGCACCTATGATTCAGCTGCCAATTTTGACATAGCGAAAGAACATGTTAATTTCTCTCTATAGATGTTCAACTTACTATAGTGAATTTTTCATCTCTTCATACTTCAGACACAAACATATCTCGGCGATAGTTATGGATTATAAACGCTTACCCTGTATTTAGATTTATGAAAAAGTAAAAATTTGTGTATTTTACGAGAGTAAGTCAAAAAGTATCTGCAATGTATTTATTAAAATTAACACAACAGCAATGCAGAACTAATAAGTGTATCATTTTTCAACATAGGTCCCCTGCTTTTCAACACACTTGGTCCAGCGTCGCACAAGCTTTTGTATGCCTTCAGAAAAAAAGTTTTCGGCTGGGTGGCAAGCCATTTATGCACCTTCAAATCATGGTTGTTGGCAAAACGACAGCCACTTAAAGCATCTTTGAGGGGTGTCTCTGACGTTTGCTCTCCAGCTCATAGTGGTGGATCCACATTTCATCACCAGTGACAATGCGATACAAAAAAGTATCACCTTCCTCATGATACTGGTTCATAAGGCAGTTACAGATGTCCAAACGGTAATGTCTGTGCTGTTCCGTGAGTTGTTTCAGAACCCACCTTGCACAAACTTTACTGAAGTGAAGTTTGTGGTGGATGATTTCATAGGCAGAACCATGACTAATCTGCAGTTGGTTTGCCACTTCATCGACAGTCACCCTCCTGTTTTCAAGAATCAGTGCGTGGACTTGTTCAATGTTCCTTTTAGTACTCGATGTGGATGGGCACCCTGATCATTTTTCATCAGTGAACGTTCTCCTGATCGTTCTTGTTCAGCCATTTTTTAACATGTCAATCCATTTGTACATGCTTCGCTGCGGCAAAACACTGTCATCGTACTGTGATGATAGTCTTCGATGAATTTCTGCACCTCTTATACCTTCAGCCCACAAAAATTGAATCACTGCATGCTGCTCTTCTTTGGTGCACGTGGTAAGCGGAGCGGCCATGTTGACCCCACTAGTGGTGAAAGACATCTGAATGGTCAAGGCCAAATATGTCACTAGAATATAGGGAGGTTCTGTGCTTACAATTGCACGCGAATTCAGCAGTTGGGTCAATCCTAAAAAAAAGATATGAACACTTTGCAGATACTTTTTGACTTATCCTCCTATATAACTTTTAAACAGTACATTACATAAAGCAGAAGTGGGTGAAAACAGGTAGCAACTGTGTGACGGGGTGCGGTCACAGACGACCCTTCGGGCATGGCCACTGCCACTCACCTTCCCGCTCTCTGGGGCTCCTCACCGCCCGGTTCTGCTGGGTCAGCTCTGCTGGTCTCCTCCAGCCAAGGCTGAGGTCCCTCAGCCAAGCTGAGGTCCCTGCCCCCACCGAGAAGCAGTACCAACACTGAACCACTTCAGGTCCAAGGAGAGTGCAGTTTAGGGCCCAGCCTCCTGAGAGAGCACTTCCCAGATGGGATCAGACCCCAAGGAATTCGGTAAGCCACCTTTAACAATGAAAGGGAGAATGTGCACGCTGGTTACCACCCCGGTAACAATCACTTACCCTAGGTTTGATAGAAATAAAAATGGTTTTATTAAGTTGTAGCAGTAGGATTTAAGTAGTAATAATTGAGGACAGGCAGAGCAAAGTACTTTACAAATCAAAAGAAACAAAACCGCTTGGCTAATTCTACATTGAAACCTCAATACAAACTTAATCAAACTCACCCTAAAACCTCTTTTCCAGCTGCCCCTCCAAACCAGGGCTTTCTTCCACACCCTGGGGTCCCTGGCCGCTTCCTTCAGGTGCAGCCCAGCCAAAAGACCCAGGCCTCGCCTTTCCTATTCCTTTTGTTAAGGAGTTGAGGCCACTCCCTACCAACCACTGCTCAGACTTAAGGACAAAAGATTGTTTTACAGTGGCTCATCTAGAAGTTGCAGGTAACACCCTCCATGTCTCCCATTCACACATTTGAAACTCACAAAGTTTCACATTTGAAACTCATTTTACACACACAAATGATACATACAACAGAGTAAGATAAACAGAACCAGCAGATCATGACATGAAGATTGATAGGTTACATGAAATAATTCGCACAAACCACCTTTGAGTTATGTATATTCATGTCCATGAGTCCATTTCATAAAGCATTGGGGGGGCTCCGTCACAAACTGTACAAAAGAGAACCATTTATATTGCTTTAAAATATATGCTAAGGAAGGTGGAACTGGGTGAAATCAGGCAGCAACTCCATAGTGCAAAAGAGAACCAGCAAAATCTTTAAACAAAGAGCTTAAAACTTAACCCCATGTGGAGACATCTTACTTACACTAAAACATCTTGCAAGAAGGTAGAATTTGTAATGCGTGTGGAAGTATATCAGATCTGGGCTATTTCAGACCTGAATGGCTAAGTCTAGACTGCAGGCTTTTTGAGCAAGAAGCCTGAGAATTCAGAAAAGGATTAGACATGTATATTGATAATGGCAGTTGTATTACATACAAGCTTTGTTTTCTTTTTTCCAGTAATACTCCTAATCTACCACCTAATGATTAACAAAATTGAGAGGCTTCTATCCTTTCTTGAATCCCCTTTTCTGTAAATAATTGTATCCAGGTAACCTATCAGCTACAAAGTTTGTTTTAAAAAAGCATTAGCTCTTGGGCTCCAGCTATCCAGTGTCAGAGAGAGAAGGAATTCATGGCATGCCCTATCTGGAGGTGTGGATCTGTCTTTACTACTGAGCTGTGTATATGAGAAAAATATCACTTATCAGTAGGATAATACCTTGGCCACATCTACACTATTAGATAAGGTCAAATTTATTAAGATCAATTTCTTATCACCTGATTTTGTGAAGTTGAAGGTCCATATCCCTACTGCATGCAAGAATTCAACGTATTTCAAAGTAGCAGGTCCTCAGTAGAGAGACTGCCTTCAACTTTAAGAGAGATGCACTGTGGGATCCAACCAGTGCCTGTGCCCCTTTTCTTTCTAGGTTATGCTCCCGATACATGCTGGGATTAAAACTGTGCAGCAGGTGGTTCATGTCATCAGCACCCTGTAATGTACTCATCTTCTCCCTTCCCCTTGATTGATATTTTCCCACCCTTTTTAGCCTTGGTTACCTGCATAGTTGCCATAGCAGTGCAAGCATGGCCTCCCTCATGAATCCTGTTATTCATCAAAGCATTATGATGTTGATATCAACCTTGATACACCTAATGGTGGTGTATGTCAAGTGTGTATGCACATCACTCCAGAAAGAGGATGAGGAGGAATCTCAGGGAGACATTGGTAATTGGTATGCTGTTCAAGGATGCAAAGACATTCTTCTGGTATTTCACTTGCAGTTCCCTGCACGTTCATCTCTCATGTTGCTCCACTATCCTCTCCTATCACTCCGCTCACATCTCCTCCAGTAGTGAATTCCTCCACTCCATTTGCTCCTTAAACATAGCTTCCCTTGTCCATTTTTGCCTGTGGATTTATGCAAGCCAGAGAGCTGGTGGAGGCAAAGGAGTAAGGAGCAAGCTCTTTGATGTTCCCACTGTAACAAAAAGTTACAAGGGCACACTTTACGGGAAATATATTGTGGAGCCTAAAAACCTAATCTGTTAACATACAGCAAAGGTCTCTCTAAATACAATGGAGATGTGTTCTGTGCAAGAAGAAAGTTACACTTAAAAGTGGCCACTGTACAGCAGGTACATAACAGATTTCTCAAGAGAACATCTGGACTTATGCAGTTTGGAGGCAGGCATGGTAAGGGGCCTGCCAGGATATGATCCTGAGGACAGGAGGGGTGATAGCAAGGGCAGAGTGGCAGCTCATGCAGCTTCCTTCCTGTTTTCACCATACGTCCACTTCCTGGGACAGTGCTACTTTCCCAGTCAACAGGAGCCTGAGAGTGGGAGGGCAGGAGTAAGGGAGGGAGGAAGTGCCAAAGGATGAAGCCATGCAAGCAGCAGAAGAAGCAACTAATAGCTTCCCCTCCTCCATCTTCCAGATTGTGAGATATCAGTCTTCTCCGAATCACACAGAGTGATAGGAAGATGATGCTGACTGAATGTGGCCAGAAACCTGGGCCTTATGCTGCAATGCTTTTTGCTGCAATGACACCAGACCATTTACTGTTGGCTTAGCATGGGAACGTGTCCTACCATGGAGAACAGAATAAGGCTAGCCTCCCCAGAAACCTTGTGAGGAGGATTAAAGAGTTCCTAGCTGAGAGCTTCATGGAGATATGCAAGGAGGATTACATCTTCAAACACGTTAACAGCTGCTCTGGGCCCTCTTTGCTATGTAGGCACTTAGTTGCCTTAACCTGCTTGTACCAAGAAAAAAATGTGAACTCACCAGAAGTGCCCTCCTTGGGATCAGTGCCCAACTATGAGACATCCTGGCAGGAAGCCTGGCCTGGGAGCTGCATCTGACTGCCACCCAGATTTGAACCTATGGCCCAGACTCAGCCCCCCCCCAAGACTCCCCTGGCCCTCACAGGGAGCAACACCAGGGTTCCCAGGACCCAGCCAGGGGCACCAAATGACATGGGCCCTCCTGGTCCGGGGCAGAGATCCTGTCCCTCCTTGAGCTGTGGGGGGAGAATAGACCCTGCAGGATCTCCACTCCCGGTGAAGAAATGCCAACATCTATGGCCGGATGGCTAAGGCTTTGGCAGAGAGGGGTCACACACACCCCAGGACTCGGGAGCAAGTGAGAAGTCAGGTGAAGGAGCTCCACCAGGGCTCCGCCAGGGCCAGGGAGCACATCTCTCACTCTGGGGCCGAACCCCACTCCTGCCCCTATTTCCAGGAGCTCCACCATATCCTGGGGGGTTGGGAAGCCCATTGCCCAGCCGTGGTGGTAGACTCTCGGCTCAAGATGCCCATTGTCACCCAACCAGAGCTCCCTGTCAAAGAGGAGGAGGAGGAGGAGAAAGAGGACGAGGAACAGCAGCAGCAGGAGGAGGAGGAGACAGCCAGCACCGTGACTCTGACCCTCAAACTGACGGTCAGATTTAAGTAAGATAGATTTATTTGGGATTTTGGTCTCATTGGGGTTTTGCTCCTGGGTTCTATCTAGTCTCTGTAACTGAACCCTCCCAGACCTAAGTTGTTATCAGTGTCTGTGTTACTCATCTGAGGGGCTGTAACTGCAACTTTGTGCCTTGGATGGGGGAGACCAGAGTTTCTGGAGTGTTGAGGCACCCCAGAGGGCAGGGAAGCAGCATCAGTGGTAGGATCAGACCATCAGGTGACCATCTTAAGGAGATCTCTGTGACCAAACCCATCACACCAGGGCTACATCTAGACTACATGGCTCCGTCGACAGAGCCATGTAAAATAGTTTATTCGTCATAGTCAAAGAACTAGGGATTTAAATAATCCCCGCTTCGTTAAAATAAACATGGCCGCCATGCTGTGCTGGCGATCAGCTGATCCGGCACAACACGGCAGTCTAGACGCGGTGCGGTCGACAAGGGAAGCCTTACGAGGCATACCGGAGCGGTCGACAAAGGCTGCCTTTGTCAACCACGCCGCATCTAGACTGACGTGCTGTGCCGGATCAGCTGATCGTCGGTACAGCGCGGCGGCCATTTTTATTTTAATGAAGCGGGGATTATTTAAATCCCCACTTCTTTGACTATGACGAATAAACTATTTTACATGGCTCTGTCGAAGGAGCCATATAGTCTAGACGTAGCCCAGATTCTTCATTGAGTGCTGTCCCTGTGGGTACTCCACTCTAGGGGTATGTCTACACTACAAAGTTAATTCGAACTAACAGCCGTTAGTTAGTTCAAACTTAATTTGAACTAGCGGAGCGCTTAATTCAAACTAGGTAAACCTCATTCTACGAGGACTAACGCCTAGTTCGAATTAAGTAGTTAGAATTAAGGGCTGTGTAGCCACTTAATTTGAACTAGTTGGAGGCTAGCACTTCCCAGCTCACCCTGGTGGTCACTCTGGGCCAAACCAGGGAAACTTTTCTGCCCCCCCTCGGCCCCGGAGCCCTTAAAGGGGCACGGTCTGGCTACAGTGCTTGTGCCAGTTGCAAGCCTGCCAGCACCCAGCCAGCAGACCCTGCACGTGGCACGGCATGAGCCAGCCACCCGCTGTCACCCAGCCCTCCGCCTCTTCCCAGGGCCAGGCTGGCGGCTCCCAGGAGCCTGCCCGGGGCCGCAAGAGGCGGGCGCCCGCCTGGTCTAGTGCAGAGATCGTGGACCTCATCCAGGTTTGGGGGGAGTCCTCCAACGTCCACGACCTCCGCACTAGGCACAGGAACACGGCCATCTACAGCCGCATGGCTGCCAGCCTGGCCACCAGAGGCCACATGCGGACCAAGGAGCAGGTTTGCATGAAAATCAAGTTGGTCCACTGAGACCCCCGACCCTGAGCCCTGAGCTTAGAACATAAGAACATAAGAATGGCCGTACTGGGTCAGACCAAAGGTCCATCTAGCCCAGTAGCCTGTCTGCTGACAGCGACCAGCACCAGGTACCCTGGAGGGGATGGACAGAAAACAATGACCAAGTGATTTGTCTCGTGCCATCCATCTCCAGCCTTCCACAAACAGAGGCCAGGGACACCTTTCCTACCCCCTGGCTAATAGCACTCCAGGGACCCAACCTCCATGAATTTATCTAACTTCTCTTTAAACTCTGTTATAGTTCTAGCCTTTACAGCCTCCTGTGGCAAGGAGTTCCACAGGTTGACTACACACTGTGTGAAGAAGAACTTTGGCTTATTAGTTTTAAACCTGCTGTCCATTCATTTCATTTGGTGTCCTCTAGTCCTTCTATTATGGGAACTAATGAAGAACTTTTCTTTATTCACCCTCTCCACAACACTCATGCTTTTATACACCTCTATTATATCCCCCCCTCAGTCTTCTCTTTTCTATGCTGAAAAGTCCCAGTCTCTTTAGCCTCTCTTCATATGGGACCTGTTCCAAACCCCTAATCATTGTAGTTGCCCTTTTCTGAACCCTTTCCAATGCCAAAATATCTTTTTTGAGGTGAGGAGACCACATCTGTACGCAGTACTGAAGATATGGCATACCATAGTTTTATACTTCCCCTCCTCCTTCTTCCCCTGGCTTCCCCCTTCCAGCTCCCTCCTCCCAGGTTTCCACCTCCCCTCTCCCACCCTCTCTCTTCCCCTCTCCCACCTCCTTTTCCCAGTCTCCCCAGAGGTTAACCCCCCCCCCAGTTTTGTTAAATAAAGAGAGTTTCTATTTTTGAACACGTGTCCTTTATTTTTTACATCAGGAAGGGGGGCTAGGGAGGGGTAAGTGGAAGGAGGTGAGGAAGGAATGGGGCACGAGCCCCCGATGGGGAGGACTGGGGTGGCTCTGCGGGCTCCTCGGGGTGGAAGCTCTCCTGCAGGGCCTCCTGGATCCTGACAGCCCCCCGACTGGCCCCCCCAGATGGCAGCCTGCGGCAAGTGCAGCCGGGCTAATGGCCGAGTGCTGTGATGTGCCGAGTGTGGGCACTCAGGGCACTCCAAGACAGGACTGCTTTGCTGTCCCTCATCTAAGTAGACAAGCAAGCGGGGAACCTTGAGAACTGTCTGTCTGGGGTGGGGGGGGTCAGGTTCCTTTAAGCACAGCCCTCGGCTAGCCTGAGGCAGCACCTTCACACTCTAAGTCCTAACCTGATGCCCTGCCAGCACTGGTTCCGGCCAGCCTTAACTTCGGTTCAGGGTCCACTCAATCTGGACATGCTAGTTCGAATTAGCAAAACGCTAATTCAAATTAGTTTTTAGGTCTAGATGCACTAATTCGAATTAGCTTAGTTTGAATTAACTAATTCGAATTAAGTTAGTTCGAATTAGTGCTGTAGTGTAGACATACCCTAGGTGTTAGTGCATCCACACACCCATGAGCTGAGATTTTTCCTAGCAGCACCTGGCTGCACCACACATGTGTGCTAGCTGTCAGTGTTTCTTGACTGCCTGGTTCCCTCTGTTCCATCTCTATCATCCTTGCCAGCAGACAGAGCTCCTCACACTTTTCATTCCTTTGCCTAAAATGGCAGAAAAGATACTTTAGACTCCTCAGTTCTTCCCCCAGTTTTGATTTTGAACCTTTTTGGGAAAAAATTGTTTTTCTTCCTCCTTCTTTAACTTCCAACCTTTATTTCCATGGGATGTACAAAACGGTCATCCCAATGCCTGGCTTTCCTGAGTTTAAAGCATGTGGCGTCTGTTGAGATGAAATGCCCACCTCTGATAGACACTCCTCATATCTCAGATGCCTTGGAGAAAGCCACATTCCATAGAAGTGCTCCCACTGCAGCAACCTGGAGGCCAGGGTGAGGCAAGAAAGAGAACTTTGCCTTAAGGTGATTTTACCTGAAAAGTCACTACAGCCCACAGAGGAGGACTCCACCACCAACCCACAGAAATCTGGATTGAAAAACAAGGTTCATACTTTCACCAGTTCCAGAAAGCGAGCTTCATCATCCTCAGACCAGGATGCCAATGGTGCACAAATAGGCTAACTCAGAACCAAGACACAAAGTCTCATTGGCATTGACAACACCACCATTGACACTGGGATTAACAGCTATAATGATGGATGAGGCCACTGGAGCTAGAGAATATGATATGGCAGACACTGGCATCAGTACCCCTCACAAACAAATGTGCTCATGGGAAGTATTTTGTCCCAGCCAAAACATGGACTTTCTGTTTTCCAACCCACAACCAAACTCTTCGGGTGGTTGACATGGTACATCACTGAGCAAAACAACTTCAGTTCCATGCAACACTGTAAAGCAAGGATTGCAAATGCCTTATTCTATTTGGACAAACAATTTACTCATTGACCACTCTACAACTTCAAGTCACCAATTATTCCACCCTAATGGCTTACTAGGATCATGCCAATTATGCCAAATTACAGGAAATTCTGGAACATCTTCCACAGCATGAACCCACACAGCTCCAGGCCAGTATACGGGAGGGCCAGATAATATCCCATACAACCCTCTAAGCAGCAATGGATGTGGCTGACAGAGCATCCCAGACCACAACAATAGCAGTGGTCATATGGAAAGCCTCATGGCTTCAGGCCTCAGGCATCCTTAAGGACCTGCAAATGAAGGATAAGGACCTCCCATTTGACAAGATGCACCTCTTTGCTTCTGAAATGGATGAGGTCCACCATACAATGGACTCCTAGCCACGTTAAACATATTAGGCATCTATACGTCACCAAATAAATGGAGATAATACCTCATTTCAAAGACTCTGAGACACTTATAATCAACAACAGAGGCAATTCAAACATAGATCAAAACAAGTCCACAAAAGCACACAATGCAACATACATATGCTGCAAGGAACTAACCCTGCACGTTGAACCGGCAATTATGAAAAATTGGTTGAGGGTCTCTCCAGCACCACAGACATATTCCTTCCACATACCTGTTTGGCCATCATCTATGCTCCTTTCCCCAACCATGGGCCAACATTACATAGGACCAGTGGGTCTTAGAGATCATCCAATTGCGATACTTGATCCCATTCATATCCATCCCCCCCCCAAGCCTTCTCCACTCCTTGTTCCTCTTCAGGGACCTCTCCCACAAGCACCTTCTGCGCTAAAATGTATAACATCTCCTTCAGATAGAAGTGGAAGAGCCAGTTTCAACTTTCTGCCATGGAAGGGGTTCCTATCCACTTATTTCCTTACCCAGAAGAAAATCGGGAGTTGGAAACTGGTACTCAATCTAAATTCAACTAATTCATATGTAATCACAAGTTCTAAGTGACCACTATTGCCACACTTATTCTGGTGCTAGACAAGGAAGACTATTTCCCAGCCCTCAACCTACAAGATGCATACTTCTATTTTACATTCCAGCACATAGATGCTTCCTACACTTCACAGTGGGCTCCAAACACTATGGCTGCGTCTAGATTGGCATGATTTTTCTGGAAATGCTTTTAACGGAAAAGTTTTCCGTTAAAAGCATTTTCGGAAAAGAGCGTATAGATTGGCGCAGAGTTCACGTTATAACGATGCGCTTTTGCGGAAAAGCGCATCTACATTGGCGGCGCGCTTTTCCGCAAAAGCAGAAGCCCGGAACCATTTTGCGGAGGGCACAAGGGCACCAGCCATTTCTGGGGGCGGGGGGCTGGCGGCCATTTCAGACACGTGCTTAAAGGGATCTCCCCAGACAGCCGTTTCTCTCCGCTCCGTGCTATAGGGCCTCTTGCAGGGACTGACAGCCATAGCAGGTTTGGTGGTTGCCCTCTGACTTTTGGACACCGCTGCCTTTGGCCACCTACTGCTTTTGCCAGGGTTTTTTTTCCTTGCCTTGTTTCTTGTGCCATGGAACCAGGGGTGGCCATGTGCCTGCTCTGGCCCCTGTCGGACATTTTCGAGTGCCTGCAGCTGCTGCTTCAGGTTGGTGCCCTCCTCTTCCAGGACCAGGAGGGGCACATCACTTTGGACTCCCTCACCAGTGAGGCCATGGCGTCCCTGTGGCACCCCCACCCCAGGGTGCAGAGGCTACTGTGGAGACTGCAGCCCTGGCTAATGCGGCCCTACACGGGGCGGCCAGACCAGAACCAGGCCCGGTTCAATGACCGCCTCAACCGGGCCCGCAATCAAGTGGAGCTCGCCTTTGGCCAATTAAAAGCCCGCTTCCGGTATTTGCTCACCCGTCTCGAGATGGGTGAGCGGAATGCAACGGAGATAGTGGCCACGTGCTGCGTGCTCCACAACATTGTGAAGCGGAGCGGGAGGCCTTCCTTCCCGCATGGATGGCAGCAGAGGGCCAGGCCTATGAACAGCCCCACACAGCTGCCAGCCACCAGGCGCACCAGGATGTTTTCACAGGCCCCGGAGTAGGGTCACCTCGGTTTCCCTGGACAACTCCCTCCTCTCCCCTTACCTCCCAATACACAACAACACAGTTTGGGGGAGAGGGGGATGTTGTGCAGAATGTTCATGATTGTTATGTGAATATGTATGAGCAGTCTAGTTCAGAGCAGAGTACTCTTGTTCTGTTAAGGGTTTGGTCAGGTCAAGCGGAAGGCTTGTACCTACCAATTAGGATTAGGTTTAGATTTAGGTTTAGTTAGATTAGCTATCGTCGTCAGTTCAAAGCATTTCGGCTGTCGTCGAGTTTGTTCGTCGGGCGCGTCGGCCGTAGCTAGGGTTTTCTTTGAGTTCAGGGTTAGGTTTAGGGATATTCTAGGCCACCATCGTCTGTTCGAGCTGTCCCGAAGAACAGGAAGAGGATTCGAGGTTCGTGCGGAAGGCTCGAGTCAGCGCACCCGATTCCAGTCATCTTCGAGGGATCTCCTGGCAGTTCCTCTCCTGAGGCCTGGAAGGACCTAAGGATCGAGGTCGCCAGCCACAGCTTCGTCCGTCAAGGGATCTCCTGGCAGTTCCTCTCCTGAGGCCCGGAAGGATCAAAGGATCGAGGTCGCCAGCCACAGCTTCGTCCGTCGAGGGATCTCCTGGCAGTTCTTCTCCTGAGGCCCGCAATCGCCCTCCGCGCCTAGACTGTGTTTAATGTATTTTGTGTTGTGTTTACTCTTTTGTAATCTATCCCTTGCTTGATTGTGATTTTATGCATGTCAAATATAGTCCTGTGGTTAAATTTTATCCTCAGAGTTGGTATTCATTTATGCATCACAAATTCATAACCCTTTAAAATTATTTCCCTTTTTTTTTAGAAAACCAGTGATAGATATGGAATTTGGAGTCCGCATTTGTCATCTTCATGATTTTATTAGGTTGATCGGCATTCTAAATTAATTATTCACGTTACCTCGCGTAACAGGGAGGAGACCTTGAACTGGGAGGGGGAGGGGAGCTACTCCTGGGAGGGGTGGCCCCTGCGACCGCTCCTGCGGGGGCGGACCTGGACATGGGGGGCAGGCTGAACAGGGAGGTGGGCAGGAGCAGGAGGAGCAGGAGGAGCAGGAGCAGGAGGGCAATTGCAGGAGGGGGTGGGGGCAGGTGCACCATGATGGGGTGCGCATCCAGGAGGCCCTCACGGACATGTTCTCACAGGCCCCAGAGTAGGGTCACCTCGGTTTCCCTGGACAACTCCCTTCCCTCCCCTCCCCTTACCTCCCAATACACAACAACACAGTTTGGTTTCACCAAAGAGGAGACCTTGAACTGGGAGGGGAGGAGACTTCAACTTGGAGGAGAGGAGACCTTGAACTGGGAGGAGAGGAGACTCCTGGGAGGGGTGGCCCCTCAACGGAGGGGTGGACCTGGACATGGGGGGCAGGCCGCATTGGGGCAGGCTGAACGGGGAGGTGGGCAGCTGGAGCAGGAGGGGCCATTGCAGGAGGAGCAGGAGGGGCAGGAGGGGGCGGGGCAGTAGTAGGGGAGGGATGGCGGGGGCATGGGGCCAGGCCATGCCATAATGTATGGCATGGGCAATGTGTGCGGAGAGGCTGGCAACGGAGTTCGCCATCAACGCACAGTGTCCCTGGAAGGTGGCCCAGGCCTCTTGGTGCCACTGCAGGTCCGCCTCTGTGCGTCTCTGGATGACAGCCTCTATTCGCTCGATGGCCTGCACGTGGCGCCGCAGGAGCTGGTCCCGGTGTCGGACACGCTGCCTCTGTGGTTGGGCAGCTGGGGGTTTTGCTGCTCCCGGACCGGAGGATCCCCCGCTCCTGGTTGGTCCCGCTGCAGGGAACAGAAGAAAGGATGGGTCAGTCAGGCAGCCCAGCCACTGTCCCCACACCTCATGCCTTCCACCCCACCCCCTGAGCCCAGGTGACACCACAGGGGTAGTGTGGCTTGGGCCCCCTCGGTTCCCCCTCTGTCTCCCCGTGTTGTATGTTTGCATAGAGGACTGCCCCTGGAGTAGGGTCCTCCTCCATGTATTGGAACCCCCACCGTGGAGGGTGGGAGGGCGCTTGTGTTGTGTTAACCTGTGGAACTCCCTGCCAGTGGAGGCTGTGAGGCTTTGGGCTAATCAATGGTGTTTGACAGGGAGTGAGATGAATCCCCACACAGTGCCTGGGAGCACGTCTGGCAGACATGGTCTGGGCTCTCAGATCCCCATCGCATGGGATATCTCCTGGACGGAACCAGGAGAGTGACTGGGGAGTGTCCCATCCTTGCAGCCCTTCCCCTACTATCCCTCACACACGGTAGCCCAGGGACATGTGGGGACTTCCCTCGGGGAGCCAGCCAAGGCACCGGGAGCAGGCGAGGGGCTCGGGGGGGGGGGGCCACGCTCACAGGGCTGTGAGGCTGCAGTTTTCCCAGGAGCAGCTGGCTGTGCCTCACAGCCAGGCATGGGGACAGTGTGCCGTTTTGCCTGCTACACCCTTGCGGAGGTGCAGGCTCTGGCCTGAGTCCCTGGGGCCCTGGCTGGTTCCAGCTGGCATCCACCCTTCCCCCCCCACCCCGGTCCTGCCGGATGTGTGTGAGCAGCACGGCCCCAGGCATGCCCTTGAGCTGCCTGCCGCGGCCACATGCCACTCGGTCACCAGGCTGCACGTGGTTGCACGTGCTGCTTGCTGCCTAATGCTACACAGCATGCAGCTCACGTGGCCCGAGTGACATGCTCTCCTCCTCCCACCTCTGGGTGCCTGGCTCCCCTCCCACCCGCCCTTGTGAGTGCAAAGTGCAACAATTGCCGATGGATCCTTCCCCGGCCTCTGAGGACACGCGGGAGACGTCGGGGCTGCCGGAGGGGGCCTGCTGGGTGGCACTGCTGGCCTCGTCCTCCGATGCACTGCAGCTGCTGTCTCCCTCCCCGTCGTGGTGGTCCTGGTGACGGGGGGGCGCACGCAGGTGTCTGCTGTGACGTCCGGGGCTTCTGGAGCTGGCTGTCCCAGGATGCGGTGGAGCCAGTCATAGTGGGGGCAAGTGTCTGGTCCTGCCCCCCGGCCCTCGCTGGCCCGCACGTAGCCCAGGCGCAGCTCCTTCACCTTAGCCCGGACCTGTTCCAGGTTCCGGGCTGGATGTCCCTGCTGAGCTAGCGCCTGGGCCATGCGGCCAAAGATGTTGGCGTTGCGGCGCCGGGCCCGGGTGTCATGGAGGCCCTCCTCCTCCTCCCACAGGTCCAGGAGGGTCTCCAGCTCCCCCGAGGTCCAGGAGGGGGCTCTCCTTTTGCGGCCCCTGGGGGCCTCCTGTGCTGGGGGTGCGGGTGGCTGAGCGCCCGGAGCTGCCATGCTGGGCTGTGAGGTGGCTGCTGGGCACGGCAGGGGCAACGTGGCAGACCTCAGGCCAGAGGTCTGAGGCACGCTCCTGCCACGTGCGCTCAGCAGCCTGCATGTGCTTTAAGAGCCCAGGTCACCAGGAACTCCGGGGCAGCTACGGGGTCTCCCAGTGTCCAAACGGCTTTTTTCCGTTTAGCCTGCTTTTGCGCAAAAGTCTTAGCTAGCTGTCTACACTGGCCCTTTTGCGCAACAGTTTTTCGCAAAAAGGACTTTTGCCCAAATGGGAGCGTCAAAGCTTTTCCGCAAGAAGCACTGATTTCGTACATGAGAACGTCAGTGCTTTTGCGGAAAATCAAGCGGCCAGTGTAGACAGCTGGCAAGTTTTTGCGGAAAAGTGGCTGATTTTCCGGAAAAACTGGCCAGTCTAGACACAGCCTATCAGTACTGGATGTTACTGTTCAGCCTGCCTACGGACCCAAAAGTCTTCACTGGCTGTGGTCACAGCAGATCCAGCAACAAGGGGACAATAATATTTCAACGGCTGTCTGTCTGAGGATATGATGTACAAAAATGCTAAACCTGGTACAAACAACAATATCTCTATTCCAAATATTAGGACTACAGATTAATTTCCAAAAACCAACCTCTAATTTATAGGGGCTCGTCTAGATTCCACATAAGCCAGAGCAACACTTTCTCAACACACATTCAACACATTCACCAGTCTAATTACCACAGTCCAATTCACCCCCTACCCACCACAAAGATCTGCCTTCAAATCCCTGGACACGTAGCAATCATCACATATGCGGTGAAATATGCCAAACTCCACATGTGCTGCCTCCAGGGCTGGCTTACTACTGTATATACCATGATGGATAAAGTAAGAGAATGTCACTTCCACAACATGTCCTTTCTTCCCTATGCTGGTGGCCACAAACACAAAATGTTATGCAGAGTGTCCCCTTTCATCAGCACTACACAACTTGTTCTATGGGTGCATAACTACGGATGCCTCCCTCCGAGCTTGAGGAGATTCATCTGGGAAAATGGTCCCCCCAAGAATCCCAGTTATACATCAACCCACTAGAACTAAGAGCAGTACACAACATCTGCCAACACGTTCTACAAATCATACCATACCAATTTTACTGGATAACACTGCATGTATGTTCTATATCAACTAATTGGGGGGGCATGATTGCACTCCCTCTGTATGGAAGCCCTCAAATTATGGAACTGGCACATTGGAACAACATTAAATCTACAGCAGCTTGCCTACTGGGATCCCAAAAGACTAAAGCAGACAGGCTTAGCCACCATTTATCAGAACAACATGAATGGGAGACGAATCCCATAGTCATTCAAATGACATTTTGCAACTCACATGAATTACAAATGCCACCAATTCTTCAAAGTGGGCTCTGGCCAGGGATCCCGTGGAGATGCATTTCTTATCACATGGACCGCACCACTCCTGTACACCTTTCCACCAATGCTGCTCAGACCCTGGAGTAATTAAAAAAATACAAGACCAAGCTTACATCAAACTCTTTTGTAAATCTATGAGACTTTTCCTTTGTATAGCCAAGTACTCAAAAAGCAAAGCAATATCATCCTTGTGGCTCTCCAAATGGATATTGGCTTGTAAACATACCTGCTACACAATATATAACAACCAACCAGAGAGAATAACTGCTCAGTCCCCCAGAGCTGTAGCAAAGTCCACAGCATTCCTTAAAGATAGACATATGCAGAACAGCAACATGGTCCTCTGAATATACCTTTGTGAAACACAAATAGTCACAAATAGTCCAGTCTCTATGACAACAGCAGTATTAGTTGTTCTCTCATCCATGTCCCAGGCATGGTTCCAAAATCCACTACTTCAAGGTGGAAAGAAGAAGAAGAAGAATCTAGAATCCTAGGGCTGGAAGGGTCATCAAGTCCAGCCCCCTGCCCAAAGCAGGACCAACCCTAACTAAGAAGAAGTTCCTCACATTGTATAGTAATGATGGTTCTACAAGACGTGTGTCCCTGTGGGTACTCCACTACCTTCCCCTCTAATTTGAAGTCCATATATGGATTCCACGGTAGAGAAGGAATGGACACCACATATGCAGTCAGCTTACAGTAACTGTTGGGGGGGGTGAAAGTAAACGAGACCATAGTAAATGAGACCATGGTAGTGGGGCACAGCCCAGGCAGACCCCACTTCTATTGATTTACAGACTTGTTTTGATTCTTCCTTCCCTGCTTGCTTGGGATAGATGAGCACCTAGCTGTACCCAGGATATAACTTTTCACAAATGGTCTATGTGTTAACCATGCTATCCTCCTTACCCCCTTTTTATGCTTAAACGAAGCACACAAGATCTTTTATAGGGGAAAAGGCAGTACGCCGCATTTATTGAGACTACAACAGTTGCATATGCTTTTCAATCATTCACACACAAACACCATACACACACACAGTCCCGCCAGACGATGTTATAGTTACCACTCCAGAGTCTGAATCAATCTAGTGGCCAGCCAGATTGATCACAAAGGGGGAGCCGGTCTCTGTCGGTCGATTGATCTGATGCTCCTGGAGTTAGCAGGAAGACGAACCCAAAGTTCCATAGCAAGGCACCCTGTTTTTATAATCCTCTCTTCTATAGATTTCGCTGTGTCAGTCTGTGACCGGTTACTATTATCTTGCTGATGTCCCAAAACATCTCCAAGAGGCTCACCCTGTGCTGGATTGTTAATCAGTTGTTTTTAGGGATGGCTTCACCTTTAGAGTCGTCAATCTGCCAGTCTGATCAATTCTTGACCATGGGTATGCACTGATGGTTTCTCTGACGCCAATATGTCTCTTCGCAGTCTGTGTTTACAGTTTGTCTTCACCCTCATTGCCCCCTCCTTTCTTGGCAATCTGGCTCTAACGGTGGCCTTCACGCCTTTATCTTTATGATGATACATTTCTCATTCACACAAACAGTCTTTCTCACAGAATCCTTCAAAGGTAAACAGCAGTGTTTATATTAAGCAAAAACAAAATCAAAACAATTCACATCGAAGGCCCGGGCCTTCAATATTTCTAATCTCATTAACATAGACACAATACCAAAATCCTATCTCTTTACTTACTAAACTCACTAAAGTTTAAACAAAAAAATGTATATTTAACTAAAGGGCTTAATTAATGTTAATATATTACCTTACATTGCTACATTATTAAATCTAAAATACAAATATATAAAGAATAAAACTTTTTAATTCCAACCCTTATTCACTCTGAAGTGTGCATTCAGGATCACATATCCTTTCCCCCTTCTAAGTTGCTCATTCAAGGAGATTTGTGATGAGAGAACTACTTACATGAGCTAAAGGTTGTAAACAGTAAACAAGGGCTGTTATAATTATATTCATCACATGGTTATGATTATATAGGTGTTCACATTACTAAATTGGGACTTAAAGAGTGATGTAATTGATAAGTGTATTTACATACTAACAAATATACAAAGGTGTACTTGGGATTAATTATTTGTTCCCTTTCATCCCAAATTGGAGGGATCTGAGACAGAACGATTATCAGCAATAAAGGTGCCCTGCTACCCCATCTGCCTCTGGGTAGCCTGTTCTTTTCTAACACAAACAGCACCACGAGATGACTACTGTGCAAGCGCGGCACAGCCAGGCACTGCTAGGAAAAAAAATCTTCCATCACCAGCATAAGGATGCACCAGCATCTAGGGTACATCTATCTACACAGTAGGGCTAAAATCGAATTAAGTTATGCAACTTCAGCTACATCAATTGTGTAGCTTAAGTCAAAATAGCTTAACTCAGCTTTAGGTGCTGTCTACAGAGCAGGAAGTCAAAGGAAGAACATTTAACTTCCCTTACTCCTTGTGAAATGAGGGTTACCAGTCAGAAGTCATCCAGCTTGACATTATTTCAAACTAAAGGCTTGTAGTATAGACACGCTCTTTGTTATGTTGGAATAACATCAGTTATTCTGAAATAACGCTGCTGTGTAGACGTGCCGCCTAGAGTGGTGCACAGTGTGAGTGGAGGTGAATCCTTCCAGATTAATAAAGATCTTTTGGGTAGGGCTTAGGTCATATCTCTCTCCTCAGCATTTTCTTTTGTCTAACATATGCAGCTCCCTACTCAAGCTTTTGTGAATCCCATTCTTAGGTGTTTAACACACTGCATGCATTGTATAAGAAGTCAGGATGACTAGTTCAAGGCTGTGAATTCCACTAGCTGAGCAGGGCACCTGGGATCCTCCTTGTGAATCCCACCTCTAGTGGCTTTTTTAAATCACCGAAGTGCCTCTGTGTATCTTTACACATCTAAACACCTTTAAAAACGTGAATGTAAAGAGCTTGATTTTCAAAAATAACCAGCAATTCCTACTTCTGAAAAAAATTTTAGTCTATATAAGCTGTATATAATAGATGCTCTTTTACATTGTATAGATTACATTTATATGTTACTCAGATTTCTGCAACTGGAAAGAATTTCACAGGCTAAAGAATTTTCTCTCAGATTATGCTACTGTGATGCATTAGACTACTGAAGTGCTCCCTAGATGTCTTAAACTGAAAACTGAAACTCCTTACCTTTTAACCAGGGCTTTTCCATTACCATATTTTAGCGTATCTAACCCGCACCCGTGTATAACCCGCACTCATGTATAACCCGCGGTTTTTCTTTTTTGTGTAAAAAAACCCTTAGCTTACCCTTGGACATGTATAACCCACGGGTTCTGCATTCCATCCATCTGTTGTTCTGCCAGCAGGGGGAATGGAGAGCGCAGTGCAGGCAAGCTGGCCGTCCTGCGGGAAGGGAGCCGCACTCGCGCCCAGGCCCTGTGCAGCCGCAGCCAGGCACAACCCACCCTCCTCCGGGTGGAGGAATGGAGAGCACAGCGCAGGCACGCTGGAAGCTCTTCAGGCCCTCCCCTGCAGCAGAGTGGAGCTGACCCAGTTCTAATGGGGCAGAGCTGCTTGTGAGTAAAAATAAACTTGTATACCCCACGGACATGTATACCCCACGGGGGGGGGGGGTGCGTGTAAAAATGTGTATAACCTGCAGGTTATACCCGCTAATTCACGGTATATCAGTTCTCCAAAATCTTCATTAGCTGTTTGTCAGCTCTTAGTAGATCTTACATTGTTTTGACTTCTAAAGACCCAAATGGCTTGTGGTACACCTATTTCCCCCATACTATGGAGAAATATTCAAGTTTAATTCCTCATGGTTTATAAGAGAAAAGGTGTTTTCTCTGAGGATTCTTGACTTTAGAGATGACAAATGATTAATTAAATAATAAATTAAATAATTCAAATTTTTAGAGCATTCCATCTATTTGGGTAATATTTGGGAAAAGACTGAAGTGTATGAGGCTGGGGAAAGGGCAGGTTGGATGGCATCTGAAACTTTTCTGGGAACTATAATGAGCATCTCTCTTTGGGTGACTGCTTTTTGGTGTTCGGTGGTATTTGCTTCTACATCTGCTGTTTTTTTATTTTAATGATCAGATAACCTACAGCCTGAAATCAGAATCTATGTGTTATGAGATGAAATTGAAATAATTCTATTATAATAATATGATTATCAAGAAAATTCCCCTGATTACATATTAAGTAACGGGTTAAGGAAACGTTCTTAAATATACAATAAATATTTCAGTCTGTAAATATGTATTCCTTTATGCTAAACTCACAAATGCCATACTAGAAAATGCTTTCTAAAAGTATACCTTAACTTTTGTAGAAGACACTCATTTTGCTCAGATATCAACAGCTGCAATTATTTACCCTCCTCATAGTGTTCAATGATGTGATTAGCATGTAAGCATTCTAGTAATAGCAGGCAATAAGACTACAGTCTTCTGAAACTCGCTTAGTTTCGGAATCCAGATTCTCACTTTGCATTGATCTCTGGCTCTGGTAATGGCTCTGACCCTTGGCACTGCAGTAGTCCAATGCATCATAGTAGCAGGGCCTGAGAGAAAATGCTTCAGCCTGGGAATTTCTTTCCAGTTGCAGAAAGCTGTACAAGTAAACTATAAAAATGTAAAAAAGCATCTCAGCTAGACTAAAACTTTTTTTCCGAAGTAGGAGTTGCTGGGTAGTTTTGAAAATCAAGCTATTTAAATCCAGGTTTATAAAGGTGTTTAGGTGTCTAAAGTTCCATGCTTTTTCCATCTGAGGATTGCACTGGCAATCTGTTTAGAGAATGAGACTTGTGCCTTATTTGCATAAAACTGAAAACATGACATGCAATCTCACCATTACTGCAGAAGAGGAACCAGTGGAGGCTATAGGTGCCTGCATGCAATCATTTGACTAAATACACCCAGGTGTTATAGACCAGGATGTTGGCAGTCTTGCCTACTAGTCAGAGCAGAAGTCAGCTGCAGTGTGTGGAGCAGGCATATAGGATGGGGAATTAAGCCAGGGGTCAGCACCAGAATCAATTGCCAATTAACAAAGCCAGGGATCAATCCAGAGTGAGAACCAGGAATTGAAGCTGAGGGTGAGAAATGAAGTTAGACACCAACGCTATGTCTACACTCGCGGCTTCTTGTGCAAGAAATATGCCATGAGGCTAAGCGTGGACTATTGCCGAGCCTCATTTGCATACCTAATGAGCCACCATTTTTGCAGAAGAAGCTCTTGCGCCAGAAGGAACTGTCTACACTGCCCCTTCTTGCGCAAGAAAAACCCTCTTGCGCAATGCCATTACGCCGATTACTTTTCAGGAAGAACGGCATTGCGCAAGAGGGTTTTTCTTGTGCAAGAAGGGGCAGTGTAGACAGCTTCTTCTGGCGCAAGAGCCTCTTCTGCAAAAATGGTGGCTCATTAGGTATGCAAATGAGGCTCGGCGATATTCCACGCTTAGCCTCATTTGCATATTTCTGCTGCAGAAGCACACTGCAGGCTTCTTGAGCAAGAACTGTTTTGCACAGGAGTTCTTGCGCAAAAGGTCTTCCACAAGAGCACGTCCACACTGCCATGTGCTTTTGCGCAAGAGATGTGCTTTTGTGCAAGAGCGTCCGTGGCAGTGTGGACACTCTCTTGTGCAAGAAAGCTCTGATGACCATTTTAGCCATAGGGGTTTCTTGTGCAAGAAATTCATGTTGCCTGTCTACACTGCCTTCTTGTGGAAGAGCTCTTGTGCAAGAGGGCTTATTCCTTGTGGGGAGAGGAATAACTCTTCCAGAAGAAGCCCTGTTTTCCGACACTGTACTGTAAATTTACTTGCGCAAGAACACACGTGCAGTGTAGACACTCTGCAAGTTTTTGCCCAAGAACAGCCATTCTTGCACAAAAAGCCTGCAGTGTAGACGTAGCCGACTCATGTTAGAGCTTATGGCAAAGCCAAAGTCTGGGTTAGGCTGGAGACAGAGCCAGGACTGATAATTGGTTATTGAAAGGGAGATGTAAAGACAAGAATTGAAAGACAAGCGGAGGTCAAGTATGGAGCAGGAGCTCCAAACAGGAACCAGGAATGGAGCAAGAATCAGATTCAGGGTTAAGTGCAGGAGACAATTCAGAAATCACTTTGTTTCTCAACTTTCTAGTTCCTCTTGCTGGCTTAATAGTGTAGAGCTGGGCAATCTTCCGCACAGGACTTCCATGGGTAATGCCTTGGCTGAGGCTATACTCCTACTAGCTTTTCAACTCACTAGCTGTTTGGGGATTCCTGGGCCTGGGATGAAGATTCAGGACATCATAGCAGATTCTTCTCACATGAAGCTGAGACCTGTAATCTTTGCCAACTATATTATGTATGGTGTCTCTATTTTATAGCATTACTTTGCACTGAAGAACTCTTTGGGACATTGTGATGGGGTGGACAAAGCCTCCTGCTAGAACCTTGTGGCCCTGCCACACCACACCTCAGAATAGCAATAGAGAGGTTCCCCCAAGCAGACTACAATGACTACAAAGAAAGCAGCTAATCAGGGGCCAGGAATGCCATTTAAAGGAGCTGCAGGAGAAAGCACAAGTCAGTTCCTCTTTGAAGCTCAAGGTGTGCAGACTTGGGTGAGTACCTGGCTGAAAGAGCTCAGCACCATGCACTGTGGAGAGCTCAATGAAGACCAGACTATGCTCAGACTTTGAGATTAAATCCCTGAGGTAAGAGTGAAGATGTGGCTTCCGGGAAGGAATACCTAGGGGCACCACTCTATTCCAGGTGGGACAAGATGGAGCAACACTACAGAGGGCACTGAGCTAGACTGCCCCCGTTAGATATGTATCCTGGAAACGGTTTGTTGACTTTGACATTCAAGTAAGGCCAAATTAACCATTAAGCTAATAATGCTATAGCCTTATGCCCTTCTTTTGTTTAGGACCTCCTGATCAGGCAGAGCAGAAGCCAGGTGAGTGAGGGGAAGTGACAGGGTTCCAGAAGGTAGCAGCACTGATTGAGCTGCAGCTGGCTTGAGCAATGTAGAGGGAAGGGGCGGGACAGGGTCTAGAAGAACAGATTCTTGCACAAGAATATATTTTGGTCCCTTCTGCTTTTTCACATCTGGAGAGGATAATCAGAATCTCATTCACTTTCCTCCCAACTCTACGTGAAAAATGTCTCTCTACTTGATCCCTTAATCTCTACACCAGCCTAGTAAACAAACACCAACCAAACTTGATTGTTCTTTTGAGATGCTGGTTTTAGATTAAGTATCATCATTGACAGAGCAGAAGACCTGTCAGGAACCCATTGGGAATGCCAGACTGATGATACCACATATATAATGTGTGAACTAGAAAAAAAAATCAAAGTATAAAAGGCATGTGCAGGCATGAGGGAGGTAATCTTTGCCCTGAGGATTTTACATGACTGTCTGATGGAAATACAAAGCAAAAAGTATAATTCTTCTTTGAAGGTGAATAGATGAGCCAATCAGTTTGTTAGGTTTCACATATTCAAACATTGATTTTGACTGGTGTATTTCAACTCACTTTGTCAATGAAAAGTCAGCATCTAGACAATGACATTTCTGTGGGCCTTTCTTGTCCTGTATGGAATGAGATCTTGAGAAATCATGTCTCACTCATCTGGATTGTTGCAGGATATTTTTATATTACCATCACTGGGAAAGTCTTCAGAGGAGTACAGTGAGCTTGTACCTACAGTGACAGGAAGCTGCTCCTTTTCATCAGGTGCAGCTGGTTCACTTGGGCTGGTATTTGCCTGGACGGCCTCACTACTTGAATTAATAGGAGGGAAAAAATGTTAGGAGAGAAGGAGTAACTTTCAGCACTACATTTTGTCTTTGTTGTCTTTCTCTGGCCTCCTTTAATTTCTGCCATCTTCCTTTCTTTGACATGGTGGTTTCTGTTCTCCAGTGTAGGCCTATTATGTTAAATATTGCTTGGACCAACAAACTTAGCTCACATAAAGACAAAATCATAGCCATGGTAAATTGAATGCACAATCCCCTTCTTCTACACCTTGTCCCCTGCCTGCCCCATTCCTCCAACCCTATCTCCTTCCCCTATTCAATACCATCCCTCTTCCTTCCCCACAGCAAAGAGTAAGGTTTAAGCACAATTGTCAGCACGCACATAAAGTGGTTGTAAATCTGTAATCTGCCTCTTGGATGGCTATTTAGCCCAGGCTATGATTCTGAGAAAGCCCTCAGACTTTCTCAGAATCAACACCATAGACTCTGAGAAAGCCCCCAGAGACCACAAATCAGAAAAGGATTGAAAACGCTCTGCCAGGTTTATTGCCAAGCAAAGTACAGTAATAGCTGTGAGTGAACAGATTTGCTGCTTAGCCACTACGCATATGTACCCATGACAATGGACAATGGACAGTCAATACTATGGATCTAGCATTGCCCCCTTGGCTAGACAAAGCCCATCCTTTGGGGTTCACTTTTACACACAGGTACAAACAAGTTACACCTCACTCCTAATGTGTCAGATTGCCACCCATTACCTCCATTGCTGGAGGAATTCATGTTCACATGTCCCACAGTACACTGTTCACTGGCAATGGGATCTCAAGGCTAGTCACATGGGACAGACCATTCAATGGTTCCTGGGGCTTTTTGAGCAAAATGGGAAGACAGTAGAGGCAGAAATGCTGGGCAGAATGTTCACAGCAGAAGAGCTGTGGGAGGCCTCCTGGAAGCCAGTAGCATTGAATTTCTAGCAGCACTGCATCTACACTAGCATAACTTTGACCATGCATGGTTGGGAATAGCATTACTCCTGGTAAAAAGCAGGCATAAAGGCATTGACTTCCATGGCCCTTAAGTGCGACGTAACTGGCTTGGTAGCATGACCACCTAAATTCGATGTGAAGTCTTAGCATAGAGCAGGCCCTAGATCTGTGCTTGGGATAGAAGGAGGTTTGAGGGTGGCTCTGGAAATTCGCTCAGCATTGCAAATGAGATGTGAGTGAATTTCAGAATTCGCATGGAAAGTATCCAAGAAGTACGATTTCAATGTGAGGAAATTTGAAGTTTACTATGGAATGTGTCAAATCCAATACTGGGATAGGAAATGTTTGAGGATTGCCATAGAAATTGTCTCAAAGTTGAACTTGAACTATTAGGGAATGTGAGGTTTAGTGTGTAATGTGTATCAACTATATGGCTGGAATACACAGATATTTGGGAGTTAGTTTCATAACTGTCCTAGAGATGTGCTTTTAAATGTGAATATGGCTATTGTCTCTGAGTTGAAACTGACATGAGCAGAGTGCATGATTGGTGTATAAACAGTGTCAGAATGGTGATTAGGCTGTGAAGAAATTTGAGAATGAGAGTGGAAAGTGTCTGAAATCTCTGACTAGATTGAGAGGAGATTAGAGGTTCATTGTGGTCTGTGATCCAAAGATACGGCAGAGATATGTGGAGATTTGACAGTTAGTTTGGATACTGTCCTAGGGCCTATGTAGGAGAGGACAAGTTGGACAGTGAATATTGGTAGATTATCTCAGAGTTGAAATGTTGAGTGGAGATCTCAGGATTAGTGGTGAAAGCATCCCAACATTGTTATTGGGATTTGAGATAATGAGGAGACATGAGGATGACTGTGGAAAGTGTCTCAAAGCTTTGACTAGCAATGAGCAGATGAAATGTTCACTGTGGAAATTGTATGAGAGCTGAAACTGAGATATAAGGAATTGTAAGGTTCCACTCTCACCTGTGTGTCAAAGATGTTGCTGAACTACACGAAGGCTTAGTTTGGAAAACTCCTTAAGCATTCCTTGTGATATGAGCAGAGCTGGCCCACAACATTTTGGCACCTGAGGCAGGGAGCTCAAAAGGCACCCTCATGCCCCTTCCCTATCCCAAGGACTAACCCTTAATCCTCCCTGTATCTCAGCCACATTTTAGACATGCAGGTGACAGTAAACCTCAGAACTCAGAGTACAGTTTCAATTCTGCTACAATTTCTACAGTGATGCTCACATCTTCTCATAGCCTAGTCAAATCTTCCAAACACATTCTGCAATCATCCTCAAATCTCCCCATAGCCCAGTTACAACCCTGGGACAATGTCACTGCTAAACCGGACATCTACTCATATATTAAGTTCAACATTGAAATTTCAACATTACAACACAATTTTAACATTCACAATCAAGGTCTTCCTATTCCAATCCCAGCTCTGCAACTGTTTCCAAACTAACCACTATACCTCCATGTATCTCAGTAGAATCTTTGACACACATACAATGCAGAACTTCACATCATCTCATATCTCGTGTTGATGTCTGCCACCTCTCCTCATCCTCAGTCAAAGTCCTGAGTCACTCTGCACAGTCAATTTCGAATCTCTTCATAGCCCAATCACAGTTTTGGGTCAATTTCACTCTAATCCTGATAAATCCCTGTATCTCAATTTCCATTTTGAAAGAGTTCTCACTTCTTTTCTAACTTTCAATTTTATGCCACATCAAGGTACATTCAGCTGGACTTGCAGGTGGGAAGTTGATTAAAACATTCCAATTAATACTGGGTTTTTTTCAGTAACCAATGTTTTTAGCATACCCATACTTTTCTTTAGTAATATAACCTTGTGCTTTATTTTTTTTATGTTTATTCTTTCAATTTCCATCATAGATAATCCTTGTGTTTCATGCATATTTTGCCTTTAATTGGGTCTTTACCACCTTTTGGATGTTTTTCTATTAGCAAAACTGTCATTGCTTTGGCCTTTGCCCTTCTGAGACACTGTTTTCTGTAAATACAGTTAATTTGCTTGTTAATTCTGTTCTGCCTAATACACTATTGTTTTTAACACAATACACAACAACACCAGCAAATGAGCAGTTCACTGTGCAAATCCTATCAGTGATCATATACAATATGCAGGATATCAGATTTTAAGAAAGTTGAGGATTTCTGTAGCAAATAGCTCAGAACTGCAATTAAGAAGTTTGTTTTATTCTAGTTTGTGTCTGAAAACTGATAGGTTCCTTCCACTTACAAACACATGATGTTTGTTGTAAGCTTAATGGTGACCATAAGGATCTATTCCTTGATATCAAATATAGATACAAGCAGTCTGTCTGATGCATCTCTGCCAAATGGTTTTCCATTCCTTTCTGCTATTCAGGAAGGGTGACTGGCAGGATATGAAACACAATCATAAAGCACATAATACATTCAACACTTAAACTATTACAATATTACTCCTTATCTTAACTCAGACATAAAATAAAATAATATCATAAAATAGGATTTTTCTAGTACAAAAGGAACCCCAGAGGCTCCAGATATCCAGAGGACCTCTGATCTCCACCATGGCACAGCCCTGTGCCGCGGACCATTAGTGGATTGTTAATGGAGGTTTGGGAAGGGGTAGCTAAAACCTACCATACTCGCCATCAGAATTGGAATCCTGTAGTCCTGCTTTTCACAAAGAGTGAAGCTATTCCTGACCGTGCATCTCTGAATTACACAAACATAGACTAAGCATAGAGGGAAATCTGACCTCATTGGTCTCCAAGAGGCCTCCTGCAGCTGTCCGCTATGACTGCTCTGGCCACACCTTCTGTCACCACTGCTGATCTCTAAAAGTCCTTTGTGACTTTGTAATCCCTGTGTGAGCAAGCAGAATACCGCAACATGAGTGGCCCCAACATTCCCTTGGACACTCCGATGGCTGCTCCCATGCCTTCCACTGTCCAGGGCCACAGAAGAGCTCCAGCCTGGAATTCACAGGAGATCCTGGACCTCATCGAGCTGTGGGGGCAGGAGTCCATCCTCCATGAGTTCCGCATTAAGAAACAGAATGCCAACATCTGCAGCAAGATCATTGCCAGCCTCATGGCTAAAGACCATGCCGGAACCCTCGAGTAGTATAGGCTCAAGATCAAGGAACCATGACATCCTACCAGAAGGCCAAAGAGCAGAGTGGGACAGCATCACACATCTGCCACAACCATGACCAGCTGGATGTCATTCTGGGGGGGGAAGGGCAGCTTCCCTGCTGTGGTCATCAAGTCTACCTGGCATCAGCCTGCAGGAGGGCTTGGTGGCACAGGTCCATGAACAGGAGGAGGAGAAGGAAGAGGTGGATGAGGAAGAAACCAGCCAGACAATGATGCCTGAGAGCAAGGAGCTGCTCTTGCCCTTGGAGCTGGTTCCCCCCTCCCAAGACCTCTCCCAGGCCACCAATGATCCCAGAGAGGGCGCTTTTGGTGAGTTCTCAAACTTTTTCTAACTACAAGTGGAGTTGAGGTGAGGTACCAGATTGGGTTGCTGAGTGAGAGGCAAGAAAGGCCACCCAGACGCAGCTTGCACACCAGCAGGAGACCTACCTGGAGTGGGCCACTGGCCAGAACCCCATCTGCCCTATTGCTTCAACCACCAGGGTCCCAAGGGGCCCCCACAACCCCAGAACATGGGGTGGGGGCTACCTCTAGGACAGCCAGAGCCTCCAGAGCATCTGGAGGCAGGTGGCAGGCCCAATCCAATTCCTGAGCCCCTCTTACCTCAATCCATTTCCTCCCCTGTTGTTGGTCCCCAAATAAACAGTCCTGCTTGTTGATTAACATTTTTTTATTGCTTGAACTGCAGGAGAGGGAATGGCGGAGAGAGGAGGACAGAGGAGGGTTTTTTAGCCCGGTGGGGCTCAGGGAGGGGCTCCCTTGGGGTCAGTGGGCGGCCACTCCACCCCACTCAGTTCTCGGGGGGGAATCAGCTGTGGCAACAGACCCACACAAAGTCTGTAACCCAAGTCTTTAAGCATCAGCCCATCCTCAGGCCTGACCCTAGGTCAGGGTGGGGCAGCAGGCAACCAAACGGTTCAATGCCCAGTCCCTGGTTCAGGGCAGGCAGCAGGAAACTGTTTGTAAGCCCAAACCCTGGTTCGGACCAGGATGGCAGGAAAACAGTTTGTAGGCCCAGATCCTGGCTCAGGGTAGGGCAGCAGGAAAACAAACACTTCAAGTTCCGTTCACAACAACCCCAGCCAGGTCCCCTTGCTCAGGCAGGAGTCCAGCAGATGCATGCTGCTTATTGGGAACAGCCAATGGGGGGTACTGCCACCCAAGAGTGTTATGGCAGGGGAGGACACAGGCCCACCCACACACAAGTGGTTGGCTGCTGAGTCAGCGGGGATCCACTCCACAACACGCTGACCTGGTTCTAGCTCAGCCAAATGGGGGTCGGCTATCCCTGGGCTCTTTCCACTCTCCCCCTTGGCTGCACCTGGGTCCAGTGCAGGTCCACTAGGCACCATTGTTCAGGAATCTCTGACCAGGCAAACAGACTCTCAAGGCAGTCATTTGTAGTGGGCCTGGTGGCCCAAGCCAGTCCTCAGCTTTCCTGGGGTCCATCTCCTTGCTTGGGTGCACAGGGGAGGCTTATGACTTCTCTGGTCACTGGGGCTTGACTAGCCTCTCTGGAAGCCTTTTATATCCCTGGCCCCGCCACCTGGCTTCTGGTCAAGTGAATTGCTAGGGCCAGGTGCTGCCCACCACAGCTCAGGGAGGGGCTTCTTCCCCTTGGGGTCAGTGGGCAGCTACTCCGCCCCACTGCAGGGATGAAAAGGAAAGACAGGGAATGCAGGGCCCCTTGTGGATACAGAGCCACAAGGAAGAGTCTCACAACTTGCCTTGCATAAAACTGTCCTTCAAGGCCTCTCTGATTAGCACTGACCTTTGCTCTCTTTATGGCACTGGTGTCTGGTTGTTCAAACTCCCTGGCCAGGTACTCTACCTCAGCCCCCTCCTCTGGCAGAAAAGTTTCCACCTAATTTTCACGTTGGTTGTGGAACAGACAACATGCCACCACTACAAAGGAGACGTTGTGCTCACTGAGGTCCATGCAGATGAGGAGACTCCTGTACTTCCCCTTTAAATATCCAAATGTACATTCCACCACCTTTCTACATCTGCTCAGCCTGTTATTGAATTCCACCATGCTGGGGTCCAGGCTGCCCATGTAAGGCTTTATGAGCCAAGAGAGCAAGAGGTAGGCTAGATGACCCAGGATCACAATGGGCATGTCACCTCTCCACCTCTGATTGTCCAGTGAGGGAAAAAAGTGCTGGGTACATGTGCTTGTCATGCACCTTTCCCGACCATCCCACATTGATATTGATGAAGCAGCCCTGTGATTCATAAGTGCGTGCAGCACCATGGAGAAGTACCCTTTGCAGTTGATTTACTCCATGGCACTGTGTCCAATTTATGTCACACAAAGTGGGAGGGGCTAGAGGTGTGCCTTCTAAGACATGGCTGAGAGGAGCCCATGTAAGTGCCCTTTTGGACCTAGCAGACACTGGAAGTATAGGTTGGCCTGCCAAACTCCCCACGGTGCTTCCTCACTCTCTAAGTCCAAGCGAGGATCTGTGAATGTGGATGCGCTACCTTGAAGAACATTTGAATTTTTCCTGTAGTAGGGAAATGTCCCCTCACCTTCTCAACATCAGGGACCCAGAAATTGATCATAGTAGATTCGAGCTTATCTTGTATTATAGTCAAGCCCTTCTAGTGACTTAGTTCCTTTGAATACAATGGAAATAGGAGTTAACAACATTTTGAAAATTCCCACTAATGGGCACCTATATGGGGTTTAGGAGCTTAACTTTGTGTCCCAAATTCCAAAGTTTTCATCATGGTGCCAAACTTAGCCACCAACTAGGGGCAATTAGGGGAATCAGTCTCCAGTATGATTTTTAGACTGTGGATAATATTTTCTAAAGCCTGAGTTTTAAATGCCTTATTGTCTTTTGAAAATGGACCCATAGCTTTTGAAAAAAATTAACTTTCTTTTAATGCTATTCACTTCTTCAAAAACATGCATACCATCACAGCTCCCATCTTTGTGCCTGAGCCTCTAGTAGTGTCCCCTGTAAGGTGTAATTATGCAGCTGTTCAGCAGAGATTCAGATGATGCCCAGCTGATTAGCAGATCACCCACAGCCAGGATTTTTTGTTTCTACAGATGGTGCACATTCTCACATGCCTTGGTGCACTTTAAAAGTGTATGGATGACCCAAAAAAACCCCACACATTCATGGAAACAGATAGAGTGAACATTGACCTGAAATTTTGAATGCTTTGTCATCTGATCTAAACAATATGTGGAACTGGAAACCTAGCACATTTCCATAATGTGCTACCGAAAGAACTATACTGGAATTACAGAAAATTTTCTTAATTACAGAAAACTGTCTTACTATTGTTACTGTGTTCAACATTTTTCCCTGATGAATAACACTTCCCAAACACCACTCTACTAGGGTATGTCTAGACTGCATCCATCTGTCGGCAGAGGGGATGCAGATTAGGCAGGTCGACATTGCAAATGAGGCAGGGATTTAAATATCCCGCGCCTAATTTGCATAAAAATGGCCGCTGCATTTTGCCGACGCAGCACTTTGTCGGCAAAAAGCAGCAGTCTAGAGGGGGATCTGTTGAAAAAGAAAGCCTTTTTCGACAGATCCCTTATGCCTCCTGCAAGGAGGTTTACAGGATCTGTCAAAAAAGGCTTTCTTTTTCAACAGATCCCCCTCTAGACTGCTGCTTTTTGCCGACAAAGTGCTGCGTCGGCAAAATGCAGCGGCCATTTTTATGCAAATTAGGCGCGGGATATTTAAATCCCTGCCTCATTTGCAATGTCGACCTGCCTAATCTGCATCCCTCTTCCAATAGAGGGGATGCAGTCTAGACATACCCCTAGTGTCTCAAAGTCACTTTAATGCAGTATCACTGGCTCAAAAGTTTGGTTAGAAGAAGTTAATTTTTATGTGCAATAAATGCCAGTGAAAGTGGCCAGTTCAGCGAGCTCTTTTCTTAACCAAAATGGGCCCGAAAACGCTTTGAAACTGTGACTTGTGAAACAGGAACAACGTTTCCCTTAGTTGTCCAGGCATGTAGTGCTGATTCAAATTGTCTTTTACTTTGGAGGTTGCAACTTACAATTCAATATTAGACTTTCAAAAAAATTCAAAATAATTTAACTCTGCTTCTTGTGGATATAAGCCTGTTTTCAGAGACATCTTTTTCCAAGAATAGATTTGTTTTCCCATGAGTGCTGCATATTAGTTAAAATTCCTGCCAAATTTTGCATTTTACAAGATTCTGCTAATAAGCCTTTTTCAGTGTGTTTTCTGTCAATTCTACTTATTGGAGAGGCAGTTGCCAAACATCCGTAATACTTTTTTCCCCTCAGGAGAACACATTCTCTCATTAGTATGATGGTTTAACTGACTCTTCTTTTTTGTTATAATGCATTTTATCTGAATTTATATAAAAACATTTAAATAAGCACTATGCAACACTGGTATCAATCTGTACTGGGAATGAAGTAAATTGTAAGGCTGATATTTCAAAGAAATATTAACTTTTTTTAAAAGATATATACCACAATGGCTGGAGTGAAGACAGTACTGTGCAGGTTCTGTGTGTCAATCAAATCAAGGACGCAAGCTCCACAACCCCTCTGAAACTGGAACAGGCTCCACCAAATGCCAACCACTCTGGGTCCTGATTCACTGGACCTCTCCTCATACTCATATTCAGTCTCTCTGCCAGGCTCCTTTCCATGGAGCACTTTCCCAAACAACAATCACAGTTACTCACAGTTCCTTCACTGTGAGTCCTTTTCAGTCAGCTACAGGCCAGTGAGTACAGGTTGAACCTCTCTAATCTGGCACCCTCAAGACCTGACCGGCTCCAAACGAGAGAATTTTCCACACCACAGCAGGTCAATATTGTCTAGCAGCATTACCTATACTTCCACTGCTTACTGGACTATTAGAGGACATTTAAGGGTAAATGAGAGCTAAATAACAGCCCAGAACACTGAGATCTAAGACTGGTGGCTGTAAACAAACTTTATGGGACCTCAGGAAACTTGTTATAGTGCATGGATCAATATCACCAGTGGTGACATTAAAGCTTGCTTCTCTGAGGGAAAATCCTCAGTTAACTGCTGGAAAAGTTCTTTTTGGTACATCTATATTGCAAAGAGCATTACTGTGGACTTACCTAGCATTGCTTAGCTCCTTAAAACATAGCAGGTTCTATAGTTCAGTCACCCTTTGAAATGTATTTTGCTCAGGTTATCCCTAGATATAGTTCCATCTACCTGTGTGATTAGGGACATGGTCACTCCTAGTGAAAGAGGTTTGCTGCTGTTCATAACAATGCAGATTTCCTTTTTCTCCCTCTGACCTTATTTGCACATATGTAAATTGAGATAAACACACTTTCCCTTTTTTAACATAGCCCTGCTTGACCATTCCTGCTTTATCAAGGCTATGAGGATTTGAATACGTGCTACTATCATCCTTTTGGGGGTTTATAGCTATAACTAATAAATGATCCATAGGTTCAGGGAAAAACCTCGGTGAGTTACAGCCATAAAATTCCATTCTTAGCTGTGCAAAGGGCAAGACAGGAACAGCTTAAGACCTAGCTCAGTAACTACTGCTTAGCATTTATGGGATGGAATCTAGGATCAATATTCTTGATCAAGTATGAAAAAGTCATATTTATTTCCTGGGTCTTCCAGAGAGATTTATCAAATCTCCTTGGTGTCTGTTCCTTGTTTTCTTTGTTGCTACACTTTAGGTATCTACAGGATATAGGTAACTATGTGCAAACGTACCCAGGTAGTATATTACTCTTGTGTCCAACCACCTTCTGAATATTTAACTGTGCAGTCTGGGCTCAAAGCTAAAAATTAAGCTAAGATTATGAGATGCTTTCTAATTTAAGATATATGGGTATGTCTACACTAGCTCGTCAATTCGAGCTAGGTAGGCAAATGAGGGCAACCAGAGTTGCAAATGAAGCCCGGGATTTAAATATCCCGGGCTTCATTTGCATGTTCCCAGGCACCGCCATTTTTAAATCCCCCTTAGTCCGAACTCCATGCCCGCGGCTACACGCGGCACGGAGTAGGTAGTTCGAATTAGAATGAGGAGTAACGGTAGTTCGAATTAGGATCTCTAATTCAAACTACCTACTCCGTGCCACGTGTAGCCGTGGCCATGGAGTTCGGACTAAGGGGGATTTAAAAATGGCGGCGCCCGTGAACATGCAAATGAAGCCCGGGATATTTAAATCCCGGGCTTCATTTGCAACTCCGGTTGCCCTCATTTGCCTACCTAGCTCGAACTGACAAGCTAGTGTAGACATACCCTTAGGTTGTAAGACTGTTGAAGTCAGAGTTGTCACCTAAACTGAAGTGTGCTCTCACAGTAAACGATCAAGATTAGAATAATGGCAGGCCTGCCAACGAAGGTGGGGAAAAAGAAGGTGACCCAGCAATTCAAAAGGGTCTGAGGTTTTCAGCCTTCACTACTGCAGTGACGGCCCTTTCAATTGCTGCTGGAGGATGGAGCTGTGTGCTGGTGGCAGGGAGCAAGCTATGGTTTGTTTTGTTTTATGGTTTACACACTGAGAACTGGCGCTGGAGCACCCAACTTCCATGCCTTCTACCCAAGGCCCCATTTTTATCTATTGTTGGGTGGTCTAAGTGCCACTGTATGGGGCAGTGAACAACCCTAGGTGTGTGGGTCACATAAGCAGTTTGTTTACACTACACTTCGGACTAGTGAGCGCCAGAATTTAGAAGGAGAAATGAATCTTCTGACAGTTCTCTAAAGAAGGGATCTTGGTCTAAGTGACAACAGCCTGTAACCATAAGAACAAGGAAATCAGCACTGACCTGAGGGAGGGGTCCTGACTAGAATGACTGCAGCCAGTAAGGCTGCTAACATATGTGTTCCAAGAAATCTTTGCTTTTAATTAATTTAGCTTGTTAAATAAAGTATTACATTCATTTTACCTTTATTCATTTGTAACTAAATGAATAAAATAAAATATGAATAAATAAACCTTTTGTGCTTTCTTACTTATAATCACCTACAATCTTTCTGTAGTTGACTTGTTTCATCTAAACCAGTGTGTTTGGGAAATCTATTTGAGATAAGATTTGTGTATATGGTTTTCTTCTATAAAAGAAAGGTCAGACTTTATATGAGCTTGCTTTGTCCGAGAGGACATGGGACAGTACAAAGTGCACATTTGTAGTGGAAAGTCTAGGACTGAAAATTGTCTAGTGTTGCTCTAACACATAATTCCTTGGTTGCTGGTTATAGCACTGATACAGTATTGCTGGAGGTGATTAGCATGCTGGAGGCTATGTGTGGGGAGCCCACAAATGGTTGCTTTCACAGTAAAGCCATGTAAAAGGCTCCCCAAATTGGAAAATTAAGGGGACACAGCTTCATCAGTTCAGATTGTGCCCTGGGTAATGTCACAATGCCTTATGCTAAGAAGAGTGGTGGATTAGGATGCACTGCTTTCATGGAGGTAGTGGATCAATGCACAATGTATGTGTCCAGAAGACAAGGGACTCAAGTATAACAAAGTGGGATATATAGGTTGCCAGCTTTCATTGGGAAAGAGCAAGGTTTTTGGACCCTTGAGTGCCAAAACATTGATGAATTATAGTAGTACATTTATATTCCAAGTAAAACATTTTTGTTAATAATAGGGTTTTTTCCCTCATTGAAATGAAAGATAGTTTATGGGCATTGCATATTTAGACAACAGATCATGGTCACCTTCATCTTTGATTTTTAAATAACTTTTATCACATTCTCTTGTTGCCTTGTGGAATATGTAAATTGTTTCAACACGTCCATATCCCCTCAAAAAAATTAGGTAGTGCATTTTTAATTGAAGTTTCCTTGACATTTTAAGGACACTGAATATCTTTGTCATTTACACAACAGATAACAAAGTAATCCAATTTTCTGGACTCCCACAAATTATCCCATCAAAGAATACAGCTCTGGCATTCCATATTTTAAATAAGCATTACTCTTTGCTTAGCAACCGCTCTCAATTACTAATCTTTCATTATTGGCTCCAGGGAAAGATTAAAAGAAAATCTGAAACATAGTAGACAGTTTGGTTATCACATCTGGAGTAAATGAAAAGCATGGCCTGAATCCATCAGGGAAGATTAGGTAAATGTGAGAAAATTATTGATGTCCTCATATACTTGTAAATTCAAGCTGTTTCAAAAATTGAGGTATCTAACATTTTACAGCTTGCTTCTATCATTTATTTCATATAGGAACAATGTAGGAGATGATAGCGGTAAAGGGAGTAATTCCTTCCCATCAGTGAAACTATTGTGATAACATTGCTTTACTACTCACCTCAAGAGCGACATGAAAATGCCAACTCTGTATAAACTGTAGTTATTCTTAACCAACACATGACAAAGAGAATTGTTGGAAGGTGTGCTGGTTATGTTTTTTAAAATGTGGTTACATGAAATCATTAGAAATCATGGGAAAACTCATAATGCTTATACACTTTTGACTGTTGACTCATTCCACATGGTGAATTGTTTCTACAGTTATTTGGTAAAATGGCATATGAAACAGATTTGCAAAATGTCAAGTAGTCATGAACGGCACTCATAAGCAGTGTTTAAATCATGGGGGGGAATAACTTTTAGGGTTTGGGTCGAGATTTCCATTATTGATCTGGCACTTGCTATCTGGAGAGTGTAAAAGAGACCTGACAATACTACTCTTAGTATTCTTCTGTGCACTCTCCCCTACTAAATGTAAATTTAGAAGTACAATATAGTGACTTTTGATCTTGACTCTCTCTCTCTCATTATTAATGATAACTAAAGTCAAATTGAGGATGCAAGGCAGCAACTCAACTGATTAGCACCCATGACTCACAACTCATCTAACATCAACAAGAATTGTATGCCTTTTTTAACCTGAAAAGCCACACTAGTTTAACTAAAGGTTTAGTTAAACCAGTGCAACTTTCCTTTTGGACACAAATTGGTTTAAAACTTGGCATATATAATACTGCCCTGTACATGTGGATACTTTCACCTTTACTGAAAAAAGTTTTCTGCAGTGCAAGGTAGGCAAGGTCCCTAGAAAGGAGGTCATTGAGTGTCCTATTTTTAAAAAATTCCCTAATTCTGTCAGCCTAGTTTCCACAAACATTTCAGACCCTCTTCTTGAAAGAATCTGCATTGTCCCCACCATAAATGGTAGTTACATTATCCGTCCATCATAGGTCAGAAAGAACACCATTTGAACTAAGGTGACCAGACTCAATAGAAACAATGAAAAGCAAATGCTGCCATCGTGTCATGTACATATCTCATACATATATCATTTTAATAATTATGAATAAATGCCTTTTGCATTTAAGCATGTATTTTTCTATATATTTAGTATAAGTAACACATATCAAGAAGGCAAGCCAGATAGAAGATTGGCATTCACGAATATGAATATAGTGATAGATGAATTTGATTTTTCTGAAATCCCAAATTAAATAAATAATGTCCCCCCATATTCATGAGAGAATCTGAAGATCATGTTCTCAAGATTACAATAAATTTCCTGGGGCTGCTCAGTGAATCCATAAAAAAGCTTTATGATCACACTTCACAAGGTATTATAAAAATTAAAACACAAAAATGTAATAAAAACTAGGCCAAAATGATATATGACCTATTTCTCAAAGCAAAGAAGCAAGAAAACCAGGACTAGAAACTGTCACAGTAAACAGAGAATCTGTAGAGTCAGGCCATGTCTAGACTAGTGTTTTTTCAAAAAAAGTGGCCTTTTCTGAAAAACTTTACCTGCATCTAGACTGCCATGGCATTCTTTTGAAATTAAATAGAAAGAAAGCGATAGTTTTTTCGACAGCAGTAAACCTCATTTTATGACGAAGAATGCTTTTTTCGAAAGAGATCTTTCAAAAAAAGGCATGTGTGGATGCTGGGGAGCCAGTTTTTTTCAGAAAAAAAAGCCTCCAGGAAAAAGCCCTGGTGAACACTCCATCTACAAGAAACACCTCTATTGTTCCTGTCTGCAGCCATGTCTTAAAGGCACAGGCACCTGGGGCAGCCATTGTGGCAGGAAGCCAGCCAGCCAGAGGTGTAGCGAGGGAGAAAAAAGGGGGGAAGTTGCCCCCGGGCACCACACTAGGAGGGGGCTGGGCTGCGGGGCGCAGGAGGTGCTGGGAGCTGGGCTCAGCTGGACTGCAGGAAGAGAGAGGTTCCAGGAACCCGGGGCTGGACTGAAGGGGAGGGAGGGAAGGGCAGGGAATCAGTGCTGGGCTCAGAAGCTCTGCACGGTTTGCGGGGAGGTGCAGGGAAATGGAGCGCAGCTGGGCTGTGGGAGTGAGGAGGTGTGGGGTGCTGGGCTGAGCTGGGCTGTGGGAGTGAGAAGGTGTGGGGTGCTGGGCTGAGCTGGGCTGCGGGAGTGAGGAGGTGCGGGGTGCTGTGCTGAGCTGGGCTGCGGGAGGAGGGAGGTGCCGGGAACCCCGGGGCTGGACTCCAGGGGAGGGAGAGAGGGAGGAAGGGGCAGGAAATCAGTGCTGAGCTCAGCAGGTTTGCGGGGCTTGGGGGGAGTGCAGGAAAACGGGGCTCAGCTATGCTGCGGGGGAAGCATGCAAGGAACCAGTGCGGGGCTCAACTGGGTTGAGGTGGATGGGGAAGGCATAGGGAACAGACGGAGAGCTCAGCTGGGCTGCGAGGGGATACAGGGAACTGGTGCTGCACTCCCTTGGGGTACGTCTCGACTACAGGCTTTTGTCGACAGAGGCTTTGTCAACAGATACTGTCGACAAAGCTTCTGTCGACAAAGCGTGTCTAGACTACATCCAGTTCTGTCGAAAAAGCAAGCCACTTTGTCGACATGAGAGTGTAGACGCAAAGAACAGTGTAGATGCAATAACACCTTCTGTCGACAGAACTCTGTCGACAAAAGGCATTATTCCTCTTAGCATGAGGTTTACCATTATCGACAAAACTGCCAAGTTCTGTCGACATTATGTCGACAGAACTCGGCGGTAGTGTAGACGCAGGTATAGTTTTGTCAACAAAAGGCCACTTTTGTCGACAAAACCCTGTAGTCTAGACACACCCTTGGAGTGTGAGGGATGGCTTTGAGGGAGGTGCAGGGAACCAGCGGGGGTGGGCAGCTCAGCTAGCTTGCAGGGGATGGAGGTGCAAAGATGCCTAGTGGGGAGGGGGTGGCACCAGGAGCCCTGAAATGACCTCTCCTGGTCCAAAAAAATCCCTCATCTGGGACCAGTCAGGTCCTCAGGGTGCGAGACCAGGGAGGTCCAACTCCTACCCAAATCCTTTCCTTGCACCCTCCCTCCTAGACAGACACCCTACTCCCAATCTGCTCCTGCTCCCTTCCCCTGGCCAGACACCCTACATCCAGCCTGCTTCTGCACCCTACCTCCCACCCAGACCTCGCAACCTCGCCTCTTTCCGCCCCCACCTCCCACCCAGATCCTGCACCCCATCCCTATCTCACACACACTGAACCCCTTATTTTTGTCCCCACTTTAGAACCTAAAGGGTCCATAAAATTCCTCAGAAAAGCAAATCTATCCTATGGAAAGCCCTGAACCTCAGTCCTCCCTGTCCTTTCCCCTCTCCCCTCGGGGCTGGAATGCCAAAGGAGTGAGGTGTCTCAGTTGGGGGCCACCTAAGTGAGGGTTGGGATTTTGGGAGGAGTTTTTTTTGTTTTTCACTTGTGTGATCCCCATGGGATTTTTCTGTGGATCAGTGGCCCCTGATGCAAAAAAGGATTGCCTACCCCTGCCATAAGTAAAGAAAACATTGAAACCTTTTGTATTGGACATAAATTAATTTTTTACTTTATTTAAAATGAAGTTTGATAAACTAACGTGAGAAAATTAAAATATTTAATCTGTTCAGTAATTGAAATTAAATCAGTCTCCCCAGCTGCAGCACTAGCAAAATGGCTTGGGCATAATTGTGTAATTAAAGGTGAGTTTCCATTAGCAACTGGTGATCTGCAGAAAGGTTTACATTGAGACGTGGTACACAGGCCAAAAACCTTGAGAACCACTGTAACAGAGGCACCCCTGGCCTCTCCCCCAAGAGACCACTGCAGACTCCCTGCTGCTCCACAAGAGCCCACAGAGAGATCAGGTCTGTTACCACGGTGGTGAAATCACCATGTTGCTCCAGTGTGGATGATGGACAGACTCTTTGTGAGTCTTCTTCATCCAAGCAGTCGATTTAAACAGCATGGTAAGCTGCCACATGAAAACGCTGGGGCTATGTCTACACTGGCAGGTTCTTGCACAAGAACATCTTGCACAAGAAAGCTCTGATGGCAATTCTGCCTGCCATCGCGTCCACACTGCCCTCTTAGAATCATAGAAATATAGAACCATAGAACCATAGAGCTGGAAGAGACCTCAGAAGGTCATCAAGTCCAGCTCCCTGCTCTAGGCAGGACCAATCCCAACTAAATCAACCCAGCCAGGGCTTGAACAAGCCGAGACTTAAACACCTCCAGCGATGGAGACTCCACTACCTCCCTAGGCAACCCATTCCAGTGCTTCACTACCCTCCTAGTGAAATAGTTTTTCCTAATATCCAACCTGGACCTCTCCCACCACAACTTGAGACCATTGCTCCTTGTTCTGCCATCTGTCACTACTGAGAACAGCCTCTCCCCATCCTCTTTGGAACTCCCTTGCAGGAAGTTGAAGGCTGCTATCAAATCCCCCCTCACTCTTCGCTTCTGCAGACTACACAGACCCAACTCCCTCAGCCTCTCCTCATAAGTCATATGCTCCAGCCCCCTAATCATTTTGGTTGCCCTCCGCTGGACTCTCTCCCATGCGTCCACATCCTTTTTGTAGTGAGGGGGCCCAGAACTGGACACAATACTCCCGATGTGGCCTCACCAAAACCGAATAAAGGGGAATAATGACATCTCTGGATCTGCTGGCAATGCTCCTCTTAGTGCAACCTAATATGCCATTAGCCTTCTTGGCTACAAGGGCACACTGTTGACTCATATCCAGCTTCTCATCCACTGTAACCCCAGGTCCTTTTCTGCAGAACTACTACTTAACTGGTTGGTCCCCAGCTTGTAACTGTGCTTGGGATTCTTCCGTCCCAAGTGCAGGACTCTGCACTTGTCCTTGTTGAACTTCATCAGATTTCTTGTGGCCCAATCCTCCAATTTGTCTAAGTCACTCTGGACCCTATCTCTGCCCTCAAGCGTATCTACCTCTCCCCCTAGCTTAGTGTCATCCGCAAACTTGCTGAGGGTGCAATCCATTCCCTCATCCAGGTCATTAATAAAGATATTGAACAAAACCGGTCCTAGAACCGAACCTTGGGGCACTCCGCTAGAAACCGACCGCCATCCTGACATCGAGCCGTTGATCACTAGCCGCTGGGCCCGGCCTTCTAGCCATCTTCCTATCCATCTTACCGTCCATTTATCCAATCCACATTCCCTTAACTTGCTGGCAAGAATATTGTGGGAGATCGTATCAAAAGCCTTGCTAAAGTTAAGGTATATCACATCCACTGACTTTCCCACGTCCACAGAGCCAGTTACCTCATCATAGAAGCTAATCAGATTGGTCAGGCACGACTTTCCCTTTGTGAATCCATGCTGACTATTCCTAATCACTTTCCTCTCTTCCAAGTGCCTCAAAATGGATTCCTTAAGGATCCCTTCCATGATTTTTCCAGGAACCGAGGTAAGACTGACCAGCCTATAGTTCCCTGGATCGTCCTTCTTCCCTTTTTTTGAAGATGGGCACTACATTTGCCTTTTTCCAATCATCCGGGATTTCTCCCGTTCTCCACGACTTTTCAAAGATAATGGCCAAAGGCTCCTCAATGACATTTGCCAACTCCCCTCAGTACCCTCGGATGCATTAAGTCTGGACCCATGGATTTGTGTACATTTAGCTTTTCTAAATAGTTCCTAACCTGTTCTTTACCCACCAAGGACTGTCCATCTTCATCCCATCTTGCGTCACTTAGCGCAGAAGTCCAGGAGCCGACCTTGTCCGTGAATACAGAGGCAAAGAAAGCATTGAGTACTTCAGCTTTCCCCACATCATCTGTCACTAGGTTACCTCCTTCATCCAGTAGGGGCCGCACACCCTGTCTGATCACCTTCTTCTTGTTAACATGCCTGTAGAAACCTTTCTTGTTATCCTTCACATCCTTAGCCAGTCGCAATTCCATTTGCGCTTTCGCCTTCCAGATAACTCCCCGGCATTCTCGAGCTATACATTTAAACCCCTCCCTGGTCATTTGTCCAAGTTTCCACTTTTTGTAAGCTTCCTTTTTGTGCGTAAGTTCACCAAGGATTTCCCCCGTAAGCCAATCCGGTCTCCTACCATGTTTGCCTCTCTTGCTACACATGGGGATGGTTTCTTTCTGTGCCTTCAATAAGGCTTCTTTAAAATACTGCCAGCTGTCCTGGACTCCTTTCCCTTCATGTTAGCATCCCAGGGATTCTGCCAATCAGATCTCTGAGGAGAAAATCTGCTTTTTTGAAGTCCAAGGTGTGTATTTTACTACTCTCTTTTCTTCCTTTGGTCAGGATCCTGAAATCTACCATCTCATGATCACTGCTTCCCAGGTTGTCACCCACCTCCCCTTCTCCTATTGGTTCCTCCCTGTTTGTGAGCAGAAGGTCAAGCTGCGCACGGCCCCTGGTCGGATCCTTCAGCACTTGTGTCAAGAAGTTATCCCCAACATTCTCCAAAAACTTCCTGGATTGCCTGTGTACTGCCATATTGGTTTCTCAACAGATGCCAGGGTGATTGAAGTCCCCCACGAGAACCAGGGCCTGCGATCTGGAAGCTTCTCTCAGTTGTCCGAAGAAGGCCTCATCTACCTCATCACCTGATTCGGTGGCCTGTAGCAGACACCAACCGCAACATCACTGCTGTTGTCTGCTCCTTTAAACTTAACCCATAGACTCTCAACAGGTTTTTCTCCCTCTTTATACTGGAGTTCAGAGCAATCATAGTGCTCTCTTACATACAGCGCAACTCCGCCTCCTTTTCTACCTTGCCTGTTCTTCCTGAACAGTCTATACCCTTCCATGACAGCGCTCCAGTCATGCGAGTCATCCCACCAAGTCTCTGTTATCCCAATTAAATCATATTTCTCGGACTGGACCAGGGCCTCCAGTTCTTCCTGTTTGTTGCCCAGGTTTCTCACATTAGTGTAGAAACACCTCAGATAACCAGTTGATTGCCCTATCTTCTCCATTCGAAACAGGGGTCCTCCTTTCTTGTTCGTTCCTCTCTGCATTTCTTCCCGGTATCCGACTTTCCCACTCCCCTCAGGGTTTTGGTCACCGTCCCCTGACAAACCTAGTTTAAAGACCTCCTCACTAGGTTTGCAAGCCTGCCCACGAAGATGCTCCTTCCTCTCTTCGTTAGGTGGATCCCATCTCTTCCTAACAATCCTTGTGCCCGGAACAGAGTCCCATGGTCGAAGAAACCAAAGCCCTCTCTGCGACACCACCTGCGCAACCACACATTTATGTCCTCAATTCAACGATCCCTGCCCAGTCCTTTCCCTTCAACAGGGAGGATGGATGAGAACACCACTTGCGCTCCCAATTCTTGGATCCTTCTTCCCAGCACTGCATAATCTGCAGTAAACCACTCAAGGTCATTTTTGGCCGTATCGTTAGTTCCCACGTGGAGAAGCAGGAAGGGGTAGCGATCCGAAGGTTTGATCAGTTGGTAAGCCTCTCAGTCACATCCTGAATGCGAGCTCCCGGTAAGCAGCACACCTCTTGAGATTCCAGGTCAGAGGATGGCTCAGTCCCTCTTAGGAGGGAGTCCCCGACCACCACCACCTGTCGTTTTCTTTTGGGGGTGGTGGCCATGGAACCCCCATCCCTAGGACTACGCATCCCATGCTTTCCAGTATATGGTGTTCCCTTCCGGTTTCTTCCTTGTGAGGTCCCTTCCAAAGCATTCAGCACTGCAGAGCCTGTGGAGAGAGCCTGAAAGCGATTACTTACCTCTATAGCATTGGGGGATTCCCATGCTGGCCTTTTTCTCCTTCTAGAAGTTACATGCTGCCAGTTCTCTTCCTGGTCACGTATTGCCCTCTCTGGCTCTTCCGCCTGCCGCGCGTGAAGGATTAAACGCTGCCTTCGATCGAGGAAGTCTTCATCCTCTCTGATTGAGCGTAGGGTCGACACTTGGGCCTCCAGCCCTCTAATTTTTTCTTCCAAAATGGCGACCAGCTTGCACTTAGTGCAGATGAAATCTGTTCTTTCTTCCGGGAGGAAGACAAACATGGCACACTCTGTGCAGGTAACAACAGCAGAACCATCACCATCCATCCCTGCTGTCCTGGAGAAGGGATTTAAAAAGAAAGGCAAGAGAACCTCACGCCTTCCCAACTCCCTCTCTAAACTCCTGTTAGCACTCACCTGCAAGCTCCTTGGTCGCTTGCCCAAGGAGCCTTATAAAGCCCTGGACTGCCTGAAAGTCCCTCCCCCTACCAAGGCTCAGCCAATCAGCAGAGGCTTCTAGAATTCAAACTTTAATTAGAAGCCAACAGTTTCCACCTGCCAATCACAGCCCACACTCCATGAAGGGGAGGGGGTGGGCAAAGGGGAAGTGAGAAGAAAAAAAAAAAGCCTCACTCACAAACACAGGGGAAAAAACAAACAAAGAACACACACCAACCCTCACTCACAAACACAAGCTCAGCACACAGCAAGAAAGCCCCAAACACAACACACACTTCCCTCAAGAGTCCTGTATCTGCTTCTCCTCTACCTGGAGAACTCCCTCTCTAAAGCCTCATTCAAAAACACAGAAAAGGGGGACCCACACCCCACCAACAACAACAAACACAAGCTCAGCACACAGTAAGAAAGCCCCAATAACAACACACACTTCCCTCAAGAGTCCTGTATCTGCTTCTCCTTTACCTGGAGAACTCCCTCTCTAAACTCCCTGTTAGCACTCACCTGTTCTCAAGCTCCTTGGTTGCTTGCCCAAGGAGCCTTATAAAGCCCTGGACTGCCTGAAAGTCCCTCCCCCTACCAAGGCTCAGCCAATCAGCAGAGGCTTCTAGAATTCAAAAGAGCTCTTGTGAAAGTGTAAGCTCTTGTGCAAGAGGGCTTATACTTGTTAGAAAAGAGCATAGCTCTTGCACAAGAAGCCCTGTCTTCCGACACCGTACTGTAAATCTTCTTGCACAAGAGCGGGCGGGCAGTGTGGACGCTTTGCGGGTTCTTGCACAAGAACGGACGATGTTGCGCAAGAACCAGCCAGCGTAGACATAGCCTTGGTGTGTCCACAGACAGGCAAGATGTTTTTTCTCTCTCCAGAGAGAGAGTTGTCATGACTTGTGTCTCTGGGTGAACAAGACCCTTTGTGAGCTCTGTGAAGTGGTGAGATGTTTTGACTTCCAGCTTCAAGGGATTTGTTCTTCTGTCTTTGGGGTGCACGTTGCTTTGACTTAAATGGAGTTAGCTGTGACAACACATTTCTGTGTTATTCTGACACATAAAGTAAAACTTGTGATGAAGACTCCATATCCAGTTAGAGAAAGCGCTGCTGTTAGAATAAGTAAATTCAAAGTTTCTCCAATTTTCTTCAAAGATCACCTCTACCAGGCAGTGGGGCTTTTACTGATTGGTCCCTTATATTTTTGAAGGGTGACTAAATGTTATCTGGATCCTTTGGGGTCATATCAACAGATTGTTTTGGGCCCTATCCTATCTTAAAATTTAAATTGGATTAGGTGTTTTGTTAGCAGGTTGGGAAGTGGTCTCATTTGACAATTATTATTTGGTATTATTTACATAATATACACATTGCCATCATGATATTGACCAGGGCTCGCCGAGCCGCAGCAAGCCCTGCTCGCCAGCCACGCTGTCCAGCATTCTGCGCATGCGCAGATCATTCTGCGCATGCGCAGATCGCCCGAACCCGGCTCTTCCTGTGGCGAGTAGATTACATGTTTTGTAAAGCTCTGGTATTGACATATACATTTCTCAGTACCTTTACATATAAAATAGCCCTGCCCCATTGACCTCCATGGTCAATGTACCTTGTAAGGAGTGATAGGGATATGATGAAGTTGTTTAAACAAATATGTTGCAATGGTAGAAAAAATTTTGTGTGTCTGAAAACTGTAGGTACTGGGGGTACTTATAATTTTTTAAAGGGGTACTTTATAAAAAAAGGTTGAGAAACACTGCTCTAAACCATTCCTTTTGGCCTCTCTGTTTCCTTTTTCCTTTGACAAGTTGGCAGGTAGCAGTTTTGGTAAAAATCTATCAGACATGCGCACACAGTGCCCTCTCTACCTCAGATGGTGCTGGATAATCAGAGCCTCATTTCTAAAGGAGTTGGCATTACTGAGGTGATCAATCCCCCCATGTTTTGGTGTGGATTTTCCAAAGAAAATGCTGGTATTTTCTATAGGTCACCCACATCTCTCAGTCATAGCAGAAGAGACTTGGGATTAAACATGGCTTTCTCAACTAAAAATCTTATACATGTTCGGATGTTGTGATTGTGAATATCTGGCGAGGCAGTCTGCAAGGCTGGCCTTGAATCTTGATATCTATGGCTTCAGTTGAATGGCTTGTGTGAAATTTGGAAGAGCAGCTCAGAGAGACCTCTCCTTTACTTAAGGATAGAATCTCACAGCAGCCTGAAGGAAAAAGTCCTCGTAGAAGACAGAAAGCCATGTTTGCAGTGTATCCTCAGCCTTAGGCTACTTATTGCTTCAAGTGCCTTCAAGAAAGCGAGGGCGATTCTCGTGTTGTGTGTCAGTTTTATTTAAAAAAAATTTCAGAGTGTTATTTTAACAGGTAAGGTAATCTCTTACATCCACTGACGTAGCAAAGTAGGTGTGGGGAAGTAATTGCCCTTCTGCTCCCCCATCATACCTCGGCTCGCCTGCTCCTCCTCTGCCCACCACTGCCTGCTGAAGCCTCCTCCCTGCCTCTGTGCCCCCAGCCCCACCCTCTTCAACAACGGGATAGTGCCCGCCCCAAACTGGAGAGGGTGGGGGAAAACACGGTACAAGCTACCCCCCCTCCTCCCAGGGTCCAGCTCAGCTGTGCACCAGGTTCAGGGCCCTGTCATGTGGAGGTGGGGGGGGGGCACAAATTTTGTTTTTGCCCCCGGGTGCATAACACCCTTGCTATGCCTCTGCAGCCAAAGCAGGACCCTGACCACACAGCTCTCCCTGCCACAGGTAGATCTAGCCATGGCACAGCCGCAACCCCCCCCCGAGACCACACAGGACTTTCCAGGGAGCAGCCCCAGGGGGTCCCAGGACCCACCCAGGAGCAGTAAATTTTGAGCCCCAGTGTGGTCAGGGGCAGAGATCAACACCCTCTTAGAGCTGTGGTCAGAGGAGGAGTCCCTGCAATCCTGTTGCAGGAATGCTGAAATTTATGGGTGCATGGCTGAAGGGCTGGCCAAGAAAGGCCACCACCCCCGCACCCTGAACGAAGTAAGAGCCAAGGTCAAGGAACTGCAGCAGGGGTATGCCAGGGACCGTGAGCACAGCTCCCTCTCTGGGGAAGCCCCTCACTATTGCACTCATTATGAGGAGCTGGAGAGGCTCCTGGGTGGTGGGAAACCCCTGTCTCCACAGGTTCTCGTGGAGTCCAGAATGGAGAGACCCGTCCTGCACCGGCCGGAGCTTCATGAGGATAGCACAGATGACCAGCAGCTCCAGGACAAAGAGGAGGACACCAGGAGTGTTATGACCCTCACCCTGGAGCTGGCCCCCCCCAGACCCAGGCGGCCTCCCAGGCAGCTTCTGACCCTGGGGAGGAAACATCAGGTGAGTGCTGTGAGATTGCCACACACACAGGGCAGGGGAGGTGGGTGCACAAGGGATGGAGCGTGATCTTCCCACGTCATGCTTGGCCTGGACAGCATCCAGCTGTCCATGCACATGCAAGCACATGAAGTCCCAGGGCACATCTCTTCCCGGAGCACACACGGGCTGCTGCTCACAGCCTGGATAGGGCCCCACACAGGTCCGACCCCAGGGAGGGCTGTCCTGCCCTCGCCAGGCACTGCAGGAAGAAGGCTGGGCACAAGGGCGCACGCACAACACCACACAGACTGACAAGTGTTGCACATAGCACTCGGCCATGTGTGCACGTGCAAGACAACAACTGCTGCCACAGACAGTGCTGCCATGTGCAGGCGTGAGTGGGGAGCGGCTGGGAGGGCCAGGCTGCCCCAGGCCCCTCTCAAACACCTGGGAACCCACTGTGGCCGGACACTTACCTGGGATGCTTGGCCATGGTGGGGGGGACAGTATGTTGTCCTGGGCACCTCATAACCCCTGTGAGGCCGGGGCTTCTGGCCAGGCCACACGTTGGCTTCCTTGTCAGAACATTGGCATCCCCTGTTCCAAGGACAGCTATTCACTGCTCACAAGCAGGGACAGTGTGTGCACACATGACTGACCACTTCTCCCTCTTGTCTTCCACAGCCAGACCAGCCATCCCTAATGGCTGAGTGACACCTGTCACACCACCAAGCTGGGTCCACAGGCACTGGTGCATCTACCATGACCTCATGCGCCAGCACATTGGGGTCCTCCATGAACTTAAGGCCACCATAGCCAAGAGGACGCGGGCAGAGGCTGTGTGGCATGACCGCTTGCTGGAGGAGCTCATCCAGCAGCGTACAACAATCTGTGCCACAATGAGGGAGGTCATGGGTTTCCCAAGTCCTGTCCCTGTTTCCGCTACTCCTACTCAACCTGCTCCTGCACCTCCTGCACTCCTTCCCCCTGTTGCCCCCTCCCCGCCCCCTTCTCAGCCCCCTGCCCCCTTCTCAGCCCCTGCCCCCTCACCTCACCTTGCCATTCCAGACCCAGGTGCAGGCCCCCTCCTGCCCAGCCCCCTATTGTCCCAGGCCCCATCCAACCACAATTTCGTCAAAGTCCCAGACCTGCGGCGGCAGGACCTTGTGGTCAAGGCAACACCCTCAGCCTTGAGCCTCCTCTCATCAGGTTTAGAGTCCCCATCCACCCCAGTAAAAGAAACATTTTTTAATGTAAGACAAAGTTTATGTTTGAAAACAATACTGTTCTTTTCTTATTGCTTATTATTCAATACACAGTTTGCTTGTTTGTTATTTAATACACAGTCAATTTTTCAAAGAAAACCTGCTGTCTGTGTTTACTGTCTGGAAAGTGGGATAGGGATAGGTTGTGGGGGGGGAAGGTATTGGAGGGGGGGCAGGCCCAAGCCCCGGGAAAGTCATTGGGCTCCTTCTGAGACTCTCTCCCTCAGGGCTTCCCGGATGCGCATTCCGGACTCATAGGCCTGGTGGATGGCAGCTGTCCGGGGCTGCTTGAATTGCTTCCCCTCACCATCAGCCCGTGTCCCCCACTCTGGGAGGAAGGCCTCCCTTTTCCTCTCCACCAAGTTGTGGAGCACGCAACACACGGCTGTCGTACCTCAGTGTTCTCTATGTCGGTACCTTCAGTGGTCTGAACTGTCAGTGTCGTCTGGTTACAGTCGTCCTGGCATGCTCCTGACAGGACCTCTACTCCGTCGGTGATGATAAACTTTCGGCTGCGTGCGTAACAATCGGTACGCTCTTTATCTAGAGTGTTAGACCCCTGTGCACTTGGGTCTACACAGGAGATCTCTGAGAGGCCCGGAAATGACAGATGCAGGCAAGGTTTGAAATCAATCGAGCAGGTTTATTGTCAAATGCGAAGCTCTACCAGTTGGTAACAGAGAGCAGTACAATGTTACACCACTGGGCACTATGGCCCGCGTTGACTAGGTACCAACACCGGGCAGGCCTATTGCCATATATCAGATATTAACAGCAGTTAGTCAAAGTTAAGCTACTGTGCATTCTGTAAGTTTAGGCAATGACACCTGCCGTTCAGGCGCCTAGCGCAGCCCCCCCATGGTCTGCCGGAGAGCACCCTTTGCGGTGTCCTTTTATAGACAGGTACAAACAACTTACATCATTTCTTTACGTACCAGGTTGCCACCCTCTGTTGCCTAGCTGCCACCCCTCACCTTACGGAAGGGCAGCTTACTTACTATCCTTCATGCTGTCAGTTCCGACCTGGTCCTGAACCTAGGTCGGTATGTGCATTAGTTTTTGGGGAGTCTTTGTACCAAGACATTTCTTATTAAGATGTTCCATTACTCCCTTTGGCTTACAGTCTGTACAGTGCTTCCCTGTGTCCTTCCATGCTTCACCTAACTTACACACTTACACAGTTATCAGTGTTAGACCTCTTTCTTGGCTCCTGTGTTCCTGAACCAAATTCTTGCTTACTAGATTCTAGGCCTGTTGCTGCTTTCATGTTACAGGCCTCTATTTAGGCCTGCTGACTCCATGTTACTCCTCAACTTACTATATTCCCCCACTTTTTTCCTTTTATGGGGAGGATGTTTACCCATTGTCCCGGAAAAGCATAATGGATGAACTGAAGGTGACCCAGTGGGCTAAACACTGTCATGTGGACACCTTTGTTGTACTGTTCACACACTCATGCCCCATCTGTCCCTTAGTCTGCACATTCCCTCATATGACTGATGGACAGATTTTATTTTCCAATTCTGTTAGGTCCCTTATGGTGGGCCTGGGAATGTTAGGCCCGGGACCATACTGAGGAATGCAGTTTTTTGATGGAGTTTTGACAGCCCTCTCAAATAATTAATATGGAAATCGTGTATATTTTTGTAGCATATATGGGCATAGTATGTATGGGCATATATACATAGTGTGTATGTGTATAAATGACACAACCTTATAACAATTTGTTTTGTGACTTGGTATTGTGATTTGGCCCTTGTGGTATTTCTCATAGCAACACACTTTAATTACAGCATGTATAATTACCATTTGTACTATTCTAAATGGTAGGCTGAGGGTTTTTTAGTGATTTAAAATACTGGGATAGGCATTGTTTACAGTGTGTCCCACAAGAACATATATATAAGAAGCAAAACAGAAATTTGGAGTAGTGACATTATAAATGAGGCCTTTTATAATAAATGTTTTGTACTCCATTACTACCCAGTGCTGTCCATTCATGTTATACATCAGCCTTACTGCTGGTGGTCACCCTCTTGAATAAGCTTTGCTGGATAGGATCCAGGAATGGTTAGTGTCACTGTTCTATTGGTTGCAATGCTTTGTGACACACCAGTCAGTTGTTTCTTATGGATGCTGTCTTCTAGACAACTTACTGAATGAACAGTGACCAATTTATTAATTATTGGTGTGTCGGGATTTAGTGTTGGTCCCCAGACACTGAACAAAATTGTTTGGAATAATATGTGCCTCAATTTGGGTCCAATGTCACTGATCCAAATCATTACGGGTAATAACAGGGCCTTTTTTTATATATATAAAAACCCAAGTTGTAGTTTTATACACTTAATTTATTTTGTGTTTCTTTCTCTATCCTTTTTTTTAACCCATTTTTTTTTTTGTTTGTTTCTATTTGTTTGTTGATTTTTCGCCTGTGATGGCTAAACAGTTTAGTAATGCTATGCACATTGTAAATGGTGTACAGCAAAAATACAACAATAATACAGTGATACAGCAACAATAGTGGTACAGCAAACAACAATTGGTTTTACATAATAGCCAAGTTTAAATTAACTAACAATGATTTCTAGCTGATTGCCAACTTAATTGTTCATATATGGGACATTGAAGTGAACAGTCTTTTGTTCGTAAAGCATTTCATTTTTCTTTTCTTTTCTTTTCTTGATGCTTAGGCATTTCTTCACTTGGTCTGGTATCTTCTAGTGTTTTTGTGCTATGATATAGTCTGGTGTTTTTGATCTGTAGGATAAAACCTTAAAAAAACTTCAGTTGGTTGATGTAATAAAAGTTTTTGCTTTACATCTATTTTGTTTTTAGTAACCCAAATTTAATAAACAGGTTAGTTGAGTTTGTTTATAATAGGGACCAAGTCTTTTATAATACAAACTAAACTTTTGCAATTGTTGTATAGATATCTATTTTCTCTTGAGGTTTATTACCAATTTTGTCCTCCAAGCACAATGCTTAACTGCTAAAATAGATACTCACAATGTTCCATGAGATGGTGTATTGCTTTTCCCTCAAAGTGTTTAGCAGGGGAAAGAGCTGGCATCCTAATTTTTGCCAAGCTTTTAGAGTTAATTTGCTTGAGATACCAATTCTGCTTTTGTTAACTGTTTAAAAGCCCAAAAGTTAACAACTACTATTTTCCTTTAACATGCTGCAAAAGAAAACAGAATTTATATCAAAATGATTTTTAAAACAGGTGTATGTAAATACCTTGAGAATATTAAACATTCATAATGATTTGTTGTGTTAGGAGTTCAAGGTGGAAACCTGTTGAAAAAGTTTGGTTAGCTTTATGCATTATTGCTATACCATTCTTATAACTGCATTTAAAAGTAAAAACAAGGTTATAAAATCCATACCAAAATTGACATTTTGTTAATGTTACCTGAACCTTAATATTGGACCTTTAATGTTAAGGGTCTGGTCTCCCTTACATTTTCTTTGAATTAAAAAAAAAGAAAAAAAAACTTTGATTAATAAAAGAAAAAAATTGTTTGCAATTTCATTCTTTGTTGAGGCATGAACATATATGTACATGTATTGTAAATGAAACCTTTTTGAACTTTGAAAAAAAAATAGTATTCATAAAATGATTATACCCCAAATATGATAATAAAATAGTGTGGTACCACATTTTTTTTAAAAAAAGTATAAAAATTAACTTTTGTTGCAACACAGTAAAAATAATTTGTAAAAAATATACCATACAACAAAAACAACATACATGACATATAGGACAACTTACCATTAAAAACAAATGGCGTCAACATTACATTTATAACTATACAAAATAAGAAAAAATATAAAGGGTTAAACATTTAAATCAGCATGTTTTTATTTAGTAACCTATGGCATTGCCCATTACTTTATATTAAGCTTTATTTTAAAACTCTGCTATATAGGTGTATTGAAATTAAAAAAAAGCCAATGTTTCAAATAATAGTTAATAGTTAGGATTAGAAGCAGAGTCTGCATGTCTGTTGCTTAGCAATCTTATCTTCAGGAAATTTGGGAGTCATTCCAGCTGTTGCATTCCTGAAGGGTTAAAATAATTAATTTATGGGAATTATTTAAAGTAAAATTTTACCTTACTTTTCTTTGTTTCCTATTCTGCTCTATTTTTAATCTCTTTATATTTTAAAGATTTGTATAAAACTAACTTTTAACAGAGAGAGAGTCAAAGGGAGGAGAGTTGGGAGAAGAGGTAAAGAGACTCGAGTCAAGAGAGTTTAACTCTTAAAATTCTCTTAAAGTACAGGCAGCAGCAAATTAAGCAAACTGAGAGGCTATAAAGGAAAATATACCGGTATGTAAAAATATCTTAAAAAGAAGAATGCATTTTAGCTGAGCACAGAGTATGCTTTCATGAGTTAGAGTAGTTGGAAACCTGCACCCTGGATTTTTATCCTGACGCTAAGATTAGAGTGGGGGTAGTTACCTGTGCTTGTAAAAACTGAATTTGTTCCCCCCAGTGTCTGTTGTTCTTGTCTGCATGCTAGATGAATTGTGGGAGTGCCCATACATGCTGCACTGAACTGTTTTGGGGCAACTCCATGAGTTAATGCATCAATTCTTGTTAGCGTGCTTAATCTTGCTTTTTCACTTTGAAATTCTTTTTTACTCACATTCCTGCGATCAACTCGCAGCTCCTGTCTCCTAGGCTATGTCTACACTGGCGGGCAAGAATCCGCAGAGCGTCCACACTGCCCACCCGCTCTTGCGCAAGAAGATTTACAGTACAGAGTGGTAAGAGAGGACTTCTTGCACAAGAGCTATGCTCTTTTTTTAACAGGTGTAAGCCCTCTTGCGCAGGGGCTCTTGCACAAGAGGGCAGTGTGGACACTCGGCAGGGTTTCTTGCGCAAGAAAGCCCTATGGCTAAAATGGCCATCAGAGCTTTCTTGCACAAGAGAGCGTCCACACTGCCATGGATGCTCTCGCACAAAAGCACAGCTCACACAGGGCAGTGTGGACTTTTGCTTGCGCAAGATATTCTTGCACAAGAAGCTGCCAGTGTAGACATAGCCCTAGTGTGCTCTGTGAACTGTTCCATTTTTTCCTTCATTTTATTTATCAATTAAGTGAAAGTATTGTTTGCTACTTCTCCCTCCTGTACACTTACTTTTCCCATTCTGACAGGCACCAGTCTAGGTCTCAGTTTAAGTTCAACTCAGGGCTGGATTAAGGGGGGGCTAGCTGGGCAGCTGCCCGGGGTGCCAACCTATGGGGGGGTGCATGATGGCAGCTGTAAGGGGTGCTGCGTGCCCAGCTGCATGGCGCCCCTTAGAGCTACCATCAGATACCATGCGCCAGGGACTGGGGGCCGCGCGGCGCCCCTTAGAGCTGCTATCAGGCGCCGTGCGCCCGGGGGCGGAGCCGCGCATGCGTCACGCACCCACTGCCTGGGGCACAGGAATGGCTCGAGCCATTTTCCAGGGCCACCACTGATAATTTCTGTCCCATAGCTTCAGGTATTGTGAAAGTTCCCAAAGTCTGTTGCTTTGCAAGGGACGGCACTTTCTCTTTTGCAGTGTTGCTTGTTTTACTTCCCCTATCTGTTCCATTACCAGGGAGGCTAGCAGTGTGGCAGGCTGTTTAAGCCATCTCACTGCTATAGACAAAAGTTGCAAAATCCTAGGCTTTTTAGTACTATTACTCTTTTTCAGCACTTCAGTTTCTGCCATGGCTTCACATATACCGGTTTCTCCATCCTCTTTTTTAAAGTCCTCTGGCCCTCCATTTTTCCAACGGGCCCATATTTCAAAACCTACCGGAATTTTAAGGGAATGTAGATGGAGGTTACCTAACTCGTGATTTTCTGCCATTTTAGGTGTTAGATTGCAAACAGATAAACAGAACCGTTTGCATTCTTACCAGATCAGCGGTCGGGGTCACCAGTGCCATACCTCGGTGTTCTCTACCTCGGTACCTTCGGTGGTCTGAACTGTCAGTGTCAGCATCATCTGGTCAGGGTCATCCTGGCGTGCTCCTGACAGGACCTCTACTCCAGCGGTGGTGATAAACTTTCGGCTGTGTGCGTAACAATCGGTACTCTCTTTATCTAGAGTGTTAGACCCCGTGCACTTGGGTCAACACAGGAGATCTCTGAGAGGCCCCAGAAACGACAGATGCAGGCAAGGTTTGAAATCAATCGAGCAGGTTTATTGTCAAATGCGAAGCTCTACCAGTTGGTAATAGAGATCAGTACAATGTTACACCACTGGGCGCTATGGCCCGCGTTGACGAGGTACCAACACCGGGGGCCTATTGCCGTATATCAGATATTAACAGCAGTTAGTCAAAGTTAAGCTACTGTGCATTCTGTAAGTTTAGGCAATGACACCTGCCGTTCAGGCACCTAGTGCCCCCCCAAGGTCCGGCGGAGAGCACCCTTTGCGGTGTCCTTTTATAGACAGGTACAAACAACTTACATCACTTCTTTACGTACCAGGTTGCCACCCTCTGTTGCCTAGCTACCACCCCTCACCTTACGGAAAGGGGGCTTACTTACTATCCTTCATGCTGTCAATTCCAACCTGATCCTGAACCTAGGTCGGTATGTGCATTAGTTATTGGGGAGTCTTTGTACCAAGACATTTCTTATTAAGATGTTCCATTACTCCCCTTTGGCTTACAGTTTGTACTTGGTGCTTCCCTGTATCCTTCCATGCTTCACCTAACTTACACAATTACACAGTTATCAGTAGGGTCTCTTTCTTGGCTCCTGTGTTCCTGAACCAAAGTCTAGTAAGATTCTAGGCCTGTTGCTGCTTTCATGTTACAGGCCTCTATTTAGGCCTGCTGACTCCATGTTACTGACCCTCAACTTACTACAACGGCCACCAACTTGGGGATGTTGCATTCCCCCATGTCGAGGAGAGTGAGTAGGCATCTAAACCTCCCCTTCATACCCACAAAGGCGCATTCTATCTGCAAGCGAGCCCAGTTCAGGTGCACATTAAATTGTTTCCTGCTCGCATCCAGGTGGCCAGTGTAGGGCTTCATGAACCAAGGCATCAGGGGGTATGCCACATCAGCCATGATGCACATTGGTGTTTGCACCTCCCTGACCACAAAGTTCCACTGTGGGAAGAATGCCTGAAGCCTGCAGTACAGGTAGGAGTTCCTGAAGATGCGGACATCATGTGCCTGGCCTTACCACCCTACACAAATGTCCATAAACTGTCCTTGGTGGTCGACCAGGGCCTGCAGCACCATGGAGAAGTAGCCTTTCTGTTGATGTACTGGGCTGCTCGATGGGGCAGTGCATGGATCGGGATGTGAGTCCCATCGAGTTCTCCTCCACAGTTCAGGAATCCAAGCCCAGCAAAGACAGCCACGATGGTGTCCAGGTCTCCAAGGCAGACAATCCTGTGCAGCAACTCCTAGTTGATGGCCCTCACCACCTGCAGAGAGAGACAAATAAAACACACAAAACAGGAAATTAGAGGGGGTGCCTGAGCCCTTGGGAGGTTCCCCTCACCATTCCCCCAAAGATCCCAGGTGCCCCCCCCCCAGCAGCAGGGCAGGGTGAGACCAGGAGCCCCCCCCCCATTCCCCCACTCCATGAGCCCTTTCCTGACAGTCCCCCTTTTTCACCCCCCCCGACCCTGTATGGACTGTCCCCCAGGAGTGACTTACCTCCATCAAGTTGTCCCCCACAGTAGACCTCCCCACACCAAATTGGTGTCCCACCAAGCGGTAGCTGTCAGGGGTGGCCATCTTCCACAGGGCAATAGCGACCCGCTTCTCCAGGGGGATGGTGGGCCGCAAGTGGGTGTCAGTCATTGTAGGGCAGGAGCGAGCCAGGCACACAGCTCCTGGAATGTGGCCTTCTGCATACGGAAGTTTCAGAGCCAATGCTGGTCGTCCCACTACTCCATGACGAGATAGTCCCACCAGTCAGAACTGGTGTCCAGCCTCCAAAATCACCTTTCCACAAGGAAGTTCAGTGGAAAGGCCATTGATGCTGCACCCTGGGCGAGGGGCTCAAGGCTGGGTTCTGAGTCCAGATGGAGCAGGAGCACCCAAACGTAAATACTGCCCCCATGCCCTGCCAGAAGTGGTTCCGGGTGCCCTTTTTTCAACAGATTGGCCAGGCAGTCTGGAAGCTCTCTTTCGAAAAAGCAGATCGCTTTTTCGATCCGCCTTAAGTAGTCTGGACGCTCTGTTTCGAAAGAAGCTTTTTCAAAAGAATCTTTCGAAAAAGCTTTCAAAAGAAGCATGTAGTCTAGACGTAAGTGATGACGGTTTCTATTTAGTATGTCACAAAAATAGAGAGGTGGAAACCATAGGGTACGTCTAAACTACATGGCTCTGTCGACGGAGTCAAGTAGATTAGTTTACGCGAAAAAGGGAAATGAAGCGGCGATTTAAATAATCGCCGCTTCATTTAAATAAAAATGGCCGCCACATTGTGCCAATAAGCTGATTGTCAGCACAGTGCGGCAGTCTAGACGGGGATCTGCCGACCCCAGAACCCTTCATCGGCAGATCCTGTAAACCTCGTTTAATGAGGCATAAAGGATCTGCTGACGAAGGGTTCTGGGGTCAGCAGATCCCTGTCTAGACTGCCACACTGTGCCGACAATCAGCTGATCGGCACAGCATGGCGGCCATTTTTATTTAAATGAAGCGGCGATTATTTAAATCGCAGCTTCATTTCCCTTTGCCGTCCTGCCTAATCTACATTGCTCCGTCAACGGAGCCATGTAGTCTAGACACACCTATAGAATCACAGGGTTTGAAGAGACCTCAGGAGGTCATCGAGTCAATCCCTTTTCAAAGCAGGACAGGTCCTAACTAAATCATCCCACCAATGGCTTTGTCAAGCTGGGACTTATAAACCTCTCAGGATGGAAATTTTACCACCTCTCTAGGTAACCCATTCCAATGCTTCACCAACCTCCTAAAATAGTTTTTCCTATTATCCAATCTAGACCTCCCTCACTGCAACTTGAGACCATTGCTACTTGTTATGTCATCTGTCATTACTGAGAATAGTCGCTCTCCGTCCTCTTTGGAATCCCCTTCAAGTAGCTGAAAGCTGCTAATCAAATCCTCTCTCACTCTTCTCTTCTATATACTACGTAAGACCCAATCCCTCAGCCTCTCCTCATAAATCATGTGCTCCAGCCCCTAATCATTTTTGTTGCCCTCCGCTGGACTGTCTCCAATGAGTGAACATCCTTCTGTGATGTAATGGACATTGTAAGTGGACTTCTAAATTTCTTGAGATGTGTGTGAAATATTGGTAATGAAACAGGAACAAAAGTGACAATTTAGAGATTAAATTTGAAAAAAAACAAAATTTAGAGTGCTCCATTATAGCTTAACTACTCATTTTTCAACTTCTTTGGGACACACACTTTGCAACTCTTCCAGGAAGCTCACAAGCAAATTATACTTGAAGTGAGAACTCATAAGCTAGAAATTTTGTTATAATTGACAAATAGTTCTGGCTAACACAGGGCTACTCAACACACGGCCCATGGCCCGTTTGTTTGCTGCCCGCAGGTGGGAGCCAAAACAAAAAAGTAATCAATATAATGGTCTTCTGTTGAGCCACTGTGGAGGTAGACCTCCTCACAAAATCCCCGCTACACAATTCCCATCTTTGTGTGTAGGCAGTGGAGTCCCCCTCGGTGCACCAGAGGTTGGTCCTGGCAGACGTCACCAGGATTGGAGACCTCCTGGACTATGACCAGGTAAACTGGGTGGATCCTCCAGCGCTTGCCCAGTGCATGGGGCTCTCTACCCTATATACTCCTTGGCGCAACCCACCCACTCCTCACCCCTGGCCCTTCTGATCTCTCCATCAGCCTCAAGCCCCACATACCTTTCTGACTACCTTTCCCTCATCATCCAAGCCAGATGCACGCATTACAGTCAGTTCCCTTTCGAACCGTGCCAAAGGGTCAGCTGTAACATGCTCGTGCTTCACACTCTTCACTTCTCCACCCTCGTGTCCCGCCTAAATATCAAGTGGTGGGGCTTCCTACCACCAATAGAGGGTGGGGAGCCCCAGTGGGCCAGCCTCTACTCCACCTTGGTTCCATAGCCTGCCTTCATGGCGCTGTGAGCATGAGTCTGTACTTGGTGCGGTTCACCCTGTTCCCGACACTTGCCCCTTCTGTGGCATGAGGCAAGTGTGCAAAGTTACAGCCCCTCTTTTGGTTCCTCTCACCTATTAATTTATGCACACCCCATCTGTAGCTCCACAAAGTCACTGGACCTCCTCGTCAGCCTCCTCCTGGCTATAGTCAAGATGGCACTTTACAAGACCAGGGAGCAGAGGGGCCTGTGACTGTGGGGCCTATTTCTGCTCCAGTATCTGGGCAGAGTTCCACTGGGCAGCATCGGCTGGCTTCTCAACACCTTCTCGAGAGGCTTGGTGGCCCCATCCAGCTCCCTCATTTTGACCCTATGACCACCAATCCCTGTTTTTTTCTCTATTTGCCCCCAGTAAACATTTGGCATCCTGGGCTCTGTGGCCTATCCCCATAGGTTGGGGGAAAGTCCTTTAGATGTAGGCTAAAGCCAGCCCACCTCCCGGAATCCAATAGGACTACTTTTTATTCTGACCCTTTCACATTATGCATTGGTGCAACTGCATATTTTGAGCTAACATATTTCTGAACAAATTTTTATTGTATTTAACTAAATTCTGAGTACTGTATTAGTTTCAGTGAACTATATCACATCTCTTTATTTGTAATGCTAGAGATACATAAGAGTCAAGCATGTCTTTCTCTCAAAGCTGTAAAAGGGCATATATAAAACTGTAAAAGAGTGGGCATTTTAAGGGGTCAAGTATATGGAGGGTTATACAGTTTTCCATCCTAATCTCTATCTGGCCCTTCTTGACGTTTAAATATTAAAATTAAAAAGAAGAAAAACAAAATGCTATCTTGTATACTTTGTAGCTGTAAAAAAAGGAGGCATTTAAACCAAAGCTTCTATCAGTTGTGTGTATCTGTGTAACTATAAAAGTATTAGCTTTAGGAACAAGGTTTAACTGATACAAAATTAAATCAATGACAAATACACTAAAGGCGCAGCTTTGCAGTCTGGGCTGTTTCCAGTGCCTACTGGGTCCAAAACTCTGCTGCAGTTGGTTAGAGGGACTTATGTCAGCTGCATCCCATAAGGCACTTCTCAAGTCCCTTCCCCCTCACATGAGATAAAGGAGATGTAGTATGTTTTGTTCATGCCTTTTTATGCACTGGTTGCCCACATGGATGCCAGAGCACTGTAAGCATGGAGTCCAGTGTGTAGGAAAACATCATCATGCTCATGGGTGTCATGGTATGCCTTATGGCACTGTACTTCAAGAACATATGCCTGTTACTCGAAGAGGATGAGGCAGAAGCTCAGTGTGGCATGGAAGCCCAGTTCTGGCAAGGCCTGGCGCTCATGCTAGCGTACCCCGCAGTCAATCCTCTGGAACCAGTGGAACACCAGTTCTCCTGCCATGAGATGAGCTCAGATTGGTGGACCACATTGTGAGGCAGAGAAGAAACAGTCAGCAGTGTCTGCAGAACTTCCAAATGAGAGAGTCTACTTTCTTGAAACTTTGCAAATGGCTTTCTCCTGTCCTGAGGTGCCAGGATACCCACACGAGACCTGCTCTGACCATGGAGAAGCACATGGTAATTGCTGTATGGAAGCTTGCCAGGCCAGACAGTTTAGAATCAGTTCAGGATGGGGACATCTATAGTAGGGGCTGGTCTAATACAAATAGTCAAGGCCATCAATAAAATCCTCCTGTCACCCACTCTCAGCCTCTGACAGAGGCTAGGGACACCATTCCTACCCATCCTGGCTAATAGCCATTGATGGACCTAACCTCCATGAAATTACCTAGTTCTTTCTTGAACCATGTTAGTGTCCTGGTCTTCACAACCTCCTCTAGCAAGGAGTCCCACAGGCCGACCATGTGCTAAATGAAAAAAAATTTTGTTTTGTTTTTTAAAACCTGCTACCTATTAATTTCATTTAGTGACCCCTAGTTCTTATATTATGGAAACAAATAAATAACTTTTCCTTATTCACTTTTTCCACGCCAGTCATGATTTTATCAACCTCTATAGTATTCTCCTCTTTTCTAAGATGAAAAGTCACAGTCTTTTTAATTTCTTTTCATAAGGGACCCATTCCAAACCCCTAATCCTTTTTGCTGCTCTTTTCGGAACCTTGTCCAATACCAAAATATATTTTTTGAGAGTAGGCGACCACATCTGCATGAGGTATTCAATATGTGGGGTTGCCTTGGGTTTATATAGAGGCAATAAGATGTTCTTCTGTCTTAGTCTCTATCCTTTTTTAATTATTCCTAACATTTTATTTGCTTTTTTGAGTGCCACTGCACATTGAGTGGAGGTTTTCAGGGAACTATCCTCAATGACTCCAAGATCTCTCTTGAGCAGTTACAGCTAAATTAGTCTTCATCATATTGTATATGTAGTTGGGGGTAATTTTTTCCAGTGTGCATTACTTTACATTTATCAACATTACATTTCATTTGCCATTTTGTTGCCCAGCCACTTAGTTTTGTGAGATCTTTTTGAAGCTCTTCACAGTCTGCTTTGGTCTTAACTTACTTGAGCAGTTTAATATCATCTACAAATTTAATCAGTTAAAATTTTATCAGCCAGTTATCAATGCATGACAGGACCTTCCCTCTTATCCCATGATAACTTTTTTTACTTAAGAACCTTTGCTGAGGGACCTTGTCAAAGGCTTTCTGGAAATCCAAGTACACTTTATCTACTGTATCCCTCTTTTCCACATGTTTGTTAACCCCCTCAAAGAATTCTAGTAGATTAGTAAGGCATAAGTTCCCTTTACAGAAACCATAACTTCCCTTTACAGACACCATTTTGACTTTTCCCCAACAAATTATGTTCATCTAGGTGTCTGACAATTTTATTCTTTACTACGGTTACAACTAATATGCCTGGTACTGAAGTTACACTTACTAGTCTGTAATTGCCATGATCACCTCCATAGGCCTTTTGAAATATTGGCGTCACATTAGCCATCTGCCAGTCTTAAGGTACAGAAGCTTATTTATAGGTTGGGTTACAAACCACAGTAAACAGTTTTGCAATTTCACATTTGAGTTCTTTCAGAACTCTTGGATGAATGCATCTGGTCCCACTCACTTGTTACTGTTAAATTTATCAATTTGTCCCAAAACCTCGCCTAATGACACCTCAGTCTGGGACAATTCCTCAGATTTGTCACTTAAAAAGAATGGCTCAGGTTTCGGAACGTCCCTAACATCCTCAGTCATTGCAGAGTGAAGCAAAGAATTCATTTAGTTTCTCCACATTGACTGTATCATCTTTAGTACTCCTTTGGCATCTCAATTGTCAAGGGGCCCCACTGGATGTTTAGCAGCCTTCCTGCTTCTGATGTACTCAAACATTTTGCTATTACTTTTTGATTTTTTTGGCTAGCTATTCTTCAAACTCCTTTTTGGCTTTTCTTATTATATTTTTACATTTAAGTTGCTGGAGTTTATATTCCTTTCTATTTCCCTCACAAGGATTTGAGTTCCACTTTTTAAACTATGCCCTTTTGCCTCTCTCTGCTTCTTTTACCTGCTTGCTAAGCCACGGTGGCACTCTTTTGGGTCTCTTACTGTGTCTTTTAAATTTGGGGCATACATTTAAGTTGGGCCTCTATTATGCTGTCTTTGAAAAGTTTCTATGCTGTTTGAAGACATTTTACTTTTGTCACTGTACATTTTAATTGCTTTTTAATTAACCTCCCCTTTTTTGTGTAGTTTGCCTTTCTGAAATTAAATGCCACAGTGTTGGGCTGCTGAGGTGTTTTTCCCACCACAGGTACCATAAAATCTGGAGTATAATTCGCACTTATGCATAATGCACACCTACATGTTAAACGTCAGAATCACGGAATAAACTGAACTCTTATCTATAATGCGTACCCCCCATTATACTTGTGATTTTACTGTGTATATATAGGAAGGAAAGGGCCGCTCCCACCTGCAGGCTCGCCCAGGAAACGCGCACGCAGCATCGGGGAGCTGCACCTGCAGTGGGGCCCCTTGCTTCCTCCCCCAGCTGTCCACGCTGAGAGCAGGCAGCGAGCCAGGGTGCTCCTTGCCTTGTCCGGGAGCCTGGCTGAGCTTGCGCCTGCCGCGGGGGCCCCTTGCCCAGCTGAGCTTGCGCCTGCCACAGGGGCCCATTGCCCCAGCTGAGCTCGTGCCGCACTGAGCTCGCACCTGCCACAGGGCCTCTTGCCCCTCCCTCCCAGCTGCCCCGCCCGCTGGCTCCTCACCTTGTCCGGGAGCCTGGCTGACTTTGCACCTGTCGTGGGGGCCCCCTGCCCAGCTTCCAGCTAGCTGCGCTGACCTCGTGCCTGCCACGGGGGCTCCCTGCCCAGCTGCCTGTGCATCACGCCTTCTCCGGGAGCCTGGCGGGGAGGGTGAGTTAAAAACTTTACTGATGACCATCTATGTATAATGTGCACCCCGGCTTTAACTCAAAAACCGGGGGGAAAAAGTGTGCTTTATACTCGCAATTTTACGGTATATTAGATTTTATTACGTTATGGTCACTATTTCCAAGTGATCCCTTTATATTTACCCCTGGGACCAGATCCTATGCTCCACTTAGGAGTAAATCAAGAATTGCCTCTCCCCTTGTGGGTTCCAGAACTAGCTGCTCCAAGAAGCAGTCATTTAAGGTATTAAGAAATTTTATCTCTGCATCCCATCCTGAGGTGATGTGTACCCAGTCAATATGGGTACACAGCAAAGTTATTGCGAACTAACAGCCATCTGTGTAGATGCTAACCAACTTTCCTAGCGTCTACACAGCCAAACCGCTATTTTGAAATTAATTCAAAATAGAAGAGCACTTATTTCGAATTTGGTAAACCTCATTCCACGAGGAATAACACCAAATTCGAGATAGCTATTTCGAAATAAGTGCTGTGTAGACACTTATATCGAAATAGGGGTCCTCCAGCCTCAACTAAGAACACTCCTCTCCCGGAGCCCTTAAAGGAGTTGACTCTGGCCACAGTGCTTGTGCCAGCTCCAAGCCTGCCAGCCCAGAGCCAGCCCCTTACCCAGTGGCCCCAAAATATGAGCCAGCAAGCCACTGGCAGCCAGCCCTCCACCGCTCCCCAGGAGCAGTCTGCCAGCTCCCAGGAGCCTGCCAGGGCCTGGAGAAGGTGGGCGCCTTTCTGTTCCAGGGTGGAGATCAGGTTTGGGGGGGATGCCCCCAATGTCCATGATCTCCGCACCAGATGGAGGAACGCGGCCGTCTATGGCAGGATAGCTGCCAGCCTGGCCACCAAAGGCCACATGCAAACCCAGGAGCACGTTTGCATGAAAATCAAGTTGGTCTGGCGAGACCCCCCCAACCCTGGGCCCTGAGCTTCCCCTCCCCCTTGTTCCCCTTGCTTCCCCCTTCCAGCTCCCTCCTCCCAGGTTTCCCCCCTCCCACCCTCTCTTCTCTCCTCTCCCGCCTCCTTTCCCCAGTCTCACCAGAGGTTCATTTCCCCTCCCCCCTGCCCAGTTTTGTTAAATAAAGAGACTTTGTGTTCATGAAAATACATGTATTTAGGGAGGAGTTAGTGGAGTTAGGGAGGAGTAAGTGGAAGGACGTGGGGGGAGGAATGAGGCACAAGCCCCCCCAGTGGGGCAGATCAGGGAGGCTCTTAGTGCTCCTCAGGGTGGAAGCTCTCCCACAGGGCCTCCTGGATACTGACAGCCCCCCCGATGGACCTCCCGGATGGCAGCCTGCAGAAAGTGCAGCCAGGCTCACAGCAACGCATCCAAGAGAAGCACCAGAGTGCCCAAGGGCAGTTCTGGCTCCATGTTGCAGAGTGCTGTGGTGTCCCGAGTGAGGGCAACCAGAGCATACAGAGACAAAATGCTTTGCTGTCCCTCATTGAGGTAGACAAGCAAGCAGGGAAAATCTGAGAACTGGCTGTCCGGGGGGGGTTCCTTTAAGCACAGACCTCAGATAGCCTCAGGCAGGAGCCTCACACAGTAAGTCCTGACCTGGTGCCCTGCCAGAACTGGTTCTGGCCAGCCTTAAATGCGACTCAGAGTCCACTCAGTGTGGATGAGCTATTTTGAAATAGCAAAATGCTATTTCAAAATGCATTTTTGTGTGTAGACGCATTATTTCGAAATAACTATTTCAAAATAAGCTATTTTGAAATACACTGTAGTGTAGACATACCCTATGGGGAATAGTTGAAACCCCCCCCCCACACACACACACACACACACACACACACTATTATTGAGCTTTTTAGTTTGATAGCCTCTCTAGTATTTCATAGTCACTATCATAGTCAGGTGGTCAGTAATAATCCTTACTGCTATATTCTTAGTATTAGAACATCTAATTACTATGCATAGAGACTCTGTGGAACATTTTAGTTCATTAAAGATTTTTTTACTTCAGTTGATTCTTCATTTTCTTTCACGTATAGTGCCATTTCCCTACCAGCACAATCTATTCTCTCCTTCTGATATATTGTACCCTACTATGACTGTGTTGCATTGATTGTGCTCATTCCACCAAGTTTCTGGGACCTCTATTATATGAAAATCCTTCTTTGATACAAGGCACTCTAGTTCACCCATTTTATTATTTAGACTTCTAGTGTGCATAAGCACTTTAAAAATGTCTCACTACTTTACTGTCTGCCATTTCCTAATGTGTTAGACTCTTTTTCACTTGATTGTTTCCCATCTGATCTTACCCATACTGTAATCATCTTCCATCCTCTCCTCTTTGCTAGACCATAGAGAATCTGTATTAATAGACCCTCCCCTAAGAGATGTCTCTGTCCAATCCATGTGCTCCTCCGGGCCTGTCGGCTTTCCCCCAGACCTTAGTTTAGAAATTGCTATGTGACCTTTTAATGTTAAATTCCAGCAATCTAGTTCCAGTTTGGTTTAGATGGAGCCCATCCTTCCTGTACAGTCTCCCCCTTTCCCAAAAGTTTGCCCAGTTCCTAGTAAATCTAAACCCCTACTCTCAAAACCATTGTCTCATCCATGCATTGAGACTCTGATGTTCTCCCTGCCTATCTGGCCCTACACGTAGAACTGAAAGCATTTCAGAGACTGTGACCATAGAAGTCCTGGATTTCAATATCTTTCCTTACAGCCTATAGTTGGCCTCCAGAACCGCTCTCCTAGCGTTCCCTATGTCTTTGGTACCTACATGAACCACGAACACCGGCTCCTCCCCAATACTACACATAAGTCTATATAGATGTCTCGAGAAATCTGCAACCTTTGCACCAGGCAGGCACGACACCATACAGGTTCTCCCAGTCATCACAAACCCAGCTAGCTATGGTTTGAATGATTGAATCACCCATTCCTAATATCTGCCTTTTCATAATGACAGGAGTTCCTTTCCCCGGAGCAGTATCCTCAGTGTGAGAGGATACCTTAACATCATCTGGAAGGAGGGTCCCAACTATAGGTGGTTTCCCTCTGCTCCAGGTGAATGGTCTCATTCCCTGAGCTTTTCACCCTCCTTAACAGCACAGGGACTATCTGACTGGAGGTAGGACAGTTCTTCAGTGTCCCAAAAAGCCTCATTGCTGTACTTCTCTGCCTCCCTTAGCACCTCTAATAAAGCCACCATAGCCTCCAAAGTCCATACATGGGATCTTGCTCCTTGCACCAAATGCACACATATGCCACCTGCCCATAGGGCAGGTAATCATGCATGCTACATTGGGTACAATAACCAGGATAGCCCCCCCCACGCTGCTGCTGGTCTTCAGCCTGCATTCTCTCCTACAGATAATTAGATTATTGATAGGGATTTTATTTAAATGAGGCAGTTTTGATTCTGGTTTAGGTTAAAAGTTTTAAAGAATGCCAAATGTATGTAGCCCTCTGTGACGACGCGTTGGGGTCCCCTGACTCCTGCACCCCCGTAATGGCACGAACAGACTCCACCAGCCCGTAGAATGGAGGGAGTTTATTACTTCTCCAGGATACAGCACAGCACAGCACAGCACCGATGTAATCTGGTTACAGGGCAGGTCTAGGATGCCTCAGCCCCCCTTGAGATGGGGGAGACTGGGCCCCTAAATCCCAGCCCCTAGCTTAAGCTGGTTCCTCCATGATCCCAGACAGAAACTAAACTCACTCTCCTCCAGCCCTGCCCCCCAGCCCGGGCAGCAATCCACCTTCCTTTGTTTCTCTCCCTGGGGGGTAGCTGGTCAGACAGGTTGAGAGACCCTCTTAGCATAATGACTCATCCTTCTGGGCTGTGGTACCGATGGAAGCCATTGGGGATTACCACAGAGCCAGCATAGGAACTAGCCAGATACCCCCACTACGTCACACCCTCTTCCTACTTCCCCACCTAAACTCCATCACAACACTTCCTGATACTTGCTCCTTTTCACTAGGCTCCCCGGTCACCTACTAGTGGGCTTTATACAGACTTCACTTTAATTTATTGATAGCCCTGCCTCCTGGTTAAGGCTTCACCAAGGAACAGAGTGTTCTAGATAGCACATCCTTTTTAAGAATATCACAGCTTCCAACTGCAAGCCTCAAGACGTTTTGGAACTAAATGTGCTTCCTAACAGAGGCAGTAAAATTGGCTCAGAAATACATTCCTAGCCTGTCACACATTCTGGAGAATGAAATAAATCATTTTATGTTCCTTATTTCTTTGAGACAGACGTAGTTTGAGAAACATCGTTTCCTTCTTTAGATCTCAGAAGAAGATTTTCACGTGGTCTCTACCGTTCAGCAATTGGCCTGTCCAGGAAGTTGACTTGGCTACGTAGTGGAACTACACGTCACCATACTTTTACAGAATGTTTTATATTATCCCAGAAATGCAGCAAAAACCATTCACACATTCTGGAGAATGCCTGAACCTACTTTCTGTACTCTATTTCCACGGGATATATTTACTTTTAGAAAAACCGCTTTCTTTATTAGATTTTTAGAAGAAACTGTTTGCGCAGTCTGTACCATTAAGCAAGTGCCCTATAGCGCGCAGAAAAAGCTGTCCGGGTGGTCTGTTACTTTCAGGACTTGCCCTTCAAAAGGAAGGTAACTTGCCGACGTTTGAGAACTAAATGTGAGTTGCTGCCATACAGAGAAGACACTGCCTCAGGCCCTGGCCTATTTTGTCTCGGAGACGCGTGAAAAGCGGTTACATTCAGAAGATCGCCAGCAACGTCCTCATACTAAAAAAAAAAACCCAAAAGAAAAACAAAACCCTGTGCCCTTCATTAGGTCTGAGAGATGCATTTCAGGAGCTTTACAGTTCCGCAATTTCCCGCATCAAGGAAGTGGGTGTGGAAACTTTGTGGCAGTACGTGAAAGGTGGTTCCACAAAACCAGGCACTTTCTCGCAGCATTTTTGTACTGGCTCAAAAAAGCGTGATTAACGTGTCACTCATTGTGGAGAAGCCTCAATGTCATTCTGGACAGGATTTGTTTGGGCAATTCTTACTTTCAGGCCAAATCCTGTTCCATCCTTGCGTCCGAGAAGACATTTTTCACTCGCTCTATGCAGTGACAAGAGCATTCATGAAGGAAGTTGATTTGGAGACGTTTTGGAATAAATGTAAGGGGCCTCCAAGCAGTCGACATACTTTTAGACAACTTATAATGTTGGCTGAAAGGGCGTTAAAAACCTGTCACACATTTTTCAGAACGCCTCAAATCTGTCACTAGACAGGTTTTGTGGGGACATTCTTTCTTTTAGAAAATCCTAGACCTTCCTGACGTCTGAGGAGAAAGTGAGCACGCAATCTGTACCGTTCAGTAAATGCCCTCATCAAGCGACTTGAGGTGCAGACGTTTTGGACCCAAAACTGGGAGGCGGGGGTTTCTCCCACGGGGTGTTTTAGCCTGCGACGTCTTGCGAGATCCTTTTCCCAATATTTCTTGTACTGCCTCAGAAAGGCGTTAAAAACAAACCCTCTAACAGACTCCAGACCTTTTGGAACGAAATGGAAGGTGTTTCGAGCCAGCCGCGATACTCTTTCACAAGTGGAACTATTGATTGGCTCAGAGTTGCGTCAAAAACCTGTCACGAATTCTTGCGACCTCCGCAAATCGCCTCATGTGCTGGGGAGAAAAAATAACCTATTGAGTCATTAGATCGGAGCAATCCATTTTTACGTGAGCTGTAGCTCTTGAAGGAAGATGCCCTGCAGAGGCTTTGCAACTGAGCGCGAGGTACTTCCACTCATAGAAGACACTTTCTCACGCAATTTCTTATAGTGACGAAGAAATGCGTTGAATAGCTGACACAGATTTTTGCGCACTCTCACGTCGAGGCTTTGCTTAGAACCTTCTTGAAAAAACCCTGGTCCGGCTCTGTAGGTCAGATGCAACTTTCACCCGCAAAGTAACTTCAACAATTGCCCTCCCAAAGAAGCTGACTTGCAGCCATTTCTGAACTATATAAAAGGTGCTTCCGAGAAGTCGAGATACATTTTTCGCATAGCCTTTCATTTTGGCTCCGAATTCATTAAAACCTGGAACTCACTCTGAGAACGCTACGCAGCCGATCATGTACAGGATTTGCTTGCTCAGGAAAAAAAAAAAAAAAAATCTATTCCTTACTTATGGCTGAGAAGATTTTTTCAAGGAATTTCATCAGTTGGCAAAGTAGAGAATGTCGAGCCGTTTTTGGCACTAAAGGAAGGTGCTTCAGCCAGGGGCGATACTTTTACAGCCAATCCTAAATTAGCTCAGAAAGGCGTTCAAAGCCTGTCACCCGTTCTGGAGAATGCCGGAAATCATTTCATGGTCAGGCTTTGATTGGGACAGTCTTACTTTCAGAAACAGCTCTTTCTTCTTTAGCGCTCAGAAACAGGTGTCCGCGCGGTCTGTACCTTTCAGGACTTGCCCTTCAAAAAGAAGGTAACTTGCCGACGTTTGAGAACTAAATGTGAGTTGCTGCCACACAGAGAAGACACTGCCTCAGGCCCTGGCCTATTTTGTCTCGGAGACGCGTGAAAAAGCGGTTACATTCAGAAGATCGCCAGCAACGTCCTCATACTAACAGAAAAAAAAAAAAAAAACCAAAAGAAAAACAAAACTCTGTGCCCTTCATTAGGTCTGAGAAGATGCATTTCAGGGGAGCTTTACAGTTCCGCAATTTCCCGCATCAAGGACGTGTGGAAACTTTGTGGCAGTACGTGAAAGGTGGTTCCACAAAACCAGGCACTTTCTCGCAGCATTTTTGTACTGGCTCAAAAAAGCGTGATTAACGTGTCACTCATTGTGGAGAAGCCTCAATGTCATTCTGGACAGGATTTGTTTGGGCAAGTCTTACTTTCAGGCCAAATCCTGTTCCATCCTTGCGTCCGAGAAGACATTTTTCACTCGCTCTATGCCGCTCAGTGACAAGAGCATTCATGAAGGAAGTTGATTTGGAGACGTTTTGGAATAAATGTAAGGGGCCTCCAAGCAGTCGACATACTTTTAGACAACGTATAATGTTGGCTGAAAGGGCGTTAAAAACCTGTCACACATTTTTCAGAACGCCTCAAATCTGTCACTAGACAGGTTTTGTGGGGACATTCTTTCTTTTAGAAAATCCTAGACCTTCCTGACGTCTGAGGAGAAAGTGAGCACGCAATCTGTACCGTTCAGTAAATGCCCTCATCAAGCGACTTGAGGTGCAGACGTTTTGGACCCAAAACTGGGAGGCGGGGGGCTTCCTCCCACGGGGTGTTTTAGCCTGCGACGTCTTGCGAGATCCTTTTCCCCAATATTTCTTGTACTGCCTCAGAAAGGCGTTAAAAACAAACCCCCTCTAACAGACTCCAGACCTTTGGAACGAAATGGAAGGTGTTTCGAGCCAGCCGCGATACTCTTTCACAAGTGGAACTATTGATTGGCTCAGAGTTGCGTCAAAAACCTGTCACGAATTCTTGCGACCTCCGCAAATCGCCTCATGTGCTGGGGAGAAAAAATAACCTATTGAGTCATTAGATCGGAGCAATCCATTTTTACGTGAGCTGTAGCTCTTGAAGGAAGATGCCCTGCAGAGGCTTTGCAACTGAGCGCGAGGTACTTCCACTCAGAAGACACTTTCTCACGCAATTTCTTATAGTGACGAAGAAATGCGTTGAATAGCTGACACAGATTTTTGCGCACTCCTCACGTCGAGGCTTTGCTTAGAACCTTCTTGAAAAAAACCCTGGTCCGGCTCTGTAGGTCAGATGCAACTTTCACCCGCTAAGTAACTTTCAACAATTGCCCTCCCCAAAGAAGCTGACTTGCAGACATTTCTGAACTATATAAAAGGTGCTTCCGAGAAGTCGCGATACCTTTTTCGCATAGCCTTTCATTTTGGCTCCGAATTCATTAAAACCTGGAACTCACTCTGGAGAACGCTACGCAGCCGATCATGTACAGGATTTGCTTGCTCAGGAAAAAAAAAAAATCTATTCCTTACTTATGGCTGAGAAGATTTTTTCAAGGAATTTCATCAGTTGGCAAAGTAGAGAATGTCGAGCCGTTTTTGGCACTAAATGGAAGGTGCTTCCAGCCAGGGGCGATACTTTTACAGCCAATCCTAAATTAGCTCAGAAAGGCGTTCAAAGCCTGTCACCCGTTCTGGAGAATGCCGGAAATCATTTCATGGTCAGGCTTTGATTGGGACAGTCTTACTTTCAGAAACAGCTCTTTCTTCTTTAGCGCTCAGAAACAGGTGTCCGCGCGGTCTGTACCTTTCAGGACTTGCCCTTCAAAAAGAAGGTAACTTGCCGACGTTTGAGAACTAAATGTGAGTTGCTGCCACACAGAGAAGACACTGCCTCAGGCCCTGGCCTATTTTGTCTCGGAGACGCGTGAAAAGCGGTTACATTCAGAAGATCGCCAGCAACGTCCTCATACTAACAGGAAAAAAAAAAACCCAAAAGAAAAACAAAACCCTGTGCCCTTCATTAGGTCTGAGAAGATGCATTTCAGGGAGCTTTACAGTTCCGCAATTTCCCGCATCAAGGAAGTGGGTGTGGAAACTTTGTGGCAGTACGTGAAAGGTGGTTCCACAAAACCAGGCACTTTCTCGCAGCATTTTTGTACTGGCTCAAAAAAGCGTGATTAACGTGTCACTCATTGTGGAGAAGCCTCAATGTCATTCTGGACAGGATTTGTTTGGGCAATTCTTACTTTCAGGCCAAATCCTGTTCCATCCTTGCGTCCGAGAAGACATTTTCACTCGCTCTATGCCGCTCAGTGACAAGAGCATTCATGAAGGAAGTTGATTTGGAGACGTTTTGGAATAAATGTAAGGGCCTCCAAGCAGTCGACATACTTTTAGACAACGTATAATGTTGGCTGAAAGGGCGTTAAAAACCTGTCACACATTTTTCAGAACGCCTCAAATCTGTCACTAGACAGGTTTTGTGGGGACATTCTTTCTTTTAGAAAATCCTAGACCTTCCTGACGTCTGAGGAGAAAGTGAGCACGCAATCTGTACCGTTCAGTAAATGCCCTCATCAAGCGACTTGAGGTGCAGACGTTTTGGACCCAAAACTGGGAGGCGGGGGGTTTCCTCCCACGGGGTGTTTTAGACTGCGACGTCTTGCGAGATCCTTTTCCCCAATATTTCTTGTACTGCCTCAGAAAGGCGTTAAAAAAACAAACCCTCTGACAGACTCCAGACCTTTTGGAACGAAATGGAAGGTGTTTGGAGCCAGCCGCGATACTCTTTCACAAGTGGAACTATTGATTGGCTCAGAGTTGCGTCAAAAACCTGTCACGAATTCTTGCGACCTCCGCAAATCGCCTCATGTGCTGGGGGAGAAAAAAAAATAACCTATTGAGTCATTAGATCGGAGCAATCCATTTTTACATGAGCTGTAGCTCTTGAAGGAAGATGCCCTGCAGAGGCTTTGCAACTGAGCGCGAGGTACTTCCACTCATAGAAGACACTTTCTCACGCAATTTCTTATAGTGACGAAGAAATGCGTTGAATAGCTGACACAGATTTTTGCGCACTCCTCACGTCGAGGCTTTGCTTAGAACCTTCTTGAAAAAAACCCTGGTCCGGCTCTGTAGGTCAGATGCAACTTTCACCCGCAAAGTAACGTTCAACAATTGCCCTCCCCAAAGAAGCTGACTTGCAGCCATTTCTGAACTATATAAAAGGTGCTTCCGAGAAGTCGAGATACATTTTTCGCATAGCCTTTCATTTTGGCTCCGAATTCATTAAAACCTGGAACTCACTCTGGAGAACGCTACGCAGCCGATCATGTACAGGATTTGCTTGCTCAGGAAAAAAAAAAAAAAAAATCTATTCCTTACTTATGGCTGAGAAGATTTTTTTTTCAAGGAATTTCATCAGTTGGCAAAGTAGAGAATGTCGAGCCGTTTTTGGCGCTAAAAGGAAGGTGCTTCCTGCCAGGGGCGATACTTTTACAGCCAATCCTAAATTAGCTCAGAAAGGCGTTCAAAGCCTGTCACCCGTTCTGGAGAATGCCGGAAATCATTTCATGGTCAGGCTTTGATTGGGACACACTTACTTTCAGAAACAGCTCTTCTTTAGCGCTCAGAAACAGCTGTCCGCGCGGTCTGTACCTTTCAGGCCTTGCCCTTCAAAAAGAAGGTAACTTGCCGACGTTTGAGAACTAAATGTGAGTTGCTGCCACACAGAGAAGACACTGCCTCAGGCCCTGGCCTATTTTGTCTCGGAGACGCGTGAAAAAGCGGTTACATTCAGAAGATCGCCACCAACGTCCTCATACTAACAGAAAAAAAAAAAAAAAAAAAAACCCTGTGCCCTTCATTAGGTCTGAGAGGATGCATTTCAGGGGAGCTTTACAGTTCCGCAATTTCCCGCATCAAGGAACTGGGTGTGGAAACTTTGTGGCAGTACGTGAAAGGTGATTCCACAAAAACCAGACACTTTCTCGCAGCATTTTTGTACTGGCTCAAACAAAGCGTGATTAACGTGTCACTCATTGTGGGAGAAGCCTCAATGTCATTCTGGACAGGATTTGTTTGGGCAATTCTTACTTTCAGGACAAAAACCTGTTCCATCCTTGCGTCCGAGAAGACATTTTTCACTCGCTCTATGCCGCTCAGTGACAAGAGCATTCATGAAGGAAGTTGATTTGGAGACGTTTTGGAATAAATGTAAGGGGCCTCCAAGCAGTCGACATACTTTTAGACAACTTATAATGTTGGCTGAAAGGGCGTTAAAAACCTGTCACACATTTTTCAGAACGCCTCAAATCTGTCACTAGACAGGTTTTGTGGGGACATTCTTTCTTTTAGAAAATCCTAGACCTTCCTGACGTCTGAGGAGAAAGTGAGCACGCAATCTGTACCGTTCAGTAAATGCCCTCATCAAGCGACTTGAGGTGCAGACGTTTTGGACCCAAAACTGGGAGGCGGGGGGTTTCCTCCCACGGGGTGTTTTAGCCTGCGACGTCTTGCGAGATCCTTTTCCCCAATATTTCTTGTACTGCCTCAGAAAGGCGTTAAAAAAACAAACCAAAAACCCTCTAACAGACTCCAGACCTTTTGGAACGAAATGGAAGGTGTTTCGAGCCAGCCGCGATACTCTTTCACAAGTGGAACTATTGATTGGCTCAGAGTTGCGTCAAAAACCTGTCACGAATTCTTGCGACCTCCTCAAATCGCCTCATGTGCTGGGGAGAAGAAAAATAACCTATTGAGTCATTAGATCGGAGCAATCCATTTTTACGTGAGCTATAGCTCTTGAAGGAAGATGCCCTGGCAGAGGCTTTGCAACTGAGCGCGAGGTACTTCCACTCATAGAAGACACTTTCTCACGCAATTTCTTATAGTGACGAAGAAATGCGTTGAATAGCTGACACAGATTTTTGCGCACTCCTCACGTCGAGGCTTTGCTTAGAACCTTCTTGAAAAAAACCCTGGTCCGGCTCTGTAGGTCAGATGCAACTTTCACCCGCTAAGTAACTTTCAACAATTGCCCTCCCCAAAGAAGCTGACTTGCAGACATTTCTGAACTATATAAAAGGTGCTTCCGAGAAGTCGCGATACATTTTCGCATAGCCTTTCATTTTGGCTCCGAATTCATTAAAACCTGGAACTCACTCTGGAGAACGCTACGCAGCCGATCATGTACAGGATTTGCTTGCTCAGGAAAAAAAAAAAAAAAAATCTATTCCTTACTTATGGCTGAGAAGATTTTTTTTTCAAGGAATTTCATCAGTTGGCAAAGTAGAGAATGTCGAGCCGTTTTTGGCACTAAAAGGAAGGTGCTTCCAGCCAGGGCGATACTTTTACAGCCAATCCTAAATTAGCTCAGAAAGGCGTTCAAAGCCTGTCACCCGTTCTGGAGAATGCCGGAAATCATTTCATGGTCAGGCTTTGATTGGGACAGTCTTACTTTCAGAAACAGCTCTTTCTTCTTTAGCGCTCAGAAACAGGTGTCCGCGGTCTGTACCTTTCAGGACTTGCCCTTCAAAAAGAAGGTAACTTGCCGACGTTTGAGAACTAAATGTGAGTTGCTGCCACACAGAGAAGACACTGCCTCAGGCCCTGGCCTATTTTGTCTCGGAGACGCGTGAAAAAGCGGTTACATTCAGAAGATCGCCAGCAACGTCCTCATACTAACAGAAAAAAAAAAAAAAACCAAAAAAAAACAAAACCCTGTGCCCTTCATTAGGTCTGAGAAGATGCATTTCAGGGGAGCTTTACAGTTCCGCAATTTCCCGCATCAAGGAAGTGGGTGTGGAAACTTTGTGGCAGTACGTGAAAGGTGGTTCCACAAAAACCAGGCACTTTCTCGCAGCATTTTTGTACTGGCTCAAACAAAGCGTGATTAACGTGTCACTCATTGTGGAGAAGCCTCAATGTCATTCTGGACAGGATTTGTTTGGGCAATTCTTACTTTCAGGCCAAATCCTGTTCCATCCTTGCGTCCGAGAAGACATTTTTCACTCGCTCTATGCCGCTCAGTGACAAGAGCATTCATGAAGGAAGTTGATTTGGAGACGTTTTGGAATAAATGTAAGGGGCCTCTAAGCAGTCGACATACTTTTAGACAACGTATAATGTTGGCTGAAAGGGCGTTAAAAACCTGTCACACATTTTTCAGAACGCCTCAAATCTGTCACTAGACAGGTTTTGTGGGGACATTCTTTCTTTTAGAAAATCCTAGACCTTCCTGACGTCTGAGGAGAAAGTGAGCACGCAATCTGTACCGTTCAGTAAATGCCCTCATCAAGCGACTTGAGGTGCAGACGTTTTGGACCCAAAACTGGGAGGCGGGGGGTTTCCTCCCACGGGGTGTTTTAGCCTGCGACGTCTTGCGAGATCCTTTTCCCCAATATTTCTTGTACTGCCTCAGAAAGGCGTTAAAAACAAACCCTCTAACAGACTCCAGACCTTTTGGAACGAAATGGAAGGTGTTTCGAGCCAGCCGCGATACTCTTTCACAAGTGGAACTATTGATTGGCTCAGAGTTGCGTCAAAAACCTGTCACGAATTCTTGCGACCTCCGCAAATCGCCTCATGTGCTGGGGGGAGAAAAAAAATAACCTATTGAGTCATTAGATCGGAGCAATCCATTTTTACGTGAGCTGTAGCTCTTGAAGGAAGATGCCCTGCAGAGGCTTTGCAACTGAGCGCGAGGTACTTCCACTCATAGAAGACACTTTCTCACGCAATTTCTTATAGTGACGAAGAAATGCGTTGAATAGCTGACACAGATTTTTGCGCACTCCTCACGTCGAGGCTTTGCTTAGAACCTTCTTGAAAAAAACCCTGGTCCGGCTCTGTAGGTCAGATGCAACTTTCACCCGCTAAGTAACTTTCAACAATTGCCCTCCCCAAAGAAGCTGACGTGCAGACATTTCTGAACTATATAAAAGGTGCTTCCGAGAAGTCGCGATACATTTTTCGCATAGCCTTTCATTTTGGCTCCGAATTCATTAAAACCTGGAACTCACTCTGGAGAACGCTACGCAGCCGATCATGTACAGGATTTGCTTGCTCAGGAAAAAAAAAAAAAAAAAAATCTATTCCTTACTTATGGCTGAGAAGATTTTTTTTTCAAGGAATTTCATCAGTTGGCAAAGTAGAGAATGTCGAGCCGTTTTTGGCACTAAATGGAAGGTGCTTCCAGCCAGGGCGATACTTTTACAGCCAATCCTAAATTAGCTCAGAAAGGCGTTCAAAGCCTGTCACCCGTTCTGGAGAATGCCGGAAATCATTTCATGGTCAGGCTTTGATTGGGACAGTCTTACTTTCAGAAACAGCTCTTTCTTCTTTAGCGCTCAGAAACAGGTGTCCGCGCGGTCTGTACCTTTCAGGACCTGCCCTTCAAAAGAAGGTAACTTGCCGACGTTTGAGAACTAAATGTGAGTTGCTGCCACACAGAGAAGACACTGCCTCAGGCCCTGGCCTATTTTATCTCGGAGACGCGTGAAAAAGCGGTTACATTCAGAAGATCGCCAGCAACGTCCTCATACTAACAGAAAAAAAAAAAACAAAAAACCAAAAAAAACAAAACCCTGTGCCCTTCATTAGGTCTGAGAAGATGCATTTCAGGGGAGCTTTACAGTTCCGCAATTTCCCGCATCAAGGAAGTGGGTGTGGAAACTTTGTGGCAGTACGTGAAAGGTGGTTCCACAAAAACCAGGCACTTTCTCGCAGCATTTTTGTACTGGCTCAAACAAAGCGTGATTAACGTGTCACTCATTGTGGAGAAGCCTCAATGTCATTCTGGACAGGATTTGTTTGGGCAATTCTTACTTTCAGGCCAAATCCTGTTCCATCCTTGCGTCCGAGAAGACATTTTTCACTCGCTCTATGCAGTGACAAGAGCATTCATGAAGGAAGTTGATTTGGAGACGTTTTGGAATAAATGTAAGGGCCTCCAAGCAGTCGACATACTTTTAGACAACTTATAATGTTGGCTGAAAGGGCGTTAAAAACCTGTCACACATTTTTCAGAACGCCTCAAATCTGTCACTAGACAGGTTTTGTGGGGACATTCTTTCTTTTAGAAAATCCTAGACCTTCCTGACGTCTGAGGAGAAAGTGAGCACGCAATCTGTACCGTTCAGTAAATGCCCTCATCAAGCGACTTGAGGTGCAGACGTTTTGGACCCAAAACTGGGAGGCGGGGGGTTTCCTCCACGGGGTGTTTTAGCCTGCGACGTCTTGCGAGATCCTTTTCCCAATATTTCTTGTACTGCCTCAGAAAGGCGTTAAAAACAAACCCTCTAACAGACTCCAGACCTTTGGAACGAAATGGAAGGTGTTTCGAGCCAGCCGCGATACTCTTTCACAAGTGGAACTATTGATTGGCTCAGAGTTGCGTCAAAACCTGTCACGAATTCTTGCGACCTCCGCAAATCGCCTCATGTGCTGGGGAGAAAAAAATAACCTATTGAGTCATTAGATCAGCAATCCATTTTACGTGAGCTGTAGCTCTTGAAGGAAGATGCCCTGCAGAGGCTTTGCAACTGAGCGCGAGGTACTTCCACTCATAGAAGACACTTTCTCACGCAATTTCTTATAGTGACGAAGAAATGCGTTGAATAGCTGACACAGATTTTTGCACTCCTCACGTCGAGGCTTTGCTTAGAACCTTCTTGAAAAAAACCCTGGTCCGGCTCTGTAGGTCAGATGCAACTTTCACCCGCTAAGTAACTTTCAACAATTGCCCTCCCCACAGAAGCTGACTTGCAGACATTTCTGAACTATATAAAAGGTGCTTCCGAGAAGTCGCGATACATTTTCGCATAGCCTTTCATTTTGGCTCGAATTCATTAAAACCTGGAACTCACTCTGGAGAACGCTACGCAGCCGATCATGTACAGGATTTGCTTGCTCAGGAAAAAAAAAAAAAAAAATCTATTCCTTACTTATGGCTGAGAAGATTTTTTCAAGGAATTTCATCAGTTGGCAAAGTAGAGAATGTCGAGCCGTTTTTGGCACTAAATGGAAGGTGCTTCCAGCCAGGGCGATACTTTTACAGCCAATCCTAAATTAGCTCAGAAAGGCGTTCAAAGCCTGTCACCCGTTCTGGAGAATGCCGGAAATCATTTCATGGTCAGGCTTTGATTGGGACAGTCTTACTTTCAGAAACAGCTCTTTCTTCTTTAGCGCTCAGAAACAGGTGTCCGCGCGGTCTGTACCTTTCAGGACCTGCCCTTCAAGAAGAAGGTAACTTGCCGACGTTTGAGAACTAAATGTGAGTTTGCCACACAGAGAAGACACTGCCTCAGGCCCTGGCCTATTTTTATCGGAGACGCGTGAAAAGCGGTTACATTCAGAAGATCGCCAGCAACGTCCTCATACTAACAGAAAAAAAAAAAAAAAAACCAAAAAACCCTGTGCCTCATTAGGTCTGAAGAAGATGCATTTCAGGGAGCTTTACAGTTCCGCAATTTCCCGCATCAAGGAAGTGGGTGGAAACTTTGTGGCAGTACGTGAAAGGTGGTTCCACAAAAACCAGGCACTTTCGCAGCATTTTTATACTGGCTCAAACAAAGCGTGATTAACGTGTCACTCATTGTGGAGAAGCCTCAATGTCATTCTGGACAGGATTTGTTTGGGCAATTCTTACTTTCAGGCCAAATCCTGTTCCATCCTTGCGTCCGAGAAGACATTTTTCACTCGCTCTATGCGCTCAGTGACAAGAGCATTCATGAAGGAAGTTGATTTGGAGACGTTTTGGAATAAATGTAAGGGGCCTCAAGCAGTCGACATACTTTTAGACAACTTATAATGTTGGCTGAAAGGGCGTTAAAACCTGTCACACATTTTTCAGAACGCCTCAAATCTGTCACTAGACAGGTTTTGTGGGGACATTCTTTCTTTTAGAAAATCCTAGACCTTCCTGACGTCTGAGGAGAAAGTGAGCACGCAATCTGTACCGTTCAGTAAATGCCTCATCAAGCGACTTGAGGTGCAGACGTTTTGGACCCAAAACTGGGAGGCGGGGGTTTCCTCCCACGGGGTGTTTTAGCCTGCGACGTCTTGCGAGATCCTTTTCCCAATATTTCTTGTACTGCCTCAGAAAGGCGTTAAAAACAAACCCTCTAACAGACTCCAGACCTTTTGGAACGAAATGGAAGGTGTTTCGAGCCAGCCGCGATACTCTTTCACAAGTGGAACTATTGATTGGCTCAGAGTTGCGTCAAAACCTGTCACGAATTCTTGCGACCTCCGCAAATCGCCTCATGTGCTGGGGAGAAAAAATAACCTATTGAGTCATTAGATCGGAGCAATCCATTTTTACGTGAGCTGTAGCTCTTGAAGGAAGATGCCCTGCAGAGGCTTTGCAACTGAGCGCGAGGTACTTCCACTCATAGAAGACACTTTCTCACGCAATTTCTTATAGTGACGAAGAAATGCGTTGAATAGCTGACACAGATTTTTGCGCACTCCTCACGTCGAGGCTTTGCTTAGAACCTTCTTGAAAAAAACCCTGGTCCGGCTCTGTAGGTCAGATGCAACTTTCACCCGCTAAGTAACTTTCAACAATTGCCCTCCCAAAGAAGCTGACGCAGACATTTCTGAACTATATAAAAGGTGCTTCTGAGAAGTCGCGATACCTTTTCGCATAGCCTTTCATTTTGGCTCCGAATTCATTAAAACCTGGAACTCACTCTGGAGAACGCTACGCCGATCATGTACAGGATTTGCTTGCTCAGGAAAAAAAAAATCTATTCCTTACTTATGGCTGAGAAGATTTTTTTCAAGGAATTTCATCAGTTGGCAAAGTAGAGAATGTCGAGCCGTTTTTGGCACTAAATGGAAGGTGCTTCAGCCAGGGGCGATACTTTACAGCCAATCCTAAATTAGCTCAGAAAGGCGTTCAAAGCCTGTCACCCGTTCTGGAGAATGCCGGAAATCATTTCATGGTCAGGCTTTGATTGGGACAGTCTTACTTTCAGAAACAGCTCTTTCTTCTTTAGCGCTCAGAAACAGGTGTCCGCGCGGTCTGTACCTTTCAGGACTTGCCCTTCAAAAAGAAGGTAACTTGCCGACGTTTGAGAACTAAATGTGAGTTGCTGCCACACAGAGAAGACACTGCCTCAGGCCCTGGCCTATTTTGTCTCGGAGACGCGTGAAAAGCGGTTACATTCAGAAGATCGCCAGCAACGTCCTCATACTAAAAAAAAAAAAAAAAACCAAAAGAAAACAAAACCCTGTGCCCTTCATTAGGTCTGAGAAGATGCATTTCAGGGAGCTTTACAGTTCCTTTCCGCATCAAGGAAGTGGGTGTGGAAACTTTGTGGCAGTACGTGAAAGGTGGTTCCACAAAAACCAGGCACTTTCTCGCAGCATTTTTGTACTGGCTCAAACAAAGCGTGATTAACGTGTCACTCATTGTGGAGAAGCCTCAATGTCATTCTGGACAGGATTTGTTTGGGCAATTCTTACTTTCAGGCCAAATCCTGTTCCATCCTTGCGTCCGAGAAGACATTTTTCACTCGCTCTATGCCGCTCAGTGACAAGAGCATTCATGAAGGAAGTTGATTTGGAGACGTTTTGGAATAAATGTAAGGGCCTCAAGCAGTCGACATACTTTTAGACAACTTATAATGTTGGCTGAAAGGGCGTTAAAAACCTGTCACACATTTTTCAGAACGCCTCAAATCTGTCACTAGACAGGTTTTGTGGGGACATTCTTTCTTTTAGAAAATCCTAGACCTTCCTGACGTCTGAGGAGAAAGTGAGCACGCAATCTGTACCGTTCAGTAAATGCCCTCATCAAGCGACTTGAGGTGCAGACGTTTTGGACCCAAAACTGGGAGGCGGGGGGTTTCCTCCCACGGGGTGTTTTAGCCTGCGACGTCTTGCGAGATCCTTTTCCCCAATATTTCTTGTACTGCCTCAGAAAGGCGTTAAAAAAACAAACCCTCTAACAGACTCCAGACCTTTTGGAACGAAATGGAAGGTGTTTCGAGCCAGCCGCGATACTCTTTCACAAGTGGAACTATTGATTGGCTCAGAGTTGCGTCAAAAACCTGTCACGAATTCTTGCGACCTCCGCAAATCGCCTCATGTGCTGGGGGGAGAAAAAAAATAACCTATTGAGTCATTAGATCGGAGCAATCCATTTTTACGTGAGCTGTAGCTCTTGAAGGAAGATGCCCTGCAGAGGCTTTGCAACTGAGCGCGAGGTACTTCCACTCATAGAAGACACTTTCTCACGCAATTTCTTATAGTGACGAAGAAATGCGTTGAATAGCTGACACAGATTTTTGCGCACTCCTCACGTCGAGGCTTTGCTTAGAACCTTCTTGAAAAAAACCCTGGTCCGGCTCTGTAGGTCAGATGCAACTTTCACCCGCTAAGTAACTTTCAACAATTGCCCTCCCCAAAGAAGCTGACTTGCAGACATTTCTGAACTATATAAAGGTGCTTCGAGAAGTCGCGATACATTTTCGCATAGCCTTTCATTTTGGCTCCGAATTCATTAAAACCTGGAACTCACTCTGGAGAACGCTACGCAGCCGATCATGTACAGGATTTGCTTGCTCAGGAAAAAAAAAAAAAAAAAAATCTATTCCTTACTTATGGCTGAGAAGATTTTTTTTTCAAGGAATTTCATCAGTTGGCAAAGTAGAGAATGTCGAGCCGTTTTTGGCACTAAATGGAAGGTGCTTCCAGCCAGGGGCGATACTTTTACAGCCAATCCTAAATTAGCTCAGAAAGGCGTTCAAAGCCTGTCACCCGTTCTGGAGAATGCCGGAAATCATTTCATGGTCAGGCTTTGATTGGGACAGTCTTACTTTCAGAAACAGCTCTTTCTTCTTTAGCGCTCAGAAACAGGTGTCCGCGCGGTCTGTACCTTTCAGGACTTGCCCTTCAAAAAGAAGGTAACTTGCCGACGTTTGAGAACTAAATGTGAGTTGCTGCCACACAGAGAAGACACTGCCTCAGGCCCTGGCCTATTTTGTCTCGGAGACGCGTGAAAAAGCGGTTACATTCAGAAGATCGCCAGCAACGTCCTCATACTAACAGAAAAAAAAAAAAAAAAAAACAAAACCCTGTGCCCTTCATTAGGTCTGAGAAGATGCATTTCAGGGGAGCTTTACAGTTCCGCAATTTCCCGCATCAAGGAAGTGGGTGTGGAAACTTTGTGGCAGTACGTGAAAGGTGGTTCCACAAAAACCAGGCACTTTCTCGCAGCATTTTTGTACTGGCTCAAACAAAGCGTGATTAACGTGTCACTCATTGTGGAGAAGCCTCAATGTCATTCTGGACAGGATTTGTTTGGGCAATTCTTACTTTCAGGCCAAATCCTGTTCCATCCTTGCGTCCGAGAAGACATTTTTCACTCGCTCTATGCAGTGACAAGAGCATTCATGAAGGAAGTTGATTTGGAGACGTTTTGGAATAAATGTAAGGGGCCTCCAAGCAGTCGACATACTTTTAGACAACTTATAATGTTGGCTGAAAGGGCGTTAAAAACCTGTCACACATTTTTCAGAACGCCTCAAATCTGTCACTAGACAGGTTTTGTGGGGACATTCTTTCTTTTAGAAAATCCTAGACCTTCCTGACGTCTGAGGAGAAAGTGAGCACGCAATCTGTACCGTTCAGTAAATGCCCTCATCAAGCGACTTGAGGTGCAGACGTTTTGGACCCAAAACTGGGAGGCGGGGGGTTTCCTCCCACGGGGTGTTTTAGCCTGCGACGTCTTGCGAGATCCTTTTCCCCAATATTTCTTGTACTGCCTCAGAAAGGCGTTAAAAAAACAAACCCTCTAACAGACTCCAGACCTTTTGGAACGAAATGGAAGGTGTTTCGAGCCAGCCGCGATACTCTTTCACAAGTGGAACTATTGATTGGCTCAGAGTTGCGTCAAAAACCTGTCACGAATTCTTGCGACCTCCGCAAATCGCCTCATGTGCTGGGGAGAGAAAAAAAATAACCTATTGAGTCATTAGATCGGAGCAATCCATTTTTACGTGAGCTGTAGCTCTTGAAGGAAGATGCCCTGCAGAGGCTTTGAGCGCGAGGTACTTCCACTCATAGAAGACACTTTCTCACGCAATTTCTTATAGTGACGAAGAAATGCGTTGAATAGCTGACACAGATTTTTGCGCACTCCTCACGTCGAGGCTTTGCTTAGAACCTTCTTGAAAAAACCCTGGTCCGGCTCTGTAGGTCAGATGCAACTTTCACCCGCTAAGTAACTTTCAACAATTGCCCTCCCAAAGAAGCTGACTTGCAGACATTTCTGAACTATATAAAAGGTGCTTCCGAGAAGTCGCGATACATTTTTCGCATAGCCTTTCATTTTGGCTCGAATTCATTAAAACCTGGAACTCACTCTGGAGAACGCTACGCAGCCGATCATGTACAGGATTTGCTTGCTCAGAAAAAAAAAAAAAAAAATCTATTCCTTACTTATGGCTGAGAAGATTTTTTCAAGGAATTTCATCAGTTGGCAAAGTAGAGAATGTCGAGCCGTTTTGGCACTAAATGGAAGGTGCTTCCTGCCAGGGGCGACACTTTTACAGCCAATCCTAAATTAGCTCAGAAAGGCGTTCAAAGCCTGTCACCCGTTCTGGAGAATGCCGGAAATCATTTCATGGTCAGGCTTTGATTGGGACAGACTTACTTTCAGAAACAGCTCTTTCTTCTTTAGCGCTCAGAAACAGGTGTCCGCGGTCTGTACCTTTCAGGACTTGCCCTTCAAAAAGAAGGTAACTTGCCGACGTTTGAGAACTAAATGTGAGTTGCTGCCACACAGAGAAGACACTGCCTCAGGCCCTGGCCTATTTTGTCTCGGAGACGCGTGAAAAAGCGGTTACATTCAGAAGATCGCCAGCAACGTCCTCATACTAACGCCAACGTGGATGAATTCCTTGAAAAAAAAAAACCAAAGAAATGAATTTTTTTTCTGAGCAGCTCGGCGCCTGCATGATCGGCTGCCTTCATTAGGTCTGAGAAGATGAATTTCAGAGCTTTACAGTTCTCGAAGCACTTTTGCATCAAGTTCGAAATCGGTGTGGAAACTTCTTTGAGAACGCAGTGGTGTTGAAGCGTGGTTCCAACAAAGAACCAGGACACTTTCTCAAGAAGGTTCTAAGCGAGCCTCGACATGAGTGCGCAAAATCTGTGTCGGCATTAACGTCGTCACTACTGAAAATTAGGTGCGTGTGTCTTTCTATGGTCAATGTCATTCTGCGCTCAGGATTTGTTTAACTGGGCAAGTCTTCGAGCTGTTTCAGGCCAAATCCTGGTTTCCATCCTTGCGCTCCCCGAGAAGACATTTTTCACGTCTGCCGTATCAGTGACAAGAGCATTCCATTTGAAGGAAGTTGACAGAAGTTTGAGTAACCGCCTTTTGGAATAAATGTAAGGCCTCGCGAAGCAGTCTTGACATGAGGGCTTACCTTAGACAACGCGTATAATGTTGGCTGAAAGTGCTACCTGTCACTCGAACAATCGGAAGATCTGAGATTACTAAAGAAAGAATCTGTCACACAAAGGTCTAATGTGAATTTGAACGTTCTGAAATGTGTGACAAATTTGCCCTTTCAGCCAACATTATGAGATTGTCTAAGCTATGTCGACAAGCTGAGAAGACTTCTTATTGTCCAAAACGTCTCCAAATCAACTTTCGCTTCAGTGAATGCTCTTGTCTTTGCATGAGCGGCAAATGAAATGTTCTCGGCGGGCAGGATGGAGACAGGATTTGACTGCTGGCAGTAATTGCCCCAAACAAATCCTGTCCCAGAAGTGACATTGGCTACTCTCCCTGAGTGACACGTTAATCACGCTGTTGTCGGAGCCAGTCCACAAAAATGCTGAAAGTGTCCCACGGTTTTTGGCCACCTTCACGATACTTTTGCCACAAGTGACACCCAGTTGCTGATGCGGAGAAATACCTGGCGGAATTCAGCAAACGATCATCCTCTCATTTGAACAGAAAAGTTTTGTTTTTCTTTTGGTATTTTTTCTGTTAGTATGAGGACGTTGCTGGCGATCTTCTGAATATGACCGCTTTTTTCGCGTCTCCAGACAAAGATGCGGCAGGGCCTGAGGCAAGTGTCTTACTCATGTGGCAGCTCACATTTGAATTCTCCAAACGTCGACGGAAATCGTGACACGCTCTTTTGAAGGGCCGAAGTCCTGAAAGGTACGAACCGCGCGGTTTACCTGTTTCTGAGCGCTGAAGAAAGAGCTGTTTCTGTAAATTTGTGTCTCAACCTGACCGTAGAATTTCGGCTTTCTCCCCCAGAACTGACAGGCTTTGCACCTTTCTGAAACTGATTGGCTGTAAAAATCGCCCTGGAGAAGCACCTTCCATTTTCCAAGCAGCGCATTCTACTTTGGCCAACTGATGAATTCCTTGAAAAAAGTCTTCTCGGTCGAAAGAATAGTTTTTTTTTTTTCTGAGCAAGCAAATCGCATGATCGGCGCGTAGCGTTCTCAGAGTGATTCAGGTAATGAATTCGAGCCAAATGAAGGCTATGCGAAAAAACTTCTCAAATATAGCTCGAAATGTCTGCACGTCAGCTTCTTTGAGGTTCGAAATGGCGCAGCGGGTGGTTGCGTCGAGAGGTAGTGCATCTGATTCTTTTCAAGGCCAAGAAGGGTGAGCGCACAAATGTCTTTACAGCCAAAAATCTGTGTCGTATTCAACGCATTTCTTTCGTCACTATAAGAAATTGCGTGAGAAAAGGTGTCTCTGAGGGAAAGTACCTCGCGCTCGAACCTGCTCTGCGAGAGCATCTTTCCTTCAAAAACTACAGCTCGCTGCAAATGGTTGCTCCGATCTAACGACTCCAATAGATATTTTTCTCCCCCAGCGCACGATTTGCGGAGAATCGGAAAAATGACAGGTTTTGACGCAACTCTGAGCAATCAGTAGTTCCACTTGTGAAAGAGTATCGCGACTGAAAAAACACCTTTCCATTTCGTTCAGGTCTGAAAGTGGATTTTGTTTTTAACGCCTTTCTGAGGCAGTACAAGAAATATTGGGGAAAAGGATCTGCAAGACGTCGCAGGCTAAAACACCCCGTGGGAGAAACCCCCGCCTCCCAGTTTTGGGTCCAAAACGTCTGCACCTCAAGTCGCTTGATGAGGGCATTTACTGAACAGTACAGATTGCGTGCTCACTTTCTCCTCAGACGTCAGGAAGGTCTAGGATTTTCTAAAAGAAAGAATGTCCCCACAAAACCTGTCTAGTGACAGATTTGAGGCGTTCTGAAAAATGTGTGACAGGTTTTTAACGCCCTTTCAGCCAACATTATAAGTTGTCTAAAAGTATGTCGACTGCTTGGAGGCCCTTACATTTATTCAAAACGTCTCAAATCAACTTCCTTCATGAATGCTCTTGTCACTGCATAGAGCGAGTGAAAAATGTCTTCTCGGACGCAAGGATGGAACAGGATTTGGCCTGAAAGTAAATTGCCCAAACAAATCCTGTCCAGAATGACATTGAGGCTTCTCCACAATGAGTGACACGTTAATCACGCTTTGTTTGAGCCAGTACAAAAATGCTGCGAGAAAGTGCCTGGTTTTGTGGAACCACCTTTCACGTACTGCCACAAAGTTTCCACACCCACTTCCTTGATGCAGGAAATTGCGGAACTGTAAAGCTCCCTGAAATGCATCTTCTCAGACCTAATGAAGGGCACAGGGTTTTGTTTTTCTTTTGGTTTTTTTTTTTTAGTATGAGGACGTTGCTGGCGATCTTCTGAATGTAACCGCTTTTCACGCGTCTCCGAGACAAAATAGGCCAGGGCCTGAGGCAGTGTCTTCTCTGTGTGGCAGCAACTCACATTTAGTTCTCAAACGTCGGCAAGTTACCTTCTTTTGAAGGGCAAGTCCTGAAAGGTACAGACCGCGCGGACACCTGTTTCTGAAGAAGAAAGAGCTGTTTCTGAAAGTAAGTCTGTCCCAATCAAAGCCTGACCATGAAATGATTTCCGGCATTCTCCAGAACGGGTGACAGGCTTTGAACGCCTTTCTGAGCTAATTTAGGATTGGCTGTAAAAGTATCGCCCCTGGCTGAAGCACCTTCCATTTAGTGCCAAAAACGGCTCGACATTCTCTACTTTGCCAACTGATGAAATTCCTTGAAAAAAAAATCTTCTCAGCCATAAGTAAGGAATAGATTTTTTTTTTTTTTTCTGAGCAAGCAAATCCTGTACATGATCGGCTGCGTAGCGTTCTCCAGAGTGAGTTCCAGGTTTTAATGAATTCGGAGCCAAAATGAAAGGCTATGCGAAAAATGTATCGCGACTTCTCGGAAGCACCTTTTATATAGTTCAGAAATGTCTGCAAGTCAGCTTCTTTGGGGAGGGCAATTGTTGAAAGTTACTTAGCGGGTGAAAGTTGCATCTGACCTACAGAGCCGGACCAGGGTTTTTTCAAGAAGGTTCTAAGCAAAGCCTCGACGTGAGGAGTGCGCAAAAATCTGTGTCAGCTATTCAACGCATTTCTTCGTCACTATAAGAAATTGCGTGAGAAAGTGTCTTCTATGAGTGGAAGTACCTCGCGCTCAGTTGCAAAGCCTCTGCAGGGCATCTTCCTTCAGGCTACAGCTCACGTAAAAATGGATTGCTCCGATCTAATGACTCAATAGGTTATTTTTCTCCCCAGCACATGAGGCGATTTGCGGAGGTCGCAAGAATTCGTGACAGGTTTTTGACGCAACTCTGAGCCAATCAATAGTTCCACTTGTGAAAGAGTATCGCGGCTGGCTCAAACACCTTCCATTTCGTTCCAAAGGTCTGGAGTCTGTTAGAGGTTTGTTTTTAACGCCTTTCTGAGGCAGTACAAGAAATATTGGGGAAAAGGATCTCGCAAGACGTCGCAGGCTAAAACACCCCGTGGGAGAAACCCCCGCCTCCCAGTTTTGGGTCCAAAACGTCTGCACCTCAAGTCGCTTGATGAGGCATTTACTGAACGGTACAGATTGCGTGCTCACTTTCTCCTCAGACGTCAGGAAGGTCTAGGATTTTCTAAAAGAAAGAATGTCCCCACAAAACCTGTCTAGTGACAGATTTGAGGCGTTCTGAAAAATGTGTGACAGGTTTTTAACGCCCTTTCAGCCAACATTATACGTTGTCTAAAAGTATGTCGACTGCTTGGAGGCCCCTTACATTTATTCAAAACGTCTCCAAATCAACTTCCTTCATGAATGCTCTTGTCACTGAGCGGCATAGAGCGAGTGAAAAATGTCTTCTCGGACGCAAGGATGGAACAGGATTTGGCCTGAAAGTAAATTGCCCAAACAAATCCTGTCCAGAATGACATTGAGGCTTCTCCACAATGAGTGACACGTTAATCACGCTTTTTTGAGCCAGTACAAAATGCTGCGAGAAAGTGCCTGGTTTTGTGGAACCACCTTTCACGTACTGCCACAAAGTTTCCACACCCACTTCCTTGATGCGGGAAATTGCGGAACTGTAAAGCTCCTGAAATGCATCTTCTCAGACCTAATGAAGGGCACAGGGTTTTGTTTTTCTTTTGGTTTTTTTTTTTTTTTTAGTATGAGGACGTTGCTGGCGATCTTCTGAATGTAACCGCTTTTCACGCGTCTCCGAGACAAAATAGGCCAGGGCCTGAGGCAGTGTCTTCTCTGTGTGGCAGCAACTCACATTTAGTTCTCAAACGTCGGCAAGTTACCTTCTTTTGAAGGCAAGTCCTGAAAGGTACAGACCGCGCGGACACCTGTTTCTGAGCGCTAAAGAAGAAAGAGCTGTTTCTGAAAGTAAGTCTGTCCCAATCAAAGCCTGACCATGAAATGATTTCCGGCATTCTCCAGAACGGGTGACAGGCTTTGAACGCCTTTCTGAGCTAATTTAGGATTGGCTGTAAAAGTGTCGCCCCTGGCTGAAGCACCTTCCATTTAGTGCCAAAAACGGCTCGACATTCTCTACTTTGCCAACTGATGAAATTCCTTGAAAAAAAATCTTCTCAGCCATAAGTAAGGAATAGATTTTTTTTTTTCTGAGCAAGCAAATCCTGTACATGATCGGCTGCGTAGCGTTCTCCAGAGTGAGTTCCAGGTTTTAATGAATTCGGAGCCAAAATGAAAGGCTATGCGAAAAATGTATGCGACTTCTCGGAAGCACCTTTTATATAGTTCAGAAATGTCTGCAAGTCAGCTTCTTTGGGGAGGGCAATTGTTGAAAGTTACTTGCGGGTGAAAGTTGCATCTGACCTACAGAGCCGGACCAGGGTTTTTTCAAGAAGGTTCTAAGCAAAGCCTCGACGTGAGGAGTGCGCAAAAATCTGTGTCAGCTATTCAGCGCATTTCTTCGTCACTATAAGAAATTGCGTGAGAAAGTGTCTTCTATGGAAGTACCTCGCGCTCAGTTGCAAAGCCTCTGCAGGGCATCTTCCTTCAGAGCTACAGCTCACGTAAAAATGGATTGCTCCGATCTAATGACTCAATAGGTTATTTTTTCTCCCCAGCACATGAGGCGATTTGCGGAGGTCGCAAGAATTCGTGACAGGTTTTTGACGCAACTCTGAGCCAATCAATAGTTCCACTTGTGAAAGAGTATCGCGGCTGGCTCGAAACACCTTCCATTTCGTTCCAAAGGTCTGGAGTCTGTTAGAGGTTTGTTTTTAACGCCTTTCTGAGGCAGTACAAGAAATATTGGGGAAAAGGATCTCGCAAGACGTCGCAGGCTAAAACACCCCGTGGGAGAAACCCCCGCCTCCCAGTTTTGGGTCCAAAACGTCTGCACCTCAAGTCTTGATGAGGGCATTTACTGAAGTACAGATTGCGTGCTCACTTTCTCCTCAGACGTCAGGAAGGTCTAGGATTTTCTAAAAGAAAGAATGTCCCCACAAAACCTGTCTAGTGACAGATTTGAGGCGTTCTGAAAAATGTGTGACAGGTTTTTAACGCCCTTTCAGCCAACATTATAAGTTGTCTAAAGTATGTCGACTGCTTGGAGGCCCCTTACATTTATTCCAAAACGTCTCCAAATCAACTTCCTTCATGAATGCTCTTGTCACTGCATAGAGCGAGTGAAAAATGTCTTCTCGGACGCAAAGGATGGAACAGGATTTGGCCTGAAAGTAAGAATTGCCCAAACAAATCCTGTCCAGAATGACATTGAGGCTTCTCCACAATGAGTGACACGTTAATCACGCTTTGTTTGAGCCAGTACAAAAATGCTGCGAGAAAGTGCCTGGTTTTGTGGAACCACCTTTCACGTACTGCCACAAAGTTTCACACCCACTTCCTTGATGCGGGAAATTGCGGAACTGTAAAGCTCCCTGAAATGCATCTTCTCAGACCTAATGAAGGGCACAGGGTTTTGTTTTCTTTTGGTTTTTTTTTTTTTTGTTAGTATGAGGACGTTGCTGGCGATCTTCTGAATGTAACCGCTTTTCACGCGTCTCCGAGACAAAATAGGCCAGGGCCTGAGGCAGTGTCTTCTCTGTGTGGCAGCAACTCACATTTAGTTCTCAAACGTCGGCAAGTTACCTTCTTTTTGAAGGGCAAGTCCTGAAAAGGTACAGACCGCGCGGACACCTGTTTCTGAGCGCTAAGAAGAAAGAGCTGTTTCTGAAAGTAAGACTGTCCCAATCAAAGCCTGACCATGAAATGATTTCCGGCATTCTCCAGAACGGGTGACAGGCTTTGAACGCCTTTCTGAGCTAATTTAGGATTGGCTGTAAAGTATCGCCCCTGGCTGAAGCACCTTCCATTTAGTGCCAAAAACGGCTCGACATTCTCTACTTTGCCAACTGATGAAATTCCTTGAAAAAAATCTTCTCAGCCATAAGTAAGGAATAGATTTTTTTTTTTTTGAGCAAGCAAATCCTGTACATGATCGGCTGCGTAGCGTTCTCAGAGTGAGTTCAGGTTTTAATGAATTCGGAGCCAAAATGAAAGGCTATGCGAAAAATGTATCGCGACTTCTCGGAAGCACCTTTTATATAGTTCAGAAATGTCTGCAAGTCAGCTTCTTTGGGGAGGGCAATTGTTGAAAGTTACTTAGCGGGTGAAAGTTGCATCTGACCTACAGAGCCGGACCAGGGTTTTTTCAAGAAGGTTCTAAGCAAAGCCTCGACGTGAGAGTGCGCAAAAATCTGTGTCAGCTATTCAACGCATTTCTTCGTCACTATAAGAAATTGCGTGAAAGTGTCTTCTATGAGTGGAAGTACCTCGCGCTCAGTTGCAAAGCCTCTGCAGGGCATCTTCCTTCAAGAGCTACAGCTCACGTAAAAATGGATTGCTCCGATCTAATGACTCAATAGGTTATTTTTCTCCCCAGCACATGAGGCGATTTGCGGAGTCGCAAGAATTCGTGACAGGTTTTGACGCAACTCTGAGCCAATCAATAGTTCCACTTGTGAAAGAGTATCGCGGCTGGCTCGAAACACCTTCCATTTCGTTCCAAAGGTCTGGAGTCTGTTAGAGGTTTGTTTTTAACGCCTTTCTGAGGCAGTACAAGAAATATTGGGGAAAAGGATCTCGCAAGACGTCGCAGGCTAAAACACCCCGTGGGAGAAACCCCCGCCTCCCAGTTTTGGGTCCAAAACGTCTGCACCTCAAGTCGCTTGATGAGGGCATTTACTGAACAGTACAGATTGCGTGCTCACTTTCTCCTCAGACGTCAGGAAGGTCTAGGATTTTCTAAAAGAAAGAATGTCCCCACAAAACCTGTCTAGTGACAGATTTGAGGCGTTCTGAAAAATGTGTGACAGGTTTTTAACGCCCTTTCAGCCAACATTATAAGTTGTCTAAAAGTATGTCGACTGCTTGGAGGCCCCTTACATTTATTCCAAAACGTCTCTCAAATCAACTTCCTTCATGAATGCTCTTGTCACTGAGCGGCATAGAGCGAGTGAAAAATGTCTTCTCGGACGCAAGGATGGAACAGGATTTGGCCTGAAAGTAGAATTGCCCAAACAAATCCTGTCAGAATGACATTGAGGCTTCTCCACAATGAGTGACACGTTAATCACGCTTTGTTTGAGCCAGTACAAAATGCTGCGAGAAAGTGCCTGGTTTTGTGGAACCACCTTTCACGTACTGCCAAAGTTTCACACCCACTTCCTTGATGCAGGAAATTGCGGAACTGTAAAGCTCCCCTGAAATGGATCTTCTCAGACCTAATGAAGGGGACAGGGGTTGTTGTTTTTGTTTTTTTTTCTGTTAGTATGAGGACGTTGCTGGCGATCTTCTGAATGTAACCGCTTTTCACGCGTCTCCGAGACAAAATAGGCCAGGGCCTGAGGCAGTGTCTTCTCTGTGTGGCAGCAACTCACATTTAGTTCTCAAACGTCGGCAAGTTACCTTCTTTTTGAAGGGCAAGTCCTGAAAGGTACAGACCGCGCGGACACCTGTTTCTGAGCGCTAAAGAAGAAAGAGCTGTTTCTGAAAGTAAGACTGTCCCAATCAAAGCCTGACCATGAAATGATTTCCGGCATTCTCCAGAACGGGTGACAGGCTTTGAACGCCTTTCTGAGCTAATTTAGGATTGGCTGTAAAAGTATCGCCCCTGGCTGAAGCACCTTCCATTTAGTGCCAAAACGGCTCGACATTCTCTACTTTGCCAACTGATGAAATTCCTTGAAAAAAATCTTCTCAGCCATAAGTAAGGAATAGATTTTTTTTTTTTTCTGAGCAAGCAAATCCTGTACATGATCGGCTGCGTAGCGTTCTCCAGAAGTGAGTTCAGGTTTTAATGAATTCGGAGCCAAAATGAAGGCTATGCGAAAAAGGTATCGCGACTTCTCGGAAGCACCTTTTATATAGTTCAGAAATGTCTGCACGTCAGCTTCTTTGGGAGGGCAATTGTTGAAAGTTACTTAGCGGGTGAAAGTTGCATCTGACCTACAGAGCCGGACCAGGGTTTTTCAAGAAGGTTCTAAGCAAAGCCTCGACGTGAGGAGTGCGCAAAAATCTGTGTCAGCTATTCAACGCATTTCTTCGTCACTATAAGAAATTGCGTGAGAAAGTGTCTTCTGAGTGGAAGTACCTCGCGCTCAGTTGCAAAGCCTCTGCAGGGCATCTTCCTTCAAGAGCTACAGCTCACGTAAAAATGGATTGCTCCGATCTAATGACTCAATAGGTTATTTTTTCTCCCCAGCACATGAGGCGATTTGCGGAGGTCGCAGAATTCGTGACAGGTTTTGACGCAACTCTGAGCCAATCAATAGTTCCACTTGTGAAAGAGTATCGCGGCTGGCTCAGAAACACCTTCCATTTCGTTCCAAAGGTCTGGAGTCTGTTAGAGGTTTGTTTTTAACGCCTTTCTGAGGCAGTACAAGAAATATTGGGGAAAAGGATCTCGCAAGACGTCGCAGGCTAAAACACCCCGTGGGAGAAACCCCCGCCTCCCAGTTTTGGGTCCAAAACGTCTGCACCTCAAGTCGCTTGATGAGGCATTTACTGAGCAGTACAGATTGCGTGCTCACTTTCTCCTCAGACGTCAGGAAGGTCTAGGATTTTCTAAAAGAAAGAATGTCCCCACAAAACCTGTCTAGTGACAGATTTGAGGCGTTCTGAAAAATGTGTGACAGGTTTTAACGCCCTTTCAGCCAACATTATAAGTTGTCTAAAGTATGTCGACTGCTTGGAGGCCCCTTACATTTATTCCAAAACGTCTCCAACTTCCTTCATGAATGCTCTTGTCACTGCATAGAGCGAGTGAAAAATGTCTTCTCGGAAGGATGGAACAGGATTTGGCCTGAAAAGAATTGCCCAAACAAATCCTGTCAGAATGACATTGAGGCTTCTCCACAATGAGTGACACGTTAATCACGCTTTTTGAGCCAGTAAAAATGCTGCGAAAGTGCCTGGTTTTGTGGAACCACCTTTCACGTACTGCCACAAAGTTTCCACACCCACTTCCTTGATGCGGGAAATTGCGGAACTGTAAAGCTCCTGAAATGCATCTTCTCAGACCTAATGAAGGGCACAGGGTTTTGTTTTCTTTTGGTTTTTTTTTTTTCTGTTAGTATGAGGACGTTGCTGGCGATCTTCTGAATGTAACCGCTTTTCACGCGTCTCCGAGACAAAATAGGCCAGGGCCTGAGGCAGTGTCTTCTCTGTGTGGCAGCAACTCACATTTAGTTCTCAAACGTCGGCAAGTTACCTTCTTTTTTGAAGGGCAAGTCCTGAAAAGGTACAGACCCGCGCGGACACCTGTTTCTGAGCGCTAAAGAAGAAAGAGCTGTTTCTGAAAGTAAGACTGTCCCAATCAAAGCCTGACCATGAAATGATTTCCGGCATTCTCCAGAACGGGTGACAGGCTTTGAACGCCTTTCTGAGCTAATTTAGGATTGGCTGTAAAAGTATCGCCCCTGGCTGAAAGCACCTTCCATTTAGTGCCAAAAACGGCTCGACATTTCTCTACTTTGCCAACTGATGAAATTCCTTGAAAAAAATCTTCTCAGCCATAAGTAAGGAATAGATTTTTTTTTTTTTTTGAGCAAGCAAATCCTGTACATGATCGGCTGCGTAGCGTTCTCAAGTGAGTTCAGGTTTTAATGAATTCGGAGCCAAAATGAAAGGCTATGCGAAAAATGTATCGCGACTTCTCAGGAAGCACCTTTTATATAGTTCAGAAATGTCTGCGTCAGCTTCTTTGGGAGGGCAATTGTTGAAAGTTACTTAGCAGGTGAAAGTTGCATCTGACCTACAGAGCCGGACCAGGGTTTTTTTCAAGAAGGTTCTAAGCAAAGCCTCGACGTAAGTGAGTGCGCAAAAATCTGTGTCAGCTATTCAACGCATTTCTTCGTCACTATAAGAAATTGCGTGAAAGTGTCTTCTATGAGTGGAAGTACCTCGCGCTCAGTTGCAAAGCCTCTGCAGGGCATCTTCCTTCAGAGCTATAGCTCACGTAAAATGGATTGCTCCGATCTAATGACTCAATAGGTTATTTTTCTCCCCAGCACATGAGGCGATTTGCGAAGGTCGCAGAGAATTCGTGACAGGTTTTGACGCAACTCTGAGCCAATCAATAGTTCCACTTGTGAAAAGTATCGCGGCTGGCTCAAACACCTTCCATTTCGTTCCAAAGGTCTGGAGTCTGTTAGAGGGTTTGTTTTTACGCCTTTCTGAGGCAGTACAAGAAATATTGGGGAAAAAGGATCTCGCAAGACGTCGCAGTCTAAAACACCCCGTGGGAAGAAACCCCCGCCTCCCAGTTTTGGGTCAAACGTCTGCACCTCAAGTCGGCAGTGAGGGCATTTACTGAACAGTACAGATTGCGTGCTCACTTTCTCCTCAGACGTCAGGAAGGTCTAGGATTTTCTAAAAGAAGAATGTCCCCACAAAACCTGTCTAGTGACAGATTTGAGGC